>OZ007561.1:189481282-190731282 GCA_963931875.1 Pollenia griseotomentosa
AAATCAATGTTAATATTTTTTTTTCTTATTGCTAAAAAAAAGTTTAATACTTACATTTTTAGCTATTTGTTGAAGAAACCTAATAATTATTCCCAAAAAGTTTGTAAATTGTTTGTAAAAAACAATTAAATGTTTTTACGATACTCTTAACCTATCGAATGACATTTCGAGTAAAGGCATTCGATCGACTGCTCGTTATCGAATGACATAATCTCAAATTTCGATAAGAGTCTTTTGATAACGAATGGGACGATTTCAAAATGTTACTCGATCACGAGTGCGACGATTTGGGCCCTGGTTTAAAACTAGTTCTGTACTAGTTATTTAAGTTTTAATTTAGTTCTAGTTTAAAAAAAGAAAGGGTGATCGTTCTTTTCTAATTTAATTCAAATTAATTCTAGTTTTATTCTAGTTAATTTTTAGTTTAGTTCTAGTTTAAATCCAGTTGATTTTTAGCTCAGTTTTAATTCACTTGTAATTCTGGTTCAGTTCTACATCAATAATAATTCAGGGCTGATTCAGTTCTTCAAATCGTCTTAGGGTCATTATTACAACTTGGCGTTAGCTGCTATCCGTCAGATAGCAGATGCTTTTTGACAGATAACACATTACTATCTGTCAACTTAATCCTAACTTTAGCTAACTTCAAGTTGTAATAATGGCCCTTAGGGTGTTTAAGTTTAGTTTCATTTTAGATAATTTGTTGTTCTTGTAAAAGTGAATATCTCTAATGAAATTCTGTGTTACGCAACAAAATAAAATAAAAAAAAGACAATTTGATTTGGTTTCAATACAATTTTAGTAGAAACCGAAGCCATTACGAAATGGAATGCGAGACAAGTAAAAGGTTTTATTTAAACAGGTACTTTACTTTTACATTTAAGTATTTGTCGGTAGTAAAAAATTTCTTAGTATTTGAAACTATGTATCTTTTTAATACAGAAGGAAAAGACTACCATTAACTCATTTTAACATTTTCCATTTAATTAATTTACTTAAAACTTTACAGGCTTAACCCGAAAAATATAAATTGCTATTTAAACAAACCCCCGTAACCTTGCAACAGTTTGTGTTCCATTTTGTACAGGAATCCAAAATCCAAATAAAGCAAAATAAAATTTTTTGTGCCCATAATTTAACCAGGAATCTTCTATAATGCAATAAACGTGATTCTACGAATTTATGTTTCATTAGTGATTCTTTTTCACTTTTGTTGCTTATTTCGGGTTTGATATTTTATTGTGTTTGTTTTTTCGTTTTCTTTTTTTGTTGTTGGAGCTATTAAATTTGGGTAATGGAGCCAATATTGTGGTACAAACTAATTTTGTGTTTGGAAATGGTTGGCTCGTTGTCGAAACAATTGTTTGTAACTGGTTTTTAATTGTTTATGGCTGAAACGCACCTCCACTCTTATGCACTACTGAAAAGTTACGCATTATTTCAACTTAAAAATAACACGTTTACAACATCAAATAGTGATTAAGAATTTTGTGTAGTTGCCAAAATGTAAAAAAATTTAGAAATAAAAAAAGGATGAATCTTGTTTGATGCGGGAAATTAAAAAAGTTTATGAGTTAATTTGCTTTTAATTATAATTTCTTTTTTGTTATAAATCTTTTACTCTACTTCGTTCCTAAGGCGAGGAAACAGCTCTCATAAAGCTTCCAAAGACTGTAGTATGATAAGCCTAATATCGCTTGTTCTTGAAATCGGAGAAAATGCAGGAATATTACTTTGGACAACAATGGATCCATATCTACCATATACCAGAAAAATTCACTTCAAAAATAACTGTAATCGAAACGATTGTTAAAGAAGTGTCTCTCCTTTGATGAATAAACTATGGTAGCTTTCTTAGACTTCAAGGCAGTCTTCAACAAGATTGATGCAAAGCAAACGCGATGTGGATTCTTAAACAAAACCGGATAACCTCCTCTATTATCACAAGCTTTGTAAATAATAGAACTCCACAAGTAAGTGGTGTTCACCTGCTACACCTGGCTTTCCTGCAGTATGTCACAAACATAGAGGGAAGCGGCTTGTAGCCTCCATCCCAATGGGTAGCAAATCGGCGAATGTCTGCACACGATACCTTATTTTCGACCTATATATCAGCAGGGCAAAATATTCTCCGAAGGAAGGTGGAGTTCATTAATTGTGTTTAAAACTTGTTTGATTTTGCCTAGCGTTTGCTATACTGCCCTCCTAAGAAAGAAAGTCACACCTTCATTTAAGTTGTTCTGAGCAGGGTAGCAAAAAATTCTACTCGCAAGCATTGTTGCCAACTTTTTTTTAAGACTTACCGTCAAATCGTACTTCAAAAACCGCTAGAAGTCGCAAAATTTTTTATTTAGCGTAAAATGTTTTAAAATATCACTAAAATCTCAATATTTTGCAAAATGTATATACAAATCAAGATACAGGGTGCTCTTTTAAAGGTATAGGACTTTTTATTAAAATTATATAGTAAGGTTTTTGATTTCCCTGACTTTTTTTAGTGCCGGGAACGTACAAGAATGTTTCTTTTAAAAAAGTTCCTAAAAGTTTGTAAAATATATTGAATAAAAAGGTTTTAAATTTGAATCCATTTTAAGTCTTTTTCTATCACGTTTGGTTTTTTATTATGGGCTGGTTATGCTAATATATTTCATCATAACTGGAAAATTATTCCTCCGATTTTGATCCAATGATTGAGAACAAAATTTACAAATGATTACGAATAAAATGTTCTTTAAATCTTCCAAATAACATTTTTTTTTATATTTTTAACTGTTTCGGAGCTATTCAAAAGTTAAGTTGTGATAAATTTGGTTTTTATGCAAAACAAATGGTACTAATAGTACCATTTTTTGTTTTCAGAAATGTATTAAAAAAAATTTTTTAAGAACAAAAGTTTTACATTTTTATCATTTGTCAAAAAGCCAGATATATTACAAATAGAATAAGAAATATATTATGAAAATGACTAATATTTCGCCGGATTTGTCCGATTTGGATTAAATTACTAGCATATGACTTGAAATAAAATTCCCTTTAATACATAGCCACCTTATTTCGGACGAAATATTAGTCAAGCCCATAAAAAACTAGACGCAATAGAATCAATCTGTGAACATATTTGAATTTAGCACGCTAAAGTCAATCAAAACCACAAAAGAAGGGTCTTTCTCCCGCCTTTTTTTTATTTTTCCGACCAGTGATATTAGCATAATCAAATAAATCTACAAATTATTTTTGTTAACTGAACATAATTTGACAGAATTCCAGTTAACCCTAATCTAAAAAATTAATAAAAAAAATGTAGATTGTTTTTATAGCGGAAGCGAATTCAATTTCTTTAAAAGAAATTTTTTCTTCTTACTTTATAATTTTAATTAAAAAATACATACTTGAAATCTTTTATTTTATGAAAAATTTTAAATTTTCAAATACCTATAACAAAATGTTTATATTCTATTGAAATTAAAAAAACCGCTAGATTTCCCGCTAACCGTCAAAACGGGAATTTTGCCGCGATTGAAACAAAAGAAACTGCTAGAATCGCGGTAACACCGTCAAATTGGCAACAGTGCTCGCGAGCATAATTCGAGTCAATTCTGTTGTTTTGAAATTTGTGCTGAAAAATTAAAAAAAAAACAAATTTAAAATAACACTCGTCATTCTTCATTTAAGAAATTACTGATAACATTCTACTACGGTTTTTTTGGAAAAAATATTTAGAAAAGTGAACTCTACACCATCACACAAGTGCAACGTGTTTGAGAAAAATACAACCCTGTCATTATAAGTTACTATTGTTTTTTGAAAATTAAAAAAAAAAAAAAATAAGATCAGGGAAGCATTTTCGTCAAAATACTTAAGACCTGTGTGATAGTGTAAAACGGCCTTAAATAAACAGTATTCGTTGAAAAGAATGTTAAAGGTTGATCAATTAAGTGGTCATGTTTTCTTTGAATTTTTTTCTTCAAACATTTTTGTTAAGTGTGAACATACTTTATTAACGTAAAAGTACTAAAGGCAAAGAAAGTCACTACACTATTATAGTTAGACTATTTCTTCTAAACGTTATTAACTATTATATGATCGCCAGTTTTAAAGAAGTCCAGTTTTCGGAAAACTACAAAATTGATACAATGTTGGACAAAAGTTCTCTTCGTATTACATTGATGAATGGGGTATTCTAGACAGAAGAAGGGTTGTTCACTTCTTTAGGTGTTTTTATCTTAAAACATCACAATGATTACTTCCGTGCTTTCCAGACAGGGATCATTCTATTCTAATCGAAAAAAGTTGTGGACTAGCTACGTTTTTCATCTTACATCGTTAGTAGCGCTTTTGTGACCTTTAATTTTCTTGTTCCTGGAGACCCAAACAGTCTTTGACTGTCGCTCAGAATAATTAAGGATACGGATAAACACACAGAAATACAAAGGCCAAATTTTACCCTAATTAATATGGATGGGACTCTACCGGGTATTTATCTGATGTCTGGGTAAATACAGAGTATATTCCTTTTTTGGGAATTTATTTGGGTATTCTTTTCGTTTTTTTTACTACAATAAACCGGAGTATATTTATTTAATGTTGTGAAGAAGATATGTGTTTATTAGTGAAGCTAATATTGATTTAATTTAACAATACATTTTTATCAAATTTAGTAAATACCAGGGTATTTTATTCAACCACCATATTAGTATGGCTGAAATTCTTAAATTTAGCTGCTGCAGTGCCTAGGATGCTCCTAGATGGGCCAAATGTATGACCAACCCACTTTATTTTTCATCTCAATCATTTATTTCTAACATACCAACCCGCTATCTCCATTCCTTACGGGGACTCCCATACAAAATAGTCAATACAGATTAAAAATATATTGAAGAAAAACCCTCATAACTGCCAAGGAATCGCCTCAGGGGGATTAAATGTATGACCGACATCCATTAGTTTTTTTGTTCTTAACATTTTCTTAAAACATACTTGCTATTTATCTCCATCCCTTAAGCGGCTCATACAATTGCAATAAAATTTTTCAATTTTACGTATTGTACAATTATATTGTCAATGTGTATGCTCTTCGTAGGTGGCACAATATATTGGCAACAATCAAAAGACTTTTCATATTTATTGCACAACGAAAAGAAAGTGAAATGTGTTGGCAGCATTGTACAATGCTGTTTATGTTATTCCTATAGGTTATGTTCACCTTTTTATTGAATAATTGAAACCATTGTCCGACTTATTGCATAATATAGGACAAAATGGAAATAATATGGCAAATATCATATACAATAATATCCCATACAAATATTGCCGTTTAATGAAATTTTTTAATTTTGCCCCTGCAGCGCCGCTATTTCCATTCTTTAAGGGGGCTTCCATACAAAATGTTCAATGCAGACTAGAAAGATAAAATGTATGACCGACTTCAATTAGTTTTTTGTCCCTAACATTTTCTCGAGACATACTTGCCCCTTATCACCACTTCTTAGGGGGGCTCCCATACAAATATTGGGTTTTATGAAATTCTTAAGATTTTAATTATTTATGGCTTGTTTTGTTTGTATCTTCGTTTTTTATATGTCTGCAACAAATTAGAAGCCAAGCAGCATTTTTAAATTTTAATAATAATAAAAAACAAAAATTTCGAAATTTTGATAAAAAAAAAATGTTTTTTTTTTTTTTCAAAAAAAAAAAAAAAAAAAATATGTTTCAAAAACGACTGCTTGCTTATATTCCCAGGAAAAACTTTTTGATCTTTAGTAATAGGTGGTAGTTATTTCATACGTTACCTGGTAAGTAGTTGTCATTGCAATTGCCATTATTTTGAAAACTTTAATAAGTACTTACTAGTAATGACCACAGCAACTACTTATTACTTCTATTATTTTCACTACTGAATATTTGCTTACTAATAATCAGCTCAATAACTACTTATTACTTGCGTTGTTTTCAGTACTGAATATTTAGTTACTGGTAACGTACTTAATAACTACTTATTAGGTCTATTAACTAGTGATTTTTTGGCTTCTGGTAAGTATATTGTAAGTACTTACAATTCAACTTACTAGTAGTTAAATAATAACTAGATATTTTTTGACTTCTAGTAAGTGTTTTGTAAGTACTGAATTCTGTGAACACCTCGAACAAAAATAAGTAGTTTTTCAGCCGAAAAATAAGTAGTGTTTATTTTCTCCAACATTATTTGCTAACTTACCTGGTAAGTAAAGTTTTTGCTAATTAGAAAAAAGTTTTACTTTTATTGTGGAATTTCGGTTTTTTATAGTAATTTCAATAAACCTAAACCGTTTTTGAGCTACGCGAATATATGTTGTGCAACCTCCTCCATTTTCGAAATAACGGTATATGTATCTCGAAAACAAGAGCTAACCCAAAAAAAAAAAAAAAAAAAAAAAAAAACGGTTAGCGCCATTGAATTCAGCGCCAGGAGACCGGCTTGTCTAAAAAAAGTGTCTAATTCTAGCACAGTGTAATTATACAATTTTTTGTAAAAAATATTGGTATGAAATGTTTGTATCACGCGTGACATGACAAAATCACGTCACGTACACACCTCTAGTATATACTGAATATTTCTTTAGCGAAATTTCTCTTAAAGATAATTGTTTTCCATGACTTGTTATTAAATTTATTTCATGCCAATGAAGCATTTAAGCCCTTTTTTTAAACAAAAAAAAATCTACTTTTTCAAAAGTTTGCCTAAGTTCTTAAACAATGTTGGGGAAACAAATGTAAAATGTGGTTTACTGCAAAAATAAAAGCAAAAAAGCGAATAAAATTGTTGAACTACTGCAAGTATTACATGCATAATACTGATATTACAGAAGCACATACAACTACAAACCCGAGCAACTACGACTGCCTGTCTCTGACTTTTCTACCAACCAGCCTATAAGTGGCAGAAAACTTGTAAATACAGCAGAAAAAAATGGGTTTATTGAACCGGAAATGCAACACAACACAAAAATTCTACTACTTACACAACTACATACATGCACACACACACATACACGCAAAAGGGGATTGTAAAAATTTAAAGTATCAGCAAACAAATTGAAAAATGAAATAAAAAAGAAAAATTGCAAAAATTTTAGATAACAGAAAAGGTAAAAAATCAAAATTTAAATTGCCATAAAAAAATCATTTTTAACCATTTCAACTGTCAATCACAATTGAATCAAATACAAAGTAAATAAAAAATATTATAAAAGGAGGCAAACATTTGGCGAACTTTTTGTACTTTTCTCCTTTTTTCGCATGATAGACAGACAATCCAATAAAAAGAATGAAATAAATACAAGACAGAAGCATTTTGGAAGAAAACTAATTTTGCTGGAGGCACCAAAGAACTGCTTTTAAAAGCATTACTTTGGCAAAATGTACAGGGTGCAGTAATCATTAGATATGCCTTTATGCTTTTAACTAGGCATGTATATTTAGTTTATAAGTCGAAGGGTTGCTTTCGTGTTGGGTATTTTAGATATTATCAAGCAGCGGAAGTTTTTAAGTTTATTTCTAGTTAAGTTCCAGGCTATTTGCTGGTAATTTTAAGTAGAGTTAGTCCCAGAACAGAGGGTGAAACGCCACTTCAACTTCTAGTTATTTTTGAGTTTAAAATGAGCTTACGCCATAGACTCCTTTGAAAGACTACACGTGACGCGAACATTTTGAAACCGGCTTAAAAAGCATTGGAAATCAGTTGCATTTAAAACCGACGTGAAGGAAACTCGTGTTTGCTTTTCATCAGCTTTGGTGTATTTTTTTGGTACAATATAGGGATGTATTCACATAATTTTTATTTTACTAAGTTCTCTTTGACGAAGATACTAACACATAACCACAACTTCTTTATCGTTCTAGTGTTCTAGTTAAATTTTGGTTCAATTTTGCTTTCTTTGCTCAACTTTTTGAAAAACTCCACTTTTTATGCGCTTTAATAAAATTTCTAATTCGCCCCTTTTATATTCCATAGTTGTTTTGCTCTTATGGTGTTTTTTTTTTTTTTTAATTTGGGGTTGCTTTACCCTGAGGCTTAGATAAAACCAATATGCCCCCCTCAAAAGAAATTCATTATTGCATGTTTTATTATTTCATCGAAAATTTAAAATTTTAAAACAAACTAAAACACCCTGTTAAAATTTAGCTCTGAATGTAAACAAGAATTTACAACAATGTCAGTAGCACTTTCCTGTTTTGTAGAGTGATTGTCTGTGTGTCTGAGAATGTAGGCCTTAGGAAGAACAAAGGAAATGCAAAAAAGAACAACTGTCATTTGTTATTTACACAAAGTTGTTGCTGTCATTGTTTGCGTAGTAGTTCCTTTTGTTGTTGTTGTTCTATTTAATATTCCCGTTATTATGTATTACAACTTTAGATAGCAGTGATGCAAAACGTGGCACATTTGGGCCATTTTTGTCATTTTTGAACGTTTAATGGCCCTGTATAAGTCTATTTTGGCCCTTTCAGGTCAAAAACTAAACTAGCTGGTAGTGAGCTAGTCTATCAGTGCCGGAGTCGCGGGTTCGATTCCTGCGAGAGACTCTGGCCTCCCGCAGACAAGCGTAGCACTTCGCAGGGTTAGTTAAGTACACGAATCGGTTAATACATTTTTCAATGTTATTTTCTTACTTTTTCGAGCAATACTTTGATTAACGAAACTGTTTTGTTTGTACAAGACCAAATAAACCACACAATCGGTTGTTTGTATGAAAATCAAAAATTTTAAATATGTATTCATAAAAATAGCCTGTTATTTTTGTCAAACCAATTGTTTTGTATACTTGGCCCTTTAAAGTAAGAACTGTTCCTTTTTTGTGCAAGTCAGTCCTGCTTTAACTTAATTAGTTAATTATTAATTATTTTAAGTAGGTAAATATCAAAAAATCAAAGTAGACCGTCAAATGATAAAAATGTTTCATACATAAATTAAATTTTGTATTGAAAAATTAAATTTCATGCTGCTTTTGAGCAATGGTATCTGTAAAACATAAAGTGTGTAATATTAAAATAAAACAAAAATGCATAAAAACTGTTTTACTATTGGTTTTATTTAAATACAAACATAATAATCGCATATGTATGTATATTAAAAAATTTGTTTGGCCCTTTCAAAGGTATTTTGGCCCCTTTAAATCGCCAATTTGGCCCAAAACTCGAAATGCATCACTGTTAGATAGAGTTATATTTTTGTTGTTGTTGTAAATTTGTTCCATTTATTTGCTTGTTTCTCTCCTAAATATTTTTTTTTCTTCAAACTGGCATACAAACTTAAAGCGAATAATGAAACACACACGCACCCACACTTAGATACATGTGTACTTACATAGCAACATAAAAATGTTTAATGGCAAGTGGCAGTCTACACCCTTAAGGGCCTGTAATTGTTGTTTAAGTGATGCAAATGAGCGTTGAAATTTCTTCTATTGTAAATGCGTGCGATGCTGGGTATTACAAACTCTGAAAATTTCAGACACCCACTAATTTTTTATGTTTCATTTTGAAGTTGCCATTTAAAAGGAGAAAAAAAGCTGTACAAATAATTGTTGTATTAAATTATTTGCAATAATAAAATATAAATATAATAAAATTTTAATTACTGAAGTATGTATTTTAAAAACAGACTTGGTTTGAAATGATTTAATATAGAGTAATTAAGGCAGCATTTTTCAAATAATGATTTAGAACACGTGCTGCCGTTATAAAATAAAATAAAAGTTTTCCCAATTAAAATTAACACATTTTTTTTTTAGATTTAAACCGAAAGAAAAAACCTTTTAGCCTTGAAAATATGAAAAGTTATATAATTATGTATATCTAAATACATATTTCAGTCTGAAACAACTTTATACTGTCTATGCTATGCGATAGGAAAATGGTAGCAAATCCAGTGATTGGCCCTCTTCAATGCGTTTACGTATTTGTCTATCACATCTTTTTTTCATTTCGCAAATTATTACTAAATTTATTTATTTTATTAACATTTTTAAACAAACACATCTTAAGGCCCAAATACACTTATCAAAATACTCATCAAGCATGGTGATAGTATTAGTGAAAATGTGTTTGTATGTGTCACACCGACGATGCTGGATGGAAAATCAAAAAAATTAGATATCTTGAATCAAATAAACAAGATTGCGCATTGCGCAGGTCCGTTATTTTTGTGTGTGACGAAGAAATAGAATTTTTGTATGTGCATTTGTGTGTGCCTTACATTTTTTACAACAAACACTCATATTTAGTCTATGATGACGTAGATGCGCAGTAGAAAATTTTTTTTTGTACGGTTTTTTTGATTCATGTTTAGATATGACGGCGAAAATTACGTCCTGCACACGTACACGAGTGAATTCGCCTGCTGGGCAATCATTTAACTAGTGTCTTTGGCCCTTTAAGCTGTCCATAATGCCCAACTCAATTTTACATTTCTTTGTTTCAGTGTTTGACAAATTTAACCATGGAGAGGTACACAATTAAGCAGCGCGCTAAGTTTGTTGAAGCCTTTTACGAAAATGGGCGTTCAACAGGATGGTGCCACTTGCCACACAGCCAACGAAACAATGGTTCTTTTGCGCGAGAAATTCAATGGCCGTGTTATCTAACATCGGGGCGATGTAAATTGGCCGTCACGATCATGTAATTTGACACCGTTGGACTTCTTTCTTTGGAGATATTTAAAAGAAAAAGTGTGCGCCAATAAGCCAAAAACAATTCAAGAGCTAAAGGATAAGATAATTCGGCATATTTACGACATAGCACCTCAAATATAACTCAGAGTCATTGAAAATATGGACCTTGGGATAGAGAAATGCCACCGAAGCCGTGGCGAGCATTTGGCCGATATTTTGTTTCGCACATAATTTTCAAAGATCCTTTTGTCATAATAAAAACTATTAAGATTTTGTTTTATTTTTAATTAAACTCGTGCGTGATTGTTGTTGGACCACCTACATTTGTGTTGCTTCGTTTTCAAAAAATTTGGCGAAAGGGTTTGCGAAAGCGATAGAGAGTACCAAATTGGCCTTTTATCGCATTTAGCTTTTGTATCGAAATTGCATTTGTATCGCAATAAAGAGTAGGCCCCAGTTGTTTATTTCTTCTACAGTTTTAGTTTAGTTATAGTTCTAGTTGTGTTCTTATTCAGATCCAGGCCTGTTATATTTCACTTTTAGTTTAGCTCTAATTCAGTTTTAGTTGTGTTCTTTTTGAGTTCAAGTTGACTTTTAGTTCAATTCTAGCATAGTTAGAAATCAGTTCTAGCTTATCAACTTTCATTTAGTCAACTTTAATAAATTTTATTTTAATTTTAATTTTAATTTAATTTCAATTTTCGTTTTATTCTTTTGTAGTTATTGTTTTTTGGAATTTTTTTTTGTCAGCTTTAACTTTTCAGCAAAAAACTGCAAAACGCCCATCGATTTATATTAATGGCAGCTTCCTTATGATTAAAATATACACATTCGCATCCAACAAGCCAGTTGTATTTGAAACTATTTAATAACCTAAATGGACATTTTTCTATTAAAATCCATAATACCAAAATACAATTGCACGCACTTATAAACTATAACAAATGATGTCATTGTATCTGTATACTGGCCAGAGGAATGCCATTCCAAGAAATTGAAAAAAAAGAACTTAACTCGTATTGTCTGATAAAAATAAAATGGCACAACAACTAACAGTACTTCTTTACTACTTCCCATTTGTACTAAATCGAACGAGGACTTTCGTCCTAGTCCATACTCTTACATTTGACTATATAAAATGTATGTCTTTTTTTGTAATTTTATTTTTTAATACAAATAAACAAATACTATTGCAATGCGGGTATTTGTTTGTTGGTGTACGACAGTACCCAGCGGGAAAAAGAAGGAGTAGGAAGGCCTACTAGAAGGCCTCTGTACCCCTTCTTTTGGATGTACAAGGCCTTCTTGCTCCATTCCATACTCATATCTTTTTTACACACGTTGTCATTGCGGAGAAGGCCTTCCGCTCTCGCTTCTTCAGCAGGCACATAAGAAGGGTAACGGGACCAAAAAAAATTGATTTTGCTTTTGCTTGTGCAAAAAACAATACAAAAAATGTTACTCCTTCTCTACTCCCTTCTCATAGAAGCGAGTGTGGAAGGTGTATCTTATCTTTTATATGAAAGAGCCGAGGCCTTCTATGAGGTCTTCCTTAGCAGTTAGATAAGAATAGTAATTGAATCAAAAAATCTTTTAAGCAGGCCTTTAAAAAGGCCTGAAGTAAGAAGGTCTTCTGAGTTTTACCGCTGGGTATGTGTGTGAGTTAAAAAGACTCTGTGTTTGATTGTTTAATATTTTGTATGTGTTTATGTATGTGTAAAAACATTTGCCATGGCATATTACAAAAATATCTATAAGGAATTTCTCGGAAAAATTTTAGTTTACCATTCATTCGTGTGAAAAATGATAAAGAAAAGTTTTGTGCATAATGTCTAGTTGTCTGTCTGTTTAAACAGTGAGTCGTGCTATAAACAAAATTTGTATACAATATATTTATTTTTTTTACCGTTGTTTTTAAATTAAGATGTAATATTACAAATTATAATTGTTTTTTTTTTGACAGTTTGTGTAAAACTACAAAATAAGGATATATGGAAGAGTTGTTGCTGTTAGCATTGAGTTGATTAAACGTACTGAAGGCAATATTAGTCATTCCGTTTAAAGTTTAGACTTACCTAGGATAAGTGTTTTTTTTTTTTTTTTAATAATTAAAAAGCAAAAAATTATTTAATACGATTATATTTTATTAAATATAATTTTTTTTTTTTTTAAATTATTGTTAACATTTAAAAATGTTACAAAATTATTGTTTAAATTCTGCAAAAACCAAATTTAAGAAGCTGTTTTGTTTTAAATCAAAATTAAGTTTTAATTTCTTTAATATTTTTGGTATACTTTAATGCTTTTTTAACATTCTTTTAAATTTGAGGCAATTTTTAGAAAAAAACTATAGTGTTTTTAGTGGAAATGTTTTAAAAACTGCGAAAAAATTTTATTCTATTATAGAAATATATCAAGGTATAGAAAATATTTAAAACATATAAACAAAATTTTTTTCAAAATTCAGAAAAAAGGAAATATGAACTATGTTCCTCCATTTTCGAAATTTTTGTATGGGGACAACACTAATGATTAAAGATGGAGACTAGGTATGTTCTGAAAAAATGCTCGGGTAGCAAAAATATTGGGGGTCCGTCGTATATTTTGCTCCTCTAGGGGCACTCTGGGGCTAGTTAGGGCGGTGGCGGGTAATTTTATAAAAAATAATATTTAGTATGGGAGCCCCCTTAAGGAGCACAGATAGGGGGCTAGCTAGTATGTTAATAAAAAATGTAGGGGGAGGGGAATATTAGTGGGAGTCAGTCTTACATTTTACCCCTCTAGGAGCGACTCAGGGACTGTTGTGAAGCTTTTTTTTAGCTTTTGTATCGTTTTTCCCTAGCTTTGACCCCGATAAGGAGCCATTTAGCCCCATAATTTTTTGGCTCATGTGTTTTTTTTATAAACTTCACAAAATTGGGGGTTCTAGCGTATCGAAATCAAAACGTCGTGCACTATTCCACCCCTAATGAACATCTTTGTTAGTACTCACTTTAATATAATTTGCATAACATAAAAATGTAAAGGACATTTATATACGTTCTTTTTTGAAAATTTCAGAATTTTTTTAATGTTTGTTTAATTAAAACTAAGATAAGTTTTTGCAAAAAAAAAAAATATATAACAAATTATTTATAGTTAAATTAATATATTAAAAAATTGTAGATTAAAAAATGCTTAAATTTCTAACAAATCTTTCAAAAAGTTTTAAAAAACTTAGTAAAATAAAATAAAATTTAAAAATATTTTTTAGAATGCCTTAGCAAATTGTTAAAAACCTACAAAACAAAAGTGTAACAAAATGTTTTAATATTAAAAATTGAATTATTTTACGTATCAAAAACATCTCAAGAAGTAAATGAAAAGAATTGGTTTTTTTTTCTTTAAAATTCCTAAAAAAAGGATATTTGTACAAACCGAGCTTTTTCTCTGGTTAAATATAATTTAAACCTTTTTGCTTAATTAGGACACTAAAGTACGCGTAAGGCTCAGTTAGTCTTTACTTTCTGTTCTGTTACGAATCAGCTGATTTTTTTTTTATTAAGCACCTGTGAAATTGATTAGTTTTTCTGTTCTGTTGCGGTTCAGTTTGTTTAAATCAAAAACTTGTTAAGTAATTGTAAGTGACAGCAAAATAAATAATAACAAATACATATTTATATTTAAATGTTTTTTGATTTTAAGAATTCATAAAATTTAATTTCTTCAAATTTAAGTGGATTAAAGTTATTGAAATAGAACAATGGACGGTGCAAAACTTCTACAGAAAAAGTAACTATTACAATTTCGTAACAGAACGGCACGGAACAGAACAGAAACAGAAAGTAAAGACTAATTCTGCCTTTATTTTGTCAAATATATTAAACTTAGATAATTGTTTAAGTATTAAAAGAATAATTAACAAAAAACTTTTATTTAAGACAAACATTTTTTCTTTAATTTTAAAGAAATTTATTTTCTTTTCATTTCTTTTAATTAATTTTATGAGACATTTTTAAAACTTTTTGTTTGGTTTTTAAAATTTTGTAAAAAGGCCATTAACCCATTTACGCCCGCTGTGCCAATTTTGGAACGCTTCATTATTTCCGGCTTATGACAAAGTTTTTGACATTATTCAATATATGTTTACCTTATTGATAAACTAAAATTTCAGAAATTTCTATAATATCAAAAAAAATTTTTTTTTTAAAATTTTTTTTTAAAGTGACCGTAGTGCCAAATTGGGTACACCTCTTTAATTAAAAAAAAAAAAAAAAAAAATAAAAATTTTGTTTTTTGTTTATATGTAATTAATTAAATAATAAAATAAACAATATTTTATTTTTTGTCCGGTAGTTTTTGTTTGGGCTTAAATGGGTTAAGGAAGCTCTTTTATTAAATCGATGAAATAAATTTTTGCTATTAAATTGCCTAAAGACATTTATGCAGCAACTTTGATTCGATATTGGAAAAAAATAAGAAAATTAAACACGAAATTTTAACAGTTTTTCTTGGAAATTTATAAAAAAGGATACATAAACAGCTCCTTTGTTTTCAATTTAAAAAACACAAATATTCTTATGTGTTGTTTCCATTTGACAAGCAATTGATTGTGTGGTAAAATTTATATGAAAAGCACTCAAAAAACTGAGATATTTTCATATAATTTTTTTTTTGTTCCAGGTGACAACAGCACATTAATTTTTTAAATGTTATGACATCTTTGATATTTAAGGAAAATTAAGGATAAAGAGGAGACCCCAGAGTTAATGGATCAAACTTAACGAAAATCTTTAAGAATTTAAGATATAGAAATTTTATAAGCATTATTTAGTCTATATTCTTCGACCTTTTAATTTTATTTCTTCTTATTTTTAAATCAAGCTCAAGGTCAGGTTATGCAAAAAATATTTATTTAAACTTTATCCAATATTTCGCTGCCACAATAGACAGCTTCTTCAGGGATCTTTGGTTTATAAATTTCAAACAAATTTGACCTTGAGCTTGATTTAAAAATAAGAAGAAATTTTATAAGCATTTTATATAATATTGCATATATTAAGGATATATGGATATATTAAGAATATATGGATATATTAAGGATTTTAAGGATATATGATTTATTTTTTTTTTTTTTGTTCTTTAATAAAGCCAGATTTTTATAACAATTCCAGTAAATTTTCATTTTACATTTCTTTGAAAAAAGTATATATATAGAAAGAAGCCTTTTAGAAGTTCTAACATGAAATTTAACTTAATTTTATGTAGTTAATTTGAGTTCTAAACTGTATTCATTTTAAGATTTTTAAAGCTGACCGTTAGTTTTGCAGATATTTTTTGAATATAAGAAACATTAATGGAACCAGAATCTCATTAATAGATTATTCAGTAAATTTTCTTAAGATGTTGTTAATTTTTTGAAGCAGTAAGAAAAAGGATATATGGGAGACTTTTAAGTTATTTGACGCAACTCAATATAATTTATTGTACTTACTTATAGGTCTGGACTGAATCATTTCTAAAAATTTTGCATGAATTCTGTAGATATTTAAGACTTCTTTAAAAAAGGTAAAATATGTTTGGCAAAAACTTTTATTTTTTATTAAGTTACCAGAATTGTTTTATCTGATTAATTTATTATTTATGCTCGGTTTATATAACAACTCAAGTAAATTTCCTCAAGATTTTAATAATTTTTTGATGCAGTGCAGAAAAAGGATATATGGTCGATATTTCAGTTATTAAACTTAGCTTATTCAAATGTGTTGTACATACCCTTGAGGGAAGCGAACTGACACCAAAGTAGTCCCGTGATAGGTCTTTGGTGGTACAGACCGGTTCTAGTTTTAACACTTTCTATGAATAAGACCTATCACTTTTACATGGGGTTGTCATTGGAGGGGGTCAATTGACACCATTTGACCAGTCACACATCTATTCTCAATGGACGTGTTTAGTGTCAGTTACTACAATGTAGTTTTATTTCAATAAAATAAGTCCTAGAATTAAATTCGAGAACAAAATGTTAGAAAGACCCTAAAAATGTGTCACACCACCGGTAAAGACTGTACTGTAATTCGATCATTACTTTTTCTACCTTTTTTTTCTCCATAAACCAGTTACATGACCGGTTCTCCTTTCGCTGGTCATGAGTTCTTTCTTTTTGTAAATGTTCTTTTTTCACAACTCCCAGTTTTAAAGGTTTTTGTTAAGCTTAGAGAATTTTTTAAATTGAATTTGCCAAAATTGTAGCAATTTTTAATTGCTATTTTGCTAAATTTTTATTTGAATCGCTTTACTGTGCTACCGTTTTTTTTTTTCTTATTTAGCTTTCTTTTTGTGTTCTTCCGTCTGTGTGTGTGTTTGCATAAAACTTTCTGATGGCTGTTTCAAAATTTTCAGTGTGAATGAGCCGTAGTGCTGGTGTAAGCCTGTATACGGCTCAATATACTTTTTTCTTTTTTTAGTAGTAAATAAGTACAAAAAAAGTTGAGTCCTTTAGGCTAAAAAAGCAATATAAATGCTTTTTGTCTATTTGTTGGTAACTGCTTTTGTAAGATTGAAATTCAATTTATTAAACGTCACTGTATGTTTTTATTTTTTTTTAACAAAAATCTAATATTTTTTTCTTTAAATTTTTTCATTGCAGGTATGTTGTGTTAAATTTAAAATCAATTTTAAGGTAAATAAATTAATTTAATACATTTTAAAGTTAAATTTATTTCTTATGTAAGGCTTGTTTTTTTTGGTATCTCACATTAATTTTATTTTATGTTGCTTTTATTACAATCCACATTATCATCAGCAGCAGTACTGCCACCACCAAGTGCTTGCAATCTTCTCCTCATCGACTTGGCCTTTAAGTGCATTAAACCACACTCATGTTTATGCGGTTTTGGTTTCATAGTCGTTTTCATATTCACAGTACACACACACATACTTACTTTCGTACTCCCCATACCTTTGGCCTCCTCGAGTCCTTGTTATGATTTTCACCACATTTTATGGAATTTATATGTATGATTCTCTTTACAAAATTTTGTTTTTTGTTTAAATTTCTTCCACTCGGCTTAAACATTAAGAGGGCATCTCATAGTCATCGCCATCATCAACAGCGGCATCGTCATCAGCTAACCATCAAACAACCGTTCCACGTACTCTTTCCCCGTTCCTCAGTATATTGCAAACAACAAATGCGAATATAAACCTCATTGTAGTTCGTGTGCCCACGTTTCAACTACAAGTTTATGTGGCAATGTGTGTAGGCTGGCAAAAACAAACGAGTAGATAATTTCTATAAAAAAAGGGAAAAACCAGAAAGACTTTAAGGCCAAGGAAGCTTTTTGTAGAGAACTATTTTTTTCTTTTTATAAATTTAATACTATGTTTTCATATTTCCAACGATTTTATATTAACAAAATTATATTATTTTCAAAAATTTTTTACCAATTAAAGCATTAATCAAAAATAAAATCAGTTTTAATCAAAAATTTAATCAAACTAGTTGAACGTTTAATCAAGTAAATTAAACATTTAATCGAGTGAATTAAACGTTTAATCAAGTGAATTAAACATTTAATCGAGTGAATTAAACATTTAATCAAGTGAATTAAAAAACGAAATGAAGTGGATTTGAAAACGAACGAGATTTCGATTACAATTATTTACAAAATGACTATAGCTATTCTTGTTTTTAAGAGTTCATCGTGTAAAGATAATTGGTACTCAAAGTCTGAAGCATATAAAAAGAAATATTTTTATGCACTTTCTTTACAGGCTTGTTTTTAAAATTTGTTCGATCTTAAATCCACTTCATTTCAATTTGTAGGACATGCCCGAATATAAAATTTTTTTGTTGAAATAAATTTTTATTTTTTTCTGTGTATGATCCGGCTTAAATTTCACACAGTTTTGTATGAGGCGATTCCGAGTTTTTATAGGAATCGTTTCATATTCTTATTGATTCTATATACACTGTGTCAAGTGTATAGGCCCAAGGTGTTGGTTAAGTAACGTGAACTTTAACCTTGGCTTGCATAAGGCAAACCATTTTGTGTTCTATATGAATAAAGTTCACATTTGTTTGAATCGTTTAATTTTATAATTAAAAAAAAAAAAAATAACTGTATTCTTAATAACCGGCCCAATTTTTTTAATTATTCTTTTTATATCATCTGTATAAAAAAATGAAAAAGAAGGAGAATTAATTATCTTAACAGAGAACAGTATTTGAGAAATGTAATCTTGAAATGCACGACTTTTGAAATAAATTCTACCAATACTTGTGTCTCCAACTTTTCCCCCAGTTTCTACAAATAACCTTACAATACACACAACATATGTTTCTTATCAGACCATGTATTGTCTGTCTGTCACTTTTATATACAAATATAATTCCATACGTTTAAAAAATTATATTTCCTTTAAGTATCTTTACATAAAAATATATTTTCATGTGTTTTATTTTTAATAAGATATCATTGATTCAACATCCCCCATTCATTTTGTACAATGTCCTTGTTTCTCTGACAAAAAGAAAAATTGTGAAAATACAATATTAAGAAATTCTTTAAAAACCTGCTAATGAACTTTAAGAGTTTGTTTTTTTTTTCTTTTAGCATAACTAAGTGCTTATTTTAATATTAATTTTTGCTTCACCTCTACGAAATATTGTTTTTCAATAGAATATTTTTTATGTCGGCTGGCTTTCTTATGCCGATAAATTATGCTTTCCTCAATCGTTATTGATGAGTTCTGTCTGCAGTGTTTAGAAAGTGTGAGAGAAAAAAAGCGAGACAACATCTTGCCTTAATTGACAAACATTAATTGATAGGAAAGAGAAATTTATAAAAGTCTAAAATTAGGAAAGAAAGAGGGAGAGAGACACAGAGAGAGGTAGAAAGAAAAATTTATATAAAAATTATTATTATTATATGAAATGGAAACCGGAAAGTGATTTAACGAAAATACTACCTGTCCAGTGTTGCCAGGAAGTTTGGTTAATGTCCCCAAATTAAATTGATAGGTCCTAAAAATTTCCCATCTTAAAATTTAAATCGCCAATTTTTAATTAAATTAAAAATAAAATATTGTGGATTTAAGATAACCGTTTCTCAAAAATATTTCTAGTATTCAACAATAAATCGTAAATGAATAACTGGTAATCTCCCTTAACGAATACCTTCCTTAGGTGAACAGCCCCTTTCGATGGACACTGTTGCCTAGTTACCGCAGCGTTCTAAAGGAAAGCATTTGCTTTTTTTGTAGAGGACATCTCTCTTGAACGGACACATTTTAATGGTACTTTCAAAAATTAACAAATTATTAATTAATTCTTTGCCTTAGACGGCCATGAACAAATAACAGAGAAAATTATAACAACCCTCTTTCTAGATAACATGCTAATAAAATTCAAATTTTAAATTAATTTTCCCATTTTTCTCTAAAAAAAAGTTCCTGAGATTTCCAGGAATCAAAGGAAACCCAGAATTTTGCAAAAATCCCCACATCCCACATGTTAATCTATTCCCAAATATATTTTAAAATCAGCACAAACCAGCTAAAAATTCAATTGATGATTCTTAAGGCACTACTACACGTTCAATATATATTTTGATATTCCGATATATAATATATATACAATATATATTTTGATATTTTGATCGCGATCAATTTTAATGGATTGATGGATCGCGCGTGTGCTTCATGATCAATATTAATCGCGTCAGTATTTACATTATTTGTGTGCCGTGCAGTTCGGTCAAAGTTAAAAAATGCCTCGAGGCTTTTTCGTTAAAGCTCAAACTTTACAAAAATATTCTAATATCTTATGTGTTTATTTTTTCCTCTCTTAGTAACGTATAACAAATTTATATCAAGAAGTATGCTAAGCGTTTTTAACACGTGATTCGCAATCAACTCGTGGATCACATAAAATAAGGTTATTCTGCGATATGCATCGCTTTCTCTATTCATATTTCAATCGATTCTTAATGAACCGGTTTATATTTCAATGGATTCTATATAAACCGGTTCATATATTAATATCTATGTAAACAGGTTCATATTTTAACCGGTTGATATTGCAATCGATTCTTAATAAGCCAATTTATATGGCGTTCGATTCTATATTAAACGGTTTATATTTTATATTCGATTTTTTATGAACCGGTTCATATTTTATTTGACTCTATAAAAACTGGATCATATTTGGTTTATTTTACATATTTTATACGATTCTATTCGGAACTGTTTATGTCTCATTAGTTTATAAGCTAAAACTGTTCATATTATTTAATTTTATATAGACTGGGTCATATTTGATTTGAAATTTATGAATCGGTCTTGTATATTTATACTTAACGAACCGGTTAATAATCCGTTCCTAGTTTTTTGTCTAATGTATGTTTATTGCCCTGTTTTTATAACAGTTTTGTATTAGTTAAATTTAGTATATGTTTTATTAAAATTATTTAAATTAGTTTCTTTTCGTTTACACATACATACATACATATTTTCAGGCGTCCCAACAAACACGAAGTCAAACCTTTGATATGAAATGTCTTTATCATTTGACATCAAACACAATTCTCAAACGTTTTTCAATTGTTTGATTTAAACATTTAAATTCAAATTGATAATGATTTGAAAATAAACATTTGATATCAAATGTGTTATCAATTTGGTGTCAAATGTTTGTCAAATGTTAAATTCAAATCAAAAATAAACTTGGCAACACTAAAGCGAAGAATTAATGTAAACATTAAAAATGGTGATTAAAGTTAAATTTTTTCTTGGTGGTTAAATGTGTTTTACAAGTGAACGAATTATTTCTTGTGAAAAATAAAAATTATTTTTGAGTAATTACAATGATTAAGAATAAGAATTAAAAAAAAAAAATAAAACGGGAAAGTGGAGATATTATAAGTTTGTTGCATGATCGCGCGGTGCTCCTTCTCAAACTAAAGGGAGCCAATTATTTCGTCTCTGCAATAATTAGGAGACGGGAAAAACATTATTTCATCTTTAAGCTATGGGGCCGAATGTTGATCTCACAGCTTATTTAAATAAATAATGAATTTAAATTAAAAAATGTTTATTTATGTTCCACATTGTATTATAACCCACATTTGAAAAACATTTGAGAATTACGTTTGAAAGCAAGTTGAAAATAAGGCATTTTTCAATTTGAAAATAATTTCCTCTTTTTGTTGAGAACGCTATGATTTTCAAATCATTATCAAACGTTTGTCGTTTGAGAAAACGTTTGATTTCAAATCGTTTTCAATTTGAAATCAAACCTCTGTGTTTGTTGGGGTTAGTTATTTTATATTGTTGGGATATATTAAGGTGCTGAAATATAATTTACAAAAATACATTGTAAACATCAAAACATATTTTTGGGCAATAAATAAAAATAAATTTAAACAAAAGCCTGACGGTATTACAAACACTTATGTTGACCTAAATTTTAAAGTACATACATGTTTAGATTTTTATGTCTAAAACATAAAAGTTATAAATGTTGGCATATAAAATAAAATTTTATTGAATCTTTTTTTTTTGTTAAGAAAAAAAAAAAAGAATACTTAAAGGCTTTAAATGAAAAAAAGTAAAATATTAAAAATTTAAGAAAATATGTATTCTAGTTTAAAAAAAAAACAAAAGTCAATTTTTAAACAAAATAGTTTTAAAGTGAAATTAAAAAATTTTTATATACAGTAGAACTTCTATAAGTCGAAAATTCTTTAAGTCGAAGGGAATCTCTTGGCAATAGCGGTGGACAGGCCAATTCACATGATTTTGTTTCTAGTTATAACTTGAACTCTTGAACTTCTTTGTCTTGAATTTTTCTATAACTCAAAGAAAAAGTCGAATTTTTTTCCAAAAATTTTTTGCCATCTTAAATTTTTGTTTTATTTAAAACTAATTAGCATTTAAAATATGACATTTATCTTTAGTTAAATAAAATTTGATAAATTTAAATTTAATAATTCTAAGTTTTTCAAATTTTGCATTTAAGCACTTATCAAATCACACAATATGTATTTCATTAAATGAAATCTTTAAATATGTATTTGTACGAAATAAAGTTAAATAACATGAATACTGAACGAATTTAATTTTTTGTTGTGCATTTATTACAAAATTCCCTAACTTGAAGTTTCTGTAAGTCGAACTTTTTTGTCGGGATAATGGAGTTTCGAGTTATAGAAGTTTAACTGTAATTTAAATGAATGCGTTCAGGGGCAAATGTTGATATTCTCTTTAATTATATTTTAAATTATTCCAATTAGATTTTTATATGTTTTAAAGAACGAAATGTTGTTCAAAAATATTAAAAAAAGAAAAATAAGCAATCATAATAATAGGGATGTTAATAAATAGTAAACAAACTTTTTATTCAAATACTTTCAAAGGTTCAAACGCACATTTTTATAACACCTTTCAGCAAAATTTTGTTTAGAAACTAAAATAATATGTTTTTAAATATTATAAGAATAATTTTTAAGATCTTTAATTATAAAAAAATATATTAATTATAGAATATCATGTGAACCGAATAGACGTTTCACGCATCAATAATAATAAAATGGCAACAAAACGTAAAAAAAGTTGCCATACTTAAGCATAAACACAGACAGTTAATAGTTAAAAAGCTGCTAATGTACGTTTATGAATACACATTTTTATAAGAGGTTTACAAGACATAAAGCGTTTTATAGTTTTTACACACTTTAATCTTAAAATAAGAACTTTTAATGAATATGGCCGTAAATGTTTATGTTTCAACTGATTTCTTTCTTTTGTTTTAATGGAACTTGATTAAGAAAAGATTCTTTCTTTATGAAGCATATCCAATTTCTGTTGTTTTTCTTGTCTTTCCGAAAAATTGGTAGTCTTCCATAATACCACTTTAATAATTTTTTGATTTTTTAACAATTTAAATACTTTTAAAAGTCTTGTTAACGTCTGGTAGAAGGTTGTTTTTATTCGTCTCAAAAAATCATCTTCTTCATCT
The DNA here is from genome assembly GCA_963931875.1 of Pollenia griseotomentosa. Taxonomy (NCBI): domain Eukaryota; kingdom Metazoa; phylum Arthropoda; class Insecta; order Diptera; family Polleniidae; genus Pollenia; species Pollenia griseotomentosa. The sequence goes on from OZ007561.1 coordinate 189,504,929, forward strand.
AAATAATTCTGGCAAATGTCTGTACTAAACATTCTTAAATTATTTCCAAACTCTTTGGTTTCAGTGTTTAGAATATACTATATTTAAAAAAACTTTTACTCGAAGGAAGTATTCCTGAGTTAAGAAACAAAAATAAGGTATGTTAAACGTACCGGCTTGTTTTTTACATAAAAGAAAAAAACTAATGCCGTAAAAAACTAATTTTCGGCTTATCGATTAATCGACAAATTATTCGAATTATTCGTTAATCGAAAATAAGTAATTTAAAATGAATCAAACAGTCAATCGCCCAAAATTAATCGATTAATCGAACAACGGTTAATCTGTTCCGATTGAGCTCAGAATTTGCCAATCACATTTTCTAGCTTATTGACACATTTAATAGGATCAAATTTTTTCATATATACCTTGTAACCACCCCAATATAGCACCATCTGTATTAAAAAAATCTGCCTTATATTTAACGAGCTTATAGAATACATCAATCCCTATAACTCATCTATACATTTTTTGTGTTTCAGACTGTTAGCTTGGAAGATATGATTCTTCCGGCGCTGAATTTGTCTCATTTCCCAATGTGAGGCGTTTCAAAAAAGTTATTGCTTTTGTCATTTAAATATTCTATAAAGTGTATATTCAGGTAGCTTTTAAATATTTATGTTTGTGGTTATTTTTAGAAATTAAAGTCATCAAAAAATTTAATTTCCTTACAAATATAATTAAACCGTTTTATTTAAGGTTTATTGCAATAAAATTTACAATGGCTTAACACGCAAACAACCTTTGAAAGGAAATATAAAATATGTAATCACAAAATACTAATTCATTTCAAAAAGTCTAAAACAGTGGGAAGTAGAAGTATTTTAATTTTATGTTGCGCTCTTAAGTATGTATTTAATAAATTTTTGCTTAATTTTCACTCCCCAGTTCCTCGATTTTTTTTTGTTTCTGTGTTTTTATTGGTTAAATAAAAAAAAAAAACAAATATGGTTAAATGTAGTAAACTAAACGAAAAAATCAACTTAATAGCACTTTAAAATTTATTACCAAAAAATATATATGTATGTATGTATATTAACAAAAAACCCCAGTCTGACAGTTCGGATTACAATTAATTAATTTTTTTTCTGGCTGGCTTTCATTTTCATTGTTTGCTTGGCTTCGAAGGTAATAAAACTTTTTGTTTAACTGCCCTCAGCTTGTGTTTTTGCTAACGGTATTTTTCTCTGCTTCTTGTTTTTCGTAAAAACAAAGAAAGCTTTAATTGAATTTATGGCCTTTACTGGCGAAGAAAATGTGTTTGTAATTTATAATCAGCGTTTTCATTCAAAACGAATATTGAAACACTCTAAAAATAAGAAAAAAAGTTATAAAAATCATCCTAAAAGTATGCTTTAAAAATTATTGCCTGTCCCACGATTAAGAACAAAAACTTCGTTAGCCTAACTTACACTTGAAACAAAAACTAAATTTAAAATATTGTTTCTCTTTCAAATTTAAGTTAAGTGAACGAAATTTTCGTTGGAAATCGTGGGACAGGCATTAAGAAATGCTAAGGACATTTATTTACTCCTAAAAGTGTGCTTTAGAAATTAATAAAAAAATTCAAAAATCATTATACTTTATAAAAACACTTAACTTTAGTTTCAATAACCTTGTTCAAAACTGATTAAGAACTTTTATAACGACTTAATAACTTCCGCAATAAACCATTGGCGCTACAAAACACACCAACCTTTTACCCATAGCAGGGCGTTTAACAACACAGCTACACCATTAACCAGGTGTAAAACACATTTAGGATCTTGTTTACATTTTTTATTGTTTATTTGTTGGGCAAGTGGGGGTGGGGACTAGATTTACTGCCACCTTAATATTTTTCTTTATATTCTGACTGTAAAATAATCTTATCCTTAGACATTTTTATGTCAAGGAACAGCAAGATAACTGGATGTACCATGAGGCTATAAAATACATTATTTGTTATCATTAAAATTTTATATTAAAAAAAGGTTTTAAATAAAAAACAGTGTTTAAATGAAATGGAATAAAAGTAGCTAATTTTATGGAAATAAAGTAACTTATCGTCAGCTTAATATGCAAACCTGCAAACTCCCTTTCAGCATAATTTATAGGATCGACAAAAAGCTTTTTTTATTTCATACTTGAAGCTTGAGAGGAAAACCAATAAAATAGTTGATTTAACACACTTTAAGACTCAAATTTAAGAAAAACTACACGCTGGTCGAAGAGGCGCATCTTTCTCAACCACACGGGATAAAAGTCTCAATTTACTTAAAAAGTGGATTTAGCAGGTTTGCTAATTATTAAATAATAGCCTATTACAGCTAATGTCGTTGATTTCGATTTCATATCATGTGAATATATTTAAATTTTAAAGCAATCAATTCCCTATGCAACGTTGTATTTTTCTATATTCGATACTTGTATAACACGATTTGTATAAACCCTTTTATACTACAAGCGATTTTATACAAACTTTTCCATATTTCACCATTCACTGTAAACCGATAAACAATTTTTAACATTTATTTGAACTGGCTAATATATTACAGGATTTTTTTAGCCGAACCATATATAAATAAATTCTATACAAACCGATTCTTAATTTGATTCTAAAAAAAACTCAGTTTATATTTTGCTCAATTCTATATTTACTGGTCTATATTTACCAACACTTTTAAACACGATTCCACAATAACTAGTTTATATTTAGCACGGTTCTATATGAGCCGATTTATATTTTACACGATTCGATGAACCGATTTAAATATTACATTATTATTTCATTGCGTGCTTCACATTATTATTTACGAACTGTTCCCATGTTCTATAACATTGGTGAGAACTTCTTGCATCGAAAAGATGTGAAACAAAATATTCCATTGTTTCTCGAAAAGTGAGAAAAAAGTGTGTCTGTAACTCATGTCGAAAACTATCAAAAGAGATTACATCGTTACGTTAAAAATGTCTTAGGCCCCTATTACGGTTTACAACTCAACTGAGTTGAGTTGTAATTAAGACAACTGGTTGTGATCAGTTGTAATTTTTGCTATGTTTTTGTTCACTGCAATATAGCAAAGTTGTACACCATAATACAAAAATTAAGAAATTACAACTCAACTGAGTTGAGTTGTAAACCGTAATAGGGGCCTTAATATTCCACCCGAAGCCGATGTGACATTGCAGACGTTGAGAAGGCCGGTCACACATATCGTGAACGGTGGCCAAAATTTACTGAAATTGAAAAATTTTCTGCTACGGCGGCGAAAATACAACCGTCGGCTATACAAAATAATGTGAAGTGCGATTTTTATTTTAGTTGTTTACAAAATGGCTTTGAAAACTTTCGCATATTTTTAAAAATGGTATAACAAAAATAATAAAACAATGAAAAACTGTCATTTGCTTAAGCAAAGTGCGAAACTAATCGCTCATTCCGTACGGAATCAAATGTTTTTTTACTTTGTCTTTTTAAATGCATTTGAGAGGCTTTTAGATTATTTTTGACAGTAGCTTAAGTTCGTTTATGCAAATTCAGGTTAAGCCTTTGCTGAATAAAAGGTCAGTACAGTTATGACATTATCAGCTGTCAAACCATAGTTATCGTTATCGAAAGTTCTCATGCAGGTTAAAAAAAAACACTTTTTATATTCAATTCCGCAATATTTCTCTGACTTTTTATTTTACTCCTTTTCCATTGCAATTGCTGTTCATTCTTTCTTAATTTTAAATGTTTTTTTTTTTTTTAATTTTTTTCCTTTTCTGTAAGCATTATCTTTGACTTTAAATAATACATTTCTAATTGGTCTCATTTGCATTCAGTATTGCAATAAAAGCATCGTTTTTTTACTTTGTCCTCGTATCAGCCCTCCTTCACTCACCATCTTTAATGTCTTTTAAGATTGTTTCAGTATAATCTGCAGTAAAATTATAAAAAAAAAAAAAAAATACAGCCGTCAGTCATCTTGTAATTTATCACTGTTTTTGTGGTACATTTAACGGAAATTATTTTTCTTTCTTTGCTTTATTTTTTTTTTGTTTTTTTTTTTTTTTTTTTGTTGTAAGACTTTTCACTTTTCTTTGTGCTTTTTCTTTATTTTTCCCATTTGCAATTTTTTTTTTTTTTTTTTCATAATAACTTCATTTTTTATAGTTAAAACGCATTGAAGCCTTTAATGCCGACTTTTGTTTTTAATACATTTAGCGTGTATTTTATAATGAGAGGGAATATTTCTTGGCAAATAGTCGTACATAAATCTTTAAAATTTTTTTCTTACATCTCAAAAAAGAAAATATGTGTATACCTTAAAGGTTTTTTAAATACTAAGAAGTAAAATTGTTTTTTTGTATGCGAATGCGAAATATTTTAAAAAATTTGTTAAATAATTTTTTTTACCTACTAAAAAATCTTAAAAATAAAAGTTGAGAAAAAGCAAAAAATTGAAATTTAGGCGACTCGAAAATTTTTTTGCTATGTCGTAGTGGAACTTCTTAATCCTCATGCCAAATTCGATGGCACAATATCGACAAATTTTTTTGCTTACAAATCGGGCCACCATAATACATATTTCATTTAGAAGTGTAAATATCAATCTTTAACAGCCTGACACACGATGTCGACCGCCATCGCTCGCTTCGCATTTTCAACGTAAAACCACTGATTTGGGGCCCTTTAAAAATTTCAGCACGACAAGTCGATCGACAATGCAAGTAAGCGATAACATAATAGTTTTCATAAAAATTTGCGCCACACTACGAAATATTATACGACCACAAAAGTCAAAATCAGTCACTTGTGTTGTGGTTGGCGACCGAGGCATTTTGTTGCAATATTATAAAATTATTTCTTTAATATTACTTTAAACACTAACACTAAATATTTTTTTAAAAATAATGGCCCATAACTATAGTCATAAACAAAGCATACTTTAAGAGTTCTAAAGTAAACTTTTCTTAAAAATATGCTTTTGATCTACTATAGACAAGTTAAAGCATACTTTACACGTTAAAACCGATGTTAATTTTAAAACCAGCTGAAGTTGTTTTTAAGTCATTTAACAACAGCATCAGCTGTTTTTCGCCAAACAAAAAAGTACTTGCAAAAAGTTAAAAATGATTGTGTTACAAGATATTGGCCGATATTTTGCAATTATTAATGATTTGGAGGAAAACTTTAATGGAAAGAAACACAAAATACAAATGTATAGGCCCTAATTGTCTAAAATGCAACGCCAAAAATTACATCGAAAGCAAAAACGAAGCCAACATATTTTGTAATTTTGTTGTTGCTTTTTACATAAATTCATATTGCGTGTTAAAAATTTTCAACTCCGCAAGATATGCAGTGTTTTTTTTATACATTAATTTTCAATGTCAGCTGCTTAGAGTTGCCCCTTGCTTATATTTTGTTGTAAGTTGTATGAAACAATTTTCTACATTTGAGGTGGCACCCAGTTAAAGTCGGTTCAATATAAAACCTACTTTAATTTCGACTATAGTAGCAAAATAATTAAAAGAATGTTTTTATTTTAAAGTTGTTTTTAAAAAGAACCGACTTTAGCGTTTGACTATAATTATGGGCCATTATTTCTTTAAACAACACCACTAACAAAATTTTATTGTTTAAAATTTTTTTCACAAAATTGTATTCTTGAAAACAGATGTTTTTTTTACTGCTTTGTTGTCATTTGTAGGAAATCAAGTAGCACAGAGCTGTATTTTTATGGCTTAATTGACATGTTTTGGCGATTTTTATTTTCAAACTACCATTTCCTACCATTTACGGGGGTTCCATTATAGAACATTGGAACATGCCCACCAAAAATCATTTCCTACGATGTGCTTCAAATTTCCACCGGCTAAAATTGACAGTGAAGCTACTAACTGAACGCTATCGAATCGTCATTCCGCTTATATTTTTTCGACACGAAACCTTGTTCGATTGCAAATGCGATGATTTTTGGCCCCTAGCTAAAAGGTTTTTAGAAAATAGTGTTTAGGAAGTTTTGTCAGATCTTGCCCCCTATGCCTACTTGTTTTCATTTCACTAAAATATAATTCACTATAGAACCAGGTATCCAAAATTGGCTTGAATTACCATAAAATATTAGCAGTTCTTTTGGTTCTTATTTTGCTAAAAAGATGGAACGTTGTCAAAGTTAAAGAGGTCCAATACCTAAAATACATAAATCTGTACCAATGTTTTTCAAAAATGCACCCAATAGTAATTCGTTTTTTTTTTTTTTGCGAAAAATAATAACGAACATCATTGTTAACATTGCAATTATTTAAATATTTTTAAAGTTTTATTAACTTTAACAGCCTGTTCAACGATTTCGAACGATAACGTTCGCATAGAAAATTTCATTTAAAACAAAAACAAAATTCGACAATTTGTTTTTGTTTTAAATGTAATTTTCTATGCGAACGTTAACGTTCAAAATCGTTGAACAGGCTGTAATTCTTTTATTTTTTATTTTAATCAGTAAATCGTTCTCTCGCGAAATATAATCACAAACAACGTTGTTAAAATCAAAATTATATAAATAATTGTAATGTCTATTTAAAAGTTTTACCAATTTTTATTTTCGTCCTTATGATTCATTAAAATGATAATTTGCGAACTAGTTCATTGTTGTCATCTATCTTATTATTAATTCCTTTATTCTCCAATAATAAATTTATACGTATATAGTAAAAAAAAAAAAAATAATAAATATATCCAAATTGATTTCAATTAAACAATTTGTGATATTAATGAAAAAATTAATTAATTTTGCACTAGTAAACAAATTAATAGTATCAATTAAACGTTTAATTCAATTGATTAAACGTTTAATTACATTTTTAAATAAAACTGATTTTATTTTTGATTAATACACAATTTTGGAGAATTTTTCTGTGTATTATGTACGAACCAACATGATTGTTAAAATCCAAATTATTTAAAAACTTTTACTAATTTTTATTTTATACGTTGTTTATTTGCAGGTATGTTTTAAATCACTAAAATCTCTTTTTTAAAAGGTAAACAAATGAAAAATTTCAGCTTTTTGAAAATATATTTAGAACTATTTTTTTTTTAAAAAAACTTTTTAGTATCTGTTCAATATTCCATAACAATTTTAAAACTTTCTTTAAACTTTTCCTCTTAAGCAAGCTGTTTATTATCATTACCACTTCTATTTCATATAAATAACTCATAAATTTTTCAGCAGAAAAACAGAACCAGTTCTAATAATATTCTTGTCACCATCATAAAAAACCCCCCTATTTGTATCATCTTAACCTTTTTGAGTAACTATTCGTACTTTTTGCAGTATTAAATATTCCAACTGACTTGGGGATTTAGTGTTTTTTTGTCAGTGTTACTTAACATTTTGCACATTTTTTTATAAGAGACAGAAAAGAAAGAAGCACATATGCATGGTTTTTAAAATGACGGAAGTGATCGAACAGAATTGTCAGTATTTTTATTAAAAATAAACAAATAAACAATCTTGCCATTATATACTTATTTGCATTTTAAAGAAAGACGTTCCTAGAAAATAAAAAAATTATATCTGAACAGTGTCCTAATTCACCCGATTTTATGCAAACTTTTTCAATTTCCAAGGTTATGTATTAACCAAGTCCTTATTCACACGGATCTATATGAACCGATTCTTAGTTTATACGATTCTATGTGAACCTTTTAAAAGTCTTCACAATTCTATATTTTATACGAATTGTTATATACTTCCTTTTTCATAAAATTTTTTATGAATCGGTTAATTTTTTATAAGAATCTATACAAATCGGTTTCTATTTTATACGATTTTTATGAATATATAAACTGGTTACTATATAGGTGTTTATATGAACCGATTCCAATTTTATACAATTATAAATAAACAGTAGCCCGTTTCTGTATTTCTCGCATCGTAAAATTTTCCGACTGAAACCAGTGAATCGGGACAGAAACAGTGAAAAATGAAACAAAAAATGGTTTTTCTCACACAAGTGTTTCTGTATCTTTTTTTTGCGAGAATTATCTGTCATTTAAATAATTTTCCAGCAATTATTGGAAGGATGCGAGAAAAAGTGTTTCTATAACAATATTTTGCGAAAAGTTTTTTTCAAGAACTGTCAAAATAAGTCACATTTGAAATTGGTGGCGAGAAAAACAAAATGTAGATATTTTGAATTTAAAATATGTTTATATACTATTTTTTTTTAATAAATAAAAAAATAGAAGGAATATAAATGATAAATGCATAATATATATGATGAAAATAAACAAAAAACAATTGTTATATTTTGTTAGTTTAAATTTTTGTTAGCCTTTTCTTGTTTTGGTTTTAATCAGTGCTGCCAGATAAATTTGTGTCAAAATCGTCAATTTCCTGAGAAAAAATAAAAAAAATCGTCTTTTTTGTTTTAAAAATCGTGCAATTTAAAATCAATTTTAAACAAATTTGTTTCGACTTTTATTAAAAAATAATCAAACAAAAACATAGTTAAAGTTCATGGGTATTTAATAATTATTATTTAATAATTGAGATATAAATCTTTAATTTACCTATTCCTATAATCTTTTTCTTTTTTACCTGAAATAGACTTAGTAGAATACCTTGTAGTTAAAATTAAAAAAATCGGTTCATAAATAAACGGGTTAAAGACCCAGTAAAATCTTCGCCTCAAAATAATATGTTAAGTAATCAGAAACACATAAAAGCACTACATACAATTCTACTGAAAAACTAATGAATTTTACAAGGGTTGTGCCAAAAAGAACAAATTCAAAAGTAAGTCATTTTTTTATATCTTAATACATCCAGAAAAAAGTAGTTATCGAAGTTCTTATAGAAGAAAGCTACTTAATAACGAGTGAAAGAAGCTATCCATTTTGAAAAAGTTTTTACTGGGAGACAAACAAATTTCTTTCTTGCCGGAATAATGGTTTTGGCACAAAAGTGTACATATAAGATAAGAATATCAAATATCAATCATATTTTGTATATGTATATAAGAAGTATTAAATGTTCAAAATAAGCCAAGTCGGTCCATTACTTTCCCTCGAAATTTTGCTTTTGCCGATACATTTTTTAGGGAAAAAACAAACAATTTCGAGGACAATTTTCACAATAGGGATAAATATAAAAATTTAAGCAGCCTTGTTTCTAAAGATATCTTTTTTTCTAATAAACAAACATATAAAAATATTTACAATTATCGTTTTTCGAAGACTAAGGGTCTTAAAGTGTAAAACGCAACGCCAACAATTTCATTAAAAGCAAAAATAAAATCAAAAATATTTTATAAATTTGTTGTTGCTTTCTACAGACATTCATATTATTTTTTTTTCAATTTTCAACGCCACAAAATAGAAGTGTTTGAAATTTAAAAATTCAAGATGAATTTCTATAGGAAGTAACAACAAAATTATAAAATATTTTTGATTTTGTTTTTGCTTTCGTCACTTTTTTAGAAAAAATCATCAAAACGTCACTTTGTTAATATCGGAACAAAAAATCGTCAAGATGACGATAACTCGTCAAATCTGGCAGCCCTGTTTTTATTATATTTATTTCTTTTGTTGACGTTTCGCTTTTATTTGACACTTAATTACTGGAAGTATTCCAGTATAAACAGAATTTGTTGTGTCTGTTTTCGCATTCAAATACAGAAACACTTTTATCTCATAAATCGAGAAACGATGGAATTTTTTGTTTCACACTTCATGTAAGAAATTTTACGTTGCGAGAAATACAGAAACGAGCTACAGGTTTCAATTTCAAACAATTCTATATGAATCGGTTTCAATTTCATTCAGTTTTATTCTAATCTGTTTCAATTTCACACAAGTCTATACAAACCGATTCTAATTTCATACAACTTTAAACAAACGGTTTCCTAATTCTTACGATTTTTTATGAATCGATTTCTTATCCACGGGATCATATATGAAATAGGTACGATTTTCACCCCTTAAACGTTCAAATTTTGAAAAAGTACCATATATATACCCGTATTTTTTAGATAAGTTGTGATGTAATGTAATTTTTATTTCTTTGTTTATGGTTCAAAAGATAGATGGTTCCAAAATACAGGTTTTACCGGTTTACTTCCCAAAAGGGCAAAATTTAAAAAAAAACACAAGTATCAAATTCTTTTTTTTATTTATTTAAGCTTAAGAGATTAGGTTAGCGAATTTATACATTTTTGCCCCTAAATATTCGAATTTTTAAAAATCCTGCCTTATGTGGGGTTTACACAACACAAATAATTGAACGTCTAGTAAAATTTATATGAAAACCACTCAAAAACTGCGAGCTTTTCATATAAAATTTTCTACACGTTCAATCTCTTGTGTTGTGAAAACAGCACGTTAGTGTTTCGATTTGGCGAGAGACCCAACCTTCGGTCCAAATTTCAACCTTTTAGCTTCAGGCGTTTAAGCAGTGCGATAATGAACGTTATTATTATGTACATTTATATAGATTAAGTGCTCTATTTGTTTAAAATGAATCCAATTCATATATTATTTTAAATTCTAAATACGGTTCGTAGTTCATTTTAAATTTTATATGAGCCGGTTTTATATTTTATTCTAACTTCTTAATAAATGTTTCATGTTCTTTTTAAACTTTGTATAAACTCCGGTTCAATTTTTCATTCATTCTATTCTATAGTCTGGGTTCCCACTTACGTAAAACGCACAAACTTTAAAAGTCGTTTTTTAATAAGATTTCTGTAATAAAAGAATTTATGACAAATATAATACAAATTTTTCTCTTTTAAACAGATTTTTAGAACAAAAATTATAAAAATTAGATAAAAAGTGTATTAAAAACAACTTCCAAATTCTTTTGTTTTACGTTTTCGATTTCCGGCACACCCCTTGTAAGAAAGTCGTGAGTTTATGATGAGAGTGGAAGAGATTATGTTATTATTCTCTTCCCTCTCGCCAACAAACTCAGACTTTCTGAAAGAAAACTTTAATAGTGTGTGAACCAGGGCTGCCAGAAATTTTTAGCAAAAAATCTTAATTTCACCAAAAAAAATCTTATTTGGGAAAAAAAATCTTTTTTTTTTTTTTGGAAAAAAGAAGTTTTTTTTATTAAAATTAACTTTAAAACAAATTAATATGTATTTCCACTGTTGCCAAGTTTTTTTTTAAGATTTCCCGCCAAATCGGGCTTTAAGACCGCTAGAAACCGCCAAATATTTAATTTAGCGGGATTTTTCTTAAAACTACCTTTAAATCTAAAAACTTTTAAAAGTTTATTCTAGATATAAGCTGCTTTTTCAAAAGTATTTCTATGCACTTAAAATTACATTTTCGGATTAAACATTTTTTTATTAAATTGCTATTATTTAATTTTTGCGAACCATAGTCTGACTTGCAATATTTTCTGTTTTTGCAAAATAAAAAGCGCGCAAAGCTTACACCTGATTAATCACCCTTGAACGCCAAACAGCGGTTGCTTTTTAAAGGCTTAACCATAATATGCTTTGCGTTGTTTAACCGTTGATTCCGTACGGAATCTGCGTTCAGTTTCGCACCTTGCTTAAGCAAATGACAGTTTCATAAAATTTAACAAAAAGTTTCCTTAAGTTCAATATAGATAGCCTCATATGATTAACATGTATTCGCATATTTGCTTAAGCCAACTTAAGCACATTATGGTTGGGCCTTAAGTATTTTTTTTTTGTCCAGTAAACCGCAAGGTTGCATTATTAAGTTTAAAAATTTTCAAATTGGAACAAAGAAGGTTTTTTTTAATTGAACCTAGCCTTCGTCTAGACAAAACAAAAAATCTTGTTTTTGGGGAAAAAATCTTACAATCTTTTTTCGGTTAAAAAATCTTAAAAAATAAGGTAAAATCTTACTTCTGGCAGCGCTGGTGTGAACCCAGACATATGAACCGGTTTACACATATAGGGGGGTGTGCTGGAAATCGCAAACGCAAAACGCAAGAATTTGGAGGCTGTTTTTAATACACTTTTAATCAAATTTTTATAATTTTTGTTATAAAATTCTGTTTAATAGAGAAATGTTTGTATAATATTTGTCATGAAATTCTTTTATTACAGAAATCTTACTAAAAAACCACTTTTAAAATTCTTGCATTTTGCGTTTGCGATTTCCAGCACACCCCTGATATATTTGCAATCTATAAAAAGACGTTTTTATACTATTTAATTCTATAAGAACCGGTTCTAACATTATCGATTCGAAAAAAAAAGTTTACATATCATTCTTTTCGTTTAGAACCAGTTAACATTTGATTTGATTAAAACCGATTCATATGTCATTGGATTATTTATGAACCGTTTTGTATATACAATTCTATAGAAACTGGTACATATTTATTTCATTTGATACTTTAGGAAAGGGTTCATATTTTGTACGATTCTACAAGAACCGATTCATATTTGATAAGATTTCTAACTAGATTTTAAATTGAATTAAATTTTCAGTAAAATTTTTTTTTGTTTATTTTGTTTTAAGACAGTTTTTATTTTATTACTGAACCAAACGGTTACGTTTTTAGTCGTTTTTTATTGAACCGGTTTTTCAAATTTTTTAATAACATTTATTTATTAATTTTATTATTATGTTAACTTTTTTTTTTATTCAAAACTTATTTGAATTTATGGCGGACCTGTCACACATTCCGATCGGAATGATTTTTATTCTGAGTTGCAATTCGAATTTGTTTTAGTTCTTTAAATTTAATTTTTTTTTTTTTTTTTTTTTTTTTTTTTTTTTTTTGATAAACAAAATACAGAATTTTCGATCAGAATTTATTTCTATGATGGGCCAGTGTAAAAAAACGATTTCATATTTTTACTATTTCCTATATAACAGACAAAACTGCTGAAATATCATGCTTATTGCTTATTTGATTTCTTTAAATTTGTGGAATGCTTCTTTAACTCTTATTCTCTAACTGCCTGTTATAGAGTGTATGTGAATTTTTATGGCAAAAAGCTACTGAAATTTATGAGCTGAAAAACTACAAATGAAAATTGGCTGACAAAGAGTCTTGTGACAATTATCGATAACATGACCCAAAAGTGCATGAGCAGGAAAAATATGTTACATCCATAGTAACAGTTGTCGTTCATTTGCAATCGGAATAGCGGTGGTTGTGGTTGGTATTATATTGCATGTTCAAGGGGTAGAAAAAAGTAGGGAGGAAAATGCATGCACCATGAAAAATAAAAGCAGCCAAAAGGGAATTGCTGTTCTAGTCATTGTAGTTTATGGTTAAAATTTGATAGCTTTTTATGCGAATGTATGTGTGTATATCTGAAAGTGTATGTGTTTGTATGAGTTAATGTTGGTAACCAACAAACACGAAGGTTTGATTTCAAATTAAAAATGATTTGAAATTAAACCCTTTTTCCAAAGATAAACGTTTGAAAATCTTTTAAAAATTATCGAAAAATATATCATTCTCAACAAAAATTGCGAACTTATTTTCATATTTAGAAATTTATTTATTTTTAACTGGCTTTTAAACATTATTCTCAAATGTTTTGCAAACGTGGATTGAAATACAATGTAGAGCATGAATGTAAAATAATTTTTGTTCTGTTAACTTATATTTCTTAAAATTTTTTTTGTCTATTGTTTATATTCAAATCACTATCAATTTCAATATAAATTTGAAAATCAAACTATTGAAAAAGGCTTGAGAGTTGAGCTTAATAGTAAGAGATAAAGTGATTTTATAGCAAAGGTTTTATTTCGTGTTTGTTAGGTAGCACATGCTATTAAAAAGTTGTCACAATGACAAAAACGGAATAAATACTCAAAAGTTTATAAAATAAAGTGTGAGCATTTTTTTCATTTCTTTTTAAATGTTGAACTGTTGTGAACATTTAAAAAATATGGCAATTTAATTTTTTTTTATATTTTCTTATATTGATTTAATTTTTTTTATACAAGTTATTTATTATATATACATACATATGTATGTTTGTTTATACATATATTTTTTAAACTTCCCCTAAAAGTAGGCATTACGTAAATTGTTTTCTAATGGGGGATTTTGTATTTCTTATTGTCATGTCATAAATTGTATTTTATTTGCTTTTTTTCATCTTTTACCTTCTCAAGTCTCGTTTTTACGTTTAAAATCGCATCTTATCTATTCTTAAGATGTATCTGCAGAAAATTACAACAGTTTCAAGAAAAAAAAAATATCGTTTAGATACATTTATTTTAAATCCTACATGTCATTATTTGTATTCCCACTTGACACTAAACGTTGTTCTTGTTGTTGTTGCTGTGGATGATGATTCCTTTGTTTGACTTTCATGAAAAAAGAATATTCTTCAAATAATTCATTTTCTTTTATATGAAAATCTCTTACTCGTTTTTACTTTTGGTGTAGAAGGAAATGCCTAAAGAAAAGTTAGAAATACCCTATAGACTTGCCAAGACACATTATCAGACACATAATCAAATGATTAGAAGGCAACAATATTTTGGATTTTATTTATGTATTTTTTTTTTTTTTTTCAATATAAAATAATATTATTTCATGCTATTATAAAATTAATGATGGATGGATGGTTACAAATTTTATAAAATTTTAAACAAACAGGTTTAATACAAATCTATACGAATCGGTTCATATTTTATTTAATTACATATTAAATGATTCATTTACACTAATATCATAAAACTTAAAAGTTTGTATGTTTGTAAGAGGTAAACTCTGGAGTTGCCGGTCCGATTTTAAAAATTTCTTCAACAAAATGAAGAATGAAACGGATGTAATACTTATCGTTGTTCCTTAGAAAAATAAGGGGGCAGGTGTCTAGTACTTTTTTGAACTTGGCCCTTTTAGGGAGTAAGCAGGTAAAACCTGAATTGTGGTACTTTTTTGTCACCTAACGGACATAGGCTATATAAGGTCAAACTAAAGTGCTTAGGATAGGGTCCAGGGGCGCTAAACCTCTTATTATAACCTTACTCATTTCTCCAAAACTAAAAGAGTTAGAAACATATATAATACTTATCGTTGTTCTTTAGATAAATAAGGGGGCAGGTGGCTAGTTTTTTTTAACTTGGCCCTTTTAGGGGGTAAACAGGTAAAACCTGAATTGTGGTACTTTTTTGTCACCTAACGGACATAGGCTATATAAGGTCAAACTAAAGTGCTTAGGATAGGGTCCAGGGGCGCTAAACCTCCTATTATAACCTAACTCATATCTCCAAAACTAAAAGAGTTAGAAACAAATATAATACTTATCGTTGTTCTTTAGAAAAATAAGCGGCGGACAGGTGTCTAGTACTTTTTTCAACTTGGCCTTTTTAGGGAGTAAACGGTTAAACCTGAATTTTGGTACTTTTTTGTCAACCTGTCTATCCTTTAAACCAATAAACTTTAAAATTAACATTATACCACATTCGAAACTTATTTAAAAAATACAAATGCGAATTTAGTACTTTTTAAAAATTCGAACGTTTAAAGGGTGAAATACGTGAAATTTTTGATACTTCAATGGGGGAAACAAGTACCAAAAAGGGAAAATACGAAAAATTAAATTTTTTTCTTTAGGTTTTTGGTTCTACAAATTGTTTATTTGTTTTATTACCGTTAATATTGGACCTAGAATCATAAAATTCAACATGCAATATCCGGAGTGATAAGACTCTATGGGGAAACTTTTTGGTACTTTTTTGGTCTTTAACTGGTACTTTTTAAATTTCCGATAATATTGGTCCTAGAAGCATTCAATTAAACATGCAATGCCCTGAGTGAATGAGAATCTTTAAACATGCAAGGTTCTGAGTAGATGAGAATCTGTAACAGAACTTTTTGGTGGTTATTTGCTCTTTAACTGGTATTTTTTTTTTTAATTTTCATAAGTATTAGACCTAGAAACATAAAATTAAACATGCAAAGTCCTGAGTGAATGAGATTCTGTAAGAGGGATTTTATTTGGTACTTTGTTTTTCTCTTACTGGTAGTAACTTAGGATAGGGCTTAGGGCCGCTAAACCTCATATATTCAGAAAATATTATTTATCGTTTTAGAAGAGATCTTTTAAAGCAATTATTTCCATATTCAAAAGAAAAGGAAATTTTAGCATGAGTACGCTGTTCACCCTTCATTCTGCCTGCAATCTATCTCTCCACTCGACCGTCCCTTGACCGAATGCGAAAGCGATCAAGAGGGGGCATACGGAGATTTACTGTCACTGCGGAAATATTTAACCAATTTTGTTGAAATTTGAATAGATAGATCAGCGTTATTAAAACACACAGCAACGCCGCGGGAACGGCTGGTAATTCATAAAATTTTATATGAACCGCCTTATATTAATGTTGGTATTGACATCAAAATTGGTGGCAATAACTTGTACGACTTTTTGTTTTTTTATAAAATACAAATTTTAAAATGCTGAATATTTGACTAAAACTAGAAGTCAAGTGCAATTGTTAAGGTTTGTTTTTATAATCTAAAAGCAATAATAAAAAAGTGGCCTTAGGGGAGGTTATGTTATGTTTAGGTGAACTTTTTTTGCTTTTATTTATTATATTTTTTTTTTTTTGCTTTCTTTTGTCTTTTAGACTCAGCGAAAACGAAACTACTTTCAGAAGCAAGTCTTTGCAACTAAAAACATAAGTGTTTAAAATAAAATAAACAAAAGCCCCTTTAAACAAACTTTGGAACCCTTTAACTAAACTCTGCTTTTCCTTTTGAAGAAGCCCTAAAACATTTTTATTTACACATACCTGTTTGTTAAGGCAAACACATTCACTTATTTTCAATAAATCCTTAGGGACAAGAAGACAGCAAACTTCAAAAGCGCAAAAAAGAAAGAAGCCCTACATGTGTATTCATACAAGTGGCAAAGGGGAATTGTATAACTAACACACATACTAACAGTGACATATAACAAAACGAAATAAAATCTTGGGCAAACTCTATTTAGCAATAAACTAAACTAAGTATGAAATGTCAGTCAGTAAGTCCATTGCTAAAGTTGGCAAAACTCCCCTAAAGGACCTTTCCTTCCATTCCTGAAAGAAAAAGTCCTGTCACACGCACACACACACTCGTTTTTCAATTAAATTTCATATGCTAAATCATTTGTATATGTTGAATTTTATTTTATATTAAAAAGGAAAGCCTTTAATACAAACATAAAACAAATGCATTAATAATGATGTTAGCATACGTACATACATAAGTATGTATGTGTTTGTGAGTGTATTTGCCTGTAGTGCTTAGTCAGTGTGTTGTATTAGTAGGCATTGTAATACGCACATAGGTAATTTTTTTCTCTACTACTTGAATATTGCACGTAGAAAATTCATTTTACAACGTCACGTTCTAATATTACGTTCCAAACATTAGTTTTTTTTTACGTATTTTGCTTCATTTGTTATATGTATTTAAAATACACTAGGAAAATATATAAAATATATTAAAAAAAAAAAAAAAAAAAACAGAAGCTTAACTGATTGTAACAAAGCCAGAATCCAGGCAGTTTTATCTCGCGGGAGCCCCAACATATCTTCTATATAGAAAGATATGTAGGAGGCAATGAGCACCGCGAACCAGAGGGCCATGTTCAGGCTACGTATTAAGCCAATTACCGTGGCTGATTAAAGATCAACAATCTCAGATGGGTTCATCAGTTGCCCCTCGAACCAGTTTCGGCTGGCAATCCCCAAGACGTGACAGTAGCATAGTACATATTCAGACGATTCGTCGGTAACCCGACAAAATCTGCATAGCCTGGTATTAACATTTACCTGTAAAAACTGGTAGTATTTTAGACCGTAGTAAGTATCCCTCGAGACACGAGACGGATTCACAAATCTTTTAGTTTGTCTAATGTGTTGTTTCTAGGTGACTAGCAATTGATTGTGTATAAAAATTTATATGAAGAGCACTCAAAAAACTGAGTGATCAATTGTTTGATTGTCACAAATATTTGTCACCCGAAACAGCACATAAGTCCGGAAAAATAATCTTCTAAATAAGTTAAATTTGTTATACCTACACTTAAAAGAAAAATCAAGCCATCCGTACTCAAATTATTCCGAAGCGGTATTAATAGTACGGTGAGTAAGTTTTATCTTGAATCGAGTACAGAAAGATTGATTCAATCGCGAAATACTTAACTTATCCATATTCAATTTCGAATTCGTACTTGAAATAATCTTAGGAAATCTTAGGAAATAAACCAGAGTCTCTGGCGGGAATCGAACCCGCAACCTCGGCGATGACAGACTAGCTCACTACCAGCTACCAGACTACCGATGCACTCAATAGAGTTAGCATTTTTTGGTCTGATTAAAATGTTTACTTAACTAATTATTGTAAATATGTGTAATTCAGTTAAGCAATAGTTATCATTTTAGTTTTCTAATAATTAACTAATGACTGTAAATTTGAGCCTAAGAATTTTAACAGTTTTACTAATATTCATCTTCTTTCAATGAGTTTGCTGTATTTTGGCTTCTTTGTAAATGTCTTTTTATTAAATAAAACTTCAATTTTATATCACGTGTAATTTCATTTAAATCGGGTAACTTTGCTTCATCTCAAGTGTAATTTTGAATTTTTTTGTTGGTAACACTGGCTACGATGCAAAACCATTTGCACAAAATTGTGAATTGGGCTACTGTGTTTAAAACCTTGTTGGTAAAGCGCATTAAAAATGATATTGGTGCTTGTAGAATATCCATATTTTTGCATCCAAAAACATGAACAATAAATTGTATGTGTTATTGGCACGTAGGAAATGTTGTCAATGTTTAAAAAAATTAGCACCGCTTGTTTTCAAAACAATGAAGCATTACAAGAAAAGAGTACTGAAAATAGTACGATGGTACTGAATTTTCCATTAATGGTCAATACATACATTTAAACTTAGAACGAACTCAGGCCAGTATAGTTTACGTTTCGGGATAAAGGGCATTAAAGGAACGTCATTGATACTTTTTTAAAACTTGTTGGTTTTCGAGAAAGTTGTGGCCATAAAAAATTACTATAACATAAAAAGAATAAAATAAAACCGATTTTAGCTGTCAAATAAACTTAACTCATGATTGTGTTAGTAAGTAAGTTATAAGAAATGTGTTTATTTTGTTGTTGTAACTTTGCACGTACGAGAGACATTTTTTTATTCGTTTGAGAGAGTTTCTACTCTAGGCCTTCCCTATGGATGTGGCCCTCACCCAATAAAAACAGAACAAAAAAACATTTGGCCTTAGAGTGGTAAACGAGTACAGCACCATTAAAAGTCAGATTTTTTGGGTATTGTAAACATATTTTTTAAAAAGAGGATAAAGTCAGTTCAAGAGTATAAACGTTAGTACTTGGAAAAACATTTCCTTAAGGATCTATATTGTCTAAAGGATGCGCTGCTCTTTTTCCAGTTACGATTTGCCTTTGTCTTTAGAATACGGCTCTAAATTTGCGTCTTGGACGATGCCCAACCTGAATAGATCGATGTCAAGCAAGTTAACACATATGAACACTTACAGAATTTCTTTTTTGATAGTTTTAAACGTTTCGAGATTTGTTAAGTTCTAAGTAAGAAAATAGATATTTGTGGGATACAAAAACGTGATTAACGTATTTTGGCTTAAAGTACAGTGAAACAAAACAAAGTGTGTACTAGCACTTTATTTTGTTTCACTGAGTACCTTTTAGCTCCCTCTTGTGAAAAAAAAACACTACCACCTTTAAACTAACCATTTTTTCTCCCCACGTATTAGTAAAATTTGACTGTATGGGTGTGACTGCGTGTGTGTGTATTTGCAAACATATTTGTATATATGTATATACATATATACACACAAACGTGTTTAATTTTGTAACATTATAAAATGCATTGCAGCCAGTGTGACCAGATTTTAAAAAAATATAGAGCTAAATCAGGTTAAAAATAGAGCTAAAAAAGGCTAAAAATAAATAAATAAAAGCCAAAAAATAAAGCTAAATTTTTATATTGCTTTTTAATAATATTAATTCATTATTCGTATTATAAATAACACATACTATGTAAAAACCTTTTTTTTAGTCAAAATTTAAGTAAAATATGTTTTTAATCAGTAACCAAATCAAACTATGTATAGTTATGGAACAAAAATATCTTGATGAGCATTAAATTCAAGCACATATTCATGTATGTATGCTCGTATAATAATAATGATTATAAAATAATTTTTTGTAATTCTTATGCCAGCATAAGTAATGACAGTATTTACATTTTACCTGTTTGTCATTTACTTCAACAATCCACTTCGAAAGTCTCGAATCATTGAACCAGCTTTTTCTCAATTTTTGCGTGTATTTTCTAGAATATAAAACGATACTTAATTCCTTATACTTTTCTTTTCAATATTAAAACTACCTTTTGCTAGAACTAGGTGAAAATTCATCTTCTGTATCACTACTACAGCTATGCACAATTTGCTTATTTTGGACTCATTTCTTTTTAAGAATCTATATGTATAAGTAATTAAAAATAATACACCTTACTTATAGTTTTATATTAATACTACTGACCTTTCCATTTTCCTTTTTATTAATTTTTTAATTTAATAGGTAGGTATAAAGTATGAATTTAAGAAGCCAAATACGAAAAAACAGTTACATGTAGTTCACAATAAAAGAAGAAAACAAGATGTGTACAAAAGTACATTTCAAAACAGATTATAGCAGATATTGAAACATTGCATTGTTTTCATATATGTGTGTAGATCATCAAGCTGTCAAAAACAATAGTGAAAAAATAACTGCAAATCTCCTACTACCACCTTGTTTAACTTTAAAGAATTACTTGCTGACTTATTGTTTCTGTGATGCCAGATTTTAGCTGTTTGAGACTAGTTTATAAGGTTACCAATATATCTTTATTTTATTGAACTTTCTTTTTTTATTATGTACATATCATAAAATCATTGGAATACAAATAGAAAAAAAGGCTAGAAAAAGCCAAATTCATTTTTTAAAAAAGCTTAAAAAAAAGCTTAAAGCTAAATGAAATATATCAAGCTAAATCCAAAAAAATAAAGCTAAATTTAGCTCGAAAAAAGCTAATATGGTCACACTGATTGCAGCATAAAAATATACATAATTTTGGTGTGTTATTTATTTACTGCCACTGCTGGTTTTCTTGATTCTCTTTTATTTTCAATAGATTGTTTTTGATAAATAAATTATGTATGTACGTATGTATGTACGTATGTATGTGTTTGTAAACATGAAAAAGTATATCTGTGTGTGTATACATAAGTATGTGTTGGTGTATTGTTAAATGTCTGCTAGCAATATATTGCCTGAATTGTTCTTTCTAAATGAAAGTATAAATTTTGATGAGAGGCCTATAAACATGTCTGTTTTTGTTGATTTTAATTTGTGCTTAGGTTTGTGTGTTTTTGTGCCTTTAGATGAGCGTATTATTTGTAAATTTACTTCTCCCTCCCTCTTTTGTGGAACCAGAAATTTGACAATTTTGACAATGAGTATCAGAAATTGTGTGTGTTATTACTGCGAGCAGTGGTTTGAAGGGAAGGCATAGGAGAATCATTAATGTGGTTAAAATCAAATTAATTTTGTTGCTAGATAATGACTGTTATGTTGTTTTACTAATAAGATTTTCAATTTAATAAATTTACTTTTAAGAGTGAGTAAATAAATATACAAATTAAAATTTACTTTAAAGACGAAAAGAAAATAAATGATTTTAAAATATGTACTTTGGTGTTTAAAAGACCGTTAAAAAGTTTAAAGTACTTTTTGGAATGATACTTTTATCATCCAACATATAAAATGTAGACTAAAGAAATAAAATTTATGTATTTAAGAACTTGTACTCAATAATTTAAATTTTTTTCTGTGCGTACACCTTGAGAAAATAAAGTACATAATTTGTTTATAAAAGGTTTAATAAAATACTTATCAAAGTAAACGTATACAGTACACTTTCAAAGTTTTTTTTAATTTTTATACGACTTAAAAAATTGAATGATAAAAAAGTTCCATATTTCAAAAAGAACAATTTTTATTTGTATTTTTCTTTCGGAACCTCCAAAAAATATATCACGGATTCCAAAAGCTCCGCGGACTCCCATTTGGGAACCATTGATCTTTATAATATACTTGCTTCGCTTCCCCCATTGAAATAAAATTAGTGAAATAGTACCAAATTTAGATATTTTGACTGTTACCGTTCTACTGATATACAGAAACCTACATATATTTTGGGTATTCACAAGGTGTGCTATCATGTTATATTGTTATAATTGGGGGATTCACAAGGTGCCATAAAATCATATGTCTTAAAATAATAACATAAAAAAAAACGACTGTTGTGAACAACCCCTCATAATTTAGTGTGCTATTTTGAATTTAAGTCAGCTGATTTAAAACAAATATAAAAAAAATAAATATTTACCTAACATAAAAATGTTTTTTAATTCTAATCCATAAATTAAATTAGATCTTTCCTGACTATTTTCCATTTTTCAGACGCAAACCACAAATATTTTATTTTGTTTGTTTACCAAACATCAGAGTCCTACGCCGATCCAATTTGACGCCGCAAGTGTTTTGTTGCAAAAAATGCTAGCCGCAGGTTAAATTTGCATGTTAGCCGGATAAAACTATACCATCAACGGCGACGGCTACAAAATCATAGCCGCTCGGCTCAGTTGCTCGGCGCAGGTCTCTTCTGATTAATTACGACAGCACAATAAACATAGCAAGCAAAGTTTTATTAATTTAAGACACTTTTTGTTTACAAAGCAACAACAATATTTTTAAACCATTGTAAAATGTTAGAACATTATGACAATACAACATGATAGGACACCTTGTGAATACCCCAAATGTATTTAAGGAGTCTTTAAGCCAACAGACGAACAGACAAACATATTTCATTTTTATATATATAGAAGTAGCGATCCGGGGGCAATATGTAAAATAAAACTCCTAAAAATATACTGTAGCTGTTTTGACAAATATTGCATTATTATACCCACACTACAATAGTGATGAGTAGGGATAAGATTTTCATGCACTAAAAAATCGAAAATATGGGCATAAAATATGCACTAAAAACTCCAAAATATGTATTAAAAAAATATGCACTAAAAACAATAAAAAAGCGTTTGTTTTTTTAATTTTATTTAAAACAAAAAAATAAATAAAAAATTCTATTGTTGCTTTTCATAGGTTGTTATTCATAGGTATAATATTTTTTAAAACTTAATTTAAATAACTACATAATTTAAATTTTTGCTTGCATAATCAAATAAATGCTTTTTTATATCATCAAAAGTAAACCTTTGCCTGTTAAAAAGCATTTGTACATGGAAAATGATCTCTCAAAGTCAACCGAAGTTAAGGCATACTTGAAGATGCCAATCCAACATTTGATTCTAGATCGAAAACAGTTCAAATTTGTTTTATTGTTTGAAATACCATATTTTTTTGGAAAACGTTTTGGATTTTTTTTTAATTTGTTGGGCTATTCTTTCTTCCACATTGTTTCCCGTATGAAATCAATAAATCAATATTATCGAATTGGCTTCTAATTTCCTCGGCAACTCGATGTAACCCATGTGTCTAGCAAGTAACATGCAACAGTTTTGGATAAATTCTTTCAGGCCAATTGGCAGCCTTAACCATGTAAGGTGCTGCATCGGTTAAAAATTTAAGTATCTTTTGTCGGAATCTTTTATTTTTAGCAGAGCTTCAAAAAAATTTATTTATTGAAAGAATTTTTTTTTATAATATGGAAATTTAAATGTCACTCAAAAATATTAACTTAAGCAAAAATATGCATTTAAAACCAAAATATGCAAAAATATGCATTTTCACCAAAATATGCAAAAACTAATCGATGTCATTTTAACGCCAATTCAATGATTCGAAATGATAATTGGTCGACGTCGATCGACAAAAAATCCCTAGTGATGAGGATATTATGTGTTTGTACTGATGTTGCTGAGTCAAACTAACTATGTCCGTACAAATATTGGTATTGACATAAAAATGGGCGACAGTAACTTTAATGATAGCTATTATGTCGTTTCAAAACATTGTGTTGGTAGGTCCAGAATTGAACAACTCTCTAAAACCGTAGCTATCATATCGTAGCTCGAGCACTAAACGCGAAAATACCGTAAGCGACATAATTTTCAATTTTCGTTTTTTTTTTTTAATAAATGACTTCATTGGCAATACTTGCATCATCTCTTAAAATGTCATGCTCACATATGGTACCGTTAATATTTTATAGCAAGAACAATTTTATCGTAAGCCACAAATTACATCCAAAATTTATATGAAATAAAATAAAAAAACTCTCCTTTAAAATTTGAACACAAAAATTTGATGCTATGCAAATAGATCAAATTGATACACATTGGCTTTCCCGTGATGAGTCAATCACCAGTATTTTTTAAAAATTTGGTCCGAAATAGGGTACACTCTAGAAAATTTGTTTTTAATATGGTCGGGCTTGACCATATTATGTTCTTGATGTTCTTGATTTTAATTTAACTAGGAAAAGTTTTCAATCCAGTTTTATACCACATATTGGCACTGTTTCGATCCAATACTTACCAAATCTAATTGAGCCTTAAACAATTAACAAAATAGCAAACAAACATTTTGTAGCAACACTTTAAAACATATGTATTGCAATTTATACATTTTTTTGGGAAAAGGGAATTCTTAAATATAGTTTTTAACCTCATTTTAAATAGGAAACAGTTCCTTTGAGGTATAATTGATCTCTCTTTAAATCTTAAGGGGAAAAAGATTTAGGAAATTTGAAATAAAAAAAATACTTCATATTTCTTTTTTAATAACGCCTAAAAATATACAATATTTTTATATAATATCCATACATTACAATTTTCTATCATCTTTTTCTGTTAGCTATTTAAAGCTTCACACTTAAATATTATAAAAAATAAAATCTCATACCATCACCAAACCCTTTCAAATGCATTCATTTCACACAAAAGGCATCGTTTACAATGATGATAAAATTTCTTACAGCTTTTTTCTTTACCAGAGAATAAAAATCGATCAATATATGAGGGAGAACACGAAAATAATAGAGAAAAAAAAGAAATGCAAGACTAGGCACACCAAATGCCCTACAATATCTAAAAAGCATGTACATACAATGGCTTAAATTTTTTTTATATATTAAAAAATATTAAAAACTTGCAACAAAATTTCTTTTTTCTTTGAGATATTTTCAAAGCTTGCAACCAAATAACTTATTTCTATAGGACATTTTTAAAGCCGGTGACAAAATTTCTTTTTTCGATAAGAAATTTCCGAAGCCAGCGACAAAATTTCTTATTCTTAAAGGAAATTTTTTAAAGCCGGCGACAAATTTTCTTATTTTAACAGGAATTTTTTTTTAAGCCGGCGACAAAATTACTTATTTTTATAGGACTTTTTCGAAGCCGGCGACAAAATATCTTAATTTTTTAGACAATTTTCGAAGCCAGCGACAAAATTTCTTATTTCTATAGGAAATTTTCGAAGCCGGCGACAAAATTTCTTATATTAATAGGAAAGTTTCGAAGCCGACGACAAAATTGTTTATATTAATAGGAAATTTTTTAAAGACGACGTCAAATTTTCTTATTTTAACAGGAATTTTTTTAAAGCCGGCGACAAAATTTCTTATTTTTATATTTGAAATTTTAAAAGCCGGCGACAAACTTTGTAAGTTTTAGAAGAGGTTTTTTACAGCTGTAGGGTGTGCCAAAAACCTTAACTTTTTTTTTTAGGAAAAACTTTTAGGAAAAACGTCTTAAGAAACCTATAACGAGTTATTTTAAACACGAAGCCTTTTCTAAGTACATCCTTGAATTTTTTGTGTATTTTTGACTTGCTTTTATTCATTTTATAACCATTTGAATTTGTCTGTGTTGACGTTGAAGATAAAAATAAAATAAGAAGAAGAAGAAAATAGGTGTTACCCCAGTCTGTCAACAACAAATACAAAGAATTTGACTACTAACTCCAAGCCACCAAAGTAAACAATAAAAGTTTTCACACTTTATTTTAAAGATGAAAATCATGTCGGGAAAAACAAACTTTAGAAAAAAATTCTACTTAAAAATAAAAAAAGGATTGATTTTTAATAAACATT
This sequence comes from Pollenia griseotomentosa, assembly GCA_963931875.1. Lineage (NCBI taxonomy): Eukaryota > Metazoa > Arthropoda > Insecta > Diptera > Polleniidae > Pollenia > Pollenia griseotomentosa. The sequence continues at coordinate 189,531,110 of OZ007561.1, forward strand.
CAAAGGACAAGAAGATGTTCAAACGAACTTAAGAGCAAGAAGATGATAAAATCCAAGTTAGGAAAACATGTAAAATTCTATTTGTTTTTATTTTTTGTTCAAGTTGATGCTGCTTTAAAATGTCTTCCTTAAAGTATGCACTGAATGTTGCAGACAGACTTACACTCCAACAATATAGGCAATGGCTTAATAAAATGCTTAAGTGTTAAAAAGAAATTTTTTCAAACATTCATTGAACTCTTGGCAAAAAATATGAATCAAATTATCTTGAGTTTTATCATATTCAAAGTGTCATGTTCTTATAAGTAAAAGTAACATAATTTAATTTGCTTTTTAATTGTTCTTTATTGTTGAAGTAATTTCAGCAAAATATTTTATCTTACATCTTCTAAGAGAATTATTATTACAAAAAACAATCAAAAAAGTATAAATTTTTTTACAGTAAGAAGAAGACAAGCAAATTTTAAAATAATGCTTTTACTTACTTGGCTTAGACAAATTTATTATTTCTTTAAGAATTTTCCAAATCGACGGAAAAGTCAGCAGCAAAATTTTGTGGTTCTATAAAAAAAGGATTGAAAATGTTTAAACCCGCTTACAAAATTTCCTATTTTTTTTCAAATCCAGCAAAAAAAATATATTATTTCACTAAGAAATGTTCAAAGCAGCGACAAAATTTCTTTTTCTTTAAAAAGTTTTTGAAACCGGCTACAAAATTTATTATTTCTATAGGAAATTTTAAAAGCCGTCGACAAAACTTCTCATTTCTTTAGGAAATTTTTAAAGCCGGCGACAGAATTTCTTATTTCTATAGGAAATTTTTAAAGCCGGCGACGGAATTTCTTGTTTCTATAGGAAATTTTTAAAACCGGCGACAAAAGTTCTTAATTTTATAAGAAATTTTTTAAGCCGGCGACAAAATTTCTTATTTTTATAGGAAATTTTTTAAGGCGGCGACCCAATTTACTATTTTTATAGGAAATTTTTTAAGCCGGCGACAAAACTTCTTATTTCAATAGGAAATTTTTTAAAGCCGGCGACAAAATTTCTTATTTTTATAGGAAATTTTTTAAGGCGGCGACCAAATTTATTATTTTTAAAGGAAATTTTTTAAGCCGGCGACAAAACTTCTTATTTCAATAGGAAATTTTTTAAAGCCGGCGACAAAAGTTCTTATATCTATAGGAAATTTTTAAAACCGGCGACAAAAGTTCTTATTTTTATAAGAAATTTTTTAAGCCGGCGACAAAATTTCTTATTTTTATAGGAAATTTTTTAAGCCGGCGACAAAACTTCTTATTTCAATAGCAAATTTTTAAAGCCGGAAATTTTTAAAGGAAATTTTTGAAGCTGGCAACAGAATTTTTTAAGCCGACGCACAGTGGGGTGAAACAAATGTAAAACGAGGATTAATTCAGGGAAGCTTGTAATCTATGACAACAACTTTTTTTTGGATTATGTGTATATTGATTAATAAAAAAAAAACTTTTGTTGTAAAATTTTAGTGGAATTTTAATTTTGTTTTATTAAATAAACTAAAAACTTAAAAAAAACCAATGTAATTTTTTCGAACGATATATATTTTTTTTGAAACAAGGCACATTCATTGCTAAAATATGGAATTAAAAATCATCTTCATAACTATCTTTACCTTCATCAAAATCATAATCTTCATGTTATCATCATCAACATCGAAAATATTTAGCAGAATAAGCAAATCAAGTGCTGTTTGTGGTAAATTTAAATTATGTAGTTTTTTTTATCATAATTTACTAAATCTTTTGTAGCTTTTTCATTTTTGTACCAATCTATGTATTGTTGGGCGCAAAATGTTGATATTAAAATAATCTAATGTCGCATGCAATAAATCATTAACGTTTTTAAACTTGAAAAGAGCAAAACTGAACAAAATCATAAAATTGTCAATGGAGCTTGAACTTTTGTCCCCTGTAACTGTCATTTCTTGACCAATCTTCACTAGCAATCCATGGTTATTTTAGAAATTTTATAACCTTTCACTAAAAAGAAAGAAATACATAATCCGTTTAAAATTTTGGAAGATATTTGCATTTCAGTCACATCATATTTTTTAAAAACACAAATAACTTTTATTTTGGAATATCTGTTCTACTTTTGACAATTCTGATTTTATATTCGGATTCAGGAGAAAATTTTAAATAAAGATCAGCTGTCAGAATTATTTGTTCACGACTTTGTTGAAATTTTGTGACGTGGTGTAATCATTTAAACGAAACAAAACAAGTTAATGTGTTTCACAAAATCTCAAATATTTTCAAATGGGGCAAAAACGGGCAAGATTTTTTTTGATTATGCAAGTTGAAATACCATATTTTAAGAATATATAAAAAGTTTTGCCCAAGTATTCTCACAAACATTTTGAAAATCAACATTTCCTTAAAAAAACTCATTTTTTTTTGACCAATTTAAAAAAAAAATTAAAAATACTTCCTCAATATTTTTGTTTACAAAAATTTATTAATAAATAAGTTAAATACCTGAAGTTGATGGATCCATTTAAAAAAAAGTGTTTCCAAAAAAAAAAACAATTCTCTCAAATCGCAATTAAAATATCTTGATTTTCACTTTTTAACAAATATTTCCAAATTATAAAATATTATTCAATTTTGGCAGCGTATAACAAAAAAAGTGAACAACATAGATTCACAATTTTTACAGTTATTGGTGTTGAATTTTATCTACTTTTATAAGGTACCGAATTCTTAAACGAAAAACTAACTTTATTTTTGAATTAATCCTCGTTTTTGGTACAGTTCACCCCTCTGTGCGACGACAAAATTTATTATTTCTATAGGAAATTTTTTAAAGCCGGCGACAAAATTTCTTATTTCTATAGGAAATTTTTGAACCCGGCAACATAATTTCTTATTTTTATCAAATGAATTTTAATTAAACAATTTTTGTCATTTTACTATCATGTGTTAGTTTCACAACGGATGTAAATGTATTTTTTTCATTTGCATGGATTTAATTTAATTACTTTTTTTTGTAATTATAATTTTATTGTTGTTGTTGGCGCTTTTATTTTCTGCACCAACAAATTCTACATGTGTCACACATGTCATAATTATATATTTGAATGCAAAAAAAAAAAAAAAATTTTATGAATATAAAAATTTAAAATTTTATGACAACAACAAACAATAGCATCATTGACAACACCAGTAACGCACCAACTTCAACGTAACAGATACAAGAATATGACAACAACAATAACAAAATGTAAAATGTCATAAACAGACAGATTGATAAACCGAGTGAAATGAGAAAGAAAAATATAGCAAAAAAATTATACTTCAATGAAGCAACTAGATAAAATTTAATTGATTGTAACAAAAAGGAGAGATTGCACAAACAAATACAGTAGAATCCCGATAATCCGTAATTGCAAAAAACCGGTAATTTCTTAAGAATTATAGGGGTTTTCGATTTAGCGGGGTTTCGATTTAACGGGGTTAAAATAAAATAAATACGAATTAACGGGGTTTTTCAATTTATTTACTAAAACGATAAAAAAAAAAAACATAAAAGACAATTGAAGCACAGCCGCGAATAACGTTTTAAGTTACAAAATAATTATTTTTCAGGAGAGCAAAAAAACGTTTTTAACAGGCAAGGTTATTAATTTTTTATTTTTTTTCTTTAGATTATTAAAAATAATGGCAATAAGAACTTTTATTTAAAATTTCAAAAAATTTAAAATTTAAATTACATGCAAATTTACAGTTTATAACCTTTTTTTTAGTGGAAAAACGTGGAAAAACGTTTCATATCCACAATCGCGATGTCATTTAAAACGTTATTCCACGTTTCAAAACCATTTACTTTGTATCATTTTGTAAGTAACTTACAACGTTCTTCCACTAGTTGATTCTTTGTATGTCACTTTGAAGGCGTTAGGGTGCATAATTTTGGGTGATTTAAGGTTTAAACAGTCTAAAAGGGTAATGTTAACGGTTATCTGCAAAAAAACAGTTTTTGCAAAAAGTGGCTTTTACAACGTTATTCGCGGCTGTGCTTCAATTGTTAAAATTAAAATATATAAAAATTATACATAAAAATTATTCATGTAACAAACTGATCTTAAGAAAATAAACACACACACAAGCAAAAACCCACACAAAAAAAAATAGCGGTAAACAACAAATCATTCTTTCCATGTTTCTGTTGTTTTTATTACGAATTACAAGTGGTAGTTAGCAAACAATTACGATTTATAAGAGGTAAAGAAGATTTTATTTGAAAAAAAAATTACGAATTAGCGAGGGGACCAAAATGTATGAAATTTTACGAATTAATGAGATTTTTTCAAGGGACCGACAGTTTATTACGAATTATCGGGAATTACGATTTATCGGGGTACGAATTATCGGGATTTGACTGTACATTCATTTAATTCTATGTATTGTTATTTTTATAAAACAAAAACAAAATTGCTGGTACTCAAAATATTTTCCTCAATAAGAAATTATTTCCCCGGCTACAAAAACTTCCCATAGAAATAAGAAATATTGTCGCTGGTCTTCGAAAATTTCCTATAGAAACAAGAAATTTTGTCGCCGGCTTTAAAAATTTCCTATAAAAATAAGAAATTTTGTCGCCGGCTTTAAAAATTTCCTATAGAAATAAGAAGTTTTGTCGCCGGCTTTAAAAATTTCCTATAGAAATAAGAAGTTTTGTCGCCGGCTTTAAAAATTTCCTATAGAAATTAGAAATTTTGTCGCCGGCTTTAAAAATTTCCTATAGAAATAAGAAATTTTGTCGCCGGCTTTAAAAATTTCCTATAGAAATAAGAAATTTTGTCGCCGGCTTTAAAAATTTCCTATATAAATAAGAAATTTTGTCGCCGGCTTTAAAAATTTCCTATAGCAATAAGAAGTTTTGTCGCCGGCTTTAAAAATTTCCTATAGAAATAAGAAATTTTGTCGCCGGCTTTAAAAATTTCCTATAGAAATAAGAAATTTTGTCGCCGGCTTTAAAAATTTCCTATAGAAATAAGAAATTTTGTCGCCGACCTTAAAAATTTCCTATAAAAATAAGAAATATTGTCGCCGGCTTTAAAAATTTCCTATAGAAAAATAAATTTTATTGTCGGCTTAAAAAATTTCTTATATAAAAAAGAAATTCTGTCGCCGGCTTTGTAAATTTTCTTTAGAAGTAAAAAATTTCGTTGCCAGGTCTTGAAATTTCTTGTTGGAATAAGAATTTTGTCGCCAGCTTTGCAAATTCTTTATAGAAATAAAAAAAAAAAATTATTGCAAAAAAACACGTCACATTTCTTTATTTGATTCCATTGGTGTAGGTTATGGTGAAGCTAAGCACCTTAATAAACCATTTTTATTTTAACTTTCTGCTGCATAATTAAAGGTTTGTTCTGCAACCTTTTGAACTAACATGTACCTTACGCTCATTTAATTAAAAACAAGGCCTCGAACTTGTTATTAAAATAAAAACTTATTTGCTTGTGTAGTTAAATAGAATATGTTTAAATAAAGAGCAAACAAACCCACAATACAATTCCATTGAGTTTTTAAATGAGAATATGAAAAACAAGCAAAATGAGTAAATGAAAAAGGAAAGAAAATCAATAATTTTATTTAACATTCAATACCAGTTGTATTGTTCTTTGTTTTTTGCTTGTATTTTTACAATAGAATCATTAGACATGTCTTAACATGTTGAACTAAAAACAATTTAAATAAAGCCAGAGAATTTGAGGAGTAAAGAGAAGGATGGAAAATGGTAGCAAAAAGAAAACTGAAAACCTTGAATAAATAGAAACCAAAGAAAATACAACAAACACGTATCAATCTACCTTAAAATTAAATATTATACTCGTAAGAAGAAGCGATAGTCGTTTTATGTTACAAATCGTGGGTTTTACGAAGGTGGTGTGAAGAGTACCCTTTTCTTTACATTTAAAGGGATTTTATGTAAAGGATTAAATATTAACTCTGATGGTTTATAGAACTATTATTAAATTTAGATTTTGAAAACTTTTACGGCAGCCCTCGTCTAGCATTTTAGCACACAGTCGTGATATTCAGCTCTAAAAAGCTGTTAAGTTACACATACATACATACAAGAAAAAAACTACCCCCAACACTTGTGCAAAACAAAAAATATCCTTCAACACACATACCATTTAACGTACATGTCCTTAGTGCTTAAAGAACAACAAAAATGTAGGTATTGAAAATAATATAAACATTTTCAACTAGCTGAACTTTGTACTTGAGTATTGAGTATTCCGTTAAAACACGTACGGGACATTTTCACATCAAATACACGAAAAACGAACCCCAACAAAGAAGAAAAAAACAGCAGCAGGAAAAAAAACTTGCAACAAAATTTTAAAGACAAGTTTCAAATTTGTCTCCACAACTTGTTTTTTTCGTTTGTTTTCTTTAACTCTTGTCACGTGGTCCTTAACAGCCACATAAAATTTAACCAAAGTGACAAGGTAACACAAAAAAATACATTGACAATAAGCTCGGAAAGTTTTTGAAATTCTCCACCACCACTTCACACAGCGAACAACCCCCCAATCAACTTTATTCTCCGGACTTGGTTGCGTTTGTAGGGTGTTGCTACACCAATGTTGCACGTTGCGTTTGTGTGAATTGTGTTAATCTGTGTTGGGCATATAAATTACTTTTATGAATTTTTTCATTTTAAGCAACAACAAATAGACCTGCAGGCTCATGGAGTTGTATTTCGGTGTCTTTTCGTTTGAAAGCTTCAGAATGCACTTTACGTCATTTTCAATTTAAATTTTTTTTTTTTTTTTTAAGTGTCAGGGTGTTTTTAATGTTTGAATAAAATACATTTAAATTAAGGTTGGCGACAATTTTTCTTTGCTCTCCAATCAAATTTTTAGGAAATTTTAAAACTGGCGTTAAAATTTCTTATTTCTATAGAAAATTTTAAATGACGCACACTGGGGCCAAAAGCCCTATTTTCGCGGATTAATTTATATCTCCCCAGCTACAATAGAAGGGCACACTTAATTTGATGTGTTTAACTCTTGGAACACAAAGCATGTTTCAACAAAATCTTGGATGTATAGGAAGGGGGTGGGTATCCACCATACCAAAAAATCATTATTTTGCTTATATCTGAATAACTAAATAGAGAGGCACACTAAATTTGATGTGCGTAACTCTTAGAACAAACTGCCAACTGTGGGGAGACGGGGTACCTAAAAAATTATAAGTTAATTAATAAACGTGATTTGTTAGTCAAAGACAATCATTTTCGTAAGGAGTTCCAAAATAGCTTTACTTAAGGGCGGCACCAACAGAGATTGGCAATGAATCGTTTTAACCAGGGCTGTGGAGTCGTTAAGAAAAAGTTATAACTCCGACTCCGACTCCTTTTGGTGAAATTTTTTAAGTACGACTCCGACTCCGACTCCGACTCCGACTCCGACTCCGACTCCGACTCCAACTCCGACTCCGACTCCTACTCTAACCTAGCATTATTTAAGAGTCTAGTTTTTATTTGACTTTATACTCTTTTTTAATTTAGTACCTGTTAAATGGTTAAATATAGCAAGAAAATGATTCTGTAAAAATTTCAAATCGATATTTTAATTCTAACGTTGCGCGCATTGAGTTTTAACATACTAGTTACTAACATATGAGTAGGAAAGCTGCAAAATATTTTATTTGGATTTTGGAAAAAATGCAAAAAACATATAGCGCCCGATTAAATAGACTAAATGAGTTGAACCTATTTTAATTCTAAAGTGTTATGACATTCTTGACTTATAACTCAACAGTTGAGAACTTTAAACCAACTGAAATATAGAAAAATAATGGATTTAATTTTGGAGCGAACGAGTTTTGTTACGAACTTTCGAAAGAAACGAGTTTTGCTTCAATCCGTATGGGATCATTGAACTTTAGTATATTTTAAAGGTTATATTAATTTATTAAAATTATGCAAACAGTGCTACAAAATGTAAAAAAAGTTCTGTAGGGGAGAGCTAAACTACACCAATTCACATCTTTTTCAAATAACGTTTTTTATACTGTTGGAATTTATAGATGTGTGAATTTCCATTAGTCCTATCTAATGTAGCTTTCGAGATAGAAAAGTTGAAAACAGCACCAAGTCCAATTGGCTTAGACCATAAGGCATCAAGTGTACTTTCTGTTGTTTACCACAATATTAATAGAGGCAAAGGACAGTCCTTTTTTGTAAATTGTGAAGTGAGGTCTATTGTTTTTAATATACATACATAAATTCAGACACTGCCATTTTGGTCTTGTTTTATTTATTAAGTCAAATCATTCTCAGGAAAATTTAATATAGTTTATTAAAACATGCAGATGCGCCTTCAGTTGTTAGTTCTACAATTTATATAACACATTTTGAAGAGAAACGTAATGTAAAAAAATGTTGTTAGCCTTTTATTATTTTTGGGAAGTAGCACCCCTTTTGTTGTTGGACTTGGTGCTGTTTGTCTCAAGGCATGGAAGGTAACGAACCTTTTATGACGTAATTTTTTAAGTATATCAACGACATAAAAAAAAATGTTAGGATCATATAAAATATTCGTACAAATGCACATTTTTATAACATAAACATCATTTGCGATTATCAACATGTTTTCGCGGTCTGCTGTAAAGCTTTCAAAATGTGGCTTGATGTAGTTTATCTCCCACCTGCAGAGTTAAAAAAAATGTGAATTTTTAGACAACTAAATTTAAATCTTTTTCTTCGGTGTACTCGCCATTGCATTTTTCCGTTCCTAATTCAATATTATTATTGTCCAAGACCGAAATTTGAAATTGCAAGTCTTTATTATCTCCACAATTTTCCCTAAAGTGAGTAGATAAAATTATTCTCAAATCATTTTTCGGGTTAACCCCCACATTGATGAGAATTATATCTGGAACAATGTCATGTATTTTTCCGAGTTCCGTTTCCTTTTATTCTATTATAATTCACCTTGAAGGTTGGAACTTAAAATGTAGTTCACTTAATGCTTTCACCACAGGAGCTACAGCTGATTACAAGTCATATTCATGAACATGGCTACAAAAATATTTGTTAATATACGATAAATAAAAACAATTAATTGTAGTGGGGAATGTAAGATGAGATAAACCCACTGTTTATTGTTGATGTGTTTTGTTTAAGCTTTGATATTATTACAAGTAGAACTGTTGCTATAAGTCTTATACGCTTAACAGTTTTATTTGGTTTAATATCTTTAGTTTTTCTAAAATCTTTATGGATGAAGTTTCCTGATGATCTGGCCTAAGCAACCAGTGAAATGCGCATAGGAATAGCTTATCCCATCAACAATAAATTTCAAGTGTTTTTATCAATAATAAAAACTGGGAATTAAGCACGAATAACAAAATCTTTTGAAATTAAAATTTTGTATTCCCAAAAATTGAAATTACTTTTTGATAATAAACAGGCAGTGCACGGCCTAAAAAAACACTTAATTGTCAACATCTTTTGTAAAGTTGTTGTTGTTGTTTTTATTTTGTTTTTCTTAACCTACTTACAACTACAATTAATGTTGAGAGAATTTCAACTAATTGTAGTGGGGAATGTAAGATGAGATAAACCCACTGTTTATTGTTGATGTGTTTTGTTTAAGCTTTGATATTATTACAAGTAGAACTGTTGCTATAAGTCTTATACGCTTAACAGTTTTATTTGGTTTAATATCTTTAGTTTTTCTAAAATCTTTATGGATGAAGTTTCCTGATGATCTGGCCTAAGCAACCAGTGAAATGCGCATAGGAATAGCTTATCCCATCAACAATAAATTTCAAGTGTTTTTATCAATAATAAAAACTGGGAATTAAGCACGAATAACAAAATCTTTTGAAATTAAAATTTTGTATTCCCAAAAATTGAAATTACTTTTTGATAATAAACAGGCAGTGCACGGCCTAAAAAAACACTTAATTGTCAACATCTTTTGTAAAGTTGTTGTTGTTGTTTTTATTTTGTTTTTCTTAACCTACTTACAACTACAATTAATGTTGAGAGAATTTCAACTAATTGTAGTGGGGAATGTAAGATGAGATAAACCCACTGTTTATTGTTGATGTGTTTTGTTTAAGCTTTGATATTATTACAAGTAGAACTGTTGCTATAAGTCTTATACGCTTAACAGTTTTATTTGGTTTAATATCTTTAGTTTTTCTAAAATCTTTATGGATGAAGTTTCCTGATGATCTGGCCTAAGCAACCAGTGAAATGCGCATAGGAATAGCTTATCCCATCAACAATAAATTTCAAGTGTTTTTATCAATAATAAAAACTGGGAATTAAGCACGAATAACAAAATCTTTTGAAATTAAAATTTTGTATTCCCAAAAATTGAAATTACTTTTTGATAAAAACAACATCTTTACAAATTTAATTTTTAAATTCCTTAATTCGGCTCTATTTCATTAACGATATCTTAGCGAAATTCAAATAGTGAACCCGCTGGTTTTTGTTACAGAAATTTAAGGTCACATTAAAACATAGAAAAGGACATGTACAAATGCACATTTTTATAACATAAACATCATTTGCGATTATCAACATGTTTTCGCGGTCTGCTGTAAAGCTTTCAAAATGTGGCTTGATGTAGTTTATCTCCCACCTGCAGAGTTAAAAAAAATGTGAATTTTTAGACAACTAAATTTAAATCTTTTTCTTCGGTGTACTTGCCATTGCATTTTTCCGTTCCTAATTCAATATTATTATTGTCCAAGACCGAAATTTGAAATTGCAAGTCTTTATTATCTCCACAATTTTCCCTAAAGTGAGTAGATAAAATTATTCTCAAATCATTTTTCGGGTTAACCCCCACATTGATGAGAATTATATCTGGAACAATGTCATGTATTTTTCCGAGTTCCGTTTCCTTTTATTCTATTATAATTCACCTTGAAGGTTGGAACTTAAAATGTAGTTCACTTAATGCTTTCACCACAGGAGCTACAGCTGATTACAAGTCATATTCATGAACATGGCTACAAAAATATTTGTTAATATACGATAAATAAAAACAATTAATTGTAGTGGGGAATGTAAGATGAGATAAACCCACTGTTTATTGTTGATGTGTTTTGTTTAAGCTTTGATATTATTACAAGTAGAACTGTTGCTATAAGTCTTATACGCTTAACAGTTTTATTTGGTTTAATATCTTTAGTTTTTCTAAAATCTTTATGGATGAAGTTTCCTGATGATCTGGCCTAAGCAACCAGTGAAATGCGCATAGGAATAGCTTATCCCATCAACAATAAATTTCAAGTGTTTTTATCAATAATAAAAACTGGGAATTAAGCACGAATAACAAAATCTTTTGAAATTAAAATTTTGTATTCCCAAAAATTGAAATTACTTTTTGATAATAAACAGGCAGTGCACGGCCTAAAAAAACACTTAATTGTCAACATCTTTTGTAAAGTTGTTGTTGTTGTTTTTATTTTGTTTTTCTTAACCTACTTACAACTACAATTAATGTTGAGAGAATTTCAACTAATTGTAGTGGGGAATGTAAGATGAGATAAACCCACTGTTTATTGTTGATGTGTTTTGTTTAAGCTTTGATATTATTACAAGTAGAACTGTTGCTATAAGTCTTATACGCTTAACAGTTTTATTTGGTTTAATATCTTTAGTTTTTCTAAAATCTTTATGGATGAAGTTTCCTGATGATCTGGCCTAAGCAACCAGTGAAATGCGCATAGGAATAGCTTATCCCATCAACAATAAATTTCAAGTGTTTTTATCAATAATAAAAACTGGGAATTAAGCACGAATAACAAAATCTTTTGAAATTAAAATTTTGTATTCCCAAAAATTGAAATTACTTTTTGATAATAAACAGGCAGTGCACGGCCTAAAAAAACACTTAATTGTCAACATCTTTTGTAAAGTTGTTGTTGTTGTTTTTATTTTGTTTTTCTTAACCTACTTACAACTACAATTAATGTTGAGAGAATTTCAACTAATTGTAGTGGGGAATGTAAGATGAGATAAACCCACTGTTTATTGTTGATGTGTTTTGTTTAAGCTTTGATATTATTACAAGTAGAACTGTTGCTATAAGTCTTATACGCTTAACAGTTTTATTTGGTTTAATATCTTTAGTTTTTCTAAAATCTTTATGGATGAAGTTTCCTGATGATCTGGCCTAAGCAACCAGTGAAATGCGCATAGGAATAGCTTATCCCATCAACAATAAATTTCAAGTGTTTTTATCAATAATAAAAACTGGGAATTAAGCACGAATAACAAAATCTTTTGAAATTAAAATTTTGTATTCCCAAAAATTGAAATTACTTTTTGATAAAAACAACATCTTTACAAATTTAATTTTTAAATTCCTTAATTCGGCTCTATTTCATTAACGATATCTTAGCGAAATTCAAATAGTGAACCCGCTGGTTTTTGTTACAGAAATTTAAGGTCACATTAAAACATAGAAAAGGACATGTACAAATGCACATTTTTATAACATAAACATCATTTGCGATTATCAACATGTTTTCGCGGTCTGCTGTAAAGCTTTCAAAATGTGGCTTGATGTAGTTTATCTCCCACCTGCAGAGTTAAAAAAAATGTGAATTTTTAGACAACTAAATTTAAATCTTTTTCTTCGGTGTACTTGCCATTGCATTTTTCCGTTCCTAATTCAATATTATTATTGTCCAAGACCGAAATTTGAAATTGCAAGTCTTTATTATCTCCACAATTTTCCCTAAAGTGAGTAGATAAAATTATTCTCAAATCATTTTTCGGGTTAACCCCCACATTGATGAGAATTATATCTGGAACAATGTCATGTATTTTTCCGAGTTCCGTTTCCTTTTATTCTATTATAATTCACCTTGAAGGTTGGAACTTAAAATGTAGTTCACTTAATGCTTTCACCACAGGAGCTACAGCTGATTACAAGTCATATTCATGAACATGGCTACAAAAATATTTGTTAATATACGATAAATAAAAACAATTAATTGTAGTGGGGAATGTAAGATGAGATAAACCCACTGTTTATTGTTGATGTGTTTTGTTTAAGCTTTGATATTATTACAAGTAGAACTGTTGCTATAAGTCTTATACGCTTAACAGTTTTATTTGGTTTAATATCTTTAGTTTTTCTAAAATCTTTATGGATGAAGTTTCCTGATGATCTGGCCTAAGCAACCAGTGAAATGCGCATAGGAATAGCTTATCCCATCAACAATAAATTTCAAGTGTTTTTATCAATAATAAAAACTGGGAATTAAGCACGAATAACAAAATCTTTTGAAATTAAAATTTTGTATTCCCAAAAATTGAAATTACTTTTTGATAATAAACAGGCAGTGCACGGCCTAAAAAAACACTTAATTGTCAACATCTTTTGTAAAGTTGTTGTTGTTGTTTTTATTTTGTTTTTCTTAACCTACTTACAACTACAATTAATGTTGAGAGAATTTCAACTAATTGTAGTGGGGAATGTAAGATGAGATAAACCCACTGTTTATTGTTGATGTGTTTTGTTTAAGCTTTGATATTATTACAAGTAGAACTGTTGCTATAAGTCTTATACGCTTAACAGTTTTATTTGGTTTAATATCTTTAGTTTTTCTAAAATCTTTATGGATGAAGTTTCCTGATGATCTGGCCTAAGCAACCAGTGAAATGCGCATAGGAATAGCTTATCCCATCAACAATAAATTTCAAGTGTTTTTATCAATAATAAAAACTGGGAATTAAGCACGAATAACAAAATCTTTTGAAATTAAAATTTTGTATTCCCAAAAATTGAAATTACTTTTTGATAATAAACAGGCAGTGCACGGCCTAAAAAAACACTTAATTGTCAACATCTTTTGTAAAGTTGTTGTTGTTGTTTTTATTTTGTTTTTCTTAACCTACTTACAACTACAATTAATGTTGAGAGAATTTCAACTAATTGTAGTGGGGAATGTAAGATGAGATAAACCCACTGTTTATTGTTGATGTGTTTTGTTTAAGCTTTGATATTATTACAAGTAGAACTGTTGCTATAAGTCTTATACGCTTAACAGTTTTATTTGGTTTAATATCTTTAGTTTTTCTAAAATCTTTATGGATGAAGTTTCCTGATGATCTGGCCTAAGCAACCAGTGAAATGCGCATAGGAATAGCTTATCCCATCAACAATAAATTTCAAGTGTTTTTATCAATAATAAAAACTGGGAATTAAGCACGAATAACAAAATCTTTTGAAATTAAAATTTTGTATTCCCAAAAATTGAAATTACTTTTTGATAAAAACAACATCTTTACAAATTTAATTTTTAAATTCCTTAATTCGGCTCTATTTCATCAACGATATCTTAGCGAAATTCAAATAGTGAACCCGCTGGTTTTTGTTACAGAAATTTAAGGTCACATTAAAACATAGAAAAGGACATGCTTCGATACAATCTATATAACTATTCTTATAAATTTTTGATATGAAATTGTGAAGTCAGAAAATAAGGACCAGTATTTATTTTCTGACTTCACAATTTCAAAAAGAAGACCCTCTTATGGCCAATTCCACTAATGTATTTAAATATCAATTTATGTTTAAAATTTGTTTTTTTATGTCAAATAAAAATAAAATTATTAGAAAAATTATATTAAAATATGAATTGATATTTAAAAAGAATTGGAGAAATTGGTCATTAAAATTTTTTATTTTAAAAAATATTAGAAAAATTTTAATGCAAAAAAGTCGGAGTCGGAGTCGCTAGTTTTTATGGGTACTTCGACTCCGACTCCGACTCCGGCACAAAAACCTCAACTCCGACTCCTCAACTCCGACTCCGACTCCGACTCCACAGCCCTGGTTTTAACACAATAGATCAAACACACATTTTCATAATCAGCGCTACCAGATAAATTTTTCGAACAATCGTCCACTTCATACATATAACTTTAGTAAACTGTAATTGCCAAATCGTCACTTTGCTATTTCGGGGACAAATCTGGCAGCCTCGCATTTGGCTTCACCTATACACACTGAGTTTAGTTGAATCTAAAATTAAGATTCTAAATCAACCATTACATGAATGTTTCTAAGTACGAGTACGATAAATAAAACCAAACTTCTGAGTGAATATGATCTTCAATAACATTGCGATAAGAATGAGTGCGTATAAGTAAAAGAAATTATGAGTCATTATTCAGCTCTACTCACTTTTTCACTGCTCATTTCTGATCTCTGGTCACCACCTCCTTTAATTCACTCCATTCTATTTTCTTCAAAAAGCTTCAATAAAAAAAAAATACTTTTAATTTTAAATCAGCAAATTGTGCTTTAAATTACTTAGAGTTTGGGGTACACCCCCAACATTTCAAAGCGCTGTTAATATTTAACTAACAAATACATAAAGGGTCCCCCAAAAGTAACGCAAGATTTGAATTTGTCGCCATTGATGCAGTAAAGTGTTGGCAACTCTTAAACAAATTATACAGCTGACACTTAAGATCAACTGTGAAGAGATTAATTGAAAATTTCAGGGAGATTGGACCTGCTTCAATATTGACATTTAAACGGCTTGTTTTTGGACGACCAGTGTGCTTGGCGTCTCCAACGGATCCAGTCTCCCTGAATTATTCAATTAATCCCTTCACAGTTGACGAAATTAAAACACTATTCCGACCGTATTTTGAAATTATTTTTGAAATATTTCTTTATTGTTTTCGCAAGAAAATTAAAATAAAGCAGTTTGCCAGTTCAGTTTTTATGCCGTGCACTTTAAAATTTATTATTAAAGTAATTTTTATGAATACAAATTTTTTAATTAAAAAGATTATGTTTGTCGTGCTTAATTCCCAATTTTTATTCTTGATAAGAACACTTAAATTTATTGTTGGGGGATAGCTAGTTTCTTTGCGCATTTCACTGGCTGCTTAGGCCAGATCATCAGGAAACATTCTCCTAAAAAATTTTTCGAAAAGCCAAAGATGTAAGTAAATAACGCTGCAGAGTGAATGAGAATTGCAAACACTCAAAAAATTCTATTAAACAGAATTGCTTATCTTTTCTGGCTTAAGAAAAAACGAAATATAAACAAATTGCTTTATTGTTTTCGCAAGAAAATCAAAATATAGCAGTTTGCCAGTTCAGTTTTTGTGCATTGCACTTGCAGATTTATTACCAAAGTTAAATGCGCATAGAAACTAGCTTATCCTCAAACAATAAATATCAGTCTGTGTATTTACCAAGAAAAAAATTGGGAATGAAGCATGACCAACGAAATCTTATTAATAAAAATTTTGTATTTCCAAAAATTTCTTTGATAATTTTATAATCAGGGGTGTTCTGGAAATCGAAAACGAAAAACGCAAGAATTTAAAACGTCGTTTTGATGATAAAATAATTTTATGACAAATATTATACAAATATTTCTCTATTAAACAAAAAGAATTTTATAAATTATAAAAATTAGATTAGACGTGTATTAAAAAAAACTTCAAAATTCTTGCGTTTTCGATTTCCAGAATACCCCTGAATGATTTAAAATTAAAATTGTTAAGAATGGAATGTAAGAAAAGATAAGCTCACTGTTTATTGTTTGTGTTTTGTTTGAGCTTTGATATAGTTACAAGAACGACTTTGAGTATTTATAATTCTTATTCGCTTTTAAGTTTTATTTGTATAATATTTTTAGCTTTTCTAAAATCTTTGGAAAAGGTTTCCTGACGGTCTGGCCTAAGCAACCAGTGAAATGCGCATAGAAGCTAGCTTTGCCTCAACAATAAATTTCAGTGTATTTATCAAATATAAAAAATTGGGTATTTAACACGTCATACCGAAATCTTATTAATAACAAAATTGTTAAAGGCCGGTTTACACGGTAATACAATGTATTACGACATGATGATTAATGAGAAAAATCATATCATGTAAAATCAAAATGTATTGAGTAAGAGAGAATACGAATACAAAATCTGACAAGCGGTCGGTAAATGGTTTTTTTCTTAACCATTTTAGAAACTTATGTATTCTCATCACACCAGAGGTGTATTTTAACAAAGTATATTGAAGGTGGTAGCATTTTTATACAATTACAAAAACAACTCAGAAAATGTTCATGTTGTTTTTGTAAAAATTCTAAAACTGCTACCATCTGTTTTTTTGTTATTATTTTTGATTTTAACTAAACCATCCGTGTAAATATGAAATATACTCACAACAGACTTTTATTTTTTTCTTTAAAACACGGAGAGAATTTCATATTATTTTGATTCTACAAAGTCGTAATACATTGTATTACCGTGTAAACTAGCCTTACATTTTTAATAACTTCTTTTGTTCATAAACCAAAATAATAGTTAATAACTTCCATTTGAAAAACATCAATAACCTACTATAAATTAAAGCTACGGTCACACTTGTCAAATATTTGACGAAAAAAACGAGACCAACAAGCAAACTATATAACCATTTCCTTTGACTCTAATATTTATTTTGACACAAGTAACAAAAAACGGTTGCTTACTATGCCTAGTAATATAATTAGTTTACTGTGTGATATTAATGCCCAATTTTCAGGATAGTAATTAAATCTAAATTAAGTTAATTTTCATAAAAACTTAAATCGTATTTAAATACAGATTGATTTTTTTTGAATTTTATTTGAAAAGTCTTATTTAAGATAAAAGTATGGTAGCACTACTAAATACAAAAAAATATCATAAAAAAGTATAATTATTTACAAGGTGGTCTCAAAAAACAGCTGATTACTATATAGAGGCAACTCTTGTTGTTGTATTGTCGTGATATTGAGGACACCTTGCTAAAATACTACAATAAAAACTTAAGTTGAAATTAAGTGTACCACATCGGTGAATTAAGTTTGATTTAAGTATTTAGTGAATAAGAGAATTTTGTATTTAAAACGATTTTAAACAGAAATGTGTTTTAATATCAATCCTGAAAATTGGCCATAAGACCATGATAAATCTCACTAACTATTTACAAAAGTAGTGGTTACGCTTGTTTGGTCAAATATTTAATAAGTGTAACCGTAGCTTTAGTAAAAGAAACTTTTTAATGTGGTTAACAACATGATGACGTCAATAAATTCTTAAGGCTTCTAAAGAAGGCGAGGGTATAAAGATTATCACTAACCCCCTTACACCACCACCCCTTAAATGAATATTATTATTTTGGAATGCCATAATATTTGCTTTAAGTAAAGCTCCAAGGAAGATAAACGCAGAAGAAAAAATTAATCCAAACATACTTATGTATGTATATCATAAAAGAAAAAAATTAAAGGAATGAAAATTAAAAAAAAACCTTTTTCATTATCTAAGAACAATCAGAAATGGGGTCATAAATGTTTATAAGCTCAAAGATGTATAAACTTTTAACAAAATCATTTTACGCTTCCTCTTGTCATGCTTTACACAATTCCTAAAAATTGTACGCCCAACCCCAAATCCTTTAGGACGTCTCTTTAAATCGAACTTAACTAGATACAAGACGAACAAAAACCAAAGCAATTGCAACGAAAAATAAACCCTTTTACAAAAAAATAATGTTACTGTAACTGTTACCAAACAATTCAAATTCATTCCTTATGGCAATTTCATGTTACAAAGTAAAACACTTGTTTTTTTACAAAATAAAAGAAAACAAAAAAAATAAAATTGTTACCAACACAAGCACTTAGTAAACAAACTTTTGCCTGCATATACTAACCCCCCAAAAGTGCTGGCTCCCTTTTTTAGATCCCCGCTCACCACCTCCTTCACAATTTCTTTGTTTATGATAGAAATACAATAATAAAATTGACCCTTACCCAACAATTTCCTTTGATTTCGTCATTATATATGTATGTCTATATATATTTTTTGTATGACTCATATAAATTCACTCATAGATTTTCGTTGTAAGAAAACCATTTTTTTTTTGTTTCCATATTTTTTTAAATTTTGTTGCCAAAAAAAAAACTTAAAACAGCAAATTACCCTTGTCAAATATACCAACAAAAAGGAAACATTTTATTACAAGAAAAGACATGAAAAAATGAGCAAAACTATTGTTTGAAGTGTTGCCATTTTTAGCCCTCCCATCACAAACAACACCCCTGCCGACTACTCCAACTATTTCGTGTCTTCATTTTCGAAGGGGCAGACAGTCGAAAACGAAAAATAACCCGCAATATTTGAGCAGCAAAACAAATAATTTAAAATATAATATTTGGCTGTTAAAAAAAAATGTAAATGCACAGCAAGAAAAGGATCTTAAAATTGCAACTATAATCGGGTCCTTTTCATTAAACTATCTGTAAAAGTAGGGAATTTTCTGTAAGTGCTTACGATATCAGTCATGATGACAGTCATGCTGAAAGTAAACAAATATTTAATTATTCTTGAAGTTCTTAGTGTTGAAGGGTTCATGGTACTCCCTTAGATTTATCTTTTTGTATACTCTTAAAAAGGAAACAGCAACTATTTTATGAATAGTTGCGAATACTTACAGCCATATTCATAAAAAGTTCTTATTTTAAGCTTATAGTAGGTAATAACTATTAAACACTTTTTGTCTTATAAACCTCTTATAAAAATTTGTATTCATAAACGTACAATAACAGCTTTTTTACTATTAACTGTTTGCAGCGATTTTCTGTTTAAGTATGGCAACTTTCTTTATATTTGGCTGCCATTTTATTGTTAGTGATGCACGAAACTTCTATTCGGTTTACATGATATTCTATATTAAATTTTTTTTTATATTTTTTTTTATTGTAGACCTCCAAAATTATTCTTATCAAATAAAACTACATATTATTTTAGTTTCTGAACAAAATGTTTCCGAAAGGTATCATAAAAACTTTTGTTTGAACCTTTTTTAATTATACGATAAGAAAGTAATCGAATAAAAAGTTTGTTTACTTTTTATTAACATCACTATTATTATGATTTGTTTATTTTATTTTTTTTTATATTTTTGAACAATAATTTGTTGTTTTAAACAAAAACAAAACAACTAGTTGCAATAATTTAATAAATAATTAAAGAGAACATCTGCATTTGCCCCTGAACATATTCATTTAAATGATATACATTTTTTTTTAAATAATTATCAATATAACTTTAAATTGGCTGTCTAAAATAAAAAAAAAAATTAGTAAAATGTATTTAACATGTCCGTTGTAATAAATAAAACATTTTTGTCATTATTTTTCATCATATTTCACAAAAATAAAATCATAAAATGCAAACACTTTTTAAAATGCCATTTTATTTTTGGTTTAAAGAAGGGCAAAACCAACAATAAATTTTCTTACTTTATGAATGGTTTATTAAAGGTTCAATAGACTATTTTTCGTTTATGAATACAACTTTAGCAATTTTTGCTTAAAAACGGTCAATTAATCATCAATAAGTTTTTATGAATACGGCTGTTAGACTTTTATTATTATTGCCTCTTGGTACGCTCTGTTCTTTAACAATCAACATATATTTTTTTAATAAACCTGGCACAGTTTTTATGATATTAAAGGTTTAGCCTTATTCTAGGAAAGTACAATAAATTTTGAAACGTCTGTTAGCATTGCCTTTTACTTTAATCTGTTCCTTAATTTTTTTTTTTTTTTCTTTGATTGAACTCAAAATTTTTAAATCTCTCCTGTGATGTATTTCTATAAAAACTTTTGAAATGACATAAAAAGGAATTGACTTATCTTTAAATTGGGTCTTGACGGAAATAAAAATTTCATTAATTTAAAGACTGTTCGAAAACACAACATCTTGACCTTTACATGTCTACCTAAAGCTTGCCCAGTTTTTTAACGTAGTCTGTAAACCAGAGCCCTGACCAGTGAAATCTAACTACCATATTCATAAAAAATAAAATAAGTTTGAAATGTGTTTTAAGGCAAAATTTTCGTACAAATTTTTCTTAAAATACATTTCAAATCCATTTTATGCAATTGCCTTTGCTTCCTGGTGTTACCAAAGGGTACTTTAGGCAATCACACAAGTCTTACGTTTTTCGAGGAAATAAAAATCCTGTGATGATAAGTTGTTATTGTTTTAAAGCATTTTCAAACTAAATTTCAAGGGCCGATGTTGATTTTGAATAAAACACAAACTATTTAGGAAATGATTGTAATTTTATTTTATTATGATATATTGGTATTACTCAATTATGTATGGAACAAAATATCGGCCAAATGGGCGCCGCGACCACGGCGGCACACCTCCATCCAAATTTTCGATGACCCCGAGGCATAATGGAGGTTCTATGCCGTTAATGTGCCGAATTATCTCATCCTTTAGCTCTTGAATTGTTGCTGGCTTATCGACGTACACCTTTTCTTTCAAATAACCCCAAAGAAAAAAGTCCAACGGTGTCAAATCACATGATCTTGGCGGCCAATTGACATCGCCATTACGTGAGATAACACGGCCATTGAATTTGTTGCGCAAAAGAGCCATTGTTTCGTTAGCTGTGTGGCAAGTGGCACCGTCCTGCTGAAACCACATATCGTCCACATCCATATCTTCCAATTCGGGCCATAAAAAGTTCGTTATCATCTCACGATAGCGAACACCATTCACAGTAACTGCCTGACCGGCCTCATTTTGGAAAAAATACGGCCCGATGATGCCGCCAGCCCATAAACCGCACCAAACAGTCACTCTTTGTGGGTGCATTGGTTTTTCGACAATCACTCTTGGATTATTATTCGCCCAAATGCGGAAATTCTGCTTATCGACAAATCCACTGAGGTGAAAATGTGCCTCATCACTAAAGATGATTTTCTTCGAAATTTATCATCCATTTTCATAATAAGTCTGGATAACTTTAACACGTTGTTGGATTGTGTATCTCTCCATGGTTCAAATTGAGTAAGTCTGAAATAGAGAACATTTCTAATAAAAAAATAAAATTCGGAAAAAAAACTTGGCGTTTAAGTGTGGTTCACATTCAACATCGGCCCTTACAATTTAACCACCCTTTATAATAAGATCAGGGAAACATTTTCGGCAAAATACTTAAGACTTGCATTATAGTGTAAATCGGCCTTAAGAGGTCATAGAGTCAAACTATTGTTGGTTTCAAGGCCAGCGGAAAGGTTTACCTGATGTAAGAAACAGTTCGATTTTTTTTTATACATTTTATTGGATTGTCAAATATGTTAGCGGAGCTGCCACTACTATCGATGTTAGTGAATTTTATATGGACCCAACAAAAAATTAGACATTACCAAAAGAGCGGCTTACTACATAATGACTCACCTTTTGGATTGCCAAGTTTTATCACTCGATTACCAAACGCATTGCATCAGATCACAAAAATATGAAGTAATAAAATAACTTATTTTTTAAAGAATATAAGATTGACTGAAACATTTTAACTGTAAAAGTAATTATTAAAGGAAAATTATACGAGTATCTGTATTACCTACGTTATAATTTTTAAAAAAAAAATCACTACTAACTTCTTTTAAAATTAAAAAGTAAGGAAAGTAATCAATTGTAATGCACTGATTATTTTAGTCTCATGCCTAGTTAAAATAATTAATATGGTAATGCAGTTGAGAAGTCATTCTGCTTAAAATGCTTAATTCCAAACTCGATTACCTTTTTCAAAATTTTTTGCTGGGGAGTTTACCGATTAAAATTAAAAAAATTGTATATGGAGTTTAACGAATCAATTGCACTTAAGCTTCTTTTAGAAATGGGATTATAGCTTTTAGAAAAAGCACTTCACATTTTTACTTTCTTTTATAATATTTAATTTGTTAATTAAACAATTGAAAATATGTGTGTGACAGCAAGAACTGCAGTGCTGCCACCTTGTAAAATTTATACACCTCGGAACACTGTGTGAATTCAGCTTTACTTCTGCTTGAGAAAGGTGAGCTAACGGCACTCAGTGGCCTTTTCACTGGAACTGTGGTCTCAGATACCATTAGCTTATATTTGATAATGGGCACGTTTATAAGACGTAGCTGTTGAGCTCAACGGCTCCAAAACTGCTGAGCCCAACATTTACATCTTAGGAACGGCACGTTTTTACAAATTTTTTTTTTTTTTAATTTTGCACAACAAAACAAAATGGCGAATTTAAACGACATTAAATGTGGGTGAAGATAAATATGTCGAACTAAATATGTTTTGACGTAACATCTTACGTCTTCACATATTTAAAATATGTTTTTCGTATTTGGGACAATTTTCCAAATATGTTTTAATATTTATGACAAACAATTAAATATGTTTTCGTATTTGTGACATATTTAAAATATCAAATTATTAAATATCCTTGTATTTTTTACATATTTAATGAAATTTGAAAGAAATTAAGAATTTTATTAAAAATGCAGATTCTCTGAGGGATTTTTGGAAATTGTGGACAAACTGGAAGACCTTACAGGATGGCAAATACCTCATTTGAAAGATAATTACGCCCACTTTTGTAATCTATTTCGGTTTTTGAGAAAAAAACCTCTGGGCTATTTTTAAAAAATTTTTGAAATTCTCAGATGTACTAGTACTGATTCTCTGAGGGATTTTTGGAAATTGTGGACAAACTGGAAGACCTTACAGGATGGCAAATACCTCATTTTAAAGATAATTATGCCCACTTTTGTAATCTATTTCGGTTTTTGAGAAAAAAACCTCTTGGCTATTTTTAAAAAATTTTTGAAATTCTCAGATGTACTAGTACTGATTCTCTGAGGGATTTTTGGAAATTGTGGACAAACTGGAAGACCTTACAGGATGGCAAATACCTCATTTGAAAGATAATTACGCCCACTTTTGTAATGTATTTCGGTTTTTGAGAAAAAAACCTCTGGGCTATTTTTAAAAAATTTTTGAAATTCTCAGATGTACTAGTACTGATTCTCTGAGGGATTTTTGGAAATTGTGGACAAACTGGAAGACCTTACAGGATGGCAAATACCTCATTTTAAAGATAATTACGCCCACTTTTGTAATGTATTTCGGTTTTTGAGAAAAAAACCTCTGGGCTATTTTTAAAAAATTTTTTAAATTCTCAGATGTACTAGTACTGATTCTCTGAGGGATTTTTGGAAATTGTGGACAAACTGGAAGACCTTACAGGATGGCAAATACCTCATTTGAAAGATAATTACGCCCACTTTTGTAATCTATTTCGGTTTTTGAGAAAAAAACCTCTGGGCTATTTTAAAAAAATTTTTAAAATTCTCAGATGTACTAGTACTGATTCTCTGAGGGATTTTTGGAAATTGTGGACAAACTGGAAGACCTTACAGGATGGCAAATACCTCATTTGAAAGATAATTAAGCCCACTTTTGTAATCTATTTCGGCTTTTGAGAAAAAAACCTCTGGGCTATTTTTAAAAAATTTTTGAAATTCTCAGATGTACTAGTACTGATTCTCTGAGGGATTTTTGGAAATTGTGGACAAACTGGAAGACCTTACAGGATGGCAAATACCTCATTTTAAAGATAATTACGCCCACTTTTGTAATCTATTTCGGTTTTTGAGAAAAAAACCTCTGGGCTATTTTTAAAAAATTTTTGAAATTCTCAGATGTACTAGTACTGATTCTCTGAGGGATTTTTGGAAATTGTGGACAAACTGAAAGACCTTACAGGATGGCAAATACCTCATTTTAAAGATAATTACGCCCACTTTTGTAATCTATTTCGGTTTTTGAGAAAAAAACCTCTGGGCTATTTTTAAAAAATTTTTGAAATTCTCAGATGTACTAGTACTGATTCTCTGAGGGATTTTTGGAAATTGTGGACAAACTGGAAGACCTTACAGGATGGCAAATACCTCATTTAAAAGATAATTACGCCCACTTTTGTAATCTATTTCGGTTTTTGAGAAAAAAACCTCTGGGCTATTTTTAAAAAATTTTTGAAATTCTCAGATGTACTAGTACTGATTCTCTGAGGGATTTTTGGAAATTGTGGACAAACTGGAAGACCTTACAGGATGGCAAATACCTCATTTTAAAGATAATTACGCCCACTTTTGTAATCTATTTCGGTTTTTGAGAAAAAAACCTCTGGGCTATTTTGAAAAAATTTTTGAAATTCTCAGATGTACTAGTACTGATTCTCTGAGGGATTTTTGGAAATTGTGGACAAACTGGAAGACCTTACAGGATGGCAAATACCTCATTTTAAAGATAATTACGCCCACTTTTGTAATCTATTTCGGTTTTTGAGAAAAAAACCTCTGGGCTATTTTTAAAAAATTTTTGAAATTCTCAGATGTACTAGTACTGATTCTCTGAGGGATTTTTGGAAATTGTGGACAAACTGGAAGACCTTACAGGATGGCAAATACCTCATTTGAAAGATAATTACGCCCACTTTTGTAATCTATTTCGGTTTTTGAGAAAAAAACCTCTGGGCTATTTTTAAAAAATTTTTGAAATTCTCAGATGTACTAGTACTGATTCTCTGAGGGATTTTTGGAAATTGTGGACAAACTGGAAGACCTTACAGGATGGCAAATACCTCATTTGAAAGATAATTACGCCCACTTTTGTAATCTATTTCGGTTTTTGAGAAAAAAATCTCTGGGCTATTTTTAAAAAATTTTTGAAATTCTCAGATGTACTAGTACTGATTCTCTGAGGGATTTTTGGAAATTGTGGACAAACTGGAAGACCTTACAGGATGGCAAATACCTCATTTGAAAGATAATTACGCCCACTTTTGTAATGTATTTCGGTTTTTGAGAAAAAAACCTCTGGGCTATTTTTAAAAAATTTTTGAAATTCTCAGATGTACTAGTACTGATTCTCTGAGGGATTTTTGGAAATTGTGGACAAACTGGAAGACCTTACAGGATGGCAAATACCTCATTTGAAAGATAATTACGCCCACTTTTGTAATGTATTTCGGTTTTTGAGAAAAAAACCTCTGGGCTATTTTTAAAAAATTTTTGAAATTCTCAGATGTACTAGTACTGATTCTCTGAGGGATTTTTGGAAAAATTGTGGACAAACTGGAAGACCTTACAGGATGGCAAATACCTCATTTGAAAGATAATTACGCCCACTTTTGTAATCTATTTCGGTTTTTGAGAAAAAAACCTCTGGGCTATTTTTAAAAAATTTTTGAAATTCTCAGATGTACTAGTACTGATTCTCTGAGGGATTTTTGGAAATTGTGGACAAACTGGAAGACCTTACAGGATGGCAAATACCTCATTTGAAAGATAATTACGCCCACTTTTGTAATCTATTTCGGTTTTTGAGAAAAAAACCTCTGGGCTATTTTTAAAAAATTTTTGAAATTCTCAGATGTACTAGTACTGATTCTCTGAGGGATTTTTGGAAATTGTGGACAAACTGGAAGACCTTACAGGATGGCAAATACCTCATTTGAAAGATAATTACGCCCACTTTTGTAATCTATTTCGGTTTTTGAGAAAAAAACCTCTGGGCTATTTTTAAAAAATTTTTGAAATTCTCAGATGTACTAGTACTGATTCTCTGAGGGATTTTTGGAAATTGTGGACAAACTGGAAGACCTTACAGGATGGCAAATACCTCATTTGAAAGATAATTACGCCCACTTTTGTAATGTATTTCGGTTTTTGAGAAAAAAACCTCTGGGCTATTTTTAAAAAATTTTTGAAATTCTCAGATGTACTAGTACTGATTCTCTGAGGGATTTTTGGAAATTGTGGACAAACTGGAAGACCTTACAGGATGGCAAATACCTCATTTGAAAGATAATTACGCCCACTTTTGTAATGTATTTCGGTTTTTGAGAAAAAAACCTCTGGGCTATTTTTAAAAAATTTTTGAAATTCTCAGATGTACTAGTACTGATTCTCTGAGGGATTTTTGGAAAAATTGTGGACAAACTGGAAGACCTTACAGGATGGCAAATACCTCATTTGAAAGATAATTACGCCCACTTTTGTAATCTATTTCGGTTTTTGAGAAAAAAACCTCTGGGCTATTTTTAAAAAATTTTTGAAATTCTCAGATGTACTAGTACTGATTCTCTGAGGGATTTTTGGAAATTGTGGACAAACTGGAAGACCTTACAGGATGGCAAATACCTCGTTTTAAAGATAATTACGCCCACTTTTGTAATGTATTTCGGTTTTTGAGAAAAAAACCTCTGGGCTATTTTTAAAAAATTTTTGAAATTCTCAGATGTACTAGTACTGATTCTCTGAGGGATTTTTGGAAATTGTGAACAAACTGGAAGATCTTACAGGATGGCAAATACCTCATTTTAAAGATAATTACGCCCACTTTTGTAATGTATTTCGGTTTTTGAGAAAAAAACCTCTGGGCTATTTTTAAAAAATTTTTTAAATTCTCAGATGTACTAGTACTGATTCTCTGAGGGATTTTTGGAAATTGTGGACAAACTGGAAGACCTTACAGGATGGCAAATACCTCATTTGAAAGATAATTACGCCCACTTTTGTAATCTATTTCGGTTTTTGAGAAAAAAACCTCTGGGCTATTTTAAAAAAATTTTTAAAATTCTCAGATGTACTAGTACTGATTCTCTGAGGGATTTTTGGAAATTGTGGACAAACTGGAAGACCTTACAGGATGGCAAATACCTCATTTGAAAGATAATTAAGCCCACTTTTGTAATCTATTTCGGCTTTTGAGAAAAAAACCTCTGGGCTATTTTTAAAAAATTTTTGAAATTCTCAGATGTACTAGTACTGATTCTCTGAGGGATTTTTGGAAATTGTGGACAAACTGGAAGACCTTACAGGATGGCAAATACCTCATTTTAAAGATAATTACGCCCACTTTTGTAATGTATTTCGGTTTTTGAGAAAAAAACCTCTGGGCTATTTTTAAAAAATTTTTGAAATTCTCAGATGTACTAGTACTGATTCTCTGAGGGATTTTTGGAAATTGTGAACAAACTGGAAGATCTTACAGGATGGCAAATACCTCATTTTAAAGATAATTACGCCCACTTTTGTAATGTATTTCGGTTTTTGAGAAAAAAACCTCTGGGCTATTTTTAAAAAATTTTTTAAATTCTCAGATGTACTAGTACTGATTCTCTGAGGGATTTTTGGAAATTGTGGACAAACTGGAAGACCTTACAGGATGGCAAATACCTCATTTGAAAGATAATTACGCCCACTTTTGTAATCTATTTCGGTTTTTGAGAAAAAAACCTCTGGGCTATTTTAAAAAAATTTTTAAAATTCTCAGATGTACTAGTACTGATTCTCTGAGGGATTTTTGGAAATTGTGGACAAACTGGAAGACCTTACAGGATGGCAAATACCTCATTTGAAAGATAATTAAGCCCACTTTTGTAATCTATTTCGGCTTTTGAGAAAAAAAACTCTGGGCTATTTTTAAAAAATTTTTGAAATTCTCAGATGTACTAGTACTGATTCTCTGAGGGATTTTTGGAAATTGTGGACAAACTGGAAGACCTTACAGGATGGCAAATACCTCATTTTAAAGATAATTACGCCCACTTTTGTAATCTATTTCGGTTACAAAAGTGGGCGTAATTATCTTTCAAATGAGGTATCCTGTAAGGTCTTCCAGTTTGACCACAATTTCCAAAAATCCCTCAGAGAATCAGTACTAGTACATCTGAGAATATCAAAAATTTTTTAAAAATAGCCCAGAGGTTTTTTTCTCAAAAACCGAAATAGATTACAAAAGTGGGCGTAATTATCTTTCAAATGAGGTATTTGCCATCTTGTAAGGTCTTCCAGTTTGTCCACAATTTCCAAAAATCCCTCAGAGAATCAGTACTAGTACATCTGAGAATTTCAAAAATTTTTTAAAAATAGCCCAGAGGTTTTTTTCTCAAAAACCGAAATAGATTACAAAAGTGGGCGTAATTATCTTTCAAATGAGGTATTTGCCATCCTGTAAGGTCTTCCAGTTTGTCCACAATTTCCAAAAATCCCTTAGAGAATCAGTACTAGTACATCTGAGAATTTCAAAAATTTTTTAAAAATAGCCCAGAGGTTTTTTTCTCAAAAACCGAAATACATTACAAAAGTGGGCGTAATTATCTTTAAAATGAGGTATTTGCCATCCTGTAAGGTCTTCCAGTTTGTCCACAATTTCCAAAAATCCCTCAGAGAATCAGTACTAGTACATCTGAGAATTTCAAAAATTTTTTAAAAATAGCCCAGAGGTTTTTTTCTCAAAAACCGAAATAGATTACAAAAGTGGGCGTAATTATCTTTCAAATGAGGTATTTGCCATCCTGTAAGGTCTTCCAGTTTGTCCACAATTTCCAAAAATCCCTCAGAGAATCAGTACTAGTACATCTGAGAATTTCAAAAATTTTTTAAAAATAGTCCAGAGGTTTTTTTCTCAAAAACCGAAATAGATTACAAAAGTGGGCGTAATTATCTTTAAAATGAGGTATTTGCCATCCTGTAAGGTCTTCCAGTTTGTCCACAATTTCCAAAAATCCCTCAGAGAATCAGTACTAGTACATCTGAGAATTTCAAAAATTTTTTAAAAATAGCCCAGAGGTTTTTTTCTCAAAAACCGAAATAGATTACAAAAGTGGGCGTAATTATCTTTAAAATGAGGTATTTGCCATCCTGTAAGGTCTTCCAGTTTGTCCACAATTTCCAAAAATCCCTCAGAGAATCAGTACTAGTACATCTGAGAATTTCAAAAATTTTTTAAAAATAGCCCAGAGGTTTTTTTCTCAAAAACCGAAATAGATTACAAAAGTGGGCGTAATTATCTTTCAAATGAGGTATTTGCCATCCTGTAAGGTCTTCCAGTTTGTCCACAATTTCCAAAAATCCCTCAGAGAATCAGTACTAGTACATCTGAGAATTTCAAAAATTTTTTAAAAATAGCCCAGAGGTTTTTTTCTCAAAAACCGAAATAGATTACAAAAGTGGGCGTAATTATCTTTCAAATGAGGTATTTGCCATCCTGTAAGGTCTTCCAGTTTGTCCACAATTTCCAAAAATCCCTCAGAGAATCAGTACTAGTACATCTGAGAATTTCAAAAATTTTTTAAAAATAGCCCAGAGGTTTTTTTCTCAAAAACCGAAATAGATTACAAAAGTGGGCGTAATTATCTTTAAAATGAGGTATTTGCCATCCTGTAAGGTCTTCCAGTTTGTCCACAATTTCCAAAAATCCCGCAGAGAATCAGTACTAGTACATCTGAGAATTTCAAAAATTTTTTAAAAATAGCCCAGAGGTTTTTTTCTCAAAAACCGAAATACATTACAAAAGTGGGCGTAATTATCTTTAAAATGAGGTATTTGCCATCCTGTAAGGTCTTCCAGTTTGTCCACAATTTCCAAAAATCCCTCAGAGAATCAGTACTAGTACATCTGAGAATTTCAAAAATTTTTTAAAAATAGCCCAGAGGTTTTTTTCTCAAAAGCCGAAATAGATTACAAAAGTGGGCTTAATTATCTTTCAAATGAGGTATTTGCCATCCTGTAAGGTCTTCCAGTTTGTCCACAATTTCCAAAAATCCCTCAGAGAATCAGTACTAGTACATCTGAGAATTTCAAAAATTTTTTAAAAATAGCCCAGAGGTTTTTTTCTCAAAAACCGAAATACATTACAAAAGTGGGCGTAATTATCTTTCAAATGAGGTATTTGCCATCCTGTAAGGTCTTCCAGTTTGTCCACAATTTCCAAAAATCCCTCAGAGAATCAGTACTAGTACATCTGAGAATTTCAAAAATTTTTTAAAAATAGCCCAGAGGTTTTTTTCTCAAAAACCGAAATAGATTACAAAAGTGGGCGTAATTATCTTTCAAATGAGGTATTTGCCATCCTGTAAGGTCTTCCAGTTTGTCCACAATTTTTCCAAAAATCCCTCAGAGAATCAGTACTAGTACATCTGAGAATTTCAAAAATTTTTTAAAAATAGCCCAGAGGTTTTTTTCTCAAAAACCGAAATAGATTACAAAAGTGGGCGTAATTATCTTTAAAATGAGGTATTTGCCATCCTGTAAGGTCTTTCAGTTTGTCCACAATTTCCAAAAATCCCTCAGAGAATCAGTACTAGTACATCTGAGAATTTCAAAATTTTTTTAAAAATAGCCCAGAGGTTTTTTTCTCAAAAACCGAAATAGATTACAAAAGTGGGCGTAATTATCTTTAAAATGAGGTATTTGCCATCCTGTAAGGTCTTCCAGTTTGTCCACAATTTCTAAAAATCCCTCAGAGAATCAGTACTAGTACATCTGAGAATTTCAAAAATTTTTTAAAAATAGCCCAGAGGTTTTTTTCTCAAAAACCGAAATAGATTACAAAAGTGGGCGTAATTATCTTTAAAATGAGGTATTTACCATCCTGTAAGGTCTTCCAGTTTGTCCACAATTTCCAAAAATCCCTCAGAGAATCAGTACTAGTACATCTGAGAATTTCAAAAATTTTTTAAAAATAGCCCAGAGGTTTTTTTCTCAAAAACCGAAATAGATTACAAAAGTGGGCGTAATTATCTTTCAAATGAGGTATTTGCCATCCTGTAAGGTCTTCCAGTTTGTCCACAATTTCCAAAAATCCCTCAGAGAATCAGTACTAGTACATCTGAGAATTTCAAAAATTTTTTAAAAATAGCCCAGAGGTTTTTTTCTCAAAAACCGAAATAGATTACAAAAGTGGGCGTAATTATCTTTAAAATGAGGTATTTGCCATCCTGTAAGGTCTTCCAGTTTGTCCACAATTTCCAAAAATCCCTCAGAGAATCAGTACTAGTACATCTGAGAATTTCAAAAATTTTTTAAAAATAGCCCAGAGGTTTTTTTCTCAAAAACCGAAATAGATTACAAAAGTGGGCGTAATTATCTTTAAAATGAGGTATTTGCCATCCTGTAAGGTCTTCCAGTTTGTCCACAATTTCCAAAAATCCCTCAGAGAATCAGTACTAGTACATCTGAGAATTTCAAAAATTTTTTAAAAATAGCCCAGAGGTTTTTTTCTCAAAAACCGAAATAGATTACAAAAGTGGGCGTAATTATCTTTTAAATGAGGTATTTGCCATCCTGTAAGGTCTTCCAGTTTGTCCACAATTTCCAAAAATCCCTCAGAGAATCTGCATTTTTAATAAAATTCTTAATTTCTTACAAATTTCATTAAATATGTAAAAAATACAAGGATATTTAATAATTTGATATTTTAAATATGTCACAAATACGAAAACATATTTAATTGTTTGTCATAAATATTAAAACATATTTGGAAAATTGTCCCAAATACGAAAAACATATTTTAAATATGTGAAGACGTAAGATGTTACGTCAAAACATATTTAGTTCGACATATTTATCTTCACCCACATCGACATTAATGGGGCTGTACACATCAAGCATTTCTCATCAAGCGCTGTTGTAGTATTAGTGAAAATGTATTTGTATGTGACTCACCGACGATGCTGGATGGAAAATCAAGTTAATTCGCCTGCTCGACAAGCATTTTGACCGTGTACAGACTCCTTTACCCTCTTCGATCAGCTGTCGAGGTTGAGCACAATATGTTGATATGGAGTTCCTTAACTATGCGTTTCTAAGAAAAACACTCAAGGGTTGCACAGTAGTAACGTCTTATGAACGTGCCTAATGTCTTTACAAAAAATGCAAATTCTACGAGATATCTAAACATCTGCTCTGTAACTATCCTGCCTTAAGGTGCTCATAGCCATAAACTTTTTCGAGAACACATTGTTGCTGCAACCGAAATTTATGCTCTCGCACCAAGCAGAATAATTGGCTTCGTACGTAGACTAGATCTAGACTGCACAAAAGATCCTCAGGGTCGTCTTGTGTTTTTTTTTTTATTCTGTTCTACGTCATAACATTTTTAACGACGAACTGACAAAATAAAAAAAAACAACCTACTTAAATTGTTAAAACAAATGCATTCAAAATAAAAGAGCATAAACAAATACACTCACACACATTGTGTCCTGCCTGCCCGGTCTACCTCCCCGTTAAGTTCAACTACTTTTTCTTATCCAAAATTGTTATAAGTTTTCTATATTTTTTCTTGAATTGACGTTGTCGTATATTTGCTCTTTTTTTTTTTTTTTTTTTTTTTTCCACTGATGATGAGGATTTTCCTTTAACAACGTCTTGACTTCAGACTTGACTCTCTCTGTGTGTTGAGTTGAATGACGTAGAATTTTGCTGTGTGTTAAAATGTGCAGTATTAAAAAAAAAATTGTTTGTTACTTTTAAAAACATTTTCATGTTTGTTGCCAGGCGTTGCTATTTGTTGTTTAAATGTTTGTCGGGCTGTTCGTTGTTAGTTTTTGTGTTCTTTACCCCATTGCAGTTGTTGTTGGAAATATATATACGAAGTGACAGTGGAACGGAAATTATTAAAAAAGGATTTAAACAAATATCATTGATCTCTTACTGAGCTGAAACAAGAGCGGAAAGCGTTGTTTCTAATTGCCAATATATTTTCAATCAAACAAATCGATCTAGCGATCTGTTAAATACGAGTTTCCAGTCCGGTGGTATTGAATTCGCGTTCTTAGGTCTTGTTTCGTATAAACTGTATAAAATTGAGAAATTTTAGCATAAGAAAAACGCTTGCCACTGTTATTTAGGTTGCAAAGTTAGTTTAGAGGCTTTGTAAAATTTTTCGCTTTTTATTAGATTTAAAATAAACTTTCTTTTAATATTGAAGCGGTTTTTTAATTAATTTTGGCGATTTTTGTTTTAGATATTTATTTTTATATAAGCTTAAGATTATTTTGGTAAATTTGTTAGAGGTAAGTAACTATTTTTGCATTTTAAAAGACGGAAATTCACGCCTCTTATTTCATAAATTGCTTTTATACATAAGGGGTTTTTCGAAATTTAGCGATTTCTTATAATCATTTACTTTAGTGTTTTTTATAAATATGTTTTTTTTAGTTTGTGATTTTAATGGATATTATATAATAAATAAATATTATATAAAATATAAATATTTTTTGTTTAATTTTTAAGCGGTTTTTTATTTTTGGCGATTTTGTATTAAAATTTATTTTAATAAAAAAAAGGGAGAATATTTTCGTTGTTTATTTCACGGTATACAAGACTTCGTGAAAATGAGGATTATTATTAGTTTTTAGAGATTATTTGCCTGTTTAAGGTGTTTTTAAAAATGTTGGCGATTTTTAGTTTTTTTTTTTTTATTGAGGATAAAAAAGTTTTAGAACCTCTTAATATTTTTTAAAGACATTAAGAAAATTATGATTTTATTGGATTTAAATTTTTTGTTTATCTCATTCTGTCGATTTTGTTTCGTGTTTATGCGGTTTTTTTTATGGGAGAATATTTTCGTTGTTTATTTCACGGTATACAAGACTTCGTGAAAATGAGGATTGTTATTAGTTTTTAAACATTATTTGCCTGTTTAAGGTGTTTTTAAAAATTTTGGCGATTTTTTGTCTTTTTATTGGGGATAAAAAAAGTTTTAGAACCTCTTAATATTTTTTAAAGACATTAAGAAAATGATGATTTTATTGGATTTAAATTTTTTGTTTATCTCATTTTGGCGATTTTGTTTCCAGCCTTTCTTGTAATTAAGAAAAAAAATGAAATGTTTTTTTGAAACATATTTTCATATAGATATAAATACTTATCTTAGAAATTAAAAAAAAGTTTTTTTTTTATATTTTCGCACATTCTGTAAAATTAACGATTTTAAAAACTACATATTCTTTTTAACGATTTTTATAGAGAAGTTTACTTTTGCTTTATTTAAGAAAAATTATTATTATTTTTCGAGAGTATTGTTGACTACTTTTTTAAAAACTTTTGGTATAAAGTTTTTATTTTTACATTTTTTTTATTTGTACAAATTTTACAAAATCTTTGCGTTGTTTTATTTTAAGGTATTTTTTTATTTTTTTTTTTCCTTATTGGCGTTTTTTGTCTGGTTGGTTATTTTCATTCGATTTTTTTATTTATGGAGTTTTATTTAATTTGGTTTTTGTTTTCTTAATCTTAGTGAATTTTTCAATGTTTTCTGTTTTTCTTAAAAGTTGCGTTGGTTTTTTACGTTTTATTAAAATGTTTTGATGTTCTATAATTAATAACGCGCATTAGGAATGACATGTAAGACATGATAGGGGTGATTAATTTTGTAAATCAGCGTTTTTTCCTGATTTAGTCGTTTTTTTTTTTAATTTTTTTATTATTAATTATTATTTTAATTTTTTTTATGGTTTCTAGGAAAATAACTGTTTCAGTAATATCTGAAATCTGTTTTGTTTTTTTTGCCCATTTGTTTAGTTTAGCGATTATTTGCTATTTTTTTAAGATTTTTTTTTTTATTTTTATATAAATCTTTTTTTTTCAAAATCTATTGCAAGTTTTTTTTATAGAATTTTGCAATTTTATTTCCTTTAAAACTCTTTTTTTTTTGTCCTACTGTTCTTAACTATGACTTAAAGCAGCTACACAATTTGCCTTCAATTCGTTGCGTGGGTCTTTTTTTTTTGTATTTTTCTGAAAAAGAAACAAAACCAAAAGAAATGAAAAAAACTGGGCGTTTTTAGTTGAATGCAGCAGTTCAAAATTTATTTCAGTTGTAATACAAATGCAATTACGATTTGAGATTTGTTTTTACAATCAGCTAAAATAAAGTCCAAAGTATCCAATATTTGACATGCAAATATACGAGTGTTTTTCAACTTATTTTTCATAAATAAACACACAATTGAAGAAAGTTTTTTTTGTTTACATTAAAGTAGAAACAAATAAACTATGTGGGTTATAATAGGAGGTTCTTGACAACTTTATAAACGACTTGTCCAGATAACATTGCGAATGATAACAGCATTTTTCAATTGATCAAAATGCACTTTATTTAAATTAAGTCTTATTTAAAAAAATTAGTTTTTCTTTTGATATTTGACAGCTGTTAGCCAGTTTAGAATTTTGTTTTAGTCAGGGTACACTAAAACTGGTATAGGCATCCGCCTAGCTGATCCTTTTTTACATTATCGTTGGTCTCATGTAGAAAGGCCCTAACTCAATTTTCTTCGAAATTGAGCTTTTTTAGTGATTCCAATACAATTGCACCAGTTTACAAACATTTCAAGCAATAGTATAAAAAATAACGGTTTTACAAGCAATTTTACATTTCGATACATATACAGTTTCTATTTTGTTTTATCTTTTCCTGTAGAGTTGCATTTATGTGAGTTAATATTTGAGAACGATAATGTTTTCCTAAATTTAAATTAATTTTTTGTTATGGCCTTAACCACTACTAGGCGCGGCGTTTTGTGTTTTCAGTTGGTCATTCGGTTTATACACCATGAAATATAGTATCAAATATTTACTTTAAACTCTTAAGTCGATTTAGCTATGTTCGGCTGTTAAGACTCCCTTTTTAGTTACTTATGAATCTTTTTGTGCTGTTGTGCAGGTCCGCCAAAAAAAGTTCGAAAATGATAAATTGCAGTCATTACTCAACGAAGATTGTTGTCAAGAAAAACACAAGATTATTCAAAGCCACTAAATCAACTATTTTAAAACGTTTAAAAGCAGCAGAATTAATTAAAAACCAATGAAATTGAGTACCACACGATATAAAGCCGAGAGACATAGACAAATTATTTTTGCGTGCCTCGTAAACAGAAGTTATTTTTGCATCGAAAAAATCTTTCAAGAAAGATTGCTTAACAAGTCTTTTAAAACACCTACCACTTATACAATTTAAGTGTTAATGTAAGTAAATAAATTGCTCGTGTGGGCGTATTTCAATTGCTTACCGAAGCTTTTTTCGAAAATTTTCCATTTATTTCAACGTGCGATAAATGAATGTCCTCGTGGTTCAGAAGTCATGATTTTGCCACGTAAGACAAAAACCGCCCAAGTTTAAAGATGATCAACGGAAGGTATAATAACTCCAATTAGGTCGTTGTTAAACTTAAAAAAAACTTAGAAAATCATTGGGAGCCACCCAAGCAGCATTATTCATTCAAAAGAAACAAATTTGGTACCGCACGAGTTAAAGCCAAGAGACGTTAAAAAATAATTTTGCATAAAGAATTCTTTTATTAGATATTTTTTCTGTGCTCTCACACCACATGTTTCATCTGCAGTTATGCAAAAAGTACTGAAAATTTAAAATTTACTTGGATATGTTATCTTTTATTGCCACAAGTTATTCAAGAAAATATTCCGTATGAGAAATAAAACATATGATCAATACTTTTTTACTTTGTGGCCTGAGACATTGAAATGCTGGATAGTTAAAGTAAAACAAAAAAGTGTTGTTACATTTCATGATTTTGCTGAAAGCATAACAATAAATGTAATTGCCATTTACTGCTAAAGTTTTCTATATATTCCCACTAAAATCACTTCTCTTCTTTACATTTCAAAACTTTATTTTTATAACACGTTTATATCTATTTGAACTGTAAAAGGCTATACCATTAATTCTGGTTGGCTTTTTTTTTATTTATTTTAATGTCACATATGTATATTAAATTTATAGTATACATACGTCTCTATATGGGATTTCCAGCGAACAGTCTTCTTTTTGTAACGTAACGCCAGCAAGCAAATAAGCTTGTATTTTAGGCGCATGTTAACAACTGTTTCCCATTGTTGTGACTAAATGTAGAGCTAGTTGCGCTTTACACCAAAATTCAAAAAGCAGATAATACATATCGTGAGCTTATATTCAAATAGTGTTATCTGCAAAATCACAATTTGACAGGAGAGATTTTTTGATAACTCTTAGGTTTAACCTTTATTTTACAATGTTATTCAAAAACAACGTAGGCCGATGTCGAAGCCGTAGCCGAAGCTCGGCCAAATTGGCTTAATTCGGCTAAGCCGAAGCCGAAAGAGAACTTTACTTATCCAAAGTCACAACAAGAAAATTTTAAAAATTTCATTACCAAAAAGTAAACAAAATAACACGCATTTTTTAAAGCGGGATATGAATATTAAGTGTCGATATTTTACAAAAAGGGGGGAAAAAAAAATTTCGAGTTAATACTGGTTCATCAAGTGCGATTTCATTTATAGCCTGCCCCGGTAATCTCGTTGGTAGTGAGCTGGTCTGTCAGTGCGAGGGTAACGGGTTCGATTCACGCCAGAGGCTCTGGGCTGTTTCACTACAACGGGCTGAAGGTCTACGTTACTATTGCTCGGTTAATAAAGTTAGAATATAATTTGTAAT
Source organism: Pollenia griseotomentosa (assembly GCA_963931875.1). Classification (NCBI taxonomy): domain Eukaryota; kingdom Metazoa; phylum Arthropoda; class Insecta; order Diptera; family Polleniidae; genus Pollenia; species Pollenia griseotomentosa. Next base: position 189,569,276 of record OZ007561.1, read on the forward strand.
TCTATTTGTAACTCTTATTAAATAAATAAGTAAATAAGAACTAACAAAAAAAAAGTTTTTCATTAACAAGTCGTCGGCTTAATATGCAAACCTGCTAACTCCCTTTCAACAAATTTTACAGGAGAGACAAAAAACTTTTTATTTTTCCTATTTGCTGCTTGAGAGGAAAACCAAAAGTATAGTTGATTTGACACCCTTCAAGACTTAAGTTAAAGAAAAACTACATGCTGGTCGATGAGGCATTTCTTTTTCTACAACACGGCATCAAAATCTCAATTTACTTAAAAAGTGGATTTAGAAGGCTTGCATATTAAGCCGATGAAGTATATGTTTTATCAAAATATTTGCTTGATCATAAAGAGAAAATAATGAAAATACTTCCGATATTGTTAGCTTGTTTAACAATAAGGGAAATCACGATGGGTAGTGCAAAGTGTGCAAACGATGCAAATGCGTGCAAAAATACACACATTTGCACAAAACAACAACAAAATGTACGTATTTGCAATTTGCTCTATTTTACTTCGTTTGCACTAAAAAAACCATGAGCAAAATTAGTAGTGCATATTTGCTCAGTTGCAAACAAATGTAAACAAAAACGTTTGACATATAAAGCGCCATATTTTTTTTAAGGAAACTTATAAATTGAACATTGTCGTGGGTTTTAATATAAAATAGAGAATTAAATTAAAATAATTTAAAAAGAAAAAATTTATTTTATTTTGCTTGTGTATAATTGTAAACAAATGCAGATTTTTAACAGTGCTGCCAGAAGTTTTTTGTGTTGCCAGAATAAATTTTTAGAAAAATAGCACATTTGCACAAAAAAAAAATTGGTGTGCTCACGATCAATCATAATATTCACTCAAATTTACAAATTGCAAATTTGCACAATGACCATCGTGATTACCCTTAATATAATTTTCCACAGCAGAATTTTGAAAAAAATTGCAGTTCATTACATTTGCATATAACGGTATGAAAAAATCGACCTTCGGCAAAATGCGGCCAAATTAATGTCGAACACCGATTATTGGCCGATACCGAAGCCGATTAATCGGTCGGACACTACTGTGCATCTATTACCAAACGAAGACATGTAAAGGGTGTTTTTTAAGCTAGAAAGAACTTTAAATTGTAAAAAGTAACACAAAAAAATTAAATTTTGATGAAATATTTTTTTTTATCGTTTCAGTATACTCTGACAAATCATCATGAATAGACTCACGCTTGAACAACGCTACGAAATTATCCAAATTTACTTTGAAAAATTTAAAAATTTAATCCAAATTTAAATCGCAAAATTGTGTTCAGCGATGAGGCGCATTTTTGGCTTAACGGGTTTGTTAATAAGCAAAATTGCCGCATATGGAGCGAGACCAATCCACAAGAGACCCTACAGACTCCATTACATCCAGAAAAATGCACCGTTTGGTGCGGTTTTCACGCTGGTGGCATCATCGGACCTTATTTCTTCAAAAATGAGGCCGGAGCTCGCGTTACGGTCAATGGAGATCGTTACCGCACCATGATCAATGATTTTTTGTTTGAAAATATGGATGACATTGATCCGGAGGAGATGTGGTTTCAACAGGATGGCGCTACGTGCCATACGGCGAACGCAACCATCGACTTATTGAAATCAAAATTTGGCGATAAGTTGATTTCGAGAAATGGACCTGTCAATTGGCCTCCAAGGTCGTGCGATTTGACACCTCTCGATTATTTCCTGTGGGGCTACGTGAAGTCACTGGTTTATGCTGATAAACCAGCAACAATTGACGCCTTGGAGGCCAGCATTGTTCGTGTTATTCGTGACATACGGCCAGCAGTGCTCGAAAAAGTGGTCCAAAATTGGACGTCCAGAATGCGCTTCGTCAAGAACAGCCGCGGTGCCCATATGCCCAAAATCATTTTCAAATGTTAATGTCACGTATTGATCTTTCGAATAAAAATTTTGATTACAATTTAATTTTTTGTGTTATTTTTAACAATTTCAAGTTCTTTCGGGCTTAAAAAAACACCCTTTACGTTAAGCAAACGAAGTTTTCGTTCGGAATCGATGAGCAGGTCATTAAATTTAAAAAAAACATGCATTAACATTTTTAAATTATTTTGGGCAAACAGCTGTGGTTGTTTTTTTGAAAGGACGTCCAGCTGTTGGACACTTTTTCGGACCACGAGCAATATTAGCCTTTAAGGCTTCAATTGTTGCTGGTTGATCAGCATAAACCAGGGACTTCATGTAGCCTCCCAAGAAATAATCGAGAGGTGTCAAATCGCAAGACCTTGGAGGCCAGTTGACATGTTCATTTCTTGAAATCAATTGGTCGCCAAATTTTGGTTTCAAAAAGTCGATGGTTACGGTCGACATATAACACGTAGAGCTATCCTAATAAAGATTTTCAAACAAAAAGTCATTGATCATGGTGAAGTAACGATTTTTATTGACAGTAACGCGAACTCCGGCATTGTTTTGAAGAAATAAGATTTCATGATGCCGCTTGGGTGTAAACCGCATCAAACGGTGCATTTTTCTAAGAGACTGTAGTGTATTGTGGATTGGTCTCATTCTACATGCGGCAATTTTGTTTGTTAACAAGTCCGTTTAGCCAAAACACAATTTTTCGTCTATGAGTTCCGTAAATCGATGACGGATTTTCAAAGTTAATTTGATTTTGTAGGGTTGTTCAATGAATCGATTCATGATGATTAGCCAGAGTATACTGATCATAAATGTCAAAAAGTGAGCGTAATACCACTTTTAATTTGACAGCGAACTAGAGTGTTGCTTTTCCCGGGAAAGCGGGACTGATTTTCCAATTTCTTCGAAATTTCCGCCCAATACAAATCGTTGCAAAATATTATTTAATTGATTAGAACAAATAACAATTTATGAGATCTATAAAATATGTAAGTTTATAAATGCATTAAACGTTTAAATTTCTTTTTATATTACTCATAAACAAGTCCAAATACTCGATACTCGGTACCCACTACTCAATACTTTGCCAGCACTAGTACAGAATAAGCATTTACAGAATTGTTTGACAGCCCATGTCTTATTATATTTAAGAAGAGTCCCGCCAATAAAAAACACGTAAAATTTCTGCGGATGTTGGCCTTATAGTCAAGAGAGCATTTTATATTCCCCTATAACGGTTGACAACTCAACTCTTGATCAGTTGAAATTTTGCGGTTTTTGTATTGTGGTTTACAACTCTAGAATAGTGCGGTTAACAAAAACATAGAAAGTTTACTACTCATCACTATCAGCATCACTGAATTGTGTTGTAAACTGTAAAAGCTGCAATGACCTGGAGATTTTCACTTTTTCACCACTTCCTTCATAGATTTGTAATTTTTTTTTTAAATAAAAATTACTTTCTTTGAATCGAGTCAGCTTTTCTTTACTAATTGCTGCATTCAAAATTTCCTCTAATGCTAATTTTTCACATTTGACAACATCACTTCCAACAAAGTTTTTACTACATTATCAGAATCGAATCCAAAACGTCTTTTATGCCGCTGCCATACGAAATAAAAAAAAAAACCCCGAGAATTACCGCACAAATTTCCCAGTGTTTTTCTTTGCCTAAAAAATTAACGGAATCCAGGGGTTTTTTTTCCGGAATATCTCGAATGAAATACACTACTACAGTAAAACTTCTATAACTCGAAACTACATTATCCCGACAAAAAAGTTCGACTTAAAGAAACTTCAAGTTAGAGCATTTTGTAATAAATGCACAACAAAAAATTTAATTCGTTCGGTATTAATGTTATATTAATTTTAATTATACATATGTACATATTTAACGATTTTAATTAATGAAATATTTTGTGATTTGATAAGTGTTTACATGGAAAATTTGAAAAACTTAGAATTATTGAATTTCGATTTATCAAATTTTATGTAACTAAAGATAAATGTCATATTTTAGATGCTAATTAGTTAAAAAAAAAAAATAGGATGCAAAACATTTTTGGAAAAAAATTCTACTTGTGGAAGTGTGGCCACGCGTGGTGCAAATTCTTTACTTTGAGTTATAGAAAAATTCAAGATCAAGATGTTCAAGAGTTCAAGTTATATAAAAAACAAAATCATGTGAATTGGCCTGTCCACCGCTATTGCCAAAAGATTCCCTTCGACTTCAAGAATTTTTGACTTACAGAAGGTCGACTTATAGAAGTTCAACTGTACTTCGTAAGATCTACCGGGCTAAAAAAAAACACCCTTTATACATTTTTAACCATTCTCATAATATGTACATATATACATACATGCATATGTATGTATGTTTATGTATAATAACAGTAGGTTCATTAAACTATCGTATTATTACGGTGTAAAATGTCGTTATTGACGTTGATTTTAAGCGTTCAGAAATTGAAATGTATTTTTTTAATGTTTATCGATTGTAATCAGTTGTTATTGGTTGGGGATCGTTTGAAAACAAGCAAATGTGCATAAACTGTTGGATTTAATAATAATAATGATGTTTAAATATTTTATAATTTGCTGAATGTGATGAGCAGTTGTAAAGGACAATTCATATACATACTTGAATAGCAGTACGTGTATTCTCGCGGGGATTTGAAAGGGATGGTCGTGTTGTCAGAAATGTTTTGTGAATGTTTTTTTTTTTAAGGAGAAAGAGGAAATAATTCTTGTAATTTATTTACTTAATAATGTAATTGAAATTTTTTATGAAAAGTCGGGTAATTATGTGTGCAGTATATTAATTAATTGCACTTTTATTTTTTAATAAAGCTTGAGGTCAATTCCAGTACAATTTTCGTTAAGTTTAGTTTCATTTTCTGCTTATTCTTTATCTATTCTAGTTCAGCTCTAGTTTCGTTGATTTGTAATGCTGGATACACAAGATGCAATGCATTTACGCAATCTAGCAAATTAAATTCATTTTCATTCATTTTATATTCATTCTAGATTGCATCAACATCAAAACGCTTTGATATTTTGAGGTTGCATTGAAATAGATTGCATGTACCCAGCATAAATTATTTCTGGTGAAGTTATAGGTATTTAATTTCTAGTTCAGTTTTGGTACAGTTTTAGTTAAGTTCTAGTTAAGTTTTTCCTCAATGTTGGCTTACTTCTTATGTAATTCTAATTTAGTTTTGTTTAATAACTCCTTTGTTTCAAGTTGAGCTCTAATTCAGTGCTAGTTCAGCCTAAGTTAAGTTTCACTTTTTGGATTAGTTATTATGCTGCCTAAATTTTGGGGGGGTATTATGTTACTGCAAATTCCGTCAAAGGAATTAACCGAAATTCTAATAATACAATTGAATCTGCACGGTAGCAGGGAACAAGCCAAGGCATACATGGAGACGTACTATTAAAAATGATATGAAAAAATGGATACAACTTCGACCGGAAAAATATCACCGCTCGAGATAGAGAATGGCGAAGTTACCTTGAGTCCTTATGCTCCACTGGGAGCTTAAGGACACAAGAAGAAGGTATTTATTTCTAGTTAAATTCTTGCTCAATTTAAGTTCAGTTTGATTTCAGTACTGTTTCTTTCAGAGTTTAGTACATCTTTAGTTTTAGCTCAGTCACCTCTAGTTTAGTTCTACTTCATTGCGGATTCGGTTTAATTTAAGTTTAATTAAAATTTAGTTCTAGTTCTATTTCCACTTGAGTTCAGTTCTCGTTTTGATCTTAAGATTTTAAATTAAGTTCTAGTTCCAATTTAGATTAGCTCTACTTCAACTCTAGTTCCGTTTTAGTGAATTGCTTGTTCAGCTCCATATTGAATCTTCTTCATTTATAGTTTAGCTCTCATTTTATTTTTGTTTGGTTTAAGTTAAGTTCTTTACTTTAACACCATTTCAGTTTTAATTGCAATATCTTTTAATCTTTTAGAAGCCACTTCGCTGTGTATTAGAACCAACCTAACGGAGAAATAAACAGTAGAATCCCGATAATTCGTAATCGCAAGGTACCGGCCATTTATTACGAATTTTAGGGGTTTTCGATTTAACGGGGCTAAATCAAAATAAATACGAATTAACGGGGTTTTTTAATTTATTGACTAAAACGATAAAAAAAGCATAAAAGACAATTGTTAAAAATAAAATATATACAAATTTGAATATTTTTGGTTAAGCTTGAGTTCATCAAATTTAATTTTCATTAAATTATTTTTTCCTGAAGGAAGGAATTTAACAACATTAAATTTTTATTCAAATTTATTGATAATTTTCCTGGCTGAGCTAGGGATCGAACCTGGGTTAAATTTACATGTTTCAATATTCTCCACATTCTTTCATCAGAACTCTTTGAGTTCTAACCTCTGCACCACTGCGGTGCCTGCCAGCCAACAGTCAAACATCAATCTTTAACCAGTGGTACTGGTGGTTCGAAATTTTCTGTAATTATAATTTTCAATTTTATATTACATGTTGCTTCCTTTCCTCTGTATATAAAAATTATTCATGTAACAAACTGATCTTAAGAAAATAAACACACACACAAGCAAAAACCCACGCAAAAAATAGCGATAAAAAAAATATTCTTTCCATGTTTCTGTTGTTTTTATTACGAATTACAAGTGGTAGTTAAAAAACAATCACGATTTATAAGAGGTAAAGAAGATTTTATTTGAAAAAAAAAAATTACGAATTAACGAGGGGACCAAAATGTATGAAATTTTACGAATTAACGAGATTTTTTCAAGGGACCGATTTATCGGGGTACGAATTATCGGGATTTGACTTTAATTTGAAATTAAATTTTAAGAAACATACCCATTATACAAAAGTCTTCCTGAAACTCTTATGGTCCATTTCACTTATATTAAAAGTTCTTTGTGAACATTAATAGTCTTAAGTTCTTTTTCAACTAAAATTGAAGCCATAAATTAACTACTTCATTTTATGTTAAATAACTCTCTTTTTTCAAACGAATATAACAATAATAATTTTTCTTTGTTGTTTTTTTTCTGCTTTACAGGTAAGTGTTGTTAATAACACATCATCTACAGCTACTATTACTATAACTTGGTCCTACCAAGCACCAGCAGCATCTGGTGACCACAATTAGTTTTGCTTTGCCAAAGAACCGTAAGTACATGAAAGGATGTTGTCGAAGCGCCTGTGTGTGTTAGTTTATAATTTCATAATAAATTATAAAATATCACCCATAAAAGTTAAATCTTCGTAGAAATTGTAAACTTTGGTATGTTTTTGTGTTCACCAGTTAACGAAAAATGCTTGAAACTATTACTGCAGAAACAAGTAGCGGCTCGAAACTAATTGACGAACATAAAAAAATATACAGTTGGTAAACGAGCCCTATGGGAACAACGTTACATAGAATTGCAAACATGAGTACATTAGGGACACTAGTACATTGTTGTAGACGAGCTTATGTATGTACAATGTGTAATACAATACTTGCTAAAATATACAACTAACTTTAATCATATATTATCTTTTATGTACGATATACATACATACATATTATTTAAGTTACTGAAAAAGAGGCAATTGATAGATCCCTGTTGGAAATGTCATTAGGGAAAAAATATTGATATCATTGTCACGAGTACTACTGACAAATTATAGAACAAACGATATTTTGTGCTATATTCATTAAGCATGTGCTTGTCAGTGAGAATTTACTACTTACCTTAGAACAATTGACTTATGAAACCATATTGGTACAATGAAACCAGAGCCTTTCTAGTACAGAAATATTTTACTAGACTGGCGTATACCCTGAATGTGCTACTACGCTCCCCTCTTAGTCCCATTTTTGAAAAAATCTATATCTTTTGTGTCTGTCTAAAGGAGCATATAGACGACATGTTTTTGTCATCTGACATGTCAAATTTTCAAGTCACATGTAATTGTGCATGTCTGTCAAAATCGCTGTTTTACATAAGCTTTATAATATTCGGTCACAAACGTACATGTAATTTGCTTCTGACATTGTCTCTGTTTTTTTCGCATTGTTATTGCAGAAACCAAAGTAGTTCTCGGTTTTAAAATAGCTTGCTGCCGCCATGAAAAGTTTTGTTTGCGCCGTAAAATAGTTCAGCCATCTTAACATTTTTTTCTTTTATTTCAAAGATACCAATTTAGGATTTTATAATAAAACGGATTATATATATATATTCACATAAATTATATTCAACGGTAAGATGATCCAACATATCTCGGTATTGTAAAAAATTAACTTCAGCCGGCTAATGATTCCGTCAATAGTGGACGCCGCTGCCGGTTTCTTTCCGGCATAGCTTTCTGATGTCAGATGGTTTGTCAGAAGAAAATAGAGCACGCTCTAATTGAAATTTTGTCAGATGACTTTGCATCTGACTTTTACAGAAGCAAAGTTAAAAAGGTAACACACGACATGTATGTATTTTGCAGTGGGAAATTTGACATGTCAGATGACAAAAACATGTCGTGTACGGGCGCCTTAAATAGTGATCTATCTAAGTTTTAAAGTTTATAAGGTAATTTGTAAGGTAGTTTCGGATAGGCATTAATTGCCCCCTTCATCCCCTCGAGTTCCTATTTTTTAAAAAATGCATAGCTAATCACCCTTATCTTGGTTGGCGAATTTAAAATACGCCTTCGACTGTTTAGTAACAGATTAAAGAAAATAAGTTCACGTTCTCTTTAAACTATTACGAAACAGTCGCAGGCATATTTTAAATACGCCAACCACGATAATGGTGAATGAGTCCATATAACTAGGGAAAAATCTATGTTTTAAATTTCATTTAAATCTGCTAGATAGATTCGAAGAGGCTGAAATTGCCCCCTACCTCGCCTCGTGGCCTTAGTTTTGAAAAAATATATATCCTAAACTCATCTTCACGAAATTGCCTTTCTATAGATCACATGCCACAGTTAATGGCAATTTATCAAATTATCATTTAAAATAGATTATTGCTTCTCCTGATAAATTTTCTAAGTTACGGCCTTCGAAATTTCCATTTAAATTGTATTGTAATTTCAATCCATATCGAACGTCATGATTTGCCCCCAGTTTGTGTTTTAGATAACGATATCTAAAATTGTAACGTTACGGGCTGACTGATTCATCATCGCACATCGTAAACGCCTAAAGCTTAAAACCGGTTTAGGCGTACTTAAGTTTTTTGCGAGAGTGAGCTTTGTATGGGGCCTATAATAAATTCTAGACCGATCTTCACGAATAACATTATTTTTTACGGTTTTAGTCGTACTAGAGTGTTTTTCGAGATTGGCGCCTCATTACAACTAGTTTGGTGGAGGGTATAAAAAAGGCGGACAGGTGTTTGGTATTTTTTTGAAATTCCGCCCTTTTAAAGTAAAAATTCCGCGAGAAATTTTTTCTTTCCCCACTCCCTCTATTACAAATAAAAATTCCGCCTGAAATTTGTCACTTTTTCCCGAAAAAATTCCCTTGCAATACAGAAGGGAGTTTATAAAAAACTGTAAGTCTGGGTTCATACCATAAAAGTTTTCTTTCAGAATGTCCGAAAAAACCATGTTCTATTTCCCTCTCGCCAATAAACTCAGACTTTCTGAAAGAAAACATTCATAGTGTGAACCCAGACTTAGTACGATTTTTGAAGGGATGCTGAAAACGAGCTTAACTAAATGCGGCCACCAAATATTTGTGTAACTGAGTGAATGTTTGTTATTATTATTCTTATATATTCTTAAAATTCTTAAGGCTGCAGCACAAAACAAAAAAAGGTACACAAGAGGAAAAAAATCAAATACCGAAGTTGTGCCGCAATAGACGGGTGGTTTAACCAATAAACCTGTCACAAGAGAAATTTTTAATAAAGAACTTGCAGGGTTATAATATTCTTCTAATTTTTTATTTTGAATTAAATTAATTTAACTTAGCTTGCACAACCACAACATAAAAATTCAATGTAAATAAGCAAAACAACTTCGTTTATGCCACTTATTATTTTGTTTGTTCCTACGGAAGTTATAATTGGAGGTTTTTATATCTCGATAAAGGTTTTTTTTCGTGAAGGAATATTCGTTAATTTGGTACTCTTTTGAAATTCGAACTTTAATGGGGTAAAAATTTTACCTATTTTTGGTCCTTTTTTTCAACAAAACATTTTTCTTTATTCATTAACATAGACATACCCCAGCGGTAAATATTGGAATGAACGCAAGGGGCAGGCCTCTATACTGCTTTCTAAAATATTCGCTTTGTATGATATCATGCCTTCAGAAGTATGCCTTTTAGAAGGTATAAATTTCTTTTTCATAGACTATCCAAAATATTCAGTACACATTTGCTGCTCCCCTCTTTAAGAAGGGAGAAAGGAAATTGTTCAGTTTTATTTTTTTCAGTGACCTTCCTTACACTATACTTTGTGAACGGAAATAAGTTGTTATTAAAGTAATTGTGAAAGGGCTTGCCCCAATGACAGCCTGTGTAAAAAATAATTAAGTATGGAATGATCCAAGAAGGGCTTGTGTCTGCTAAATAGGGCCTTCTATTAGGGCTCTTTACTCGTTCTAGTTACTGCTGGGACTTATGAATTTATGGGCTCTCACTACGATATTCATATTTTATATATATCAGTGGGGAGAAAAAAAATCAAAAAGGGTGAATACGGGAAATAAAATTTCTTTCACTTACTTTTCCGTTCGAGATGTGGTACTTTTTGAATTTTCTATAATATTGACCCTAAAAACATAAAATTATAGCTGCAGGGTTCTGAGTGAATGAGAACCTATAAGATGTAAAATGTTGGTACATTTTTGTTAAAACCTAGAAACATAAGCTTTGACATAAAAACGAAAGAAAGGAAGGCGCTAACGAAGAAGAGTGTTAAATGTTAGTTATTTCAATAAAATAAATAATAACTAATAATGAAATTCTGTTAATTTTTATATCCAATTTGATGTCTTCAAAGTTTTTCACAATGTTTTAACCTTTTTTTTGTGTATTTAAATATTACAGCAACTTTCTAGTTAAATTATTTCTTATTGAAACTTGATGACCTTTGCTCAACAAAGCTACTGCAGAAAGCGGTACCTAGATGCCTTTCCTTCATAATAAAGCTAGCAATTTGTTTAAAGATTTTCTGGAAACTGCTATAAAATATAATATATTCTCCCTTGCCGAGAATCAAAGCTTCTCAAATTTTTGTAAGTTTGGTTTATTTGTATTAACTTTTCTAGTTTAGTTCTGGTTCGGCTCGTGTTTATTTTGTGTTCAGCTCTTGCTAAGTTCTTGTTAAGATCTAGTTCACTTTCAGTTAAGTTCTAGGTCTTTTCTACTTTAAATTTAGTTGAATTGAAATTAAGTTCTAGTTCAGTTATATTTTAATTCATTTCCAGTTTTGTTGGCCTAGCTGTACCTCGTGTGCACCTTTTTTTATGTTTTTCTTTTGCTTTAATATCTTGTTACCTAAACATAAATTTACTACTATGACCACGATGTGTTCTACACAGGCAACAACAAATACACAACTTCACTCTCAAACAGAAAGTAATAAGCCGGTAACAAAAACTACAGCCATAACAAAAACAATAAAAAACGCTCTAAAGTATGCTACGAATCTTTTACATACATACAGTGGAATCTCTCATGACTGGACACCGAAAGAACTACTTATAAAAATGTGTCCATACAATAGGGAATAACCTCTCAAAAGTACTTAATGCTTTCCTTTGAACACTGTCGGGAGCAGAAAACAGTGTACGTCGTAAGGGGATGGCCTCTTATGGAAGGTGTCCGTTAAGGGTAATTACACTGCGAATATACAAAAAACTAGCAATACCCTTACGGTAATTTTTGTAACAGACACTAACACACGTGTATTATATATCAACAATTTTTATTGTTGTTGTTAACGTTGGCAGCTAAAAGAAAAACTTAACCGCCCGGTTTGACGCCACTTTTTCAACAAAATGTAGAAGAAAAAAAATACAAACACGAACAGATCCTAATGACGCCAACTTCATACTCCTTTTGTTTTAAAATTATAGAAAGAAAATATAAAAAAAGTATGTAGAACAAAAACAAAAAATAAACTAAACTCAAAAGTCAACAATGGTGCCATGTTTTCACTTTGGTTTTGGTAGATAGTTGTCGGCATAGCTCTCCATACAATTCATCGTAAAGGTGAAGCATAGCCAAGAATCATTGATGTAGTAAAAAATATGGATGTACTTAAAATTAAAATTACCATTCCGTTACTATCATTCATTACGTTTATGAAATTTACTACTACTACATTTTCTATAAAAACCCTTCGCATTCCTTCCCTTTGTCATTTTTATCGTGTAGTTAGTCCTATTTGATGCAACAATAAAGGCAAAAATAACTAAATGCAAAAAAAAAATATGGAAAATTCATTTGTGTATACTAAACTCATTTTTACAATTTTCGTCTTTTCGTCTACTAAAAATAATAAAAAAAAAGACTTTAGTTTTCACATATAAAATTTGTACCATTTTATTCGCTTCTACATTTTGCACATTTTCACCATGATTAAAGAAACAAAATGATTCATCCTTTTTATATTAAATACAATAATAACAAGCAAGCAAGAGCATGCAATCCAACGAGAGACTTTTTTCAAATACGTACATATGTTTGTATGAACTATAGTAGTTTGAGAATGCGGTTGTTTTGTTGGCGCCGCATGGATTTGTTAAGCAATTTTCTATCCATTTCCAAGTTTTCCTTTTAATTTTTAATATTTTATTTATTTGTATGAAATGTATCACTACTATCTATTTCACTAAAAAAACTAAATATATATGTATAATAAACATTTTACTCCGCTTTTAGGTTACTCATGTTCTCATACTCTTCTACAACTCTCTTTTTGTTGTAGATTTGAGTGAGCGTGTAATTTTTCGGATAACTCTCTCATACTCTGTTGTTATTTTGGAATTTAAAGTATCACTGTGGAATAGTTTTCAAGATTAGATAAATGGACCGATAAATAAATTATTAGAAAACAAGTTTGAAAGTATAGTCGGTTAAGCCCGACCATACGATACCCTACACCACAGTATATAAAAACTAATTTTCGAGAGTGTGTTCTATATTAGACCCGCCAGAACAAAATTATGTTATGAAATTAAAATTCACGTAAAAGTTCTATGTGTCGAATATTATTTAGATATATTCTATGTGCGATTTGTTTGCCTTTAGATGATCTTAGGATAGGGATTTATATGAAAGCTATGGTTAATTTTAAACCTACCAGCACAATATGTTGTCTATCGTAAAAGCTTTTGTCGCCAATTTTTATGTCAACACCAACATTTATAAGGAAGTTATGGCATTAAAAGCGATTTTCGGGACGTTGAGTTGCCAGCAGCGAAATCAGGCAATGCCGCTCATGTTAAAATATACAAAATCTTTTTATGTTTTTATATTTTAACATGATTCAATTCTAATTTATTTTAAAGTCGAGGACAATGGTAAAATTTTTGCTTTTTTTAATGTATTTTACTTGTAGATTTGTAACTTGTACTTTTGAGGAACAGGGCCCAGCTCTATTCTATTTCATGTTTTTATTTAACATTTTATATAAATATTAAATTTAAATTTAACTCATTATTTATTAGCACTTTTTTCTATTCTTACCCACTGTGTTTGTGTAAACTCTGATGTGTGGCGACCGTTGACGACGATGGGTCGTCTAGTATCCAAACAGTTCGTTATTACTCATACTTTCAGGTGGTTGATTTTTATGTTGTTTAATTTATATCACTTCTACTTGCAAACCGACTGTATCACTGACCAGTCAGCCAGACTGACTGCCTCTTTGGGTTCCCATATTTGAGACTATTTTGCGTTATTACTCATGCTTTGCTTTGATTTTTGTAGCAGAAAAACAAGGATAAATAAATTTATATTCATGTTTTTAACACATTTAGGAACACTCACTCCCATACAGATAAACTATAAGGATATTGGCCATGTAAAACATCACATTGTTTCACATGTATTGATAAATTTCTGAATGCATGTGTACATATGAATTTTTATGTAAGTATGTATTGTATTTTATTTATCATTTTGAAAGGATTATATTTTATTGTTGCTAAAAATCGTTTCGGTCTTAATTTAAACTGATTATAAGAGGATTTTTTAAAGGATGTTTAGGCAATATGTATAGATATTTATACCTACCCCAGAATAGTGGAAATCGTGTCAAAATATTGTGTTGTTGCTCCAGAATTGAACATAGTTCCTTTATAAGCCCCCTCCCCAAAATCACTAAATGACAAAATGTTCTCATAAGGATGAAGATATCTAAATAACATGCGGCACAAAGGGTTATTACATAAAACTTAACCTCATAAAATAATTTTGTTCTGGCGGGTTCTATACAGGATAAACTCTCGAAAATTTGTCTCTAAATTGTGTGGTGTAGGCTATCATATCGTCGGGGTTGACCGACTATACTTTGTTTCTATTTTGTTATTTGGGGTATATTTTCTGGGAATATTTTTTCTTTTGGCTTGTGGTTTTTTGGAATATTGTTGGGTAAAAATTCTTCTGTGATTTTGTGTCTAGTGTTAACAATTTTTATTTGAATTTAGTTTAAAAGTTTAAAGTACTTTTTTCAAGTTTTATCACATGTTTGTATTTGTTTGAAAGAATTTGACTTCTGATAAAGTTAAAAAGTTAAAAGATTTAAGACTAAATATTCATCATTCATCATTCGTTTCAAGACGAACAGGTCGAGCCACAGTTCTTCGTGGTTCATTACCTATTAAACCCTGGTTCTCAAAATGGGTAATTAAGCTTCTTATTATTTCTATACTGGGAGCTGTTGCAGTATTAAAATGAATATTGACGGTTTTTTCTGTGTGTTGTAACAATTGAACGAAAAAAGTTATAAGTAGAGATGCGATTTTCATGCAAATTAAAGTTTTTTGTCGATAATCTAAGATCGATGTCGACCAATTATCTCTCCGAATCAATAAATTTGCGTTTAATGGCATCGATTTGTTTTTGCATATTGATGCATATTTTGATTTTAAATGCATGTTTTTTGCATTTTTTAACATTTTTGAGTGATATATTTTTTTAAATTTCTATATTATAGTATGTTCACATTTGGCTTCTTAAACGCGTTTAAGCAGTTCGAACGTGATTAAGCTCTAATCACTTCAAAATCGAGATGATTACCCATACATTGAAGTGATTTGTTAATCACTTTAAACTAACATGATTACAACTAAATCACTTCATAAATCACATAGAATCCACTGAACATACCTCAAATATAAAAACGCCAACATGATCGTGTACAACCGGCCAAGATTTCTGCTTAATGTTTTTATTTTTTTCCTTAAATAATTCATAAATTTTCACAATTTCATCATTAAAAGGATTAAAATAATCTTCTGATAACTTTACAAAAGTGTTCTTATCCATTTTTAATACTTTAAAGAAAAAAAAATTTTGTTGTTGTGTTTTTTTCTTAATCATCTGTCATCTTAATCATCTCAAATGTAATGTGAACGGCTTTGATTAGCTAAATCAACATTTTGCTTAAACGCGTTTAAAAACCTAAGTGTGAACTTAGCATTATAAAAAAAATTCTTCAAACAATTTCAAAATTGTATACAAAAAAAATCGAAAAAAAATTTTTTTTTAAATCAATAGATAAGTTATTTTGGAACTCTGCGTCATATACAAGATCTCGACAAAAGATCCTTAACCCTTCTTTGCATAGAGATGGAAATTTTCATCATAACATTTATTGAAGAAGAAAACGCACACAAACTAATGTACAGAAAATTGGTTGCTGTTGACATCATTCCTCATGACCATTCTATACATTAGATCATAGCGGTAAAAAAAAGAAGAAGCATAACATTGAAATTTATTGGTTATGTCTCGTTACTCCGCTGTTTGTTAAGTTAGAGGAATTTTGCATATTTCGTGGTATTTTTTAAAAACTGATTTTAAACCTTTTTGTTAAATAAAAGTGAGTATGAGTGGAAAAAAGGATTGTTTTTAGTGTCTAAGTAATAATCTGCGCATTTATTTTGATTTTCATTTATTTAGTACTGAGCTTGACAGGCGAATTTGAAATTTCCATTATTCTGTTTTTTACTTTTTTTATACTATTTATTTATAAAAAAAAATTTTTTTAAATATTTTTTCCTTAATCTAGAGCTTGAATTACATCTCTGTGATTAATTTCACAAAAAAAGAAAAAATCATGCAAAGAAGGGTTAAATTTTAAACCGATGCAGCAGCTTACATGGTTAAGGCTCCCAATTTGCCTTAAACAATTTATCGAAAACTGTTACATATTTCATTCTTGGAAAATTCGATAATAAACTTCGGATATATTGGTGAAACAATAACTAAATTGATGGGTTTTAGTTCACTTAATAGTCAACTAAAATTATTTGATATGGGAGACAGGAAGGAAAAATTTAAAAAAAAAAATATTTTGCAGAAAATATGGCATTTTAAAAAATAGAAAAAATTTCAACTATTTTTGATCTGGATTCCAATGTGGGATCTGAATTAGAAAGTGAATATTCTCCAAATGAAATGGCATCCTTCAAGTATGCTTCTACTTCGGTTGACGTTGAGAGATAATTTTCCATGTACAAAAACTTTTTAACAGACAAAGGTTTACTTTTGATGATACAAAAAAGTATTTATTTGATTATGAAAAAAAAAAAAAAATCTAAATGATGTACATAGTTATTTAAATTAAGAGCCAGGCCAACGATGTCACACGTTAACGTTCGCATAGAAAATAACATTTAAAACAAAAACAATTTCTAAAATTTGGTTTTTGTTTTAAATGTAATTTTCTATGCGAACGTTAACGTGTTACATCGTGAGCCTGGCTGTAAGTTTTAAAAATATTAAACCTATGAATGACAATAGAATAAAAACAACAATAGCATTTTTCATTGTTTTGTTTAAAAAAAAAAAATTAAAAAAACAAACGCTTTTTTATTGGAAATGTTCAAGTTTTTAGTGCATTTTTTAATGCATATTTTGGAGTTTTTAGTGCTTATTTTTGCGCATATTTTCGATTTTATAGTGCATGAAAATATCATCCCTAGTTATAAGCATTTTTAATTAGTTAGCCGAACACGTTTATGTGACTTTGACAACTAAGATTCTTCAAATTATTACAGTATAAAAAATTTATGGACTGGTTGTGAGACTATACTTGCATGCTATTATTATGTTATAAAACTAGATTCTAAATATATTTTTTTGGTCGTGGGAAAATTGGGTGTTTTTTTTTTTTTTTGTTGTTTTGAAAAAATCTTAAAATATTTCTATCACTGTTTCAAAATCTGCCTTGTTAATATTCTTTTGCATTTTTTTTTTCATATTATTGTGCAGTATGTATGTATGTCATTGTAATTACTTTTCGTCATTCGTATTTTTATTACATACCTTGAATTATTGTAATAATTTTTTATTTCTTAACATTTTAAAAAAACATCACCATTTTTCTATTATACACTGCAAATCACTTAAATAAGGAATTAAATAAACTGTCTTTAGAAAAAAAAAAAAATTAAAACTAAATCGTTGTTTAGTTCAATTAAAGCTACACAGAAAAAATTGTCCCACATTTTTCACCAATTAAAGCATTAATCAAACATATAATTAGTTTTAATTAAAATTTTAATCAAGTGAATTAAAATTTTAATCAAGTTTATTAAACGTTTAATTAATACTATTAACTGGTTTAATTGATACTATTAATTTGTTTACTGGTGCAAATTTAATTAATTTTTTAATTAATATCACAAATTTTTTAATTGAAATCAATTTTTATTTTTTTCTGTGTAACAAATAACAGAGAATCAACAAAATTTAGTAAAGCCTGCCATACTTGACATCTTTCTTACATCTGACTTGTTAAATTTTCATCGAAATACATAAGTAC
This sequence comes from Pollenia griseotomentosa, assembly GCA_963931875.1. NCBI lineage: Eukaryota > Metazoa > Arthropoda > Insecta > Diptera > Polleniidae > Pollenia > Pollenia griseotomentosa. The sequence continues at coordinate 189,587,185 of OZ007561.1, forward strand.
ATTCATATCGTGTGTTAAGTTTAAAACGTTGCTTCTGCAATATAAGGAAAGGACTCTTAAATGCATTTAAAAAAAATAAAAACAAAATCAAAGACATCTGATTCTATACGGATTGTTATATCAGTTTCGCACTTTGCTCAAGTAAATTAACATTTTCATAAAACTTTACAAAAAGTTTACTTAAGTTCAATATGGTTTGACACATATTATTTTCATGTTGTTGCGCAGTTGCTTACGTCAGCTTATGCATATTATAGTTGGGCTTTTAGACACAAAGAAGTTGCTATTTTTTAATACCGGTATATGTCGTTACTAGAGTTTTTTTCCCCGAAGTTTTTCGATTCCCGGGAAAGCGGGAAATTTTTTTTAATTTCCCGGGATCCCGCTCCATACATATAATACAAAGTAAATTTGTTTTTAATTAATGAAAAAAACTTTTATAAACAAACGTAAGGGAACTTTTTTACAAAGTAAGTAAAATAAATGCTTAAATACTACAAAAATGAATTGAAAATTGAAAGCGGAACTTGAATAATTATTACCTTACGCTTTAATATAAAAATTCCTTATTAATATGCTCTAGATACAAGATAAAAAGATAACAAACAAAACAATTTACAGTGCACTCGATATAATATGAACTAATTAAAACCAAGCCAGTTCACTTTTGCAAGATTGTTCATATTTTCGAATGGCATCTAATTTCCCTTCAAAGACGTTTTTTCCATAAAAAGAAAAGTTTCTAATGTTAATGTTTCATTAGATTAAAAAAACTATTGATTTTTAAAAAAGAAAAACAAACTGAAAGTTATGCGAAAAAGTCTGTGATTTTTTTTTCGTTCAATCAGTTTAAAAACGGCCCACTCTCTTAAAAATCTGCAGATATTTGCCGTGTCCGCTAACAGTGATCTTTTTGTAACTCATTTTCAAAAATAATCGGTGCATGCATTTTCCATTTTTCGGAAGACCGCACATTTTTCTTTTTCCAAGTCGAATAAACGTATTGTTAGAACATTTTAAAAAAATGTATTCGCTTAATTAGTAATACCTTTTCCTAAATGTTCTAAATTTTTTCATATTTCTGATTTTTCTTTTTAAAGTTCAAAACTTACGCTTTTTTTAATTCATATTTAAGAACTTCTCACGTTAAATTTATATTTAAAAATGTATATAGAATTCCATGTTAATGTGAGAACTTACTAAAAAGTGTATGTAAAACATTTTGATTAATAACTGAAGACAATTTTAAAGCGAAAGCTGGGGAAATCCCCAGGTTATTATGTAGTTGAATTAAAATTGATTTCGATTTAACTCTGTGTAGGTAGATAAAACCCATTAAAAATACAACTATAAGTTGTTCATATTTTCAAGCTTTTGCAAAAGTTCATATTTTAGAGCAGTTAATGGAAGAAAATAGGTGTTCATATTTTGGGGTGTTCATATATAGGGGCGTTCTTATTATCGCGAGTGCACTGTAATTCATAAAACAATAATAAAAACAAACAAAAATTGAGGTACTCAAGATATGAGATCAAAAAGTTAATTCATAAAATATTTTAATAAATATATTAAAATTTTTTAACGGCTTAGGAAATAACTTTGTGTCACACTTAAAGCGTTTAGTGAGTCCTCAAAGGGTATACTTCTGATTTTATTTACTGTTTTATTACCATGTTTCCGAAAAAATTCGTTCACTTTTTTACCGAGGTTGAACACATAGTTAAAAGTGTGCCGTTGTTGCATGCTTCTGATGTCAAGGTTGCTGCCGAAAATAGCGTAATCCGGACTACTAAAAAACCCTAGTCGTTACCATTAAAAATCAACTTTTTCATTGATTCTGATGTATTGCATCAACATAAATGTCCACAAAAAATTTTGGAATCTTTCTACCAAAATTTGCGATTGTATTAACAAAGAAAATGCCTTTAAAGGTCCAAAATTATGCTATCCCCCAATATTGGTTTACAATATAAACTCGTATATCGCAATTGTGTTAACAATAGTGTATTAACATGAAATTTTTATTTTTTCACTTTTTGAAAAAAATCGACACGTAATTTTTATATGTATGTATCATTATTTTAGCTTAGGGCTTAGTTGCTATAGCTTATACATATTTAGTACATATGTACATTAATGTATTAACTAAATTTTTAAAAACTAAATAATAAAATATTAATATATATACCCGTTGTAAAAATATTAAGCTATTTCGTCTACTTTTTGGTTGGCTTAAAAATTCTTTTTAATGTGTATTTAATGTAAAATAATAAATTGTTTTGCTTCTACTGAAAATGTTTAAATTTTGATTTAATACAGTATTGTTGAAGAAGTGCGATATCGTCGGCTTAATATGCAAACCTGCTTAATCCACTTTTTAAGTATATTGAGATTTTGATGCCGTGTGGTAGAAAAAGATACGCCTCGTCGACCAGCATGTAGTTTTTCTTTAAGCAGCACGTAAAAAAATAAAATTTTGTCTCTCCTGTAAAATGTGTTGAAACGAAGTTAGCAGGTTTGCATATTAAGCCGACATATATTAAATTACTTTTTCTAATGGATTCGAAGTGTATATTATTATTAAAAAATTCTTCTCTCTTGAATAAGAAACAGCGGAGGAAAAAATAGAAAAAAAAACTAAATTCCTATTTCATTTTGCTGCTTAAAAAAATGAGAACTGCGACGACGGCGATGATGGTGATTCATCCGGTGGTTCATTTGCATGATCAGCTGTTTTTATTTTTTCTCAAAAATTTTTATCCGGTTGTGTCATCACGTGTAGACACTGGATTTTATAACTTTCATAGAGTTTCGTGGTTGCAAAATTTCATATTTTTTTGTTATTCTTTTTCATATTTTGCACAAATTTTTTTGGTTAAATTACGAAATAGCCGGCTTTTTGTTACTGTATTATTATACAAAAAAAATTTTTTTTTTTTTGTAAAAAATATTAGTGCAAAAAGGAGTCAAGACGAAAAGTCCTAACCAAGAGAAGGGTGACAATTTTATTAGTATTTTAGGGGGAGCTGTTTGTTTTAGCACTCTCTGTCAGAGAATTCGTAAGCGCATGTCAGTGATTTTTTATTGCACAAATTAATTTTATTGTTGTTGTATGGAAAAAATGAGAGACTTAAAAGAAGAGTAGAGAACAACCCTTAACGGTAAAATGAAACGAATTTATTTTGACTTAATATTGGTAGTTTAAAAAATATTGAAAAGAATTTAATATATGTATATTAAAAAAGCTTATGAACTTAAATTTTATTTATTGAATAGCGCAGCCTTATATTGAAAGTATTATTATAAAATATATTATTCTTAGAATTATCATTCTAAATTATTATTTATGTATATCTTCAATATTTTTTAAATTTTAAAACCTTTTTGGATATTCAAAATTATTTAAAGATATTAAAAACCTTTGAAATTGTAATTTTACTTTGAAAACACATTCGAATTAACACGAATTTAAAGAATTATATTTACGAGGTTAGTAGTATCAGCCTTTTTATGTGTTTGAAAATCAGTTAGAGTCAGCACATTAAAACGTCAAACTAGGGAGTTTTGTTAATTCTAATTCAAAAAAATGTGTACGTATAGATGAATTAGGGGGCAATTATACCCTTCTCCACAGGTGGAAAGGGTATATACAAGTTTGTTACTCCGTAATTTCTACAATATTGATCTTAGACTCTATAAAGTACATATGTATATGTTTTGAGTCCTTATGAGTATCGAAGTTGATTTAACGATGTCTGTCTGTCTGTATCCATATATGATGGGGTCTAAGTTGCTATATATTTATAGACCATCCACACCTCTAACGTAACAGTTGGTTGTACAACTTGCTTAAATTGTACAACAAGTCGTAACTTATTGGGGCCGCTAAAGGCATCTGTTAAATAGTAACAGGTTAAGGGAGCATACGCCAGCAAGCTGAACTTAATCCTAGATAGCGGTCAATAATCGGTGTCAAAGCACAGAATCTTCCTAATGCGATTAATGTAAAACCCACAGTCATTGCTATTTGACAAGAAATGGGGACTCATCAATAATCTGTACAAAGTACATTTTACTTCCTGGCTGCTAAAGGTATTAGTGGTGTTAGATCTATCTCAATGGGGCTGAGGCTATAATAGTAAGTCACTTATTACAGACCAATGAGAAATTTATCGGTTTGTTTCAAAATAAATTGTCCGATTTAAAAACAATTTCACATACCCTGCAATGATGTCTGCGAATTCAAGCTTCGAATTTAAAACACATCTGTTGAGAGCGCTTCTTCAAGGCTCTCAAAGACGAGAACTTTGAATGTAAACGAAATTCTATACGACTTATGTATGTTCCGATATATTTTAAAGAGCAAAACTGATGAAGCTGTTAATCTCTCTCTAATTCGACTTTTTAAAGAGACTTTGAAAAGAGATCTTTTCGTTTGAGTTTTGTAGGAAAAAATCCGTTAAAAACTGATAAATATTTTTTCTAGTTAATAAGATGTTGTGTTTTGTGCTTAATTTCCGATTTTCATTCTTGATAAATACACTGAAATTTATTGTCAGAGGATAAGCTAGTTCCTATGCCCATTTCACTGTTTGCTTAGGCCAAATCATCAGGACACCTTTTCCCAAAAACTTTAGAAAAGCTTAAGATCTTATGCAAATAAAACTGTAGAGTGAATGGGAATTACAAACACTCAAGTTTTTTTGCAACGATATCAAAGCTCAAATAAAATACCAACAAAAACAGTGAGTTTATCTTTTCTTACATTCCCCACTACAATTCGTTGAATTCTCCCAACATTAATGGTAGTTGTAAGTGGGTTAAGAAAAAACCAACTGGTGTGTTGTTTTCGCAAGAAAATCAAAATAAAGCGATTTTCCAGTTCAAATTTTATATGCACGGGCACTTGCAAATTTATTATCAAAGTTATTTTTGGGAATACATTATTTTTCATTAATAAAATTTTGTTCGTTTTGCTAAATTCCCAATTTACATTCTTGACAAATATGCTAATATTGTTGGAGAATTTTTCTAGATATTTTTAAAAGCTATTTGGGAACTGTATTGTTGCAACGAATAAGGCAGATAAATGATCTGACGATTTTATTAATTGAAATGCAAATTTACAAGGAATTGAAGTGAACCCCTTGTAGTTTTCTTTAATAAAATTTTTTTAAACTAAACCGAAAATCTGTTAATGATGTTCTGCTTATCTCCATTTAGAACCAAACGGTCTAAATTAGAGATTTTTCATAGAACTCAATTCTGTGCAGTTCTTGTCACGACTTCTGCGTCGATTGCCCTGCCGCTTGTGTGTCGGAACTGCCATAGTCATGGTATTTGTCGACATTAAAGTGTGACCTATTCAACCATATTTACTTCTTCTTATGTCTACATGAACCTGGGTTTTGGTTAACTGTACGATAAGGGTCTGCGTTTGATATTGTGCTGGTGCTGAAAACATCATTCGATTCGTCTTAGGCAGCTGTTCGTAAAACTCGTCTCACATCCACCCAGAGAAAAAACATGTTTAAATATGGTCACCTCCAACAAAACTATTTTTAAAGAGAATTTTAAACATATTATGTTTAATTTAACCATAATATTGTGACTGACAACCATATTATGGTTAAATTAGTCCTCCGTCAAGAAGCCACCACCATAATATGGTTGTCTCCGAACATGTTATGGTTAAAAATAACTAATACATGTTTAACAGTTATAATAGCATGGTTGGTTTTCAACCATAGCATGTTGTTCTTTAAAAAGAGGAAAATACTATTGTTAATTTTTTAACAAATTATTGTCATATTTAACAATAACATGTTTAGAGGCAACCATAACATGGTTGTGGCTTCTTGATGGAGGACTAATTTAACCATAATATGGTTGTCAGTGACAATAATATGGTTGAATTAAACATAATAAGTTTAAAATTTTCTTTAAAAATAGTTTTGTTGGAGGTGACCATATTTAAACATGTATTTTCTCTGAGTGAACGTTAATCGAATTTCTTTGAAGGAAAACTAAGTTGTGACTTTTTGGTATAATTTTCTAGTTAAAATAAATTACAAAATTGTTTTCAACATATTTAATTTTTCGAATTTATTCTATGAACAAAATTTCAGTTATGTATTTTATAAAGCTTTTTTGTAATAGTTATGTACTATTATTACTATTACTATGAAATTTAGCTCATAGAATAAATTCGAAAAATTAAATATGTTGAATATAATATAAAGTAACCTACGAAAGGAAATAATTCCCAGTTTCTAATTGTTTTCATTAAACATTTAAAAATAATTATTCTAAAATAAATAGTATCCATAAATTTCTCCAAAAATAAAATTTAACTATTCTATCTCAGTTTTATATTGCAATTTGTATAAGCTCCCCTTTTAGAGTTTTATATTTACCCTAACCCGCCTCCCTTTTGGCAACCCCTACCTGTTTTCTAACACTTAATAACTTATTATAACACGCTCTTTTTCTTAACGGACTCTCTCTTAGTTTTTTCTGTGTGAAATAACAAAACAAAATGTCCTTGCGTATTATTTTAAATGTCTAATAAGAGCTATTTTCAAAAAATTCCCTAATGCTTAAAAACAGTTTGTCTTGGTCTTTCGTTGCATTTATAACGAAGATTTTTGCGTGTACGTTTTTATGTTCTGCTAATTTTTTAAGCAACAAAAAGTCAAAAGTTTTCTATTACGCGTTTAAAATCGTCATAGTTAAACATATGAAAAAAAAAATAAATCGCTACACTCAACACTCTTTTACTACTTAACCTCTCTCTCTCTCTCTCTCTCTCTAAATAACTGACATATACTCACTAAGTTTACAACAAAAAGGAATTGAAAATAACCGTTAACTGTTACCTAAGTAAGTGTATGTGTGTAAGGAAACGCAACTACAGCCAACTTCAGTTACATTTAGAACATATAGAACTGTCAACATAAACGCATAAAGACAACTAACGTGTTTAAACGTCTTTGCGGTAGTAGAGAAAAAAAAACGTGTAAAAGAAAAAATATATAAATTCATAAGAAAAAAATAAAAGCAAGCAGTTTTTTGTCATTAATATTTTTTCTACATAAAAAAAAACCATCCAAAAAGTTTACAATAATAAAAATATACAAGAATATTTTCTAAAAATTTTCTTTAATTAACCAAATAAAAATAATCTTTTAGTTAAAAGCAAGTGAAGTTCTGAAACCAGACACCGCCCTTAAAGATTATAAAACAAAAATTCAAAAAAAAAAAAAAAAAATAAGAAAAATATTAATAAATTTCAAATTCATTACAAAGCAAAACATATCGCCGATATAACAATCACTGCTGAAGCCAACTGTTTTAAACGAAACAAAGTTTTGTCCTTAACTTTCTTAAAGAAAATTTAAAGCGTTTCCAATAAAATATTTACTTGACAAAAAATTTAAGTAAACACAAAAAAATCTTATTTGTTTAACCCTTCAATTCCATAAACCGTTTATTAAAAACAGAAAACCAAAACACACGCTTAAAATCAATAAATTTTAGTCATCATGTTGATTGGATTAGTACGCGACTCTGTTATGCAGTGCTTCTGCCATACATGCCGGGCTCCCATTTTGCCAGCTGGTAAGAATTATATTCCAGTGTTTTTTATTTAACAATCTAATTAAATTGCCTAAATCTAGCTTAGGATGTGTATATAATAAAATTTAAAAGCAAAAACCATTATAATTTGCCTCAATAATTAACATATAAATATAGTAAGCACTACTATTGGTCCTTCGAACCAGTAACTAACTGATTATCGGAAAACTATATTTAGTTAATTTTGTTTTTTTTATAGAACTGCTGGGTCCTTAAGACAAAAAACTAATTTTAATACCTTAATAAAAAATAAGTTTTGTCGAAAATCTATAAATATTAAATTTATCATATATTTCAAAATTACTCAGTCCTTTCTGCCTCCTTTTTACAAAATTAAAAAAAAAATCGGTTCTAGGCAAATAGTAACTTCAAACGTTCTAAACCTGGTTTTGGTCTACTTTAGACATATTAATAATGTAGAAAGGAAACAACAGTAAAGGACATTTTCATTTCAATTACTTAAATAAACTTGTACATATTTTTTATACCCTTCACTTCCACTAGTAAATGAAGGTATACTTAGTTTATCATTCCGTGTAAAACTTTTTTATTATACATCTCAGACCCCATAAAGTACATTGTGGCTCCTTGAGTAATTCTAAGTCGATTAAGCCATGTCTGTATGTCTGTCCGTCCGTCTGTTGAAAACACGCTGACTTTCGAAAACTCAAATGAAAAGAACAACCTTGGTGTCAAATTGCTTCTACACAGAAAATAATTTTACACAAGTAAACGCATTAATCAAAAATAAAATCAGTTTTAATTAAAAATTTAATCAAGTGAATTAAACGTTTAATCGAGTGATACACTTGATTAAACGTTTAATTGACAATATTAATTTGCACCAGTAAAGAAATTTATAATATCAATTAAACGTTTAATTCACTTGATTGAACGCTTAATTCAATTGATTAAACATTTAATTCACTTGAATAAACTTTTAATTAAAACTGATTTTATTTTTGATCAAAGCGTTTACTGGTGCAAAATTTTTTTCTGTGTAGTTATCCTAAGCAGTTTGGGATTGAAATCTAGCAGCAACGGTTTAAAAACTAACAAAAATGGTGTTATAATGCACGGAATGATATTAAAGATAAAGATATGACTAAAAATCAAGGTGTCAAATTTCGTGAGGATCAGTCTATAATTTACCATATGCGCCATATAAAGCCCACTCTCGGAAAAACAGTTTAATAGGCTTAAAATCGTAACAAATGGTGCTATTGTAATTAAATTTGGTACGTCACAGTTTTATAGGACTACAAATCACACTGTCAAATTTCGTGAAGATCGGTCCATAATTTACTTAAGGCCCGATATAAAGCCCAAGAAAACTCTTTAGTGCGCACAAAACCATAACGATTATTGTAATAAATAAAGCCCACTCCTGAAGTGTTGTAACTGTGGGAAGAGGGTATCAAAGATTCGGCACTCTAGATATAGCACTCTAACTTGTTTTAATTATTTCAAGTGCGAAACAAAAAAAAATGTATTAAATTTTGGTGTAATAAAAATAAATATTGGTACTAAAGCCTCAGAATCACTTTCTGAATCGATCTCACGTTGTCTGTCCGTCCAGCTAGTTCTATGTCCATATAAACTTTATGCACAAAGTACAGGTAGTGTGTTTGAAGATAATTTTAATGGGTCGATTACAACTTCAGTTGTGTTGCAACGAAATCCGGCAACGCCGCTCATGTCAAAATATAAATTTTTTTTTAAACGGGCGTCGTTGCCTTATTTTCCTGCTGGCAACTCAACTGCAGTTCAGTTGCCATCCGTAATCGAAATTAAATGAAGTTTGCTACACACGTTTAAATTGTCAACATACGCACATACAGATGGACTAACAGCCTGTTCATCGATTTTGAACGTGAACGTTCGCATAGAAAATTACATTTAAAACAAATTTTAGAATTTGGTTTTTGTTTTAAATATAATATTCTATGCGTTAAGTAGTGTCCAGTGTTTTAAGAGCTGCAATAAGTTTAATTTCATTTGGTTTGATTTCTGCTTGTGCATATGAAAAAACGGCAGTTTCAGTGAAAGCAAAATCACAAAACGATTTATGAACAATTGAGCAGCACTTTCGGCAGTCGCCGGTCGGTTTGAAAATTTTAAATTTAATTTTCCTTTTCTTTTGGTTAGTATCGCAAGTGAAAGCAGAAGTAATTCTTTTTTTTTCTTTCTTTTGAAAGTCGCAAGCAGTTAAAGTCGAAGAAGCAAAAACTCTTTTGATTTTAAAAGTTGTAAGCGATCGCAATCAGCTGTAATTTTTTATATGTTCTGTAAATCGTAATCACGTGAAATTAAAATTGATGAAGATTTTCAATTAAATTATTGTTAAAATGAATGTAGCTTTTCCTGGCAGACAAATAAAAACTTGGTTTCTTTTACTTTTTCTGTTTTTTTTTTCTTTTAAAGTTTGTTTAATAAACATTTCTGTGGCATTTTGACAAAACATCTTAAGTCAAATTTTAAAAAGTGGAAAAAAATATTGTAATACATACGAATTTTCATTCGAAAAACATTTTACTTTTAATTTTTTAAAATTTTGTATTATTAATGAAATTTTTCTTTAATTTTGGTTTATTTTATTATTTGATAAAAATGATTTTTTCACCGTGATTTTTTTAAAAACGTTTTTGCTATCTTATCTCAACTTAAGATGTTTTATCAAAATGCTACAAATATTGTATGAGTGAATTTATCAAGAAAGAGTACAATAAAAAAAGTAAATATTAACTGCACCTGCTGAAAATTTGCTAAATGAGGAGAATTTTTGCTTTTTCCACTGCTACTTCTGGCAACTTGTAAAAGCAAAGACATTGCTTTTCATAAGCGTAAGAATCATTGTTTGCCCTTAAACTGTTAAAAAAAAGCCAAAGCAGTGAAAAGCAACAACTTTACTAACTTTTGTAATTTGACTGTTGTTATTTAAATCAACTTCGCTTCTTCACCCGCACAGAAATAAATGTTGCGCCAGTAAAAGCATTAATCAAAAATAAAATCAGTTTTAATTAAAAATTTAATCAAGTGAATTCAACGTTTAATCAAGTGAATTAAACGTTTAATTGACAATATTAATTTGCACTAGTTAACAAATTAATAACATCAATTAAACGTTTAATTCACTTGATTAAACGTTTAATTCACTTGATAAAATTTTTAATTAAAACTGATTTTATTTTTGATTAATTTACTGGTGCAACATTTTTTATGTGCGTTCTGAAGGGTATACGAATTCTAAACTAAATAATATTGATTTTTAGGTATTACAAAGCTGAGAATACTCTTATAATATCATTATTAATTTTAAAAGGATCATCATTATTCATTTTGATAAATTAGAAAAAAAGAAAATTGTTAAACTAGTTTTTTATTTGTTAATCAATACTTATTACTGATTATTAAATTTCTTTATTACATAATTAGAACTCGTTGTTTTGTATTTTATATTTGTAGTTTATTTAAAGGTGTGCCTGAAAATAGACCTTAAATAATAAACCTTAACAATCCATATATGTATATATTTTTACTATGTAATATAGATTGCCCCCTAGAGTGGTACTCTTAAAACATTTTGTGAATATTTCAAACGTTATTTAATGCTGCTATTTTTAAATTCCCGCAAGTAGTCAATAAAAAAAGCGTCGTTTTACGAGTGTATTGGTTTTTTATGACTCCATACGTTAAGACCATAGGCGCCAAAATACTGTCATGATGATTGAACAAAAATGAGTCAGCGATTAAATTTAAATGTGAAAAGTGTTTAAAACAAGGAGACGACTTATTTCAATATACATACTAAATATAAAGGACACACAATAAATATTTTTATTAAAAAAAAAACACATAAAAAAATTATTTTATAGAAATAAAGGAAGTATAACATATTTTTGCAGGATTTTATTAAAAAAAAATAATAAAAAAATTAAAAATAAAGCATACTTATAGGATTTGCACAACATGTTTTTTTAAACGAAATAAATTTTATAAAAATATTTTACATGATTTTTTTTATTACTATTATTAGTATTGTGGTTATTCTGTTGAACTGTTTATGGTTTTTAAATCAAATTTTGATATTTTAATAAATTATTTTTATGAAGAAAGGAATTTTACAACATGAAATCAATTAAAATTTTTTTTGATAATTTTTCATTCTCGACGGCTTTTACGGTTACCCTTACATGTTTCGATTGCAACCACTCAATCTCAATCTTAAACCAAATTGTTTTAAACCTCTGGTAGATCGAAATTTGCTTTGATTGATTATCAATTTTAATTGATTTACATGATCTTCCTTAATTCTGTTTTTTCGTATTTTTTTTTTATCAAGAATTCTTCTTAAAGTCCAAAGTAAATTTTTTTTTTTTTTTTGTCTTTTTCTTGTTGACTTATTTTCAGCACAACTTGAAGGGCAAATATAAACATAGAGCTCGTGCCTTAGCTTTTAACAATTATTAGTATTGTGGTTATTCTGTTGAACTGTTTATGGTTTTTAATCCAAATTTTTGATATTTAAATTAAGCTACAGTTCATCAAATTTAATTTTCATTTAATTATTTTTATGAAGAAAGGAATTTTACAACACGAAACCAATTAAAATTTTGGGCTCGAACCCAGGCTTTTACGGACAGGTTACCCTTACATGTTTCGATTGCAACCACTCAATCTCCTCAGAGGGGTTTGCCGTTTTCTTAAAAAATAAAAAAACAAATAAAATATGTTTCAAAGTTTTTAAAAATGATATTTGTATGTTAAAGTTCTTAAAAGCATATTTTAAGGGTAAAAAATTCTGTTTTAAAGAATTAAGACAACATGTTAAGGTAGATATAATTTAAAAAAAAGAGGATATTAATAAAATTATCTTGAAATGATTTATAAAAAATAAGTTTAAGGTTATCTGTTATCTGTATGATGTTACAGAATAAATAAATAAAGAGAAGTTATACTCGTATCAGTAGTAATAAAGATTCTTTTTTGACACAAAAAATTTTATAAAGCTCCCAATATGTATTTCTTTCGTGGTACTACTAAGATACCAAGTTTAATTTCTTTTCAACTTTTCTAAGTGATCACTTAACAAAGAATTGAATATCAGCGATTAGAAGCATTCTAATTCACTAAGAGATTAAGAAACACTACGACAAAAGGAATTTTTAGTTTATAAGGGATCTGCAGTTTAGATCTTTTTAAGACTATTTAAAGACTTCCAAATAAGACATTTTTTTAGATTGCGAAAAACCTTTAATTTATGTTTTATATATAAAAATACCTTAAAACCTTGAAAACTTTCCTAGGAAATAACGGCACCTGAAATTTAAAATGCTTCCCAAACAATTAATTATTCATACACCTTACGATAACATTAATTTAATAACTATAAAGTGACCAATATACAAAATATTAAGAATTTTTCTTGTTTACATAGAAACTTTCTATTGTAAGGTTTACTAGAATATAAAGTTAACAACTTACAAAAAAGTTGTTTACTAAGCCCCAAATGACTAAAGAAATAGGTCGGCGGAAAGAGTTTTAACAATTTTTTTGTTTTCTTTTTACACATTTCAACACGCAGCGTTTACGTGTCCGCAACATTAACGTATGAGTAACAAGGTCTAAAGGCCGAGTCACATAGAATCCTTTGCATTTTAAACGTCGCTTTTTTTCAACTAACAACTAAGTTTATATACAGCATTTTTTATGTGCTTTGTGCCATGCCGTACGTCATCGTTAACGCAAAGTACTAAAGTTGGGCAACTTTTAACGTACGTTAGGTTTTGAAAGCTACATATTAGTTTTGTTTTTGATTTGTTTTAATTAAATTTTTTTGTGTTGTCAGAATGAATAAAATACAAAATAAAAAAAATAAACTAAAAATAAATAAATAAAATGTTTTCATCTTGTGACTCTTGTGTGACTCTCCTCCGTAGTGTCAGTTAAAAAAAGCGACGTAGAAAGTTTAACGGATTCTTTGCGACTCGTCTTTTAATCGCGTTTCAGAAGTCCGGTTACCACCGTACGTCATAGAAAAAGAAATATTAAAACAAAATTAAATATTTTAAAACAAAGTCACAGGGAGAATTAAATAAATAACAATTTGAATAAATTTTTAATTTTCTAATATTATTATTTAAAAGCAAAAATAATATATTAACGATAAAATTATGGATAATTAAAACGTGTTCTTACAAATGTATGGCGTTACAGTCTTAGGACGTACATACATACGACTCAATTGTATTCCTACTAGTGCTGGTAACTAAATACTTTCAGAGTTGTATTTTTAGAACAAAGTTCACTGGAAAATTTAAAGCCTCCCTTTTAAACACAAAACTCTGTTTTAAAATACTATTTGGGGATTCGCAAGGTGTGCTATTAAGTCATATTGTCATAATATCCTAATATTTTACAATAGTTTAAAAAAATAATTGTTCTGTTTCATACAAAAAGAGTCCTAAAATAATACGACTTTTTATGCTGTGTTTATTGTTTCGTCATAACTACTGGGTAAAATCTAAATTATGCGGGTTGTTCACAGCACTCCAATTTTTTTCTTGGTATTATTTTAAGACATGACTTTATGACTATCTACGTTGTGAATCTCTCAAATGAAACATAAAAAGTCATCTGCAAAATTTAACCATCACTAAAAAACAAGCTAAAAATTTAAGGTCTTAAGAAAAATTTAAAAGAATTATACTTTTTGTACAAAAAATTTACACACACAAACCCTGTTTAAAAACTCAAAACAAACCGTTGACAGCATTAAGCCAAATGATATATATTGGGAACTATTGAGTAATGAAAAGTGGTAGAAGTTGCCAGCACTAATTCCTACAACTAAACTCCTTATCTCCTTAAACTACGTTGTAACTTTTTATATAACGTAATTTAATTTTCAAAAGGTATAATGTAATGATTATTGATTGTTATTCAGTTCATAGTCACACACACACACTTTTTTAGATTCTCGTATTAGAGACAACTATTGTTATTTATGCTTCGTTAAACTCTTACTACTACTATTACATGTTTAAAAACCATTCTCATGATTACATGTTTATTGTATTAAGTTTTTCTAGCATATTTTTGGGACAGTTATCAGTGTTAAACAAGTGTCCTTTATTTTGTTGCAAAAATGCCGTAGGGGCTCGCTCACATGAATGATTATGTTTAAGAATATCGTCGGCTTAGATTGTAATCCTGCTAAATCCACTTTTTAAGAAAATTTAGATTTTAATGCCGTATGGTAGAGAAAGATATGCCTCGCCGACCAGCATGTAGTTTTTCTTCAATTTGAGTCCTGAAGTGTGTCTCTCCTGTAAAATTTGTTAAAAGGGAGTTAGCAGGTTTACTCTCTAAAGCCTAGTACTCTGTTCAAATTTGTGAAAAATGTTGAGCAACATTGCTTATTTCACACGAAAATTTTGACATGTATCAATGTTACCTATTATGCGAGTTTGTATAATTTGACGTTTTTATTCCTGCAAAGTATGCGACATTGTTTTGCGTATGTAAACAAGTATTTTACTAAAAATATTTTTTTATTAAAAAATTTAATAAAAAAAGATAGTAAATATGGATAAGAAACTGTTACCGGTTGTGTTATTTTAATTTTTTATTTCGTATGTAATAATCAGTTCATACTTTTTCGCTTTTGCTTAAAATTCCACGTGAAATAAGTGCAGCTTCCTTTATTTCGCAGTTGTAAAAAAATGTTGCGAGAAAAATTTCGGAACTTTTTCACAAAATGAACAGAAAACAACTCTATCAACACTTATTCATAGATATTCCGCAAAAGTTTTTTTCATATGCGTTTTGACAGCATTTCACGTGAAATGTTGAACAGAGTACCAGGCTTAAGCCGACGATTTGTTGTTGTTTTGTTCTCTCAATAAATTCACATTTATTGTTTGATATTATCTTAACAGTTGGTTTATTATAACTGTTTATTTTTTTTTTTTAGTACAAGTATTACAAATGTTGTTAGCGCATCTCTTTTTTGGAAAAGGTTGCTGATAATTAGTCAAAAGAAAATGACTGGCATGCTTTTAGGCTGTTTATTTTTTTGCAAAAATGTTTGTTAACCTTGATTTTTTTTTTTTATTTTATAAAAACAGGAATCAATTAGTAATTTAAGTCTTGATATTAGTTGTGATGTTAATGGCTGCAATAATTGTGCGCCATTTCCATATTTCACTTAACACTTAATGGGTGTTTTTTAAAAACAATTATTTTGGACACCAGACCACAACATCTGTTTTGAAAAAACAAAAAAAAAATATATAAAAAACTAAAACTAAATTAAATATTTGGTAAAATGATGATGATTCATCAATTTATTCCTTTGAAGGTTGAGAGAAAGTGTGAATGAACAATTTTGTTGAAATGCGTCAATAGCTGTAAATGACAAGTTTTTTTTTTTTTTTTTAATAAATAAAATAGAATTCATGTTTCAAATCATTAATCATATAACAATAATTGGCATAACAAATAAATAATAGCAGCAACAAAATAAAAAAAAAACCTTATTTAGAAAGAAAGGTAAAAATGTAATAATTTTATTTGTTTTCAAGGTTAAATATCGTTGGCGCCTATCATACGTCTATACGAGTAGTAACAACAATTTTTATATTATTTTTCATAAGTAGTAAGTGAGTTTTCTTCGTCGTCATTGATTGACTTAAGTAAATTTTATTGCTGGTTGTTGTTTGAGTGTGCATTTTAGTTAGGCAGTAAAGACTAATGTATGAATTTTATATAGCATACAGTTAGGATTTATTTGATTGTTTTTTTTTTTTAATTCTTTGTAAATTACATAATAAACTGTTTTTAATTTTGTTTAAAAAGGAAAACGTTATAAATTCAAAGTTTAAAACTTTTGAACTACACTAGAACTAGACATCTCGAAATTGATTTCTGTGTTTACGGGTGTTACGGGGGTATACAAGCCTGCAGACTCGGTCTTCTATTAATGAATTCTGTCGCAAATGCAACGAACTTTTACCTAAGGTGATAGTATATCATATCTTACGTAATGACCCAGTTTTTATTCAACTAGTATCTAATAAGTTATTTGAGAAGTAGGATCTCTCTACGAGACCTCAAATAAACGCCATCTCAACATAATCTTAGCAACAGATCCGAGCTGGGTTCCTAAATCTTGACGAGCTGTGTTGTTGTGAACAGGGGCTAATACTGGCGTGGTCGAATACTTTTTCGATTCGAAAGAAATTGTATACTTAACGAATCGAAATTATTTTTTCAGTGTTGAGAAAACTCGAATTAATGCTTGACAACACTGAAAAATTAATTTCGATTCCACAAATAACTAAAAATAAAATAAGCTTCACTTTGGCTAATAGACCTCCGAGTAACGCTACTTACGAGCTACTTAAACTTTTCTGACTTACATATCCTTGAGAGACCAACGTTTAAGTGTCCTAGTTCACTACAAAGAATTTGATAAAGATGCTTCTTAGAAGAACTACAATTTTTTTAAGAGTACAGAGGGACGAATAATTAATAAACTGTGGAGTTTTAGACCAGAAAAAGACTTGCATCCAAAAGGTTTCTTAGGCTTGTAATAAAACTTTGTTTCTTTAGTTAGTTTTCTCGACTAAAAACAAAGCTACAACTGAGAAGCTTTTAAATTAGAAAAACACTTCCGATTAACGTAGTTGCATAAACTCGAATAATTTTTCGATTCGAAAGCAATTTTATTTTTTTGAGTCGAATCGAAATTATTTTTTCACTGTTCTAAAAACTCAAATAAATGCTTTACAACACTGAAAAAATAATTTCGTTTAATTGAGTATCGACTGAAAGAATTTAAAATTAAATGGCTTACTAATGGAAAAAGTATTCGATCACGACTGCCTGAATTAGCCGCCAGAACATAATCGAAAAATTATTTAAGCACTTAAACAAAATATTCTTGTAGTACCTTTAACCTTTTAGAAGTTTTGAACTTTAACTGAAGCACATTATATTAAAGCAACTACGTAGTATCTTTCTTTTCCTCTCTTTCTCTTTCTCTCAGCCCCTTTTTCTGTAGGGATTAATGTATTAAAAATTAAAGCATATCTCGTAGGCATACTTTGAGTTTATTTAAGCAAAATAGTTATTTGACTGTCTCAACATTTTTTTTTATCATTATTTTCTCTTTTTTTATTCTTATTGTTTTAATTAAAATCAATCAAAATGTTTTCATAACGAACCCAAAAATATTTTCATTTACTAGTGACAAGTACAAAATAAAAACAAAACTAATGAAAAAAATTTCTTCAATATTTTTTTTAGCAAATGATTATATTTTTGAGTAAGAATTTCTTTTCTTTTTCATAATTTTTAATTTTGGAATTTTCTCAAATACATACTCCGAAAGCATTTATGCATCGTTGGTTTCATATAGAAAGGCCGTAACTCACATAATTGCAATTTTACAGGAGAAGGTAAAAACGTTAAAGAAATTGAATGTATCATAATGTAAAATTAGATGCTTGTAATACCGTTATTTTTTTGGATAATATTGCATTATAATGTATAATGTGTTAAATGTATTAGAATCCCTAAAAAACACAATTTTGAAGAAATTCGAGTTAGGACCTTTCTTCATTAGACCAACCGTATGTACATAAGTGCTGGCAAATGTGTATATGGGGGTGAATGAGTTTCATTCGTAAATTCCTTCAAGCAAATTCTTTGTAGAAATTTTTTTACTGGGTTTTATATTTCAGCAATCTTCAGCTTCAAGGCTTCAAGGTTAAAATAATGAATATTGCGTTTTATTTTATTTTATTTAGTGATTGAATTTAGTTTCGGTTCTTATTTTCTTTTTTCATTTTATTTTATTTGTCTCTTATGTCACATATGCTTAAAGAGGGTTTTTTAGTTTTATTTTGTAGTCTTCAATAAAAAAAGTTTTCCCTACATTTCCGTTGGTTTTTTTTATGTGTTTTATGTTAATGTTTTTTTTTTTCTTTCTTTTTAATGTATATTTTAAAATATTTCTTTTTATAATATTCTCCGTAGATTTGTTTAAAAATAAGGAGTTTTTTGCATTTTGCCCTTTCTTTGTGCTTAATATCAGATGTTTAGAGCCAATATAAAAAAAAGCCATTAAAGAGTTATTAAAATAGAAATGATCTAATGCAAAAAAAAAAACTTAAATCTCTAAAGGATATAAAAAGCAAATAATGCAAATATTTCTTTAAGGGTTTTTTTTAATTTAAAATCGAAAAGAATTGCAAAAAACATTCTTCAAGTATGCAAGATTTTGCAAATTAATGTGAAGTATTATTCTGTTCAAAAAAAGTTAAGGTAAGTTCATACCTAAAGCTACAAATATATTTTCTAAAGAAACTTTTGCGGCTCCCAAGCTTCACACCAACTTATGTGTTATCATCCGAAACAGGTATGGAAAATGGTCATTTATATACCTTAGATCTACATATGAGATACATCAACAAAACTTTGTTTGACTACGGGGAAAATCGGTTGCCTTATCAATTTTCTAAACTATTGATTCAAAAAATTCTGCTTTGGGTAATTGAACTTAACAAGCTCGGATTAGAATTTGAAATTTATTGGACAGAAGCGAACATTAATAAACAACAATGGAATAACAATAGAAAAAACCTTTTAAACTCCTTAAAGTCAAAATATCTAGAGCAAATTTGCAACAAAAAGACTCTAACAACCAGAATATATTCAAAACTAAATGCAATTGAAGGGAATAAATACATATCTAATGAAATTAAACTGGAAAATATAACTTGGATTTTTAAAGCACGAAGTGATTTGATAAAATTAAATGGTAACTGTTTTGAAACGAATTTATCTAAATTATGCTCTCTATGTAATTCAAGGGAAATTGAAAATATAGAACATTTTCTTGGTCGTTGTAAAACTTTAAAAGAATTTAGAATAATGTACTTCAGTAAAGCTTACCTTACGGAAGACGAAATCTTAAATATATTAAATGGTGTAAATACAAATTGGAATTTCTTAGCAAATTATATAAAAACATGTATAAATTACAGAAACATTTTGATAACAGAGTTTAATACATAAAAAAAACATTTATCTCGATTAGGAAATTAAATTTTTATATTATAAGCGGCTGACGACGTAGTCAGAGTCGCATATGTTTATTTTTAACTTTTATTTTATTTTGTAATTTTATTTTGTAATTATTTTATATATATTGCTGAAATAAAAATAAATACTACTACTACCTAAAAATATTTGACGAAAAAATCCAAAAAAGCGTGACCAGTAAATTGATCAAACTTTTAGCTTTATTCTCAACAACTGTGAACATTGCTTTAGGCATGCCTCCAAAATGTGAAAGATATTTAAAATTGATATGTTTCTTGGCTAATATGCTCAAAGAACCAAGAGATCATCAAAAAAAAGTGATTCCTAGAGTTTACTTCTCTTTACTCTTCCTAAATAAATAAGCACACAAAAATAGCTCAATTACTTCCTAGACCCTTAAAAGATCTTCGGTCGATCGATTCATAGACACTTAATTAATATGCGTGATTGTCTTAAAATATTAACGATTATTATATGGACTTGGGAGACCCACAACTAATAAGCTTCCTCAACCTTTTAAATGCAACTAATTTGAAGGTGTTTTTCAACCTTCTGCACCGATAATGTTTCTAACGAACTTCTGCTTCCTGTACATCCTCAAAATATAATATGACGCTCTTTAATTGTATAATTTGGAATGTATTTGTCTAATAAAAATGCTCATCAGTATAATATCGTTCAAAAAACTTTATTGGCAGAACGGGGTCCATTTACTGGACTATTGAAAGATTTGAACCTTCTCCTTTTCCATAATAGCGGTGTATTCCGTGGTTCAACGATACTTTTAGTCTCGATGATATTTGTGTCGACTTACCCTGTTTCTGTGCCGCCTTCATCTTCGTGGTTGGAGTGCGGAGACTGAATACGCAATTCATCCTTAAATTCAAATATTATAAACGATTATCCATTTTGCGATTTCAAAAGTAAACGTAAATAAAACACATATAAAATATTTTTTTTTATGATATTTCTTTTTAATTATAAAGTTTTTTACGTTGACATTATGTGTGAAACACTATATCATTTGAAAGACCACCACGCGAAGTGTTGCAAGCATTGATTCTTTTGAGGTAATTTTGGACCACTTTTTGACACATATTGGGCGGTATCTCAGCCATAACTTGACGAATGTTGGTGTAAACACGGTCTAATTGGACCTTAAATCTAATCAAACTCCAACGGGAGGATGTAAATTCAGGTACGCAAAAGGCCAAGTTAACATTTTACAACCTTCGGAATATATAAGGAATTCAAACGGATTCTCCCCTAAAACAAATCTCCACGTATACAACTCTTGCTTAAAAAGCATTCTACTGTACGGTTCCGAAACATGGCCGGTAAATGAAACAATTAAAATAAACTACAAACATTTACAAGGCGAAATATTTTAAAAATCTGGTGTCGTAGAGTTGTTAGAAATAAAGATTCTCTTTAACTCGCCAGCGAAGACAATATGCGCAAATAAAAATAAGAAAATACAAATGACGTGGACACACGTTAATAAAACCACACAACAAAACCTGCCACAAATCAAGAAAACGCGGATGAGATAATGAGAGCGGCAACTTAGTGATGCCAACTAAGCTTTTTTCGTCAATTCAGCCTTTTTTGTAAGCACCTGAAACGCAAAAAAAAATTTTAGCCCTACACTAAAAAACGCTCAATGTTGGCCCTTTTGGTTATTTTTATTTAGCCCGTTTTTGCTTTTAGTTCCATATGATTATATTTTTTGTTTTTCTGGCAATATTGAGTGGTTAAAATGGTCTAAAAATTTAAAAACGTGCGAATGGAAAGAAAAACATTGAAAATAGGGTAATGTTTTGGATCGAGGTGTATAGTTTATAAATGTAATAATTTTCTAGATTTGCTATAAATTTATCGATAAATCCGTACTAAAACGCTCGACTTGAGAGGGCTTTGAGTGTCATTAATATATTTAAAAATAAAATGTCCTTAACGAAATTTTATTCATATTAAATATAGTCTCGAAAAAATTTAAAGTTGTTCAAGCTACGAAATACCTGAAGAGTTATGCTTAAATTTTAATTTTGATGAAATATATAAATGATTATATATGTGATCATAATGATTCATGGAATAAAGACAAGGCCTACTAAGTATTGCAAATTTTATAAAACAATGACCAATTATGAAAGTATTATAAAACTGCTTAAAACTGAAGTTGTGTCTTAATTTTTTGTTTAAAAACTTTTTTAGCCCTTTAAAAAAAAAAAAAAAACCACGAAAATGTACCAAAACCAGCGTTACCGTTGTGTTACTAAAGTATCAATTTGACCCTGTTTTGACGGTATTTATATCTTTTATGACCCTTTCTTAAAATTATCCTTTTGTATCACTTTCACCTATTTTGTGCCACTTTTTGACCTTTCGAAATAGCACTCACGTTGTGTTTTTTTTTTTTTGTCAACACTGCTGAACGTTAGTGCTAAACAAATGTTTTCGAAATAAGCGGAGATGGAGGATGGATAGATAGAGATAGAGATATAGAAGGCATTTCTAAAAAGTAGTTAGTATTCGTAAAAAGTTTGTGTTAAAAGATTTTTTTACGACTTCTAAATTAGATTTTCGATAGTAAAGTACAACTTCCCTAAAAGCAAACATAACTCATATACATATTTGTTGTTTTTATTTATTGAATAACTTATGGTGGTTTCTTATCAAAAAAAAAAAAAAAATGTGGCATTTTGTTTAAAAAATGAATTAAGTGTTCGTTTCATAAAAATAGTTTGCTCTCTTAAAGATTAGCAAGTTTTATGTTAAAAAATTCACACTTAATAATGGCATAGACATAACACTTTTCGTCCCCTTTTAAATCGACGATGTTAGAGTGCCCTGCAAAATAGGTGACTTCCGTTTATTTATGGGGCTATTTTTTAAACGGCGACGATTGCCTTAAAGAGCAACAAAGCTTCGCAAAAATTTAAAAACTCGAAAAAGTTTGCAAAAAAGCGCCATAAAATTGACTAAAAGTCCTTAAAACTAACAGGAATGAAAAAACTCGGTAAAAATTGCTAAATTCCCATATATTTTGTAACAGCGGTATGATAGCAAAGTCTTACATATATTTATTAAAAATCGTAAAAGCTTTTAAGAATCAGAGAACTTACAGGAAAAAATCGGGAACAGGGATAAAATTCGCGAAAAAATGCAAAATTGGAAACAAACCTTTAAATTTATTTGAAATCGCTAAATCGGTAAAAATAAAGAAAATGTCGGAACATAACATAAAAAGTATTAAAAAATTAGTTATAATAATGATGAAGAACATACTTTTTGTCAGGTGTTAAAAACAGGAAAGGGTATTCCATAAAAAATTAAGTTTTTTAAGCACTGCCTACTTAAAATAAATACTTTTTGTTTGTTTAAAAAAAACTTGGTCTTATTATATTTATCAAGATGGGAAATACTGCTTTTAAAAAACTTGACCCCTTTTTCTGGAAAATCCCCTTTTTGCGACCCTTTTCGAAAATTTCCAACTGTAACCCTGACTTTTTTAATTTAGCCCTTTTTGGCCCGTTTTTCAAATCATCTTCATCTTCACGCGTTTAGTGGTCGTGGTCCAAGAGTTGGCATCATTGCGGAAAATTGAACTTCGCTTTATTGCAACAACACGCAGACAAACATGGAGATTTTATTTAGACGCCCTATGTTCCTGATGGAATTTGTTTCAATAATAATATGCTTTCTAAATTAAAAAAAATTGATATACAATTATGTTCTTTTAAAGCAACCCATTAAATAATATTTCCTTACAGTCCTCTCCAATGTATATTGCATACCTTCCGGCGTTATTATAATAATTATTTGTAAATATTTTTTCATTCTTAAAAAAAAAATAACATTGTGTGTTGCGTATTTTTCTCAATTTTTTTATTGGTTATTTTCCCACATCATAGCTATTGATGCAAGAACCTTTTTTTAATTTTTTCTGTTTTACCATAATAATTAAAAAGTAAAACATATTTAAAAAAAAAAAATACTTCATAAAACAATAGATTTTCATATTGGTTTTCCTGGAAATTGTAATTCTAGTGATAGAGAATAATGAAAAACTATTGAAAAAAGCTAATACATAACAACTAACTAAAATTCAACTAGTAAACAAAAGAGTCCACATTATTTGAACTCTAAGTGATTCCAGAGCATTTACAAATATTTACAATATTATTAAAAATAAATTAAATGTTTTTAAATTTAAAAATTATTTGATTAGGAAAATATAATAAAAACGTGATATATAGTGATGTAACTAATGGTGTTTTCTTTTCTACAAAAAATGTCACATTTTATTTAAAAAAATGCAATTTGGTGTTCGTTTCTTAAAAATACTTTGCTCTCTAAAAGGGCAGCGTGTTTTGTTCTAAAAATATCACCCTAAAATGTCATAAGGCATTGATTGCACTTTACGCCCAGTATAAATCGAGAGTGTTGATAATGTCCTGTAAAAAGATGAATTCTGTTTATATATAGGGTTACCAGACGAAGTTGGGAAAAAATCAGGACAGTAAAAATTTTAAGTTTTAATAGTAATTTTTTTATTATTTTATAGTAAAAACAAAAGAAAGCTAAAACACTAAAAGTTATATGATTACTGTGCTTTCTCGACTACAAAAGAGTATGCGTTTGGTTTGCTTTCCAGCACTGTCGAATATTTCGTTGTACATCCAATTTTTCAACGAAAACAAATTTGCTTTCGACGGTGCAAATAAATGTAAAAAGTTTAAAATTTAACTATTTGTAAATTTGTTTGTGTTCGTATACCAAATACCATATTCTTTATCAGTTTTGTTCATTTTATGCAAGTCCAACGTCGTAAACAGCAATTGGAAACGCTCATATTCCTTATGGAACAAAATTCTTTTTTGACAAAATGAAGCTAAATTATTTGAAAACAACCATAATTCCGCCGTTTCATTTTAATTTTATTTTTTAAATTTGTAAACAAAAATTTTTTATTTTAAGTGACAGCTGATCGAAAATGTACTACTGTGAATAAACTAAATCACAATAGTAAATTTTTACCTAATGCGCGCGATAATACCAAATGAAAATTCGTTCGACCAGCTTATTTGACTGCTGTCGAAAATCGAATTTAGTTCATAATAGGCGCCCTTATATCCCTTCAGAAATATTCAAAGATCCTTGTTAACAACTTCCCTAACTATGTATTAGGTTTTTTATGCAATTAATTTAATATTTTAGCCTCAAAGATGCAAACTGTTTAATCATTTCTCTACAATTAGAAGACGGCAATAATCCGAATCCACTTACATAAAACTTGCGTGTTGCACGTAATGATGGCTTAAGCATAGAACGCAAAACAAACGTACAAACGAATCTAATGCATAATGTTTCCTTATCTGTTTCCGCTCTCTTTAACGGCCATAGCACATGGCTCCAAATAATAACCATAAAATTTAGTTTAAAAGTGGAGGGAAGGAGAAACAAATAACTGTTATTGGAGGGGAGAATGTATAAGCAGAAACAAAAGTTTTGATATTTAATGACAGTTTTAAATAAAGTTTTTAAATACGATAATATTTGCACAAAAAAAAACTTTCGCTTAACATGTTCATATTTTGAAACAAAATTTTTTGTTGTTTTGTGGTAACGAAGAGTGTTCTTAAAGTCATAAAATGGTGTTAAATATAGACAACAATAAAAAGGTTAAATAATGTTTTTGTTACCTAGTGTCTGACCACAAAGAAATTATAACAACTTAAACCTAAACATAAAGTTGTTTTAAAACTTGTTTTCATTTCGTAAAAGAAAAAAGTATGTACAACAAATAAAGTTTATCTTTATGACAGTTAACACCAACCCTGTGGAGTCAAACTTTAGCCTCGTTAAAAAAAATAAGACAAGGACTATTAACGATAATAAAGTTTTTCGTTTGACCATTAGGAAAATTTGTTTTCTAACAGTTTTTTTTCTCTGGCTGCAAAGGAAATGTTTTTGGAAAATTCGTTACTGTTAACAGCAGTAAACAATGTAAATTTAGCCTTAAAGATTAATAGGGGTGTTCGCAAGGTAGTCAAAAAGTCATATGTCTGGAAATATTAACACCAAAAAATATGACTGCTATACACAACTGTTCAGGTAAGGTAGCATCGTGGTGTAGAGGTTAAAGTGCTTGCCTACAAAACCAAGCAACGCAGGTTCGATCCCCGACAGAGGACGAAACATTTTCATCACGGTTATAAAAATATAAATATGTTATGGCAAAATAGCAAAAGCAGGCGAAAAAACAATTATAAATATATGCTCTCAGAATGCCAGAAAACAATAAACACAGCATTAAAAGTTTAATTATTTAAGGACTTTTTAGTTTGAAACAACAACAATTTTTTTGAACTATTGTTAAATATTATGACAATATGACTTGATACAATACCTTGTGAATACCCCAAATGTTAAAGCCCTAAAACAAACATACAAGAAGTTTTGTGTGTCCTTTTTCCAAATATTAATAAATTCTGTTTGAAATTTTGTATTATTTTTTTTATCATATTTTTTTTTTATATTTCTTTCCTTTTTTATCTTTGTTAAATAATAATTTTTAATTCTTGTGCTGTCGCTTTTAGCTTGACTTAAATTAACTGTCATTATGGATTTTCTCTTGACTGAATTCTGTATAATATAAAGTTAATGACAAAGGTTATTAACTTGAGACTTTTTTTTTTAGCTGGGGTTTGAAATAATAAAAAAATTATAATAATTAAATAAAAAAAAAAAGACAAATTGTCATTTGTGGAAAAAATTGATAAAGGTTTTTTTCCTTTATGCTTAAATAAGCAAATTTCAGTTACTAATGAAAAATATAAAATATTTGAACTAGAAGATATCCTCGTGGTCCATTTTAGACTACACAAAGAAATCAACGATTGTGTGATTTATATAAGAGATCTGCAATAAATCGTTATTTTGCTACGTTCCGAACAATATTTTTGTCTGGAGAATATTTTTTTTACTGAGAGTGTTCTGCAGAACGATTCACCCATTTCGGAAAAGTTGTCCGGAAAAACAAAGCTACCATATGGTTAACAGATGTTAACAATTACACAAAATGCCAGCACAACAAGCAAACCACTTATTTTGAATTGTTTTCTAAATTGTGTTAAAGAAAATGGACAAAAAAAGAAAAGTGATTTTATTATTTTTAATTATTTTTTTTTTTTTATTTTTTTATTTAATTATTCACCAAAATAACAATCATTTAAACTTTTATGTTCAAATTGAAAAAAGTGGCAACTCAGTTCTTTTGTTCCGCACAAAAATTAAAATTAAACCAATTCAATAAAAAACTTGCCAAACAAAATAATTTCCCTCTCTCTCCAAACAAAGACGTCAAACTCAATATAAAAAAAATTTGTCCGGACAAAAATATTGTTCGGAACGCATGGGTGAATCGTGCTTTAGTCACTTATGAAATTCGAAATAGGAGCGAGTAGACAGCATTAAAATTCAACTTCGTTGATGTACTTACTTATAGTCTCAACAACGTATATTTATAAGTCTTTATTGAAATAATTATGAATCTAGCGTCGATATCATACTCATACCATCCCAAGTCTGTTTGATGCAAACATAGTCTCAGCTTGATTTACTGCCTGTTTTTAAAACACGAACGCAAAACTTGTTCGTTTAACTTACATTTAAACACACGACCTCCCAATCAGGGCTGCCAGACAAATTTTCAGAGAAAATCTTCAACTTTATACATATAACATGAGGAAAATGTCACTTGCTTAAATCTGGCAGCAGTATTTCTAATGAGTCTTATGCGAATCATTAGCTCTTGTTTTCGAGATGTCCGTTATTTCGAAAATGGAAGAGGTTGCACAACATATATTCGCGTAATTTAAAAACGGTTCATTTTACTGAATAAACTAAAAAACCGAAACTCCGCAATAAAATAAAAATAAAATGATTTAAGTAAGGTTAAACTCTTTTCTAGTATGCGCAGTAGTTTTAGCAACATATAATTTTTTTTTTTTTTTTTTCAAAAAATGTATTTTTTTTTAGCAAAATTTCGACATTTTTGGTTTTTAAAAATTCATAAAAAACTAGAAATTGCAGCTATATTTCTAATTTTTCGACACGTATGGAAAACAAAGTTGAAAACAAAACAAGCCGTAAAAAATCTGTCTACAAATTTTGATTTTATTCACAAAAGATAAACAATTTCAATTTAATTTAAGAATTTCTTAAAACGCCATATTTGTATGGGAGCCTCCCTAAGGAGTGGAGATCAAGGGCAAGTATGTTTGAGAAGATGCTTAGGACGAAAATCTAATAGTGGTCGGTCATACATTTAATGCCCCTAGGGGCGACTCCTAGGAAGTAATGGGACTTTCTTCAATATATTTCTAGTCCGTTTTGAACATTTTGTATGGGAGCTCCCTTAAGTAATGGAGATAGCGGGTAGATATGTTAGAAACAAATGATGGGGATGAAAAACAAAGTGGGGTTGGTCATACATCTGAACCATCTAGGGGCATCCTAGGCGCTGCAGGGACCAAATTTAAGAATAAGCCGCCATATTTGTATGGAAGCCCCTCTAATGGATGGAGATAAGGACAGGTATGTTTTGAGAAAATGTTAAGGACAAAAAACTAATGCAGGTCGGTCATATATTTGATCCCCCTAGTGGCTACTTCTAGGCTGTTATGGGAACTTTTTTGCAATATATATGAATTATATTAACAGCATTCCTATATTTTCCAATTTCTTATGCCGTTTTAAAAAACAGAAATTTCGAAATTTTCCTAAACAATTATTTTTTTGGCAATAACTTCATTTATACGAAAACAAGAGCTTACCTAAAAAACACGGTAAGCACCACTGGATTCAGTGTATGTACTCGAATAAGGTTTACCTGCCGGGTGCTCCGCTTGACAGAAAAAAAGTGTAAAATTCGAGCACAGTGTAGAGTGTCCCGGTAGGCTAACTGGTAGTGAGCTAGTCAATCAGCGCCAGGGTTGCGGTATCGATTTTCCGCCAGAGACTCTGGCTTCTTTCTTGCAGACAAGCGTAGAGCTTTGCGGGATTAGCTTAGGGGACAAAAATTAGACCTAGAAATGTGATTATTTTACTTAATTTTTTTTCCTTCTGAACTTGTAAAAATAAAATTAATCCCATTTTAAAAGATATTCCCTGCCAAAAAATAATAAATTTGCCATACTACTTAAAAGAAATAAAACAAATTACAGCAAACATTTACGTGATCAAAATTATGTATATTTAAAAACTTTTTAAGGAAATACTCGTAATATTAAAAGCTATCAATCTTCAAATGTCTTGTGATGTTTTTGTGTACTTTCTTCAAAAACAAGCTGTATTTAGATTTTTGTTCTTGTTTTGCAAAATTTGTCTTTTAAGTCTGGATTTTTTTCTCTCTCTAATTTATTACAAAAAATTAAATTTTTGGCAGTGGAAGAGGTTTGTTTTCAGAATGCCAACATGTTGTTTAAGTACAAAAATGGAAGAAAAGCTCATCACAAATATTATGAATAAAAAATTTTTCGAATACGTGACATGATTAATATGAAGCTGATGCTTTATTTTTAAGTAAATATTAAAAGAAAAGTTTGTTTTTTTTGACTTTAAGAAAATTAAAAAAAAAAAGAAAAGAAAATAAAGCATTTTAAGTAAAGAGCTAAGCGGAAGACTGTTTTTTAGAAGCCTTAAAGAGATTTAATTTTATAGACTAACCAATTTTGTGTAAAGTTTAAGGGTTAAACAAACTTAAGAACATTTAAGATATCCCCAAATTATTCACTTAGTTAAAACAAGTATAAAAAAAATTTTAAACTCCTCTAGACTTAAACAATGTATTTTTTTTTATTTTCGCCCGAACACTTCGAATTGTTGTCGCAATTTCAATTCAAAACAATTCCCTTTTGGGTTGAATGTCATCATGTTTTTGCAAAATTTAAATTACGTACGGCAAAATCGAATAAAAACAACGATCCAAAATAAAACGGAAAAATATTGCAGCAAATGTCAGTGTCTATGTCAGCATCATCACATCATTCTGCCATGAGTAAGAGAGATGATTGGGGATGAATGCAGTTTTTAGTTTATGTTCAATGTTTTATGACGACAAGAAGATTGTGATGGTACACTATATTTTTACAATATTTGTTGCCATATGAGTTCTGTTCAGGAATGTGCATATGTATGTTTCTTTTATGTTTTTGCTATAAATAATTTATGTATGCTTTTTTTAAAATTTTTTTTTTTTTTAATTCTTGTTCATTGTGCTGTTGCTAGAATCTGACTAACCAAACCCAACTTCATGTACATTCAGCTAGCTCAACCATCCATTACATTCATCTAGAGCAGGAAAAAACAACATCCACAACGATTTGACAAAGTCATGTTATTCATCATCTTCTTCGTCATTATTATTTCCTACAACAACTTGTAGCGAACATTTGTCGTCCATTTGTATCAGCATACATTGTTATATGTGTTTGGGTATTATTTGCCCCCTCCCCCTTTTTGTCGTTTTATTAAATCAAATATTTTGTTACTGCAAAAATCAGGGTAGACCTGTCTGTAAGAGGAATTAAACAAATTTAGATCGTGGGTCTTTAAATAATCCAACACTGCTTAATCAACAGACTTGGAATCTTTATCTCATTCCTAAGAGGTCAAAAAACTTCTAACGCAGATCTCTTTAGTAATCTAGACACTCTCTAAACTTGCAGTTGTTTATAAAACTGTTATCTTGGATCTCTAAAATCTCTAGGCAACTCTTTAAATGTAGTTTCTCAAACTTTGCAGCCATATTTCTCTTAGAGATCTAGTAAAAACTCTTCAAATATGGCGGTCTAAGAAAATCTTAAGCTTAAAGTGGGCTAAGATTCTAGAAAATCTATCAAGTATAACATCGTTATCTAAGTAACCAAGAAAACTAAATACTCTGGTTAACTCTTTAGTTGTGGGGCTCTAGCTTATTTTTCCAATTACTTAAAGTCCGAGTCGTACTTAAAAATTGAAGTACGTATAACACCAACCATTGCATTTTCTATGCGTACACACTGTGCAACGTGTGTTTGTAAAAGTTTGTTGTAGAAATAACAACAATACTACAAGAAGAAAAACATACATTAATTTCATGTTTAAAAATTAAAAAAAAAGAAGCAACAATTCCCGAATTCTATTTGTTAAAATTATTTAGATAAATACATACAATTTTGAGTTATTGTGCAAACAAAGATATGTGTAAGCGGAAAATAAATAAACAATGTTTTCTCTCTCTGTCTCTCTCGCTCTCTCATACCTATGTCAATCCGTACTTAAGCGAAGCACTCTTTACTTGATTTAAGGAAATCCGTACTTACAGTACTATTGACACCGCCTCCGCTTGGTTTAAATACGGATGGATTGATTTTTCGTTTCAGTGTAGCTTTGGAACTTGTTAAATTTCGGTCTCTAAGAAGCCTCCAAAGATTTTTAATCCTGGGTGTTTTAAAGTTCTTGGAAACTTACTGACCGAAGGTCTCTTGGAAGCCTTGGAAACTTCTGTTCTCACATCTCCGTCTTCTCAAACATTTAGTAAAACTAGTTAGTCTCGCTTAAGCTTTTACACGGGATGGATATGTTATCGCTTATTGCTTGCTTTTTCAAAGTTGCCATATAATCTCTCACAAACCCCAAGAATTTTACGGACCAACATTTGAAAACCGTTAATTTTAACGATTTTTTTTTTAGCAGGTTTTTAAAAAATGTTCTACTATTTAAGTGTTACAATAAAAGTCTTCTGGCTACTCTGCTTTCAATTATCTCTATTCTCACTTATACTACTAAATATATTTTAATGCATGTGTAAGCTGATCTCTGCTTTAAAGACTAGAAATCTTCTTAATCGTGGATCTCTTTAATACCTAGAAAAGACTTTGGTCAGTCTAGCACTTTTTTTAGAATTGAGTTTCTTTAAAGCGGATCTCTTTGCAGTTTTTGAACCATTTCAATTAAGGCTTTGCAAAAGTTTTTAAAACTTTTTAATTTTGTGTCTCTTAGCAGTTTTAGAAATATTTTAAGTTGCAAAGTTGTTATAGATTGAAAATTTTTACACTTTAAAAACCTTTTATTATTTAAATCTCTTAGCACTATAAAACACCATTAAGTAAATCTAAAATCATTTATTAGCTAATCTTCATGGCACATTTAAAAGTTTGGCCACTTCTGATCCTCTGGGTCACTGACTGGCATTCATCGTGGTTGCTTCCATTGTGTGACGTTTAACCAACCAAACATAAGAATTTCAACAAAAGTGTGATGAGATTTATTTGCGAAAAAAAAAACTATACAAAAAAGTATATTTTTAATGGAGAACAACTAAAAAAATCAACTCCAATATTGTCACAAAGACAATAATGCTGCAGATGACAAAAAAGCAAGAGAAAAAAAATTCTTATAATAAATAGACTACACAAAGCAGAAAATCTAATTTATATGGTTGGAAAAACGTGATTGTGCCAGAAGGAACAATGATTTTATTGGATACTGAACTTAAGGGGGAAAAAGATATGTTTAAATTTTTTTAGAAGAGAAATTTTAACTTTAATATCAATAGCTGAAGTAGTACGCAAATGGTATTGAAAAATGGTCACTAAATCTGGAGGATTAAAAAAATCTTTTTTAAGCCAAGCTGTAAAATCGCCGTTCAATTTCTTTGTATTTTATGCATATTAGTTAGTCGAGAACAAAAAATGCGTACGCACTAAACCAGAAATTGAAAAATCTGTTATTTCAAAATGGATTCTAAAGGTGTGCATTCTTAAAAGAAACACGTGTTTTCATTGGAAGCTTTTTAAATTTTTAAAGAAAAGACTATTTTAAAACCAAATCTAAGTCAAACCAACTAAAGGGCCAAATACACTTGTCAAATGCTTTTCATTTGATTAAAAGTTTCAATCAAACAAAGGTGTACACGGTCAAAATGCTTGTCATGCAGGCGAAATCAATCGTGTACGTGTGCTGGACGTAATATTCGCCGTCATATCTAAATTTTTGGATTTTCCATCCATCATCGTCTGTGCCACACATACAAACATATTTTCACTAATACTACCACAATGCTTGATGAGTATTTTGATAAGTGTAAATGGGACCTTTAAGGGATCTGTACACTGTCAAGCCATTCTCATCAAGCGCTATGGTAGTATGAATTAGTGAAAATGTGTTAGTATGTGTGGTGACACTGACAATGCTGGATGGAAATTCAAAAAATTTAGATATAACGGCGAATATTAAGCTCAGCATAAGTACACGAGTGAATTGGCCAGCATGACAAGCATTTTTAATCAAATGTTTACCCTTAAGTATGCAATGATTTTAATTCTCAATTAAAATGTTTCCTTTAATGTATGCAATAAAATTTTAAAATTTTTTACATAAACAAACATTTTATTTAAAAACACTACTTTAGGCTGCCGTATTCATAAAAAAATAATTTAGATTTCAAACGTATTTAAAATTTAAATTTCCTTAGAAATTTTCTTATTAAGTTTCTTATGAATACAAAAGTTAGAATTTAGTCATTTAAAATTCTCTATTTCCGAAAATCTCCATAAAGTATGCAATAATTTAAAGTTTAACTTAAATTTATTCCCTTTAAAAATAAAAATGTTTTTAAATTTGAACTAAAAATATTTAATTATATATAAAAAACCCTTTTTTTCAATAAATTTTTACTCCAAGTTTAAAATATCTACTATTTTTTTTTTAACCATTTAAAATCCAACCTTTTGTTATTTATATTCTATAAATAATAAATCCAACAAACCTATAACAACAATAGCAATTTGTAACTCAACTTTTACCAATTTTTTTTTTTAATATGTATAAACAATATTTTTTTTATTCCTAAAACTCTACTCCATAAGACACTGACCAGTGTATAATGGCAACTACCCTAAAACCCATTGTTGATATTATATATTCTTTTCTTGTTCCTTCTATATACATATTTGCTAAAATATTGACCACAACATTGACTAATAAAATTTTAATAGCTCTGTCTGTCGTTTGGTCATTTCCATATACAATTTCTACACAATATCTTTTTTAATACAATATTCACTAACCCCACACCTAAATGTATGCTTTAGAAAATAGAAAAAATAAAAATAAATAAACAACCATTGTTTTTGTTTTCTTGTTGTTGGTTTATTAAAGGATACAAAACAAGTAGGTACTTGTACAGAAGGTATAAATTGTCATTTAAAAAAAATTGTGGTGTGTGCATTTAGACGGTTAAAAAAGGGCTAAGAGAAAAAAGGTTTTATATATTTTTTTTTTCTTTACAATGACGTAAAACTTCTATGAGTGTTTTAACCATAAAGACCTTTAGTTTGAGGTGATTGTATAAGCTTTTAAAAATGTTAAATAAGTATTATAAATTTATTGGTTTTTCTATGCTCAATATTTCTAGGAAATTAAAAAAATATATACATTAGGGCGATAACCAAAATTGTGGCATAGTACCACGGAGTGGCCAAGAATGTTTTAGTAATGAAAACACATGTCTCCCATCGTTTTGCGAAAAAAAAAACCTCACGCAGGCAAGCAAATTTCTAAAACCTTCCAAGAAATTTTGAACAGCGATGAATTGTAAACCGTAGGAAAATTTTTAAATCTAAAGCTTCGTACAGACGGTGGTCAGATCTTACAATGTTGTCATTAAAATTGACTAAAAATTTCTTGCAACTGTGTGAACAATATACGCTATTTTCATTTGGCAGATGTGTTAAATTAATGCATCTGACAATGGCACCATTGTCAGAAAAATTACAACATTGTAAGATCTGACCATCGTCTTTACGAAGCTTAAGGCAGTGGATAAATTCCAAAATAGCATTTAAGTGATACGTATAGGAATATATACAAATATCAGCTGTATATTTTTTAAAATTTCCGTGAGATAAAAATTGTTGTTTTCAAACTTCAACCCGATCCCTGCGTTAAAATTTTTAACAATCCGAAAAAATTATCATATTTTTTATTAATAACTTTTAATGTTCTACACGACTATACTTTGCCGTTGTTGATATTCGCAAAAATGAAGAAAAAGTTATTCCCCTAATATACATATGCTTACACGGTGTTTTTGACATATTAAATAATTAAACTACGACGGTGCCTATTATGAACTAAATTTGATTTTTGACTGTAGTTGAAATAGCTAAAATTTCAAATAAAAATGTTTGCTTATAAATTTAAAAAATGTAAAAAGTAAGAAATTATAGTCGATCAAGCGTGACCATATGATATCCTATATAACATTATTTAAAAAAAAATCGAAAGTGTACCTATTTGGGAACCATGGGCAGTCATTATATTATGAGGTTAAGATACATGAAAAAGTGCTTTGTGTCGAATATTTTTTTGGAGCTGTAGCAAAATGTATTTTCCCCAATTTTTATGACAACACCAACATTTATAAGGAAGCTGTTGGAAGTAGTATTTCTATGGGAGTTCCGGTCAGACGTAAACCGATAACAAAAAAATTTTTAAAGATGATTTAGATTGTAATTATAGAAGTTTGGACCAAATTTACTTTAAGTACCAACATCATAAGATGGTTTATGGGCACAAAGACTAGACTCTATTCCGGAAAGATGTATGGAGGCTACGTAAATTATGGATCGATTCTCCCAAATTTCAACAAATAAAAATGCATTTTAATTAACAGAATGTTCACTTTTCCAAAAAGAAATGCCCCGCAAATCATAACAGAGATAACAGATGCTAATAGTTGGCTGATTTATAATTTCGTCCTTTTATAACCAAAACTATGCTGAACAAAATAACTGTAACATCATTTAGTAAAATGAGTGATAAAAAAGACCATTTATTTAACAGGATTTTTGTTGTTTATTAAAACATAAATTGCGTAATTAAATCAAAACTAAACTGTTGCTTTTTAAACAATTATTTCAACCTTCTTGGTACTCCTTTATAAAATCTAGTCATAATCAACAAAATTATTATCCTAGTTCTATGCTTTAAAAAATAAACCATTAATTTTTATGAAGAATATTGTGTTTTTTTCTAAATCTTTTAATGTTGTTTAAAGCATTTTCTAGATTCAACTTTTTTTATAGTCTTTCCCTTCTTTTTCTTTCATACTCATCATCATTTAAACCGTTTTTATGCTTCAGTAACTGTCAAAACCATAAATTATCTTGTCTAAAGCTGCAATCATATTTTTAAACATACATTCATACATAAATGATGGTGGCTTCAACAATTTTTCTCATCTCCTCTTCCTCGGTTTAACAATGACTTTATTATTTTGGTCTTGTCTTGCTGTTGCTGCTGGTGTTTTCTTTTTTCTCTCTGCTCAATTTTTATTGGAAAAATGACAAATTTTTCTATTTAACACTTGAATATAAAATTGGTTTTGAGTTTTTTGCATAGTCGAATTAGTTTTTTTTTTATAACCAACCACCTTCTGTAAACATAGATAGTTTTGGCAACTGCTATCATCTAGATAAATATTTGTAAAAATTTGCTTTTTTATTTTGCTATTAACATGGCAAAATGATTAAATGTTTTTAAAGGGATTAATAGTTTTATACGTTTTCAATTGGTTTTCTTATTTAGATTTAAGGTAAAGTAATACAACAATTGTGATTAAGTTGAACTGTTAATTTTCAATTTCAATATTTTATGTCAGGCTTAATTGAGTTCATCAAATTTAATTTTCATGAAATTATTTTTACCGAAGGAAGGAATTTTACATGAAATTTTTGTTAAAATTTATTGAAAATTTGTAAATTCAACCCAGGTTCAAGCCCCAGCTCAGCCAAGAAAATGATCAATAAATTTACATAAAAATTTCATGTTGTAAAATTCCTTCCTACGGTAAAAATAATTTCATGAAAATTAAATTTGATGAACTCAAGCCTGACTAAAAATATTGAAATTGTAAAGTAATAGTTTATTCAAAACTTTTTAAAGGTTTTTTTAAAGAAAATGTCATTTAGTGACTTTTAAACGTAAACAAAGGTTTTGGTTATTTTGAAACAGTTTTCAATGAATGGGCTGCACCAAATTAAATTAATTAAGGACATAATACACCTAAAAGTCGGCAAGTGTTTTTGGATATTTAATAATTGAAGTTTTATGGGTAAAAATTAGAGATAGTCGTGGTTTCTTGCTCATATTTCGGCCATTTGTGGATCGACCAATCTGAATTTCAATAGTTACCTTCACAAAGCTATATGTGATATAAATAAATAAGGATCTAGTCCACATCATACCTTGGGTCTTCGATAAACCTATTTTCAACTAACACACGTACAGATAAGCCGACTGACGAATATCGTCAAAGCAACTCCGTTGTCCACAACGATCATGAACAAATACTTTTTTGGGTACAAAATCAATATTGTAGAAGTCAGTAACGATGAAGAACTTATCAGCCCAATTATGAATAAAAATTCCCCCGGAATTTTTTTCCTTTTCCCATTTTTACAATTTAATTAACATAGGAAAAATGGGAGCATGGAGAAAACTCCCGGGGAATTTTTATTCATAATTTGCCAGTATATATAAAAAAAAATGAATTATACTCACATATACCCTTTTTCTTCCACCTGCGATGACGGGTATAAAGTACGCCTTATGTTGTGAATCCTTGAATTTTTAGGTTATTCACCCAATAAAATAAAATTTTATATCTAAATAAAATTCCAACAAATGAGTAAATGTTTTTTTCTTTTGGTTCTTGAGATTAACTATAAATATTAACATTTGCCAAATCAAACTGCTCATTAGTTAAAACTCAATTTTAAACATAAAATTAATTAAAATTGTTTTTTTATTGCATTTTACCATAGTCCGTCCGTCACACAATAGTCACCTATTACGCATACAAGTTATGCAAATTTTTTAACTGAAACAGAATTAAATGAACAGGATTTCTTCTGTACAGAAACAAATGACAAAATTTTACAAAAAAAAAAAAAAAAACAATTTAATAGTATTTGTTAAATTGCTAAAAGTATATTTTCTACAAATGATGTTGTGGTAACTGTTACAACCACTACAAAACATGTTTTTCTTTACTTTTCTTAAATCAGGGATGTGTAGGAAGTTTTATGTTGTACAGTAAAATCTCGGTAATTGGTAACTGCAAGGGACAAGCCATTTTATTTTTTATTTTGGTTAGACGAAGTAAAAATAAGAAAAATACGAATTATTTATTTATTAGAACGAACAAAAAAATACAAAAAAAAATATTTATTAGAACGAAAAAAATAACAATAAAACAAAAACATACATAGGGTGGCACATAAGTAACGGTGTTATCACCAAAAAAAGAGTTGGACGAGCTGTGGCTCTATCTTGTTGTTCTCTATCTTCTCTACCTCGTGCTTGAAAAATTTTTCAACCATTGCTAGGTATTTAATTAAAAAAATCGAACAAAAATAAATTGGAGTGCTCGCATCCTTCTGTGTCACACATCCGAAACATATGGAAAATGAGGACTAGGGACCAACCACAGTATCCTTCAAAAAAGTGTGGTCCCTAGTCCTCGTTTTCCATATGGTCCGGATGAGCGACAACGAAGGATCTGTCCAAATATGGCCAAAAACCCATAGTGAACACCAAAAAAATTTCAAAGTTAAATTTTTTTAATTTTGTAAAAAAATATCACAAATACAATTCAGCCATGTCGGTACCATGGAAGGATAGTGTGGTCCCTAGTCCACATTTTCCATATGTTTCGGATGTGTGACACAGAAGGATGTGACCACTCCAGTTTATTTTTGTTCGATTTTTTTTAATTTGTCCATAGAAATTATAAGGAAATAATTAAATAATTAATTGGATATTTTTTCTGCATTTTGTAACGTAATTTTTATTTATTTATTTATTTAAGACAACCACATCTTTTATTTAATCCCAGTTTTAAAATAGCTGATACTATGACATATTTAAATATGGCATATTTAAATGTGAAAGTTAAATATGTCATATTTAATTATTTCGTTAAGTCGTTTCATCTAGAGTTAAATATGTAGTGACGTAAGCCGTTACGTCGTAAGCCGTTACGTCTTTACACACATGGGTGCGTTTGATTTTCAACAATTATTCTTGGACTTTGGGTGCCCCATATTTTTATTATGGTGACCATTATTTGATATGATCTTTAATGAATAATAAAATTGAACAAAGTTGGTTCTTTGTTTTGTGCTGAGTCTTAACATCAAAAATTTTCCAAGTTTTTCAATGTTATTTCTGCAAAAAAAAAGTCAACAAAAACGTATTCAATTGTTAAATCATAACGTTCATTATACGCCACCCTGTATGAACAACAAGCACTATGTCAAACCTTTGATATGAAATGACTATCATTTGATGTCAAACACAATTCTCAAACCTTTTTCCATTGTTTGATTTTAACATTGAAATTCAAATTGATAATGAGTTGAATATAATCATTTGACATACAATGTTTTATAAGTTTGATATCAAATTGTTAACAAATTTTATCCTCAAATCAAAAATAAACTTGGCCACATTAAATCGAAAAATAAATGTTACTATTAAAAATGGCGATTAAATTTAAATGTGTTTTACAAATAAAGAAAAATTGCATATTGGATGATTTTTTTAAGAGCTATAGGAAAGTTTAAAAAAAAACACACATAAAATTCAGAAAAATTCATGAAATCTTTATTTGAATCGATAGTACGGTCCATATAATTTAATGTTTAAAGATTATTTCATGCAAATGTTGACCGTGACTGCGCCTTAAATGGTCCATCCGCTTAGTCCAATGTTGGCATACTCTTTCCAACATTTCGGCCGGTATCTCATGAATAAATGCTTCAATGTTGTCTTCCAATGCGTCAATTGAAGCGAGCATGTGTGTATAGACATGAGCTTTAACATAGCCCTACAAAAAATAGTCTAAAGGCGTTAAATCGCACGATCTAGGCGGCCAATTGACCGGTCCCGAATGTGAAATAAAATGTTTACCGAACTCGCCTCTCAATAAGTCCATTGTTAAGCGTGCTGTTTGGCCTGTGGCACCGTCTTGTTGAAACCACATGTCATGCAAGTCAAGCTCTTGCATTTTGGGCAAAAAAAAAAGTTGGATATCATCTCACCATTCACAGTTACGTTACGATTCGCATCATCTTTGAAGAAGTACGGTCGAATGATGCCACCAGCCCATAAACCGCACCAAACTGTGACTTTTTCTGGATGCATTGGTAGCTCTTGCAATGCTTCTGGCTGATCTTCACTTCAAAATCGATAATCTGCTTATTAACGTACCCATTGAGCCAAAAATTAGCTTCGTCGCTGAACACAATTTTTCGATAAAAAAGTGGATCGCATTTTGATAATAAAATTCAATAATTTGCAAGCGTTGTTCGTTTGTAAGACGATTCATGGTTAAATTATAGACCAAACTGAAGATGTTTGACAGTGAAACAAAACACAAAACGTGCGTCAGCTGTTTAAACCAGTGTTGCCAAAAAGATAATAGCTAAAAAATCACCCGATATAACGTGAAGTGAATTCGCCTTATTTTTTTTTTGTGAAAAAATACAAATTATTTGTGAGTAAAAAATTAATTAGAAAGAGCAAGAATGCAAATAAAAATAAAACGGGAAAGTGAAGAAAATATAATTTTGTTGTACGATCGCAGTCTTTCCAAGAATTTGAGAACGGAAAGAACTCTTTTGCATCTTTTAGCTATGGTGCCGAATGCTTAGTAAATATTGAATCAAAATTTAAAAAACAATATTTTTCATTTATGTTCCACATTGTTTATAAATCCAGCGTTTAAAAAACTGCAGTGTCATTCGCCAAAAAAAACCGTCTCTGTCAAACAAACTCAAAAAAGAACAAAAAGTTGTACACAAATTTTCGTTTTTTTGTTCGACAGTTTTTGGTTTCGACTGCAGTTTTTTAAACCCTGTTTAAAATCTACCTTTGAAAAACATTTGAGAACACATTTGAAAATAATTTCCTCTTTTTGTTGAGAATGCTATGATTTTCAAACTATTTTCAAATCACTATTAAACGCTTGTCGTTTGAGAAAAGCGTTGATTTTAAATCATTTTCAATTTGAAATCAAACCTTCGTGTTTGTTGGAATTATGTACAAATTCACATACTATTTAAGACAAGTTTTTAAAAAATGTTAAAATTTGCTTCTTGCTCTCACCACATATTTTTTTTTAAGGTTAAATTATTTCTTTTTTAAAAACAATCCATTTTTAGCAAAAGATATTGGCCCATAATTATAGTCAAAAATAAAGTCGACTTTTTTCTAAAGTTAAAGCCGGTTTTAGTTTAAAGTATACATTATTTTGACTATGAATATGGTCCATTGCTTTTTCTATTAATAATGGGCCACCAACTGGTATATTCGACAGTCAACAAAACTAGAGACCTTTCTACTTCTGGATATTCAGCTTGTTTTCGACGGTTTACTTTACTCCCTGAGAGATGCTTGCAGTATAGATTCTTGGTTTTGTAGAAATAAAGTAAAAGTTGATGGAGCGATTTCAAATCGCCTAGTCACGAATTAATGAGGGAGCTGAAATGCATGGAATTATTGCGATTTGACGCGATTTTTTTTATCAACAGTTTGTTACGAATAATTGAGATTTTCCGTATAATTAATTACGAATTATCGGGACTCTACTGTATAATATATGTAAATGGTATTTTTTTTTTATTGTAATGTAAATATGCAAATTTTTATTTTGGTAACTTAACAAACAACCAAGTTAACCAATTTGGTTTTGCCAACAGCTGTGGTCTGCTGTCTTGCCGTATGTTGCAAAAAGTAAACAAACATTCAAGGGCTTTTCTATGCTTTAAAAGCAAAAACAAAAAAAACAAAAAATAACTAGAAAACGTATTAATTTAAATAAAAATGAAAAGCTCTTGTAAAAAGTAACATTTTTTATGGTTTTCCCTTACATTTGAATTTCTTTTGTTTCGTTAGAAATTCAAGGTAAACTCAAGCGTATCTTTAGGCTCTAGTATCAAGCACGAACAAAGGAACTCACTCTAAGAAAAAAAAAACTTGCAACAACAAATTTCTAAAGTCTGCTTTTAGGTAAAACAAAAAATAACGCGTTTTTTATTTAAATTTAAAAAAAAATTAAAATAATGGTTTTTGCTTTTAGTATTTAATATTGCATATAAATATTTTTAAAGATTTTTGTAGTTTTAAAAAAAAAAAATTGTAAAATTTGTATTTATTGATATTGTTAATAACTCCAATTTTTTCTATCTCTTCTCGCAATTTCTTCCTTTCTTTTCCAATTATTATTATTATTTTTTCTTATTTTGCTTTAACAAAAATGCTTTCGTGGCAAATATTAAAAAAATTAATTGGAAATAAAGTATCAAGGAGACAGGCACCAATTAAGAAAGCCAATAAAATACGTTCCAAACAACCAAGGTTATCCAAGAA
Source organism: Pollenia griseotomentosa (assembly GCA_963931875.1). Lineage (NCBI taxonomy): Eukaryota > Metazoa > Arthropoda > Insecta > Diptera > Polleniidae > Pollenia > Pollenia griseotomentosa. Next base: position 189,629,422 of record OZ007561.1, read on the forward strand.
AGTCAAATTTATAAGTAAGTACTTCTATTAAAACTGACTTTTTTTCATATAACACCTTATCTTCTCATTAAGGCACTTGATTTGTGTAAAAAATATAATATAGATTTAAAAAAAAAAAATCTTAAAAATATGGAGGCCTTTCTAAACGCCTGTATAATGCATTGTCAAAGAAGTGTTCAAATCAAGCAATTATACCTTACAGCACCACTAATCAAAAGCATTCTCATTTTAGATTTTGCAAAAGCATCATCAATTTAAATAATGCCTTTGTTGAGTTCGTTTGCATACCGGCTGCGAAACCAATGACTGCTCGGCTGTGTCTTGAAATACGTGACATTGTCGCACTGCAAAGCAACATGCGTTTAGAACGGCAACCTGCGCTTACATTTCCTTATATTTTCCCATTCTTTAAAACGTAAAAGTGTTATAAGTTTTTTCTTAAAAAATTTTGAAATGCACATAAAAATTTATAAAAAGCACTTTAAATAAAATTAAAACTAAACAGATCTTAAACTGGATTCCTAATAAACTATGTAGAACTATATTTAAACCCAACTACAACTTTACGAGTACTAAACTAGAACCTAACCAGAAATTAACTAAAACTGCACCAGAATTGCACAAGAACTGATCTGAAACTATACTAGTATTGAACTAGATCTGAACTAATACTGACAAAACTAAATTACTTAGAACTGAACTTGGCTGAAAATGAACTAGAACGGAACAAGAAATTAACTTAAACTGAAGAAGAACTTACTAGAACTGAACTACAACTGAAAAAACTAAACTCATACTGGACTACAACAAAATTATAGCTATACGAAAACTGAACTAGAATATAATAACGTCTAACAATAGATATAAGGGGTGTTTTTTATAGAGTGACACAAGTTTAAATCATAATAAAACAAGGAAATATATTTTTAATATCAATGAAATGGGCTTTATTGGAAAGAAAATTTTATAAAATTAATTCCATGTGCCCGCCACGGCTGATACAGACAAACTGATTACAGATTTGAATTCAGCGCACCAAAATTAACTAGAATCAGTTGATAAATTCAAAGAAGCAAATTGAGTGTTGGCCTGTGTTATTGTATATTAAAATGTAAATTTTTTCCCCATATCTGAATAAAAAATTATTTTCAAACAATTTCATTTTAAGCAAAATTCTATAAAGAGCACTCTTACGCACATTATAGATTTCAAAATCCTTCACACAAAATTTATCATTTACACATGAATGAAGAGAAAATTAACAATCACAAAATTGTTGTGGCATAAAATCAAATTGTCAGTTTAAAATATAATCTCTGGAAAAGAGTATAGACATCAACACACAAGAGCATCACCCCTCCTTACAGAAATTCAACTGTCAGTCAAATTTTAAAATCAAGAGTTTAATTTAAATATTAATTGTATGGCATACAATACAATACAATTTATGTATACATATGTATATAAAAATAATCACAGCAATTAATAACTATAAATTAAAGTGCAAATAAGATGAAGAAAATAAATTTAATGAAAATTCTCTACACAAAATGTCAGTGATATGAATACACATACATACATGATATGAAACACATACATAGACATGCTTTTGCATACGTACGTGTGTATTGGAATGTTTCAAGTCTTTTAAATGTCCTCGTTACAGAGCCTGCAAAATAAAGGCACATAAATGAATTTTATGTACATGTACATATTTATTATTGTATGTATGAGTTTTAATGAAGCTGCATGTGTATTTATGTCTAAAAAAACAGCAAAAACAGATATAACGGAAAATGCATACTGTATATCCTGTAAAAAAAAGATAAAAATATACTTTATAACAGAACTTATTGTCAGTTAAATGGCCGTATATTCATTCATTGGCTAAGAGATAAAGTTATTTTCTTGCTGCTGTCGTACAAACTTATAGGAGGTCCCCAATACTTCGTTTATGCTTACAATTAAAGGCAATTTCACGCGACAAATAACAAAATGAAATTAAGCATAAACTGGTTTTATAAGAGTATACATTATTCTACCAACTTTTATGGTCATCAGTCCAGAATTTACTATTTAACTGATATAATATTTTGTGACGATTGGTCCATAATTAACCATAATAGATCACGTAAATAATTCCCCTCCTAAAACTTACAACACTGTACAACACAGAAAAAATAACGGGTTCTGACAATGGGTTCTTGTAGAGAAGACAAAAATATACTTGGAGAAAAATATAACGGAGAGGGGGTTTAAGTTTCCCCCTTTTAGACTGTTGGTGCAGTATCTAAGGTATAAGGTATGTTCAGCAACTTTGTAGAAAATTTTACTGCAAATATTTTTGTGAAACATATTAACCTTTTAACTCCATTTAAAATGGTAGTTTTTGGCTCTATTCTAACAAAAATTTTGGACATGAAATTTTACTAAATACATAGTATGTATTAGGGTATTCATTCGGTTAACCGTTAATCGGTTAACCGATTAATTACTACCCGATTTACTGACCGGTTAATTTAAAATTGGCAAATTTCGATTAACGATTAAACCGGTTAATTTCAGTCGATTAACCGATTAATCGATGTAACAAATATGATTAGTTTTTTGTAGTATTATAGCATATTTTTTGCGTTTTCAATTATTTGTTTCGTCTCATTTAAAAAAGGTATATGTTTGGAAAATATTTTTTCCTACAATATATTTCCTTCGAAAATTACATTCTTAAAATACAGTACAAAAACAGAAACTAGGGGATCATATTTCATTTTTTGCAGAATGTTCAGTGCTAAGCTTTGCCAGGATGAGTCAGATGATGACCTGACAATAGAAGAAGCTCTCGATTGTAACACAAACAATCTTTAATAAAATTAGCCGAAATAATGGCATAGTAGAAGATTTTATATGTTGAGAGAAATCCTGGAAAAGGACAAAGAAACCAAGATATCGCATTCAGCTTTTAAAAATGAAATGTTTCTGCGCATCTACGTCACATCAGCGTATACAGCTAAAATATAGAAACACAAGCAAACAAACATGTTTATAAAATGCTAAAGTGACGTCATATTAAACAGTTGAATTTTGTAAACATGTGCAATGTATTATGGGTTGCTTCCGATTTCTCAAACATCTTCGATAAGTGAAAGAATTGTTTCCAAATCAAGTTTTATCAAAACTAAAGAAAAGAATCGCTTAAATTCTAAACATTTAAACCAAATTATTTTTCCAAAAGATTATTTTATAAAATATTAAACTATTGAAATAATTAATAAAAAAATCTCACGGTTTTTTTTTAATAAATACATACAAATATTATGTATAAATAATAAAATGTGTTTTTCATATTTATGAATTACCCCAATAGTAAATAATTTTTGCATTTTTATTTATTGAAATTACTTAATTTATAACAAAACTTTGTTAACCGGTTAACCGATCAATAACAAAATTAACCGATTATTAACCTACTTAACCAAAACCTCGGTTAATTAATCGAGCGATTAACCGATTAAAGCAAAAGGCCGATTAAATGAATACCCTAGTACGTATGTATGCCAGAAGAATTATAAAGAATAATACCCTCAAATTTGTCATGAAATTTGGCACACATTAGTTTTATATCCATACATATTTATATATCACACTTTATCATAAAGAGGGTATTAACTCAAAATTTAAAAATTTTTTTTAGTAGAAGCAAAATTATTTTTAATTTAACATTAAAAGCAAACGTTTTCTTATCAAAAACTAGGCAAACTAGCACGATATTTTTACACCGAGTAGAAATAAATATTACATATCCACTTTTTGTAAAAAGTAAAAAAAAAAAAAAAATTTTTTGCAAAATTCTTGAAAAAATAAAAACTTTACTTCTTCTCTTACCCAATAGTAAGCAACAAAATATGTTGTTTATTTTTAACATACATTTTTACGGCCATTTTTGTTTGTTAAATTAAACAAAAAAAAAAAAAATTAAGACAACTTCTTGGATATGCGAATTTAAAAAATAAAATGCCTTCTTTATGTTCGATAAAATAAACCACGCAGCTAATTATGGTAGTCGTGATCTAATACTTTTCCAATTCGAAAGCAATTTTATTTCTAATTCAGTCGATACTGAACGAATCGAAATACCTATTTCAGTGTTGGGAAAACTCAAATAAATGCCTTACAATACTGAAAAAATAATTTCGATTCGTTCAGTATCGACTGAAAGAATTAGAAAGAAAATTGCTTTCGAATAAGAAAAGTATTCTATTCGTTCACGACTGCCATACTTAGCCCCCAATTTTACAAAATCGAATAAACGAAGACAAAAATAAGAAACAAATATTCACACAATAGAGAAGTTTTAGACATATGTTTGGAATTGAAAACTTCTTTAATTAGTTCCTTCCTGACTAAAAATTAAAATAGCAGATATTCAAGAAACTTTATTTTGTAACAGATTATTTTCCCCGGGGGTCTCATATAAAGGATATATCGCCTTTTGGTGTTACATCCTTCCGTGCAAATCAGGTGGTTACATACCTGGGGGGCTACTTTCTATTTCGATGCAAGTGTAAGTTCGATACGAAAGTTAAAGAAGCCAATTTGGTACTCTCTATCGCGTTCACAATATTTTTTTAGAACGAAGAAACACTGGAAATAAAAATTAAAGGTGGCACAGATTGACAGTAATAAAATTTCAACATATTTCAACAAAATTATCAAATATTTTTTCCCTTGTTTTTGCTTTCAATATAATTTTTGGCGTTGCTTTTTTTCACAATTATGTCCTTAATTTGTCTCAATAAGTATTTTCATTTGGTTTCTAACATGCCCCAGTCATCTTTAATACAAATTTATTATATTTTTTAACGTCGCAGTCCTCTTATCATGTTAAATGTCAAACCTAATGTGGCATTACCACAATAACAACAACAAAAATATGTTGTTGAGCAAAAATAACAATGGAGGAAAACATTAAAGTTGCCACTATTTCAATGTTATTTTTAAAAGCAAAATGCAAACAATAACATTAAAATGATTATGCATTTAGCGAGAACAGTGGAACAGATTGTCAATGAAATGAGTAAGTGCCGGTTCAGAGGGGAAAAGAAAGGGCATTCTCCTTTCCCTTCTTCTAAAAGCTCAAGACTTGACTAGTCTAACTTGACGTGTGTGAACCGGCACTAACGTTAGAAAAATTGCAAAAATCGATTTGAAAGTTTTAAGCCTTTTAGAGCTTAAAAGCCGTTAGACTTGAAGAAATTTGGCAAAAACTGGCCTTTAATTTAACAATTCTAGAGACGGTTTTTTTTTTAAATCGAATGTTTTAACAATCTAGAATTTTGTCTCTTTGTGACTTAAGTAAGTCTAAAATTTTGCATTGCTTTATTCAAATCTCTTTTCAACGTGCTTAACATAACACTCTAATTTTTCAAGAGTTTTGCCCAATGTAAAATTTTTTCTTGAATTAATGTTTATTTCTTTCCAACTGTGCAACTTCCAACTATTTTGAAACAGTTCAACATTACACATAAAATAACAACAGTTTTCCGGTGTTATAAATGTATGTTTTGTTTATGTGTGAGTGAAGCATTAGAGTGTGTGTGTGTGTGTGTACAAGGGATATGACGACTCTGTGTACGCCGTAGTCATGACTGTCTTCATGACTGTTTTCTGCATTATTTTGCACTAAATGTTTATTGTTGTTTACTTTTGCATAAAGTACTTCCTGTTTGTTGATGTTTTTAGCATTTTATAGTGTTTATTTTTGTTTTATAAAGTGTGTGTGTATTTGACACAGTGAGTGTATAATTTCCGGCTCTACCCTCTCTGCTGTTTCTATACTCTACCGTTGCTTATTAGTATTGCATAGATGTACAACATATTGTGTCATTTGTTTTAAAAGTGTATGCCTTTTGCCCTGTAAATCTAGGAAATATTATAATAAATATTTTCTTAGACTACAAACGGGTGTTATCAAATTTGTAGCAAATACTGCAAGTCTGGATGATGGCTAAGCAATAGAATTTGACAGTTGCTACGCCAATTATTGCCAAACATCAATATCGTGTAGTGAGGATATAACAGAGATGATTTAAATGTTAAACGCGTTTTTCTAGTTAGAAGTGTTGTCAATTAAACAATATTTTTTTTTAATGAAAATGCACCAACAACCAAATTTTTCAATAATATTTACATATAAATTTAATATATTATAAAAAAAATTCTCTTGTTAACTTAAATGTGGCACACAACAAACATTTGAGACAACTTTACACTTTTCAGAACTACTGGTATTATATGTTTAAGTATATAAATATGTATGTCCTTTCTTATATAAATAGTACGAACTTTCATAAACTTATTTTATGTCATTCCATTTGTTTTTCTTACTAAACGTATTATCGTGTTAAAATTAAAAGCAGCAGCGCTCAATTTTTATAATTGAATGTGTTTTTATGCGGCGAATTTGGTTTTTAATGTAATTTTATGTTAAAATAATGACAGCAAATGTGAATATTCTTAAAAGGCACTAAACAAATGAAATTTAGATTTTACACATTTACTTGTTAATTAGGAACAAAGAGGAGTTAATCCTATAATGTTTGTATATATGTACATATAAATGTATTTTTAAAGTAACTTAACTAATTTATCAAAGTAGAATTCACTTTGTTAATCAGTGTGAAGCGATTATTCTTTATAATTTTAAATGTGACATAGAAATTTTTTAAAGAAAATTTGCTGTTTTTTTTTTAAATGCATTTTGGTGGAAAATTTTTTGTGATTGAGTACTTTTTTTTCTATCCAAAAATTTATTATAATCTTAACGCTCAAAATTTTTGTCAAAAACTTTTTTTTAATTACTTTAGTACACACATAGAAAAAAAAAACCTTTTTCAATATGGTCACATCCAACAAAACTATTTTTAAGGAAAATTTTAAACATGTGGTTAATTTAACCATATTATAAGACAAATTTTCGTTTACCACAAAATAATTGTTTGGTTTTTAATTAACAATAGAAACAAATTTTTTTTTTAATATTTTAAAAATTGTCTTGATGGTAAAGATAACTAACTGTATTATTAACAATAAATTACTTTGTATTTTAAAGAAATGGCAAAAGTCTTACTGACGTATTCATAAAAAATAAAACAAGCTTGAAAAGTGTTTTAAGGCAAAATTTTCATAAAAATTTTTCTTAAAATACATTTCAAATCTATTTTAATATTTTATGAATACGGCAGTTATTAATTATTCAAATTTATTTAAATTTTTATTTATATTTTTTTTTTATATACAACTATTTATAATATTTTATTTTCTTTGGCGACATCCAGACTATTTTCAACGTTTTATGGCTTTTTTCTCTCTACACATAACAAAATGTTGGCTCAACATGAAAGTCCATTATATGCAGTCATTAACATTTTCCATTGTCTACTATTTTTTTCCTTTTTGCAATATTTCCAGTTCCAAAGGATACTAAAATTTTACAGACAATCAAACACACCTTGATTTTGGGTTGAAATCACCTTAAATTTTTTTTATTATTAAACAAAATTGTCGTCAAATCTATGTTAATATTGTTGTGTGTTTTTCTTTCGTTGAGTTTAACCTTTTTGTCTTGTCTTGTCAAAACATTGAAAATAAAGTTATATTAATCGCAATTTGGTTTTTTTACCTCTTTTTCTCTATTATTTTTTATAACTACCCCACTCTCTGTTTGTGATACAGACTCGTGTAAGACGCCATTTTCTTTACTTTATTGTTGCCCTATTAAGTAAGGAGTAAACAAAAAAAAACAAAGAAATTTTTATTTAATGTACTGTAAAACAAAACAAAAAATGCTGATAAACTTTTTAAATTTCATTTTTATTCGTCGTTCGTATGCGTAAGAAATAGATGTAAACCTATCGCAGAGTTCGTTACGCACGACGAATTCCGATCAACGCACTGAATGTCCCAGTAAAAACTTCGCCTACAAAATAATGTGTTGAGTAATCGGAAAAACATAAAACCACTACTTACGATTCTACTGAAAGAACCAATGAATTTTACATGGGATGTCCCAAAATGAACGCATTCAAAAGTAAGTCATGAATTTTTTGCCTAAATACATCCAGAAAAAAGTAGTTGTAGAAGTTGTTAAAGATGTAGTTATAGAAGAAAGCTACTAAATAATGAGTTAAAGAAGCTATTCATTTTGAAAAAGTAAGCGAAGTTTTTACTGGGGTGTGTATTTTCATATACATACCAGTGTTGCCATTAGGATGCGAAAGATACATTTTTCGTATCTTTTGATGACTTCAGGTACCATGTATAATCCTGACAATTTTTCGTATCTTTTGAATCGTTACGCAAAATGTACAAAAATAAATTCATAAGCTTTACATAAACCTTAACTTTTAATGAAAAAAAAAAAAAAAAACATCATATCTAGTTTTTTGTTTAAGTGGATATCGATTTTAATTTAAAGCATTTTTAAAGCTTAACTTTAAAACATCATATTGTACCAAAAGCTTTATAATTGCTGTCATTTCCACCTTAATTGATGCCATATTTCATTTTAATGGCCTTATTTAAAAAAAAAAACAAGTTTGAGTATTTTTCATATTTATTTATTTTATTTGTACATAAATTCTTTGCAGCAACAATTATCTAACGGAAATTATCCTCTTTTTGAACAAATTAACTTAAAATTGCCAGCAAAACAACATGTTTTTTTCTTTATTTCTCATTCAACGTTGCCAGCAACAACACCTGCTTATTGCAATATTAAACGACTACTACACAACACTTTACATCAGGATTTCCTTGCAGGATTTTTCTCCTTTCTACCTTTACTTTTTATTCTTTTTTTTTTTTTTTTTTTTTTTTTGTTAGCATTAACCAGGGTGCTATGAAAATTCTATTTTTAATTTTTTGTTCTGGTATTGCTCCCTTACTGCTTGCTACTCCTGTTGGGATTTCAGTTGGCTGCTGCGTATGAAAAGAAAGTTAACTTAATTAAAAAATAAAATTACATTCATTTGAAATCCTCTTAAAAATGGCATTGAAAATGACGTTTCACAACAAAATGCTTTTAAAAAGGGGTTTAAAAAATTTTTAAAGTTAAAAACTGAAATGTTTCAATTGTTTATTTATTAAATATGAAAAAGCAAATTTACTTTTCAGAGTATAATGAATTCAAGTTGTTTTAGAGGTTAGTTAATTAAAAATGTATTGTGTAATTTCTTTAGAAATAAATTTTTTTAATAAAAAGAAATAAGAGTACAAAAATGTATGCTGATTTGGAAAGTATTATGTAAGAAATTGATAAGGAAGAAGTTTGTGTAAGTCGTTGGCTCATCAAGTAGACGACTACATTACCTCGACGTCAACTTGGTATTTTCTAAGAATGTTGTGTCGATTTCAACTAGAAAATAATTTTCCTTCGTGGTTTGCGTAGGCGTACTTTTTAAGAATAAAAATTAGGAATTTGTATTCCCAAAAGTTACTTTGATAATAAATATGAAGGTGCACGGCTTAAAAAAACTGAACTGACAACTAGCTTTATTTTGATTTTCTTGCGAACACAAAAAAAAATTTTTTTTTTAATTTGTTTTTTCTTAACTTACTTACAACTACAATTAATTTTGGGAGAATTCCAACTAATTGCAGTGGGGAATCTAAGAAAATTGGGAATTAAGCACGACTTATAATTTAATAATAATTTTATATTAAAATAAATTAAATTAAAATGTGTGTTTTTGCAAAAAGTAAAGTTTTCAGCGTATTTAAAGTTATTCCAAAGTCAACATTTGGCCAAAGTCTAAAATTCCAACTTCAGATATACACAAATTTTCAACCAGTGTTCGAAAATAAACACTTAATATCGCTCCTTAGTGTTCGTTTCGGTAGATTTGTGGAAAACACGAACGCTAATAGTGTTAGTCTTGAAAATCAATAAAAAAAATAACGTTTCCCTGTTTGTCATCTTTTGAATACTGATTTTATCCAACTCAACAAAAGCTGAGAACATTTAATTCCGTTCGGTTTTTTTAAGCCACAAACTTCATTGTGTTCTGTTCGGCTCATTAATGTCGCTTTTGGCTGGTAAAAAAAAGCCAAACATTTTTTACAAAAATAAAATACACATACAAAAAAAAAAACAAAAAGCCAGCAAAACATAAAAAAACATATACACAATACACACACACTAGCTGTTCGTGCTGCGGCCGTTGCTAAAAATTTTATTGTTCATTTCTTTATCAATATAAAAGAAATATTATAGAACATTAAAATATAATCATCCCAATTATGAATTAAAATTCCCCGGGAGTTAATTGGGCTGAATGCTTGTCTACAGTATCACCACAATTGTTCTGTTTTTTAAAAAGAACAGAACACTTTATAATGTTCGGTTCTTTCTTGAAAATAGTTACGAACGGTATTAAGGGTTGTGTTCGTCTACACAATCACTTAAAAAAATAGATATCGTTCTTGGGTGTGTGAGCCGAACGCTTGATAATGTACTGTTTATTTGCGAACACTGTTTTAAACACAGGTGTTGTTTAGTTGACTTTCGGTGACTAATTTTACAACTAAATTTTAACAATTAGGAATAAAGTTTGTGTCCAAAACTTTTTTAATTTGCAGTTTTTATTGCGGTACATTTGTTTATGCAGGTATTAACTATTTAACAAAAGATTTTTTAACTTATATTTGAGTCGTCTGAAAATTTCCTGTCGACTTAAACAGACTCAATTCCACTCCACTTCGACTTAAAAGCACCATAGAAAATACCTAGTGACACTCAATCGTAATCGATAATTGTCAATGTCTGCTAAGAAAATATAATTATTGTGCCGGTGCCGTCGACGTTGATAATAGGGGTAATTATTTTCCTACATATTTAATATGTATATTTTAATAGCACTATTTTTGCTTTAGATTATATTCATCTGGCAAGGCTTTAAAAGTAAACAGCACTAATTACATTCGGCACCACAACCGCAAACGGCTATTATTTGAATTTTTATGCAATGCTGTGTTTTAAATTGGTTATAATTTTACCTAAATTTTAAAAGTCTCTTAATTATAAAACCACATGGCTTAACTGTAAAAATTCCCCGCTTAACGTGTTATCTAATTATAATATTTTTAATATTAACCAAAAAAAAATCATATTTCACTAAATTTTTGCGCAAAATATTCATAGTAGTAAAAAGCCACAAAATATTAAAAAAAAAAAATTTAAATTTTCTGATGTGAATACCTGGCTGGATTTGTTTTAATATTTACTTGTTTATGTATTTTGTTTAACAATGTCAACAATTTCATGCTGACAAATAAACAGGCAAAACCAATACATTTTCAAATCCCAATGACTGTAAAATTAAACAATTATATGGCTTGGTTGGTACGATAGGTTTACATACGGGGTTTAAGTTATGGGTCGCAAATGTAACTAAGTAGAAGGATACAATACGTTATTGGAATCAATTTTGACATTGTGGTTTAAAGCTTTGAATTATATTATAAAGTGTATAGGGAAAAAGCAGGAAAAACAGGAAACAAAATTTAAAATTGATTTTTGGTGGTAGCCTGTAATTAAAGTAGAAAAGTTTTCAAAAAACCACATCTCTATTTAAGATAAACAGTAAAAAATTATCAATAAAATATACCTATATGCAGTATTAAGAAAAGCAAACTTCATTTAGATCGGGTTACTCTGAACAGGTATACGACTCAGCCCAGCTGATTGTTTTTATACCCACGCCACAATAGTGAAGAGGATATTATGCGTTTGTGCTGATGTTTGTAAGAATTTAAATATTGATCCCAGACCCACCTTTTAGTATAGCGATCTACTTTTCGAACCGATCTAACGATGTCCGTCCGTCCATCAGGCTGGCTGGATGTCTATGTAAACCTTGTGTGCAAAGTACAGGTCGCAATTTTGGAGATAATATGATGAAATTTGGTACACAGGTTCTCATTGTCAAAAAGTGAGAATCAATCTATAGTAGCCCCCATAGAAGATTCTTTCCGGTATAGAGTCTTTTTGCCCATTAATCAGCTTATCAAAATTGGTATTTAGATTAAATTTTGTATTTTGTTTCAATCTAAACTCTCCTACCAAATTTTATTGAAATCGGCCCATAATTGACCATAGCTCTCTTACAAATAACTACTACTCCCAAAAATAGCTTTTAATGCCATAACTTCTTTATAAATGTTGGTTTGATATTAAAATTGGCGACAATGGTATTTGCGATAGCTATTTTGTCATGACAAAATTTTGTGCAGGTAGGTCCAACATCAACAATAGGTCCCATATACACCCCAGCCTCCTAAAATAATCACCCCTATCGTGAATAAAAATTCCTTGTGAGTTTTTTCCCTTTTTCCATTTTTTCTATGTTAATTCAATTGTAAAAATGGGAGAAGGGAAAAAACTACCAAGAAATTTTTATTCACGATGGGGGTGAATATTCGGCACAAAGAACTTTAAATGAATCTTAACGTCATAACATAATTTTTTCTGGCGTGCACATGATTAAATGAGCGCAGAGTGACAGATCGATTGATAGCTATCCCTTCCGTTACATTAATTGCTGACATTATCAGAATATTTAATGTTGACAAGGAATAATAACTGATATCACCGGGTGTTTCAGAAAATTGGATTAAAGTAACTGGAATTTCGACAAATATTAAATAGAGATGAACAAATTGTTTACACTTTAACAAAAAACTGCTTGCAGAGCTTTTTGGAAGCTACCGACATCTTTTAAGAGTTTTAGTTTAAAAAGCACTAAATTTTCATAGCTTAAATTCAATTAAAAACTTATTATTTTAATTGTTTATAAATGTTCTAACATATGCTTTTCGAAACTCTTTTTAAAAAATATTTTTAACACATTAATTTACAGTAATTAGTTTTGTTCAGTAAACATGTGGACGGAATTACAATTTTCGAAATCGTCTTCAGCATGTGTTGTATTTTTATGCATTACTCATTATTTTATTTATTATTGTGAATTATTTATGTCCATTAATTTTACACTGTGCTACAACATAAAAAAATGTTTCTCCTTACGAGAAAGTAAAGGACTTCTTAATCCGGAACCTTTCTCGAACAAAATTTAATGCTATGCAGCCCTGTATTTATTAATAATTTTTTTCACTTTACCTTAACTTTAATGGAAACCCAACGAAGAAGCAAGAAATAAATAATATAACAAAAACTAATTAAAAGCAATATAATACAAAAAGCTGACGTCAACAGTATTTATTGTAGTTAATAAGTATTAAAAGAAAAAAAGTGAAATGTATAATAAAACTTAGTAGAAGGTTTTGTCAATAAGTATCTATGTATCAAGCCAAAACGTCGATATCATTGTCAACCAGTGATTATCACTGAAACAGTTTATACACCATGACCATCCAGCCTGAAAGCCATTAGAACGCACCACATGGACTTAGCAAAAAATTCTTATTACTCGAGTAAATAATCGAATTGCAAAAAAAAAACCACACCCCAAAATGAAAAGATACCTAATTAATGTATAAAAACACGTCCAAAATAAAAGGATGGAGGGATTCATTAGACGTTTTAAGTATTTTGGGCTTTGGTAGCAGTAAATAAAGGGTGTTATTCCGTTCTGCCAGAACTTACGAAATTGTTAACTGTCAAGCGACCTCTCAAACAGCGCTCAGTTCTTGACATTTATGATTCGTAGAACGCTACCAAACGTTTTATCGGAAAATTTTTGGCTTAACGGTTTTGTTAATACACATAATTTAAATATATATGGGGTGAGACCAATCCACTACAGAGCAATTACATCCAAAAAAAATTCACCATTGGTGCGGCTTTATGCCGGTGGGGTTTTTAAAAAAAATGAAGCCGGGGCTCACTATGGGCAATGGAGATCGTTAGTGTGCGACCTAACGCATTTTTCAGATTGAAAAAAGCTCTTGTACTATAGTACAGGAGTTCAATATAGTTCAATATGTGACGCGCAAAATAGAAAGGGACCTAGGGGTAAAAACCGGTTTTGTTCAGGAGAGCCATTTTAAAGATTTATGTAAATACGTGTATCTTTGGTGTACCATCACATCATAAAACGCGCATATCTCTGGGAGGGAACACTTTTGGGGCATGGGATCGGTCTCATTCGATACTCAGACGTTGTCCACATAAAAAAAAAGTGAAAATTGATTTTTTTTTACCCTTAGGTCCCTTTCTCTATGCGCTGTCACATATTTGTACTCAAAACGTAAAATTATAAATAACTGCTCACTAGCAACGCTGAAAGGTTATTTTTGATCACAGCCTTAAGATTTATAAACTGACTTAAAGGTTTTCTTTGTCCTGTTCTTCTTGAAGTTCTTTCGTGTTTTTCATTTATACACATGATAATAACTATGTTATTTCATAAATAAGGTCGGTGTTCGGTAAAAATTTCGCCGCACACCGAACTTATGTCGAAACTCATTTTTTGCGGAACTCCGAAATTGAACCCGAATGTTCGGTCGGACACTAGAGATCGTTACCACACTTTGATCAGTGAATTTTTGTTTGAAACTATGGGTGACATGGATCTGGGCGGGATGTGGTTTCAACAGGATGACTTTCGAGAAATGGACCTGTGAATTAGCCTTTAATGCCGTGCGATTATTTCCTACACTAAAGTTACTGGTTTATGCTTATAAATAAACAACAATTGCCGCCTTGGAGGCCGACATTGTTTGGACATCCAAAATGCTCTTCGTCAAGAACAGCTGCGATGTCCGAAATCATTTTCAACTTTTAATGCCATGTGTTATTTTCTATAATTTCAATTTCTATCGGGCTTAAAAAAACACCCTTTATTTGCCGTAATTATTATTTACGCTTGACTAAACATTACATTTCTCTACTTGATTTTTGTAGAAAAAAAAAAACAAATTATTTTATACAAAAATTTATTTTGCTCACTTTTAAATATATAATAAGGTTTTGGAGAAAAAACAATGTTCAAGCATTGACATAAACAAAAATTGTTTGGAGTTTTAGGTAAACAAAAAAGGGTCCTGGTAGTTAATTATTTTTATTTAGGCATAACTTAAGGGCAAAATGTACGAAAAATGTGCATATAAAAATTGGAAAGAATCGTTTTAATTACATCTTAAATTTTTAAATAGAAGGGAAGGAATGTGTTGAAATTTTGTTTATATTTACTGTATAATAAAAAACTTTTACAACAAAATACAACAAAGTTTAATTTTGCTACAATTTAATTCCTTAAAACATTCAGTTTCTTAGGATAAGTTTTGAAATGTGTTGAGGTTTTCAAGACAAAGTCTTGACAAAAAGGATACGAAAAAACAGAAGAAAGGAAGCAACATGTAATATAAAATTGAAAATGATAATTACAGCAAACCTCCAGTACCACTGGTTAAAGCTTGATGTTTGACTGTTAGCTGGCAGGCACCGCAGTGGTGCAGAGGTTAGAACTCAAAGAATTCTGATAAAAGAATGTGGTGATTTTTGAAACATGTAAATTCAACCCAGGTTCGAGCCCCAACTCAGTCAAGAAAATTATCAATAAATTTTAATAAAAATTTCATGCTGTAAAATTCCTTCATTCAGTAAAAATTAAATTTAATGAACTCAAGCCTAGCGTTTGCAATGTACATTAGGGATATAACCATTTGCATTTTTTTGCAAATATCAAAAAGGACCTATCATAGTGAGATAGTGCAAAAAAAAATATGGAGAAATGTGCCTTCCTTTTTTCGCGAGCGTTCAAAAAGGTTCGGCACCGATCGCGATGAAGTTTTAGCTTATAATTTTTTTCAGTTTTACAGGAAATCCATAATTCTAACGTCGAAAGCCATGCTGGTCTTTGCATTTCGTGTTTTTTTTTATGAAATGGTGATTCCTTGCATTCCAAAAAAAGAAACCAAAAAAACGGTACAAGGGAAGAAAAAAAAAAAAAAATTTGGTGTTTTAGAAATTGTTTTTGGACCGAAATGACCCCTGATATCGATTTTAAATATCATATACCCCTAATGTACATACTTTTCTGACATTAGCGAGATTTTTTTTTAACAAAAACAGCTGGCATAAAGTTTACTGTGTAACTTACATACATACATACATATCAAATAAATAGGCTTTGAAAAGTTTGCAATAGCTTTTATTTATAAACAACTTTATTTATTTTATCAATATTTTTTATCTGTTCCATTATTTTACTATTGTCTTAAAATTTTGAATATTTTTTTAAGCTGCCATTTTCTCTTTTTTTATAAAAATATATAGAAAAAATCATAGCTGCATCATGAAGTACTGCTAGATTTTGAGTAGATTTCTTCAAAATCTAGTCACAAACTAGATTTTGTTTTGCATTGAAAACCTGGTCAAAAACAAAAACATTTTGCTCGAAATCTCGTAAGTATTGGATTTCATTGCAGTGTACACGGGATATAACTTAAGTCGCTAATACTTCTATTATTTCAATGAACAATTTTCATCAATTCCTTTAAAAAATTGCTTTCCTTTTAGTCTTTAATCTCAAACACATTTGATTCCGATTAAAATGCAATTTTCATTGACTACTATCCAAATTAAGCCATGAAAATTCAACATTTTAATTAAACCGAAACTTTGTGAAACAATATTTATGGTTGAATAATAACAATGATGTTGTACTTTGTTAGTTAATCATAACCGTGCAACAGCAAAATGGAGAATAAAATAAAACAATTCTTGTGTAAACTATACAAACGTAAACAAGAAATACGAACAAACACAAACATTAAGCGTACACAAAAGGGTTGTGAACTTTTTTTTTATTAGCGCTGTTGTTATTCTTGCTGTAGTTGCTGATTCTAGTCGTCTTGTCGAACAAAAGGGTAATTTAAATTTCTTAACAAAGGTAAACAATATAACGGTTGCAAATTATTCTAGCTTGCCTGCTGCTCATACTAACAACAAGTTGTGCTGCTAGAGTTCTTACTTCTCTCACCTTTCTTTTTTCTCTTCCTTTGGCATACATAGTCGTGCATGCTCTTGTTGGCATACTTCCGTTTGATGTAACGGTATTTAGTTAAAACAACAAACAGTAACAACAACTGCTACTAATAACGGAACTTGATCTTATATGTAAGAGTATGTATAAAGTATCTATAAAGGAACGAAAATAGAATAATTAAAATGTTGAACGTGTTCTTGAGTCTAAAATAAAGTTAACTTTTCAAAAAGAATTTAATTATTTTATGAAGGCGAAAATTCGAATTGGAATACCAAATAAAGATTATTTGATATCTGTTTTCCCAAACCGGGGGTCCGCCAAGGAGAATAAAAAAATGTTCTTTTCGAAATTAAACGCTTTGTTTGTGAGATGATTTCATAGTCAAATACCTTTCCGTTGAGCAATTCCTTCAGGTTTGGAAACTAGAAAAGATCAGTCGCTTCGCACATTTTAACATAATTTCCAAAACTTTTCGCAATTTAAGTGTAATTAATTTTGTTCGATTGTAAATTATTTCTGCTTAATTCTTTTTCACAAAATTCAAACACCTTCGGTAATTTTGGGCCACCCTGTATAAGTTTGTCATTCCGGTTTGTAATTTATACAACATTCGGGTATGTTCTGGCAATCGCAAAACGCTTAGCATTTACGATTCTGACTTGAAATCGCATAATAGGTGTTCTGTAAATCGTAACCGCAAGAAGCGACTTAAAATCGCAAAAGTTAGCTTTAGGAAACTCGAATATTTTTAAGCAACATGGCAGTTCGTCAGCAAAACCCACGAGTTTTAGAACGCCATAAAATAAATCTGGCGTTTTGAAATTTCAAATCGGGCGATTGTTAGAACATGACCGATGGATTATAGACCCTATAACGTATGAGTCAAAAGCTTTTTAAATTGAAATTTGACTCATAGAAGCACATTCGAAAAAATAGTTTTCTAAAAAATTTTGCTTACAATTAAAACAAAATAACTTCAAAAAAACCAATAAATGGTAATTTACAAAGTTTTTTTTTATTAAAATCCTTAAAAAGTTGTTTTATTCTCATACTTTCGGAGTAAAATCCCTCTAAAATTTTAAATTTTATAAAATATGTTTTTTAACTCATTTTTTTAAATCTACTCTTTATTAACCTGCTATGTCCTTAAAAAAACGTATTTTTAATTCTTCTATTACAACATTTTTCTATTTTTGATGTCTAGCATAAGGAATGATACAAACTATCATTTGCTGTCAAAACTTATTTAGAAAAATTAAAAAGTCATACAAAGAATTATATTTCTCCATTAATTCTTAGATTGCAACTCAACTCTGACAATTTTTCTAAAGTTCTGGGATAAATAAGAAAAACGTCTTTCTATATGCTCTGTTTGTTTAAAAGTATAAACTTTTTTAGATTTTAATAGTTTTTTTTTTACTCTTGACAAGCACATGTTCGTGACAACAACTTAATGTTTTCTTTCCAAAGCTGCTGTTAGTTTTGCCGCATAATAGTGGCGCATGGTTACTAACTAACAAAAACAACTCGTACATATAGAAAATTGCCGGTACCTTATGTACTAGTTTTGCTCACCCATGTACTTGAATAAATAGAAATTGTATAAGAATTTTAGTTACTTTTATTCACATACATACTTTAATGCATGTATTTTTTTAACTTTTTGCTCCTTTAACTTTATTATGCTTTAGCTTTTTTTTTAAATCGTGCAAGCAATGAAGCATACTTATAGGTGTCTTTTTGCGTTTCTTAGTTGCGTTGATATATATTTACATAAAATTTATATATTGTGTTGTTTGATTGTTTGGTTATGGTCTTATTTGTGTGCAACTTATCACCTTGGTAATTATATATGTATACCTATGTATACGTATATAAATTTTTTTTTTTATAACATACATCGTGGGGCAACTTTGCACTCTTCAAAAGGCTAATGCACTCACTATTGATTTTTTAATAAATGGGTAGTTTTTAAATTAATTGAATAAGAAACATACACAACCGAAAACATTAATTCAAGGAGATGTACATATGTATACAATAAATGTTTTTTTTTTATTATTTAACAATTTCGCCAGCTCTGTCTAGTTATCTTAAGAAATAACTAAATTATAAATGATATTGTACATACATATGTTTATTTTACGGCGCCACAAAACTTTTATTCAACTCCTAGTTTATTATAAAAACTATTACCCTTAAGCTTTTTTAAATTATAAAAAATAGTTTATCAACATATTTTTTAAAGACTTACAATATTCTCTTTTTTTCTCTCTCTTTTTAGGTAAGTTTTTTTTAACAAATGTCTCTTGTAGAAGTAATGTAAGTACATAAGTATTTGTTTTAGCCTTATCCCAAATAACGGTGTAGTTTATTTGATTTATAAAATGTGTCTGCATTGTGCCGTTATACACAGCTGATTTTTCGTAAGTCTTCGATGATTCATCGGCTGCAATAGCAACAACTTTACAGCTGTTTGCTTCATTGTCTTTCTTCTCTCTCTCTCATTTTTGTTTTTTATATAAGATATTTGTACTTTGTTTTATTTGTTTTTGCATTTTTCTGTTGCCACTTATTTCTACTTCTTTTCTCCATTAGCGTCTCTTGGTTTTTGGTAGTCAATGGCAACATGCAAAAACAATACTTAACAAACTAGCACTTTTGACTTCATTTTTTAATTTAAAAAATAAAAACGTCATTAAGAAATATCTAAGTAAACTTGCAAACCAAAAAATATATATAGTGAAGGACTAAATTATTGGCACAGAAAGCACTTGTAACTTCACGATTGATTTAAGAGCATTGTTAAAGTGATTTTTAACAAACAAATAATTTTACTAGATGAAATGATGAATTTCCCACAAAATTCAGTTGATGGCCACCAAACGGTGTGAAGAAAGCCTAACACAGAACTATAAAAACGAAACCTAGTTGTGAATGTAAAACATGTGAGTGGGGGATGGGGGATATTGTGTGGGGCTGTATATCCGCTGCTGGGAAGAAACCCAAGCAATCGGCTGGTGTTGTGCGTATGTGGCTTGCATATAATGTTGTGCAAGTTATTATATCACATACGCCACAATTTCCAGACCTTAATCCGATCGAGCATTTTTGAGAATAGTTAGAACGGGGAATGAAAAAGAGGTTAATTACGAAAAAGAACGATTGAAAGCAGGCAATGGTCGAAGAATGCCAAAATGTTGGGACAGATGTCACGACAAAGTTAGTGAGTTCAATGCGAAATAGACTGGAGGAAATTATAAAATAGAAGTGATAAGCAACTTAATATGCATATTCGCATATTCTCAAATTACTAATATTTCATAGTTTCAAGTTAAGTGTGGCAATAATTTTGTCCAGAAAAACTGTGTATTAGTTTTTTTTAATATTTTATTTAATCATAATTTTTAAAAGAAACGAAGAGAATTTTGTGGGATATTCGTCATTCTAGAAAATATTGGTTAATTAAAAATTACTTTTACAATGCTCTTATTTTAAAGTTAAGTTAATTTATGGAGTCTTTTTTATAAACAATTTTAGAATATAAAAGTAATATAACCAATTTGAAACATTTAAGATTGTAATGTAATGTCTTGAAAATTATATCATGAAAATTACAGTACCAAACTTAGCAGAAAATGTATAAATTGTATAATGAATAAAAATTGCGAACGCATTTGCATATACATATACGCATTTGAATATACATCTTTAAAAAACTAAATTCACAAGCTAAAAATCAAAACTTATATACTAAAAATAGGTGTGTTCCACAAGTTCGGGGCAAGTTCGGACTAATGAGAGTAAAATAAAAATTACTCTCTAAATTTGCCGAAACTACCCAAAATTGCACTTCTTCAAATGCTAATGCTGCTTACTTTTCAAATTAAGATCTATTTAAGTGATTTGAGACGCTTAAAAGTCCTAACATTATAAAACCAAAACATTTGCATCATTGTAATTTTTTATATTTTGTTTTTTTGTTTATATATTAAAGATTAAGTGAAATATGTATGCAATAACTTTTTAACCACTTTAATTTTTTCACAAAAGCCTTACATTTTGTTTTTAAATGTTTTTTAATTAAAACTAAACTTTTTCTTTTGCTTGTAAATTTCCACAGCCGATTGTTTTTTCTTGTCCGAAATTTCTCAAAGAAAAAGCTCGTGCAAATTTGTACAGGAATTGAAAAAAATTACTCTCTTAATTGCACAAAAATTGTTATGTGGTACGCTTTTGGGTGACTTTGTGCAAGTTCGGACTGTTTCGTTATGTATGTGCAACAGAGCTTATAAAAAGTTAAAAAAAAAATATATAAATAAATATATATAAAAATACAATAATGTCTTTCTTCAATTAACCTCTGTGTGTGCCAGGATAAGTTTTCTTACAGAAATCCGAAGACGAATTAGCCAAAACAAACAATTTATTCTGTAAACCAAGGGGGGATTAATAATGGGTATTAGTCCAGCCTCTTATTTGAAATCAAAAGTAAAGTTGAAAGTGCTCTCTCTTTTTTATTTCTTTATTATATAACGTCCATTTTTTGTTTTTTTTCTGAAGCTTTATCAATTTTAGTTCTAAAAAGTTGACGTAACCCAATAAAAAATGAAGCTTCCAACGAAGCAGGTTTGTAAGGGAGAAACGTAAATGTTTAGTTTACCATACCGCTTACGAAAGACATGAATTTTATATGGCGAGTTCCCACTTTGAAGCAATACATTTGAGACAGAACGCGCTTTGTTCGGCGCATATAAAAATTGTTGAATGTTACGATCAGCTTTACACTGAATTTTTTGTTTTTACCATTATTCTTTAATATGCTCCCTTACAAAGCTGCTTCGTAGTAAGGGAATGTTGTGGCTCTTCAGATGTAATATATTTTTTTTAAATTTGTTAAGAATTCGTTGACATACATTACTGCATGTCTTATTGTGTAGCGCATAAATGTTTTAAAATTTACTATTAGTGCTTTGCAAAACATGAAAATTTTTTATTGGGAATTGTGTTAAAGATTGCTTTTATTTCAACCACGATCTGGACCTGAAGCCATCTATCAGAACAAGGAGCTATATGCCTCTGACCCAACGTATTTAAAATCTTTTCCTATAATTTACTTATAAACCACCTAATTTTTAATGGCGCTCTTTAGTAGCCAGTCTATGTTTCATAAAACCCTGAGGGTAGTGGTACACTGGCCAGCTGAGATATATTGGAGACTTACTAATTTAAAGCCATAGGCAAGTTAAGGATATTTTCTGCACTTATACCTTCCAAAAGTGCAACAAAAATAGGTAGAAAAGGAGCTTTCCATGCCGCTCTTGACACCAGCTCAGAGCACATGTAGTGTAATAGATCACTGGTTGAAATGTTGTTTACATAATAAATTTTAATTTCAGGCAGAAAATATTTCGTTGCCATGACAATAAAATAAGCTAACATTGCAATCATCGTGATTTTACGGAGAATAATACAGGGTGGGACTTAATGAACGTTATGATTTAATAAGTGAAAAAAATATTTTTTTTTATTTAAAAAACGGAGGAAATTTATGATGAAAAGATTTAGCACAGAACAAAGAACCAAATTTGTTTAATTTTATTTTCAAGTCAGCTTTTGATTATTCAAATACAAAGATCGAACAATGCGGTATGAGGCTCATTTTCACCTCAATAGAAATATAGGGCACCCAAAATCCAAGAATAATTGTTGAACATCAAATGCACTTCAGAAAAGATCATTGCACCATATTTTTTCTTAAACGAGGAAAAAGTTGTAGTTAATGTGAATGGCACTCAAAACTGGGCAATGATTGAAAATTTTTTAACTTTCTATGAACTGTGCATTTTTTTGCAATGTAATAATAGTAGTAGTAGTAGAAGGTCTTAAACAGTTCCTGGTTGTCCATCCATTTCAAATGGGAGAAAACTATTGCGGAGCCCGACCAGCTTAAATATTTGTGATGAGACTTGATAAAATATTGTATTGAAAACAAAAATTACTTGCTTAAATAAATAGCGGAAAACAGAAAGTTTTTTATTTCAATATTATTAGGGTGACACAATTATTATTGAAAATATTTATATACATACAAAAATACAGAGTAGAACAGAGTCCTACACCTACGGTGGTCTTAACTACTGTTTGACAAAAATTGTGTTTACTTACCGCCCCTGTGTGTAAGCACCACCAGCACCTTGTTTAGGGGCTATCTTACCACCGCTGCTTAATTAATAGTCAGTAGCATCTTTTTAACAGCAACCGCACATTGCCAGATCCGTAAACAGGCTGAACTTTCCCACAAGTAGTGCAATATCAGCCCTTAAAGCTTTGGGTCCTAAACATTTTGAGTGCTGCCGGATTCCAGGTATTGACTGCAACTTATTTCCCCAGAGATGTAACACTCAAAGGAGGAATAGGAATGTTTTCCTCCATACCCGTAGGGAAACATACATACATACATACATAAACAAAAAAGAAACACAACATTTTCGAGCTTAAGAAAATCAGTAATAAAATTGCTTACGTTGGTAACGGTAAATCAAACACCAAGAAAATTTGTTTTTTTATTAAGACTTTACTCACACACGTGGCAAAAAACAAGACGTGATTTACGACTCCTTATGTTCTACGAACCTACGTATATCTCAATGACTTATCTTATTTTTTAATCTAGGAAAAGACTAAAGCTCACACTTAAGAAATATTTAACGTTTACCCGAACGTTTTTTATTAAATATGTTTTCTAAATTTTTTGACCTAATATTAATTAAGTTGGAACATAATTAAAGTGTATAATAAAAGTATTAAAAAAAAAATAGGAAAAGTTAAATATAAATTCTTCGCTATTTTTTTAAAACTCAAATAAAACTTTTAACTCTTTTACCAGTCAAAAAGACCAAAAAAAATTAACATGTTTTAGGTTAATACCATGGTGAAATAATGCAAGTGGCAGCGCTACGGCAACAAATAAAACTTTACAGCACAAATGGAAATAAGTCCCAGCTTACGTCAAAAAATTTAAAAATCAAAGCTCGCCGCTTTATTTAATTAGGTTTAATATCTTATTTATTTTTAATTAAAATGATCAAATCTTAAAAAAAATACACTAACCACAACACAAAACGTTGAGCTTTTGTAAACATAAACAAAACTTTGACAAAGGATTGGACAAACAATGCAAGAGCAAAAAATCGTCATCTGACGTAGTAATGCCACCTGTTTATTTCATAATGGGTAATCCAGCAAATTCATGCAAGTTTACCTAACATATTTTTTAAATAAGCACATTTACTTAAGAATGTATACCGACCTCACCCTGGCCAGGGCAGCAACACACACACCAATTTTTAGGTAAACTCTTCATAATAGGTATCTTTTCATGCCTTATCGTTTCATAAAACTAAACAAATTTACTAATTGTCCCGGCAACAGAGGTGATTGAATGATTAACCAAACATCAACAACAACAAACAATTCACTAACTAAATCCTCTCTATGGTTTATTAAGCACCAAGTTACCTGGCCTAACAAATAGCATTACTTTTACAAACTATAGCCAACAAGATTAAAACAAGTAACAAGAACTTCATTATTTTAATATACTAAATGGTAATTTAATATATACTTATTAAGCCTTAAAAAAAACATAAATATTTATTTGTGTGTTAAAAAACAGCTACCCAAAAAAACCCTTCCAAATTGTTATAAAAACAACTCTGTGTACACATTTTCATAGTTGCCAACAGAAAGAAAAAAAAACAACATGCCTTTGGTCAGAGCTTCAAAAAACAACAAAAAGTTGAACACATGCCAAAAAATATGCAATATTTTAATAGATTACTAGTTTTGTAGTTGCTTTTTTGAGTTTTTTTTTTTCAAAATCCTTGTTTGCTCCTTTTACCGTAGACGTTATGTCGTCATCGTCATACATACAACGAGCGTCGTTATTGTGTAGAGTATTTTGCTGTTTAAAGCCATCAGTTCAATTGCAACAGTCGCCTGGTTACCGTTTGTGCAGCAAGTATTTTTCCTTTTTGGAAATTTTAATCTAAACGAATTTTGTGAACAATTTTTTTAAACTTTTATTCTTCAATAAATATTAACAATTAATAAAAATAAAAAACCAAGTGTTCAAAACTATTAAACAAATAATAATTCCCTAGTGCCTTTAAAAAAAAATAAGAAAAAATCTGTTTATTACAATAAAATAAAATTATAAACTCAAAATGGTTGCTATTAATAATTGTGAGTTTTATATAAATAATTTTTTTTTTTATTTATTTCAAATAACTTATCAACACATACCTTTACATACAACACAATTATAAATATTTTTTTTAATAAAAATTAATTTAAATAATACTAATTATTACTGAAAACAAAAATTAATTGCAAATTGTTACTAATTGAAAAAGATAAAATGCAATACCAGTGTTGCAAAAAAATTCAATAATTCTTTTTATTAACAGGGTGAATCATGTATTTGAATAGCTTATTTAGCTGTTTTTTTTTTTTAACAAATAATCAATATTTCCCATTGTCCTTTGCATTTTTTTTTTTTTTTTTTTTAGTTTTTAATAGCATTTGCGTGCTATGGTAGTGTTTTATCTTTAAAAACATGCACATTGATTTAAATCACGCAAAGAATTTAAAACACGTGTCAATGTATCTTATTAAGTAAAACCTAATTATAATAAAACTATTTAGTATTTATTTAAAGAAATTTTATTTATTTCAGAAAATATAAAATTCAACTGCATTCAAAGATTGTATTAAGCACTTAAGTCTTATAAAAAAAAACTAAGATTCATTATGTTCAAACGTCGAAAAAAAACGTAATTTTTTTGAGGTACATAACCTCAAAAAATATTACGTTTCTAGATTTTTGTTATTTTTATATGAAGTGAATTACTGCTTAAATATTCCTAAATTAATTTCCTTTGAAGACTTTCTTTGGTTTTTCAAACTATGTATATTACAATCAATTTTGTTTAAATGTTCAATTGTCGTTCCAGTAAAACAGCAAAATATGCAAGAGCACTAGAAAACTTTCTCACTATTTTATATAAAACTTTATATAAATAAGAAATAGGGTTTTAAAAAAAAATTGAGCTAGTTAGATTAGGGTGGGGTTCTTACCGATTTCAACTTAATTGATACCTTTAGAAATTTTGCTCTTGTCTGCGGACATCAAATGCGTTTTGATTACCAAATTGTTGTCATCAATAGCAGAAATATTTATTAAAATAAAAGCAATAATTTTTGTATGTCTACTGTACCGTTAGGCTTGTTTATAGTGAGCTAGTATATCAGTAAAAGGGTTGCGGGTTCGATTTAAGCCAGAAATTCTGGTATACTGTTCTACAGCGGGCTAAAGGTCTACGTTGCTTTTGCTCTATAAATTATGTGCGAACATAATTTGTTATAATACTTGTAACTATTTTACAGCGGCTTAAGGTCTACGTTGCTTTTGCTCTGTAAATTATGTGAGAATATAATTTGTAATAATACAGTGGAATCTCCCATGAGCGGACACCGAAGGGACCGTTGAAATGTGTCCGCACAAGGGGGCTGTCCGGCCAAGAGAAAACTACAAATTTAAATCAACAAAACTTTGCCTTATATTGTTTCTTTTTATTTAAAGATACATACTTTTATTAAAAAAAATATAAAAAATAAACAATTCAATTGGGTTTAATAACAAAAAATCATTAAATGTAGTTCTATATGTAATAAAAGTTTAAAATGTTTTATGAGTACTTCGATAAATTTCTCACGCTTAATTTTTCTTTGTTGTACACTTCAATCACTTCTATTTTTTGCTTAATAGTTAATACAGACCTCTTTTTATCCATTTTAAAAAGTCTTACAGCACTAATGTATACAAACGAATGAACAATGCATTCCAAAGTACAATAAGCAAACGCACATCGATTATTATTTGGGGAATCCCCTAAATCGCATAAGTAATGGCATAGATTACAAGCTGTTGGTCAAATAGGTTTGTACACCATGCGTATGCACCACAAACATTGCAAGAATTAGTATTTTCAACTCTCCGAAGCAGAAGCGTAAATCGTAGAAAAAACGTTAAATTGAAAACATTATGTAAGAGAAAAAATATGTACATATTTAACATACCCACATTTAACTATGTTATGTGATGTAGTAAATATGATAAACCGTGCCCTGTTGTTAAAACGAACAAATTAAAAGAGTCTTGGCAGGCTTATTTGTAAATTATGACATGAAAAATTTGGGGAAAAAATAAGCTAAGTGTCCGTCCAAGAGAATTTTTTTTATCTAGCGGATGTCCGCGTCCGCTCATGAGAAGCGTCCGTTCAAGGGAAAGCGACTGCAATGTTTTTCTTATGGAGCGCTGCCGGGACCTAGCAACAATGTCCGTTTAATGGGGGTGTCCGCTTATGGGAAGTGTCCGTTAAGGGAGATTGCACTGTACTTGTAAATATCGCTCATTCACTCATTAAAAAAATACTAAGGGCTTTCATGAATTCGCTTAAAATTGCCATTTGTGCAAATGGAAAATTTACGAGACTTGTTTCATAAAGCCTGTTTAACTTTTGTGTAATTTCAAACAATTAATGTCAGTTTATAAGAAACGTCAATACAAAACTAAGTTGTAAAAAAAATAAAAAATTTAAGTTATAATTTGTGTCGAAAAATGGTAAATTTGTTTTAAAAAATGCCTAAAGGAAGCCGAATGACTGAATTGCTCAGATTAGTCTAAGAATTTGTTAATGTGATTTGTTGTTTCGTTGAAAATGACGGTAAGCATAAAAAATTCGGTTTGTACACACAGAAAAAATCAAGTTTAAAACGTAGAAAACAAGGTTGATTTAAAATTTTTCGGTGGTGATTTTGCTTCATACATTTTTCATGTTAATACAACCTGATTTTACAATAACTTGTGAACAACATTTTTTTTCTTTTAAAAAAACTATAATTCATGTTAATTTAACATTACAGTAAAGTTAGAGCAAAATGTCATTTATATTGAAGTTATTTCAAGTTGAAACAACGTGAATTTCATGTAGAATCAAATTGGTTTGAGTGTGATGTAACAGAAGAAGCTTCAGAGACAACATATGCATTTATTTAAGAATAATTCAAAACACTTACAACTGTTGTTTCACTTATTTTGTATTCTCCTTTGTTAACAGAAGCATCAGCAGAATGGCCCGATATGGTTTTCGTCATCATTCTACTTTGAAAACTTGATGTACTTTTTAACTAAATAATTTTAATTAAAAGAATACGGAAATTGTCTTCTTTTTATAACATATTTTAAACATGAAAATAAAAAAATGTACATACTTAAGTGATTTTAAAAAACAGGTTTTTATGGATTCACTATTGAACAATGTTATTTTAACAGTGAATAATATTAAATAAAAGTGATTTGAGGTTATTTTAATATTTTTCATTTAAAATTAATATGAAATAATGATAACTTTAAATTAAGGGCATACTTTTGCAGAAATTTACTATGATTCTCAATAAACATTTCGCCATGTTAATTTAATATTTGCTATTTTTTTCTGTTTGTATAAATACACAATTAAACAGCGCAAGTTTACGACTCAAAATTTTTTGCCAAATTTACGAAGTTTGTAAAAATGAATTCTCATACAATTTTTACAGTTCGGGCAGGTTCGTAAATGCATCACTGCGTCGCATCAGTGATTTCAAATGTTTTTATACATGTATATCAGTAAAGAAGATGTGGACCAAGAAATTGTCAAATAGTTCACAAAAATAATAGTCGCACAATAAAAAAAATTAATATTATATTCTTATCTAATGCAGCGCAGGGATTAATTTGAGAACATAGTTTCAACAGATTGCAAGAATTTTAAGCGATATCATGAAAACCCTTACTTTTTTTTAGAAGAGCCGTCTAAAGTTTTCATAAAAAAAAATACTCTAAAATATAGTTATAGTTCTAACACAAAATGTATCTATCCTTTATTCTGAAAACCCTAAGAACTTAACCTTATGCCGGTCCTTCCAAAACTGAAATGTGTCATTATTATAATTAATCAACAACAAAATACGCATAATAAAGCTGGCCATACACTTCGTTCTTTTTACATAGTTATAACCGTACAGCTTTACCCGTACGGCTTAAACTGCCAGTTTGTGGCCAGAAACCGTCCCATTTGCACTCATAAATAACGTGTTCGTTCAAAACTGCTCGTGTATGTGGTTACGCGGTTAAAACGGAAGATTTTGTTAGTCATAACGTCAGCCTATGCATAGAAATTGCACTGATGTTGGGGTTTTAGTAGCACCTTTGTTTTTATTGTTTTACCATGACACTGTATTAAATAAATAAAGTGGAACTGCTGACCAACGGAACGAAAAAAAAAAAAAAATTATATTATAGGCAGCTTTGCCATAATAATAACGGCACATATTAATCACACGCGATTAATTAAATTCGATTTTTTAGTTCATTCAATTCCAATATATTTGGGCAAAATATGCCCTAAAAATCGCAGGTACGGAAAAATTATGAGAGGTATTGACATAATTTTATTCCTTATTAAATCCTCAATAAATCCTAATGTGATGATCAAAGAATTCTAAAATTTGTTTAACAAAGTTTTTAAAAATTTTAAATGGATGTAAAAAATAATTTTTTTTTTTTTTTTAATTATGTTTATGATCAGTATACTCTGGCAAATCATCATGAATAGATCAATAAAAGCCGTATCAATGTTTTATACCAAAATTGTGTTTAGCGATTAGTCTAATGTTTGGTTTAACGGGCTCGAAATTATTTTCAAATGTTTCAAATAAATACAATTTTTTTTGTTTAAAATTAAATTTGTTGTTTTATTTCCTTCAATATTAAATGCTATCGAGCTTAAAACAGCATATTTTATAACTGAAATTTTAACTTAATATATTATCATGTGTTTTATCACGCTTTTCCCCATTTTTTTTTTTATTGTAAAAATAGAATCTTTATATCGTTACCTTAATATAAAAAGGCCCCAACTCATTATTTTTGGAAATCCGTTTTTTATTGATTCTTGTAGAATGGTTGCTAATACACATTCTATTAAAATTTCAAGCAAATTAGATTAAAAATAAAGAAGTTATGTTATATTGACAATGTTTGTGTAGCTATATTATTTCAGCTTTTATTAAGTTTTTTCCTTCTCCTGTAAAAAGTGTTTTTGATGAGTTGGGGCCTTTTTATATTAAGGTAACGATATATAAAATACAAAAAATGTTTGTATGTCCCCTATAGACTGCGGAACCACACAACCGATGTGCTTCAACCCGGTTTCATTAGAAAGGTAATTTCCTAGGGATGGTTTTAGGCTTCACTTTTTTCCAAAATTCGGACGAGGGGATTTTGGGGGAAATTTCTGCCCGCCCGAAATTGTCTCATAGATTTTAATGAAATTTAAAACATAAATAGATCCCTACATATATAGATATTTAACAATTAATTAAAAAAAAAAAATAGGACCACAAGGGCAAGTGAAGATGGTTTAAGGCTATACATTTTTCCAAAACACGGACCACGAGGGGGGTTTGGGGGCAATTACTGCCCCTCCGGAGCTATGCTAAAGACTTTAATGAAATTTAAAACATTGATGGATACGACCACGAGAGGAGGTGGGGGGAAATTTCTGTCCCTTTGGAACTAACTCAGAGATTTTAATGAAATTTAAAACATAGATAGATTCCTATACTATAAACAAAACGTACTTCTTTTTTAGGCGTAGTAACACACGCCGGGCCATCCGCCAAAAATTGCTAAAATAAAACATATCCGCATTTAAACAATAAACATTTTAAAATAAATTAAATTCGTTTAAGTCTACCTACCTCAACATCAAAACCAGAAAACACCCTTGAGCGTATGCTAAAAATAATAACAAGTCTTTTTTACAAGCATACTTTCGGCTGTCTGTTATCTCCTTTTTTATGTTGTATGTATAATGTTACCAGAAAACATGCAATAAAATTACATGTACACTGTTAAAGGTTGAAACAAGTTAACACGAACACTGTTGACAATTTTTTTTCTGTCACGCCCTTACGTTCCTCCCTTGCCGCTATGCAACATTATTTAATTTAATGTTTAAGTTTGAAAGAGAAAGAACAAGGTAAAATTGGTAAACATATTTTTGCCGACTTCTAACTATGACTGTGAATGTGTGTAAGAACTGAGTAATTTGATTAAATGTTAATTAAAATGCTTTTATGAAGATTGTAATTGCTTTATTTTGAATACATCAAATAATGTTAGACTTATCAAAATAAAAATTAGTTTCAAAAATATGTAGATAGAACACTGTATACAAAAAAAAAAAAAAAAAAACAGAAACAAGTTAGAGTGCTTTATGCGGCTGTGCCGAATCTTTGATACCCTCCACCGATAGTTCGAATATTTGAGGAGTGATATCTTAGCATACGATGTCTATTTATTATTTATTAATTTTATAAAAACAGACATTAGCATTAAAATTGGTTGCGGTTTAGACCTATATTAAATTATTCACCGACAATCTTGAGTAAAATATCATGATTCGTAACAGTTTGAGCCGAACTTAAATGGTTTTCAGGAGGGGGATTTATATTAGAGCCATGGTAAGTTATGAACCAGTCACCCCAATTCCGCAGAGTAGTGAAATTTGTTTTAGCGTTCACAATGAATTTCAGAAGGCTGCTAAATATGGGATCTAAGGTAAATTATAGACCGTAAATCACAAAATTACATGATATATCTGGCCATATGAAGCTAAGTTGGGAGAAATTTCACCGTAATATCTATATCGGCTACGGTTTTAGGCGTATTTATTTAATTTACCAGAGTAGGCTTTATATGGGGCCTAAGGTAAGTTATGGACCGATCTTCACGATCTTTTACAAGGTGATTTCTAGTCCTACAAAGCTGTAAAGTATTAAATTTTATTCTGATGGCATTATTAATTACGGTTTAAGGCGTACTAAACTGTTTTCCGGGAGTAGGGTTTCTATGGGGCCTAATGTAAATTACGGACCGATCTTCACGAAATTTCACAGTGTTATTTCTAGTCCTAAAAAACGGTGACGTACCAAATTTAGTTATGATAGCATTAGTTTTTATGGTTTTAGACGTATTAAACTGTTTTCCGGGAGTAGGGCTTATATGGGGGCATAGGGTAAATTATGGACGGATCTTCACGAAGATAACAAATACAGCGTGATTTCCAATTTAACAAAACAAATTTTTGAAAAATCTTATATCATTCCATGCATTGTTCCACCATTTGTGTTAGTTTTTGTAACAAAATTATCAATTTGCTCTGATCCTGCTGAACCGATTTTGCTGGATTTCAATCCCAAACAGCTTAGGATAACTACAAGCAATTTGACACTAAGTTTGTTCATTTCTTTTGAGTTTTTCGAAAGTGAGTGTTTTCAACAGACGGACATGGCTAAATCGACTTAGAAATACTTAAGGAGCCAGAATATATAGACTTCATGGGGTCTGAGATGAATAATAAAAAAGTTTCACACGGAATGACAAACTTAGTATACCCTCTTCACAACTAATTGCGGTGGAGAGTATACAAAAATTTAAAAAATTATGGGAAACTAATAACACAAGTGCAGTTTATTTTTAAGCTTAGAAGAGAGAAAAATTTAAATAAAAGTCTGTCTATTTTTTGGCTAAAGAAATAAAGCAAATAAAACTGTGATCTAAAAAGTATAATTACATAATTTTTATAAAAATTTAACATTTAACATTTCAAATAACCTTAAAGCATAAAAAGTTCTTAATAATGACTCAAAATGCGTAAAATGTATATAAATGTTAAAGCAAGTACTTCTCGTGTATTTTTCCCCATTTCCACTTGACAGTTACATACACTCCAAAATTTTTCAGTTTTAATTATTCAATTCTGCTTTTTTTGTATTACAAGAACCGCAATTTTGAAGTCATTTAAATTCATACGTAAGCGTAAACTCTCTGAAAACCATTTGAAATGTTTATGTTTCTTGTATTTATTTTTCCTTTTTTTTTTAATCTTCATAACTTTTTAATTTATGTATGTTAAAATAAAAAAAAAAAAACTTATATAATCGAGAGGGAGAGTGTTTGCCTTGTACCAATTTATACAGCTTTTTGAGTTTTGTAAAAAATTAAAAACAAAAAGGAATGCTCTTTACGTATTATGTAAATGACTGTTTAATTTTTCCCATTTACCATTACACCAACCATTAATTAGAAGAATATATTTTGAAAATGTCTAAAAATTTTAATTAAAAAATTAAAGCTGAATTGGTTGGTTGGTTTAATATTTAATTGTAAGCTATTAACCGCAGCACGTAACAGAACAGTAAATGCAAATGACCAAATTAAATGTCAATAAATAGTTAAATACGTATTAAATGTTGAAGGTTATGTATTCAATCAATTTTGCACTTTGAATAAGGTGTTAATGGTGGCAATCGGAGTAAAAACCATTTAAAACATTTTGATACCACGGAACGCAAAATTGGCGCTCATTAAATGCCAAAGGTCCTTTTTCTCATACGGAAAGTTTAGTTAGGCAAAGTCTTTTCAATTTTCTTTTAAACTTTATTTAAGTTCTTTACGCTCAAATTTTACTTTGACACAATATTTGTCGATATATTTTATTCTTATTTGTCGAATTTATGTATAAACGAAAAATAAGAAACTTTGCGAGTAGATTTAAGTGTATACCTTCATTCTTTTTTTACCTTCTCTTCTACCAACTCAAGACCACAGCTGTTAGATTTGACGTTTTATAGTCATTTTGTCGATTTTTTGTTCCGAAATCTGCAAAGCGCTGTTTTGATGATTTTTTATTTTTTTCAAAGCGTGACGGTTATATTCAGTCTTAAAAATTATACAATTTTAAATCTTTTTATTAATTAGGTAAAACATACCCCGTTTATACGCACTTCATATTTGCAAATAAAAGTGGAAGGCTTTAAAATCCTGAATCGCTAACTAAAGCTGCAGTCAGTCGACTTAACGTCATCGCGAGCCATTGCTATGTTAGAATAACAAACAATTTCTCAGAGACATTAATTTGGCCCGTTTGTTTTGTTCTTGTTAAAACAGCGTTGTTCAATCATTTGTTTGCACACGATATCTAGCATCATTGCCATATTGCCGTATCATTAAAGGCTAGATTACACTATTATACTTTGTATTAAAACATGTCAAAAGCTCAAGTAATATGACAAAGTGTGATAGTGTGAATGTAATGTGTCACGAAAATAAAAAGTATTATGAAAAAAGTTTGACATCCCATACGACTTCATCGTTTTTTGAAAAATTTACTTTTCATTGGATCAGATTTGCATTTTATTTCATGTGTGAGTGTTTCTACTTTGTGAGATGGTGTGAACACAAACTGTCATGTTAAATTAGATTTTTTGACGGTCGCAACAAAACTCATTAGATTTCTGTCTCACAATGTATTATGGAATACGTAAGGTTTGTGAGATAGTGAAAACTAGCCTTAAACGCCTTGATTGTAATTTTCGCATTTTATATGGGTTGTCGTGACATATTGTATGTTGGTAATTCTGCAAAAGTTTAGTTCTTGTCCACACAAAACAATGGCTCGTCAAGGCGGTGTGTAACGGTATTTAACAAAAGAGAAAGTCCATGCAGCAGTGATGCCATTAGGATACGAAAGATACATTTTTCTTTCGGTACCATGTATAATCCAAACATTTTTCATATCTTTTGAATCTGTACGTAATATGTACAGAAATAAAATATTAAACTTTCCGATTCTGACAAAGTTTTTTAAAGTTATCATTTCGTTATGAATACTTACAAGTATAGCAGTGACATGGCCGCTGATGAGTTTAGGGAAAAAGTGTTTAATTTAAAAAATGTTGTTAATGAGCCGATATTTAAAAATTTTAAAGAAGTAGTTTGTTTAAAATTGTAAAATTTTTACGCAATACTAATGCAATAGCAGCTTTAATAATGGTGAAAGAAAACATAAAGGAAGTTTCAACATACGATCCATCTAAATCGATGATTACTAGTAGTGCGAAGTTGTTCTGAGGAAATATGAACATCTTTTTTATTTTCAGAAAATTTATATGAATTTTTATTATAAACGCCTTAACTCGTATATTAATTTTTACAAAAATGAATTTGTTTTGATAACATCTAAAGATAGTTACATAGAATTAATTTTAAAGTTTGCTTAGTGTATTTTTGAAAATAACATACCTTATATTTATTTATGACTTAAATGAATTCATATGATATCGTTTTCTTTACAATAATCATTAAATATGAAATAAAAAAGTAGATTTTAAAATTTTTTCAAAATGTATCTTTTTAAGAAAAAGTGTATCTTTTTGGGAAAAAGTTTATCTTTTTGGAAATAAAGATGTATCTTTCTCGAAATTTCACTGGCAACACTGCTATGCAGACTAGTCTCGGTTAATTTTTCCTTACTAGATAGCAAGTATGTATCGTAATACAGTAGTTTTGACTTAACAGCCTTTTGTTTAAGTGCACTTTTGACTTAACTGCACAAAATTAATATTTTTTGTCATTATTTTTTAAAATACCATACAAATTATCGAAGATGTTGGAAATCTTAAAAGCAATCCATAATACAGATTATATAACTTCTCAGTTCTTTTCCTGTATTTCTTGATTTTGTACTGTATTTAAAGAATGTATTGCTAGAAGGAAAAAATATTTTTCTAACACATACCTTTTGTATATGAGACAAAACAAATAATGAAGAACGCAAAGAATATGTTATAATACTACAAAAAATTTAAAATTTTGTTACTTCGGTTAATCGCCTGCAATTAACCGGTTTAATCGTTAATCAAAAAAAGCCAATTTTAAATTAACCGATCAGTTAATCGGGTAGTAATTAATCGGTTAACCGATTAACGGTTAACCGAATGAATACCCTAGTACCTACATTTACATTTTCAGCAACTTTACCACGATTATATGAAAGGAATAGCAAATCTTAGGCCTAGAACCGAATATAGTAGTTGTAGTAGTATTTGAAGCTGACGAATGTTCTGTAGCGCAACAAAGTTCAATATTTCGAATTTTGCGATTCAACTTCAACGACTACTACAACTACGTATTCTGTTGGTACTACTTTAAAACTGGCGTTTTAAACTTTTGACAGCTTTGCAGCGATATTCTTAACGTTGTACTACAGGGACTATTCTGTTCCCCACTTTATTGTTACCAATTTGGCTACCTCGTTCATTATAAAAATGCAAAAAAAATTACTACAGATTGTTTGAACGTCATTAGTGTAAAGCAACAATTGTATTTTTTTTGTAGCCATTGAGCTTACATATTTCTTTAAAATAGCATTATTTGCATTACGATTTCCACTACTAACCCACTATAGTAGAATTCCAATCGGTCGAAAAGTAAGTCTAAGCGTGGAAGAAAGCAATTGACTACGTCAGGAAATATTCTAATGTAAATGATTTTAAACTTGCTTACTTGTTGGAAATGACATATCTGATTGTATAGACGGTCTAACTTTAATTACCAACTAAAGTCCCGAAGCAATTTTTTATTTCAACTATTCATTTTCTTCTTACCAATCGAGGTTTGCCTTATAAAATATCGAAAAAACTTTTATAAATTTTCGAAAATTTGCCAAAATAATTTGATTTTAGAAGACACTAGTTATGAATTCTTTCGTAACATAGCCAAATTCAACAATCAACTTTAAATTAAATTTAGAATAAACTAAAGTTTTAATTTTCTAAACATAAACAAATCAAAGTTCATATTAATTTCTCATTCAATTGACTGACTGACTCACTCTACTTAATCCCATTAATTTCTATTACTTTCCTTGTTATTTCTAATGCTCAACGCCAATAAATTTGAATAGGGATGATAATAAACAGGGAGCTAAAAAAGATGTAATATTTTTAATTTTAAAACTACAAAATTAATTTAAAAAATTTATTTATTTGATCTAATCCGAACGTTTTACAACTCTATCGGCCATGCTCTGGAATTCAAATTCGATTGAAATTGAAATCGAAATCTGAAAAATTTTAAAAACGCTCTTGTCTTACCATAATTTTTCTTAAAATCGGAAAAAAACTACAGTAAGTTTCACGACCACAAGACCAGTTAGTTTCTAGAACATGGTCGTATATTTTTGTAAATCCGATCAAAGTTGACAGCCATGATGTTGGAAGACATTCAAGCTTATGATACGACATTTTACATAGGACACTTAAAGGCTAGTTTACACTATTATACTTTGTATTAATACAACTCAAGTAATATGACAAAGTGTGATAGTGTGAATGCAATGTGTCACGAAAATGACAAGTATTATGAAAAAAGTCTGACATCCCAACGACTTCATCGTTTTTTGAAAAATTTCTAAACAATAATACTTTGCATTGGATCAGGGTTGCATTTTATTTGAACAAAAACTGTCATGTTTAATTAGATTTTTTGACAGTCGCAACAAAACTCATTAGATTTCTATCTCACAATGTATTATGGAAATCGTGAGACTTGTGAGATAGTGAAAACTTGCCTTAACCATAACTCAGTTTATGGTCATGGTCATGGTTATGCTTTGTTTAGATCAGCAAGAATTAATTAGGGATAATATTTTTACGAAATGTTTAAATAAAAATCGTCTATTTGAAAAACCCTATCCATTTGCAAGCCTTTGCCATAAACTACTTATCTTTTAAAGTTATTCCTATTTCTACCATAAATACAATGCAGGAGGACAACAGCAGTAGCAATTGTTTGTGTTTCTATGCGTTTGTTGGTTATTAAAAAAGTGGTTCTTAAAAAAGAAAAATGGTTTAAAAACTACTTAAGAAAATTGCACGGAAACCAACAATAAAATTCTCAAATTTTTTCCTTTAAAGGTCCAATTAGACGCGGCATTACCATACCAACACTGTATTACTAAAACGACATAAACATACCATACAAACCAATTCAATTTTGGTT
The DNA here is from genome assembly GCA_963931875.1 of Pollenia griseotomentosa. Taxonomy (NCBI): domain Eukaryota; kingdom Metazoa; phylum Arthropoda; class Insecta; order Diptera; family Polleniidae; genus Pollenia; species Pollenia griseotomentosa. Next base: position 189,667,444 of record OZ007561.1, read on the forward strand.
TCTACGGTCATACAGTGGCTATGGTAATACAGTGTTGGTAATGTGGTTTTTTTTTTGTTGTTTTTTTTTTATACCGTTCACTACAAGTGGTGGATTTTATTTGTAATGTGTTTAATTTTACGCATACGCATACACATACACATTAATGCATGTATATGATATGCCGCTCAAATAAAGAAACAAATTCATAGACTCAATATATTTTAATTTAACGCTTCTTCGGTAAAAGCATTCGTAGCCGAGTTGATAAGTTCTCTCCTGAGACTGATGATATTGCCAGTTCGAATCCCAAGAAGAATTTTTTTTTCAACTTTGACAAAAAAGGAAACGGGCTTAGGTACATGTATAAATTTTTTGTTTTTTTTTATATTCTTCGGCATGGCGAAATGAAAAGTTGGCGTGGCTCAATTAATATTTATTTATACCTATCTGAAGAACGTTATTTATGTATATAACTTTTTCTTCTTATCTCATCATGGTGAAGGGTATATAAGATTCGGCATAGCCGAATATAGCACTCTTACTTGTTTCACTTTAACATTGTTCTATTGCAGTGTTGTTCTATTCCTCAATAACCCTGCGGCCACACGATCAAGTTGTTCTTGATAGTCTTTTACATATACTGCTTGTCAAAATTTACATAAATTGAAAGCTGTGACGTAGGCTGCACTCAATTTGTAAGCAATTTACTTTCAAGATTTCATCAATAAAACAATTTATAAAGACAAACATGTAATCAGCTGTTAAATTGAAAGTAAAATCTCGTGGTCAATTTAAAAAGTGTGAGTGTTCAGTAAAAAAGTGAGAGTGTTTTGCAAATTGAATGGAACTGAAAGGCAAAACTTGATCGTGTGGCCACCAAGTAAACTGCCGCCTATACCAGAGATAAATATTGCGACATATATTGCAGTAAATGTCAAAATTCTGTTATTTTTAATGTAGACAACACTTTTTTGTTCATATTTATTGCCGGCAATTTATGTTGCAATAATTGTTAGTCAATTTTCGTTAACAATTATTGCTAACATAAAACGTCAAAATTTAGTAGTCAATTGAAAAAAAGAAACAAAAAGAAAAAAATTAAGGCAAATTATGTGAGAAAGAAATTAAGTTTGTGAAATGGTAGTAAATTATAATTGAAGTAAAAGAATTAAATAAACACTAAAATAAAATTATTTTTGTTAATAACATTTTTTCTTATTTGATCTTTATTATTAAAATTTACATATATTTTTTTATTAAGCTTGAGGTCTTTTTTATATAAAAAAAAATTGTTAATAAAATTAAATTAAAAAAAAACATCAAAAAAAATTAATTAACATTTAAATAATAAAGATCGAATATGAAGAATTTATTATATTAATAATAATTTTTGCCAGATGGCAAATTATACTGCACCTTCTTCCTTAATTTTTTTCAAATTATATTTTAACATACATAAATACGTTTTCCCATGTCTTTAACATAAGCTGAGCAATAAGAAATATTTCTCTGTTATTCTGCCGACGTTATTGCTAATTTGCTGAGATATTTATCTTTAGTCTAGACCTGGGGTAAAGCAAAACAAATATTTTTGTAAGTATGTATGTATTCGGTATAACTCCGAAGACCTTACTTCAGGCCTTTTAAAAGGCCTGCTTAAAAATTGTTTTGATTAAATTACCATTCTTATCGAACTGCTAAAGAATGCCTCATAGGAGGCCTTGGCTCTTTGGTGTAAAAGATAAGATACACCTTCTACACTCGCTTCTATGAGAAGGGAGTAGAGAAGGAGTAACATTTTTTGTATTGTATTGCAAAATAATTTTTTTTTTTGATCCCGTTAGCATTTTTATGTACCTGTTAAAGAAGCGAGAGCGGAAGGCCTACTCCACAATGACAACGTGTGTATATAACAGGCCTTGTATATCCAAAAGAAGGAGTACAGAGGCCTTCTAGAAGGCATCCGTTCTCCTTCTTTTTTCCGCTGGGGAGAGAGTAATATACACAAACTATTTGAAATTAAATGAGATGTTTGTAAGCCATTTTTCTTGTGCTTATGCCACTGTTGGGATCTAACAATTCTTAAATTGTACCGTCATGATGGCAAAATTGTACCAAATTGACATAAATTGTACCAAAATTTCGCTATGAAATAAAAAAACATACACAGTAAGAATTCATTACACTTTTTTATTTAATAAAATCAAAAACAACACAAATAAGAAATTATAGTCCGTCAAGCCCGAGCATTTGATATTCTACACCAATATATATACAGACAAATTTTTCGAGATTGAGTGGCATGGGCAATAATGGACCCGCCAGAAAAAAATTATGTTATGAGGTTAAGATTTATGTAAAAGTTTTTGTGCCGACTATTATTAAGATATCTTCATCTATATGAGATTTCTTTACCTTTTACGGTGTTTTATGGTTAATTTTGGACCCGCCAGCGGTATTTTGCCTTTAAAAAGTGGCTATCGTAAAATTTACTGTCGCCAATTTTTATACCGATGCCAACATTAATAAGGTAGTCGTATATGGACCGATTCAAATAAAAAATGGTAAGATGAATAAGATTGCAATAAAAAAGGTCTGGTCCAAATTTAATTTAAATGCCAACGTAATAGGATGGTTTATAGGCACTAACATTATTCCAGGAAGAAGTTTATATAGAAACATGTAAAATAATAGATCGATTCTCACAATTTTTAGTAGGATTTGTCCTTATGAATTGAAATCTATGTTCAAAATTTCATCGAAAATTGCGACCTGTACTTTACGCACAAGGTTACGTGGAAAGGCAACCAGTCAGCCAGCCGGACGGAGGGACATCCTTAAATAGACTCAGATAGTATTATTTTGTAGTTTTACACACATCAGCACAATTGCATAGTACCCTCTCCACTATTGTGGTGTGGGTATAAAAATTAAGAAGAAGCAAAAATTTGTCTATTTCTATTTTTCTCAAAGGCAGCGAAAAATGTAGACACAAAAGATAAAAGTGGCGATTTGGAGACACTTAATTCAAGGCTTCTACAGGGATATGAGTACATATACTTATGTATGTATGTATATTAGCGTGGCCGTTAGTTGTATGGAGAACTTTTTTTTTTGATTTCTTATACTCTCCCCCTCCAAATCGGTTCAGTTTTATGTAAAAAAAAATACAAAAAAATTTCGTAGCGATAAGTTGTGTTTTAGGGAGGGCGTCCGCTCCTCAAAGTTTGCCATCAAGCCATTTATTCAAATGTAATTTGTTTGCGTATGACTATCTTCTAAAAACAACATTTTACAAGAATATGATATATAGCAATATTTTAGCTCTTCTAGTCAACAACATAAGCCTCCCAGAAAGTTTTTTGCTAAGACTAATATCTTAGAAAATAATTAAGAAAATAACAACAAAATACCAAACATTTTATATACGTTTTATATATATAAAAAGCCGATTTAATGTCAAGTGACACAATTTTGAAATCGATGTCTTCCGATTTGGATGAAATTTACACCAAGGTTAGTCCTATTAGATAGTAGTTTACACACAAATTAGATAGTAGTTTACACACAAATTAGCACAGGTTAGCAAAATTTGTCCCAAGTAGCTTAGATAGCTATTTAATCAATCTTTTTTAAAAATATTTTTTTGTTAAATTTAAAAAAAAAAATTTTTAAAATTTTTTAAAAAAACAAAAAAAAATTTGTTTAAAAAGTTTGATCAAAAAGCTATCTAAGCTACTTGGGACAAATTTTGCTTACACCAATAGATAATAAGTTACATGGATGAGAAAGAACACCTGTATGGCCAAAATGTCAAACTTTGACCCCCTCTAACTCAGAAACTTTTTGACCGATCTTGTTGAAAATTTGTGTCTAAGCTACTATCTAACAGTACTAAAATTGGTGTAAATTTCATTTAAATCGAAAGACATATATTTCAAAATTGGGTCACTTGACATTAAATCCCCCTTTTATATATATAAAACGTATATAAAATGTTTGGTATTTTGTTTTTATATTCTAAATTATTTTCTAAAATATTGATTTTAGCAAAAAACTTTCTTAGAGGCTTATGTTGTTGACTAGAAAAGCTAAAATATTGCCATATATCATATTCTTGTAAAATGTTGTTTTTAGAAGATAGTCATACGCAAACAAATTACATTTGAATAAATGGCTTGATGGCAAACTTTGAGGGACGGACGCCCCCCCTAAAACACAACTTATCGCTACGAAATTTTTTTGTATTTTTTTTTTTACATAAAACTGAACCGATTTAGGGGGGGGGAGAATATAAGAAATCAAAATAAAAAAAATAACGGCCACCCTAATGTATATACTTTATATGTTAGTATAATATACGAACATTAATTAACAATTTTATTCTAATTTCTTCGACCTTTTTTAAATATTATTCTTTTTTATTTATAATTGAGCTTTAGGTCACTTTTATTTTAAAAAGTTCTTTTAATTGTTTTATCAATATTTCGATTTCCTTTGGAAATCTTCTTCAGGATATTATATTATATAAAATTTAATCAAAAAATTAACAAAAATTAAAATTTTTTGATTAAATTTTATAAATATAATATCCTGAAGAAGATTTCCAAAGGAAATCGAAATATTGATAAAACAAATAAAAAAAACTATTTTAAATAAAAGTGACCTTAAGCTCAATTAATAATGAAGAAGAATAACACTAATTAATCCTTAATCCACCTCAAAGAAATGATAAAACTTTGTTGGTATTGTTTTTTTTTTTTTTAATTGTACCAAAAAGGGATGAATTGCACCAGTGTGCCAATGAAGTTTCTATTGTACCAAATTTGGTGCAATTAAACCACAAATCCCATCAGTGGCTTATGCATCTCTAGTACATATAATGGATCATTTTATGAACTTTGGCAACTGGATCAGTTCAAAATTTCTCTCTAAGTCGATTTGCAGAACATGGCTGCATATGTATTTAAAAACCCTGTTGTTTTTTTTTAGTGATAATGCATTATGCATCTCGATTATTTTTATGATTTCGTGCGTTGTGTTTGTATTTCTAAAGCCTGATTAAAAACAAGTACATTTGTTAAAAAAAAAATAATTAATTTTTGCTCTCAACGTTTTTTTTTTTTACTTGTATTTTAGCTTAACTGAAACATGTTTCATAGAAAACTTCTAACACACATAACAACTATTGTACCTATATTTGTGTTACAGAAAGTTGTGTTTTACAAAAAAAAAAATTGCGTCACCTAGAATTTACACAAAGGATGCGAAATGAAAAAACGTTTTTGCAATTATGTAAATTTACGTAGAATTTAAGAGGCATTCGAATTTTTATAAACCACTTTTAAAACAATAACTTCAATGTATATAAGTTAATCTTTAAATGTTTAAATAAAGTTTTTATGTAATTGATTTAAAATACATAAAAATAAAATGGAAACACCTCAGGATTTGTTTTTAGTTTAGTCTTGATTATGTGCTTTATTAGTTGCAGTTTAATTAATTTTTAGTACTGTTAGAACTTAGAGTAATCAGAAATGGGACTATTTCTGCTACTTTCGAAAACCCGTTTTCCTTTGGATTTCGAAATCAAACGACCAGATTGAAGTTTTGAAATGTCTAAATGGCCATTTCTCCTAGATTTAAGCCTATTTCCTTTAAATTTCTGTAACAGATTTATATAAAGAACTTTATCCCATAATTTATACTTTCGAATTCTTTTTTTCCTATATGTGAGTATATAATATTATTATGCATAGGAACTTTTTTGTTTTTATTTATTGCACAAAATTTTTCATTTTAAGTTTTAACACATTTGGGCAGCCAGTGATTAATGACCATTCAGAAACAGACCTTCAACTTGCGCTTAATAAAAAAGCTTTACATTTATGTACACACATGATGTATACAAAATATATGCATATAATACGCTTATATATTTTACTCAAACATTCACATACAATCATTTTTATAAGCAATTATGAAAAATAAATGTTTTGGAAAATAAAGGGGAATTTAAATGAAAATAAAAGCACAAATCAACGTCAATCAACAAATAAAGAAATTTTTGCTTAAATAAATCACAAAAACAGCAAATGTTTGAAAATTTTTTGTTAATACAAAAATATTTATTGAGAACAAAAACTAATAGCCAGGAATTGTAAACAATTGTTTATAAATTTCTGATAAGTTTAATCAGTATTAACAACTTGGTAACAATTAAAAAAGTGCTTTAACACGATTGTATATATAGTTAAATTGTTATTGATAACTACGGTGACCATCTGTTCTGTATTGTATAGAACATTAATACTTGCCGTATTCACAAAACCCCTTGTATCGTTGTATTGATTGTATGTTGTATAAAAAAAGCAATAGTGAACTATGCATTTTAATGCAATCGAAACAATGATACAAGGCGTTTTGTGAATACGGCAACTGTATTTTAGAGCTTAGATCTCTGTAAATATTTTTTTAGTGTAACTAAAACCTTTAAATTTTCTGTATTTAGTTAAATACTGTATTTGTACTGTATTTATTATAATAACTTAAAAAAGAGTAAAAGTTCTTCAGCACTTCAGGCTCGAGGACACTGTTTTGCTGAGATTATCGATTTCTAAAAAGTTCTAATAGTACATTTACAATAAAGCGAAATCTAGTACATAAGAGATTTCGAGCCAAATCTACTTGGTTTGACAAGATTTCCCATACAAAATGAAATCTACTACGTGTCTAAAAATACTGCACTGCGTACGTAAAATTTGACACTTTCGCAAAAAGAACTAAAACTGCGGGACTAAAAAAATTATTTTTAAAGAGTGGATGCAAACATAAATAACAAAATTAATAATTTAACAAAACAAAAAAAAAATTATTTATTCACAGCAAACGCACCAACGAAATGAAAAAACTGTGAAGTGCTGATAAAGAGGCTCCTTTAATAATCTTTTGTATTACACTTCTCTGCAATAAAATCTTGCTGTCAGAAAACAATGGCGTAAACCAGGGTTTAAAAAACTGCAGACGAAACCATGAACTTTCAAACAAAAAACGAAAAATTTATGTACAACTTTTCGTTTTTTGAGTTGGTTTGACAGCAGCGACTGTTTACATTTAAGTAATCCAAATTAAAAGCAATCGTTTTTTTTTTTTTTTTTTTGCTAATGCAATGGAAGAAATGGCAGTTTTTCACTTCAATTGCAGTTTTTTAAACGCTGGCGTAGACAACATTGAGTTGAGAAAAATTTCAAATTAAATCTACAAGATTTTGGTTCAATGTAAAGACGCTAGAATTTTGAAAGATCACCCTTAAAAAATTTTGTAAATTTATTTCTGGGTATTAATTTTCAAATCGTTCGTTCTAAAATCGTTAATATTTTTTTCCGACAGATCTCTCTTTAAAGTTTCCTGTAATAAAACAGGCAGTATATCTTTGAAACTCAAAATTATTGTAAAATAAGCAATAAGATTGCCATTGTCGAACGTTTTTAATAACAACTTTGGTTATAAAACACCAAATAAAGCCAATATATCACTTTCTGTTCAACGGTTTTAATGCTGTTATTGAAGGTCCGTATTATCCCTTCCATGCTACTTGGGTTAATCCCAAAAATAGTCAATAATCGGCAATGAGTGTTTTAAGGGTAATTGATTATTTTTAACAGTATCAAAGAAATAATTTGCGGGAAATATTTCACTTTTGCGGCTGACCTGAACAGGCGAAAAAAGGCCAAAGAAAATCGAATTTTTTTAAGTTTTTTGCGATTTTGATCTTGAAGATGAAGTTTTTTTATATTTTATATGTTCATAATTTTTGTTCTTTATGGCAAGAGCTACAACTTTGTCTCAGAGGGTAAATCAAAATTCCGAACGGTTTGCAAGATATGAGCCTGAGAAAATGATCACTTTTTTGCAAAAATTACACCGAGGCCCCAAATCTTTGGAGGCCAATAAAAAAAGTGCATGACTTTGGGCAAAACTGGGAGACACGGGTCTTTTTTTTGGGCTTTGGTTTTCGTGTAGCACTGTGTAATTGAACGGTCATTGAACATTAATGCTTTCGTTGCTTTAAGAAACATATATACAAACTTGCTTTAAAGTTTTCATATTTCGGCACAGCCACGAGAATTTTATTAAGTTTGTTTTTATTTTTCAAATGGCTACTTCAGATACACCATAATACAACGCCAATAGTTTACCTTGAATATTTTAATTATTTTTTTTTTCAAACTCTCCACTTTCTGCTGTAATTCTAATCAGATTTGCAATATTTTGAACTGATTTGTTGATATTTTTTATTTATACGCTTTGAAAAGATGACTGAGAGTTAAATATTTAGAGCTGTACATGACGGATAAAATTCGATAAACTTAACCGCGAAATTAACTTTTACGCGGGTTAACTTTTTCGCGATTCTACTTTTTTTTTTAAATATCGTTAAATTAATTTAAATGTACGCTTTTATATATATTTTTCCAGCTACTGAAATTCGCTGCCAGGAAAAATCTCGTGGTGGTTTGAGCTATGAAGTTATTTTGGCCGAGCCAGCTCCCAATGTTGCGGTACCAAAAAAACCAGTTACTCCTGGTAAAAATGTATCAGCCGAAGAAATTGAGCAAAAATTAAAGGCAGCCGAAGAAAGACGTGTTGTAAGTGTTTTTAAAAAATGTCCTTAATTACAAAAAATTTCATGATTTTTTTCTTAAATAGTCTTTGGAACAAAAGAAAATGGCTGATTTGTCCTATAAATTGGCTAAAATCGAAGAAGCCACACGTAAAAAAGATGAAATCACCAATGAATTCATTAATCAAACCAAGGAGCAATTGGAATCGAAAATGGAACAGCATGTTGAGAAACGTGAAGCTATTATTAGTGATTTAAAAGAAAAATTGAAGGTAATTAAAAAAAAATATATAAAGGATGAATTAAATTTAAAAGGAAAAAAATTCAAAATTCGGGTAAACTATGTCCTAATTATACTAATATACATAAGCATTGTTTTTAATTATAAATTCAAATTATTTCTTTTTAACTAGATTCATTCTCAAGAAATTGAAAAAACTCGAGAACAATTGGAACAGCAAAAATACATTGAAAAAATCGCTATTGAGGAGAAATTAAAAACTGCTCAAACTTTGCGTGATGAAAATATTAAGAAAATGTTGGAACGTCTTAAGGAACATGTAAGTTTTTTTTTTAATATATTTTGTATTAAAATTCAAAAACAAAGGCACTCCAAAAAATCACTCGTCCATAACAAAAATTTAAAAATTTAAACTCATTCCCATAAACATATTTTTTAAATTTCTTTTAAGCAGAACATTTATAACATAATTTTTATATATTTATGCACTTTAATTTTGCACTCACACTTTTTTATAATTTGTAAACATAAAATTAGCTGGAATAAAATTTTGTTAAAAAAAGAATTCTAAATTATAGTAGCATTGTTCTAAAACAGATCACATTATCAAAGTTAAAAGAAAAAAAACATCGATCTAAATTACTTATTTTATTTACCGCAGCAAGAATAGAATCTTAAAACTCACACGAAAAATAACAATAAGCCATTTTTATACTATCACCTTATAAAACTACTTATATCTATACTTACACACACCCACTTACCCGATATTTTCAATCACCTAAACACCCATCTACAAATCGTCATCTAAAATTCAAAAGGCCGTAAGCGACAAAAAATTAAAAAATTTACCTTTTAATGGATTTTTATGTATTTTGGTTAAGGTCATGTAAATTTAATAAAAAAAAAAGTAGATTTTGATTTTTTTTTTTTTTTTGTCGGTTACAGCATTTCGATTTTAGTTAACGCAATATCTCTTTCTCTTGTTAATGTTTCATTTCAAATTCACTTTTTCATTTCTTGTTTTTTTTTTCAAATATAATTTTAATATAATTTTAGAACACTGTCAAAATTGCTGAAATCAAAAATCAAATTGATCAATTGGAATCACAAAAAATCGAGGAGAAGGCCCGCATTATTGAAAATAAATTATATACCGCTGAACAAAATCGTGAAAAGGAGATTCAAAAGAAAATTGAAAAAGTTCATAAACTCGTATGTTCATTTATGTTTTTTTGTTTATACCATTTACATACATACTAATTACATACTTACACATTTTTTATTTTTGAGTTTTATCAAAATAATAGAAAGTTCATTTTGTTCTTTTATGTTTTGTTAAATCTTGAAACAACGTTTAAAGAAAACATATCATCTATCTTTTGGTTTAATCATTGCTTATTTTAATTGATTTTATTTATTCATCATATTTAGTTGATCATTAAATCAGAGTCATTTTCAATTACTGTTTTTGATGTGTAAATATTGAAATTTTTTTTAAATCTGTTTCAATACTTTTGGGTTAAAAAAATTGTTTAATTTAAGAAAGGATTGCATTCTGGAACTTATCTAGAAAATAATAATGTTTAAGGAAGGACGAAGCCCCCTGACCACAACGGCAATTTGTGATGTCTTAACACAAGCAATAATTTAAGTTCATGGCGAACGCAAACATAACATAACATAAATTAAAAAATATACTGAAAAGAGTTTGAGATGAGCGCTAAAAAACAATATTAAATATTTATATGCTTTTTAAGCAAGTAATTATTTGGTTTTATTTATTTGTAGTGTTTTAAAAATACATTATTTATGTGCGGTGTTCACAATAAAAATAATAGAACGTGTAGAAAAATTTATGTGAAAAAAACTAAAAAAACTGAAATGTTACTATACGTTCAATCATTTGTATTGTAAAAACCGCACATAATTTTTTTATACCATTAAAAACAACGCTAAAGTAAATGGCAATTGCATTTGACAACCTATGTTGAAAAATAATTGTTTAGCAATATAATAAACATTTGTTGCTGAATATATACTAACACATACTTTTGCAGGGCAGTTGTTAATATCTTGTGTTAGCAACAGAATTTGAGAGCTGTCACGGCAATAATAGCCAAATTTTTTGCCCGAGTGGTCTTGGGGCAAGATTTTAACTTTATTAGCCCGTTCAACGATTTCCAACGTTAACGTTCGTATGGAAAATAACATTTAAAACAAAAACAAAATTCTAAAATTTGTTTTTGCTTAAAATGTAATTTTTAAGCCGCCTAAATATTCACCCCTATCGTGAATATTTTTCCCTCGTAATTTTACCTCTTTTCACATATTTGCGATCATGAAAAACTTTCACGAAAAAATTTTTTTGTGGCAATTCAATAATAATGTTTAAAATGGTAGCGGCGAAATATTTCCCTTATCGTGAATACTTTTTTCCCTCGTAATTCACTTTTCCCTTTGATTTTCTCACTTTATTTTTGTCTGGGGAACAGAACATGTAGTATTTTAGTAGTTCTTCTTATAATTCGAATATTAAAGATTACAAAATTTATTTTAAAGACAAGACCCGTTAATAAGGCACAAACTGATATATTGCTCCATAAGAAGCAAAACAACCGATCGATTGCCTGGGATTTGTGAATCTTTCGAAAGACGTGGTGAAAGTATTTAAAATACGCCTGCGACTGTTTGATAAGAGATTAAAGAAAATATAATCACGTTCTCTTTAATCTATTACCAAAGAGTCGCAGGCGTTTTTCAAATTCGCCAACCACCATAAGGGTGAGAATTTTGGAAATTAATTTACTGCATAAATGGGCATATGGGCAAATAACTCCGCCAACCCATAAAGCACACCAAACAGTAATTTGTAATGTCATGACTTTACGACAAAAGCTTGCGAATTCTCCTCACTCCATATGCGACAATTCTGCTTATTTACGTAGCCATTTAACCAGAAATGGGCTTCATCGGAAAATAAAATTTTGAATTTTGATTTGAACAATTATTTTGATTAAAAATTTCAACAATTTGCACGCGTTGCTATGGTATAATTCGATTTAAACTGAAATATTAAAGCAAACTAAACAAAAATCTGTTAAATGGGTGCTCAAATAAAGCAGTGATGCCAACACAGATTGTGACACTCTATATAAAACACCCTTTACATTCACTAAGAACTGTTAGCGTGAAACATTTTTCACGGGATGTTGTCATTTTTCTGGCGAAGCTGTACGTAGCATTTTTTCCTTCAAGGGAAATAAAAATTTCATAGAAACAAAAATTCCACTTGTTATTTAGGATAGAATAATTGATTTATAAGTAAATATACATATGCAAAAACAACAAAAAAATTAACGAAACTTTCAAAAACCAATATTAATAGTACCTATTCTCCGAATTAAAAGGGTGTTAAAGTCGACAAATTTTTAAAATAGGGACGGAGACAAAAAATTGGTTAGAATTAAAAAAGGTTTTTAAAATCGTTCTGGTATAACCTAAAATAGCTGATAGTTTCTTTGCTGTACTGAAAATTAAATACTGTTCTTTGAGACATAAAAAATAGATGGAAAAATTAACTTAAATTGCTAAACACTTTTAGAGAAATTAAAAAAATTGGGTTATAAAATAAATATAACAGATTTAAAAAACTATTTAATTATATACAAAAAAAATTCATAAAATCTTTCTATTTAATTTGTTCCTATTTCTTAATACAGGAACGTCGTGCTGAATTGGTACGTCAAAACAAGGCTGCTCAGCCTCAACAATTAAGCGAGGACAACATTTCAACAGCCATTGCCTCTTCCGGCTAGAAGATGATAAACTATCAACAACAACCATAAAGAGCATAAGAAAGAAAGATTTACGAATATTAACAAATACAGCACTACGAAACTGCTTCTAAATAAACAAGAAAACAAAATAGATTTATAAAAAATTATAGAACTTTTTTTGAAAACTCGAGAGTTTTTCTTAAAAAAAACACACACACACAAAACTCAATGAAAAAATCATTTAACTAAATGCTAATAAACAAAATAAAACCGTTTAATTAAAGTTTTAAAACAAACTATTTACTTAAATTTAAAAAGCAAAGAGCAACATGGAAAAACAAAAGCATATAATCCCTCTCTGTCTCTATCTCTCTCTCTCTAACTACTAATTATTACAAAAAAACATAATAAATTTATTATATTTTTCATCAAAAATTATTATATAAAACAAAAAATAACTCATTAACTACAAAAAAAGCTGATATTAATAATAAATAAAAAAAACTAACACTAACAACTGGAAGAAATCACCTTGAACAACAACAAAAGATTAAACAAACAAAAACTAAATTTGTTTTCTTGAAAAAGGTGTTTGATAAACAAAATAATATTTAGCACACTTTCATTTTTAATTTATTGAGAACAAAAATGTATTTAGCAAACGACTGTAATTATGGAAAAAAAAAACACTCACACAAAACAGCACACACAATATTAGTTAAAATATTTTTTTAAAACAAAAAAAAGGCTGACAATAATGAGTGGCTTTGTTTACAAAAATATTGTTCAACAAATTAACAGGGCAACTCATAATTAAAAGGCTTTTTTGTTAAACCGAACGAACAGTGTCGTTATGCTAACATTTTTTCGTTTATGTTTATTTTAAAACTATAATTTCCAAATAAACAAGAATTTTTAAGTATTAATACCTTTTTAATTTAAATGAAACAAACAGCCGTGTCTTTTTCAAAAATGGCCTGGCTGCTTTTAATATATTTTATGTCTTATTTTAACATCCAATTTAATTTTCTAATTTTAAGAAAATTTTTGAATTTTATATTCTTTTAATTATTTTTCTTTTTTATATAAACTTTGTGTAAGTTCTTTTTAATAAAAAAATACAAATAAAATGCTTCAAAAAAAAAATCAATAAAAACATTTAAACAAAAACAACTAATGAGTTTTATTTTTTATGAAAACTAAATTAAAAAAAAAAAATAAAAATTAATTTTTTTCTAGGCATTTAAGGAATAAAGAATGTTTTTAATTTTTTATACTTAAAAACTAAAAAAAAAAACATTTTTGAAACAAAAAAAAAGGATATTAAACTTAAAAGAAATTAAAAAAATTAATAATAAAAAATATTTTGTCTATTTAATCTTATATTACAAAAAAATTAAAAAAACAAAAAGTTGATATTAATAATATATAAGCAAATATGATAATAATTTAAACCGAAATTACTTTAGAAAATATATAAAATAATATACAATAACAGACATTGATCAAAGAATTTAATTAAATACACTGTGCTACAACAAAAACTGCTAAGCAAGTGACTTGAAGCTTTATGAAAAAAAAAAACAAGAAAATAAAAAAATTTGTTTGTGTTTATTAAACATGGAAACAGGAAGGTTACACTGCAGATTTTATTAGGTACTTTTTTTTATTTAAATAACACCCAAAATATTATTATAATTTAATATTAATTCAAATTTTTCAACGTAATTGGAAGAACAATTAGGTATGTAACATTTTAACAAAACAAAAAAATAAATATGTAAATAACCCCATGCTTAACAAAAGCGAAATTCAATGTTTGCTTTTGTAGTCCTTTAGATCTTGAAGCTTTGGTAAATACATATTGATAAATTTTAAACACGACAACAACAAAATCCATGCATTTACTATGTTGACAAACTGTAGTAGATGTTGTACAGTAGTTTTGACTTAACTGCCTTTTATTTACGTGCACTTTTGACTTAACTGCACAAAATTGATAATTTTTGGCATTATTCTTTATAATCCCATACAAATTCCTTTTTTAAGTGCACTTTCTTTACCTGCACATTTAAGATAAGTGCCCAACATTTTTGGCATTTTAAAATTCTTTTCATACAAAAAATTCAAGTTGCACTTTGACTTAACTGCCCAAAATACATATTTTCTGTAATTATTCTTCAAAATCCTTGTTTACGTGCATTTTGTATACCTGCACATTTTTCGTATTTTTGGACAGCTTTAAAATATTTTCATATAAAACATCAAAGTTAGCTGCACACATGAAAAAATATGGTGGCCACTTTTTTTAGATAAATATCCAATTTTAGCAGTTTATAAAATCAAAAATCGCAAACAAGTCAAGTTGGTATCATTATAATTCATTTATTTTGTTGAATTGTATTTACATTTATGCATATGGGTTGTGGTTACAGCAACTTTACCACGATTATATGAAAGGAATAGCAAATCTTTTGTCTGGAACAGAATAAAGTAGTTGTAGTAGTATTTGAAGCTGACAAATGCTCTGTAGCGCAACAAAGTTCAAAATTTCGAATTTTGCGCTTCAACTGCAATGACTACTACAACTACGTATTCTGTTGACACTACTTTGAAAACGCCGTTTTTAACTTTTGACAGCTTGCAGCGCTATTCTTAACGTTGTACAACAGCGAATTTTCTGTTCCACACTTTATTGCTACCATTTTGGCTATCTCGTTCTTTATAAAAATGCACAACAAATGACTACAGGTTGTTTGAACGTTATTGTTATTATCAATTTATTAATTAAAACGTTTTTATTCTTCTTTTAAACACGTTACTTTAGCTGCACTTTTAAGCAGGTAACCGCAATTGCGTGCCTGCACATTAAGGCAGCAAAATACATTTAAGATAGCTGCATTTTTGATTTACCTGCACAAAAAATCGTGCAAAGGAGATTGTGCAGCTAAGTCAAAATTACTGTAATTGCATTTATTTTCAAGAGTGAAACCGCTGACATATTTGGCGCCATGCTGTATTTTGCTTTTAATTAAGTACATACATATAAAAATTTCTTAAATTAAAAATGGAAATTATCACAAAGACAGAAAATATTAAACAAATTTCGATTTCTTTACAACAGCAAATTTGTACTGAACATGCAATTGCATGTATTTTATCAAAGGTTTAAATATTAACAACCGTATTTAAAACAAAAATATGTGTACTCCGATTATACTCTGCTCATCGAGTAAGCAACTAAAATGTTAGTTAAGCTTAATAACCATTTAGTCATGAGTTTATTTAAAACACTTTTAAATCGCCCGATTAAGAAAAATTTTTACATCTCTGTCTTAGTTAAATACAATTTACAGAAATAGCAAAATGCCAGCACTTAAAATGTCTTTGATCATTCGATTCATAGTTTATTTAAAAGTGTTCTGAATAAGAAATCCTTAATCAGGGGATATGCAGTAAGTAAATTTTTGTTTTGAATACGTGTGTAAGTTAATAAGTTATTTATTCATTACTTTTGTTGAAAAATTGCATCGATTTATTAGTGCATATTTTATCGATAATGATTTTTTTTTGTCATATAGTGTTTAATAAGGCATGTTCTGCAAATCGAAGTGAACTAAAATTGAAATCGAGGGAGAGTTTGAGTGTGGATACAAAAAGAGCCCTTTAATTTTACATTTCATGATTAATTCAAGAAAATAATAAATTCATATTTCTGAATAGTTTTAAAAATGATGGAAAATTAAAATTATTATGAATTGTTACTTAATATTATTTATTTTATTTAATCTGTAATATTTGTTTGTATTTTTGATAATCTTAATTCTGATCAGTTGTTTTTACGAAAAACAAAACGCAATGAAATGTTCTCATCTTTATGTTGTGTTGGTTTAGTACAGGATTTTTATTGTGTACAAAGACGCGTTATTTTTAACGTATTTACTACACAAACACTATTAGCGTTTGTGTTTTTTCATATTTTTAGTCTGAGTTTATACGGTTCATTCTTTACTGAAAAGATTGCTACTTTATAGGCGAGAGAGGCGAGGGGTATGTACTCGTTTCTTTTCCACTCGCCCCTCTCGCCTATAAAGTAGCAATCTTTTCAGTAAAGAATGAACCGTATAAACTCAGACTTACAGGCTTGTTATGCGCTTACTATTAAATAATTCACAGATTTATAAAATTTTTGAATGATTTTAGTAGCTGTTGAAATATAAACTTCTAGCGGAATTTCTACATCGTCTCATTCTCTAATGTCTTAAGAAGGACTACAGCTATTAATTACATGGGTAGATGCAACCTCAAAAACATTTAAAAAAAGCACGCAAATTCAAATTTTTGATCGTTTATCGCATTAAAATTACAGATTCTAATTTCATGAAATTTTAATTACTAACAGTTTTCATTTATGAGCCTTAACTGTATAACATGAATTTTGAAGTTGCAGAAAATGTGAGATTTCAGATTATCGATTTGAATGTACGGAAGTTCTTTTTATACATTATCAAAAACACAAAATCCCTTTCGAAACAGAAACTCTTTATTGCTCTCGAAAGGGATTCTTTGCCATGTCATCTAGAGGCCTCCGAAGCTTGTGACCTATCCAACACTATTTGCGGTTTAATATTTCGATGTGAATTGGTCTTTGACTTGTTCCGTACTACTCATTGTGTTAGGCTAGAAAACTTTGAGAATTTTTTAAAGTACAAATTTTTCGAACTCGTAAATCATTTCTTACGAATCGAAATATGCAGCTACCTCCCAAATATTGAAAAATAAGGATTTCATTTATAATTTCATTTTATAATTGAAACCTGTTAAAATTACATATATGTGTATATGTTTCCATCGATCCTATAAGGAGCATAGGGCCTTTTAAAATCTGAATAAATAAATTCCAGATTTGGGATTATTACAAAGTTTTGTAGATCGACTATTTTGTTTAAGCAATTAATGTAAATTATAGCTTTTAAATAACCACATATGTATAATATATTTTAAAAAAAGTAATATAAGATATAAAACCAGGGTCATTTTTTCTTAAATATTTTTAAGTTTTTCAAAGGTATTTATATTATCTTAAAATATTATTTATAACAAAATTTCATATTGAATGAAATATTATGCAAATGCATTAAGAAATAACTGTTGTTAAATGTTTTAATACAAGATGAACCACCTAACATAGACTTTCGATTTTAGATGCTTCCTGTTAAAATTTTAAATTTGAACTGTTAGAGTACTCAATCATTTCTATAACTAGCAAGTTACTTGTTAAGTGTATTTTTGTTAAATTTTTAGCACAGTGGTAACTTTTATTTAAAGTTTAGTATAATTTGCTTAAAAAAACCTTACCAAAACAAAATAATATAGCTTAATTATTTATTGAACATAATTTGCATTAACACAAATAACAAAAATTAGGAAAAATTCCTAATCTTTGTTATGACTAATTTCTTACCACAAATACAACTGCTTAAAACAAAGATTTAATTAAAAAAACCAATAAGAAACAAAAAAAAACACAAAACAATTTAATTGTTAAAAAAGTATAGATATACACACACATCTAAGAACTACATAACCAAAAACTTGTCTTTAGAAACGCTTTTGCATAAACCAAATATTTATCACCTATATACCCATATACCTTCTATATAAAAACTATAAGCCTTAATATATAAACACAACAACCTTAAAAAAATATTTTATTTAAAATCCAAGTTTAACTTTAACTACCTTCTTCATTTATTTTTTTAACATTACCAACATCTTTCATGTTATTTCTTAAAATAATAATCCTTTTTCTCATATAAATATGTATGTCTGTAATTAGTTTTTAATCGCTGCTAGTTCGTTGGTTTCTCATTATCTTTTCTACATGCAACACAAAACAATACAACCAACTCTGCAATGTTTCATTATCCCTAACAAATTCAAGGGTAAATTTCATTATTAAGAAAACTTATTAATTAACTATAAACAATAAAAACAAAAAATCATGCGTATTTTTAAATGTGTAAAACTCATTTCGTAATATTAATGAAAAACAATAAAATTACTTAAATAAATACCTATATCAAAACAAAGAATGATGATGAAATAAAAATAAATAAAGTATAAATAAATGAAATTTTTAATTTGAATGCTAACAATAATATTTTGGAAGCATTTTTTCTTTTTTTTTATTTGATAATATTTAACAAAAATAACGGTAAGTCTGAGTTTATACGGTTCATTCTTTACTGAAAAGATTGCTACTTTATAGGCGAGAGAGGCGAGGGGTATGTACTCGTTTCTTTTCCACTCGCCCCTCTCGCCTATAAAGTAGCAATCTTTTCAGTAAAGAATGAACCGTATAAACTCAGACTTAGTTTTCATTAAAATGTGCGTTCGTTTACTTTTCCAGTAAAATCCAGTAGGTGAGTAATATGAAAATTTTACAAATTTATGTGTACGCGAACGCATTTCAGTAAAATCCAGTACAAATTTTGGGGAAAACGAACGGAGCTAATGTAAACAGTGCCAAAATCTTTTTAAAGGGTGTTTTTTTAAGCTAGATAGAACTTTAAATTGTAAAAAGTAACACAAAAAATTAAATTTTGATGAAATATTTTTTTTTATCGTTTCAGTATACTCTGACAAATCATCATGAATAGACTCACGCTTGAACAACGCTACGAAATAATCCAAATTTACTTTGAAAATCAGTCGTCGATTCGCGCAACTTATATTGCGCCTCATCGCTGAAATTGTGTTCAGCGATGAGGCGCATTTTTGGCTTAACGGGTTTGTTAATAAGCAAAATTGCCGCATATGGAGCGAGACCAATCCACAAGAGACCCTACAGACTCCATTACATCCAGAAAAATGCACCGTTTGGTGCGGTTTTCACGCTGGTGGCATCATCGGACCTTATTTCTTTAAAAATGAGGCCGGAGCTCGCGTTACGGTCAATGGAGATCGTTACCGCACCATGATCAATGATTTTTTGTTTGAAAATATGGATGACATTGATCCGGAGGAGATGTGGTTTCAACAGGATGGCGCTACGTGCCATACGGCGAACGCAACCATCGACTTATTGAAATCAAAATTTGGCGATAACTTGATTTCGAGAAATGGACCTGTCAATTGGCCTCCAAGGTCGTGCGATTTGACACCTCTCGATTATTTCCTGTGGGGCTACGTGAAGTCACTGGTTTATGCTGATAAACCAGCAACAATTGACGTCTTGGAGGCGAGCATTGTTCGTGTTATTCGTGACATACGACCAGCAGTGCTCGAAAAAGTGGCCCAAAATTGGACGTCCAGAATGCGCTTTGTCAAGAACAGCCGCGGTGCCCATATGCCCGAAATCATTTTCAAATGTTAATGTCACGTATTGATCTTTCGAATAAAAAAAAAATTTTGATTACAATTAAATTTTTTGTGTTATTTTTTACAATTTCAAGTTCTATCGGGCTTAAAAAAACACCCTTTAGTTGGAGTGAACAACTTAAATATATACAGTGCACTCGCGGTACCGTCAACTAATTTAAACTGACGGTGTTCATGATTGTGAGTTGTTCACCTTTTCGAACTAGATATTGTGTAATTTTTACAAGAATCAATACTTAAGAGTTTTTTATTTTAAATTATTTAAAAAAAATTATGCAAACTTAAAAAATAATTTAATATTATTCACATATAATGTAGTAAATAGTAGGTATGTTCCTATTAGAATATCCAATTATTCGACTTTTGGTTTCGTTTGAGTAAGGAATAAATCGAACTTTGAATTTTAAAATTGCTCGATTGATCGAATAAATGTTTTAGATTGTTCGAATTATTCAAATAATTTTACCCAATGGGAAAAAACAAACATCTCTAACAAGAAAAGGGATTTGATAGGTGCCAGCCAGGTTAAAAATCTAAACAAAGTACCTATAATTTGCTAAGAAAAATGTATTATAAGTGCGTATAGATAAATTAATATAACATGAATATCGAACGAATTTCATTTTTTGTTGTGCATTTATTACAAAATTCTCTAACTTGAAATTTCTGTTAGTCGAACTTTTTTGTCGGGATAATGGAGTTTAGAGTTATAAAAGTTCAACTGTATATATACATATGTTCAAACAAATTCATATTCAAATTACTATTACTTCTTCGTTTTTCGCATTGGTAATCTCTTTTACTTTTTTTTAAATAAAATTTTTAATGAAATATATAATAAAATTCCTTTCTATTTATCAGATTTTAGCATAATATTTTTTATAAAAACTCAGCAGAATTTTAGCATATTTTTTTGTACAAATTTAACATATTTTTAAAAAATTTAATATATTTTGCAGATTTTTAGAAAATTTTCTTCATTTTAAGATTTAGCAGATTATTTTGAAGTTTTGGTATATTCTCATCAAACAGTTATGGCAACACTGATTATAAATAAAAGAAAAAAAAACATCTGAACTTCCTACTGTTTTAACTGCCCATCTATACCAGAGATAATTATTGCGACATTTATGCAGTAAACATCAAAACTATGTTATCTTTAATGTAGACAGCAATTTTTTGTACATATTTATTGCCGGCAATTTATGTTGCAATAATTGTAAGTCCATTTTCGTTGACAATTATTGCTTACATAAAACGTCAAATTTGGCGTTCAAATGAGAAAAAATAAGCAAAAAAGAAAAAAATAGGAGCAAATTGTCAGAGAAAGAAATTAAATTTGTGAAATGGTAGCAAATTATAATTGTTAATAGTAAAAGAATTTAATTAAAGGATTTAGTAAACACTAAAATAAGATTACAAAAATTATTTTTATTAATATAATTTTTTTTTCTTGTTCGATCCTTATTATTTAAATTTATATTAATTTGTTTAAGTTTGGATTCTTTTTTATATACATATAAAAAAATTAATTTTACTTTAACAAAAAAAATTAATAAAATTAATATTTTTAAATAAAAAAAGACCTCAAACTCAAGCAAATTAATATGCATTTAAATAATAAAGTCGAATAAGAAAGAATTTATATTAGTAAAAATAATTTTTAAAAGATAGCGCCAGTTTTTACTGATTTTTTTCAAATTTTGAGTTAACATAAATACGTTTTCCCATGCCTTTAACATAAGCTGAGCAATAAGAAAGGCTGAGTTCCAAAACATCAATATACTTTGCAGCACAAGTCAAAAATGTATATTCAAGTTTAATAATGCACAGCTTTTGTATTATGTTCTCATTAAATACTTTTTTGGTGCACATTGGGACAAATAGAATTGTAATAACCTACACGGTTGCATTGTAGCATGCATTTAAAAAAGATAGTTGCTTTGCAACCGACGTTTTGGAACTCAGCCAAATATTGCTCTGTTATTCTGCTGATGTTATTGCCAACTTGCTGAGATATTTATCTTTAGTGTAGACCCAGTGAAGGCACTATTGTGAATAGCAATTAAACTCAGGGACAGTGCTGCCAGTGGATTTTTCGAAAAATACCTACATATGCTAAGAAGAATCCGACTTCTCCCTACACGTTGAAGAGATTTCCCCTAAAAAAATCCCTACGCTTTACTGTCATTAAAATAGAAGAAAAAAAAAACAGTTTAAAAAAAAAAATTATTCGAATATGTATATTAAGGCTTTGATAAAAATAAGTACAAAACTAAAAAAAATATGTACATATGTACATTAGGGCCATAACCAAATTTTGGCCCCAGAACCACACGATTGTGAATGTTGTGTTTTTAACGAAAAAAAAATTTCGGGTCATTTCGGAATAAAAACCTCACCCACAAAAATGACTTTGTAATATCTCCCAAATAAAAAAGTACATTAATTTTAAATAATAAATTGTAAAAATTTTATTAATAAATAAAAGTGAAAAATGTTGTTTAATTATAACATACTGACTGAAAAAAAAAATAAAGTGTCCGCCATCTAACGTTTTTTTTTTTAACTAGTACTTATTTCGTAAATGGTAACACTTAGCTCATGTCTGATTTGACAGATAATTAGTTTTATCCTTCCGCTGAACGAATATGGTTGTGTATACGCTTGAACAACGCTGGGAAATATTGCGACATTACTTTGAAAATCATGGTAATGTTGCAGAATGTAAAAAAATCATCATTTCAGATGAAGCTCATTTTGATCTTGACGGGTATGTAAACAAGCAAAATTGTCGCATTTGGGCACAGAAAACCCGCACGAATACATTGAAAAGCCGATGCACCCAAAACGATCGCATTATCAGCCGCAGAGCTGATGTCGTTTGGCCAACTCGGAGCTGCGATTTGACACCGTTGGACTATTATTTGTGGGGTGCCGTCAAAGATAAGTGTTACGCCAACAAGCCAGAGACAATTGACGCTTTAAAGGACAATATTCGTGAAGCCATTGGTGAAATACAGCTGCACACAATCGATAATGTGTTTAAAAATTGGACCGATCGTGTAGGCTACTGCATGGCCAGCCGAGGCAGCCATTTGAATGAAATTATTTTCCATTATTAACCGGAAGGATTGTACTTTCAAATAAAAAAAGAAATTTGAGAAAATATTCAGTAGTTTTTTTTATAGCATTTTCAAAAAAAAAAAAGTTATTTGGCGGAGCCTTTATTTGCGTTTTTTGGATAAATAAATAAAAAACTAAAATATTTGATTTCCAAACTATACCGCATTTTGTGGGTCCACTTTTTTGACAACCGCGAAAAAGTAATACAATTTTTTAAATAACTTTAAGAGGTCTATTCAAGCTCATTAATTTAGTTGCTCGTCAGCAGGGCTGCCAGAAATTTTCGGCAAAAAATCTTAATTTCACCAAAAAAAAATCTTATTTTGGAAAAAAAATCTTATTTTTGGAATAAAGAATTTTTTTTTTAGTAAAATTAAATTTAAAACATATCAATATGTATTTCCACTGTTGCCAACTTTTTTTTGAAGATTTCCCGCCAAATCGGACTTCAAAACCGCTAGAAATCGCTAAATATTCAATTCAGCGGGATTTTTCTTAAAACTACCTTTAAATCTAAACATTTTTAAAAGTTTATTTATATAAATCTAGATATAAGCGGCTTTTTCAAAGGTATTTCGATGCACTTAAAATTACATTTTCGGATTAAACATTTTTCTATTAAATATCTTTGCTATTATTTAATTTTTGCGAACCTTAGTCTGACTTGCAATATTTTCTGTTTTTGCAAAATAAAAAGCCCGCAAAGCTTATACCTGATTAATCACCCTTGAACGCCAAACAGAGGTTGCTTTTTAAAGGCCTAACCATTATATGCATAGCGTTGCTTAACCTACTGTCAAAAATTCTCTCAAATGTATTAAAAAAACAAAAATAAAATCAACAAACATTTGATTCCGTACGGAATCTGCGATCAGTTTCGCACCTTGCTTAAGCAAGTGACAGTTTCATAAAATTTAACAAAAAGTTTCCTTAAGTTCAATAAGGCTAGCCTCATATGATTAACATTTTTTTGGCCAGTAAACCGCAAGGTTGCATTATTAAGTTTAAAAATTTTCAAATTGGAATAAAGAAGGTTTTTTTTAATTGAACCTAGCCTTCGTCTAGACAAAACAAAAAATCTTGTTTTTGGGGAAAAAATCTTAAAACCTTTTTTCGGTTAAAAAATCTTAAAAAATAAGGTACAATCTTACTTCTGGCAGCGCTGCTCGTCAGACAGCGAAGAATACACATGTACGGAAGCTGTGTTGATCTTGTTTCAAATACAGTGTGTAGAATAGGTAATAAAATTTAAAAAATATTTTAATGCTTTTACGAAACTTTCATAAATGTAGAAAATTTTAATGGAGTTTTTTTTAGATATAATTCTCACTTTTATTTTCCAAACATTATCGCAGTTCACACTGCATTTTTTTAATGATAATATTGGAAAATTTGCAATTTTTACTGTTTTTTAAAAATTTTTAAAGTTCAAATTTTAAAAGTCAATTTAAAAAATAGAAAATTTAGTTTGGACTGTATTATTATAAATGTTTTAAAGGCCCAACAGTTTCTTTCTATTAAATTTAAATAAAATGTGTGCGCTTAGTTTTGCGTATCTCTGTACTTTAAAATTCTCTCGCAATCCACATGCAAAACATTTTTGAGCACCCTGTTTTAGAAAAAACATTTACATACATACATACTAGTGTCGCCAACTTTTTAAGTCACAAACAACTCTGGCAATACGAGTGTATTTTAATGCGATTTTAGGGAAAATAAAATTTTTCAACCTTTTTGGACAAGAAAATATCACTAAAAAAACATTTTTTTCTGCATTTTTTCATAAATAATGCAATATGACGAAAAATTCCTACATTTTGGAGATTATCAAAAATCTGTCTACGCTGCTATTTTAATATCAAAAATACCTACATATAGGGATTTTCTGGCAACACTGCTCAGGGATGATAAAGTCGGTACAATTGTACTGTAAGCATTAGCTGCGTTCGTTTACCCCAAAATTAGCAAAAATTTGTACCAACAGAAATTTGTTTCAACTAGCTCATGTGTGGCCCTCAGGTGGTTCCAAGGCGAATTTATTACAGGTGGTCTTAAAAGCCCTGCTCATATTAGCTAAAATCACTGTTGGAAGTCAAAATTTTGTTTATTCTCTTTTATTATCTTTGTTTCTGTTTTGTTTTATTTCTGTTTTTGACATTGTACAATGATTTTACAAAAACAAATTGCTTGTGGTTTTTGTACGAGTTGTACTTGTTGTAGTACCGCGATTACCTGGGATGAATTCGCCTTGGGTGGTTCCAACCCTTCCCGCTAACAGCGTAACCGACCGAGAAAGTAATTACAGGAAACAAAAAAACCCCCAGGATATAAAAAAACAACAACAAACACTACCACATTAAACAAGTTTTAGAGACATATCGTCAGATCAAAATTGATTTGGCGCATATCATGGTTAAATTACCATGCTATACGCCAAACCAATTCTGAGCTGACAATATGTTCGTCTCCATTCTGCCCTCCCAACCTAGTCGTAGAAGTATCTACTTCATCTTTTTATCCACGACCCAATTTTCTTATCCACCAACAACTACGGCAAGCTTTCTATGTGCCCAACATTGTCGGTACATTAATCCAACGACTCTCCCCATAAGGCTGAATGAACTGGGTAGCCCGCAACAAAATTTTTACTTAACAAATTTTTGCCAGTAAGATCCAATAGAAAACAAAAACATATGATTCAATTAAGTAAACAAACAAAAAGCATACAATTTGCAAACAAAAAGCATACAATTTGTAAATAAAAACATTTTAAAGAACAAAAGCTGAAGTAGATTACAATTTGCAAACAAAAAGCATACAATTTGTAAATAAAAACATTTTAAAGAACAAAAGCTGAATTAAAAGTTCAGCATTAACTAAAAACTGGTTTTCTACTAGGTATTTTTTAAAAGAAAATTAAATTTAATATAAATTTGTTTTGATTTGTTAGTGTTTACATTTCGAGCCGTAAACACTAACTCGTATTCATAAATGATTATAAAATTTAACAAACGATTATTAAGTCAAAATTTCATACAAAATTTGTTTTGTAAACCTCTATTAAATTTAAAAATTGTTTATTAATACGGGCATAACAATGTGTTATGATATTGGATTTTTTGTGCAACATTGCAACACTGATATTAATTCTTTAATCTATATTGTTTACTCTTTCTCACTTGATACATTATACCTATTTTTTGAATTTAACTGATTTCTCTTCTTTAATTTTATGTTCATTGAAACTTGTCAACCTTTTTATTATTTAGTCGTAATAAATCATTCAAGAGTTAAACATCGCATTTTTATTTCTCCTGGAAAAATCAACAGGTTATGGGCCCAGGAGTGCTCGTCTAATTAAAAAGTAAGGAAATAATTAAAAGTGAATAAAAGAAAATTTTAAGAAAAGGAAAAACTGCTGCAGGATGGGTTCAATGTACAATATTGAAAAACTGAATGAGACGAATTACGACACATGGAGTCTGCAAATTAAAGCAGTCTTGATACACCAAGATTTGTGGTCAACAATTTGTGATAATAAGCCAACTGAAGTGAATGAACTTGCAGCGTGGGTGAAAAAGGATGAGAAGGCCACATCGACGATTATTTTGAGTATAACACCGATTCAGATCGCCTACATTAAGAATTGTTCATCAGCGAGTGCAGAATGGAATACATTGCGTGAGGTACACAGACCTAAGGGACCAGTGAGAAAAGTTACCCTCTTCAGACAACTGCTGAATATGAGAATGGTAGAAGCTGATTGTGTACAGCAATATGTCTGTAATTTTTCGTCAACTGTGGAAAAGCTAGCCGAAACGGGAATAGAGCTTCAAGATGAGTTATTTGCCATAATGCTATTGGCAAGTTTGCCGAAATCTTACGAGAATTTCGTTATAGCTCTGGAAGCAAGGGATAATTTACCGGAGCTCAGCGCATTAAAGTTAAAGTTGACAGAAGAGGGCGAGAGAAGAAAAACTGGTGAGCAGACTGTACAATGTGAAGGAGGTGCACAGGCATTCATATCGCAAACAAACAACAAAAGAAATAACAACAACATAGGCAAAAACGGCAACAACAACGAGAAAAACAGTCGCCAAGCCGGCAGAAGAAAACAAAATTTTAACTGTTTTAAGTGCGGTCGCAGAGGACATTACGCAGCTCAGTGCAGAAGCAGCAAAGCCGAGGCAGGTAACAAAGTAGAACAACAAGAAAATAAAAACACGCACGCATACTCTGCATTTCTTGGGAATAGCGGAAACAACATACTAAATGGTGATGTGTGGTGTTTAGACAGCGGCGCTTCTGCTCATCTGTGTTGTAACCGAAAATTATTTAAAACGTTTGAAGAGCATGCAGAACTGATCACTCTTGCTGGACAGAACAAAATTAAAGCAGAGGGTAGAGGTACAGTATGTATTGGTGAATTGAATATTGTTTTAAATGATGTGTTATTTGTACCAAATTTGCAATGCAATTTCATTTCGGTCGGCAGAGTAGCGGAGAAAGACGTTGTGAAATTTAACAACAGCGAAGCCAAGATAATAGATGAGAAGGGAAAAACAATATTATGTGCGAAGAAGGTAGGAGAATTGTTTTTGTACTCATCGGTGAAGAATACTTTATTCATGGCGACAACAAATATGCGTGAAGTTTTGAAGTGGCATAACCGTTACGGGCATTTAAACGTATCAAGCTTGAAAAAACTATCGCAGGCTAATTTGGTAAATGGTATGGACGTGAAATTTCCTAATGAAATCGATTGTATTACTTGTATGAAATGTAAATGTACAACCAAATCATTCCCTAATTCTGAAAGTAGAGCAACCGAGTTATTGGAGGTAATTCATACCGATATTTGTGGTCCCATTAATAGGAATTCGTCAGGTGGCGCACGTTACATATTGACTTTCATTGACGACCGTTCACGGTATATTTTTGTTTATTTTTTAAAAAACAAAAGTCAAACATTTGAAACCTTTAAGCAGTATAAAGCTATGGTGGAACGCCAAACGGAGAAGAAAATTAAAATGCTTAGATCTGACAATGGTACAGAGTTTGTCAATAACAATTTTGATGATTTCTTGAAATTACATGGAATTAAGCGACAACTAACTGTACCTCATACACCGCAACAAAACGGAGTGGCAGAACGCTTAAATAGGACGTTGGTTGAAATGGCCAGGGCCATGCTAGTATCCTCAAATGTCGAAGAGTCATTATGGGCAGAAGCTGTCAACACTGCCGCTTACCTCAGGAACAGATCGCCGACTAAGGTATTAAATAATTGCACACCATATGAAGTTTGGTATAGGAAAAAACCAAATGTAGGCCATCTTATAACTTTTGGTTCGTTGGCTGTCGCATTAGACAAGACATCTCACCACAAGTTCCGTCCAAAGGGAAAGGAATACATCATAGTTGGTTACTCGGAAACTTCGAAGGCGTATCGCCTATTTGAAAGGGCAACTGGAAAAATAACAATAAGTCGCGATGTTAATTTTTTGGAAAATAGTATGCCGGTGCGGAATAATGCTGAACTACAAGTTGGAAACAATAACGAACTCTTGTGCCTGGAAATAGAAAAAGATAGCATTGTTTCATTTGACGAGAATATAATTCAACAAGATGACCAGAATCAAAGTGACGGTGAGTTTGAATCTGCAGAAGAATACTCAGATCCTGGTGCAGTAATGTGTGGTTCAGAACTTGTTGGTTTTCGACATGGTAATGAAAATCAGAATGGGCCAGGAAGACCTAAAATTTTGCGTACGGGTAAACCAGGAAGGCCACGAAAGCAGTTCAATACGTTGAACTTGATCTGTGCAGACAACATCAAAATTCCTGAAACTGTAAACGAGGCCTTATCGGGTGAGTACTCTCAATATTGGTTAAGTGCAATGCAGGAGGAGTACAAAGCTCTCCTTGGAAATGATACCTGGGAGTTATCAGAGTTGCCACATGGTCAGAAGGTTGTTGGATGTAAATGGGTTTTTGCTTTGAAGAGAGACAGTGATGGGCATATTGAACGTTTCAAGGCAAGATTAGTGGCTAAGGGTTATGCACAAACCTATGGTATAAATTATACGGAAACATTTTCTCCTGTTGTGCGCTACGAGACCATCAGAATGGTGATTGCCCTTGCAGCTGAATACCAGCTCCATCTACATCAAATGGATGTATCAACAGCGTACCTAAATAGCGAATTGACTGATGATGTGTATATGACAAAACCTGACCTGTTTCTAGATAAAAGATTTCCCGACAAGGTGTTGAAATTGAAAAAGGCGTTATATGGACTTAAGCAATCCGGCCGCCAATGGAATCTAAAATTGGATGAAATACTGAAGGGCATTGGCTTCCAACCCTGTGAAAGTGAGCCGTGCCTGTACCGAAAAGGAAACAATAGTAACATTAATTTAATCGCTGTTTATGTAGATGATTTGCTTATAGCGTGTACTGATTTGAATGAACTCAAACTAATAAAATTACAAATTTCAGAAAAGGTATCTGTAGTTGATAAGGGCCCTTCCAGAAACTTCCTTAGCATTGAAATTGAGAGAGATGGTGCCACTGGACAAATAAAAATTCATCAGAAAAAATATATTAAGGAATTATTACGAGAATACGGAATGGAGGAATGTCGTCCAGTCTCCACTCCATTGGAACCCAAATTCCAAGTTGCGTGCTTTAATAATGACTGCGAGAGGGTTAACCCAACGGGTTATCAGTCACTTATTGGTTCTCTGATGTATTTAGCAGTTTGTACACGCCCTGACATACTGCACTTAGTATGTAAATTATCTCAAAAGAACAAGGACCCACATCATGAGCATATGGCAGCAGCAAAAAGACTTATAATTATCAACTGAAATACCAGAGGACTAACCGCCCAGTTGTATGTTATGCTGATGCCGATTGGGGTGGTGATACGGAAAATCGAAAATCATACACAGGATATGTTTTTGTTCTCGCTGGTGGTGCATTCTCCTGGGAGTCGAAAAACAAGCTACGGTGGCCTTAAGTAGCACTGAAGCGGAATACATGGCCCTTTCATCAGCAGCAAAGGAAGCAGTATTCTTAAGAAAACTTCTTGGTGAGATAAATATTGATAGTGCGGAAAGAATTCTAATACGTGGAGACAACCTAGGCGCCTTACATTTGGTTAAGAATCCCATTTACCATAGTAGAACTAAACATATAGATATTAAGTATCACCATATTAGGAATGTTTATGTTGAGGGGTTAATTGATTTAGAATATTGTGATAGTAATTCCAATATTTCTGATATTTTGACGAAAAATTTGTCTGGCGTCAGTCATGTGAAATTGGTAGGAGCTTTAGGCTTTGTGAACTTGTAAGACTCATTATTTTATTTTTTATTATTAAATATAAGTGTTGAGGAGGAGTGTTATGATATTGGATTTTTTGTGCAACATTGCAACACTGATATTAATTCTTTAATCTATATTGTTTACTCTTTCTCACTTGATACATTATACCTATTTTTTGAATTTAACTGATTTCTCTTCTTTAATTTTATGTTCATTGAAACTTGTCAACCTTTTTATTATTTAGTCGTAATAAATCATTCAAGAGTTAAACATCGCATTTTTATTTCTCCTGGAAAAATCAACACAATGCAAAAAAACCTATGTTGTTTCCGTTGTTTTTGGATTGTTGTAGTCCCGACACCACCTGTATTTAAATAAAAAATTGTTCTGAATCTACTTGAAGAAGCTTTAGATAAATATAGCAAAGACTTTAATAATAAACGTCGAAATTTCGTAAGCATTTGAGGCCTCTGTAAACAGCAGCCTTGAAACCCCTTAAAACCAATCACCGCAATCAAACAACAACTATCTTGAGTTTGCCAGATTGAAATTATTAGCCAATAGAAATGCAGTTAGCGTGGCGTCATTTGTAAACATGCACAGAAGATTAAAATTTTGTTTTCGGGAAGGCGTAATCTGTATTTCTATCATTCTTGGTCTATACCACATTCGTTCGGTGAATCTGGAATGGATTTTTTATACCAAAATATGCAAAGAATTCGCCTTTATGTAAATACTGTATCGCATTTAATTCAGACAAAAGATTCACTACAGTCTAACGAATCTTGTTGCTTTAGTTTAAAATTAACAAAAACCTTATGTAAAAATTTGTCAAAAAAACTAATTTTCTACACCAAATCAAAAAGAAGTTTACTTTCTAAGACAACATCTTTGGATTTGTTACTCGGTTAAACATAGTTTTACCCTGTTCCACAACCTTCGTCTAAATTTCTTATTATTTAAGGAATTGCCAAATTTCCCACTGCGAAACACATGCATGTCGTGTGTTACCTTTTTAACATTGTTTATTATTATGAAACAATGTTGTCAGAAATCTATCCCGTGATTAAATCGGCAGCGGCGGTCCACTATTGATGGAATCATTAGCCGGCTGAAGTTAATATCTTACAATACCGATATATGTATGTTCATTTCTCCATTTAATAGAAATTATGTTCATACATACACAAAAAAAATTTCATTATTACCTATATCCTAAATTGGTATCTTCGAAAAAACATTTTACTATGGCTGAACATCTTAAGGCACAAGTAAACATTTTGAAACTATGCGAAAAACAGAGAATATGTCAGAAGCAAATAACATGTACGTTTGTGACCTTCTGTAAAACAACAATTTTGATAGACATGCACAACTACATGTGACAAATCAGACGTAAAAGCATGTCGTGTATACTGACCTTTACTAGTTTAATTAACTACCCGTCTCCACTATCCATCAACTAGGTAAGAACAGCATGTCGCACATGAATTCTACTCGTGTAGACTGTTCATGTTCATGTTTCGTCCATGTGCTGCCATCGTTGCCCAAACATTCGTCTTAGCATCCATGTGCGCCATGATGTTGGCCATACAATGTATTTTCTGTATACAAACAAACGCCACAACAACAAAAATTGTGGTCAATCAGAACATGAACATCAACACGTATTCGCCACATACAAGAACGTGAACAAATTAATACCGTTGCTCTGCCGGCGTTATGGTCATGTCATGTTCAAATCGAAAGCGCATGGAGACGTGGGGTAACAAAGGTATATCTCAAATATTTATATGTATAAAAATCAAGTGAATTTTAAATGTTAACCAATAATTGGCTTAAGCAAAAAATATGTGAAATATCGATTCGTTGAACACATTCGAAAAATAAAAATTCTTAACATAATCAAAATAACTTGTAAAAAATAAATAATTCTCACTCTCTATTTGTTAAAATATGTTTCATAAAAAGTACCAAATATTGAACAAAGTATTAAATTTACCATCACTGAATTGCAATAACATTTTCCATTATTCGCGTCAATATTCTGCATTGAAAACACCGGGTGTTAAAGCTTTGAAATACATACATAGCACTGTGATAGCACTCTGTAGAAATATTTTAGGAAGTTGTGAAATTATAGAATATATTGTTAATAATCCCTTAAGTTGTTAACATTGTGAAATTTGTAAATATATAAATCTAAAAAAAAGAAACCGGACCAACACAAACAAAATGGTTGTTAGACCCTACAACGAGGAGTTAAAATATTTAGAAAAAATCAGCGATTGTTGCTGGCGCATTAAGAAGGGCTTTCAACCGAACATGAAAGTGGAGGGTTGTTTTTACGTAAATGAAAAATTAGAGAGACTAATGTTGGAAGAGTTAAAAAATTCCTGCAGACCAGGTGCTGTTGGTGGCTTTTTGCCGGGAGTTAAACAGATTGCCAATGTAGCAGCTTTACCCGGAATTGTGGGTCGTTCTATTGGCTTGCCCGATATTCATTCGGGTTACGGCTTTGCCATTGGCAATATGGCGGCTTTCGATATGGATGACCCTTTATCTATTGTCAGTCCTGGTGGCGTAGGTTTCGATATAAATTGTGGTGTACGTTTGTTACGAACTAATTTATACGAAAAAGATGTGCAACCTGTTAAGGAACAACTGGCTCAAAGTTTATTCGATCATATACCAGTGGGTGTAGGTTCGAAAGGTATTATTCCCATGAACGCTCATGATTTGGAAGAGGCTTTGGAAATGGGCATGGACTGGAGTTTAAGAGAAGGTTACGTTTGGGCTGAGGATAAAGAACATTGTGAAGAATATGGACGTATGTTAAATGCTGATCCATCTAAAGTAAGTTTAAGAGCCAAAAAGAGAGGTTTACCGCAATTGGGCACGTTAGGTGCTGGTAACCATTATGCTGAAATCCAAGTTGTGGATGAAATTTACGATAAATGGAGTGCCTCAAAAATGGGCATTGAAGAAAAGGGCCAAGTATGTGTAATGATC
Source organism: Pollenia griseotomentosa (assembly GCA_963931875.1). NCBI lineage: Eukaryota > Metazoa > Arthropoda > Insecta > Diptera > Polleniidae > Pollenia > Pollenia griseotomentosa. Next base: position 189,700,925 of record OZ007561.1, read on the forward strand.
CACTCCGGTTCCAGAGGTTTTGGCCATCAGGTAGCAACAGATGCTTTAGTGCAAATGGAAAAGGCCATGAAAAGAGATAACATTGAAACAAATGATCGTCAATTGGCTTGTGCTCGCATAAACTCTCCCGAAGGCCAAGATTATCTTAAGGCTATGGCAGCTGCTGCTAATTTTGCATGGGTTAATCGCAGTTCCATGACTTTCCTTACTCGTCAAGCATTCGCAAAAATGTTCCACACCACACCAGATGATCTTGATATGCATGTGATTTATGATGTCTCGCACAATATAGCCAAAGTTGAAAATCACATTGTGAATGGTAAGGAGAAAAAACTTTTGGTTCATCGTAAAGGTTCAACTAGAGCTTTCCCTCCCCATCACCCTTTGATTCCAGTAGATTATCAATTGACTGGCCAACCTGTTTTAGTAGGTGGTACCATGGGAACTTGTTCTTATGTTTTAACTGGTACCGAAAAGGGTATGCAAGAGACTTTTGGTTCAACTTGTCATGGAGCAGTAAGTTTAAGTAATTAAGAGTAAAATAAAAATGTTTATTTATTTTCTTAAAAAAAATTTCAGGGTCGTGCTTTATCTCGTGCAAAATCTCGTCGTAATTTAGACTATATAGAAGTTTTGGAGAAATTAGATGAACTCGGTATTGCCATTCGGGTGGCTTCGCCAAAACTGGTTATGGAAGAAGCTCCTGAATCCTACAAAGATGTCACCGATGTGGTCAATACTTGCCATGCTGCTGGTATTAGTAAAAAATGTATAAAACTAAGACCTATTGCTGTTATCAAGGGTTAATAGCACCTGCTGAGTATGTTAAATAAACATATAGGTTAAAAGTATTGTTTTGTAAAGGGAATTCTTTCGAATTTGTAAACCTAATAATTCGTTGTACTCAATATACGTCGTTTATTTTTGTTAACAAATTTGTGTATTATTTCCATTATAATGATAAATAATTATTAATTTAAAAAATTTAATCAAATTACATATACATATTTTATGTTAAAAAAGTAACATACTAGCAAAATAGTTTTTTTTTAAATAAAAGTATTACGATCGTAAAAACATTTTATCAAGTTGTTTATTTACTGACGGAAAGTTCTTCGATTTGTTGTTTATTTCCATGGTACAACAACACCATGTTTATTTCGTTTAAAAAACTGTAATTAAAAATATTCAGGGGGTCTTCTGAGTAGACTCTACTCCCTATTGCGATGCGAAAGCTTAATGCCAATTTGGAACTCTATCACTTTCGCAACATTTTCTGAAAATGAAGCAATAGTGGCAATAAAAATTAAAGATGGCGCGGATTAACAGTAATGAAATGCTGGTGTGTAAAAATATTTGAAATTGGAAAATTGAAATAAAATATAGTGATGATTTACGAGAAGAAAAAAATTAAAAGTTGCGAAAGACATATGCGCAAACGTATTAAAGAGTACCAATCGCTAGATTTGCTACAATTTTCTTTAGCATCGCAGTAGAGAGTAACCCCCCAGGTGTGTCACAGAAACCAAATTCGTACGGAAGTTAAAGTCAAAACGTTTTTACCTTCTCGAGAAAACCCACAACCCAAAAACTTTTCGTTTTTAATTTATTTCAAAATAGTGAGGTGTAATAAATAATTTGAGAGCACTTACATAAAAGAAACGTTCAAAAGATATTTCGAATTGAAGAGAATCCTTTTGCTTCAGTTGTGTCTTGAAAAATAGACAAAACCCGTTTACGTAGCCAATTTTATATATGTAGTATGTATTTGTTTAATGTTGAGTGCCCCGGTAGGCTAGCTGGTAGTGAGCTAGTCTATCAGTGCGGCGGTTGCAGGTTCGATTGCCGCAAGAGACGCTGATCTCCTGCAGCGTAGAGCTTCGCGGGATTAGCTTAGAGGAAAGAAAAACGATTTAGTTTCAAACTAATTTTTTTTTAATTCATTTTCAAATTGCTCACAATTGTTTCTATTTTTTTAGTGTTAACAGCTGTTTAATAAAGACACCATATTTAGTAAAAAAAACACGTGAGCCAAGATAGCGTCGACGAAATAGCGTCGAATTTGGGAATTTAAAAACCGGGAAAACAAAATACCCAAATTAGCGTCTTTTGTAGAATAAGAACAAAAAGTTAGCGTCGAATTTAGGAATTTAGAGGGGTTTCAAAAAATAAAAAAAAGTTAGCGTCGAATTTAGGAATTTAAAAAGGGGAAGTAAAAATAACTAATATTTTTAATAAAAATACAAAAAATAGTTAACACAAATTAAAAAATACACATTTAGGAACAAAATAAGCGATGCGTACAAAAAATCGTACGGTCTGTTCCCGAGATATTTGGGTGCATCCAAAATGGTCAGTAAGAAGCATTGCTGATTTATCCCATGGAACACAGGCTTTTGCACGGTATAAACTGTATATATTCTAAAAGTAAATCGTTTTCCGCACAAAATGCGCGATGTGTGCAAAAAATCATTCGGTTAGTTCCCGAGATATTTGGGTGCATCCAAAATGGTCAGTAAAAAGCGTTGCTGATTTATCCCATGAAACACAGGCTTTTGCACGGTATAAACTGTATATATTCTGAAAGTAAATCGTTTTCCGGACAAAATGAGCCATGCGTGCAAAAATCGTTCGGTTAGTTCCCGAGATATTTGGGTGCATTCAAAATGGTCAGTAAAAATCGTCATTTTGTGCGGAAAACGATTTACTTTCAGAATATATACAGTTTATACCGTGCAAAAGCCTGTGTTCCATGGGATAAATCAGCAACGCTTTTTACTGACCATTTTGGATGCACCCAAATATCTCGGGAACTAACCGTACGATTTTTTGCACGCATCGCTCATTTTGTGCGGAAAACGATTTACTTTCAGAATATATACAGTTTATACCGTGCAAAAGCCTGTGTTCCATGGGATGAATCAGCAACGCTTTTTACTGACCATTTTGGATGCACCCAAATATCTCGGGAACTAACCGAACGATTTTTTGCACGCATCGCTCATTTTGTGCGGAAAACGATTTACTTTCAGAATATATACAGTTTATACCGTGCAAAAGCCTGTGTTCCATGGGATAAATCAGCAACGCTTTTTACTGACCATTTTGGATGCACCCAAATATCTTGGGAACAGACCGTACGATTTTTTGTACGCATCGCTTATTTTGTTCCTAAATGTGTATTGTTTAATTTGTGTTAACTATTTTTTGTATTTTTATTAAAAATATTAGTTATTTTTACTTCCCCTTTCTAAATTCCTAAATTCGACGCTAACATTTTTTTTACTTTTTGAAATCCCTCTAAATTCCTAAATTCGACGCTAAGTTTTTGTTCTTATTCTGCAAAAGACGCTAATTTGGGTATTTTGTTTTCCCGGTTTTTAAATTCCCAAATTCGACGCTATTTCGTCGACGCTATCTTGGCTCATGTAAAAAAAAACAACAAGTAAAAGTTCTATGTTCGTAAAAGTAGATACGGCATAGCCTGTTATCTTATATGCCCTACAACATGGTGCGATAGGAGCTGAAAGTTATATAAATACCGTTTTTCATTTCAATTTTTAAGCTTTGGCTCTTGCCGTTCTCCAGATATACAATAATCTGTAATGTCTGCAAAAGAAGTGCCTCGCCCATGAATCAAAAAACATGATTGCGCACTCAGCCGTACAAAAAAATTTCTACTGCGCATGTACGTCATCATAGACTTAATATGAGTGTTTGTTGTAAAAAATGTAATCGAACACAAATGCACATACACAAAGTCTATTTCTACGTCACACACAAAAATAACGGACCTGCGCAATGCGCAATCTTGTTTCTTTAATTCATGTGCCTCGCCCACCTCTCCAATCCTGACCACATTTTGTCTTTTGTACATAGGTACTTACAGTTAAAAATTTTATTGTAAATCAAAAACAAGAACAGATTCGTAAAACTGCTCTCGGCGGAGAAGCAGCTCGCGCGTCATTGGCATTATTTCTTAAGCCTAATCAGGCCGTCCTTGTTTGTCTACCTCGTGCGTTTTACGTCTCACCTGTTAATGGCTTGGCGTCGGATAACTGCAGCGCGTTATGGATTCTTCGGGGTTCGACCTTGTGATTTTGAAGACATTTTGAGAATATAATTTATATAATTGGTGTAATTACGCTTGAAGAAGAATTGAACGACGCTAGTATATTCTAGCAGAAATTGGCAATGGCGTTACTTGCTAATATACCGGCCTTATAACTAGCTGCTATCACAGCTAGGAAACTTAAATCAAAGCAAACAAGAACACCTGAACAGTACGAAATGATAGCAAATTTATTATTGATTACTGTTTTTTGCACTAAATTTATTTTTTTTATTGAAATGTATACAAATTGCTTTATTTGTGTTCCGATACAAAATGTTTCATGGCAAAACTGCAAATCTAGTCTTTTTCCTTTTTCTAGGTGTGGCATCCTTAGCCTCAAAACTTTTTATATTAACCGTGAATTACCCTGTAATTTTCCCATAACTAAAACATTACAATAAGAACAACTATGTAAATAGACACGAACAACAAGAAAATTTTTTATACATTTTCTGTGAAAAACTCAAAAATTCGTGTAAAAAATTAAAATAAATAAATTTAAGGCGTGATAAAGCAACACAAAATAAATAATTTCCAAAAATTGTAATTAAGATTTGAATGGGTAGTGAGAAAATAACTTTACTTGTTTGGTTCCATGCAAGTGTAATACAGCAAAGAAAAAGGCGCCACCAAGAACGACAAAAATATAATTAAGAAAAAAAGTAAAAAGTTTTCTTACAAAAGGTATGTTTCCATAAAATTATCAAAACAAAATATGAATTAAAGCCAAAATTCAAATTTTAGAAATGCCCCGTTTGCTGCCCGCTGAGTATTTGTATTCTGGCGCAATGGATGATTGTTTAAATGAATATATAACACCACCTAAAATAACCCTTGCAGCAACTTCACAACAACATAAATCTTCTCAGCAACATCATCTAGCAAAAGATATAGCAACAAATGCTTTACCTAACTCCATAACATCTTCGTCCCTTAGCCTCCCAGCTAATATAAATGATAATGCACAACAGGAACAACCAACTTCTTTCAAACTACAATCAGAACATCAAATACATACAATATCCTCTGGTGATGAGGAAGATTTTATTATTGAACAAAATACTATCGAAGAACAAATCACAAATATCTCTTCTGACGAAATTGGAGATTTTGAGGGATTCGATGATTATACTACGCCTAATAGTAGTGGACTTATTAATGACGCTAGTCAGGAAGATCTAAATATGCCTAGGAATTACTTAAAACGTCTTTCGCAATTGGATTCCAATGAGTGTTATGAATATTCCGAAGCTTATGTAGAAGCCATTGAAGTAGAGGATGACGATGAGGATGAAGAAATTGCAATTTACGACGATGGTAAAATTATCTACAAGCCTAAAGAGGAGATCACACCAAAAAAGTCCAAAATGTACCGATGTGAGACACATACACCAAATAAACGGAAAAAACATGAAATTGATGCACAATTTAGTGGTAAGTAGGAAACTTTTTATTAAAAAACTACGTTTTCTCTAATCCCAACAAACACGGAGCTTTGATTTCAAATTAAAAATGATTTGAAATCAAACGTTTTCTCAAACGAAAAACGTTTGATAATGATTTAAAAATCACAGCATTCTCAACAAAAAGGAGAAATTATTATCAAGTTGAAAAATGCCTTTCTTTTCAACTTGCTTTACAACGTAATTCTCAAATGTTTTTCAAATGTAAATTATAATACAATGTGGAACATAAATAAAAATATATTATTTTTTAAATGAAATTAACTATTTATTTAAATAAACTGTGAGATAAACACTCGGCAACATAGCTAAAAGATCAAATAATGTTCTTTCGTCCTCTTATTATTGCAAAGACGAAATTGGCACCCTTTTATTTTGAGGATTGTAGCACAGCGATTGTTCAACGAACTTTCTTCACTTTCCCGTTTTATTGTCCTTTTTTCGTATTCTTAATGATTGTAATTACTCACAAATAATTTTTATTTTTCACAAGAAATAAACTGTTCACTTTATATTAATATTTATTTTTAATAGCAAAACACATGTAACCACAAAGTAAAAAATGTAACTTTAATCGCCATTTGTAATGCTTACATTTATTTTTCGCTTTAGTGCTTCCTAGTTTATTTTTGATTTGAATTTAACATTTGACATCAAGTTGATATCAAATGTTTATTTTAAAATCATTATCAATTTGAATTTAAATGTTAAATCAAACAAGTGAAAAACGTTTGAGAATTCTGTTTGATGTCAAATGATAAAGTGATTTCATATCAAAGGTTTGACTTCGTGTTTATTGGGATAGTAAAAAATAACTCAACCAAAAATTTAAAATATATTCTTTAATGATTTTAGCAAATTTACTCACTCAATTAAAAACTCCACCCGATCAAATAGTTGAGGTTAATTCAGATTCAACTACTAATTCCCTGAAACAGAAACGACAACAAATTAATACCAAGTTTCAATTAAATCTAAATCAACAGCAAAATAACAAACACAACAATAATCCCAATAAATGTTCAACAGAATCAACTAGTGAATTTCCAGTAAGTTCACCCTCAAATCCACAACAACCCAGAGGTGGGAAATATCCCCCGCGTCCACCTCTTCTAAAAAATACCCTGCCAGCTGATTCATTTGAACGACAACTTGCAATGATAACTGCTTGTAATCCACAAATGACTTTGGCAGAAAAAATTCAAACGTGGGACTGTGATGAAGATCTTAGTGATGTTGAAGATGTAAATAAGTTCGATGAAAAATTCAGGCGTCAGGAGAAACAGAAAATGGAACAAAGAGAAAAAAGTGGACGTATTAAAAACACGGAAAACAAAAACTACGATTACTTTACATTTCGCCAAATGATACTCATTTACATGAAAGAACAAAAAAATCAAAAATACAATCCAAGCGGCCCGGGAGGAGTTGGTGGAATGGGAGTATGTTGTGGAAAAGGTGTGGACACCTCTGGAAGTGAATCTAGTAAAAGTATGGCACATGTTGATGAAAGACCCTCAACTTCTGCAGTGGCTCAACAACAATTACAACAAAGACGTTCCAAGCCGCAATTATGCTTAGAAACCGGAGAACCTAAGAAACGTATGGTGAAAGAGATACCTAAAAGAAATCAAAATTCAACAACTCCACCACAAACATCATCTTCTGACAACGACAGAGATTTTTTTCGAAATTCGAAAAGCAACACAGGACAACGCCTAATACAAACACATGAAAAATTATTATGTCCTAGCAGTTCTGAGGAAGCCATTAGCCAAGACGTTCCTACACATGTGTTTTTGAAAACGAACAGTAAATGTGCTCAAGTTGCATTCAAAAATGCTCGAAAAAAGTCACCACCCCCACCACAACTGCTAGCCCCACAATCAAAATCCAATGAAACCCCAACACAGACAAAAAACTCCCGAGTTTTAACCGATGCAGAAAACGATTCGGTTTTTCGGCTACACCGGCTTAACCGAGAAAGAGATAAAAATGATCGCTCACCAGTGATAAATGAAACAGATGAACAGCAGTCCACTAGTATTATAAAAGTACGTATGGGCTTAAGAAATGAAAACCAAAGCGAACTATTAATGGAAAAGAAGCAGGAACTTTTTAAAACACCTATTATACCCCAAAAGTATTTAGCAAATTCATTAATGACTACAGAGTATCAAAGACAATCTAGTTTATCGCCGTCAAAAAATCTAGCAACAAATGAAGAGATTAAAAAAGAATCTCAATCAGTAAATTTTTCTTCGCCATCACCACTAGCAGCAAAAGTTAAAAATGAAAATAGTTCAGAGAAATTTGAAATAATATCTTCAAACGATGATCAAGATGGTGTCTATCATCAGCAACATGAATTTTGTAGTTATTTAGGCTTAACGGGTATGTCAACGGCCACAGCAATGGCTAACGCTGTAGCAGAATTGGCACAGTGTAATTTAGCTAGACGATCTATGCGTGTTTTGCGTCAACAACAACAGGAACGTCGAGACAAATCCGCAAAAGAGGAGAGACAAATACAAGCTCTAAAATTAAAACAACTTAAAGAGATTCGTAAGCGTGAAAAAGTCGGCTGTGATATTATACCTGTGATGGAAACAGACGAATTAACTGTTATAAAAAATTATGAAAGGTAAGTTTAAATTTTTATAAATGTATTTAAAAAAAATCTAGTTTAAACTAACAAGCATTTAAAATAAAAATTTTAAGTTTTATTAAATCCAAATAATAATAAATTCTTCTTTTTAGTTCCCACTCGCAAGCTTCTGAACCCGCAACATCTTTAAAAGAGCCTATATATAAAACTAGTAACAATTCTAACACCAAATCATCGACACAATCACAAAACTCAATTACCATTATCAAAAAAGATCCAGAAATAAAAATTCTTTGTCAAATAACTTCTAAAAATAAAGAAGATGATGATCTTTCTACAGAATGTATCAAAAAAATTACACAACCCGTTAGAGAAAAATTAATGCGTCAAGTAAAACAAAGTAAATTTGTTAAAGCAACTGATAATGACAAACATATTAATGAGGAAGAAAACCTTGAAGAAAATATCAAGGTTAGTGACATTCAAAGTGTTCAAATTAATAAGGAAGAAAAAATTAATAGTGTCCTGGATATGCCTTCAATAGAGAAAGAAACTATTAAAAGAATTTTAAGATCACCAAGATTGTCTACTGGCAAAAGCCCAACAAAAAATACTGGAAGTAGATCTCAAACACTAAATAAAACAAAAGAAAATATACAAAATCCGGAAACATCTTTGGTTTGTAAACTTGAATCTGTGGTTGATACAAATTCGGTGACAAAAAGTTTAGATAACATATGTGCTAGTCCTTTTTTAAAAGTTGAAGACTTTAAAAAAGATGATTTGCAGAATATAAAAACTGAAGAGTTAAGTTCAAAGAACCCTGATATACAGGTAATATCCTCAACACCCAGTACCATTCAACAAACATTTCAAATGGCTTTAGAGGAATCACGTAAATCCAAGCCCAGTATTTTTATAGTACAATCTTTGGAATGTAAAAAGGAAAAAGTCAACAAATTAAATACAAATTCTTTTACGGTAATGGAAAATTTACACTTTGCAGCGACATCACCATATGAAATAAATGAAAAACTTGAAATAAAAAATGACACCCTTACAAAATCTCTTAAAGCATCTCGTACTAAATACAAAACAAATGTTAAAAAGAGAGTTTTCAAAACTCGCAAAGGCAAAAAATATCCAGCCTCTAAAAGGCAGCTACGTAAACGTAAAATCATTGTTATAAAAAACTTGTTACCAAAACAGAAGTCTTACAGTAGATTGAATGAAATTAAAAGAGAATTACGTTCATCGCCTCGAATTCACGAAAAGCAAATACAAGAAACTATTGTAAATAAAACCGAAATCGGAAAACAGAAAACTAAAACTTCTGATTTTAATGAGATAAAAAGTTATCGTACTGTACACACAGAAACCAAAGATTTGGAAAATTATCTGAATAAAAATAACAACCAAACCAAGAAACGTTTAATGGCCAAAGCTTCAGCTTTATTGGAAAGATCCAGACGCATGACTTTACGTGGTAGTTGTAATTTAGTTAATAAAAAACCTAAACATGGCACAAGAACACAAACATTAAAACCCAAAGTCGCAGCAACTGCAAGAGAAAGTCGAAGTTTTAAAATTTCATCAGAAAATTTATTACAAATGCCTGTAACAGAAAAAACAAAAAGAACATTGAAAACAGTAGAACAAATAAATAATGCATTATTACCATCAAATTTATTAGAAAGTGAAAATGTTGTTGTTTCATCAACTACAAATACCTACGATGAAAGGCTTATCCATGAACCTTTGACTACACAATCACCTATTACTCTAAGGTCCCTACGTAATGCAGCCTCATATGTCATTGCCCCCTCACCTATAGAAACCAAAGACCAGTTTACACAGTGTAATGCTAATACTGGTGTACATTATCTTAACACTCCGCCCTTACCCACACAATATCTTCGTAATCCTTTGAAATCGGAACATGGTGCTGTTCATTATATCTATCACGAATTGGATATATTGATTGTGATACAGGAACGTTTGGTTAGTTTTTGGAAATACTCAAAATTGATTAGTATGTTGATGCCGCAAACTAAAGTGGCAGCTTGTGCACATCACCCAATACAACAGTGTGGTATTCATATTAACAAACAACATGTTACGGATAATTGTTGTAATAATCAATTCAAACAACCTGCTTTATCATCAACGCTGAGCGAATCACATGAATGTGGAGAATGGATTCAATTGGGAGAATTACGCCGCTTAAATATTGGTAAACAAATAATTTGAAGAACATTTGGAACATAAACCATAGATCTTAAGTAAAGATTAAATTAAATGAACTAGAGCAGATCTTGGACTGAACTAGATCTAAACTAAGGCCCCTATTACGGTTTACAACTCAACTCAGTTGAGTTGTAATTAAGACAAATGGTTGTGATTAGTTGTAATTTTTGTTATGTTGTTATTCACAACAATATAGCAAAGTTGAAAACTATAATGCGAAAATTAAGAAATTACAACTCAACTCAGTTAATACCGTAATAGGGGCCTAAAGGTCCAATTAGACGTGACATAACCATAGGAAAACTGTATTACCATAACCACTGTATTACCAAAATGACAAACATATGACAATTTTGGTTTCTAAATTCGCCGTTACGGCTGTGGCATTATCTAATGTGAGCTTTAAGCTAAAAATTAACTAGAACTGAACTGAAACTTACTAGAACTTTACTACAAAAGAATTACAACTGGACTAACGTTAAAATAATACTCCATGTTTTAACAATCGCAAAGGTTAACGTTTGCGTTCTTGACTTGATATTACATAATAGGAGATCTGTAAATCGCAATCGCAAGAAGTTTGGCGACTTCAAATCGCAAAAGTATGCTCAAGGGCACTAGAGTAATTTTAAGAAACTATAGCACGAGTGTCAGAACACCATAAAATAAACCTGGCGTTTTGCGATTTCAAATCGTGCAATTGTCAAAACACGGCCGACTGTCTCAAAACTATTTAACCATTAAATTTAGCGACATTAAAATTTTTCAGAAATTAACAAATTTTGCACAGTTAAAGTTTTAGAAATACATATTACTTTTTTCGCAACTTGGCTTTTGTTTTCATAAATTTTTTTATTTGTTTTTTTTTACAGATTTTGAAATCTCAGTACCTTATGCAAATCGCATTTGCCTACATAATTCTACACCCATCTATTTAGAAATGCGTGCTCAACAATTGCCTAAAAATCAACGTGATTGTAGTTTGCTATCAATGTATATAAACATATATTACTATCATGATGAGGAAATGATTGCTAAATGTAATTCAATATCACTGGACTCAATACAAAGGTAAGTTTTTGTTTAAATCAATTTTAAACATATACTTAAAAAAATCCATGCCTTATGTGCGAATATGTACGAAATCGTTCGTAATTTTTTGGGTACAATGTACGAAATCTACGAAATGCTTAAGTAAAACACAAAATAAAATTTTGTAATTTACGAATAATATATATAACAAGTAAGAGTGCTATATTCGGCTATGCCGAATCTTATATACCCTTCACCATGATGAGATAAGAACAAAAAGTTATATACATAAATAACGTTCTTAAGATAGGTATATATAAATATTAATTGGCGTGGCTCAACTTTTCATTTCGTCATGCCAAAGAATATAAAAAAAAACAAAAAATGCATACATGTACCTGAGCCCGTTTCCTCTTTTGTCAAAGTTGATGTTTGAAATTCGTTTTATAATCTTAAAATCGTTTTTTAGAACATAAAAAAATTAAATAAAAAAAAAAAAAAAAAATTCTTTTTGGGATTCGAACTGGCAATATCATCAGTCTCAGGAGAGAACTTAACAACTCGGCTACGAATGCTTTTACTGAAGAAGCATTAAATTAAAATCTATTGAGTCTATGAGTTTGTTTCTTTATTTGAGCGGCATATCATATATGTACATGCATTAATGTGTATGTGGATGCGTAAAATTAAATACATTACAAATATAATCCACCACTTGTAGTGAAGGGTATAAAAAAACAACAAAAAAAAAAAAAAAAAAAAACACATTACCAACACTGCATTACCATAGCCACTGTATGACCGTAGAAACCAAAATTGAATTGGTTTGTATGGTATGTTAATGTCGTTTTGGTAATACAGTGTTGGTATGGTAGGGTCTATGAAATAACTCCCACGAAATAAGTCCCACTTTTAAAAACGAAATAAGTCCCACAAAAAATTGCTGTTTTGAAAGTGGGAGTTATTTCGTTTTTAAAAGTGGGACTTATTTCGTCAATTGGTGGGACTTATTTCGTTACGCGTTTTTATTTTAAGTGGGACTTATTTCGTTTTGAGTGGGAATAAATTCGTTTTGTAAAGTGGGAGTTATTTAATACCCCTAAATTTATATTTTGGTGGGATAGAGCCATGAAATATAAGGCCATTATGGCTTTATTTCTCATTTTTTTCTTATTCAAAAAGTTATATATTGGACATTTCGTAAAAGGGACAACTATAATTTTTTGTCCTTATCTCTCATGGCTCTCCTTTTTTTGTTATTAATTACTTTATACTTACTATAATAAAAAAACTTTAAAGAAATGTGTACAAATAGGTACCGAACTTAACTACTGGAAAAACAATATTAAAAAAAATTGTTGACGTAATTACGTATGTATGTGTTTTATTATATTTTTAGTAGGAAATTGGAATTCGTGTTCCATGTTTTCTAATATCACCATTACAAAATACAACTAATCCCAATGCCACGTTAAAACTATAATACCGTCTACCATGCACTGGATCTTCAAGCCATTTATAAAGGTCGATAATTTTAATCTGATGGTCCTTCCGAAACGGTTTCCATCTTAATAATAAGAACAATTGTTGTTACTAGTAGGCGTTCTCTATACGTTCCTTGACCGAAAAAAGAATTAATAATAAATTCTGGAACTCTATCAAAATTCGTAATATCCATTCCATTAAGAAGCCTTCTGCAAGCTTGCATACGATTTTTCTTTATTATTCCTCTGCTTTGATTATTTATATTATTCGACGTGTTTTTTTCGAAGAGCCAAATACTTCTTATTTGAAATCGAATTAAACAGTGAAAAAGTGGGACTTATTTCGTTTATGAAAGTGGGACTTAATTCATTTAAGAAATATATTATTCAAGGGGGAGTTTTTTCATTTTGAGTGGGAGTTATTTCATTTCAAGTAAATTTTTAAATCATTTCATTTTGGTGGGACTTATTTCGCTTTCAAAAGTGGGACTTTTTTCGTGGGAGTTATTTCATTTTTTTAAGCAATTTTTGGTGGGACTTATTTCGTTTTTAAAAGTGGGACTTATTTCGTGGGAGTTATTTCATAGACCCGTTATGGTAATGTCAAGTCTAATTGGACCTTTAAAGTTATTTCATTTTTTTAAGCAGTTTTTGGTGGGACTTATTTCGTTTTTAAAAGTGGGACTTATTTCGTGGGAGTTATTTCATAGACCCGGTATGGTAATGTCACGTCTAATTGGACCTTTAAAGGAAAAAATTGGAGGCAGTCGTGGTTTTTTACTCATATCTTTGCCATTTGTGGACCGATCTTGCTGAATTTCAATAGCAAACAATTCCGGACCATATGTGACATAAATGTGTAATAACCTGGCCCCCATCATATATGGGGTCTTCGGAAAATCCATTTCAACGGACAGACGGACAACGTTAAATCAACTTCGCTCCTCATAAGGACCCAGAATATATATACTTTATAGGGTCTAACATCAATATTATAGAAATTACAAACGGAATGACAAACTTATATATACCCTATTCACCACCTGTGGTAAAGGGTATAAAAATCAAACGCTGTGTCTTAGTCTCGCTAAAACTCGAGAACTACTTGAACGATTTGTATGATTTTTTTTTGTTTTGTTCGTCTAATCACGAGGAAGCTTTAGTTCAGAAAAGCCTAAAAAAAGGTTAAAAAAGCGAAAATTGTGTTTTGTATGCAAATTTTACATTGCACCATTAATTGATGTGGATTAGTCTAATACTGAACCGATTTTCCTGAAAGTTTTACAGTTACATCACGTGAGCTCTAAAAATAAAATAGGCTACTTATTTTTTTGATAGGGGCAGGAGAATTGCTACCCCCCATAGGATGCCAATATTAAATATCGCATATCTAAAGAGCCGCTGCACGCATTTTGTTGAACTTTTGGTAGTAGGACCTTTTGAGCCCCAAAATTTAAACAATATAGCAGCGGGGGAAGTGGTACTCCCCATAGGACGCCAATCTTTAATATCGCATATCTTAAGAACTGTTATAGTGAGAATGTTCAAACTTTGTAGAAGTCACTCTTATGGTCTACTATACTTTTGAAAATAAAAATAACGTGGGTAGGCGCAGGGGGGGAAATACCTCCCATAGGATGCATATAACAAATATCGCTCAACTGAAGAACTATTAAAGGGAGAGTCTTCAAACGTGGTTAAAGTCACTATTATGGTAAACTATAAATTTCAATATAAAAATGGGCGGGGTAGTCAGAGGAAGAGCAGTACCCCCCAAAGAACGAAAATGTCAAATACCTAATATCTGAAGACAAAAGTCTTCTAGCTTTTTAGAACCCACTCTTAAGATAAACTGCACCTTTCAAATAAAAATTAAGGGGGGTAGGTGCAGGGGGAGCAAGAAACCTTTATATATAGGCTGATAAACTACTGAACCTATTTTCCTGAAATTTTAACACTAACATCACGTGAGCACCGAAAAAAATAGGCTACATTTTTTTCGATAGGAGCAGGGGAAGTGGTACCTTCCATAGGATGCAATATTAAGTTTAGCTTATCTTAAGAACCGCTGCACCCATTTTCTTGAAATTTTTGCAGTAAGCCCTGAAATTTAAATAAGGGATCGGCAGGGGAAGTGTTATCCCCATAGGACGCCAGTGTTAAATATTGCATATCTTAAAAACTGTTGTATTGATAACGTTCTAACTTGGTAGGAATCAATCTTAAAGTAAACTTCAAATGAAGAACTATTAGTGCTAGAGTCTTCAAACGTAGCTGAAGCCAATATTATGGTAAATTATAAGTTTTAAAATAAAAATTGGCGGGTAGACGGAGGGAGAGGAGTGCCCCCCATAGAACAAAAATATTTAATACCGAATATCTGAAGATAAAAGTCTTCAAGCTTTGTAGGATCCACTCTTATGGTAAATTACATCTTTTAAGATAAAAAAAAAGTAAGGGTGTAGGTGCAGGAGAAGCAATAAATAATATATAAATGAAAAAGCGTATGGTTGTTTTTTCTCTCAAGACTCCTTACCTACTGAAATTTTCACATAGGCTATTAATATTTTTTAATTTAATTGACATAAAGATTTCAACATATTTGGAGTACTATTAAAGTGAAAGTATTCCAATTTTGTACTGTAAAAGAATAATATTTAGTACAAGATGCTTTGTTATCAATACACGAGATTTGTTTTTAAAAATTTTTATTGTTTTATTTCGATTGGGGTAGCAAAGCGCACCGGGTTAAGCTAGTTTACGAATAAAAATTCGTATTTTACGAAATATTTTTGTTTAATAAAAAAAATTTTCTACACAGAAAAAAAATATTTTCGTGAATTTATTTAAATAGTATTCTTAGAAAATAAAAATGATTATTCTGGAGAAAATAATAAATTTCATAACTTTAAAGAATGTTAACAAATAAATTTGGCATTGCAACGATTTTAACATTATATAAAAGTAATATGTATGTTTAAATAAAAATTTCATAAATTCTTAAATGTATTTTAATCAGATAGTTCTTTCAAAAATAATAAAAAAATAATTGACAAACCTATTGAACAAAAAAACTACACTAGCAGCCCACTGTGCGTTGAAAAATCACAAACCATATTTTGAAGGAGTAAAAATATTACATGAAGAGAGAAATTATTCGAGGAGATTTACATTAGAGATGCTGCACATTATTGATGTTAATCCACAGCTTCGTCTCAATTACCGACAAGACACAGCAAATTGTGCACACATATACAGACAATTAATTAATAAAAACAGACGATCGATAAACTAGATTTAGTTAAGAAAATCTAATAAGAAGTGGCACAAGTGTTATTGTGAAGTTTTGTGTTTATTATATTTTTTAATTGTTTACATGTAATTATCTTTGTAATATTATGTTTTGTTTTTTGTTTAATGTTAATAATAATTATTATTGTATTTATTTATCCAGACCCCCTGAATATGGTTAGCGATGTTAACCGAAATATTGGGAAAATAGTAATAAAAATATAAAAAACGAAAATATCACGAGTTTTTATTTTTTATTTTATTAATTTACGTGGACCTGCAGCCAAACAAAAACAACAAATAATTTATATATATCGGAAAAAGGTCAACTATAAAAACATACAAATAATCCATAATATAATTAAATTGACGATTAATTTAATCTAAATACCTTCAATATTTTAAGCAAGCATGCAAACGCCTAAAATTTGTTTATTGAAACAATTTTTTAACAATGTAGATCGTTAAGAAACAAGCATTTAGTGTTTACATTATTCAAAACACTGCATTCTGGTAATCAATTCTTTTATCCTAACAAATACCTAAAGAACATTTTCCCCAATTTTGCAGTTTGTATTTAGTAAACATTGACAAAATAACATAATAACTTTAATCTGCATTTGAAATAAACTTTTTAAAATGCAGCAATTTGTTTTTTCTTATTACCGACTAACAACTACAATTCGAGTCGAAAAAAGCCAATCAATTGTAGGGGAATGTAAGAAAAGATAAACTCACTGTTTTTGTTGGTGTTTTGTCTAAGCTTTGATATTGTTTGCACGTAAGACTAAACGTTTGTTATTCTCATTTGTTTTACAGTTTCATTTGTATAATAACTTTAGCTTTTGCAAATTATTTGGAAAAAGGTTTCCTGATGATCTGGCCTAAGCAATTAGTGAAATGCGCACAGAAACTAGATTTAAGTCAACAATCAATTTCAGTGTATTAATAAAAAATAAAATTGGGAATTTAGCACGTCATTAATAACTAGCATGTACCCTCTACTACGTTTTCTTCGTGGACATATTTTTATGCCAAAGCTTATTTTTCTAGATTTAAACTTGTTTAAATTCTAGTATTTAACCCGCTACTCTAGTAGAACCAAAAAGCTAAAGAAAATTATCAAATTTTCCGTATTTCCTTTTTTGGGTTCTATATTTTCCCCCCCTTAAAGTATTAAAAAATTTCAGTATTACGAATATGTCAATGAATGGAGGAAAATGTTTTGTAAAAAAAAGTACCAAAAATAGTTACGATTTTCACCCCTTAAATGTTCGAGTTTCGAAAAAGTACCAAATTCGAATACGTATTTTTTTGATAAGTTTCGAATGTGGTATTAACTTTGTTTATGGGCATGTTCGTAAATGCATCACTGCGCTGCATTAGTGATTTCAAATGTTTATATAAATATCAGTGAAGTAGATGTGGACCAAAAAATTGTCAAATACTACACAAAAATAATACACAATAAAACAGATTATATTAATAATTTTTTTTTATCGGCATTAAAAAAAGTTTGCTTTTCTGATGCAGCGCAGTGATGCATTTACAAACATGCCCTTTTGGTTCAAAAGATAGAGGGGGTGGCAAAAAGTACTAAAATTCAGATTTTACTAGTTAACTCCATAATAGGGCCGAATTCCAAAAAAGTACCAGACACCTGTCCGCTTATTTTTCTAAAGAACAACAATAAGTAACATTTATTTTCCATCTCTTTTAGTTTTGGAGATATAAGGTTACCGAATTTTCCCGTTTTATCTTTTTTTGCCCCCTAAACATTCGAATTTCGAAAAATTCCGTCTTAGTGGATCGATTTAGGAAGTGACCAATCGCTAGTCCAAATTTCAAGTTTCTAGGGTCAACACAAACCGGGCGATGATTAATGAGTCAGTCAGTCAGTCACTCACGCAACTCTTTTATATATATAGATAAACTTGAATTATTTTACATAATTTTTACAAATTGCTAATATTTATTTTATTAATTATAAAAATTGTTGGAAAGAAGTTACTTTCGAAGTAATTAAATTTATAATTTTTTATTTAATAACAAAAATCATGCGTTATTTTACGTAAAAACTATTTTGTAAAATACAACAAATTTCCTTATATTTTTCAAAATAAATTTGCTACAAAATATTTTCGTTAAATAAAACAGCACATATGAGGTATTTTACGAGTGTTATTTTGTAAAAAATAAAAACTTTTTGCAATATTTACGAAAAATAGGACTACGAAAGAATTCGTAACATTCGTAAAACTAAAAAATGCCATAATAGACTTTTTTTATTATATACGAAACTTTTGTTAATATGTAGTATAAAAATGTCGCTACAAAAGTTTCTTTCGTATAATGTTTGCTATTTAGTAAGTAGCTTTAATTAACTGCATAAGGCCCTATAGGCTCGTTTATGTAAATGAAGAATTAATAAAAAAAAAAAAATAAAAAAAAATTAAGCATGGATTTTTTTTAATGTGTATGTATTATATATGTATATCGTTAATTGGCTTGATATGATTTTCATAAAATACTTATAATCTTTTACATTTCAGTGATATAAATTCTGTGAACTATACGACCCTAATAGATTCTCGTTATTTTATTATGACTTGGCCGCAGGAAAATCTTTTAGGCAAAACCCGTTCCGGTTTATGTAAATATTCTCTAACGCCTCAGTTAGATACTTTGGCGAGTATAAGAGAATTCAAAAGTATGCGTCACACAATACGTTATTTGGAGTGTATGAGTGGTAAGTTTTTATAAATTTTTAGATTCCGAATGGACGCTTGTTTGGTGTCGGAGTTCGGCAAAAAGCAATGCTCGGCACTCGGTAATATTTTAGCCAACCAACGAACTTTGTCGCAGTAGGTAGTAGAGCTTCCAATCGGGATTGGTTTTTCTGAATCCCGGGATTCGGGATTGAAGAAAATATTTCGGTATTCCGATTTCGATATCCCGTGATTTTCGGGATATTTTGAATCCCGGGATTCACGCGATTTTTAAAAAATTGTCGGTATATTTCAGGTTTTACAAAATTTTTTTTATATACCCAATCTAAAAAAAACTTTTTAAACTATCAGGGGTGTCATGGAAATCGAAAACGTAAAACGAAAGAATTTTAAGAGTCGTTTTTCAATAAGATTTCTGTAATAAAAAAATTTATGACAATTATTATACAAATAATGCTCTATTAGACAGAATTTTTGAACAAAAATTGTAAAAATTAGATTAAAAGTTCAATAAAAAGAACTGCCAAATTCTTTCGTTTTACGTTTTCGATTTCCATGACACCGCTGTATATAAAAAACAACTTAATTTTCGAGTTAAAGTACACATTTAATGTACTTATATTATTTATATTATATTCAACATTTTTTATTTTTCGAATTTATTCTATGAGTTAAATTTCAGTTATGTATTTTATAAAGCTTTTTTGTAATAGTTCTATTCCTTAAATTTTTAGGAATGACTTTTTATACACTACCAGACTATTATATTGTATTTTCTTGTTACATTTTACCTTAGCTATCCTTTGGATAGCAATGAAGTATATTGTATGTACAGAAAAATTTTACAATTATTAGACACCAGCAGAATGTAATGCATTTTCTGGCCCGCTACGGCCTTCGTCAGCATTCTTTGTGTCACACTGGATAGTGATACTTTATAAATTGAATGTATTTAACTCAACTATTTTAACAAATAGAAACTGGGAATTATTTCCTTTCGCAGGTTACTTTATATTATATTCAACATTTTTTATTTTTCGAATTTATTCTATGAGTTTAATTTCAGTTATGTATTTTATAAAGCTTTTTTGTAATAGTTCTATTCCTTAAATTTTTAGGAATGACTTTTTATACACTACCAGACGAAGGCCGTAGCGGGCCAGAAAATGCATTACATTCTGCTGGTGTCTAATAATTGTAAAATTTTTCTGTACATACAATATACTTCATTGCTATCCAAAGGATAGCTAAGGTAAAATGTAACAAGAAAATACAATATAATAGTCTGGTAGTGTATAAAAAGTCATTCCTAAAAATTTAAGGAATAGAACTATTACAAAAAAGCTTTATAAAATACATAACTGAAATTTAACTCATAGAATAAATTCGAAAAATAAAAAATGTTGAATATAATATAAAGTAACCTGCGAAAGGAAATAATTCCCAGTTTCTATATTATTTATATGTAAAAATAAAATAAAAATATATTTAAATTATTAATTGATCAAAATTCATAAAGACCATGCAATAAAAAACGTAACAAAACAACATAAAAATATTATTTTTATCCATATTTAATTATTGATAAAAAAAATTACACTATTTCCAATTGTTTTTTTAAAATTTTCCAAATGAATTTTAAAATTGTCCAAATATATTTTTAAGTTTTTTCAGGCCGGGTTTTTAAGATGTGGATTAAGTTTAAACTTACTTTAACGTTGTATAAAACCCAGATTTTCCGGCGAAGTGTAATTTTTTATTATTTTTGCCCCTATTATAGTTTACAACTCAATTCAGTTGAGTTGAAATTGAAGAACTGCTAATGGTGAGTTGTAAATTTTTGATGATTTTGTTAACCGCACTTACACAGAGTTGTAAACCATAATACCAAAACTGCAAAATTTCAACTGAACTAGAGTTGAGTTGTATTAAAGACCAACATTTTAAGCAAAACTAAGCTGTTCCGTTAAAATAATGTAATGGCGGCACAAATATGTTTTCATATTAACTAAACCTAGTTTAACTGACTTTTCAAAAACTCAGCCTAAATGTATTTTGAAATTATCCAAATATTTTAAATTTGTCAAATATATTTTAAAATAGTTCGCCTAATCCCGAAAACCCCGGGATTTCCCGATTGGAAGCCCTAGTAGGTAGGTAGGTAGAAAGGCTGGTGTGAAGTCTCCTTCACACCTTCACCCAGAGACCATTAGGTCCATTGTGACGCCTTATTTAACTTTGTCGTGGTTATAAAACAATTTCTTAATGATAGTTCCATTTTGTTAGAAACACTCAGATGGAAAATCGTACAAATAAATCAAATAGAAGGTACATAGTCACTGTTGTTTTGTGGCTAGATTTATCCATTTTTCATCTCGTTTAGCTTTTTAAAATCAATTTAGTTGAGTAGAAGCAAAACAACTTTTAATTTAATTTTAAAGGCATATGAAAAAAAAAATAATTTTTAAACCAACCGTTTCATTAGCAATAAGTGGACAAAATAGCGCGATATTTTTACAGCGGGTAGTGAATCAATAAAAATGTTAAATTAATGCCCTCTTTATGATAAAGTGCGATATTCGAATTTTAAAAAATTCTGTTAGTGTTTTAATTAAAAGTAATTTTTAGAGGGCCGTACGGTAATGAAGGAATACAAGTTAACATCACTGTTTTTCATACCTAAAAATATTGGTGCTAGACCTACCTTTAAGTATACCGATGTCCGTTCGTCCGGCTGGCAGGCTGTTTATGTAAACCATGTATAAACCATAATAATAGAGAGAATTCGATGAAATTTAGTACATTGGTGCGAATTATCACAAGAACCAACCCTATTGGAAATTATCAGATTCGGTTTATAATTTTCAGGCCCCCATACAAACTTTGAAAAAGAGGTTTGTGCCCATAAACCATTTTATTCTATTATTATTAAGACCATATTCGGACAAAACTATTTTATTACAATTAAGACATCCTATCAAATCTTATCGGAATCTGTTCATATTTAACCATAGCTCCCATACAAACACAATAACTATATATAATAGCTATTATTTCACGGAAAAGTTTTATGCTAGTAGGTTCAGAACTGACCATTTGTCACGTCCCGTA
Source organism: Pollenia griseotomentosa (assembly GCA_963931875.1). NCBI lineage: Eukaryota > Metazoa > Arthropoda > Insecta > Diptera > Polleniidae > Pollenia > Pollenia griseotomentosa. The sequence continues at coordinate 189,723,004 of OZ007561.1, forward strand.
CAAACCCTCTCACAAAAATTACAGTAAGACGAAAAAATCTCTTATAGATGTTGATAACAGTGTTGCCGTGGGAAAAATAAAAAAGTTACGCCTTTCTTTCAAAAAAGTAACGTTCGAAAGTTACATTTTGAAAAATTCCTTGAATATATAGTAAATTTATGTGCTTGGATGAGTATAAAACAAAAATTGTTATTCCCTATTTTACACAGAGGGAAAAAGCCGGTAAAATAAAAATAGTTTATTATTGAATCAAATAAGTTTTTTTTGGGAATACAACATTTTTTAACAAATAGAAACTGGGAATTAGTTCCTTTCGTAGGTTACTTTTTATATTGGGGGTATTCACGTCACAAGTTGCACCCTTGCGAAAATATAACAACAACCACATAGACAATTAGTTGTGCGTAAATAATTGTCTTTGTGGTTGTTGTTATGTTTTTGCACTTTTGCTTTTTTGCAAGGGTGCAACTTGTGACGTGAATACCCTTATTATATTCAACATTTTTTTTTTTTTTTTTTCGAATTTATTCTATGAGCTAAATTTCAGTTATGTATTTTATAAAGCTTTTTTGTAATAGGTAGGTAGGTAGAAAGGCTGGTGTGAAGTCTCCTTCACACCTTCACCCAGAGACCATTAGGTCCATTGTGACGCCTTATTTAACTTTGTCGTGGTTATAAAACAATTTCTTAATGATAGTTCCATTTTGTTAGAAACACTCAGATGGAAAATCGTACAAATAAATCAAATAGAAGGTACATAGTCACTGTTGTTTTGTGGCTAGATTTATCCATTTTTCATCTCGTTTAGCTTTTTAAAATCAATTTAGTTGAGTAGAAGCAAAACAACTTTTAATTTAATTTTAAAGGCATATGAAAAAAAAAATAATTTTTAAACCAACCGTTTCATTAGCAATAAGTGGACAAAATAGCACGATATTTTTACAGCGGGTAGTGAATCAATAAAAATGTTAAATTAATGCCCTCTTTATGATAAAGTGCGATATTCGAATTTTAAAAAATTCTGTTAGTGTTTTAATTAAAAGTAATTTTTAGAGGGCCGTACGGTAATGAAGGAATACAAGTTAACATCACTGTTTTTCATACCTAAAAATATTGGTGCTAGACCTACCTTTAAGTATACCGATGTCCGTTCGTCCGGCTGGCAGGCTGTTTATGTAAACCATGTATAAACCATAATAATAGAGAGAATTCGATGAAATTTAGTACATTGGTGCGAATTATCACAAGAACCAACCCTATTGGAAATTATCAGATTCGGTTTATAATTTTCAGGCCCCCATACAAACTTTGAAAAAGAGGTTTGTGCCCATAAACCATTTTATTCTATTATTATTAAGACCATATTCGGACAAAACTATTTTATTACAATTAAGACATCCTATCAAATCTTATCGGAATCTGTTCATATTTAACCATAGCTCCCATACAAACACAATAACTATATATAATAGCTATTATTTCACGGAAAAGTTTTATGCTAGTAGGTTCAGAACTGACCATTTGTCACGTCCCGTACAAACCCTCTCACAAAAATTACAGTAAGACGAAAAAATCTCTTATAGATGTTGATAACAGTGTTGCCGTGGGAAAAATAAAAAAGTTACGCCTTTCTTTCAAAAAAGTAACGTTCGAAAGTTACATTTTGAAAAATTCCTTGAATATATAGTAAATTTATGTGCTTGGATGAGTATAAAACAAAAATTGTTATTCCCTATTTTACACAGAGGGAAAAAGCCGGTAAAATAAAAATAGTTTATTATTGAATCAAATAAGTTTTTTTTGGGAATACAACATTTTTTAACAAATAGAAACTGGGAATTAGTTCCTTTCGTAGGTTACTTTTTATATTGGGGGTATTCACGTCACAAGTTGCACCCTTGCGAAAATATAACAACAACCACATAGACAATTAGTTGTGCGTAAATAATTGTCTTTGTGGTTGTTGTTATGTTTTTGCACTTTTGCTTTTTTGCAAGGGTGCAACTTGTGACGTGAATACCCTTATTATATTCAACATTTTTTTTTTTTATTTTTCGAATTTATTCTATGAGCTAAATTTCAGTTATGTATTTTATAAAGCTTTTTTGTAATAGGTAGGTAGGTAGAAAGGCTGGTGTGAAGTCTCCTTCACACCTTCACCCAGAGACCATTAGGTCCATTGTGACGCCTTATTTAACTTTGTCGTGGTTATAAAACAATTTCTTAATGATAGTTCCATTTTGTTAGAAACACTCAGATGGAAAATCGTACAAATAAATCAAATAGAAGGTACATAGTCACTGTTGTTTTGTGGCTAGATTTATCCATTTTTCATCTCGTTTAGCTTTTTAAAATCAATTTAGTTGAGTAGAAGCAAAACAACTTTTAATTTAATTTTAAAGGCATATGAAAAAAAAATAATTTTTAAACCAACCGTTTCATTAGCAATAAGTGGACAAAATAGCACGATATTTTTACAGCGGGTAGTGAATCAATAAAAATTTTAAATTAATGCCCTCTTTATGATAAAGTGCGATATTCGAATTTTAAAAAATTCTGTTAGTGTTTTAATTAAAAGTAATTTTTAGAGGGCCGTACGGTAATGAAGGAATACAAGTTAACATCACTGTTTTTCATACCTAAAAATATTGGTGCTAGACCTACCTTTAAGTATACCGATGTCCGTTCGTCCGGCTGGCAGGCTGTTTATGTAAACCATGTATAAACCATAATAATAGAGAGAATTCGATGAAATTTAGTACATTGGTGCGAATTATCACAAGAACCAACCCTATTGGAAATTATCAGATTCGGTTTTTAATTTTCAGGCCCCCATACAAACTTTGAAAAAGAGGTTTGTGCCCATAAACCATTTTATTCTATTATTATTAAGACCATATTCGGACAAAACTATTTTATTACAATTAAGACATCCTATCAAATCTTATCGGAATCTGTTCATATTTAACCATAGCTCCCATACAAACACAATAACTATATATAATAGCTATTATTTCACGGAAAAGTTTTATGCTAGTAGGTTCAGAACTGACCATTTGTCACGTCCCGTACAAACCCTCTCACAAAAATTACAGTAAGACGAAAAAATCTCTTATAGATGTTGATAACAGTGTTGCCGTGGGAAAAATAAAAAAGTTACGCCTTTCTTTCAAAAAAGTAACGTTCGAAAGTTACATTTTGAAAAATTCCTTGAATATATAGTAAATTTATGTGCTTGGATGAGTATAAAACAAAAATTGTTATTCCCTATTTTACACAGAGGGAAAAAGCCGGTAAAATAAAAATAGTTTATTATTGAATCAAAGAAGTTTTTTTTGGGAATACAACATTTTTTAACAAATAGAAACTGGGAATTAGTTCCTTTCGTAGGTTACTTTTTATATTGGGGGTATTCACGTCACAAGTTGCACCCTTGCGAAAATATAACAACAACCACATAGACAATTAGTTGTGCGTAAATAATTGTCTTTGTGGTTGTTGTTATGTTTTTGCACTTTTGCTTTTTTGCAAGGGTGCAACTTGTGACGTGAATACCCTTATTATATTCAACATTTTTTTTTTTTTATTTTTCGAATTTATTCTATGAGCTAAATTTCAGTTATGTATTTTATAAAGCTTTTTTGTAATAGTTCTATTCCTTACATTTGTAGGAAAGACTTTTATAAAATACATAACTGAAATTTAGCTCATAGAATAAATTCGAAAAAAAAAAAATGTTGAATATAATACAAAATTTTTTAATTTACAGGATTTTGTTTGTCGTGCTAAACTCCTAATTTTTATTCCTGATAAAAACACTGAAATCAACAATAAATTTCAGTGTTTTTATCAGGAATAAAAATTGGGAGTTAAGCACGACAAACAAAATCTTGTTTGTTATTGAATTTAAAAAATATGAACCCAGCAAAACAGACAAATCAGTGTATTCAAAAATAAAATTTATTTATCACTAAGTTACCTGGTTCTTTAAAACATTAAGATACAATTGAGTTGTAATTCTTAATTGATTTTTATATCAAATTTTTTGGGGAATTGAATCGGTAATTCTGTACGTTTTCGTAGAAAGTAATTTTTTTGTTATATATTTGCTATATATTCTTGCTTTATATACCCTGAAATGTTTGTATAATGTATACAACATACATCCGATAGACTCAAAATAAAGAAATGGCAGGTTTGTAGTGTAGAGGACATGGTTAATTTTCAGAAAAAATTATATATATAATTGTTAAAAAATCAAGAGACAGATGCATATACTTGTTGATATACCTTTACCAGGGCTTGGAACGACTTATGATGGCAATACCACTTGACATTTTTTCATATCCTGATCTTACCGCATCAATAACAGGAGTTAGGAACCACTCTAAGAACTATGGCTTGTGGTTATTCTGAAAGCATTCAGAAAACATAGTAGTAAAATCAGTAACTCTGCCCATTAGAATGTTTTAAAAGGAAGCGATAGAGTCAATAAATAAAGACTTCAGAAGTTATAGGGAGTTTCACACCAGAAAAATATCTCGGCAATAAGCTTGATTTTCAAAGCTTTCACATATTTTGCAATAGCAAAAAAAGGTAATTAAAGAATAAAAGTGAAATAAATATGAAAACGATTTCTTACTTACAATATATAGCACCCACTGCGTTAAAAGTATTTGCCTATAGCGTACATCAATCTCTATATTTCATACATATATTATTTGTAGATCACGCTATTAGAGTGGAATATTTGAGTTTCCGCCGACTAAAGATTTTATCGGTAAAATTGGTATTATACCTATAACAACATGTAGCGCCCACTGTATTAAAAAATAGCTGCCTTATAACGTATGCGAAATAAAATATGGACTGAAACATTAGCAGCAATAAAAAGTTTATATCAGGTATTAAAAAATCAAAGTTAATATGCAATTGTTAAAATACACAACTTAAACTTATTTTACAAAAAGATATCTAGCTTTTTTAATATTTTGAGGTACCCTACGGATATCCTCTTGAATCGCCTTTGTGTGCATTTTCTATAACATCCATTTAATTTGAGTGATAAAACAGCCTAAGTTTCTTGGTTGCTATCCCTATTTATAGATTTTTCTTTTAAAAATCGCCTAAAATTTCAATTGGTGTACCATTCATCACCTTCCATTGTAAAGTAGCTCTCACCATCCCTGATACAATGTATGGCGAACTTGCAGCAAAAAATTTTCAAACAAATAGGTTGGATGACAATTGACTGTTTTTCTGTGAAAGCTGGAATGGTTTTCTTTGCATACTTGACTACTCTCATATATGCTACGTATTTCTATTTTTAAAACTTCATTTATTTGCTAACGCACGGCAAGATTTTGCAGTACAGTAGTTTTGACTTAACTGCCTTTTATTTACGTGCACTTTTGACTTAACTGCACAAAATTGATAATTTTTGGCATTATTTTTTATAATTCCATACAAATTCCTTTTTTAAGTGCACTATCTTTACCTGCACATTTAAGATAAGTGCGCAAAATTTTTGGCATTTTAAAATTATTTTCATACAAAAAATTCAAGTTAGCTGCACTTTGACTTTACTGCCCAAAATACATATTTTCTGTAATTATTATTCAAAATCCTTCTTTATGTGCATTTTGTATACCTGCACATTTTTCATATTTTTGGGCAGCGTTAAAATATTTTCATATAAAACATCAAAGTTAGCTGCACACATGAAAAAATATGGTGGCCACTTTTTCACATAAATATCAAATTTCAGCTGTTTATAAAAACAAAAATCGCAAACAAGTCAAATTGGCATCATTATAATTCATTTATTTTGTTTGCATGTACCTACATTTATGCATATGGTTTGTGGTTACAGCCACTTTACCACGATTATATGAAATAAATAGGAAATCCTAGGCCTGGAACAGAATAAAGTAGTTGTAGTAGTATTTGAAGCTGGCGAATGCTCTGTAGCGCAACAAAGTTCCAAATTTTGCGCTTCAACTTCAAAGACTACTCAACTACGTATTCTGTTTACACTACTTTGAAACTGCCGTTTTTAACTTTTGACAGTTTGCAGCGCAAATCTTAACGTTGTACTACAGCGACTATTCCGTTCCCCACTTTATTTTTACCAATTTGGCTACCCATTCATTATAAAAATGTATAACTACAGGTTAATAAAAACGTTGTTACTCCTCTTTCAAACACTTTACTTTAGCTGCACTTTTATGCAGGTAACCACAATTGCGTACCTGCACTTTAAGGCAGCTAAATACATTTAAGATAGCTGCATTTTTGATTTACCTGCACAAAAAATCGTGCAAAGGAGATTGTGCAGCTAAGTCAAAATTACTGTATATCCGGCAAGATCTACCTTCAACAAAGCTCGAGTTTGGTTGCATTGTATCAAAACTTTTTAACCGGAACGGAACTATTAAACGGGTTTTTACTTTCGAACGTTTTTACTGTCTTATAAACAAAAGATTTTCCAATTTGGATTTCAGAAAAGTGACGAAAAAGTTAAAATTTTCTTTAATGAGGATTATTTTCACAAAATTTACAAATCAACTTACGACCTTCTAATTCGTTTTATGATATTTTTTCTACTTATTGTCAATTTATTGAACTGATGTTAAGCGAAATAGTTAAAGGGAAAGTGCCGTTACTTTTTCCATATTTTGTTTTTATATTACATTTTGTCTTATTTTTGCACTGATGGTTGAAAATCAGTCCATATTTCATTCCGCATACGTTAAATTAAAGCCCACATTATTGCCTATAATTCGTCAATACATATATTGTGGAGCATATTATTAGTTTAGAAGATATTTCCTTCGCAGGATTTGTCTTATTTTCCATTGTTTTTCATGATAATAAATAGACAATAAATTCATTAATTGAACAAAAACATAACTCAGAATAAAAATAGATACAAAAGGAAATGTATATATAAAAATTCAACATGTTTTTTTATTTTTGATCATGAATAAAGTCTTCAGTATAAAAATGGTGGGTTCAAAAGTGACCATGGGTCTTAAACAAATCCCCTCTCCAAACCCGCCTTAGGACCAAGAAATCTCATATATATATATATATATTTAAAAAATATTTGGCTTTTATATCCTTTACTAATTATAATCCTAACTTCATAACACATCTTTTCTTCAGGGTCCATAATTAGCCGCAAATAGGATACCAGTTCGAATATTTGTTTTATATACTGTGGTGTAGGGTTTCCAATGATCTAGCTTGACCTACCATACTTTCTTAGTCTGGGATCACACTATGACAGTTTTCTTTCAGAAAGTCTGAGTTTATGCTTTTCTTCACCCATAAACTCAGACTTTCTGAAAGAAAACTTTCATAGTGTGAACTAGAGGTCTGCAAGAATAAATAAAAAGCAATTTCAACACACTCATTTGTTTTTTAACTGCAATGAGTAGAGTTTTTTTTTTCCCGGACTTTTTTGATTCCCGGGAAAGCGGGACATTTTTTTAAATTTCCCGGGATCCCGGGATCCCGCTCCATATAAATAATACAAAGTAAATTTTGTTATTAATTAATGAAAAAATCTTTTTTAAAATAACGTAAGGGAACTTGTTTACAAAGAAAGTAAAAGAAATGGTTCAATACTAAAAAATTAATTGAAGATTGAAATAGGAACTTGAATTATTATCACCTCACGCCTTTATTCCCTATTATTATGCTTTTATTCAGTATCATTATGCTCTGGATACAAGATAAAAAGATTACATAAACATTCATTCATAAAACAATAATAAAAACAAAACAAAATAAAATGAAGGTACTCAAGATATGAGATCAAAAACTTAATTAATAAAATAGATAAAATATTTTAAAGAAATATATAACACTTTTTAACGGTTTAGGAAATAACTTTCTGACACACTCAAATCGCTTAGTAAGTCGTCAAAAAGTATATTCCCGATTTTATTTACAAATTATCATGTTTCCGAAAAATTTCGTTCATTTTTTACCGAGGTTAGACAAATAGTTAAAAGTGCACTGTTGTATTTTGCATCCATTTGTAATCTTTAGGACAATGTGTTTTTCAAGTTGTATGTTGTAGTATCTTACACGAGTTTCCAAAATGTAATTTTATTTCGGTTTCCCCGCACTTCACGGGTATTTGTGTTTATCACCTAATAAACATATCGCTCCTTCATTGCATCATAGTCATATCTCAAAATTTTAAGTAACTTTAGTAAAGTTTTCCTTCATACCTTCTCGTATCATATCTCAAACTGAACCGAAGTTATAGCAAAATATATCTTTAAATCGGTACATTTTTAAAACTTTAATCGCATTTTGCCAAGATCGTTTGTTTTTGTATATATGACTATGTTGCAATAAAGAAGCGATATGTTTAGGTATCTCCTGTTTTTAAGACTTGTTCATGGACAATGAAACTTTACTGCCTGCATCTTATTTTGAATTAATGTACTTTATTAACTCTTCACTTCAGTAAATGTAATAATTATCAACTGTTGCACTGCCCATTCTGCTTTTAGTAGATTTATTGCATCAGGAGACATTCATTTAAATATATGTACTCACTTCTTGTAATTGATCTAATCCACAACCCAACCACAGATGCTAATTTTTAGAGAATAGAAAACTAAAGTTTAAAGTATAAATAGCTATTTTCAGAAATTATGAGGAATTTTTTATTTCCCGGGATCCCGCAAGAAAAATCCCGGGAAAACGGGAAATAAAATAATTGAAATTTCCGGGAATTCCCGGGGCGGGAAATCCCGGGAAAAAACCCTAGCAATGAGTCAAGCACACAATCATAACGAAACAAATGAAAGAATAAACAAACACAAAACAAATAAAAACTCATTCAATTCAGTCAACTCAAGTCAAATGAGTTAAATATTCAAATATAATTTGAATATAAAATATCTGTACCTACACATTATGTATGTATGTGTAAGCTTAACTCTTAAAAATAAAAGAAGCCACCCAGCGGGAAAACTCGGAAGACCTTCTTACTTCAGGCCTTTTTAAAGGCCTGCTTAAAAGATTTTTTGATTCAATTACTATTCTTATCTAACTGCTAAAGAAGGCCTCATAGAAAGCCTCGGCTCTTTCGTATAAAAGATAAGATACACCTTCCACACTCACTTCTATGAGAAGGGAGTAACATTTTTTGTATTGTTTTTTTCCACAAGCAAAAGCAAAATCAATTTTTTTTTTGGTCCCGTTACCCTTCTTATGTGCCTGCTGAAGAAGCGAGAGCGGAAGGCCTTCTCCGCAATGACAACGTGTGTAAAAAAGATATGAGTATGGAATGGAGCAAGAAGGCCTTGTACATCCAAAAGAAGGGGTACAGAGGCCTTCTAGAAGGCCTTCCTACTCCTTCTTTTTCCCGCTGGGCACAAGCTTACACACATATTATGTCAATGTATTCAAATAAATGTATGCACATTCAATAATTCAAAAATTATTCGAATGTTTTTTGTAAACTTGCTCTCTCTAAGGCCGAGGCCACGCAATGAGCGGCTAAGCGTCAAGCGTCTGAGCGATGAGCGTCAAAAAATTAAAACATATGAAATACTATTGAAGTGGCCACGAAATGAGCGGCAAGCGAGCGAAATTTTTGAGCGGCTAAGCGGCGTCGCTCAGGAATAAAACTTGTTCTAATTTTTAGTTGTTTTCTGAGCGTCAAAAAATAAACATGGCAAAAGTGAATGTGGAGCTTACAATTTCATCTGTACAAAGCCGACCGCTATTATGGCAAGACAGATTACCAAATTTTAAAAATAAAAATATAACCGAAAATTTATTTTTTTGTTTTGTCAATCTAGTGTTAACTGCTTGCAACAGCAAATCAATGGATTTCACATTTGGGTAGATTTGTATATAAAGGGTGGTTAAATTGTAAGGGCCGATGTTGAATGTGAACCACACCTAAACGCCAAGTTTTTTTCCGAATTTTATTTGACATTTCTCTATTTCAGACTTACTCAATTTGATACACAATCCAACAACGTGTTAAAGTTATCCAGACTTATTATGAAAATGGGCGTTCAAATCAAAATGCATATCGTGCACTTCGTGATTTTTCGTTAGGCACATTTTCACCTCAGTGGATTCGTTAATAAGCAGCATTGTCGCATTTGGGCGAATGATAATCCAAGAGTGATTGTCGAAAAGCTAATGCACCCACAAAAAGTGACTGTTTGGTGTGGTTTATGGGCTGGCGGCATCATCGGGCCGTATTTTTTCCAAAATGAGGCCGGTCAGGCAGTTACTGTGAATGGTGTTCGCTATCGTGAGATGATAACGAACTTTTTATGGCCCGAATTGGAAGATATGGATGTGGACGATATGTGGTTTCAGCAGGACGGTGCCACTTGCCACACAGCTAACGAAACAATGGCTCTTTTGCGCAACAAATTCAATGGCCGTGTTATCTCACGTAATGGCGATGTCAATTGGCCGCCAAGATCATGTGATTTGACACCGTTGGACTTTTTCTTTGGGGTTATTTGAAAGAAAAGGTGTACGTCGATAAGCCAGCAACAATTCAAGAGCTAAAGGATGAGATAATTCGGCACATTAACGGCAAAGAACCTCCATTATGCCTCAGGGTCATCGAAAATTTGGACCATCGGATGGAGGTGTGCCGCCGTGGTTGCGGCGCCCATTTGGCCGATATTTTGTTCCATACATAATTGAGTAATACCAATATATCATAATAAAATAAAATTACAATAATTTCCTAAATAGTTTGTGTTTTATTCAAAATCAACATCGGCCCTTGAAATTTAACCACCCTTTATATGGTTAATGATGAACACCAAGGCCTGTTCGTCGATTTCGATTAATATATATATATATATATATATATATATATATATATATATATATATATATATATATATATATATATATATATATATATATATATATATATATATATATATATATATATATATATATATATATATATATATATATATTTTATAATTTGTTTTTGTTTTAAATGTAAGTTAAGCGAACGAAGTCTTCGCTCGAAATCGACGAATAGGCCGCAAATTGTTTTTTTTTTTTCTTAATAAACGCATTAAATTCATATAAATACGATTTTCGCGTAATAACAGTAAACAATCCACTCTTTACAATAGCATTTTAACAACTAACCGCTCAGAAATGACGCTCAGTAATAAGCCACTTGCCGCTCAAACTTGACGCTTTGACGCTCATCGCTCAGACGCTTGACGCTTAGCCGCTCATTGCGTGGCCTCGGCCTAAGGCCAATGAGCGGCTAAGCGTCAAGCGTCTGAGCGATGAGCGTCAAAGCGTCAAGTTTGAGCTGCAAGTGGCTTATTACTGAGCGTCATTTCTGAGCGGTTAGTTGTTAAATTGCTATTGTAAAGAGTGGATTGTTTAATGTTATTACGCGAAAATCGTATTCATATGAATTTAATGCGTTTATTAAGAAAAAAAAACAATTTGCGGCCTGTTCGTCGATTTCGAGCGAAGACTTCGTTCGCTTAACTTACATTTAAAACAAAAACAAATTATAATATATATATTAATCGAAATCGACGAACAGGCCTTGGTGTTCATCATTAATCATATATATACAAATCTACCCAAATGTGAAATCCATTGATTTGCTGTTGCAAGCAGTTAACACTAGATTGACAAAATAAAAAAATAAATTTTCGGTTATATTTTTATTTTTAAAATTTGGTAATCTGTCTTGCCATAATAGCGGTCGGCTTTGTACAGATGAAATTGTAAGCTCCACATTCATTTTTGCCATATTTATTCTTTGACGCTCAGAAAACAACTAAAAATTAGAACAAGTTTTATTCCTGAGCGACGCCGCTTAGCCGCTCAAAAATTTCGCTCGCTTGCCGCTCATTTCGTGGCCACTTCAATAGTATTTCATATGTTTTAATTTTTTGACGCTCATCGCTCAGACGCTTGACGCTTAGCCGCTCATTGCGTGGCCTCGGCCTAACGGGTCATTCCAATGTTTTGTTATTTATGAATGACTGTCAAATTCATTTACATTAAACAAGTTTTTTATTCAATTTATTCACTCTTATTTTTGTATACGGTTTACTCTCTTCTTGTCTTTTTGAATGTTTTTTATTTGAATAAATGTTGTGCACTTTGAGTAAAGGCAAACGAATGAGTTATTCAAAGCAGACCTCTAGTGTGAACCCAGACTTACTTGTTTTTTAGAAGCGTTAGCTTTAATATGTTAACTATTGAATGACATTAAAATTTTTAAAAACCTTTGATAAAAAAATTGGACTTTTGGCCAATAAAATTAATTTCTGGGCTACTGCGCCGGATTAACGTAATTATGCAGTTTTTAAGAAAGTTGCCTAATTTGACAAAAATATGGAATTATTTTTAGATACAAATATAAACATTTTTCTTGAACAAAGAACTTTATTAATATAACCTAATTTTTTTTCTTTTGTAGATGACAAGCTAATTGGTTTTGGTGAAACCCAGGTCACCATATGGGATTATCGAAGCGGTGATGTTTTGATGAATTTTGATCTCGAAATACCTATGGGTAAAAATATTGGGTCTGTTTATTTTTCCAGCCAAGATATCGAACAAAGTAATATGTTAATTCTACATCAATATCATATTTTACAAAATAATACCTCGCCCAAATTAATGACCATAGCATGTACAGTAACACATACACAACCATCGTACCGTGTTTTACAGGAAACAAGCTTACCTATGCCTGCTTTTAAAGTAATAAAAAGTGCAATCAAAACCGGTGATCATTTAGTGGTAATCGGACAAAATAACGATGAATTATGGATTAGCTTAACTAATCCCAGATTAATGACTGTAATACCCAACACACAAAACAGCAGACGATTTTATAATCGCGAAAGAACACAATTGATCGAGCTTACAGACACAACGCTCAATGTAAATTCATTGGCCAATCATATTCTACAATTAGCTGCTGGTTTAGTCTTTAACTAAACATTTTAAAATGCGAAAATACATGCATATAAAATGAAACTGCCGCTTCATATAAAATTAAAATGGATTTGAATTGTATTTTAAGAAAAATTTTTATGAAAATTTTGCCTTAAAAACATTTCAAACTTATTTTACTTTTTATGAATATGGCAATTTGCTCTATATTGAGCAGAATGTACTAATAAAGTGACCTCACAAGCACAGCTGTTTGCAGTGATTTTCTTCGTGTGTGACGTTTGTCGTCATTTTTTTTTTTGTTTATTTACTTTTTTTAATAAGGCATTTTGACATTTGCCGTCTCAATTCTAGCAACAAAATGCCTGTTGTTTTTTCTATTGTTTCATTGTTGTAGTACTGAGGTCACTTTGTTAATACATTTTGATATTGAGAAACAAAATAATTATTTATAAATGTTGCTTTGTTATAAAAACAGTTGTTTTAAAAAAAAATATTGTTAAAAATTGGTTTTTTTATTCATTTTTTGTGTACAATGTAGCTTTTAGTATACAATATTTAAAATTTTTTTTTGCAAAAAAATATGTAAAAAAACTAATGTATAAACAAAATGAATATTTAAACCTATACAAATCTAAAAAAATGTAAAATATTTTTAAAATTTTTTTTCTTAAAACCATATATTACTCCTATATAAAACTGTATAAACCTTAAATAGTTTATAAATATTTTTAAAATCTTTCATTATTATTATTTTCTTCATAAAACAAAATACAGTGTCTGAGACACTATTTTCATATTTTTTACTCTAATATTAATTATTTTAAGTATTAATTAAAATACCTATGTATGTAGTTAATCTAATTTTCCACATAAAAAATCGTATGAATAGTATCATTAGAACAATAAGAATTTTGGAGAAGTTTTTTTTTCTCATAAACAGGGCAAGTCTATTGCTTTTTGCAAGAAAATATGATTTGCATATTTTTCAAATTTTATCCAAAAGCATATGCTTTGCATAAATTTGCATATTACGCGTGTAAGCAGCCGTTTTTAACAACAGAACTGAACAGAACAGAAAAATATATCGGTTTATTCTTTAATATGCATTTTCTTATATCGAAACTTTATACAAAAACTAAAAGAAATTACATCGGGCCAAGTTTTTTTAAATAAACGGAGACTGGACAATTTTGAATATTTTTTTTTCATAGTTTTTTATATAAAAATGCAAAAAAAAAAACAAAAAAAACTTTAATGCTCGTACGGTGAGAGATAACCCAAAAACTTAAATGTGCTTTACATGAAAGTTAATCCGTTATATAAGACGTTCAAGAAAGAGTTTAAAATATTAAGAATAAAATATATATTGAAATACTTAACAAAGTTGTTAATCAAATGTTAAGGTCTAACTATTTTGTGCATGAGCTATCTTAAGCCACTGTCAAAACTAGCGAGGAACCTGTCAATAGCTTTAAAAAAACATCTTATTCCGTAAGGAATGTACGATTTGTTTCGAACTTTAATTAGGCAATGACATTAACATTACAGTTGGACCTTTGGTCTTTAAACGTTGACCGAGTCAAAAACCACATAAGTATATTTAAATAAAAGCAAAAACGATGAATATACAAACTGACACACTATCTTCATGAGAACTACTGATGCTGAACGTATATTTTCAGTATATTATACGGTTTTGTGTGACAACCGAAGATCATTTCAATTTTAAAACTTGAAAAACTCATAATTATACTCTGTAATAAACATTTGTTCGAAATAAAACTAATTAAAAATCATTAGTTTGTGTTTTTTCGCAAGCACATTTGTTTTTTTTTCGATATATTTGCATGCATATTTTAAACTTTTTTTTTTGTGGATATTTAAACTTGCCCTGGTCATAAATGATAAAATACTAAAACAAAGTTGTCTTGAGTATTGTTTAAAGTTAAGTTAAATTAAATATTAAATTTACACAAAGCAAGTTTTTTGGTACAATTTTTGAGTTTATAGAAGAAAGAAAGAATAAATAATTTAGTAAAATCCCGCACGTATGTAGGACAAAAAATATTCTTTTTCTACTATCCGACTTGAAGAACAAAATAACTTTTAAACATTATTGTTGTACTATCGGGTTAAAAAGATAAAAAATTTAATAATAGTACATACAATAAAAGTTGTTAACATCTCTAATTTTTTAATTTGCTATGTACTGAAATGATTAACAAACTTTTTTTGCAGCTTTGTGATTAAAAGTGTTTAAGTACTGTAAAAATGCTGAGGTTGTACAACAAATTTGTTCTCAACTGTTGTTTTAAGAGGCGGTGGTGGTTAATTGAATGAATTACAAACAAATTTTATGTTTCTACTTCATTATGTTGGTTTTCAAGCCAGATAGGAGAAATACCAAACATTTTGGATAGGGCCATAAAAAGTTTAAGTATTATTTTAATATTCAATAGTGAACAACAGTTTTTACTACTACCCGGCTTAAAAGCAAACAAATTTGTTAACACACTTTGATTTTACGTTCAGTTACTAAAGAAATATGCAGTAACGAACTGTGTACATCTTCTTAGCGGTAGTGCTGTTAAAATATTCATAACAATGTTATATAATTATGGGATTTAATTGTTACTCCGGCTCGAAGAACCAAGTTTTTGTAGTAGGATAGTAAAATTGTACAACTGTTCCTTGAGAACTGCTACTAACCGGTTCGAAGGACCAACAATTTTTGTGTTGGAGCGTAATGGCGCCATAATTATTGCGTACTTTATATATCCGGCTAAAGGATTCAAAATTGTTGTGGAATTTTAAAACCAATATTAGAAACGGTTACCAGTATTCTCTATCTCTCCTTGTTTTATAAAATCATGATTTGTGCGTTAAAACTTGTGTGTAAATTGGATAAAATCGGGAATACATACTTTGAAATTTTAATAAAAACAAATATTTACTTAAATAAATTAAAAAACAAACTACATTTCTAACATTTTTATAACAATTATTTAATTGTATAACGAAATTTTAAACTGAAACTTCTCATTATTCTAAGTGCTTTTGGACTTTTCCCGCCTCTTGTGTTGGCATTTTACTGTTTTATTTTTTCTTCAACATTTTAAAAGTGTACTTAGTCTTAATTAAGAATTTAGTCTGCTTTCCTTTACTTTTAATTTAATTATAAGGGTATTCATTTCAGTTTTTTTATTTGTTGGAAAAATGGAAAAGTGGAAAAATGTAATTTTTGTTACAACAACCACAAGAAAAAAAAATTCCACCAAAAGTTACATTTTTATCATACTATAACCAAGTGTAAAAAAATCAGGATAAAAAGATGTAATTTTCCACTATAAACGTCAAACGAAATGATGTTGCCATTCATAAAAAATTGTTAATTTTTAATACAAAGTACTAAAATTTACATCTCTTTTTACAAACTCTTGAATTGTACAACTCTGATTTTAAAAATTATTTTTTATAGTTACAACATTTCAAAGATAACTTCTTTCTAATTTAATCTTTCAAAAAGAAAAATTCATATTAAGAATGTGTTCAATGAAAAA
Organism: Pollenia griseotomentosa; assembly: GCA_963931875.1. Lineage (NCBI taxonomy): Eukaryota > Metazoa > Arthropoda > Insecta > Diptera > Polleniidae > Pollenia > Pollenia griseotomentosa. The sequence goes on from OZ007561.1 coordinate 189,739,521, forward strand.
AGTTATTAAAAAAGAACTAAAAAAAGAAATGGGGTCAAAAAATGGACAGACGCTGAAGTTAATAAAATACTCGACTTTTTGGCAGACAATCGCCATTTTGAGGTAACTTTTTGTAGTCGAATATTATGATGAAAATAACACCATTCACTTCGTTTTAAATTAAATAATTAATTAATTCACTTTTAACAATTTTATTCGGCATCTTAAAAAATATCAATTAGTACTTCCACGAATTATTTGACAGATTTTTTTTTTTTGTGATAGTTTGTACTTTTTACAAAAAAAAAACACCGTTCACGTCAATAAGGTGTAATTTTTCTTTTTTCCATTTTTCCAACCAAAAAAAAATTGAAATGAATACCCTTTATATTTTGTGTTAAAATTCAAAAAATGAAAATTTTAAATTATTATTTTTTTTATTTGTTAAAGTTTTTCGCCGAAATATGTGTTTTTAGTCATTCAACTTTTTTCTTTGCCATAGTTTTTATAATTGTTTTCTTTGCTATTCATCCTATTTATTAATTTTAAACAAAACTTTTAAAACATCTTATTAAATATTTAGTAGCATTAAAACTAATAAATAAAATAAATTTATAAAACAAAATTCATGAAGTCAATAAAATTGAATATGTATTTAACTGTGTACTAAATATATTTTTCTGATTTTGAAGTTTCAAATGGGAGAAACATATTAGAAGCCTAATGCCAGAGAATAAATTGACTTAAAGTGAAAATTAAAGAAAATTTAATTTCTAATTATACTAGAATTTTTTTTTATTCGAAATTGAAAATTGATATTAAAAAAACATAAAGAAATTAAGTCTAATAAAAAAATTGTATGACAATTATTATACAAATATTGCTCCATTAAACATAATTCTTTAACAAAAATTTTAAAAATTAGATTAAAAGTTTATTAAATAGAACTTTTAAATTCTTTCGTTTTACGTTTTCGATTTCCATGACACCCCAGTAAATTGAACTTTATTGTTTTCTGCTGTTTTTGGTTATTCTTAACCAAATTTGGTATTTTTTTTTTAATGTGGTAATCAGAGAAAGACAATGGGTATAAAAAAATTAAAGTACTCTAGCACATATCGAAAATTTTCAATACCTGTGCGTACTCGTATCTATTTATTCTCATACTTGTGTATATCCCTGCGCATTTCATTTCATTCATGTATGTTATCATACTTATTGTATTTGATACTCGCACATAACCACATACACCCATAGGTATATCATTGACTTCAAACATTTTTTATTTATTAATTTTTTTTCATTAGTGTTGCCAGAATTTTTTTTGTTATTTCTGACTTTAAAAAAATCTTCGGAAAATAAAGATCTGCGTTCTTATATAAATAGAAAAAATTATTTTTAAGAAAATCCGAAAAAATGACAAAATGTTTTGTTTGAATCGTTCTTAATAAAAACACAAAAAGTTGCCGAATACCAAAAAAAAAAATATAAATCTAATATTCGGAATTAAGAAATGAGATATCACAGGTAAATTCATTCATACATAGTATGACTTTGAGATGTTTATCTGTTGGCAGTTGCATTTTTAAGACGTTTAAAATTTAAAGGCTGAAGTCGATCAGTATGCTAACGAAAATGTTAGCCTTACAGAAGACTACAACATCACGCTATGGTGGAAAAACAACTTTACAAGATACACACGGTTATCTTTATAAAAATCAAGAATCATGTGAATTTCTGCAGCGCAGCATCAAAATGAGTTTTCTCTTTAGCTAGAAACATGAAAAAAGAAACAAAATAGATTCCAAAATAGTTGATAGCCTTTTGTTTTTAAATTTTTTTTATAAAAGACCCCTTTCGTAGAAAAGATATTTTATTATATAATATTAGAAAATATTTATGTTTTAATTTAGCTTTTTCATAAATTAATTTATTCTTATTTAGTGCTATATTTGTTTTGCTGGTTTTGGAAAATACTTACAGCCGTATTCATAAAAACTTATTGATGATTAATTGACCGTTTTTAAGCAAAAACTGCTAAAGTTGTATTCATAAACGAAAAATAGTCTATTGAACCTTTAATAAACCATTTATAAAGTAAGAAAATTTATTGTTGGATTTGCCCTTCTTTAAACCAATAATAAAATGACATTTTGATAAGTGTTTGCATTTTATGATATTATTTTTGTAAAATATGTTGAAAAATAATAAAAAAAATGTTTTATTTATTAATATGGACATGTTAAATATATTTTTCTAATTTTTTTTTATTTTAGACAACCAATTTAAAGTTATATTGATATTTATTTAAAAAAAATTTTATATGATTTAAATGAATATGTTCAGGGGCAAATGCAGATATTCTCTTTAATTATTTATTAAATTATTGCAACTAGTTGTTTTTTTGTTTAAAACAACAAATTATTGTTCAAAAATATTTAAAAAAAAATTAAAATAAGCAAATCATAATAATAGTGATGTTAATAAAAAGTAAACAAACTTTTTATTCGAATACTTTCTTATCGAATATTTAAAAAAGGTTCAAACAAATGATTTTATGATAGCTTTCGGCAACATTTTGTTCAGAAACTAAAATAGTATATAGTTTTATTTGATAAGAATAATTTTGAAGGGGTACAATTAAAAAAAAATTATAAAAGAAATTTAAATAAAGAATATCATGTAAACCGCATAGAAGTTTAATGCATCACTAACAGTAAAATGGCAGCTAAATATAAAGAAAGTTGCCATACTTAAACAGAAAATCGCTGCAAACAGTTAATAGTAAAAAAGCTGTTATTGTACGTTTATGAATACAAATTTTTATAAGAAGTTTATAAGACAAAAAGCGTTTAATAGTTATTACATACTATAAGCTTAAAATAAGAACTTTTTATGAATATGGCTGTTATTAAAATATAAATATCTTTTCTGCATCAAAAATTTTTATGTCCTGGCTACACTGCTTGCTTTACAATAACCATACGAGTTGTTGAAGTTACTTGTCGATACTCATCGATACATGCCTATACTCATACGCATTCATACTAATATCCATACGCATGCCTGTTTGTTCATACTCATACCGGTTGCTATACAAACTTATTTATGTTCATACTTATTGGTATTCATACCTGTCTGTACTCGTGCTCGGTGGAGTATGAATAGGTTAGAAGTATTAAAAATATAACTTTTTGGCTTTCTCTGGTGGTAATGCGAATATTTTTTTCATTTTGGTTACTTTTTTTTAAAAAAATAAGTGATTTTTTTTTTTTTTTTTTTTTTTTTTTTAACTTAAATCACCTTATTTTAATTTTAAAAATTTTTATTTACACCCATTTCATTACGTTTGTTGCATAACACGAATTATACATACATACTCCGAAAATCGCCAAACTTAATTTTCTTAAGATTTTTGTTAAGAAAAAACATCGCCAAATAGGATTTTTATATAAGAAACTGCCATGCTCTGAATATTAAATCAATTGACGTTGAAATCGATGGAGATTTAAAATAATTTTTTTTTAATGATTTTTTAAGGATTTTGTCTCACTTAAAAAAAGTTTTTTGCTATTACATTTTTGCTTTAACCTAATGTAAACGATTTGTTAAAGTCAAGTTCATCCTTTCGGGTAGGTTAAAGTAAAATTGAAATATAATATACAGTTAGTTATATCCTACCTTTTACTAACGCCAAATTGTAATAATGGCCCTAAGAGTAGTGTGAAATGTATAAACGCCGCTTATTTTTACGAACTTTCAAAACAGCATCTTTTTAAAATTTGTTCGATTTCAATATCACACGGATAGGGATGCAACATCGCTGTGAAAAACATCGATGTTTGAAGAAATCGATGTTTTCACGATAAGCATCGATGTTAAAAAACATCGGTAAAAAACACGATACATCGATGTTTAACATCGATGTTGAAACCTACTTTGCAATTATACTTACGGACTGTTTTAATTCCTCTTTGCTACTGAAAATCTTAATGCCCAACTATAATATACATATGCTTGCATAAGCTTTTGTCAAAAATTAACAAAAAGCCTGTCAAATGCATTCAAAAACACCAAAACAAAGTGCAATCAGATTCGATTTTTGCTTAAGCAAATGACAGATTCATAAAATTAATCAAAAAGTTTCCATAAGTGCAATATGGTTTGACAAATATGATTTTTATGTATTCGCACAGTTGCTCGAGCCAACTTAAGCAACTTAAAACATACATAAAGTTATGCAATGCACATACATACGTACTTTGTATGGCTATCAGGGGTGTGCTGGAAAACGGAAACGTAAAACGCAAGAATTTGGGAGGTCGTTTTTAATACACTTTTAATAAAATATTTTTAGTTTTTGTGTTAAAATTCTGTTTAATAGAGAAATACATATTTATATAATATTTGTCATAAAATTCTTATATTACAGAAATTTTATTAAAAACCGACATTTCAAATTCTTGCGTTTAACGTATGCTTTGAAAAACACTTTTTTATATTTTTAAAGGTTTAATTGAAAAATAGAAATTAAAATTGCTAAAAATATTATAAAAAATATTAAATTAATGAAAATATTCAATGGACGATGTCGATGTTTTTTAGTTTTGACGATGATGTATCGCCGATGTATCGTAAATCAAAACATCGATATTAACATCGATGTTTATGAACGATATATCGATGTTTTCTAAACATCGATGTATCGTTTGCATCCCTACACACGGAATCGATTTCAGAACATAGCTAAAAAAGAAAGAATATAAATAAAATGTTCTTAATTTAGATTATTTTCAGTAGTATAATTTATTATTTTGAAAAACAGGAATTTTTAAGAATTTTCAAAAATTTATATCAACAATAAATTTCAGTGTTTTTATCAAGAATAAAAATTGTGAATTAAGCACGACAAACAAAATCTTGTTAATTTATATATATATATATGAAAATTCTCCTTTTTATAACTTACCTAAAAGTATGTATATTTTTTTAATGTTTTTTAGATTATTATTTGGCCTTTTTTTATTGATAATAAAAAAAAAACATTTGACTGTCAGTCATATCGTCACCATAAGTGCAAACGGACGTAACTACACAAAAATTCGATATAAATTTTTTGATTGATTTTTGTTTTTTATGTTCGCTATATATTATACAATGGTTCACAAAATATTTCAAAAAAAGAACAACTTTGAAACAGTAATTATAACATTTATAATTTACAAACAAAAAAAATTTTTAATATATGCATGACATTTTTTATGACGATTCCCAAAATATTTTGGCTCTAGCTATTCTGGGGTGTCATAGAAACCAATCTTATCGGTATAGGATATGAAACCGACAAAAAAATGCTGTAGGTTTTTATGTCACAGAAACCAATGTTATTTTATTGAAAATAAATCAAGCAGCTTACAGCTCTTGTTTTATAATTGGAAATAAATATAGTTGTTAAAAGTTAAATTTTTTATTTAATTTTTTTCAACAGTTAGATTTTTTCTACAGATAGAAGTAAATAAAATAGATAAATTGTTAAAATAGTACATATTTTCATGTTTCCGGTAGTCTCCGGCAGCGGGCTGCTGCAAATTCACAAAAGTGTTTTTCTCACTTTTTCTGCAAACAGAAAATATGCAACAACAGCAGTGGTCATTCTATTTATAACGTTAATTAACAAATTTGTTTATATTTTTAATAAATTTACTTTATACCTACATATTTTTACAAAACAATTACAGCAATGTAAACAACAAATGCAATGCAAGAACATAATACAACGATGGCATTTATTTCATATGTTTACCGTATTCCACTTCTTATTTTCTTTTCTATAATTTTGCTTTAATTAAAAACACAGGTTTTAACATTATTTTAGCGCAAAAATTATAATTTACAAAATTGTCAAACAAAAATTGCATTTAAATCTGTAAACTCATGAGCCAAAACATTAAACAGCTGATTCGAATATCGGTTTTGTTTGTATTCGAAAATAACAAATCCGACTTGTTTTCATGACACCAAATGAAACCAATATTGGTTTGCAAAACCGACTTGGATTCTATGACACCCCTGATTAGCTCCCGTGAGCTAAACCGCGCCAAAAAATAGTCCAAAAATTGTATTTTTAATAAAAAAAAGTTTGGTACATTTTTATTGTCCAATGAGTGGCCAATTTTTTTATTATTTTGGAAAGCAAAAAGTGGATTATATGGTATATGTACATATTTTGTAAATATATTTATGTATTTTTTAAGAATTTAATAGAATATCTAATCAGGTGTAATATATACTTTGTACTATAAAATTTTAAAAATCTTACCACAGACTCGAGATAGCGAGATGTTTATGTCAGGTTTTTGAAGCTTTTCAATTCGATTTTAATAAAAATTTAAATAACTTAACCATTAAACCATTTTTTGTCCGATTTGCATTTCTAATACGTCGTTAGAAAGGCGTAACCACAAAAAGCATATCGTTGTGAAGGAAACATGTTTTATTAATATAAATAGTTACTATTAAATTAACCCGTTCATGACCAACATTTTAAGAGGACATTAAAAAAAAATTGTAGAAAAATTCAAGTTCAGTTGCATACTTAAAAAGGGTATATGCTTATATATAGCCCAGCGGTAAAACTCAGAAGACCTTCTTACTTCAGGCCTTTTAAAAGGCCTGCTTAAAAATTGTTTTGATTAAATTACTATTTCTATCGAACTGCTAAAGAATGCCTCATAAAAGGCCTCGACTCTTTGGTGTTAAAGATAAGATATACCTTCCACACTCGCTTCTATGAGAAGGGAGTAGAGAAGGATTAACATTTATTGTATTGTTTTTCTGCACAAGCAAAATAATTTTTTTGATCCCGTTACCATTCTTATGTACCTGCTAAAGAAGCGAGAGCGGAAGGCCTTCTCCGCAATGACGTGTGTAAAAACGATATGAGTATGGAATGGAGCAGACAGGCCTTGTATATCCAAAAGAAGGAGTACAGAGGCCTTCTAGAAGGAATCCGTACTCATTCTTTTTCCCGCTGGGAATAACACATTCAAGTTTAAATCTTTTAATTCTTGTTTCTTTTTATTATAAATTTTTCTTAAAACATATTTTACAATAATTCTAATTTACATTTAAATCTTTTTCTAATAGTTTTCGTTCAAATTAAAAACAAATCATTTACAATTAAACTTTTTAATGATATAAACCTAAATACAGTTAGTTTTCATTGTTATTTAACTGTTTAATAAGTTGTTATTATTTTATTTTTATAAGCTTAAGGCTTTAACTACAACTACTATAGATAAAATGATAAATTTACAAGGTTTTTTGTTTTTTTTTTCTAAAATTCGTTTACAAAAATTTCATTTGAATTTAAGCAAAGAATACGCAGTATTTGTATATAATTTAGATAAGTATGAAATTGATAAGGAGAGGTTAACAAAAATACTAAGGGCTTATTAATCAGTGCAAGTTAAACTCTCTTTTTGGTTTAAAATGTGAATAAACCGGCAAATCGCAAAACGCATAAAATTGGGCGATTAAACTACCAATACAAACCATATGAATTCAACAACATATACCGTAGTTTTGCCACATTTTTATTTTTTAAACTAGATATTGTATGCACTGATTTGCAGCTTTTAAGTTTAAGCTACATATAAATTCAAGTTTAGTTCAACTATACCAGCTTTTAAACGTTTACTTATTTATTGGCCATAAGGTAATAAGCCACTAGAAACATAAACTTGTTTCATAAGTAAAATAATAAGACTGAAGATAGAATAGCTATGTAGATTAACAAATTTTATAGGAGCATTTATATTCATATATATATGTATATTTACATATATATAGGTGATGATTACAACATGAAAAAGTAAAACATGTGATGTAAGAATTTTTTATATTTTTAAAAAAAAAATCCCATATACTACCAAAAATTCTATATTTTTTCTATTTTAGTGTTAAATTTTCAATTGCACTAAAACGAAAGTGAATTTAAGCTTAAAAAATTGTTTGAATATTCATTTAAGATCACGTTTTGTAAAACAAAAATCAAAACAATTATAAGGAAAACAATTTTAAACATATGTATATGAATAGTACTTAGTTATGAATTAGGATTTTATAGTAAATTTTCCAAATTATCTACATAAACAAAAAAATGATATACATAATTATAAAAAAAACAAAAATTTAAAGTAGTCACTACAATTCTTTTTCAGGTTTCGTTTTCTTGGCTGGCGTGTTTGAAGTCGCTCTTGTCGTTTCTGCACTTGTTTCATTCGCCCTTGTCTCTTTCGCTAACTGCCAACGTTTAAATTCAACCATTTGCATTAGTCTTACTCGCAAATGTGGCTTTCTTAGCATTACCGCTGAAAGTTTTGTAAATTCTTGTGAGTACATAAAAACTACGGGTATTTTAACATCGTTGGTACCATCGCCCGACATGGCGAACATTGGTTGTGTTTCGCCCGATGAGCCGGGTACATTATCACAGACGATTAATGCCAAAGCACCCGATTTTTGTGCCAAACGTGCTTTGCTCACAAATGTGCATTCTCCGCGTTCGGCAACTAATATCTTACCACGAACTTGTTCGCCATTTTCTAAAGAATCTTCACAAGCTCTAAGAGGTTCAGCCACTATAATTTCACCTTCGACAAAATCACCATCCACTAATTCGGGGGTGAAATGTGAAGGTCCAGCCATTAAAGCAGTCCATTCGGTTGATTTGTCGTCAACTGTATAGGCAACAGCCTAGAAACATAAAGCAAAAAGATGTATGTTTTGATGAACTTTAAAAGTATTTTTAAAGAAATTTTAAAATTATGTATTCTAATAAGATTTTAAAACAATTCAATGCAGAATATTTTGATTTGGTTTTCGCATTTATTAAAATGGTAACAGCAATACATGTATAATTGGCCTTATTGGCTTTCTTTGTGTTGAAAGAATGAAATAAATAAGAAAAAATTAAGTCGAGATATAAACAAATAAAAAACTTCTCTAAAATTTTTTAATATTGCTACAAATGGAAATACCCCACAACCCAGCAGGAAAATGAGGAATATACTGTATTATTTTCGAAGTTATAATAATGCATTCATTGGAATCGAGAAGGTAATTTTATCTGACCCATTTATAATGCATTAAGGGCCATTACGATGGTCATTGTGCAAATTTGCAGTGCATATTATGATTGATCGTGAGCATACCACTTTTGTTTTTTGTGCAAATGCGCTATTTTTCTAAAAATTTATTCTGGCAACACTAAAAAATCTGCATTTGTTTACAATTGTACACAAGCAAATTAGAATAATTTTTTCCTTTTAATTAATTTAAATTTAATTCTCTATGTTTTATTAAAACTCACTAAAATTAACAATTTATAAGTTTCCTTAAAAACAAAATGGCGCTTAATATGTCAAATGTTATTCCTTACATTTTATTGCAACTGACAGCAAATATGCACTACTAATTTTGCTCTTGGTTTTTTTTAGTGAAAACGAAGTAAAATAGACCAAATTGCAAATACGTACATTTTATTGTTGTGTTGTGCAAATGTGTGTATTTTTGCACACATTTTAATCGTTTGCACAATTTGCACTACCCATCGTGATTTCCCTTAATGTATTATTTTCGAAATAAAAATAATACGTTCATTGGAATCGAGAAGGTAATTTTATCTGACACAATTATTATGCATTAATTACCACGTATATTCTCACATTTGAGGAACAAGTATTGCTTCTGCTCGTGACTATTATTCGCGTTTTTCTTTTACATATCGAGCCTTTGTTGCAATAGAGTCATATCTTAACTTTGAGTTTTCTAGCACCTTGAAATTTAATTCTTCTCTCTAGAGTTAAGTATATAAAATATTTTAACAAATAGAATCTAGGAATTTTTATTTCTCATGGTGAGTAACATTCATTATATAAATTTTTATATTATTCGAATGTGTATTCTTAATCAAATTCCAATCCTCAAAAGCTTTTATACTTTAATAGTCTTATTCCTTCAATATTTTTCCAGGAATATTTTCTATGCACTATCAAAATTTTCGATTGTATATTTCTGTTACGAGGCTTACTTTAGCTATCCTTTTGAGGATTGTAATTTGACTTAGAATACACATTCGAATAACATAAAAATTTATATAAAATATTTTTATGAAATTTTTACACAATATGAAAACACTATATGGCCATTAACTCCACATTATTAGCTAGAAGGCGGCCCTATGCTCCACTGAGAATTAAGGAATCAAATACATTAGCTCAAAAATTTGGTTTTTTGAGTTATGACTCTATTGCAGCAAAGGCTCGAAATTTTCTTAATAAAAATCCATTATTTTTTGCTGCCTTTATGTCGCCTACTAGTTTTTATTATAAACGATGAATTATTTAATTCATTCGCAGGATACATTAAAATAATTAATTAAAATCCTACGACATGCTCTGTTTTCAGAACAATGAGTTCTGGAATCAAATATAATATAAGATATATATTACATTCTCGATTCCTATTGGTAACATTTTTCCGCTGGGAAATAACGTAGAAATAATAATTTGAGAAAATTAAAACCCACGTTAATCTTTCTTATTTAACTAAAATAATATTAAAAATTTTTTTGAAGCGATAAAATTATTATTAACCTTAAATAAATAAAAACCAAGTAAGAAATTGAAGTCGGTAAGGACCGACCTAATGATACCCTACACCACAGTATTTAAAGAATAATTTTCGAGATCCATGTAAAGACACAACTTGCTTTTAATATGCTAAATAATCTCCCTCTAATGAAATTTTTTCATTCCTCTACAGATGTGAAGACTGAAGTTAAAAAGTGGAGACTATTTTAATTGTGATAACGTTTTACAAGAAAGGACCAGAACAATTGAGATATACAATAAGTTGATTGGAATTCAGTTTTTTTATTTTCTTGAAGCAAAAGATCAAATAAATTTACATCAGGGGAATTAAGTCAAACACAATGGTCGCTTCTTGGTGATATTTATTATAGAAAGTGTTCAAAAATTAATATTTAGAAAAGTTAAAACCCTTTATCCAACAGCGTTTATGATTTCACTTCAATATAAAAAGTACGTACTTGTAATTGAGCCAATTGATTCATTGATTGCAGTTTAGTTAATTCCAGCATTTCTTGCATAAATAACAAGCCCATTTCACCATCTTCGGAAGATTTTGCCTAAATTTAAAAAAAAAAAATTCTATCACAACAAAGATTTAAAAATTAAACTTAACTTTAAATTTTCAAAAATTAATAAAAACAACAAAGATATTTTCAATAAAATCGTAAATAAATAAAGAACAATTTACAAAAGATATACATATCGCACTTGATCAGCAAGAGGGTATTAACCCAAATTTTTATTTTTTCACTTTTTGGATGAAAACGACACTTTAAATTCATATCTACCCGCTGTAAAATATCGTGTTATTTTGTCAATGAAACGGTTGGCTTAAAAATTATTTTTTAAATTAAAAATTGTTTTGCTTCTTCTGAAAATTTTTAAATTTCAAGTTTTTGATTAAGTGCGTTATGTTTGTACATAAATATTTACATAAAACTACTAAAACAAACTAAAAAAAAAATTAAATAATAACTCACATTAGAAAAACTATGAAACAGTCGCACCTTTCCATCACCTAATGAAACCATTGTAATGCCCATGTCATAAACTGTTCGTAAATGATCAGAATTACTTGCTTGAAAGTCCAATGCCCGTAAACGTTTTGTCGACGGCGTACGCGGACATGAACCGGTAATGAAGTTTCGTAAAGGCTTGCGTACTTTTTCAGGAAAAAGCTTATTTGATGAAGGGCAAGTACGCATAAAATCTAAAACATTGTGCTCCTCAGATTGGCGGAAATCTTAAGAGTAAGTCAGAAAAAATTATCATCCCTTAAGTCTTTTTTAAATATTTAACACTCACTATATGTAGAATTGCCCAGTTGAGCGAGAGAAAGTGGCAGTAGATGAGCTTCTGTGGTAAATACAAATTCGTCTACATTTAATATTAAATCTTGAGGATCAGTAAAGAGCAGATATAGATATTTGAAAGTTTCAGAAAGAACAAACGAATCCATGCGGTCCTCGTGTTTTCCAGTACGTATATCATTTACGGCAGCATAACCGCAGGGCACCTTAGCATATTGTTGTAAAGCTTTTAAAGCTTTCTTACCCACTTGAAGATAATGATGGTCTCCGGTGGCTCGATAAAGAAAATATGTCGACTCTATAAATTCTGGTCTCAAATGATGTTGACCCCAGTGTATTTGAAAATCAACGGTAAATGCTTCAGGTATAAAAGTGTGCATCTGCATAACTTGATATAACATCTCGTGAGTTTGAACAGCTGGCTTAAGATCACCTGATAATACTTGTAAGCCGGGCCAAAACGCCAATAAAGCATCCATAAAGTTACGCGATTTTGCGTGAGGTCTATGCATAAGAACATCTAAAAGCATAGGCCCATCACTAACATACTTCATGACAGCATTATAGTGGCGATTAAAACGTGCCAAATATTTATCGTCACCCAAAAGAACATAAGATTTGAAAAGATATTCATAGTAGGAATCAATGCCAGCACCAACACCTGAATCGCGACGCACCCAATCTCCAGAATGAACATTTAACACAGTACCCATTAAATCTGACCCCCGGTGGCGTAATTTCCATAAAGCATCCATGGCGGCATGGGCTCTAACCTCAAAAATGGGATCACCTGAGTTGATATTTGATAATTTTTATTAAAACTTATCAAATTCAAAAATTTAATATCTTACCCGTTAGCCTAGATAATGCAGCAAACTCCAATAGTATGGTACCTGCACATGCGGTACAAGTTTCCCGCGACTTTTTCAATTGTTCATCTTTCATGCCATAACGTAAGTTTACACGTGCATGTGGTATACCCGTTGAGGTATTAAATGCTGGTAATAAACGATAACCCAAATCACGAGCCATTTCTAAAAGTTCACCTTTATACCAAGGCATTACTTGCGCCTTCTTTTGTATGTATTCAGCCAATATATGAGCCGATAATAGACCACCCATCATGCGAATATTAGTTTCAAAAACCGATACAATTATATCATTATCAAACTGTACATCACGTATAACGAGCTTAACGCCATGTTCAAATTCAGCAAAATCGCCTAATATAACTAAAGTGTCGAGGGTATCAACTAAAGTCATTGAAAAGCTAGAAATAAAAGATAAAATATTATAAGTTTAGATGTTTTCTTATCTACTGCAAACAACTTTAAAAATAAACATAATAAAGTTTTAGCATGCCATTAAGTATTTTATTTGAATTAGAAAGAATTAACTTTCGACAACAAAAAAAAAAGTTATCTTACAAATAATACACGGTGATATAAAAGTGAAGGAACAAATTATGATGTGGTTCACATATTGCAACTCTTCTTTTTTCCACTTCACAGATTGCGAAACTAACTACTCACAATTTCAGTCGATCACCTTGATTTTGTAAAAAAAAACGAAAATTAAATTAAAATTATCTTAAAAGAGGCTGTGTTATAGCCGTTTAGGTTAAAAAAAAAACGAATTGTCTTTAAGTTTTGTATTCTCTAATTTTTTATATTCACAGTAACAAAGCTGCATAAAAAAGCTTTTAAAACCTCTAGGATATGGGCATTTCCCCAAAATGGTCTACCAGGATGATAACCATGTTGATAACCATCGTTTTTTATTGTTTATTATTATAAAAAAAAGTCTATCTTATACATATATATAAAAGTCAAACGCTGTGTCTAAGTCACGCTAAAACTCGAGAACTACTTGACCGATTTGTATGAATTTTTGTTTTTTTCGTCTAACCACGAGGAAGGTTTAGAAAAAAGAAAGTTCAGAAAAGCCTAAAAAAAGTTTAAAAAAAATCGAAAAAAGCAAAAATTTTGTTTTGTATGAAAATTTTACATTGCACCATTAATTGCTGTGGATTAGTCTGCTTAAACTCGATAATTGCTTGACCGATTTCAATGATTCTTTTTTTGTTTTTTTTTTCGTCTTATCACGGCGATGGTTGCGAAAAAAGGAAGAAGAAAAGCCAAAAATAAAAGTCGAAAAATCAAAAAATCTTAAATGTACGTTTTGTATGCAAATTTGACTTAATACCACCAAAAGGAATTGTATTTCTTCAGTTGGTGGCGGACCCATTGTTTGTCCGCTGCACAGAAACAAACCAAACCCATTTAAAACATTGAAAAATTTCTACGAATATGCGTTATACGCGCACTTTTATGATGGTGTGTTTTCCCTATATAAAATGTATTTTTTCCTTATGAGAATTACATTTTGTCGGTATAAGCCTCTGCTTGCTCGCGTCATTTGACTTATTTTGTATTGTCCAGCAACACGGGCAGGGTTACTCTAGTGTTTTTATAAAATAATGGTTTCATAGCATATCTCAGCTGTTTTACTTGAGGCAATTTGGCTGGAAACTGAAAAATTTTATATTTTCTACTTTTAAAGACATTTTTATATATACCTTTTTTACATGCAAAAAATATGTTATGTTTACACTCTTTCTTCATAATCTCTTCATTACAATCAATTGCAAAAGGAGTATTAAGTTTTTTTGTTAAGGAAATTTTAAGATATTTATGGGAAAAAGCATACTGATAATAATAAAAAAAACATATGGAAAAATCGTACGTTCGCGACTGGTACATAAGCCAATTAAACAAAAACCAAGAGAGATATTTTATTTTGTAAATACTGGATGGAGACCTACAATAATACACTTTTAAAATTAATTAATCACTTTTAAATATTCCGTTGCATTACGCAGATTTTTACATTTCACTACTGTCAGCCAAAGTTGACTTCTATTTTGCGTACGTTCGTGAGCACATGTTTATAACTATCATTATGAAAACTTAAACTAGATCAAATCCATCTTTTGCACTAAACATAGAGCTACCCAAATGCTATCGAATCGCAAAAAAATGCTAGGAAAAGTTTTGTTTTCTATATTATTTGTACATCAAAAGCGTACGAACGTACGTTTGTGAACCCAGGAAATGCCCATTTTAAAAAAAAAATATCATTGATCATAAAATAAACGCACGGGGCAAGGTCTGACCTATAAGTCGAGTGAGGTTAAAATTCCCACCACACCAATGCAAATTGGTCTCTATTCAATCAACGAAGATTCTGTATGAAATCGCTGTTTTTTGAAATTCGATTTTATAGAAAATGTTGTTGTATAATGATAATTTTGAAAATCCCTTTTCGTTAATGTTAATCCTTTTTTTCTTTCGTTAAGCCATGTTTTAATTTTGAATTTCTATCCAAAATTACGAGATGTGGTTATAACTTAAAAGAGACGTTATTTTCAATTTTAACATTCCTAGGAATTTCAAAAATATTTTTCTATAGAAGTTTTTTTAATTAGTTTACATTGTACTAAATAGTTGTCTAAAAAAAGCAAACAATACAAAAGCACTTTTAAAACAGAATCACAAACAACGTTTACTCGTAGATAGCAAAACTTATCATAATACATTCTGTATACGTATGTACTTAGATGTTTTGAAATGTTGCGTTTTTGTACTATTTCATACAAATAAGAAAAAGATATTTTATTGCCTAAAGATTAAATTAGAGTTTAACAAGTACGAAAATTTGTTGGAAAAATTACTGGGTTTTTACTTAAACGATCACGTCGCCATTTCGCAACTGATTTTAACTTCAAAAAAGTAAATAAAAAAAACGGTTCTTAAAAAACTATATAGTTTTGTTACTTAATTTTTAAGCATATCATGAAGACCCTTTATTATTTTGTGTTTGTAAAATAAAAATCCTTTTTTATGCTTTTTTATTTAAAGCAAAAGTGTATCGATTTGAATGTCTTGTTTTTTATTTTACATAAATTTGCTAAAATTTTTTTAATAAAGTAGGTTGTATGTATTTTAAAAATATGAATTTATAAATACCAGGGACTGCAAATAACGATTATTTTTCAAATTTAAACTCAAAAAATAAAACTAAAAGAGACGTGCTACGTGCTTAAAGAATACCCCAAGATAATCCTTGTTATATTTTGAGTAATAAATAAAACTCAAGAAACAACTTTTATTTCTGAGAAGTAAACAAAACTCAGATAATAAATTTTATTTTCTAAGCGAAATATATTCTTCAAGAAATAATGATCAAAAAGTAATTTCTTAAAAACATTCTAATTCCAACAGTATAAAAAACGTATTTTGAAATATATGTGAATTGGTAAAGTTTATCTCTCCCCTACAGAACTACCCAGCGGGAAAAGGAAGGAGTAGGAAGGCCTTCTAGAAGGCCTCTGTACCCCTTCTTTTGGATGTACAAGGCCTTCTTGCTCCATTCCATACTCATATCTTTTTTACACACGTTGTCATTGCGGAGAAGGCCTTCCGCTCTCGCTTCTTCAGCAGGTACATAAGAAGGGTAACGGGACCAAAAAAAATTGATTTTGCTTTTGCTTGTGCAAAAAAACAATACAAAAAATGTTACTCCCTTCTCATAGAAGCGAGTGTGGAAGGTGTATCTTATCTTTTTTACGAAAGAGCCGAGGCCTTCTATGAGGCCTTCTTTAGCAATTAGATAAGAATAGTAATTGAATCAAAAAATCTTTTAAAGAGGCCTTTAAAAAGGCCTGAAGTAAGAAGGTCTTCTGAGTTTTCCCGCTGGGTATTGTTGCATTTTTTAGCACTGTTTGCATAATTTTAATAAATTAATATAACTTTCAAAATATACGAAGGTTTAATGATTAGTTTTCCTGGTGGGCTATAGTGTGTTGCAAAACTATTTCGATCTCAGATGGATTTTAACAAAACTCATTTCTTTCGAAAATTCGTAGCAAAACTCGTTCGTTCCAAAATTAAATCTATTATGTTTCCATATTGCAATTGGTTTAAATTTTTCAAATCAAGAATGGCATAAAAATTTCAGAATCAAAAAGTTTAACTAATTTGATCCATTAAATCGGGCGCTATATGTTTTTTGCATTTTCCCAAAATTCGAATAATGTGTAACGAACAAGTTTTGCATCTCACTTACTCATGTGTAAATAACGATTTTAAAGCTCAATGCGGCACGTGTTAGAATTTAAATATCGATTTTATCATTTTCTTGCTATATTTAACCATTTAAAAAAAGTTTTAAGATCAAATACGGAGCAGTTAAATATACATTTCAGCGAATGGAGTCGGAGTTATCACTATTTCTTGACGACCGATTTAAAATCGAGATGTTTTACGAGAAATCGCCACATACGACAGCCCTCCCACCGAAAGTTAAAAAGTGGAAACAATTAAATTTTTCCTTTTTTTGTAACTGAAGTACAAATTTCGTTTATTGTAAAGGCCATATTCAACCAAATTTCGATTTATAAACTTTTAATATGAATTTTGAATGAAAATTTGACTGGTTTTACTCTCATAAAATAAAAATATTTTTTTTAAATAGATAAGGTTCCTCGTTTTTTCCAATATGTAAAAGAATTAAATTTAGTTTTGTTTTCTTGATTTGTAATTATTATTTAATTTTAAGTGCAACTTTTAAAACATTTTATGGGTTGATTACGGGTAGGAGCTAAACTGAAGTTCAGTTGCCAGCAGCGAAATCAGGCAACGGTGCACATGTTAAAATATAAAAAAAATATAAAAAAAAAATGAGCGGCGTTGGCGTTGTCTTATTTCGCTGCTGAACTTCATTCAGTTTTGTTGCCATCCGTAATCGGCCAATTAATGTTTTTTCCAATCAACAAAAGCCATTTTAAATTTGGTTATATTTTTTTGGTTCTAATAAAAATTAGGTCGTATCAGCTCTGCTCCTATGACATGTTATACCCAAACTTGAAGAAAATGGCGCACAAATACTTAAGTTTTCAAATGAGTTCTGTCGCATTTGAGAGACTATTTTTCACTGGAGGTCTGGTTCGAACTTCTATCTCCGCAAAAGTTTAGAATATGTATGTACTTTGTTTTTTAAACAAAAATCTTAGTAATATCAATTTTAAATATTTATAATTCGTTAGTTTTATTCAAATTCAATTCGTTTTTTAATCTCATTAATATCAATTATATATATTAATAATATCTTACGCTGTTATTTTGCATAATAAAAAATTGCCCAACACTAATTATACTTTTAAAATTTTGCAGTGTAAATGAGCTATTTTATCTAATATTATCCCATGAAAGGCAGACTTTCAAAATGCACTTTTATTGTATGCATGCCACAGCAATTATAGAAATTTATACGAACAAACTTTTTTAATTTAGGATATTTAAAAATAAACATGTTTATTAAAAGTACCAAAATTACGAATTTTTACCTGTTTTGCCCCTTTAAGTTAAACAACTTTTTCAAACCTATATCCCTGTGCCTTGTTTCTCAGAACTACAAGTTACAAGTAAAATATGTTAAAAAAAGCAAATAATTTTACAACAAAATGGATTTAGGATAAGGGTTAGTTAAAAAAAATCGGTTCAAGTTTTGTCCATTTTTGATCATTTAATCCCTCCCCTGGTGCGAAATATATATATATAGCCTATAGCAATTTTGAAAAATTATTGATAAATAAACTAGTGATTTTTTATGTAAAAAACGAATTAAAACATTTTTTGTATCTCGAAAACCTGACGTGATAAAGAAAACCCAATTACAGATTCGAATTCAGCCCGCCAAATTACCCTAGGAAAGATATTTTGTTGCTCCAGTCCAAAACCTTGTTGGCTAGTATAATTTATCAGTATCATGTCATTTTAATATACAGTCTTTTCTTTTCTACACAAAAAATATCACCTTCTGATAAAATGCATGCATAAAATGTCTTGTCAACCCTGTAAAAATGCTATATGTTATTTGACGAGAACAAAACACAAGTTAAGAAAAAGCGGAATGGCATGTTTTTAACAAGTAACGAAAAGTTTGTTCTTCATCATTATAGCTTATTTTTTAACGTTTTTTTTGTAATTTTCCGAAATTTTTTTAACCGATTTAGCGATTTTAAATAAATTTTAGTGGTTGTTTCCAATTTTTCACGAATTTTAGCAATGTATGGGATAGAAAAGACTTTTAATAATATTTGCTATGCCGCTGCTAGAAAATTTCTTACCGATTTTATCCCATTCCTTATAGTTTTAGGGACTTTTAATTAATTACACTGCGTAATAGTCTTTTGCGGTCTGAAATTTGATTGCAAATTTTTATTAACTTGAGGTCGCTGATTTCAAATCTAGACTCCATTTTTCTCTATCAGCTCTACTTTTCGATATATACCGTTATGTCCAAAATTAAGGCACTCAAATTTGTTCCCTTGTGTTGTTATTTATTAAAAATTTTCGATAATTTTCGCTATGTCTGCAAAAACACCAAAAGTTTCGATAAATACATCGAGAAATTCCACACGAGAAAGAATTTTATAGAATTTTATAGCCATTATTAAACACTGTGAAAAACAAAGTTAAGCAAAACAAGTAAGAGTGCTATATTCGGATATGCCGAATCTTATATAACATTCACCATGGAGCAATAAGAACAGAAAGTTATATAAATACTGTTCTTTTTAGATATAAATAAAACTATTTTGTGGCACTCTCATTTCTCCAATTCTGCCCACATTTTAACAAATTTTATGTATCGATGCTTCTTTTTAATTTAAAAAATTTTGCCTCTTACCGTTCCCTAGATATACAGAAAACTGTAATGTCTTTGTAGGGGAGGTGCTACGACCACTTCCCAAAACCCGCCCATATTTTTTAAAAGGTTTGAGTATTAATACCTCAACTATGTGTATAAAATTAAGACAATTTTTCTCATGCCGTCCCTAGACACAGAAAAAAAAATATTTTGTGCCGCACCCATTTCTACAATCCCGCCCAAATTTTAATGGGATGCTGTGTATTGATAACCGAGATGTTTGTATCTAAATTGGAAACTTTAGCTCTTTTCGTTCCCGAGATATACAGAAATTTGAAATGTCTTTTTATCCAATTCCACCTTTTTTGAGAGGTTGGGTAATATTGATAACCAAGATCCTTGTACCCAATTTGGAAGCTTTGGCTCTTGCCGGTCTCTAGATATACAGAAAAAAAAATAAGAAACCACAACAAGGGAATTTTTGGGGTAAAATAAGAGGCAGTCGTAGTTTTTTGCGCATATCGTACGACTAAATAGAATAGTAAATACCTTAAGTGTCACACACGGAAAGAATTATTTACTAAATATGGCTAGAATAAAAAACTTTTGCATGATTCTCGTCCAAGCCAAAACTACTAATTATAAATATTTGTTTGGCTTGGTTTAAGCAAAATACAAACAAAATAATAAGTTAAAATCAAGAAATTATTTTTAGATTTTGGATTTTCTTGTTTTAAAAAACGAAATTGATTACTTTAAAAAATAAACTTCTTTCCGTGCAAATCCTTAAATTTAAGTAAATTTCCAATTTTAATTTTACGGGAATTATATTTTCATTTTATTTATTTATTTTTATGATTACGTATACAGTATTTTTAATTAAAGTAGATGGTCCCATCTAAAAAGTGGTAACTAGTTAGTATTAAGTCACAAGTTGTATGTTACTGTGTAATCTATATATCGTACTTGATCATAAAGAGGGTATTAACTCAAAAATTTTATTTTTTCACCTTTTGGTAAAACTCGACATGAAATAATGATGAAAAATAATGAAATAATTTTATTTAAATTTACGATCAAATAAACTTAATTTATGGGGCAAAACTGGGAAAAAATTCGTACTTTTGGTACTTTTATAAACACGCTTTTTTATATATAATTTTGTGCAATCTTGAGACCCATGTTCTTTAACATAAAGGCAGCAAACAAATAAAATATATTTAAGAGAAAAAACTGGGTAAAAATTCGTACTTTTGGTACTATGTGTTTGTAAACATTTTTTTTCAAAATACATAATTTTTCTTGAACTTGAAACCGATGTTCTTTAACATAAAGGCAGCAAAAAAATAAAGTTCATTTGAGGTGAAAAACTGGGTACAAATTTGTACTTTTTGTAAACAAATTATTTTTAAATAATTTTGCGCAAATTTGTGCACTATGTTCTTTAGCACAAAGGCAGCAAACAAATAAAGTACATCTGAGGAGCAAAACAGGGTAAAAATTCCTATGTTCTTTAACATTCCTTTTTACTTTTATGTTTTTAGTAATACAAACAAAAGTTTTAGAGAAAATATCTTTTAAATATATAACTAATAGTTTATCATTTTATTCTTTGTAAAATAAGGTTTATTTATTTTTTTTTTTTAATTTCTTAAGCTAATCCCGCGAAGCCCTATGCTTGCCTGCAGGAAAGAAACCAGAGTCTCTGGCGGGAATCGAACCCGCAACCTCGGCGCTGATAGACTAGCTCGCTACCAGCTAGCCTACCGAGCACTCATTTAATAGTTAAGAACACTTTCCTCCTCAGTATGTCAACCGATTTGAACAAAATATACACCATTCGAAATTATTTATTCACAAGAGTGCATAATATGTATATATTTTATTAAAATTTATTCAATAATTTCAGAGTTATAAGCGTTCAAATTTGCTACTAACACAAGTGCAGAACACATATGAAAATAAAAAATTTGTTTTTTCAAATTTCAGATAATAAAAAAATAGGGTCGTCGATTATTTGACATTTTTTCGAAACCGAATATTTCGACTATATAAATCAGGCAAAACAGTTAAGAACGCTTTCTTCCTTTGTTTGTCAACCAAAACTCTATGGAGAGAAAAAAGTATCAAAAAGGCAAAATACGGGAAATTAAATTCCTTTCTTTTACTTTTCCGTGCTTCATGTGATATTTTTTAAATTTTCTATAATTTTGATCTTAGAAACATAATATTATAGGTGCAGGATACTGAGTGAAGGAGAACCTATAAGATTAAAAATGTTGGTACTTTTTTAATTTTTTTAATATGGGCATTTCTTTCTAAAGGTCCACCGTTACCGAAAATGTAAAAGTTATTAAAAGCATATTCTTTTACGATTTTGTTATAGAGAAATATTTAGATTTTACTAATTTTATAAATGCCCCCATAAATTCGTTCACTAAGACGAACAAGCAGACTGCAAAGTTGTACAAACGTAATTTCTTGTTTGTGAGAATGTTTTATTGTATGTTTTCTTTAATATTATCTTCCTTAAAAAGGTGATATTTGATAAAAATTATTCCAAAAAAATTTTCTTATATGGTCTATAATCTAAGGAAGAGTTCGAAGAGAAATATGTTATTTATTTTATTTTGTTTTAATCATTATTCAGTTAAATTATTATGGAAAAAATTTCACGTTCGAAATGTCACGTATCGACACAGATTTTGGCTTAAAAAAAAATACAGAAGATTTTGGAATCAAACCAAAGTCATTTAAATTAATGTAACATTGCTACGTGAAATTCTAAAAGTAGTTTGACTAAAAAATTGTGCCAGGTTTCGCTGATTTACGCCTTTTTATACATGGCCACAAAAACTACTTCTATTTTTTCACGTTCGAACCGCTACTTCTTTTGTCATTATCTTTGACTTAGAATAGCGCCCCCATAAACTTTAGCATAGATAATAGTGCTTTCTTAGTGCTATAATTTAAGGGGTAAAAGAACGTATGACTGTCACGTTCAAAACTATGGAATTACGCATATTCGACCTACAAAGATAAAAATAAACATGCATGGTCCTGAGTGAATAAAAATGTATAAGAAGGAGCTTTTTGGTACTTTTTCATTCTACATCTGGTACTTTGATTAATTTCCTTTAATATTAAACATGGAAACATAAAATTAAACATGCAATGTCCTGAGTGTATTACAATCTGTAAAAGAGACTTTACGATACTTTTTGGTTTTTCAATTGATAATTTCTAATATTTTTTATATTTAACTTACAAAATTAAATTAACTCACGTAGAAGATGAAATATGAACCGGAGGTTGGTCCCTCGCCAAATCGATCCACTAAGACGGAAAACTTAGAAGAACTATGTTTTCTTAATATTTATATAAAAATGTATGGTCTAATTTTGACCATTGGGCGACCACCAGTTTATTTTAATCCAAGTAATATAAAAAGCCTATAAGGCCAAAAATTATATATTACAATTGTAAATGTAAATTCTGAATTAAAGCACAATTAACAAAAAAATAAATTTATATGTAGAATAGAACTATTATTTGTATTTATATACGAATTGGCTTTAATTCTTAAGAGATAGAAAAAACATAAAAAAATATATTTCTCTTAAAAACGTCGGTTTCGCAGCCCAAATATTGCTATATTTATCTTCAAGCAAAAAGGGATAAAAGTAGTACAAAAACGTCAACTTAGGTTTTCTTTAAAATAAAAAAATATAGAGACATAATTTGGTTTATTATTTTAAGATATATCATTATGAGTAAAAGTTTTAACTGGAAGGGACAAATTGGATACTTTTTGTGAAGATAATTTTTTTCCCCAAATTATTGTACGGAAACTTAAAAAGTTCAAGTTCAAGAAAAGAGCTAAAAAGGGTAAAATATAAAATTTTATAATTTTTTAGTAAAAAGCCTTCTTAGAATTTCACATATTAAAATGGGTTTACTTTTAACATGAATAATTATTAAAAACATAAAACTGTTTAAACCACATACTAATTAGTAATCACTAGGGCAACCAAAAAAAAAAAGCACTAAAAAAACAGTTTTAAGCTTTTAAAAAAAAAACGTTTAAAAACATGAAAATAAGCTGTTAAAATTTAAAAAAAGCAATTTAAAATTGTTTGTTTTCCACTTAATTCGTTTAATATGTTGTTATAGTAAATTATAAGTTGATGCAATAAATTTTCGAAAAGAAAACTATGTCTGTTTGGAGTCAGCAAGTTCTTGTACATAAAAAAAGTTCTTTCTAAGTGTACAGATGTTAAGGGAGCATATTTAAAATTGAGTGCTCTGAAGTATATTTTATATTTAAATTTTGTATTTAATTTGTCTCCTATATCCCCTGGAACACGGGATATTTTTCTTACGGTTCATAACTATGTTCACTTAGAAAACCAATGAAAGTTTTTTTGTTTCCAATTTTGTTACAAATTCGTGTAAAACCCCAAAATTTGCAGAAATTAACAATATTTAATATACAGAGAAATTCTTAATAGCTAAAACTATATTAAAAAAGCAAAAAATAAGACGTCACTATACCAAAAACAGAGAAGGGCAGCTAACAGACGTTAATGTATTCAAAAACTATATTTAGAAGAAATAAGACGTTACAAAGTATGATGGTAAAAGACGTAGCAGACTGAGGAATTTGATCGTAAGAATACAGCTATTTCGAGAGAAAAGAACTTAAACAAGCAAATAATAAAATAAGTTGATAAAAAGGCTTAATACTAAAAACAAAAACACATACAAATTATACACAACACTATAAAAAAGTACGTTACAGTACCGCTAAGACAGAGTTGCATAAAAATCAAGTAAGAAAGTATAGTCGGCCAAGCCCGATCGTATGATACCCAACACAACAGTATTTAAAAACAAGTTTCGAGAGTGTTTGTCTATATATGAATAGGGATCTATCTATGTTTTAAATTTCATTAAAATCGGTTAAATAGTTACTGAAGGGCAAAAATTTACCCTTTCTCCCCTCGTGGTCCTATTTTTTAAAAAATGCATACCTTACGTGTCTATATAAATATGGATCTATCTACATATGTCTTAAATTGCATTAAAATTGGTTTGATAGTGGGCACAAAGACCCTCTTCCGGATAGCAGCTTGTATGGGCGCTATATTAAATTATGGACCGATTCGCCCTTGTGCCAATTAGAACCCACATACCAAATTTCATTAAATTATCTTTAAAATTACGACCCGTACTTTGCACACGAGGTTACATGGACAGTCAGCCAGCCGAACGGATATCATTAGATCGACTCAGAAAGTGATTTGATTTGATTTGAGTTGATCGGTATACGTTAGGACCAATATTTTAAGGTGTTTCTCACATCAGCACAAATGCATAATACCCTCTCCACTCTTTAGTGTAGCTATAATAACATACAGAGATAATATAGGTTTTTGGGATGATATTGTTCAAGAGAATCACAAAATATTACCATAACGTTGAACGATTTTTTTAACCAGAGTTGTTACAGCACAGCAATGGTTGATTTTTTTAGTAATTATAAAAAAAGATGCACATAAAAAAAAAATAATAACGATTTTTGCAAAATTTTATTAAAAAAGTTTTTTTTCGTATTAAAAAAAATTAAAAATTATCTTATATGACAAAATATGTAAAAAAAGCCGATATCGCAAAAATTACTAAAAAAAAGCCGATATTGCCAAAAAAGGGGAAAAAAGCCCTAACAAATATAGGTCATTTTCTTTGTTTTTTTATGATCGGAATTTGTGTTCAATCAAAATCTTTCTATCTTGTAAACCAAAATATAAGCATATGCTTTTTTTTGGTTGCCCTAGTAATCACTATTAAAAATATGTATATATAAAAGACCTTGGTACTTTTTTGTAAATATGTTTTTCATTAAAATTATTTTGCGAAAATTTTATATAATAATGCAAAACAACATTTAATAAACATTTTTTAGGGCAAAATTTCCAATAAAGAAGAAAGAGTGCTTAAAACAGTGAGAAGCAAGCGAACTATTTTTTTACAAAAAGAAAAATAGAATCATTATAGGGAAGAATTAAACCAATAATAGCATTAATATGCACTTATTACTCATATTTTGACTTTTTTTGTTTAATATTTTTACAAATCGCTAAAAGTAAGGAAAATAATTTTATTGACGTGCAACGCTGGGTTTTAACAGCTAGTAATGTTCAAAAACTTTTAAATGAAAAAAAGTTTTAGAGAAAAAATAAGCAACGAACCACTCTCAAACAATTCGAACCATAAAAATTCCTATCTCATAATACATAACTATCTCAAATTCTTGGAACGTATATTTTGGGTTTTCTAGAGAATCTAGAAAAAACACAAAACCTGTATAATGCGAGTGGTCTATTAAAACTAGACCAATGTCCAATTCCAATTTCAAAAATATTTTCTTAGATATTCGCGGAAAGTTTTTCTTAACCGAAAACTTAAATCCATTAATATAGATACGAAAGATGAACTGAGTTGTATAAAAGAAATAATGATGTTGACTAAGCACCAAAGTATATAACTAGAACCATATAGATATTAAGTGTAAGCCGCTCAGAACAGTAATACAAACAACATGCCATACATATACTTGTCACCACAAAATGAATAATAAATAATCTGTTTATATTGGATTTTTGTGTACTTAGGTGTTTTAGAAATCGTATTTATTTATAAAAATCTAAAATATAGTACCAATTTTTTCGTATTTTCGTAATTCATGGGCTATCTACATATATACATACATTCATATGTATATATTAAAATTAATTTTTTCGTTTGTTTGCACCTTATATCCGCTTGAACGTTATAAATGATACATCATTTCTCAATAAGTGAGCGCAATTAGAAAAGTGGGAGTTGCTCAAACTAAATTTCTGTATATGTAGAGAACGGCAAGAGCTATAATTAACCCTTAATTGTATACCTGTGCCCGGCCAGGCCGTTTTTCGACTTTTTTCCAGTTTTTCTCATATAAATATTGAATACATTAGAACAAAACTTTTTGCATCCTCAATCAAAGTGTTTTTTACAATAAAATGAGAAAAATTTAAACACTGTGGGCGTGGCAATTGGCCAAATGATAATTTTGTGCATATCGTATCCACCTGGGCCTGGCCACGCCCTGCCCTATTATGTATGTATATGTATTATAAATAAGAAAGTCTTTTGAATTGTTATTACTTTTTGGCATGGTGGAAATATTGAATTTGTGATATATTGAATTCTAATGGTACGTCTTTGGCCTTTTAGGCTTATTGTACCACAAATAAATAAATAAATAAATAAATAAATAAATAAATAAATAAATAAATAAATAGAAAATATGTACTCTAGTAAAAAAAAAACGAAACGTATTAAAAACATTCGCAACACATAAAAATTCTTTCTTTCCTTTTTTTACGAAGAATTATTCTATTTTACAACAAAATGTTCTTGCTATAGCCATAAAACTCCATACATATAAAAGTAGTCCCAGCACGGCCAGGGGTTCGTTGGTATGAGTTTTTTTTCTATAGCCACAAAAAACTCCATTTAAAATACAAGTGGTCCCAGCCAGGTCCAGGTGGCAGTTTATGCCACACAAACTAGGTGTCTACTTAAGAGTTAACAAATTTGGTACAAATAGCTTCCTAAGAAATGCACAATATCTGTCAACAAGTAGACCTTGTTGTAAACCATATAGATTTCTGCATAAATGGAGAATTGTAACATTATGTAATATTACTCAAACTTGATCAAATAGCTTCGTAAACAATGCACTTCGATATCGATCGACATTTCCATTCCATTTAAACTGTATTGTAATTACATAAGCTATCAAATGCCATAGTTTGGCCACTGTAATTAAGAAAACAATTTACTTATTTTATTTGAATGAAGGTTGCAAAGCGCACTGGGTTAAGCTAGTAAGTAAATATTTTTTTAAATGTTTAGATATTAAATAAAGAAATAAAAAAAGATCAATTGTGATAATAAAAAATTGTTTTTTGAACCTTGAATTCTTTAATGTTTCAAGGCAGTCGTATTCTCTATTAAATATTTCCCAATTTTAAATTAATTCCATTTAAAAATTAGTTTTGTATAAAAAATATACTCGTGCAAAATTTTGTCTTGAAATTACCATTTTTGAAAGACTGAGTTTAAACTTTTCGAGAGAAATATCGATGAAATATAAAAATTAACGACAGTATTTTGCATTTATTGTTTATATAAAATAACATTTTAAGCGCTATTCTGAGAAACTATAAGTATTGCGACAAGATAAAGTTATGATCCGATTTATTACAGAATTTAAATAGATTTATATAAATCTATAGGTTTAACAAAAATTCTATTTTGCAAAGAAATCTTGAAGTAAACAAACCCTATCTATACTGATTCTGACTATATAAATAAAAGCAGATTCCTCACAAAAGACCAGTCTCAAAATATCTTGATCTGTGACATTGTTTGTTAAGATTAAAATATAAAATGTTATACATTCTTACAATTTCATCGTGAAATTCAGTTATAAGATTTCATGGGAATTTAAAATATTTTTTATTCCCAGGTTTTTAATAAGGGTTCCCAGAATTTTTTTTATATTTTAATATTTCAACTTACTTTCCCAAAATATCATCCATATCGCCACGAGAGGGTGTAACACCCCTATATCTACCTTTGCAAGATAAAGGCATTAATTCATCAGCTGGATAAGCATTATCCATATATGCATGATAAGCATGATAAAACATGTCACGAGCCTCTTCCCTGAAAAGAAATTTAATAATTACTGAATTTAAATTGTTTACCTAATAAAATATTTAAATAAAAATATACCTTAAAGCTTCTCGTTCTTTATTTGACATGTTTTGTGTTGGAATGCTTTCACAAATCACCATAGCAGTTAAAAGGCCTAACGCCATAATTATGGAAATAAGAAATTTTAATGGCGACATTGTGGGAGCTGAAGAAGTCAGTGCAAATTTAGATATGTTTAACGATTTTTGGTCTTTTATAAAAATTGACATCATATTTATAGTTAGTGAACTGTAAGTAGTTATTTACACTAATAGTCAATATTAACTTTTATAACACTTTTATAATGTTTATAATATTGTTCCTTTTTAAGTGTTTTAATTATTGGCAGTAACCTTCACTTTGAACGTGTTTTTTCACTTTTTTATTTATACACTACCTAATTGTTATTTTTATTTATTACAATGTTTCTTTTAAATTTATTAATTTTTTTTTTTAATATGTAATTATTAAAATAGCATTTCGAAACTCATTTCACTTTTTTTAAATTTAAAATAAAATATGAATTTATATTGTTTTTAGCAATTTATTTAATTTTCAACGCAAAGCAGAAAAGAAGTAAAATGATAACAAATTTAATAACTATAGTTATAAAACTTAAAACAAAAAAACTTATTTCTAATACATATTAATTATTGTATGCTTTCCCGCACACAAATTTGTATCTCTTATCTTTATGTGGTTTATCAAAACACTAATTCTTTTCTTTGTCACGCAAAAAGTTTTATTTTTACAATCTTTGCCGTCATTTTTGATTTTTTTGTATCGAAGTCGTGTTTTTTCACAAATGTGTCACTATTTATAGTGACTGCCAATTTCTTTACTTTTTAAGTGTTTTATTCGTTTGTTATTTTATAAATATTTTTAATAATTTATTTAATAATAACTTAAATATTACGTTATGAAAAAATATTGGTTATATTTTCAGTATTTTTAATATTTTGGCAAAGAAAAATTATTATTTTTACATTTTTAATGACAACTCGACTAGTTCTGCTCTAACTGAAATTGGGGATAGACGTCAGTTTTTTTTATTGCAATTAACAGAGTTGTATTGCTAATGAGAAGAGTTAGTGATGAGTGATAAACAATAAAATTAAATTGGGACTACTTTTGCAAAAAATTATAACACACAGTCTACAACAGACATGAAATGCTTAAATATATCACTAATATAATGTTAGTAGTGTAGAGAATCATTGCTAAGTATGTGTACATATCTTCAATGTTAACTATATAATAATTTAAAGACCAGTCAAATATATATATCATCAATGTAAGATTAGAAGTCGAAGTCGGACTTAAAAAAACTCAGGGGTTGGAGTCGGAGTTAAAACTATTTTTTTACGACTCCACAGTCCTAATTGTAAGTTTTATTTCTGTTCAGAAAATAAAAGTTATTATTCTTTTTAATATACTATAAAAAAATTATTATTTATTACTTTTTAATGAATTATTTAAAAAGAAATGATACATCCAAAAATAGATACATACTTATAAAAAAATGTTTATACAAATTGTATCTTTTCCCGTTTTTACTCATATATCGCCAACTCAGAATATGCCAAAAAGTCTTGGCGAAAAACGTTAAGTAAGCGGCCCATACACTGGCAATATTATTGTATATGATATTCGCCATATTATTCCCATTTTGTCCTATATTTTGCAATAAGTCGCACAATGGTTTCACTTATTCAATAAAAAGGTGAACATAACCTATAGGAATAACATAAACAGCATTGTACAATGTTGCCAACACATTTCACCTTCTTTTCGTTGTGCAATAAAAATCAAGTCTTTTGATTGCTGCCAATATATTGTACCAGCTTCGAATATTACATACACATTGGGGATATAATTGTACAATACGTAAATTTGAACAATTTTATTGCAAGTTAAGGTTTACATTAGTTTTTCTCAAAATATATACGATAAGTCCTTTTTATATTACCAATGAATTTCTGCAAAAGAATTCATTTTATCAATAGTATGAAATGGGAATTGAGCACATTTAAACGAAACCTTGTTAATTAATTTTTTGAATCGAAAAAAAGTTTGATAATTAATATGCATGTGGCAGTGTGAATAAAACTGAACTGGCAAAATAAAATAAAGTATTTTTTTGTTATTTTAGTTTTTTCTTTACCCATTTACAACTACATTTAGAGTTGACAAAAAATCAACCACAATGATGCCATTGTCAGATGCATAAATTTAACACATCTGCCAATTGACAATGGCGTACAATGTTCACACAGTTGCAAGACATTTTTAGTCAATTTTAATGACAACATTGTAAGATCTGACCACCGTCTGCACGAAGCGTAAAAGAAAAGATAAGCTCCCTGTAACAAAATAAATAAATTTGTCTTCCGTTTTTTTTTGTACACAAAATACAATGACTCGTCAAACGCCGTTATCAATTTCATTGTGTTTTTATTTACATTTATAGTCTGGCAACTAGAAGGGAATAACTCTTCCCAACGAAATGTAAGCAATTGTTTACATTTTTAGGAGCGGATTTTTTAAAACAATAATAAAAGTTGTGAAAATGGTAAATACCAGCAGACAAATTAATAATGTCTATTAAAATGTACTTCGTGACCAAATTAATGTTTTTTTTTTTTTTATTATTATAGCGTCGAAGTTTGGCTCCAAGCCAAAATCAAACAAATAAACTAAAACCTAGCCTTAATTTTGCCACTCCTTTTCTAAATAAACGCAAACGAACATGTCTCCAGGAGAACACCCAGATACAAAGATTTCCACCGTTATCACAAACAACTTCTTTAATATCTATGCCTCAAAGTGATTATGAATTGACTATTTCAAGAATATTATCAAAACCATTTAAAGTACCCATAGCGAATTATATACCAGACTATAACAGTGGCAATAGATGTTTGGGTTTGAGAAGATCTTCGGTAAGAAAATCTTTACACGACCCTTTTGCCTGCAATGCATTAGTATTGTACACACCGCCCATTTATACCGAACATGAACGTTTATCTATGGATCCTAACAAAATATTAGTACACATAGTAGTTGATCCTTTATTGAGCAATATTTTACGTCCCCATCAGAGAGAAGGTGTACGCTTTATGTTTGAATGTGTAGAAGGTAAAAGAGGCGTTTTTAATGGTTGTATAATGGCCGATGAAATGGGCTTGGGAAAAACTTTACAGTGTGTTACTTTGGTTTGGACATTGCTTAGACAAGGCCCGGATTGTAAACCAACTATTTCCAAGGTTATTATAGTTTGTCCCTCATCATTAGTCAAAAATTGGGAAAAAGAATTTCACAAATGGTTGCATGGTCGTATGCATTGCTTAGCTATGGAAGGCGGTTCAAAAGAAGATACAACACGTTCCTTAGAACAATTTTCATACAATACTAGTCAACGTTGTGGTACTCCAGTGTTGATTATTTCCTATGAAAGTTTTCGAATTTATTCGGAGATTTTGTGTCGTAATGAAATCGGCATGGTTATCTGTGATGAAGGACATCGTCTTAAGAACAGTGACAATCTTACTTATCAAGCTTTGATGGGTTTGAAAACCAAGAGACGAGTTTTATTGTCTGGCACTCCTATACAAAATGATTTAACTGAGTATTTCAGTTTGGTAAATTTTGTAAATCCCAAAATGTTAGGTTCTGCCACTGAATTCAAAAGGCACTATGAATCTGCTATTTTAAGGGGACAAAATGCCGATTCTAGTGATAAAGAACGTCAAAGAGCAGTTGAAAAGACTCAGGAACTGATTGCTACAGTAAATCAATGTATCATCAGAAGAACAAATCAAATTTTAACCAAATATTTGCCAGTTAAATTTGAAATGGTTATTTGTGCTAAAATGACCAGCATACAGTTGGATTTGTATAGAAACTATTTGAAATCCGATAACGTTAGGAAAAGTTTACAAGGTAATAACAATAATAATTCACTCAAAAAAATCCATGTTACATTTTACAAAAGAAACTTTTGTAGCTACCTTTTTTTCTATACTAGTTACATATTTACAAAAATTTCGTATGTAATACAAAAAATGTTTGATCAATCATTTTTTTAACTTTACGAAAATAACGAAGACCTTTATTTCGTAAAATTAAATATTTTATTTATTATTGTATATTGAAATACTTTCACAAAAAATTATAAATTAAATTACATACTTTAAAAGTGCAATACTATTTTCAAAACTTTTAGAAAATCTGTAAATGCTTTTTAAAATTATGTAATTTTTTATCAAGTGCAGTTTTTTATTCAAATTAAAGGCATTTAGTTATTTTGTAAATGTCTTTTTTAATACAATCTGCGAAATTAAAGAAAGAATTTATATTAGAATAAATCAATTGATTTAAGTGCAAATACGAGTCATGCAATATAGAATGTTGTAACGTGCGGTCGCTTACAACACATTTCGCTTCCCATATATATGACTTATTAAAATAACTATCTGATTTGAAAAACAGGCTGTTTTCCTAAACGTATGTTCACAATGTGTAAAGTTTTGCATCTACATTATTTTAACTGCTTTATTTGCGCAGTGACAACTTCAAAGTGGCATTTTAGAATACAATGCATTGTCAAAATTTTGCATTTAAGAACATGTTGCCTTGTATTACTACAATGCAATAGGCGTTTAGGTAAACAGCCACATTTATAAATTTATTAAATTTTTGTTTTAACTTATTTTTGCAAATTTTTTTAAATACAAAAATAGCTATAATACAAAATTTGTTTTTAGTAAACATATCAAACTTAGTTATTTTGCATTTTACTAAAGCATTTTGTACTTTCGTACATTGTTCTCAAGAACTTCGGGATGCGAATCAGAATAGAAATAAGGCATCGATTTTTTGAGTGTAGTGTATTTAAAACTTTAAAAACAAATTTTTTCTTGCTTCAGATTGCAATGAAAAATGCACTACCTTTTCGGCTTTAGCTGATATAACAACTTTAAAGAAAATATGCAGTCATCCTGATTTAATATATGATAAAATTCTTGCTCGAGAAAATGGCTTTGAAAATTCTCAAAACATATTGCCGGCGAATTATAAGACTAAGTAAGTTTAAAAACATATAAAGTAATTTAAGAAATTGTTTGAAATTAATTTTATAAAAATTTTAATGAAAATAGAGAATTTAATCCAGAATTTAGTGGTAAATTTATGTTATTGGATTTTATGTTGGCTACCATTAGAGCCAATACCGATGATAAAATTGTACTAATATCGAATTATACACAAACGTTGGATTTATTTGAACAATTGGCTAGAAAAAGGTTAACAAAATTAAGATTACTTTTAATACTAAAAATTAAATATTTTTTTTTCTTAGAAAATATCCTTTTGTCCGTTTAGATGGTTCGATGACCATTAAAAAACGTAGCAAAGTTGTAGACCAATTTAACGATCCCAATGTGGATTGTTTTCTATTTATGTTGAGCTCAAAGGCTGGCGGTTGTGGTTTGAATTTAATTGGAGCCAACCGATTGTTTATGTTTGATCCTGACTGGAATCCGGCCAATGATGAACAAGCCATGGCCCGTATATGGAGAGATGGTCAAAAAAAGGCCTGCTTTATATATCGTTTAGTAGCGGTAATTGTTAAATATATCTTCCATAATAAAACTTGTATTAGTTTAACCAAAAAAAAAAAACATTTTTATGGTCGTTTAAATTTCCAGACTGGTTCCATCGAAGAAAAAATTTTACAACGCCAAACACATAAAAAATCTCTATCAAGCACTATTATTGACAAAAATGAAAGTGAGGAAAAACACTTTACAAGAGATGATCTAAAGGATCTTTTTAGTTATGAAGCTGAGATTCTATCTGATACTCACAAGAAGTACTAAAAAAAAACAAATTTATACAACTTAAAATACAGCTCCTATTCCTTCTTACAGACTAAAATGCAAACGTTGTGTCAACAACATACAAACTCAACCACCACCCGATGATTCCGATTGCACGTCGCATTTGTCCCAGTGGTATCATTGTTCTAATAATAAGGGTCTGCCGGATAGCACCTTATCACAGGCTTGGCAAACTAGTAAATGTATATCATTTGTATTTCATCATCGTTCTCAGGGTGAGGTTAAACATAAAATTTCATCTGAAGCAGAAAAAACTGCCTCGGTTGCATTTATCAAAGATAGTGATAAATTGCACACAAGTTCAAAAGAATTGTCAACGGTCGATGAAGAAACCGATGACGAAAATATCAATGATAGTAAAGATAGTGATTTTGAATAGATCTAAAGCATTTTTTCAAGTTGAGTTAAGTGCAAGCCGAATTCATGGAGGTAACCGCAGAGAGATAGAGAGAGAGAGTTCTGCTGGCAGTCAATTTTTATTTTGTAAGGAGTTTGGCATTTAGAATACATACAAAAAAAGGGACAGCTAGAAAAACTCTCTCTGATGCGGTCACCTGTATGAATTCGCCTTGGTTAATTTAAAATAAATTACATATATTGTTATCAAATTATAAAAAATTAACACTTGATTTTAACTGAAAGTTCTTTTAAAAAATGTTCGTTTCGTTGCAACTTTTGCAGGTATTACTACATACCATTTCGTTTTTTATACCCTTCACCACAGGTGGAAAAGGGTATATATAAGTTTGCCATTCCGTTTGTAATTTCTACAATATTGATCTTAGAGCCTATAAAGTATATACATATATTCTGGGTCCTTATGAGGAGAGAAGTTGATTTAACGATGTCCGTCCGTATGTCCGTCTTACGTTTGATATGTGTTTTCCGGAGACTCCAGACTAGGTTGTTTCACATTTATGTCACATATAGTCCACCATTTCTTGCAAGATCGGTCCACAAAAGGCTGAGATATGAGCAAAAAACCACGACTACCTCTAATTTTTTCCAAATTCCCTTGTTGTTGTTGTATTTTTATTACTTTTTTCTGTATATCTGGAAAACGGCAAGAGACAAAGTTTCCAAATTAGGTACACACATTTAGGTTATCAATACACAGCATCCCACAAAATGTTGGCGGGATCAGAGAAGTGGGCGTGGTACCTCCCGTACAAAAAATAACAAAAATTGTATAAAAACCAGAATTTTTGAACTGTCATATGACCTAACGAGGTTACGCCTTATACATACATTAAAAGATCAGAAATCTTTAGTAGAAAAAACTCGGAAAAATCGGTTTAGATACAAAAAAGTTATGATCAAAATATAATTTTTTTTGATAGATACCCGTTTTCAGGAACCATAGATCTTCCCGAGTCCAAGTTTTATAACCAAGGTAAATTTCTTCCTAAACACGTTGGTACATAAATCTGTTATAACCAAAATACTGAAATATCAAAAATTATATTTGTTTTTTTAATTAAGTTTGTTTCTTTATATATTTAATACCAAGCAAACATGTGCAAAAAATTAAATGCCATTAAGCGATTAATACTACATATATAAAAAATACCTATATTTAGATATACGTATATATGAACTTCTGTTCTTTCCCAACCATGGCGAAGGGTATACATATAAGATTCGGCATAGCCGAATATAGCACTCTTACTTGTTTTTTTTTTTAATTTATATTGTATTTCACTTGTTTTTAATAATTTTATTGCCTTCGTTGGCAGGAAAATTACATATTTTTAAATATGATTTCGTTTTTCGATTAAAAATATGCGGCTATGTAATGAAAATCGATGTGATTTTGAAATCCTTTTTTTAATTTCTTAAGGTCATAACTTTTGTTTAAAATACACATTAATTAAGTTAATATGTATATAATAATACAATTTTAAAGAATATACTTATACAGAGAATATAGGAATGTGTATATAAAATAAATTTTAAAAAATACTAAAAACGATATATTTTAAATTTTTTCGTTTTCAAAATCCATTTCCATTTCATACCGGTTTATTATACAACAATTTTAAGTTTTGAACAAAAAGAAAAATTAAACTATTTCGCAAAAATCGTGAATTGAAAAGAATTAAAACGCAGTCATGTTCTGATAATCGAATTAAAATCAAACAAATATTAAAAACTATTCTGCATTGAAAGTTCATAAAAATTTTACCTTTTATTCTTGTATTTTTTTCAGTACCAACCTTTTAATCAGGAAATGCTATCTATGATCATTTTTATTTATTTCATTCTTTCAATACATATTTAACAAAATTAAATTAAAAATCTCCATCGATTTCAATTTCACTCGGTTTATATTTCCAGAGCATTATCGATAATTTGTAAATTTTTCACTTTATGCAATTAAAACAAATTTGTTTAAGTTTTATATAGTTTGTTTTAGTTTGTATCTTATATATACATATATGTGAATAATGCTTCGTTCACAATGATAGCAACAATTTCGTTTTTCTTATATCTTATGTTTCCCAAAGTATTTCATATATTTACCTTTAATTTTTTTAACAAAAATTTAAACATTTTTTAAAAAATTAAAGGTATTTTTACTTTAGCTACAATTTGTATGAAATTGCAAATTATTTTTATAATAATTTTTATTTAGTTTTGAATATGTTTAAAAAAATTATAATAAATACTGGTCAAATTTTGAAAACTTTTTTTTGATTAAAAATGTGTGCTCGTGAAAAAGGGTTGCTTTATTGTGAACACCAAGGGAGAACGCGTTGTCATTGTGAATCTTGCCTAATTGCTTTATTTTTTTTGTTTTAGATTTCAATTGAATTTAATACTTTGTTTAAAAAATGTTTAACAATATAATTTTTAAAAACTAAACCCCGTATTCATAAACTATTATTCTATTTAACAAACGTTTATTAATAAAATTTTTTAAATTTTTCATAGAAAATTGGATTTGTAAACCTTTAATAAATTAAAAATATTTTTATGAATACAGCATTACAATATTTACAATTTAAAGCTTCTTTTAGTTAAATAATTTCCCACAGCCTCTCTTTTTTTGTTTTTAGCATACTTTTTTACATTGAAATAATATTTTCTATTATTTAGTTATCAAACAAACATTTAACAAACTAATCATTTGGCAGTTAAAATTTTGAAGCATACTTTGGTAGTTGTAGAAGGTATTAGGAAGGTTAAAGTTAGAGAACATAGTTTATTGAGTTTAAAGAGGCTTTAATGTTGAGTTAATTTCTATTTTTTTTTTAATAAAGTTAAGAGAATTATACTATTAAAACAAAAAATTTTATAAATAATTAAAATTCAATAAAAAATGCATTTAAATTCTCAACAAAATGTGAGAATAGAAATAATAAAACTTAACATGTATTGAAGAACATATTAAACATCTTGGATTTCATTCCATACATTGCTTTTTTCTGGAGGCTTTTCCAAAGGTGGCACGATATTTTGACATTCATTAAGAAATGTTTTTATACTCTGGTAATAACTATAAAGAAAATGTAAGAAATAAGCAAAGTTAAAAAAAATATCAGCAGTAAAAGTAGTAAAAAATTGGACTAACAGAAAATATAAAAAGGTTGAAATCGGCAGATTTTGAAGGTTTTAAAGAAGGAATGTAAAAATTTATACATACTTTCTCATCAACAATTTTTTAAATAACAAGTTTAATTCTATAAACCGATTTAGCTGCATTTTTTTTTCAAAAACTTAGGCTTTAATTATGTTTAAAAATTTTCAACGCCACAAGTTATGAGGCGTTTTAAATTTTAAAAGGCAATGTGAACTTCTTTAGAAAGCAAAAACAAAATTACAAAATATTTATGACTTTGTTTTTGCTTTCAATGTAATTCTTTGGCGTTGCGTTGCGTTTTACATAATTAGGGCTTTACTTTTTTAATAGATTGTTTACAAAAATGTTGCACTTTTTGCACCAAAAATTTTCAATTTTACTTTAAAAAAAACTTATTTTTCAAAAGTTTTGCCTTAAAAATCGTTTTTTAAATTACATTTGTTTTAATTGCACAATTTTACAAAAAAGAAAATATTTTTGCAAATCACTTTTGTTACAAAAGATTGTACCCTTTCCAGAAAAATTTGAACTCAAAATCAGGGAAACTTGTTGTAATTTCTAATAAATCTCAAAAAATATTTTACAGCTAAACATACCCATCTACTATCCAGGTATCATTGTGAGAACCACCCACAAATTCCAATATGCGTTTTCGATCACTACCACAAGCTGTGTGCAAGTTTCGCATCATACGTGGTGGTACAAGATTATCCGCCAAACCGGATATAAATAAAAATGGCACAGAACATTTCGATATTTTCGACAATGAATCGAACTAAAAATTCAAGTAAAATATATGTATGTCCATATGTTAATTTTTTCACTTAATTAAACCAAACAAACCTTATTTTTATACAATATATGAGGTATAAATTTAACCGAAGGATGGACCAATTCAACAGCCATTTCGGGTATACTTGTAAATGTATTTTCCACGATGGCACACATAATTTTTTGACCATAAACTGTATCAGCAGCTACATCAATAGCTACAGCACCTCCCAATGAACGACCAAAGACCACAATTTGTGTATGATCTAGATCATGACGAGTGTACAGATAATCTATGGCTGCTCTGGCATCTGTTACAAGACCCTTTTCACTGGGAGCTCCAGTGGAAAGACCATAGCCCCTGTATTCTACCATTAAAATGTTGCAATTAAGATGATAGAATATACCCCAAACATTTTGCATGCGATGGCCCATATTTCCAGCATTGCCATGAAAATAAACAAATGTGGGAACATTTTTCGAACGTTCCTCTGGCTGACTTACCCAGAATGCATGTAGGGTAACGTTGTCGGGAGTATGTATACTTACGGTTTCATGAGGTAGATTATGCATAGTGGGTATGGGTATATAAATACGAGAATTAGCGGGTAAATCCGGATGATAGAGTAAAACATCTTGGGCATAATAAAAAATACCTTTTTCGGAAGAAACAAAAACGCAATCCCAACACATTTAAAGAAATCAAAATAGTAAAACTTACCCAATAAAACCGTACCAATTAACGCCATGGTTAAATAACCACCATAAAAATAATAAAATATAAAGCATAAAATGAATGAGGCCATACATATTGCCCACACACTACGGGATTGGGGCAACTTGACCATTGCGATTTCCTTGTTCAAAGACATGTCTAAAATAAATATTTATTTTATCGTAACTCCTTTTTAACTACGTGTTTTTAACGCTAGCACATGTTTAATAACATTGAAAGCACCAGATTAATAAGATTTTCTTTTGTAATTATCGATTCCTGTTACACATCATTGCAAGTCGTTGTATTTGTTGTCAATCTCAATATAATTGTTTAGATTCGACTTACTTAAATTTTTAATATATTTTTTTTTTTTTTAAATAACAAAATATATTTTAGGTTTTAAAACATTCTTAAGTTTGATTAGATTAAAAATAAATAGTTTTAAGAAAAAAAAAAGTTATTTTTATTTACAATTTTTAACAGCCAGCTGTTAAATCTGTTGTTGCCAGATTATAAGATGCTTTGTTTTAAAATAAAGGGAACTAAATTTCTTTATTAATAGAAAAGGTCGAATCACTGTCCAATTTTACTGTCTGCAAAATTTGCTAGACAGTAGACAAGACAGTTGGAAAAGTGTGTATGGTTTAGTAAAAAAGTTTGCATGTATTGCTACTGTCATGCCAGTACTGACAAATGTAAACGCCAGGTAATAATGACAACAGAAAATACTTACCCTACGTTTCCACTTGCAAGCAATTAAACGCCCGGGAGACTATCAAATAAATACATCAATAACATAGTTGTGTGCGTGCAGTCGTTCTTTTTCGGGTACACATACGCGTTGTCGGCAATGCTTGATGAAAATCAAAAAGTTTTGATTTTTTTTATTTGATGGCTGATTATTTGATAGTCTCCAGTTGTGATTGACAAAAAAATTTTATTTGCTTTGTGTATGTTGTCATGTACGGAAGAAAAACAAATATAAATACGACATTATTTGAAACGAACCCTATGAAATCAAAATTACAAATGTTGATTGACGGGTTTATTTGTACGTCTCTAAAAAAGCCTCAAATAAACGACATTTACACATATGCACTGATTGACGGGTTTATTTGAAAGTCTCCAGAGCCCTTTACTTGCAAGTAGTGTATATGAACTATTAACGAAAAATTGTGGAAACAGCCGATTGGGGTAACCCCCCGTTTCCACAAGCAAGTGCAAGTTCGAAAAACTCAATAGACTCACACTTGTTCACTGAAGCGGCGCATTCACTTGCAACAAAATTGTTCAATAGTATCTCAGACGGAAGGAGGAGAAGGCGCAGAACGGAACAAGGAGCTCTCTGGCATATCTGGATAAGATGGCGAAGAGAGATCCTTCAACGTTCTCCGCGAGGGATAGGCACCTTCTGAGAAGGCACCGACAAAGCGTCGCCAAATTCGAAAGAATTTACGGCCCTGTCGGTACCGTGCTGGGTTGGCCCTATCCTTGGAGAAAGCAGGTGGATGAGGTCGCCGACCCGGTCACTACTCAAAAGAGTACAGGGCCGGTGGCGTCGTCAACCTGTGGAGAGATGGAGGAAGGTGGGGTTGCCCCGATGACCAAAGCGCTCATGTCTTCGGAACGAGCTGCGGAGGATAAGGGGGCGATACCCAAGAAGGCAAGCAAAGTGGCTAAGGCAGCGGACACAGTGAAGAAGGCTGGCAATCCTCCGTCCGATTCAACTAGTGGCTCTCGTAAGGAGGCCAATAGGGGAAAAGGTGCGGGCAGGAACAAGCCTTCTAAACTAGTCGTGCCTAAGTCATCGTGCTCAGTGAAGAGGGTTGGTGCATCCCCGGCTGAAGCTCCTAATGGCTCTAATAAGGAGACCATTAAGAGGATCAGATCTGGGGATGATCAGCCTTCTTCATCGAATAAAAGATTGAAGAAGTCGACGAGCCTGGAAGGTCAACTGCAAGTGGCTGTCATTGATCGGAATGATCCGGATGGGAGGATCAGTGCCGAGCTATGGCAGTTAGTGGAGGCTAGGCTTATCGACGAGCTGGCAACATTCAAGGGCAAAGAGGAGGACGTATCCTTCAATGGTGCGGACTGGGTTAAGGGAGTGAAGGTTGTCAATTGTGGTAACAAGAATTCTTTGGAATTCTTAAGGACTACAATTGACAAATGCA
Organism: Pollenia griseotomentosa; assembly: GCA_963931875.1. NCBI lineage: Eukaryota > Metazoa > Arthropoda > Insecta > Diptera > Polleniidae > Pollenia > Pollenia griseotomentosa. The sequence continues at coordinate 189,781,132 of OZ007561.1, forward strand.
GCGACATTAACCCGGGGGCAAGGTTTGAAGTCATACAAGCCTCCGATTTGCCAATTAGGTCCATAGTGACAGTATGGATTCCACCACCCGTACGCCCGGTGGAAACTATACTGGCAGTATTGGGCAATCAGAACAATAGGCTTCTTACCGACCAATGGAGGCTGGTGACCTCACTGGTGTGTAAGGAGAATACCGGCAGGGACTTCCGCTTCGCAGTGGATCGGAAGTCCATGGAATTCTTGGTGGAGGTGGGGGGGGTAGTTAAGTTTGGTTTAGGTAACGTCAGGTTCCGGTATCCGAAGCATGACAGGACCAAAGAGGCTGTTAGTGGTGCAAATAAACCTGCACCATTGTGAAGCAGCCTCATCCGAACTGGCAACCTTCCTCACTAGCACCCGGACGGACGTGGCCCTAATCCAAGAACCTTGGATTAATAAAAATAAGGTTTGTGGTTTAGGAGTTGCGGGATACACTCTGTTTGTCCCGTCCACAGAGGACAAGGTAAGAACGTGTATATTAGCAAGGAATGAATTGAATTTTCTCATCTCTCATTCTTTCAGGTGCGGTGACTTAACCGTAGTAAATGGAGAAGCCAAAGGTAAGCGCACTCTTACACTGGCTTCGGTGTATATGCCATACGAGGCGATAGACCCACCTGGTACTGAGGTGCGGGAACTGACGGCATATGCAAGGAGGAGGGGTGCAATCCTTGTATTGGGCTGCGATGCCAATGCTCATCATAGCCAATGGGGGAGTGCAGATATAAACAAAAGGGGTGAGTTAATGTTTGATTTTATAACTACTAACAATCTTATTATCTGTAATATGGGTAACACGCCGACGTTCAGAAATAAAGATAGGCAGGCAGTGATAGATCTGACATTAGTGAACCGTGACGAGCAACTTGTTGCTGATTGGAGGGTGGCAACGGACTGTACATTTTCAGACCATAGTCGTATTACCTTCACATTGAATTTTGACCCACCTGGGGCTGCTCCATTTAGGAACCCGAGGGGAACAAAATGGGACTCCTTTAGGGAAAGAGTCCAAATTGGGTTGGCGCAAATGGCCTTGGGCGACTTGCTGCCGACTGATCTGGAGGGGGTGGTGAACAAGTTCACTCATCTTCTAAGGGAAAGCTATGAGCAGTCCTGCCCGGTTACATTTCCGGGTAGGCGTAAACAGCCCAAATGGTGGACCAGGGAACTCCAAGTTCAAAGGTCTACGGTTAGGAGACTGTTTAATAGGGCCAAGCTTACCAGAGCACCAGAGGATTGGAACAATCATAGGGTGCAGTTCAATAGATATAAGGCGGATCTGAAAAGAGCAAAGCGACTATCATGGAGGCAATTTTGTGCATCCATCGATAATGTCAACGAGTTGTCAAGATTCCGACGGATTTTATCCAAGGACCCTAAGGCCCTTGGTTATATCCAAAGGAATGACGGCTCATGGACTGAGTCTGGCTCTGAGACCCTAACCTTACTTATGGAGACGCACTTTCCCGGGTGCAGGGAAACCGGAAGTATGGACGACGGTCAATGGGACGTGATGTCCATGACATCGGATTATGCTTCCGCTTGCGTCGAGGAAATGGTCACAAGGGAAAAGCTGGTGTGGGCGGTAAATACTTTCGACCCATATAAATCACCGGGTCCGGATGGCATTTTTCCGGCCATGCTTTGTAACATTCCGGACGACGCATCATTTCTGCTGGTGAATATATTCAAGAAGTGCCTCAGTAGGAGGTATCTGCCTAGAGGGTGGAGAGAGGTTAGGGTGATTTTTATACCCAAGGCTGGAAAGGCAGGCCACTCGAAACCGGGGGATTTTAGACCTATTAGTTTGTCTTCTTTCTTGTTGAAGACTCTTGAGAGGCTAATAGATTACTATCTCAGGAGTAATATTGAGACACGCCTTATAAGCAACGCTCAACATGCTTACCTGAAGGGTAAATCTGTTGAGAGCGCGTTACATGAGGTGGTGGGCTATATTGAGCACGGTCTGGGGCATAGGGAATATACTCTGGCCGCGTTTCTGGATATAGAAGGAGCCTTTAATAACATTAGGATTGAGGCGATTAGGGATTCGTTGTTGGAGTTGGGAGTTGAGGATTTTCTGGTGGAGTGGATAGTCTGCATGCTTGGCAGTAGGATTATAAACTCGAGCCTGGGGGATCATGTGATAAGGAGGAGGGTTACCAGGGGGACACCACAAGGGGGGGTTCTATCACCCCTACTGTGGTTGCTTGCGGTCAACGGGATTCTTAGATCATTTGATTCCATGGGCAGGAAGATTGTTGCCTATGCCGATGACATAGTTCTTCTGGTCAGGGGAAAGTTTCTGTCCACGATCGGGGAAATTATGCAGGTGATGCTGGGCGAACTCTCGGCTTGGGCAAAGGATAGGGGACTGGGTGTTAACCCTGTGAAAACTGAGCTGGTGTTATTTACCAGAAGGTATAGGATAGAGGGATTTAGGGGGCCAGTGCTAGATGGCGTCGAGTTACCGCTATCGGGCGGAGCAAAGTATTTGGGTAACTTTCTGGACTGCAAACTGTCTTGGAAGAGAAATACTCAGGAGAGGATGAGAAGGGGACTCAATGCATACTACACATGCAGGAACTCCATTGGTAAGACCTGGGGTCTGAGGCCAGATATGGTAAACTGGATTTACACATCGGTTGTTAGGCCTATACTTACCTATGGATGCACTGTCTGGTGGGGTGCGTTGGGAGTGGATAGCTATAGGAAGATGCTCAGCAAGGTTCAAAGGAGTGCATCTCTTGGCATTACAGGCGCTAGGAGAAGTACTCCGCAGGCAGCGCTGGACATCCTACTATATCTGTCCCCTATTGAACATTATGTGAGGAGTGTGGCCGCTAGGAACTTACTTAGACTTTACGAGTCTTCTTTAGTTAGGCCTAGGCGGGATGATCACACGAGAATTTTGTACGAGATGGGTCTGCTTGGTCAGGGTAATACTCTTGGGGGTATTTCGGATCATAGGACTATGACCCTGGACTTTGGTGCAACACCACCGGTAGACTTCCCGGATAGGGAAAATTGGAGTGGGTCCAACGGACTGTTTGAGGGGTGGGCAGTGTTTACGGATGGATCCAAGATGGAAACCGGCACTGGTGCCGGTGTATATATTGCGGACACCGATGTGAAAAGGTCTTTCAGACTCCCCGATGAGTGCAGTGTCTTCCAGGCTGAGATCCTAGCGATCTGGAGGGCGACGGAGGCGATACTGGAACACATCGTGGGTGGATCTGTGGTGACAATTTACGTCGATAGTCAGGCTGCGCTTAGGGCATTGACAAATTATACGGTGCGATCGCGCCTGGTCGCTAGGTGTAGAAATGCTCTTAGGGAACTCATGGAGGCATTCAATGTAAGGCTGTGTTGGGTACCCGGACACTGCATGGTTGATGGAAATGAGGTGGCGGACGAACTGGCAAGGGCGGGTTCGAATATGGACTTAGTGGTAAGGGACATGGGGGTAAAGCCTCCCCTATGTTACTACTTTGGTGTGATAAGGGAAAAGTTCCGTGATGACGTTAACCGATCCTGGGGGGACAGAGTGGATTGCAGGGTGTCTAGGGCACTATGGCCCAGATTGGACGCGGGGGCAACCAGGGTTCTACTGGGATTGGATAGGGGTGGTCTTAGAACGCTTATAGGGTTCTTGACGGGTCATTGTCCTGTTAGGGCCTTTACGGGAAAATGGGACAGCACCATACCGGACTTCTGCAGATTATGCGATGAATCAGAGGAGCTGGAGACAGTCGAGCATGTACTATGCCACTGTCCTAGGATGCAGGGTCTCAGACAGAAGTGGCTGGGAGAAAGGTTTCACGACGAACTGGGGTGCATCGCTGGATGTAATCCGGCTGATCTACTAGGGTTTGTCAGGGAAATAGTGCGGTTGTTTCTGTTGAGGGGACTGTAGAGAGGGAATTTGTTTTTGCACAGCACCTACTAATTTTCTAACTTTCTGGTTTTCTATCATCCTATACTTCTTTTCTTTACTTCTCTCTTTTCTACATTCTTTCTCTTTATCGAAGGGATTCACAATGGACCGTACCGGTCTCCGGGTGGAAGTGTGCCCTTGGGCACATAACCCTTCTTAACCTAACCTAACCTAACCTATCTCAGACGAGAACATTTTTAACACGGGATTATTTCATCTGGCATTAAATTGTACACATGTACTCTGCTTTGTATCGATAAGTGTTTTTTGCATTAATTTTTTTTTAAATTGTGCATGTATTGGTTTTGTGCTGCTTGGGCGGGGTTGAAGCCGGTTGAAACCAAGGCAAATTCATATTTCAGGTGGCGTTGAAAGCACAGCTGTGCTATTTTTTTTTCTTAGTTAGAGAGAGGAATGTCAAAAGTTGCTTGTGTTTTTGACATATCGACCAAATACGTCAATGGGAAAAAGTACCAATAAGAGGAAATACGGGAAATTAAATTTATTTTTTAGCTTTTTGGTCCTTTATTAATTATCGTTAATATTGGAACTACTAGAAACATTAAATTCAACATGCAATGCCCTGAGTGAATAAGAATCTATAAGAGGGAACTTTTTGGTTATTTTTTTCTTCTTTAACTTGTAGTCTTTGATTTTCCGTTAGTATTGGAACCACCCTGCAAAAAATATTGGACTACGTGATCCATTTTGATGAAATGGACTACTCCCTGGACTGGTCCAATGTTATGCAAGCATGGACCATGTCATTGATAAAAAGAGTTTATAGTGAAACGACATGTCTTCGTTTTTAAACCAAATGTTTTTGTTTTTAAACGAATTTAAAACTAATCCTCTGGAGTATACCATGGAGTAGTTTAAAAACTAGTCCACTAGAGTATGTATGAACATGGAGTAGTTTTAAGACTACTCCTTTGTAATGCAACACTGGGTTATATGGTCCACTCCTAGGACATCGTTATGCAAAATCGACCACCTTTTAACCATATATTTGGTGTAGTTTTGGAGTAATCTAATTTTTACATGCATGTATGGACTAGTCTCGTTATCAGCAGGGTTAGTACTAACCAATATTTAAGTAATGAATAACTAGTTATATTGGTTTATATTGGTTATATAAACGTTATAACTAACTAGTTAACGTTAACCATTATTTAGGTTATCATTGACTAATAAAACGCAGCAGAGTTACCCTGCAAATAATAGGACTAGTCCAAACACGCGTGTAAAATGTAGCCCACAAGGGACTAGGACTAGTCCAAAAGTAACCCAAACGTGTGGAAAAAACATGGTCTATTTAACATTACGATGTCCTAGGGCTGGACCATATAACCCAGCTTTGGATTACAAGAAGTAGGCTTAAAACAACTCAATGGAATACTCAAGAGGAATACTTTTGAAGTCGTTTAAAAACGAAAACATGTCGTTAAAAACGAACACATGTCGTCTCACTACAAACACTTTTTAACAATGGCCACTATATCGGTCAAAACTACCGGTCATATAACTACTAAAATGACCGGTAGTTTTCCTGTAGGAGAAAAATATAATTGAACATGCAAGCCATAAAAAAGAAAATAAGATAGTGCAGTAAAATTTTTTAAACATTCGGCCTTATTATGAGTGTCGTTGGCGTGTCGTAAACTAGGCGTTTTTTAAAATCGGTATTATGAATGTCGAAAAACGACAAAAATACAACACTGTTGGCAATTCTAGTACAATTTACGGTACCATGATTGTCGTATTTAAATGTCAAAAATTGCAAATATTGTCGTTAAAGTTTTGGTTAACGTCTGTACGAAAAAATAATCAAAAAAAAATTTTAAATGGATATAAATAAAAAGTAAGTATTTATAACAACTTTAAACTAAACTTTTTTAATTACAATTCAATCAATTTAGAACTAAAATTACAAACCACAGGCAATTTAGCAGAATGGTGTCACTGTTGGAGCAAAATCCACGCTTAGCCAGAGGCATAAATAAAATAAACGTTAAGGAGGAGTGGAACAAGATTGGTGAAGAACTCAACATTTTGGGACCACCAGCACGTAATGGCGAAGAATGGATAAAAGTATGGGCGGACTATAAATTTAAAATAAAAAAAAAGTTAATTTTCAATAAAGCCGAATGTTGTGCAACCGGGGGTGGTTTCTTTAAACAATACGTTGTATCCCCAACAGAAGAAGCTGCCTCCATCTTGTTACAAATTGATTCAATTGTGAATCCAGGCGGTGTTTCGTTTGGTATTCAACGCCGTAGACAAAATACAAATAGTGGTAATGATGAAAAAATCATGCATTTCTATTATATTTACTTGTTTTTTTTTACTTACTTGGAATTTGGCATGGCAAATATATTGGACAACAAGACATAGATTGGTACAAAAATGACAAAGCTACAGAAGATTTAGTAAATTAACCCACATAGAAATTCAATAGTTTCAAGCAATTTTTAATATTCATTGTTACTAAAAATTTAGCTTTGTATATTTATTTGTTGTTGGTTAATTCAATTAATCAAATGTTCACAAAATGTTCGTATGGAAATAGGCTAAAATTTTATTTTTTGGATATTTGCATATCAGGCACATCATCTTTTTTAAAAACACAAAAAACTGTTATTTTGGAATATTTAAAAAACTGTTCTACTTTTGACAATTCTGATTTCATATTCGGATTCAGCGGAAAATTTTACATATAGATTAGGTGTCAAATTCATTTGGTCAAAAAATTGTCACGTAGTGTTTTTAAAAATATATTACGTTAAACGTGATTATTTATTCACAAGAGACGCTTTAATTATATGGCAATATCGAAACATTAAATTTTTTTATAAATACTCTGGCACCTCCGAATGACACTCATTATTATTTGCAAAAAATGGCTGAATAAGTGAAAATCAATCTAAAAAAAATTCGCAAAAGATTTTAATAAAAAAATAAAAACAGAGAAATATTCCAAAATATGTAAACAAAGGCAACAAAAGTAAGCATTTAATGGAGAAATTCTTAAAAAAAGTTAATAAGTGTTAAAACTTTATGCAGTTATTTGGCAAAGTGGAATGTGGTGGAAGAAGTAAAAAAATTACAGAAAACTATATGAGCATAATGTTCGAAAAACCTTAAAAAAGCTGGTGACCCTTAATCTAATGCCGCTTAAGTATGGCAACACTTGTGCTCGGTATTCTTTTTTTTCTGTTAGAAAAACAAAATGGCGATTTTCGACAAATGACTTGTGAATGGAGGACGAAGACGACGTGAAAATTTTTTTATGTGCTGAGTTGGAGAAAAAATTTTTTTCAAAACTTTTAAAATTAAAAATTTGTGAAAAAATATTGAAAAATAATAAAATTTATTGCAAAATAAGTGAATAATTAATGTCTGCTATAAGAATAACGCCTATGAATATTAAAATATATCATGAGCCAGGTAAGTGTTATATGAAAAATGTGAAATTGTGATTAATTTTTGTAATTTTGGCGCTTAAAAATGTAAATATTTTGTTATTTTCAATATTTTCCACTAAACTATTCATTATTTTACAACATTTTTATAAAAAATTGTGTTCCCTTCAATGGGTGTGGCTGCAAATGGACTTAGAAATGTGGAGTCTCATCTGAGACTTCTCAGGGTAAAATGCTTGTTACTATATGTTATAAGAGGCGTTGATAAATATTTGTAAATTTTTTAACTTTAAACTTATTGTTTCACTGTTTTTTCGACGGATTTAGATTTTAGACTAATTTAAGTTTCCAAAACTGTAAAAATTTTTAAAATCCATGAGGGACCCATTTTAGTAATTTTAACTTAAATTTCAATATTTTGGTTTATTTTAAGCGTATTCTTTGTAAAAATGTCTAAAAAAGTATGTCCTTTTTGTTAAAATTGTCCAAATTTCAAAAAATTTCATTGATTACGTAATCAATTTTAGTATGGAAAATTTTTCAAATGTGGTCTGAATAGGATTTTTTAGAGATTTTATCGAATTTTAAGACAAATTATGAAATTTTTACAGAACAAAATGTAATTTTTTCAAAAAGTTTTAGGTTTTATGAAATAATATTTAAAGTTTTCCCTTTTTGTTTGTTAATAGAACATTTTCCTCAACTATATCGTTAAAACATCTTAAAATCCTGTCCAGAATCGTTATTTTATACCATTTTAACTTAAAATGGTAAATCAATCATATCATATATGTTATGGGACCGTGTGTCTTTTAATGTTAAGAATTGTTTCATTTTAATTTGGATTTGGAACTTTTAAGTCAAATAATTGGAACTATTTCTTGAATATGTTTTAAATTTCCTTTAATTTTTAGAAAATATCTACTTTATTATCATGGTACTACTCAACCTATCGCATTATACTTAATAATTAAAAATTCACACATCTTGGATGCTTTTGATTACTTAAAAAAAGGTTTTTTAAACATAATTTTAAAAATTTTCATTAAAAGTTTCTGGACAGCATTATTTTCAATTTGGGAAGTGTTTGTTATTTAAATGTATTTTTGTTATTTTAAAAAAAATTTTTTCAATAAATATAATTGTTCATTTAAAGTAATGGTTATCTCCTTTATTTAACATTAGTTTCTCATTTAAATTCTTATTTTATTTAATTCCTGCCAATTTTGTAAAGATAAATGGACAAATTTTATATAGTTTTAAACCTTCTGTTTTAAGTTTTAATTCAATAACTTTTTTTTTAAAATGTGTAAAGATAGATGAACAGGATAAACAAATTTTATATTAGTTCTAAACCTTTTGTTTTTTGTTTTTATTCAATAACTTTTTTTTAAATGTGTAATATTATCGATATTACAATATAAATCCTGCGATCCTGTAATCGAGTACAAACATGATTATTACTTATAAAAATTCTTAAATTCAAATGCATTTTTTGACCAAATTCAAATGTTACAATAGATATTTTAATTTTTTTTTTTAGTAATTTTAACGCTTTCATCTAATTTTCCAACGCAGCTCCAAAATTACATATGGTAATAGAACATTGAAAACTAGAAGAAAATTTTATATTGAAAAAGGCTCGGAAACGCATCGTTTTCGAGTTATGGACCTCTGAAGTTTTCATATGTTTATCCGATTTTCTACTACATTTCTAAACGCCGTCTAATAAGGAAAGCTTAAGTTATCGAAGCGAGTGTTTGTTATTTAATTAAACTTTCTTTTACAGTTTTATTCCGTAACATTTTGATGTAAAATATTTTAAAACCAGTATTGGGAACTAAAGAGTAATTTATTTTTAATAGAATTTTAAGTTCGTTGTGGAGAATTTACTGTTCAAATACATTAGCGAATGCGATTTTGATGTCCCAGGTTCTCTACGGGTTTGAAGTAATATCTGGCTGGTACTGTTGGTTTCCTTCTTACTAGAATGTGGCGCTTGATAAATGCAGTTGTTATATTTATGTATAATGTTCGACGTAGGGACAATATCTCTGGTTTTGTGGAAGTTTTCTTGGCTGCGCTTTTAATAAGTTAGTATCGTTTCGTAACTTAAGTCTGTTTCATAAGCTTATAAAAAGTGGAAATCCCTAACCTTATCGTTCCTAGAATTGGTAGATCAGCATTTGCTACATCTTATTGATTATGTAACTACCTACCATTGGAATTGCGTACCTTCACGCATTCTAATAACGCCTTCAGATTGAAACTAATGACGCATTTTTCTGTTGCTTATTAATTAGTTATTAACTATTATGTATTGCTTAAAAATTGGGCATACACCTTTGCGTTTTCGAGACTTTGTCCATGCAATATTTTCTTTTTATTTTTCAATTTTCTATAACCCTATGTATTTTTTTTTTTTTTTTTGTTAAACTAAATTTGTTCCAGAAATTTTAATCGATTTATTTAATATTAAATAATAAAAGTAGAAGTCTCCGAATGGAATATATGAAATAGTTTTATTAATAACAATAAGCAAACAGTTAATTTTTGATGAATTATTTTGTTCTTTTGGTTAGAAGTTTAAGAAACTTTTCGAGTTTTTTTAATGTACCTATCTATTATATAAAAAGGTCGGTAACTATATCCTATTAAATTTAGTCAGTAATTATATCTTGTTTAATTAAATTATTAACTAAGATTAAATAACTGATAACTTTTGACTTATTTTTATTCCAAATAAATGATATCAATATTTATATATGGGTAATTCCAAAGTGTTGAACGTGACAGTCGTACGCATCAAAAATGCAATAACATTTTAAACAACAAATATTTCTACGTTCTTTTAACCCTTAAATTATAGCACTTAGAAAGCACTATTATCTATGCTAAAGTTTATGGGGGGCGCGATTCTAGGTCAAAGATAATGGCAAAAGAAGTAGCGGTTCGAACTTGAAAAAAATAGAAGTAGTTTTTATGGCCATGTATAAAAGACCGTAATTCCGCGAAACCTTGCACAATTTTTTAGTCAAACTACTTTCAGAATTTTACGTAGCAATGTAACATTATAATGTCTTTGGTTTGATTCCAAAATCTTCTGTATTTTTCTTTGTTTAAGCCAAAATCTGGTTCGATACGTGACATTTCGAACGTGACATTTTTTCCATAATAACTTAACTAAATAATGATTAAAAAAAATAAAAATTTACCGTTAATCCGAATAACATATTATTCTTCGAACTCATCTTTTTATTACAGACCATGTAAGAAAATTGTTTTGGAATAATTTTTATCAAATATCACCTTTTTTAAGGAAGATAATATTAAAGAAAACATGCAATAAAACATTCTCACAAATAAGAAATTACGTTTGCACAACTTTGCAGTCTGATTGTTTATCTAAGTGAACAAATTTATGGGTAAATTAATAAAATTAATAAAATCTAAATATTTCTCAATAACAATATCGTAAAATAATAAGCTCTTAATAACTTTTAAATTTTCGGTCACGGTGGACCTTTTGACGGAAATGCCCATATGGTTCAAGTCATTTAATTTATAAGCTAGTTTTTTAAAAAAAAGGTTTGGAAGATTATACATTTTTTCAGATACGTTGTCGTTTATTTAAAATTTTTCCAAATATTACTTGGGATGTTTTGAATTATCAAGTCGAATGCTATTTTATTTTGTTATGATTTAGTAAAGAAAAGTCGTATCTATTTTTCATCAACTACAAGGAATGTACAGCCGCGGTCAAAATATAAAAAAGTTCTTCGTTAGATATTTGTAAATAGGTCAAAGTGATTTCATTGAATACTTGTCATAAGATACTTACAGGACTGTCAAACAATAGTTAATAAAAAGCAATTGATTTGGTATTTTATTTGATATAAAATTTTTAACTTTTTCAAAACAACTCAAAAAACACTCTGTCAAAAAATAGAACTATAGTTCTTATTCTATTAAAAATATCGAGCCCTAAAGCCTGGTACTCTGTTCAACATTTCACGTGAAATGCTGTCAAAACGCATATGCAAAAAACTTGTGCGGAATATCTACGAAATAATCAGCCTTATTCCGGTTGTCGTTGTCGTAATCGCGTAATCGATCATGTCGTTTTTTGTAAGAGATTAAAGTAACACACAACCAGTGTTCTTTAACCTCTTACAAAAAACGACTGGATCGATTACGACAGCGACAACCGGAATAAGGCTGAATGTTGATGGAGTTGTACTCTGTTCATTTTGTGAAAAAGTTCCGTAATGTTTCTGGCAACATTTTTTTACAACTGCGAAATAATGGCAGCTGCACTTATTTCACGTGGAAATTGAAGCAAAATCAAAAATGTATTAACTGATTATTAAATACTATATAAACAATTTAAATAACACAACTTGTAACAGGTTTTTATTCATATTTACTTTCTTTTTAAACAAATTTTAATTAAAAAAAATATTTTTTAGTAAAATACATGTACGGTTTGTTTACATACGCAAAACAATGTCGCATACTTTGAAGCAATAAAACGTCAAATTGTACAAACTCGCAAGATGGGTAACATTGATACATGTCAAAATTTTCGTGTGAAATAATCTATGTTGCTCAACATTTTTCATAAATTTGAACAGAGTAAGCGCCAAAAATCAAATTTTACAGGAGAGAGTTTTTTTTATTTTATTTAATAAAAATTTTGTATGAAATTTGTCGCTACGATAAAAATGTTCTTGCTATTAAATCGTAACGGTACCTTTTGTGACCATGATATTTTAGGAGATGATGCAAGTGTTGCCAATAAAGTCATTTATTAAAAAAAAAACGAAAATTGAAAATGATGTCGCTTACGTAATTTTCGCAATTAGGGCTCGATATTCGGTTTTTTATGAAGTCTTCTCATATTAAAATTAATAGTTTGTTGCGTGCCCATTATTGGCAATATCCTCTGCACAACGTTTTTGCATCGATTTCAACAGATTTTCGCACCTCTCCTTCGAAAATCTATTCCAAATTTGATGAACTGCCACCCAAATGTCTTCGTTACTTGTTGGTTGTATTTGGGATACTCCCTTCTTTATATATGTCCATAAGTTTTCGATTGGATTTAGATCTCGGGACTGAGCTGGCCATTTCATAATGTTTATTTAATTGTCCTGAAACCACTTTTTGGCAAGATGGCTGGTTATTGTCTTGCTGAAACACACAACCAAGCGGCATTTTCTTAGAAACATATGGTAGCATTACTTCCTGGAGGATATTAACGTATAGTATCTTATCCATGATTGTTCTGATCCAATATATGGGTCCTACTCCACAGTAGGAAAAGCTTCACGGTTTTTGTTGTGAATTTTGAATTAAATTCACCGTTAGGGGGGAGCAAAGAACATTGCTCCACTTTTCAGTTTGACCTTCCAAATGAGTTGTAGCAAACTCCAAAAGTTTTGCAACATGCTTACGTGAGAGCAGGCATTAAAGTTGCTGTCTCGCAATCTCCGGTGGTATTTTAATGACTGCGCTGATACAGAGTTTGTTTTTTTATAATTTCGACCACTGGAAAAGAACCGTTAACGTTTTTTGGAAAAAATGAAGACGCTCCAAAAGAATATACATATTAAACAATACTGACTACTTAATTTAAAATAATTAGCACAAGATATTTGTTTTCACTAGAATGAACATAGAATACATTATTGGTTCTATTTTTTTTGACTGGCACTGTATATACTAGTGATGTTACGAATATCAATTTTTTTTATATTTACGAACACGATTATCTGTGCCAATTAGAGTTTTTTTTCCCGGACTTTTTTGAATTTAAAAAAATTTCCCGCTTTCCCGGGATCCCGCTCCATATAAATAATAAACATGTGAAAACGAGAATAAAAATCTCTTATCAGGCCTATTATTACATACGGTTGCCCCATTTGGTTTAACATTTCACCTTCTAACATGGAAAAAATTAGAATTTTAGAGAGAAAATGTCTAAGAGCATGTACCTCATTATATAGATCTGCACAAAGCAATTATATTAAATATATTACGAATAAGAAATTATATAGCACTGCGAATATAATAAGAATAGACAACTTTATAATAAATTTAATACGGAATAATATTTTAAGATGCACCCAATGCTTAGAAAATAACCTGATAATGGCTCCATATTTCACAAATGAAGCGTATATAATTGAAATTCTACCAAAAGGTTTTATACCACCCGAAGCATTTCTATATTTAGATAAATAGATTTGTACAAAATGAAAACAGTTCACCAAATTTTTATCATAAATATAGAAGAGCGACTACAAAGGCAATCGAGTGCAATTTTAATAATTTAAACATGAAATATGATACAACCATATCTTCTAAAGATTTATGGTTGTTTAGAAAAAGTATCCAAAGTAAAAAATTTTGGTGGTTAACGAATGATTAATATAATCTTCCTTTTTTTTAACCCTTGACAAAACACCCTTATAAATAAATAAGCACTGTTTTTTACCATTTTTCACTGCAAAAAGTAAATTATATACGTTTAATTTGTTAATCTTAAACATATAATAAAATAATTCTTTAAAACAAAAAACAAATATTATTTTGGTAACAATACTAGAGAGCCCTAATAAGAGCCAATGTATATTTCTAATCCTTATATTATTAACTATTGTTTATTGTAATTATAACTTATATCTTTGCCTTCAATAAACGGAAAAAAAAATTAATGAAAAAAAACTTTTATAAAATAAACTAAGGGAACTTGTTTACAAAGAAAGTAAATGAAATGGTTCAATACTAAAAAATTAATTGAAGATTGAAATATGAACTTGAATTATTATTACCTCACGCCTTTATTCCCTATTATTATGCTTTTATTCAGTATTATTATGCTCTGGTTAATTCATAAAACAATAATAAAAACAAAATAAAAATTGAGGTACTCAAGATATGAAATCAAAAATTAGGACCACTTCTTTTTATATTATACGTTAATGATCTTTCCGAATATATTGATGATAATATATGCTGTTCTTTTCTTTTTGCTGATGACGTATTTCTACTTTTTGGTGCTGATCGTGATAATACTGATGTTCTTGAGTCCAATATCAACTATAGCCTTGAACGATTTTCACGATGGGCGTCTAGTAACTCCTTAATTATCAATACTTCTAAGACTAAGGCGATCCTCTTTGGGGTAACTCGTCATCATTTTGTTGACCTAAATATTTTTATTGGTGGAGATAGGCTAACCTTTGTTGACCGGATGCGATGTTTAGGTATTTACATTGACGATCGTCTTATTTTTGATAAGCATGTTGACGTGATTTGTTGTAGGGTCTCTGCAATTTTGAGAAGAATTTACTCGAACAATATTTATTTACCATTTCACATAAAGTATAAATTGGCTTATGGACTATTAATGCCGCATATTTTTTATGGGCTTGAAGTTGTATCTGGCTCTCTGGCTCTCGTTACAGCTAGATTGAATCGTATTGTGAATACTATTGTGCGATTTACGTATGGGGTTCGACGCCGAGCGCATATTTCTGGATATGTCAAACATTTTCTTGGTTGTTCTTTTAAAAGATTTATATCCTATCGTAACTTGCTACTATTTTTTAGAGTTTTGAAAACTGGACAACCTTCTCAACTGTGTTCCAAGTTTTTCTTCACACATTCAACTAGGAACCCACAACTTATTATACCTAGAATTCGCTGTAGTTGTTTTGAACGGTCGTTTATAGTCAGAGTAGCTCGATGTTGGAATTATTTACCAGTGGACCTTCGTATATTCTCTCATTCAAATAACGCATTCCGATTAAAAATTATGGTATACTTTTCTGTTCAGGATTAAGAACTTTTTTGTTTGTTTTTCCCTTTTTTGCCTAATCTTATGTTTAATGAGCTTTATGGCTTTATTTCAGAAGGAATGTTCTGTAATGGTATATCTTCTTGACTTATTTATTTTTTTTTTAATCTTTTTCATCTGGGCTACTACTTTGGGACCTGTTAATTGATAAATTAGTATTTTTTAAAAATTTCTTTTAATCTTTGGCTGGGGAGCCATTTGTATTTGTATTTTTATAATTATGTGTATATACTTGAATAAATGAATTTTTGATTATTTATTGTATCCTTTAATAATATTCAGGATTTTGCTTTTGTAATATATTTTTATTGGCCTTGATAGGCTTTTGTATATTACTTATATTAAATAAAATAAAATAAAATAAAAAAATAAAATAGATAAAATACTTTAAAGAAATATATAACATGTTTTAATGGCTAAGGAAATTACTTTCTGATACACTCAAAGCGCTTTGTAAGTCGTCAAAAAGTATATTCCTGATTTTATTTACTAATTATCATGTTTTCGAAAAATTTCGTTCATTTTTTTAACGAGGTTGGACAAATAGTTAAAAGTGCACCGTTGTAGCATGCTTCGGATTCACAATCAGAAGCAATTTTTTCTTTTTTATAAACAACGTCTATATCAGTCAAATGTATGTCAAGGTTGATGCAAAAATAGGATCAACCGGGCTGCTTCTTACAAACCTTTTCATTTCAATAGGTCCATTTGTAATCTTTAGGACAATGTGTTTTTCAAGTTGTATGTTGTAGTATCTTACACGAGTTTCCAAAATGTTATTTTATTTCGGTCTCCCCGCACTTCACGGGTATATAAACCAACACAAATTGAAATTGAAAATTTGTGTTTATCACCTTATAAACATATCGCTCCTTCATTGCATCATAGTCATATATCAAAATTTGAAGTAACTTTAGCAAAGTTTTCCTTCATACCTTCTCGTATTATATCTCAAACTGAACCGAAGTTATAGCAAAATATATCTTTAAATCGGTACATTTTTAAAACTTTAATCGCATTTTGCCAAGATCGTTTGTTTTTGTAGATATGACTATGTTGCAATAACGGAGCGATATGTTTAGGTATCTCCTATTTTTAAGACTTGTTCATGGACAATGAACCTTTACTGCCTGCATCTTATTTTGAATTAATGTACTTTATTAACTCTTCACTTCACTAAATGTAATAATTATCAACTGTTGCACTGTCCATTCTGCTTTTAGTAGATTTATTGCATCAGGAGACATTGATTTAAATACATGTACTCACTTCTTGTAATTGATCTAATCCACAACCCATCCACAAATGCTAATTTTTAGAGAATAGAAAACTAAATTTCAAAGTATAAATAAAATAATGGAAATTCCCGGGAATTCCCGGGACGAGAAATCCCGGGAAAAAACCCTAGTGCCAATATTCTCCGAATAATAATATCCAATCTGGGGGCTACTTTCTATTGCAATGCAAATTAAATTTCAATACGAAAGCTAAATGCGATAAGAGGCCAATTTGGTACTTTCTATCGCTTTCGCAAAAATTTTTGAAAACGAACACTGGCAACAAAAATTATTACACTAGAAAATGTATTTGACATTATTACGAAATATTTTTGAATTAAAAAAATTTTTATAATATTTGTATTTAATAAACCAGTAAAAAACTGAAGTCAGTCAAGCCTACGTCATAATATTTAAAGACAAATTTTCGAGAGTTGCTCTTTAGTGCACATGGGCAGTAATGGACCAACCAGAACAAAAATGTGTTATGAGGTTAACATTCATATCAGAGTTATTTGTGCATTTAAAAAATTGGAGTTGAGATGAAATTTTCAAAATTTACAATTTCCAGTCAAGCCTACGCTAGAATTAAATTTGCTATGAAGTTAAGATTCATATAACAGTTATTTGTGCATTAGAAAAAATTTACAAGTTGTCAGCTCATTGTTGGCTTGGCGCATATAGAAAAAATGACAAAAAAGGTTTGCATAAAGTTTTCTAAAACTATACCCGATAGAATTTTTTATAGCTTTTACCACTGCTACCGGCACATGTTTTGAAGAAAAATTTAAATTTTTATGAACTCTCATAAATGTAGTAAAAAGTTAATCTTATAGCTCATAAAAAAGATTTTGGAACTTCTAATGGCAAAGGAGCAAGAAATGCATCGAAGTATAGTCTTCAGTGCTCTTTTCAAAATCCCATCTTAGATGCGACTGCTTTATTCCATTGGTCAAAGAATTTTTGTAAAGAAATATGTAATTAATATTAAATTATTATTATAAATTAATTTAGCCATTAAAAAGGAGTTTGGCCATTAGAAATTTTTCAACTTGTTTCTTTTAAAATAATAACACTGTGCTAACCGTTTTTTAGGTTAGCTCTTGTTTTCGTGATATACCGTTATTTCGAAAATGGAGGAGGTTGCACAACAAATGTATATTCGCGTAACTCAAAACCAGTTTAGTTTATTGAAATTACTAAAAAAAAAAAACGAAATTCAGCAATAAAATTACCTTTAAGTAAAGGTAATATGCGCAGTCGTTTTAGAAACGAAATTTTTTTTTGGCAAAAAAATAATTTTTTTGCAATATTTCGAAATTTTTGTTTTTTAAAAATTCATAAACAATTAGAAAATACTTCTATTTTTTCAGACATAAAAAATAACGAACAATTCAAGCCATAAATAATTAAAATCTCGTAAGAACTTTTGATTTTATTCCCAAAAGACAAAAAATTTTAATTAATTTAAGAATTTCATAAAAAGCTATATGTATTTGTATGGGAGCACCCCTAAGAAGTGGTGATAAAGGGCAAGTATGTCTCGAGAAAGTACAAATTCAATAACAAATTGAAAGAAAAACAAAACTGATATCATTCCTTGATTTAGTTTTATTCGAATTACTTAGTTATTATATAAAGCATTAAAAATTCTATTAAATTTACCGGTGTTGTATTCAACTATTTCATTATCTATATATAAATCGGCAAAGGCAAAACAGTTAAGAACACTTTTCTCCTGTCTGTATTGTATTCAACTATTTCATTATCTATATATAAATCGGCAAAGGCAAAACAGTTAAGAACACTTTTCTCCTGTCTGTATTTACTTACTTATTAAAATCTGTTCAATATTTTCCGAGTTTTAAGCGTTCAAATTCGCTACTCACACATATGCAAAGCCAATAAACAATAAATTTTTTTCCAGTTGCACTATGTTCACTCGGACAGAAATGCGCGTGTTTCACGCTCCCATTCATGGTTCGCGCCCCAATCATGATTTAAACAACATGTTTCGCCAAACAAAATTTTGAAACGTGTTACGAAACATGAACAATTTACTATCATCTCCAATTTTGATACTAATAATTATCGATAGTTTTTCTGAACTAGATCTCAGAGAAAATCAAAACACAAAACAAAAATACATGTTAAATAAAATAACAATTATGAAATAATAATATGTAATAACACTTTAAAAAAAATATTTTATTTTAAAAGATTTTGTTATTCGTGCTTAATTAAGCATAGGAATAGCTTATCCCATCAACAATAAATTTCAGTGTTTTTATCAGGAATAAAAATTGGGAATTAGCACGAATAACAAAATCTTTTAAATTAAAATTTTGTATTCCCAAAAATTACTTTTGATAAAAATATTTTATTTTAAATTTTTTTACTTAATTTTTTCTTTGTATCAATTTTTTATCTCACTAACAACAACAAACATAAACCAAGAAACCAAATATAAGTATGTATGTATGTACATTAGGGTGGGTCAATTTTTTTTGCCCACCAAGCGTATAGCAAAATCGTAATCTACGGAAAATTCTAAGAACTTTTCTTAAAGAAACCATGGTTCTAAAATCAAAATCGAGCTTCCGCTTTTTGACTTGAAAATTTGGTGCTCAGTAAATCCGAAAAATTTTCAACTTTTTTGAAAATATTTATTGCAATTGGTGAATAGTTGACCTATTTTGCTGAAAGAGGGCTTCTTTAAAAGGAAATTTTCTCAGCTTTCTATATCTGTGCTCATTTTTAGAGGTTTTTGTCAAAATTATCATAGGCAAGCTGGTAAAAAAAACTAAAACTGCCACAATTTTCTACCCAAAAATTAAATAAAATAATTGAATTAGTATTGTGTTTATTTTAATTCAATATTAGTTAAAAAAAAAACCATTGAATCAAAACCTTATTAAACGAAATTTTATTTAAAAAAAAAATTTACGCAATTTGGGAAAGAGCGTGGGTGACACAAGCAATACATCAAGATTTGGAAATTATACTAACAGCCTGTTCGTCGATTTGGAACGTTAACGTTCGCATAGAAAGTTATATTTAGAACAAAAACCAAATTTTCGAATTACATTTAAAACAAAAACAAATTTTTGAATTTTGTTTTGGTTTTAAATATGTATAATTTCCTATGCGAACGTTAACGTTCGAAATCGACGAACAGGCTGCTAAATTTTTGCAACAAAAATTATTTGTGAGACACTTTTAATGTGAGCTTTCTATTTAAATCAAAAGATATTTTAGATTATTTTTTAGAAATTGATAATAGCTAGTAAACAGCAACTTTAATTATTTTTAAGCTTATTTTAATTTACGTATTATGTATTTATTTTTAATTAAACATAATTCGTACCAAAATTTATCTTCAAAATCTTTTTACGAATTATTTTTGCTTATATAAGGAACACAATGAATCCTTTAACAGTATAGGATCGGAGGATAACGATGATACGCGAGAAGAACGTAATGGATCCGGAAGTGGCAGCGGTAGTTCTTCTGAATCAGATTCCGACTCCGACAGTTCATCATCATCTACAAATTCCAGTGACGGTCATACGTCACCAGAGCCACCCGATCGAGAAGAGAATGACGATGAAAATGCAAGAGATGCTCATCTTAATCAAGACAAACGACAACAAAAACATGCTCATCATCAAATTGAACACGAGAAAAACTCTGTTATACAAAAACACAATGAAGAAGCTGGACTTCCACCATCAGCAATCGATGCACAAGAAGATACAAAGACTAATGGTTACTCCGATGGCAATGAAAGTGGCAGCGACAGTGATAGCAACTCAGATTCTAATTCGTCAAACGACGAGGATGAAGAAGAAGAAAAAACAAAACATCACAAGACTGAAGGTGGTAGTGATTGCGAGGGAAATGAAGGAGAGGATGCTGTTCATCAACAGCAGCAACACAAAACTACCAATAACACAATATGTGCCACCACAGATAATAATACCTCACATACTACCAATGATGATGATGATGATGATGGTGATGATGTTGATGATGACGATTCCAACGAATCAAATGATGACAATGATTCCAATAGTGACCAAGAGAAAAGTCATTCAAACTCAATGGCTAAAGAGTCGACGGTGCCGTCTGAATCTATTAAAAATCAAAGCGATTATAATGATAATGCATCTGACTCGGGAGGTTCTTCAAAATCATCGAATTCTTCTGCTCCATCAGCCTCGGAACCGAGTAGCAGTAGTAGTGTAAGCAATAAAATAAACAATGTTCGAAAGTATTTTAAAAACATGAATAAATAATAAAAATTTTCAGGAAGATACTGAAGAAGATTATCAACCTAAAAGATCTGCCCGTCAAGCTCGAAAGCCCGCACCTGCCGAAAAAGTTAAGAAACCTGTGAAGAAGAAGAAAAAACAAAAGTAATTAATTGATAAAAACAAACAAATGTATAAAATAAAATATTAATTGAAATAAAATTCCAAACAATCTTTTAGTTGGGATTCAGATGGAAGTGATGAAAGCGATGGCGATAGCGAAAATTCAACGCCTCCAAGACGTAAACCACCTGCCTCCAAACGAAAGCGTAGCAAAAAATCAACCACCTCCGATGATAGTAATGATGAGAAAAGGTAAATTAAAAATTAATGTTTGTTTTATTCCAATTTTTGGATGTGCTGATTCTTTAATTTGGTTCAAAACTCGATTAATATGTTTTTATTAGGTTCGGAACTCGTCGAGCAGCGGCTGCCGTTAGTTACAAAGAAGCTTCGGAAGATGATAAAACGGACTCCGAAGATTTATTAGAAGTGGAATATGATGAAAGTCAGGCCGAGGCAGCAGCATTAGCTGCGGAAGAGGACGAAAAGTGCGAAACGATTGAACGCATTTTGGCGAAGCGTCAAGGTAAAAAAGGTTGCACTGGGAATCAAACTACTGTTTATGCTATTGAAGAAAGCGGCTGTGATCCCAATGAAGGTGTTAATGAAAATGATTTAGAAAATACCGAATTGCAATTTCTAATCAAATGGAAGGGCTGGTCTTACATACACAACACCTGGGAATCTGAAACAACACTCAAGGAACAAAAAGTTAAAGGGATGAAAAAGTTGGATAATTTCGTAAAAAAAGAAAAGGAACAGGAATATTGGAGGCGTTATGCTGGTCCCGAAGACATTGACTACTACGAGTGTAAACTAGAGTTACAAAATGATTTAGTTAAGTCTTACAATAATGTTGATCGCATCATATCACGCAATGAAAAACCTGAAGGGGACAGCGAGTACTTATGTAAATGGCAATCACTACCTTACTCTGAAGCCACTTGGGAAGACGCCAATTTGGTTTTACGCAAATGGCAACATTGTATCGAAAATTTTAATGAGCGCGAGAATTCCAAATGTACTCCCTCACGTCACTGTAAAGTTCTCAAATATCGTCCAAAATTTTATAAAATAAAAGTTCAACCAGTTTTCCTTCAAGAAGGTTTATTACTTCGAGATTATCAAATGGATGGTTTAAATTGGCTGCTACATTCATGGTGTAGAGAAAACTCGGTAATTTTAGCCGATGAAATGGGTTTGGGTAAAACAATACAAACTATTTGCTTTTTATATGCCCTATTTAAAGTACATCATTTATATGGCCCATATCTGTGTGTGGTACCACTCTCAACAATGACTGCTTGGCAGCGTGAATTTGAGTTGTGGGCACCTGATATGAATGTGGTGACGTATTTGGGCGATGTTAAATCACGAGAAATGATACGTCAATATGAATGGACTTTTGATGGTTCGAAAAGACTGAAATTTAATTGCATTCTCACCACATATGAGATTGTATTGAAGGTAAGTGAATAAATAATTTTATATTACATATACTCACAGCAAATCCTAGCAGACCGTCTCACTTGGGTTCGTTCATATTGATCCCATGTATGGTTAAAAGCTATTAAGAAAAAATGCATCGCTTTTTGAAGGCCTATTTGTTTATTTTAATACTTTTCTTTTAGGATAAATTATTTCTGGGTACATTGCAATGGGCAGCATTGCTTGTCGATGAGGCTCATCGTTTAAAAAATGATGACTCTCTACTTTACAAATCTCTCAAAGAGTTTGAAACAAATCATAGATTACTAATTACTGGTACACCATTACAAAATTCTCTCAAAGAACTTTGGGCTCTACTACATTTTATTATGCCTGAAAAGTTCGTAACGTGGGAGAATTTTGAAATAGAACACGGCAATGCCGCCGACAAAGGCTATACCAAACTACATCAACAGTTGGAACCGTACATTTTAAGGCGTGTTAAAAAAGATGTAGAAAAATCTCTACCGGCCAAAGTTGAACAAATTTTGCGTGTCGAAATGACTTCGCTGCAAAAACAATATTATAAATGGATACTCACAAAGAACTTTGATGCCTTGCGAAAGGGCAAAAAAGGTTCTACATCAACTTTTTTGAATATTGTAATAGAATTAAAAAAATGCTGTAACCATGCCGCCCTTATAAGACCTTCGGAGTTTGAACTGATGGGTATGCAACAGGATGAAGCTCTACAAACACTATTGAGAGGCTCGGGCAAACTTGTTCTTTTGGATAAGTTACTGTGTCGTCTTAAGGAAACTGGCCATAGAGTGCTAATTTTCTCTCAAATGGTGCGAATGTTGGATATTTTAGCGGACTATTTGCAAAAGCGCCACTTTTCATTCCAACGTTTGGATGGCAGTATAAAGGGAGAAATACGACGACAAGCGTTAGATCATTTCAATGCTGAAGGTTCACAAGATTTCTGTTTCCTGCTCTCAACAAGAGCAGGAGGTTTGGGTATAAACTTGGCTACAGCCGATACTGTGATTATTTTCGATTCGGATTGGAATCCTCAAAACGATTTACAAGCGCAGGCTCGTGCACATCGTATTGGTCAGAAAAATCAAGTGAATATTTATCGTTTGGTAACAGCCCGTTCAGTGGAAGAACAGATAGTGGAAAGGGCCAAACAAAAGATGGTGTTAGATCATTTGGTTATACAGCGTATGGACACAACGGGACGGACAGTTTTAGATAGAGGTAGTTCAGGTTCATCCAATAACACTCCTTTTAATAAAGATGATCTCTCGGCTATTTTGAAATTTGGTGCTGAAGAATTGTTTAAGGATGAGCAAGAAAATGACGAAGAATTAGTATGTGATATAGATGAGATTTTAAGAAGAGCAGAGACCCGCAATGAAGATCCTGAAATGCCGGCAGATGATTTGCTATCTGCATTTAAGGTTGCAAGTATAGCGGCATTTGAAGAAGAACCTGACACTTCTACCAAGGATAATGAAAATCAGGCTATAGAAGAAGACACAAAAGATTGGGATGATATTATACCCGAAGATTTTCGTAGAGTTGTAGAAAATGAAGAAAAGGCTAAGGAAATTGAAGATTTATACCTGCCACCCAGAAGAAAAACAGCGGCGAACAATCAAAATGACACGACCAGTAAAAGAGGTGGTAAAAAGGGACAGCCTGATGATTCTAATGACTCTGATTATGATATGGGCTCGGATGTCAGTAATGATGCAGATGGAAAATCTAAATCCAAACGTGGTAGACCGGCAATGAAAGAAAAAATTATTGGCTTTACTGATACCGAAATAAGACGTTTTATAAAATCATATAAAAAATTCCCGGCTCCTCTAGAACGGCTGGAAGCTATAGCTTGTGATGCTGAATTACAAGAAAAGCCTTTGGCTGAGCTTAAACGTATCGGTGAAATGTTACACGATAGATGTGTACAATTTTTGGAAGAACATAAGGACGAATTGGTTGGTAATAACGCAGCAATGAAGAAGGCTGCCGATACAAATGCAGCAGCAAATGAAGAAGCTGCAGCTAGTAAACAAAAACGTAGTAGAGCTACATTTTCGGTAAAATTGGGTGGCGTATCTTTCAACGCTAAAACTCTCCTCTCATGTGAAGAAGAACTCAAACCCCTAAATGATGTAATACCACGAAAATCAGCTGAAAGACTTAATTGGTCTCTTAATATTAAAACTCGACCCGCTAATTTTGATGTTGAATGGGGAGACGAAGAGGACTCCAAACTACTATGTGGTATATATCAATATGGTATTGGCTCTTGGGAGCAAATGAAAATGGATCCTAGCCTCAAGTTAACTGAGAAAATTCTTCACAACGATGACCGGAAACCACAAGCCAAACATTTGCAATCAAGAGCGGAATATTTGCTTAAGATTATAAAAAAGAATGTGGAAACCAAAAAAGGCGGCGAGCGCAAACAACGCAAACCTAGAAAGCCAAGGGAAACAAAAACAGCAGGATCAGCTGTAACAAACAATGTCACACCCGAACGCAAACCTCGACTTGCTTCCGAGGCAGAAGAAACTTCTCAAACCGGAGATGGCAATTCTTTAACCGAGAAAAAAACCCGCAAGGAACGTAAGGAAAGTCAATCGAAACCAGAAATTGTTGAAGATGCAAATTTAAATGATGTTGAAAATTCAAATGTTGCGTCTAAGAAAAAGCAAAAAGCTATAAAAGAAAAAGATGTTACAGCAAAATCCTCAGCCAAATCTAAGAAATCAGCAGGATCGGATTCCACAAATAAGCCCATGCATTTTACAGCGAACAATGAACCACGAGCTTTGGAGGTATTGGGCGACTTAGATCCCAACATATTTAATGAATGCAAGGAGAAAATGCGACCAGTTAAAAAGGCACTTAAAGCTTTGGATCGCCCAGATTCCAGTCTTTCTACACAAGATCAGGTGAAACATACCAGAGATTGTTTAATATCAATTGGAAGGCAAATTGATGTTTGTTTGGAAACCTACTCCAAAGAGACGGAAAAAAGAGAGTGGCGTTCAAATCTTTGGTATTTTGTCTCCAAATTTACAGGTAACATAAAAGTTAAACATGCACTCACCACAGATTGAAAGAATCTAACATATACAATTTTTTAAGTTTGAGACATAATACTTGATAAATAAAACAAATATCGTGGGCTTATATTCAAATAGTGTTATCTGCAATTTTTCGAAAATTTTAGTGTGTATAATAAAATGATAAAAATTGTTATTACAAAGAAGACATATTATATTATTCATCAAAGGGTTGGGAATTGTGTCTATGAGTTTTTGTCAATAATATATATATTTTTATTTATGCAATATAATCTTTATTAGCTAATATTATTTAATCAAATTTAACAAGTAAATAGATATTGTAGTGCTTAATACAAACTAGCTTAAATTTGTTTAAACTTACAAAACGAATCCCACAATTCCCAAAAAACCGCCGAAAATCCCCAAAAATTGGTTGTTTTTTGTTTTGTGGAAATATGGCTACCAAGCACAGGTCACAGGAGTCCTATTGAACAATTATAATAAACACATTGGGTCATACGAACTGTGCTAAAAATTTTTGATTCTTTGCGATTGGAGAAAATGTGTCATAAAGTGGAAATTTGTAAAAAAAAATAGGTCTATTTCGGAGGAGCCTTGCGTCCGCAGTGATTAAATTTTTGCATAGCAATATTTAACATGAAGAAGGCTTTCAAAAAGTATAAGTAATATACATACATATATGTCGCTAAACAATATTTTTCTATAAATAAAAAGATACATACTTTTGTATATAAAAATTGCAAAAATTTGACTTTTTCAGATTTTTAAATTAAAATGCATATATGTAACTTCTTAATTAAAAAAGATTTTTTTCATAATTTGCAAAATGTAGAATATTAATTGATTTTCTGGAAATTCACAAAAAAAATATTTCCAAAACATTATAAATTTGAGTCTAATATTTGAAAAATAATAGTCTAACAGGGTAGGTCAAAAATAGCAAGTTTTAATTTTCAATGTCGGATATTTCCTAAACTTTTAGAGATAAATTACGAAGAACTCGACGTTTTCAATTTCCAGCACACCTCTGTTAAACTCGACTACAACTCTTAAATTGTCACCTCAAATTGCATTCCATTCGGACCAACCGTTTACAAAATATAGAATTACTTCCATTTTTTTTCGAATTTACCACGCCGTGCCGCGGTCCTATAAATAGAAGCGAATCCCTTACAACCTGGCCCAATACCTATTCAACTAAGCAAATGAAAGCATTTGCAAAGCATTGAAGCCTGTTATTTCGCAAGAATATCATTATTTTTATGATAATTTAAAATATGCGGATAAAGTTTTATTATTTATTGCTTTTCAATATATGTAAAATTTAAACTGAATTTCGAGTTATATTAACATGACTACGCGTTTCTTTATATTTTACTTAAAGATTAACAAATGTATAATTAAGACGGTGTTTTTTAATAACATTGTAAAATAAAGTTTAGGTATTATTCTTAGAACTAATAAATCAGAGCAAGTTAAACTCGCTTTTTTGGTTTCAAATGTGTTTAAACTAGCAAACCTATAAATCAGAAAACATATAAACCAGGGATGGAAAATGCCTTTTATAATTTTGTTCCAATTTTGAAAACAAAATGTACTTTTTAGGCCATGACGGTACCATTTTTTTAATATACAGGGGTGTTCTAAATATCGAAAACGCAAAACGCAAGAATTTGAAACGTCGTTTTTTAATAAAATTTTTGTAATAAAAGAATTTTATGACGAATATTATACAAATATTTCTCTAACAGAATTTTATAACAAAAATTATAAAAGTTTTATTAAAAGTGTATTAAAAACAACTTCCAAATTCTTGAGTTTTCGATTTCAGAACACCCTGATATTTAAAAAAAAAAAGCTTAACGGGTACAAAAATTAAGAATTGTCAAAAAATAAAAATATTACATACCAAAAGGTTATTTATAAAATCTTTATCAAACTCACGAAATGGTGACACATACGTCTTCAATTGCTTACTTGACCTGCATTATAGATAATTTTTATTTTATTTTAAGGAAGCTACTTTGTTTTTTCAAGAATTTATTCATTTTAGGCCAGTTTTCACAACTTACCGATACCAAAAGTTTGGATTTTATTGGCCATATAAAAAGTGTTCAATTATTACAACTTTCGTATTTATTTCTTTGGCCAATTAATTATAATCTTTCAGTTTATTTTTCTTTTTAAGCTAATAAGACCTAATGAAGTTGATGTAAATAAAAACAAATTTATTAACTTTCCTTTAACATAAAGTGAGCGATAACTTAAAAGAAAGGTTCATTCTACCTGGTAGGTCAAAGTAAAATTATAATGAACACTTAATACGGCAAATAGAATTCTACCTATCGCTAGAGGTAAGTTTTAAAAACGGGCCTTAGCCTTTTATGCCACACACAATCATAAAAAACGCAAAGTTGGCAACAAGTGCTAAGGAATATTACAGCGCATGTAATTAAAATATACCTATTAAAACTACATTTCTACCAAGTAAGCCGCGGTAGTACAACGGTACTAACATGGTCCAAAATGTAAAAAAAAAAGTACAATTGTACCATGATTTCCATCCGTAATATAAACCATCTTTAAACGCATAAAATTAAGCGTTTAAACTACCAATACACAGACCATATGAATTTGATAACATTTATCGTAGTGCTGCCCCATGTTATTTTTTAACTACAAATAATACATACATAGGACACTGATTTATAGTTGCTGAGTTTAAACTACATATTTTAGACATTTACTACTTTATTAGCCATAAGAGTTATCTAAAAAAACCAGTTTCTTCTCTCTCCTGTAAAATTGTGATTTTGCAGAATATAAACCCTCGATATAGATACAAAATATTTTTATAGTACTAAAAATATCCAAAGGCTTATTTTATAATCTTTTTTCAATCAAGTTTTATATCTCAAACCTAAAAAAAATTTTATAAGTTTTAGTTAAGTAACGATATGGTCGTTTGTCATTTTGTATTCTGTTTCTAATATCTACAATATTAATCCTTTTAAAAAGAAAATTTGATTTAACGATGTTCGTCTGTCCGTGTTCAGGGGCTTACCAAAGTCTCCAGATACGTTGTTAACTGGGATTGTATATATTTTTTACACTAAAATTTCCAAAAAATTCGCTATTGAAATGTTTATCCACAAAATTGCATTTTTTAAAAGCTCTAGATAAATTTATGCATATACACATTAAATAATCTTAAAGAATAGCTGTAAAAATAAACGTTAACGAACACCGATCAAGGATTGTCAACTCACCTGTTGCCGAGCTATAAAAAATAACTCCCTTTCTTACGAAATAAAAGCTTTGGCCCAACTTCCGGTAAATCATGTAAGATAGGAGCACAGAATTAAGCATAAATATATTTAATTTTTATAGAGTACTAGCGGACCCGTTGCCTGCTTCGCACGGCAAAACAAACCTGCGGCAAAAACACACTCACTTCACATACGCACCGCACACACATGCGTTATCGGATTTCAACCAAACTTCCATATATGGGCCACTGCCTGCGTAGTGTATAAGTTTGGTTGAAATCGCACGACGCGTTTATGATTAGTTCGGCGACGTACATATACGGACTTATTTTTATATATTTAGATTTAAAATATTGGGCTTATATAAAAATAAGCTCAAATAACTTCAATATGTAAAGTTTAAATGAATCGTTTATTTCAGAAACCCGACAACTCTCATTTAAAATAGGCACACTTGACGGGATCTGGAATAAACGATTCAAATATGACTTACAGAATTATTTTGCATACAAATTTTGCGGTTATAATACTATAGTGGAGAGTGCAAATAATTCGGCAAAGCCGAATATAGCACTATAACTTTTTTTTTTATCAAAATTGAGCTTCTGTAATTTCTTAGAATTTGATGCAAAAAAACTTTTCAAAATGTACAAGGCTACATCAAAGGAATCTAAATCTAATACAAAAAAAACTGCCAGTCCGGATAAAAACAATAAAACCCCACAATCACAAGTAAAAAAATCCAAAGATACATCCTTTACACAAAACGGAAATGATGAAAAGAACAAATCGGCAAAAAAGAAGAAAAAAGAAAAAGACAAAGAAAAGGATAAAGATAAACCTAAATCAGAAAGATTTATGAAAATAGATCAGGGAAATAATAAACCTACTATTAATAAACATAAGCCACCAACAGGAATAGCTTCAAATAGTAATAATTCCCCTATGAAACGTAAACGTGATGAACACGAAACAGCCGGTGCTAGCACATCAATGCAGGGTGGTGATATAAAATCAATGTCATATAAAAGGCTGAATATGGAAGGGGGGCAGGGAAGGTAAGAAAAACCTTAAAGCTCAAATTTTATAAAATTACAATTGTTTGGTTCTTTTTTATTTATTACTTAGAAACCGTGACGAACGCAACAAACAACGCCAACGTGATGATTATTATGGTAGCGGTAATAGCCATGATGGTTTAAATACCAGCAGGGGAAGTAATAACAGTGATCGTCGCAACTCAATTAATTCCCCATCTACTCCAAATAACCGTTTGCATCCTAGTAATCCACGTCTATCTTCTGGTACTTCATCATCATCTTATGTTGAGGGAGGCGGTTCCGGCGGCAATGACCGTTGGAATCATAATCGTGATCGGTGGGATATAATTTAAAATTGTAAACTTAAATTTTTGTGTGTTATCTAATAAAATTTTCTTTGCGTTATTTTTAGATATAGTAATTCTGATTACAAACGCGATCGTTACGATAGCTATAACAATCGTACACCTGGCGGTGGTTACCATCGTGACCATAGAGATCGTGATAGAGATAGACGAGTCGATAAAAGAAGGTAAGTGGATTAAGTAAGTGTTAACAAAGGATATAACATTCAGCCTTATTCCGGTTGTCGTTGTCGTAATCGATAGTCGTTTTTTGTAAGAGATTAAAGAACACTGGTTGTGTGTTACTTTAATCTCTAACAAAAAACGACTTTATCGATTACGACAACGACAACCGGAATAAGGCTGATTGTTTTGTGCAGTATTGAGTTTTAGCTAAATAACGTTTACAAGATAAATTTTAGGCTGGCAATGTTTTTTCTTAGATAAGATTTTAGCTAAAAAATCGGAGGATTGATTTATTGGTCCAACAAGGTTTTTTTACATTACGTAAATAAAAAATTAAATGTCATAAAACATTTGTAAGTAACGGACATTTCTAAACGATCTTGTTATCACCAATCAGTTAGTAGTTTTCCCGTTCTTGTCCTGTTAGATACTTGACAGCATACATTTTCGCTAATTTGAACAGTACTGAGAAGAATTTAAAAGTTAATTAAACTGCAACGTCAATAGGATAAACATCTTTATCTGTATGGAAGTATATATACATTTTTACTTCAAATGTGTTAATCCTTATATATAAAATATAACCTGCCTTAAATGGGTAATAATCTGATGTATTTTAATGGCTATTGGTCTGGGCTTTTTTCGGTGTTTATAGGATTCTGCTTTCCAATATACTAAGCATTGGCATTGATTCTGAATTTGTTACCTAGAGAGTAACATGGCAAAAAGTAAATTTAGACTTAGTAAAGCCATGGGCAAAGGAAATTCTTTTGAGATCGTAATTGAAATTGTTTAAATGTTTTTATTCGAGAAACACATAAAGAGGGTGTGTGCGGGATAGGATCTTTTAGATAGCATCACGTATGAAGCAGAAACGAGATTGATAGAGACACTTGCATTTTAATGAATGCAGACAACATACAGTAATGGATTTAAAAAAAATTATGGGGAAATAAACCTGCAGTTTCGAAATGCATGTTCCGATATTAATAAAATTTTCAAAAATGCGAATTTTTTTTTTAAGTTGAAACTTTGTCATCAATTATTGTAATACATGAAAATGATATTATTAGGCCATGTCACAGAACGCATTTTCGATCGAAAGTGTGTTAATTCCGAAATTTAGAAAACAAAAATATCTTTGAAATGAAACCAGTTCAAATGTTCAAAGTGGAATTGCTATTTTGAATGATTTATTAAATAAAACTGAAAAATTAAATACTGACGGATTCCGTTTAGATTTTTTTGATTGCAAAAATGTAAAAATTATTGCAACAAACACAAGAAAAAAGTTTTACACTAAAAATCAGGCTTAAAAGTTCCAACATTATTACTTTTAAAACGTTTTTCCATTTACCATTATTTTCATATACAAATGTATGTCCATCTACGTATTTCCATTACCGACGTATTAATAAGACAATTAATTAAATTACTTTTTAAACATTTACGAAAAGCCTTAATATTTGATATTTAATTGATGGTTGTTTTTCCTTTTTTGTTGACACGCCAATATGTACAACAGCGATTGGCGCTTGTTTTTCTGGTTTTCAAAGTTGTTCAGGTATTTTCTTTTACTCATCCTATTTATTTTAACCAGAGCTGCTACAACGTCGAACATTTCCCAATTAAAATTATATACACTTGTTTTATTACACTTCTTTTTAACTTAAAAAAAGTAGGTTTAAAATAGAAAAAAAAAATAAAAAAATATTTTCTAAATATATATTCTGGGTCCTTATCAGAGAACTGCAAAAATCACTATTTTTCTTGATTTATTCATACGCTATAATTTACATACATTAACTCTATGCCTGCAAAACAAAGTTCAACGTTGGTAATTTTGTCATCGTTTTGTACACATTTGATTTGTGCATGTGTGAGTTTTTTATTAAAAGTGCTTTGTTTGCATTTATTGTTGCGCACGCAGTAACACAATTGCCCAAAGTCAAATGACAGACATTTTTATGCTTTTGCATTCAAGTAGTCATTGCCCACTCGATGAGACAAAGACGAATGTAAATTGGTATGAGTACGAGTCGCTTTGTTGGTATGATTGTTGTAGGCATAATTTAAAATAAACTAGTTATTGTGTCCAATTTGTTTTTGGGTTTACCCTGCAAATAATATTGGACCACCGGATTTTGATCAAATTGACTACTTATTGGACTAGTCCGATTTAATGCAAGCATGGACCATGTCATTGTTAAAATGTGTTTGTAGTGAGACGACATGTCTTCGTTTTTTAACGACATGTGTTCGTTTTTAAGCGACTTCAAAACTAATCCTCTTGAGTATATCATGGAGTAGTTTTAATACTACTCCTTTGTAATCCAAAGCTGGGTTATATGGTCCTGCCCTAGGACATAGTAATGTTAAATAGACCATGTTTTTCCATACGTTTGGGTTACTTTTGGACTAGTCCTAGTCCCTTGTGGGCTTAATTTTACATGCGTGTTTGGACAAGTCCTATTATTTGCAGGGTAGTTTTTAAAAGCGAAACAAGCAACAATACTTTTTAAGAAATGATAAAAAATAAAAACAGTCTTCTTGTTTCTATGGAAATTGTTTGTTCCTATGTGCGTTTAGTTTCATTTAAATTTTTTTTCTTTCGAATCCAGCATATGAAAATACTTTAATACGTACGACATACAGAGCAACTGCTGAACAGGCATCAGAGCAATGATTTTTGTGTATTTTTTTTTTTTATGAGTTTTTTACCAAAGCAATAATTGACGAACGAAGCTAAACATGGTATGAATGGCAAAGCCAACACGCTGCATGACTTGAATGAATTTTAAAACAACACCAATGTGTGTGGCTGAGAAAGTTTGATTGCATGAACACAAATGAGTGTATTTGGTGTTGTTCATTGAATGCGAATTTTTTGCAATCGCACAAAGCCGTTCTCTGGTCCTTATAAGGAGCAAAGTTGATTATGAGAAAAAAAAAAGCAAAAAAACCGGCTGCCTCTATTTTACCCAAAAATTAATGCCTTGTTGTTTTTTATTTAATTTTATTTATTTATTTATTAAATATCTATACAATGAAGGACTTCATGGCCAATAAATATTTATTGTTTTTTTAAGCCCGATAGAACTTGAAATTGTAAAAAATAACACAAAAAATTAAATTGTAATCAAAATTTTTTTTTTATTCGAAAGATCAATACGACATTAACATTTGAAAATGATTTCGGGCATATGGGCACCGCGGCTGTTCTTGACGAAGCGCATTCTGGACGTCCAATTTTGGGCCACTTTTTCGAGCACTGCTGGCCGTATGTCACGAATAACACGAACAATGCTGGCCTCCAAGGCGTCAATTGTTGCTGGTTTATCAGCATAAACCAGTGACTTCACGTAGCCCCACAGGAAATAATCGAGAGGTGTCAAATCGCACGACCTTGGAGGCCAATTGACAGGTCCATTTCTCGAAATCAACTTATCGCCAAATTTTGATTTCAATAAGTCGATGGTTGCGTTCGCCGTATGGCACGTAGCGCCATCCTGTTGAAACCACATCTCCTCCGGATCAATGTCATCCATATTTTCAAACAAAAAATCATTGATCATGGTGCGGTAACGATCTCCATTGACCGTAACGCGAGCTCCGGCCTCATTTTTGAAGAAATAAGGTCCGATGATGCCACCAGCGTGAAAACCGCACCAAACGGTGCATTTTTCTGGATGTAATGGAGTCTGTAGGGTCTCTTGTGGATTGGTCTCGCTCCATATGCGGCAATTTTGCTTATTAACAAACCCGTTAAGCCGTTAAGATGGACGATTATGTACGCCATAAAAATGACGAAATCGTCTATAAGTTGCGCGAATCGACGACTGATTTTCAAAGTAAATTTGGATAATTTCGTAGCGTTGTTCAAGCGTGAGTCTATTCATGATGATTTGTCAGAGTATACTGAAACGATAAAAAAAAATATTTCATCAAAATTTAATTTTTTGTGTTACTTTTTACAATTTAAAGTTCTATCTAGCTTAAAAAAACACCCTTTACAATTAAAAACTATGTTTAAGAAAAGATATAACAAAAAAAAAAAAAAAAAAATATATGAAGTAAAGTAAAAAAAAAATGTTAATATAAAAATTGATAAATTGATTTGGCTCCCCCAGCCATATAAATATGGTCGAAAATTATGAGCATATAAAATTACAAATAAAAAAAGTTATTCCCTTAGCCAAAGGTTAACAAAAACAAAATAAGAAAATAAAACAATTATTAATAGTTAAAGTAGTCGAGAAGCTTTTTCTTATAAGTATAATACGAGTAAGAAAAAAAATTAAGATCATTTGGAAGTAGACTCCAGGCATGATGAATCCGTTTCACAAAAGATCGATCAAATACTGTATCAGTTTACAACATCCAAAAAAATGTGGTGGGACTGGACAAGTGGCCGTGGGTGGCACTTTCCATTCAAGGACTATATATTTAGGTATATCTGGAGTAAGGCAAGAGTCAAAGTTTCCAAATTAGATACAAGCCTTCGAAGAAAAAAATTCCTTAACACTCTTCTTCATCGATGTTTCGCAAGGTTTTGATAAAGTCTGGCATGAAGGCTTATTACATAAATTGAACCTAAACTTTCCATCAAATCACACAAGCTGTTATAGCCTTAGAGGGAAGCGAACTGACACCAAAGTAGTCCCATGATAGGTCTTTGGTGGTAGAGACCGGTTCTAGTTCTAACACTTTATATGAGTAAGACTTATCACTTTTACATGGGGTTGTCATTCGAGGGGGTCAAATGACACCACTCGACCAGTCACAGATCTATTCTCCATGGTGCTTATCACTTTTACATGGGGTTGTCATTCGAGGGGGTCAAATGACACCACTCGACCAGTCACAGATCTATTCTCCATGAACGTGAGTGTCACTTACTAAAATGTAGTATTATTTTAATACAATGTAGTATTATTTCAATAAAACAAGTTCTAGAATTTAATTCAAGAACCAAATTTTGGAAAGTACCAAAGAATTTGTCACAGCACCGGTGAAGACTGTACTGTAATTCATTACTTTTTCTACTTTTTTGTTCTTCATAAACCAGTTAAGGGATTGGTTCTTCTTTCAATGGTCATGAGTCGTTTCTTTTTGTACTTGTTCTATTTTCACAAATCCCAGGACCAGTCTGTTGGACCAATTGACACAAATTTCCCGCAGGTAGGCTACTTATTAAAGAAGGCAATTTTTTAAGCTCTCCTCATCCAGTCGATGCTGGAGTCTCACAAGACATCATCCTGGGACCTTTATTATACTAAGTATATACTCCGGACATGCCAACAAACAACTGCACCCAAACTACAATATTCAGTTATGGGGCACTTTGAGTTAGTTAAAACTATTATTACGAAATATGCAGTAAAATATTGCAATTTTTCGAATTGCATCCGAATCCATTATTTTAAAAGATGGCTGCCACACTCCGGAAAAAACTTCAAGTCCATATAAAATCTGTGGCATAAGTACTGCATGAGCCAAACGCAATTTTATACGTTGTGACAAATATATATTTGTAGAGTAAAGTTGGCGCAACAAACCTGAAACTTTCCAGCTTATGTGATCAATATTACCGTCGAAACATTTATCTAAATAATTGCCTATACATTTTAACCGCTCCACAAAGTTTCACCAACATGTATATTCAAATGTATGTCGTCATCTAAAATACAAAAGGCCCTAACTAACAAAAAATTAAAAATCGACTTTTTCATTAAATCAACACAAATATCCACAAAAAATATTGGAATTTTTTGACCAACGTTAGCGATATAAAATATTATACGATAAACGCTAAAATACCTAAGTAGCAGTTTGTATAATATGCAACATTTTTAATTTCCAAAACAACTGGTAGGTTTAGGTGACGAAGTGCTGTTGATTAATACATAAAGTAAGCAATGCAACTGACATTTAAATTGGTATTAGGTACGACAACATTGTTAAGTTGCCAAAAAGATATCGATAATGTAGTTTGGTAATTAAAAATAAATACAGCAAATTAAAAAAAAAAGTGATTCAAAATGAATAAAAAATAAATTTAAAAAATATGATTAGTTCTATGCTATTCACCTATTTTTCTCAGACCAAGAGGAGGAGTTAAACGTGGTTATTATTAGACTCTGCTTAAGTTATATATCCAATCCTCTACCGTTTGTTTGTCCCAAATATTCGAACTATGTATTCTAGTCTTTGAAGAATTTTTCGACAGAAAATTTTCATAAGACCAATATAGAAAAAGTTGAAGTTATCATTAATAGTTAAAGATAAATTGTAAATCTCCTTCTTTCTGCCACGTCATCGGCGAACAAAAAAGACTTACAGATATGATAACACTTTTTTTTAGACAAGCTAAGCACCCGAATTATGCTAAAACGCCAGCATAATTCGGGTACGCTGAATCCAATGGTGCCCAATGGTGTTTTTTTAGGTTAGCTCTTGTTTTCGAGATATACCGTTATTTCGAAAATGAAGAAGGTTGCACAACATATATTCGCGTAACTCAAAAATGGTTTAGTTAATTGAAATTACTAAAAAAAACCAAAAATCCGCAATAAAATTTCCTTTATACAAATATGGCGGTTTAATTACATTTGGCCCCTGCAGCGCCTAGGATCCCCCATGATGGTTCAAATGTATGACCAACCCCACTTTATTTTTCATCTCAATCATTTATTTCTAACATACCTACGCGCTATCTCCATTCCTCAAGCTTCGTTCACAATAAAAAAAAACATTTTCACTTGGTGTTCATAATAGAACAACAATTTCTTTCGCAACCACACACATTTTGCATTAAAAATCTGTTTGCAAATTTTAGCCACAACAATATTATGCATTTATTATTACTTTTTACAACATTTTGTTGAAATTTTCATTCAAAACTAAATAAAATTATTTTAAACGTCAGAAACAATTTCATACAAATTGTTGCTAAAGTTCTAGTTGACTCAACTTTAGTTACATTTTTAAAAAAATTTTAGTTACATTTTTGTTCTAAAAATGAATGGAAAATACATATATGAAATATTTTAGAAAGAAAAAAGAGAAGAAAAAACGAAATTGTTTATCTGATTGTGAACGAAGCTTTAATGGGGCTCCCATACAAAATGTTCAATGCAGACTAGAGATATATTGAAGAAAAAGTCCCATAAATGCCCAGGAGTTGCCCCTAGTGGTATAAAATGTATGACCGACCTCATTTAGTTTTTTGTCTTTAACATTTTCTCAAGACATACTTTCCCCTTATCACCACTTCTTAGGGGGGCTCCCATACAAATATTGGGTTTTATGAAATTCTTAATTTAATTAAAATTTGTCGACTTTGTGAATAAAATCATCTATCATTTGTGGCTTGTTTTGTTTGCAGCTTCGTTTTTTATATGCTTGCAAAAAATTAGAAACCTAGCTGCATTTTCCAATTTTTTATGAATTTTTTAAAAACTAAAATTTCGAAATTTGGATACAAAAATAATCTTTTATTATGTTCCTAAAACCACTGCTCATAGTAAAAAAAGTTTTACTTTTCTTAAAGAAAATTTTATTGCGGAATTTCGGTTTTTTTTAGTAATTTCAATAAACTTAACCGTTTTTGAGTTACGCGAATATATGTTGTGAATATCGGTATATCTCGAAAACAAGAGCTAACCTGACAAAACGGTGGGCACCATTGAATTCAGCGTACCCGAATTATGCTAAAACGCCATGTGCCCGGCTTGTCTAATTTTGCAACTAGCACGGTATAATTAGATTTTATAATTTTAAATTTATGTAGATGTCGT
Organism: Pollenia griseotomentosa; assembly: GCA_963931875.1. Lineage (NCBI taxonomy): Eukaryota > Metazoa > Arthropoda > Insecta > Diptera > Polleniidae > Pollenia > Pollenia griseotomentosa. Next base: position 189,819,219 of record OZ007561.1, read on the forward strand.
CGCAAGAAATGAACAAATAAATATTATCAAAGTATTTTTTGGGAATCCAAATTTTTAATTAATAAGATTTTGTTAGTCGTGCTTACTTTTCATTTTGTTTTTTCTTAGCCTACTTACAACTACAATTAATGTTGGACGAATTCCAACCAATTCTAGCAGGGGAATGTAAGAAAGGATAAACTCACTGTTTATTGTTGTTGTTTTTGTTTAAGCTTTGATATGGTTACAAGTAGAAACTGTTGCTTATAATTCTTATTCGCTTAACAGTTTTATTTGTTTAATATCCTTAGTTTTTCTAAAATCTTTCGATGAAGTTTCCTGACGATCTGGCCTAAGCAACCAGTGAAATGCGCATTGGAATAGCTTATCCGTTCAACAAAATTTCAGTGTTTTTATCAATAATAAAAATTGGGAATTAAGCACGACTAACAAAACCTTGTAAATTAACAAATATTTTTAGACAACCCCAAAATTCCTAAAAATATTCTGAAAATTCCCAAAAATAGAATTTTTAGTTTTTATGGCAGTAGTTCCTACAACAAATGCGGGTCGACTAAATTAGGCCTGTATTTAGTGTCTGATAAACATTTGAAGAATTATTTTAGACTCAAATTTGTTTACTCTTTTAAACAGCTACTTGTATTTAATTTTTTTTTATTTTAGATATCCGCCTCAACATGGTTATTCAAATCATTATATGCCTCCGTATTATAATATGCCACCAAATGGTGCGATGCCACCTGTCATTGGCGGTGGTTCACATGGTGGTTATGGTAGTGGTAGTAGAGGTAGTAATCCAGGTGATCCGCGTTATCATGGTGATTGGTCTCGTGAATATCCACCCGAAAACTATAGACGAGGTGGCGGTGGTAATTCAGCTCCACCAGGTGTTAATAATTCTAGCGCCTCAAATGTTGAATATGATCGCCGACCTCCACCACCTCAAACATAATACTTACTAAAACAAGACTAGATTTTAAAAGCAACAACAACATGCGCTACAACTAAACTTGTAATATTTCTTTGTTTATTATTTCTTATCATTTTTATTTCATTTCCTCACTTCCCCACCATTATAAAATTTATATCAGAAATATGTGCATATAGTAGTTTTAAATACTATAACATTAAACTTCGTTGTGTAAATCATTATACATACATAGTTACTAAGTTTACTATTATATATTTAAACACAAAATATTAAAAAAATACGTATGTAACTTGTATTTAGTATATTATAATGCAAACAAACAAACAAATCCTATTGCTAGCCAATCGTTAGAAAATAGAATTTGTCAAAAAGTTTTTATTTAATTTCTTGCATCTACTCTGTTTCAAACTGAACACCCATTTAATTTAAGCTTCTGTTTAAACTTTTAAGTCTAGTTGTAAGGAGTTTTAACTCTTATGCTTATTATTTTATATATAAATTAAACATAAACATAGTTATTAGAAATTTAGATACTAATTTCTACAAAATACTGTATAAAGTACATTTTAAGTTAAGCTAAGGACATTTCTAATATAACATAACACAAAAACAAACATTTATTTATATTTAAAAATTATTAAATTCCAGTTTGGAAAATTAAACGCTTAATAAAAACAGAAAATTTTATAAAAAAACAAAAAAAAAATGCACTTTGTTAAAAATAATGAACATATATATTCTGTGTAAAAATGATCTAAAAAGAAATAAGTGAATTGAAACAAAAATACAAATAACAAAGAAAATATGGTACTTTTGAAAGGAAAAGACATCTCAGCAGAAGAGAAAAATTAGAGCAATAACTTTCCCTTTTTTTTTTACTTTCAATACGGTTTGTGCATTTAAAAGGATATGTTTTTCCTTTTTTTTAAAAAATTCAAAAGTTTTTCTCGTCGAACTTCAAAACACAACTTTTTCCCAAAGGTAGAATTTCTTTCAAACCGATATACATAAATACGCAAATGTCCCTCAAAAAAAAAAAAAAAAAACAGATTTTTAAAAAAATTTTCAAAAGAAATTATTAGTTTAATTTGGGTAAAACTAAAAAAATTTGTATCTTCAATAATTAAACGATTATTAATTTTAATAATTAAGGCCTGTTTTCACAACTTACCGATATGATTAGATCGGTCGTATAAAAAACATTGCTATAACTTAAAGTGAGCGATATATAAAGGAAGGTTCATCCTACCTTGTAGGTTAAAGTAAAGTTGTAATAATGAAACAATACGGAAGATAAAATCATACTTTAAGCTATCGGTAAGTTGTGAAAACGGGGTTAAAACTAATAACTCTCATTTACAATAATTTTTCAAATACTACATTCTATACAAAACTTTGATCAAATAAAATATTATTAAAAACCATTTTACATATACATGTACATATAGATTTTTAAAAATTCCCTTATTTTTCATATCTCCTTCTTGATCAAAGTTTCAATTAAATTAAACTTAGCCATTAAATAATACATACATATATCCTTCAACGCCTAGCATTAAGTCAATCAAAATTACAAATTTTCCTTTTTGTAATTATAAACCATTTATCCTAGTGTCTAATTTGTACAGTCATAAATTTTAAGCGGAAATAAGTGTTTTATAATTTAGAGTTAAAAGTAATTTAAAAAGTGTATACATAAGTATATAAAAATGATAAACTTCATTTCTAATTAAAAATAAAAATATGAATAAAAAATATAAAAAGAAATACCTTTTTCGCGAAATATAAAATATAAAAAAAACTTTTATTACTTATTTTCTAAAGATAGGTAAATATTAAACAATTTTTGGAAAAACAATTTGTAAAGTTTATTGAATCTGTCATTTTCTTAAGCCTAGTGAGAAACAGGGGTAACCGTATTTCGATTCGAAAGAAATAATTTACGAGTTCGAACAATTTGTACTGTGTATTAGGATTTTCGTACTATTTGTTTCGAATGAACGGAAGTTGTTAATACCTTTTCGAACACAAAAAGTTCCTTTCGTAACGGCAACTCTCTATTACGAACAGTAAAAATCCCTTTCGAAACTCCAACTCCGTATTACGAAAACGAGCGTCAGTTATGTAAAAAGCGTTAGGAAATTGTTAGAAAGCTATTTTGTTAGTGACAAAGTTCAAGATAAATAATAGTGTAAAACAAACAAATTAAACCTTATAATATTATAATTGATATAAAATAAATTTTAACTAACGTTATTATTGAAAATGTTTTAATATTAGTGGACTTGAAATTTTAAAAAAATTTAAAAAAAAAATACAAATTTATAAATAAAAAGCAGTATAAAAAGTAATGGTTGGCTTTTTCTGTTGACTCTTCAAGCCACAGGGAAATACATTAAATATTTATTAAAAAACATAATTATAATATTTTTCACACATTGAATAGTATTTATTATTTGTTTTGCTGTGGGATATTTTGGTATTTTAATAGCGATGCTACCAACTAAATCTTTTAAATTAAAAATGCCTGCACGAAAACTTTTTATGCTATCAGCTGCGGTCCAACTTTTGATAATTATGTGAGTTTGGGATCTTTTTTAAAGGAAACAAAATAAAATAAAAAAAAAAAAATGTTGATGGCGGTTAAGCTTATACATTTCATCATAACTTAAGAATGATTTAACGAATTGGGATTATCAGCAAACGATTTGGAATATAATTCCCTTTAAGTCAGTTTTAAAATCTTTTTTATATTGTCACCAGTTTCGGTGATATTCAGAAATTCCCCAGGCAGAAAAACTCAATCAGCACGATACTTTGCCTACGTTGATGGGAGTATGAATGAACATCAATACAACGTACTGTTTACCAAATTTACAATGTAGTCACAATATTAATATGATAACGCAAAATGTGAGTCTTCCGACTCTTGTTTTTAGTGCTGCCACAATACTGTAAATTTAAATTACAATATTGGATTCACGAATTTACTAGTAGTCCCAACATTAAAATTATAACCCCAAATAACCGTCTTCCGAATCCTGGGGCCTGTTCGTAAATGCATCACTGCGCTGCATATGATGTGCAGTATGTTCATAAATGCAAACAGTGGCAACACTGCAGCTGTCACATGGTCGAAAATGCAACACAGCAGTAGATTAGGCGCAAACGAAAGCAAATATAAATCATAAAAATGTCTGATGCAATGGAAGAGTAAGTATGCAAACAATGCAAACAATCAAATGAGCAAATAAAAGCATCATGCACAGCTGATTAGCAAAGTCATCGCATAATAATAATCATGTTATGCAGTGCAGTGATGCATTTACGAACAGGCCCCTGTTTTGAATATTGTCACAAAACCGTTATTTTAATTTACAACATTAAATTAATAAACATAAAAGTTTAATATTAATATTGATCTGAGAAGGTACGAAAAACTGACCAGTTTGCTGTACTGAGTTCAAGTTCCTAACCAAACAAAAGTCTGCCAATGGCGTTAAACTATGACGCGGGTCAACATGCTTTTGAATCAATAAAAAAATTCGTATCTAAATCCCGTAAATTAAATGATGACTGGTATTGACAAGACAAATCACCAATAACATTATCTAATCCTTGTAAATTATCGTGAGGCAAACAAACCACGCCCATTATAACTTTTGATTCCCGAACCATTTGTTCAATATAAACATTAAGGGTATTTACGTCACAAGTTGCACCCTTGCGAAAAAGCAAAAGTGCAAAAACATAACAACCATAAAGGCAATTATTTACGCACAACTAATTGTCTGTGTGGGTGTTGTTATATTTTTGCACTTTTGCTTTTTCGCGAGGGTGCAACTTGCGACGTGATTACCCCCATTATAATCTTAACGGGTCAGACATATTAAAGCTAGCATAACTCTTTCTTTGATGCGGTCACCTGTATACCTGGAATCGGATCAAAAATAAAATTTCTTATATCATGTTCTTTGTTTAATATTAGATTTTTTTTATTTTGTATTTTTCAAACTAACCTTTTGCACACTTTTGGATGTTAAATAAATAAATGCAATTTAAACATTTTTCAACAATTTTATTTATGTACCTATATTATCAGTGGTTTACATGTTTTGTAATAAATTAAAGAATAAAATAGTGCAAAAGTTACAAAATGATTAAATACATTTTTATATAAATGAACAAATAAACATACACACAAATTCGAGTTAGTAAAAATATGGCAATTCAAAAAAAAAAAAAAAAATCGTTAATTAAATTTAGTCACTGGTAAAAAACAAATCTAAACAAAATGTATCTACATATATAAAATTATTCCTCTTGTCCCTTCTTGGCTGACCATTGCAAATAGTTGGGTTGTGTTGCTGCTTCATATTCCTGCACCAAACAATCAACCACATCGCGTGAATCATCCAATTCCGATAGATCATCTTTAAAAATATCCTCACGACGAAATTGATCCAAAAAGGCACCACGTTTTTTGAGTTTATCATATTGACTGAGAGCCCGTTCAAATAGAGAACAAATACTGGTATGATTGGCCAACATTAGACCGGAAACACGATGACTACTCTGAACATAAGGGGATGAACGTGATAGAGCCACTTGTATGCTGGTCGGTCCCCAGGGTATAAATTGCGCTAGTTTTCGTTCACGTATACGCTGCAAAGATTTGTGAACCTGTGTGGGATCTACTTCGCCCTGTATTATATTTAATATTGATATATAGCAATGATGATTGGTCTTATCTGGTCCTGTGGAGACCATCATGTTTTTCGGTTGCAATAAACGGCGCATAACATCTAATACTGTGGTTTTACGAACATTGACTGTTTGCTGAAAAGAAGGAATAACAGGAATGACTTTTAAATAAATTTATAAAAAGTGGGAACACATTTCGACAATTGATATACAGTTCTTCAAGGTGAAGTGCAATACAGTTAAGTAAGATTCACGCTTTAATAATTCTAAAATGAAACATTTTCCTTGATCCATTTAATTTGTGTACAAATTGTTCTCTTAATTGCATCCCGCTTAACTGCGTTACACTCATAAATGGTTCAAATAGTTAAAAAAACAAAAATTAAATATCAAACATAAATTAATGGTTAATTGCATGAACGAATTTATTGATGTTTTTATGTTTTGTTTGTAACTTTTAAGACATTTTATTTTTCTTTGCCGGCATTTATACGATGATTTTTAAGACATGTTTTTGTTTGTAGACGAATTTGGTTGAGAAGAAAGAGGGGTAAAAAAAGTAAACAATTTTTGTTTTTGTTTCAAATGGTTTTTACTTGTAGATTTGTAAATTGTAGTTTTAAGAAACAGGGCCCTGATTGGCCTTAAGAAAGAGTTGTAAATTAAAAGTTTAAAATCATGATTCCCTATGCAAAGTGAATGTTATATGTACGTATTTTCCAGTTAATATATCCCTGCAAATAATATTGGACTACTTACATGGTCCAATGTAATGCAAGCAGAAACCATGTCATTGTTAAAAAAGAGTTTGTAGTTTAACGACATGTTTTTGTTTTTAAAAAATTTCAAAACCAATCCTCTGGAGTATACCATGGAGTAGTTTCAAAACTAATCCACTAGGAGTATATATGAATATAGAGTATGAAGTTTAAAGTAGTCGTACTTACATCATTGTCTGTTGTAAGCGGTGTATAGCCAGTCATTAAAAAATGTAATTGTGGGGTGGGTATTAATGGAGCCGTTAAGCCTATCAAATTATTGTTCATATACGAAGGATAACGCAAAGTTGTCGTGCTAACCGACATTATAGTGGAGACTAAAGTATTAATTTGTGAAAAACTTGGATTCTGTAAATGCAAACGATCCGTAGCAATACGATTTAAAGCCGTATTATCCAAGACTACAACACAATCAGCACAACTAGTAAGACGGCGTAAAGTCAACATAGAATTATAAGGCTGAACCACAACATCACTTATTTCGTCTTGATTAGGAAAAACACTGTATGTTTGTATAAGTTTTTTTGGAAAACGATCCGATAAACGTTCCATAATATATGACCCCATACCAGAACCAGTGCCGCCAGCAATGGAATGACATAAAACAAAACCTTCTAAGGAATCACTGCCATCGGCTTCACGATCAATTATATCGAAAATTTCTTCTTGCAACTTTTCACCTTGACTATAGCCAGAAGCCCAATTGTTGCCGGCACCACCACCATGTTTGGATAAGTATACATTTTCCGGATTATATAACTACAAAAATGTAATAAGGATTATGAACATAACCTAAAAATTTAATCAAAACACAACAACCTTGGCATAAGGAGAACTCATTATGGTATGAATTACCCTAGGCTCTAAATCCAAAAGAACTGCACGTGGTATATAATGATCATCATCGGCCTGATAGAAAAACACATCCTTGCGATCCACACCATCTGTGGCAAAATCCTCCAGTACACCACTAGGAGAAATTCCATGTTCCAGACACAAACGTTTCCAAAATTCAAAACCAACTAAAAAGATATTTATTTAAACGTATAAAAACATAGACCTCCTAATTACCCAGGTTTTTCGTCTTAATTTATATATAAACAATACTTACTCTGATTACCGCATTGTCCTAGTTGTAAAGTTATAATTTCACTTGGCATCCTCCAGTTTTTATGTTTCCCTTTAATGATTTGCAAATTTACTCAATGTTTTATTGACAATTACCTAACTTTTGCTTTTTTAAAATATATAAATTTTAAAAACAAACGACAAATGTTTTCTAATTAATGCAATGCCTTTGCTGTTGTAGTGTTTTTGTGTGCGAATTGTTTTTTTGCGGTTTGTTTTAATTTAATTCGCTTCAGTTCAAGTTTTTGTTTTGATAATTTTTATATCTGTTAATCATGGCAAGTGAATGATGAATTAAAAGAAGAAACATCATTTGAATAGGGTGAGTCAAGTAAATAAAAGGAATGATAAAATAATGAATTGCGCATTTATATTTGACGTCTACACCAAACCTAATATAACCGTGGCTATTCTGAAATACGCGTCGAATAAGTGAACATTTACATGAAAACAAAAACACAACCAAACCAAATTAACAAAAATTGTTTTTGTTTATCATACAAAATTTACAGTTTTTAAAAGAGAAATAAACGCGTTATACCTCTTGCGTTAATTTCATTTTAGAAATGTATAGATAACAAAAACAATTTTCGTAAATTTTGTTTTGTTTTATATATAAAATTTAGATTTTGATTCTAAATATATTTATATATTTAGTATTAATCGTTTAAGGTCGTTATAGACTATTTCACAAAGTCTTAAGTATTTTATGGAAATGCTTCCCTGATCTAAGTATGTATAGTTTAAAATTTTTCAAAAAACAATAACAACTTATCATGACAGGGTTGTATTTTTCTCAAAATACGTAAGACTTGTGTGATAGTGTAAAACAGTCTTAAATTGCATATAATTATATGCACATGTTTGCGTGGTGATAAATAATTAAGAAACAAACTTCAGTATTTCAGATTTCAGTATTTTGATTATAACTCAGCCATTTTTTAACCGATTTGACAAATTTATATACCGACGTATTAAAAAACTAATTTTCCATTAATTTGAACCATAAAAGTTGGACTCCGGAAGATCTATGGTTTCCGATAAAGCGTATTTGAAAAAAATTTTATTTTAGCCATAACTTTTTCGTATCTGAATCGATTTCTACTAAAGATTTCCGATCTTTTGATATATAATGCGTAACCATAGGTCATATTACAGTGCAAAAATGAAGGTTTTTATACAATTTGTGATCATTTTTACGGGAGGTACCATGCTCACTTCTCCAATCCCACCCACACTTTGTGGGATGGTGTGTATTGATAACCCAGATGTTTGTACCTAATTTGAAAACGTTGGCTCTTGCCGTTCTCCAGATATACAGAAAAAAGTATTAACAAAACAACAACAAGGGATTTTTGGAAAAAATTAGAGGTAGTCGTGGTTTTGTGCTCATATCTCAGCCTTTTTTGCACCAACCTGGCTAAATTTCAATAGCAAAATTATAATAAGAATACCTGACAGAAATATATACCAACCAACGGAAAACCCATTTCAACAGACAGACGGACAACCGGATTTGAACTTTCCTTCTTATAAGGATCTAGAATATATGTATATACTTAATAGGGTCTAAGATCAATATTGTAGAAATTACAAACGGAATGACAAAGTTATATATACCCTTTTACCTTCGGTGAAGGGTATAAAAAAAAAATTTAATAATATAGGTAACATTTTAATAATAAATTTTAATTAAAAGGTCAATTAAATTACACAAAAATTAAAATCAAAACTCAACAATTCCAAAAAAATCTATAATACAAAAGATATTAATAAAAATTTCAGACAAAAGTCGTACTATGTTCCCCTTAGGAATCCTGCCAACGGGTCGGATTTATCCGATAGGAACAATGTTTACTTTAACCCAACAATGCAGAAAACTCACAATAGAGTTTAATCTTGAACGCATCATGGGAAACATTAAATACTCTCAAAGAGCCTGGCACACTTATTATATAATTCCCAATTTACACTATGGAAATTTCTTGCCGGACAGAAAAAGTTTGTTGGCAAGGGGGAGACGCTGTATGCGTGACACACTTTACTTCTTGCGTCTCTTGTCAACAAACTTTTTCTGTCCGGCAAGAAATGTCCATAGTGTAAATTGCGACTAACCGAGCCACTCTTACACAAAATTAATGCTCCAAAACTGAAGTTAATCTTGGTATAATCAGCTGTTTATTTTTTTGTATGTATTTAATTATTATATTTTTTCGGCATTTTGTGTGGAAGATTTTGGAAATTTATTATGAATAACTAAATTAGCTAAAAAATAGAATTTGTGAAAAGTTACGGAAATATTTTAAAAAATCATGCAAGTATTTGCGGAGCAGAAAATGGACATTACTTACCAGTTTAGTGAGTTCGTTTGTCTTTCGAAATTGAAAGAAAAACTTGAGGGTGTAACTGCAGTAAAAGCTGTATACGTGACAAACTTTACTATTTCCCTCTCTCGCCCACAAACTTCATAAGTTCAATAAAGTACTCATTAACATTAGGTAGTTTTTAAGCTGTTTAGATTTTTTGTTTTTAATTGCGGCTTAAGTCTAGTTTACCAACGCAGCTCCAAATAAAAAAAAAAGTACATAGGGTGATAGAAAATTGAAAAATAAGAAGAAAAAATAAAATGACAAAATTCTCGGAAACGCATAGTTTCCGAGTTATGGACCTCTGAAGTTTTCATATGAATTTGCGATTTCCCATTACATTTCTGAACCTATATGGCCAATATTGGTATCATTTGAAAGCTTTTGAATAGATCTTTCTGGATATAAACATTTTATTTAAAAATTCTTAATCCATTAAGGAGCGGCGATGAATTTACGAAAAAACAAAAGTTTTTAGTAAGCATAAAAACCAATATATGCATTTATGTTTTAAATTTGTTTTTTAATTCAATTTTTTCTAAAATAAACTGGTAGAGGAGGAAACCTATGCAGAAAAGCATTAGTAAGCGAAGCCGGTGTTTGTTATACCATAGAGGAGAAAATCTGTTCATCCGGCCGAAGGGCGGCTATGCGGAGAAGCTTTATTTAGCGAAGCCGGTGTTTGTTATACTATAAAGGAGAAAATCCTTGTACCCGGCCGTAGGCCGGCTATGCGGAGAAGCTTTATTTAGCGAAGCCGGTGTTTGTTATACCATAGAGGAGAAAATCCTTGCGCCCGGCCGAAGGCCGGCTATGTGGGAAGCTTTATTTAGCGAAGCTGGGATTTTTTTGATTAAATTTATATTACCTAGTGCACTTCCGTAACATTTTGATATAAAATTTTGTAAAAACTGTATTAGGAGCTAAAGAGTTAAAAAGTTTTAGTTTTTCCAGAAAGATCTGTTCAAAAGCTTTCAAATGGTACCAATATTGGCCATATACGTTCAAAAATGTATTGGGAAATCACAAATTCTTTTTGCATGTTTTGCCATCAACGTCGACTATACGGATGAGTATTTTGAATATCGGGATTTCAACAACATAAATTGGGAAGGTTTATTCTCATTTTTAAGTGTTTACGATATGTCACAAATGTTTAATACTACTGATATTGATCTTAAGTGTACCCTTTTTAGTTCGCTCTTAAATGACCTTTTTCAATTTGTCCCTACTGTGAGGAAAAAATTGTGTAAGGGCATTGATGCCTGGATGAAGGTGAATACAGTTATTCGTATGAGGTCGTTACGTGATCTGTCTTTTTCGGCTTTTAAAGCAAACCCCAATAATCATAACTGGAGAATATATTGCAGGCTTCGTAACAAAGCCAAGAGTGTCATACGTAAGGAGAGAATTAAACATTTTTCGAAACTCTTTGGCTCTATAGATTCTCGTCGCTTTTGGAAGGTTATTAAGGGACATGGTTGCATTGGTGGGGAGGATTCTTCCCCTGAACTTGATCCGAACATTATAAATAACTATTTTGCTGGTTCTAGTGACTCTATACCTAGTTATGCAGTTCTTGATAGGTTCGTGAACTTGGATAGCTCCTTTTCCTTCTCCTGCGTTAATATAATGGAACTTTTTGATGCCGTGAATAAAGTAAAGTCTAAGTCGGTTGGGGTGGATGGGATATCTATTAAATTCCTCAAATTAGTTTTTCCCTTTTTGTCTGATATGATCCTACATCTAACGAACTCAATCTTGACTACATCAACTTTTCCATCAGCGTGGAAAGTTGCACGTATTGTTCCTATTCCGAAGACAAGAGTTGTTAACTGCCCGGATGATCTTAGACCTATCTCTATACTTCCTGCATTATCTAAGGTTGTTGAGCATATATTGAAGGACCAAATGTTAAACTATGTTTCTAATAAAATTTCTGAATCACAGTTTGCTTTTCGTAATGGGTTAAATACAACTTCCCTCTTGTTGAGCCTTACTGACTCGATAAGAGGTAACATTAATGAGGATAAATTGAGTGTTTTAATATCCATGGATCTCTCAAAGGCTTTTAATTCTATTAATTTTTCTAGATTGATTTCTAAACTCTCAGATGAGTTCCAATTTTCAAGTACTGCTTGTAGACTTTTAATGTCCTACTTATCTGGTAGATCCCAGTTTGTTGTCATGAATGGTGTTGCATCGGATGTACTTCCTCTCTCCTGTGGTGTGCCGCAAGGCTCTGTTTTAGGTCCCCTGTTGTTTATCCTTTACATAAACGACCTCTCTAATGTTGTTGATCACCCGAGCTGTAATTCTTATTTTTTTGCAGATGATGTTTTTCTCCTGTTTAGTGGTGATAGAGGGTCTGTTGATATCTTTGAACGCAACATTAACTCATGCCTAGCGCATGTCTCGCAGTGGACTAGAGCAAACTTTTTAACAGTCAATACGTCAAAAACTAAGGCCTTAATGTTTGGCCCTACACCCCGTTTCTTTACTCAGTTAGTAATACTTCTTGATAGTGATGTGATTCAATTTGTTGATCGCCACAAGTGCTTGGGTGTGGTTCTAGATAATAGGCTCTCGTTTAGTTATCATATTGATGCCTTATCGGGTAGGATATTTGGTATGCTGCGTAAGTTCTACTGCTCTAGTATATTTCTTCCTTTGCATGCAAGGAAGAGATTAGCGCATGCAATATTGATGTCCCAAATTATTTATGGTTTTGAGGTTATGACGGGTACCGTCGGTATCCTCCTTACTAGACTAAGGCACTTGGTAAATGCCATTGCTAGATTTGTTTACAATGTTCGACGCGGAGACCATATCTCTGGTTTTGTGAAAGATTTCCATGGTTGTGATTTTGATAATTATGTGCGAGTTCGTAACTTGTGTACATTTCATAAAATGGTAAAAAGTGGTAGACCTGTTGTACTGTGCAACTCCTTTCTTTTTTCGCCTAGAAACAGAAATCCTCATCTTAATTTTCCAAGAATATTTAGGTCTGACTTCTCCAGATCTTTTCTAGTTAGAGTAACCAGTTATTGGAATGGGCTGCCATTAGAGCTGCGTATTTTTACGCACTCAAACAATGTCTTTAAGCTAAAACTTGTTAAACATTTCTCTTCCTAAATGTTCTTACTCACTGCATAGTATTTGATGTTTTTCTTTACTTGGGTACGCTATTTCCCTATCTGGGACGTTTACATAAATTGTGTAATTTACTTACTATTTATATTTAATGATAGGATGTGTATTATGCCTTGGGGGGCGAGTATTAGGTTATATAATAAGATAAGTTATAGATAAAAAAGTTGTTTTTTTAGTACATACATAACATCTTGAGTTGAGGTGCGTTAACAAACTAGTTTTTTTAAAAACGAAAAAATTGGTGAAAAGGATTTTTATTAAATTATAAATAAACCAGGTTTTTCGTTTGTAATACAAGATTTTAGAAACGTAAACAAAAATGTTTTTTTTTTCTTTTTTTTTGAATGAAAGTTCGTATGGTTCGTAAATTTGACTCAAGTTGTTATGATTGAACGACGCAAAAATGTAAATATGTATGTAGGTATAAAGAATTAAGTTTTTCTTTTGCTGTTAACTTTTAATTACTTAGGTATTAAGACTGTGTAATATATTTTTAATGGCCCACATGGGCTTTGTATTACCTAACTGATGAATAAATAAATAAATAAATAAAAATAAATTCATATGAAAACTTCAGAGGTCCATAACTCGGAAACTATGCGTTTCCGAGAATTTTGCCATTTTATTTTTTCTTCTTATTTTTCAATTTTCTATCACCCTATGTACTTTTTTTTTTTATTTAGAGCTGCGTTGGTAAACTAGACTTGTTCCTTAATTGCTTCAGTTGGCTACATTGTTGCATGTGTTGTGTTATTATTTTCATGTGAATAGTTGTCACAAAATTTCTTGTGAAATTGTGATTTGTGACTGTTTTATTTCTTTGTTTTAATTTTGTAAATTGTTAATATGTATATTTAAATGTATTAGTTAAACAAATTGTGCATTAAAGAATAGACGTAAAATGTCGGGGGAAGAATTAAATACATTTGTTGTTATTGATTTGGAGACAAATGGATTTCCCACGGAACAATTTAATAAATGTAGCATAACAGAGATGTCTCTTTATGCCTTTTCCGCCAAATGTCTTGTCGATAGGGATCTTGAGAATACGCATATTCCAAAGATTATTGCGGAGGATGGAATCAAGGGTTTTGATACGATAATACCTCAATTGCCACGCGTTCTACATAAGTTGACTCTAATGATTAATCCACAACGTCTAATTTTTCCATCAGCAGAACAAGTAACAGGTGAGAACAAGTTAAAGTTTTGAGTGGCAATATTTTGTGGGATTTACCTACATACATTTGTCATGTTCTTTTAATAATGCATTCAACTTCCGCTTATAGGTTTAAGTAATGATATGCTAGAAAACGAATCATCATTTGATAAAAATGCTGCAAACTGCTTAAACTCGTTTCTAGAACGTTTAGAGCAGCCCGTATGTTTGGTAGCCCATAATGGTTGGACATTTGATTATCCGATAATTCGTCATGTATATGAAAAAATAAAAATGGTAAGTGTATACTACATATATATATATATATATATATATGTATATTTAAGTTTTAAATGATGGATGGAAAAATAAGGATTTTGAATAGTCGAAAAGTCTTTTTGGGAAATAAGAACCAAATTGTTTCTAAATATTCTGTCAATTTTCTTAAATAAAAGAAATTTGAAGTAGCGAATGGTAAATGGATTCCAAAATCGATTTTCGATTTTTTATTTATTTATTCACAAAGAGTAATATAATAAGCCTCATAGGCCAAAAACCATTTTATATTACACCTGATTAGATATTCTATTAAATTCTTAAAAAATACATATATGTTTACAAAATACATATACCATATAATCCACTTTTGGCTCCCCAGCCGGTAAACGAAAAATCCATCATAATAATAAACAAATTGTCCCAAAGTAGTAGGCCAAGCAAAACAAATGCATCACTGGCAATTAAAATTATTATTTATCCCACTTAATATGTTAGTGTAAAGTTTATTTGTTAGTTTATGAATTTGTGAGTTTAAACAAATATTAGTAGCGCAATCACGAAAGCCGCTTAAACAAAATACATATGCATATAAAAAAAGTAAATATTGATTTACTGAGCAGAAAAGTGAACTAATAGTTTCAAACGAAATGAATTATTAGAGTGAGAAAAAGTACGGAGAACAAGAGGCAAATAGTTCCAGTTCCTTGCCACCATCACAACGAAAGATCTCTCAAATAAACTATATTTTATTCTAGGGATAAAGGTCTGTGGATTCCTAGTAGAAGAGAAAAAATTTAAATTCAGAACAAAAGAGACAAGGAACACCACTTTTAATAACCCTATAAAAAAGTAATAAACAACGAATCCTGACAAAATTACAACCCATGTTGTAAGAAATATATACCTAACGCGTAATAATATTAACCACGCGCTTCAATTTGTTCAATATGCAAGCAAAAGTACCAGATACAACCTCTAGTCCGTAAAAAACCTGTGGCATTTTTTTCTATCGACTTTTTTTTATTTCGGTTTTTGAAATCGATTAATCGAACCTCAAAATCGATTTCAAAATCGTTTAAGATTAATTTGAAAACTTATTCCTTATATCACAAAGGGGGATACACCAGAATTTTTTTTGGCAAACTATGTACTAGAGAAATTAAACTAAGATTTTTAAAGTGGGTAGATATGACTACTGTTTAATAATTTTCCTGCAAAAAGTGAAAATGTTTAAATGTTGAGATGTCCTTTAGAGAACAAGTGCGAAATGTATGTACATTTCACTTATTTAAATTGTGTTCTTGTGAGGTCAGTCAGGCATGGTAGAATAAGTACAAAGTATAGTTAATTTGACATTAAATGGGTAAATAATGACAACTCTTCCTAATGAACCTATCTGGTACTTATTGAACTACTATGCTATTGAAAATTATAAACACAATAAATTTGGAAATGCCATCCCAAGATGCTTCTATGCGCAGATTTTTAGAAAGCTTTTAGTTTTTGTTTCGTCAAATGGAGTTTTAAGACAAGTTCGTTCGAATTAAAGCTAAGACTTGAAGAAAATCATCTGCAAATTAACGATTTTTATATATCCAGAAATAATATTAAGAAATAAAGTTAACTTCGACGACCAAATTCTAAACTGGCTAGTAAAATTAAGTCCAAAAATTTGATTTCAGTAAAAACCAGTATAGTACAGCTTTTATTAAAAATATTTCTAAATGCAAGTTATGATACTATTAATAACGAGTTTTTAGCTTTGTCGGATAAAGATGCTTTACAAAACTTAAAAAACTAAAATAAAATAGTAGAAAGAAACAACAAAATTACAAAATATTTATGACTTTGTTTTTGCTTTCAATGTAATTCTTTGGCGTTGCGTTGCGTTTTATACATATAATTGGGGCCTTAAAGTAGAAAACCTTTTAAAGAACAAGCTTTCAACACAATTTGCTGATTTCTTTTTTAGCATATGAATGAATCATATGTGAATCCCTTTTCAATCGCTTTGGTAATAAGTCAGTTTTTAATTCAAAACATTTAGAAATCATTATTTGAACAAATTAATGAATCATAAATACTTTTTCAATTGTTCAAGTGATAAATAATTTTTTAATCATGAAAATTGATTTGACAACACTCATTTAGGTGATGTTTACCAAAAATGATCAACCAAATGTTAGTTGGAAATGTGTTAGTAAAAATGTAACTATATTGTTACATCCAATTTTTGCGAAGATTTAAAAGACAAAACAAAATTATGTGATGATGGTAAAATTATTGTACTTATGAGTTCTTAGTGCCGAATATTATCTTGATATCTACATCTGTATAAGATAATTCGAAAGACGTTTGCATGGGACCTATGGTAAATTTTGGACCTTCATACATGACAGAGGTTATCCTCACCAAATTTCATGTCAATACCAATATTCATAAAGTTGTTATTGCATTAAAAACTATATTCGCGGATGTTATTTTTATGGAAGCTGTGATTCAAATAAAATTGGATTAGTTCAATCGAAATACCAGCATAATAAGAGCACATATGCATATAAGTACATATGCAAAAATAATGTTCCGGAAAGAAATCTGTACGGGGCTATGTGAAGTTATGGACCGATTCTTATTATGTATTCATCCTAATGACAATTTAAACAATTATATTTTTTTTCAATAAATTGAGAGTTTCTTATCTATGTGTTAATCTATGATTATCGATATTAAAAGTTCTCATGCAGCTTAAAAAACATTTCTTCATTTTTAATTTTTCAATGTCATGCGAAAGTTACATTATACATATCTTATTACAATTGCAGTCGCTGCCTTCATCTGTATATTGTGTGGACTCATTTATTGCATTTCGTGAAATCGATGAAAAGAAGGAAAAATTGAAAGAAGCTAAAAAAGTGTTAACAATGCTTGAAGCAGATGAAAAGGAATTAGATAATTATGAACAATGCAAAAATGAAGAAAAAAGTGATGTTTTTCCTACTCTCGTTGGTGATCCTTTGGAGCAAAATTCCCAAATAAATTGGCAGCAAGATAATGAAAGTACTCCCAAACGGAAAAGAAATTTTGAAAAATGCATATCTTTAGCAGACTGTGATACACCTGCTAAAAAGCGTATAGTTTCCTTAACTGTTCGCCGTTCTTTATTTGCCGATAGTTTTAAACCGAAGTCAAAATATCCTCCTAGAGGTCTCTACAAGTTGGGAAATATTTATAAACGTTGTTTTAATCAAGAACCGAAACATTTACACCGTGCAGAAAGCGACGTAGAGATTTTATCAAAAATAATTTTACATTATGGTTTAGATTTTTTAGCATATGCCGAAGAGCGTAAAGCATTATTTTCCAAAGTTCCAAAATTAGGTTCTTCTAATTAATATTTAATTACTTGATATATGTAATTGTATTTGTGCTGTATTTTATATTTGTTTATTTTTATATATTGTAAAAAAAACAAAGTAAATTTTAATTAATTAAATTTTTATTAAGTAAAGTTTTTTATACAAAATAAAATATTTCTTAAAAAAATCTTTTATAAATCAGAGATTTCACAGTATGTTTGTGTTTCTCTATTGATTTCTGGTGGGAAATTCAAAATAAAACTGAATTTGGGTAAAACAAGAGCTGAACTTGAAGTCACTTAGATAGAACTAAACTGAACTATAATTTTGCTAAAATTAAACTTTAACTAAACTAGAATTGAATTAAACTAGAACTAAATTAAAGTTGAATTAGGATTAATCTTAAGCATGTCTTGTACTGTTGAAAATAAAACGCAATATTTTTTATATTTTTCAAAATATTTCTTTTTTTTATTTTTTCATTCAATTCATTCATAAGTTAGTTTGGTTTTTTTTTTAAATTTTTTAATTATTCTATGAAATTATTTATTCTTAAATTTAAATTTTATTTTATTACCATTTGTTTATCATTTATCTGTTTTTTCTTTTGTTTTTATTAAATTAATATAATAATTAAATTCGTCAATGTGACGAAAATGTTTTAAATGTCTGTTAATAACATTTTGTATATATCGACAACAGACTTATTTATTTTAGTATTATTTTTTTTTATTATAATATTTTTTGGTTGTTTTTTTATTAAGTGTGTCTTTGTTTAAATTTTTGTTTATTATTTAACAATTTTACATGAAATTTTGAAGACATACGAATACATACAAATCCGAATATGTGTGGGAGAGATATATTAAAAAAGCAGTGTTGTCAGAAAACTCTTAATTAACATACCCAATTTAAGTTTGAAAGTCCCTATAACTGCCCCATCTCAAACATTGAATTTCAAATCAAATGTATCAGCTTTTTTTTTTTATTAAATAGTTTTAATATAAAATATTAAATTTGTCGATCTATGTGATAAAAGTGATCACAGGTTGTTGTCCTGTTCGTTCTAAGTATACAATTTTCTTTCCTTCCCAAAAAACAATTTTTGGTATTCAAGTTCGAATTTCAAATTTCAAGGGTTGAGATATACTTTTGTTACACTTTATTTCCATAGCATTCTCCAGTAAAATGAGAATTTGAAATTAAGTGAATATAAGTAAAATATTTTATGAAACTGGAATAGCATTTAAAAATACGTTTGAACTCAAGTTTATTTCCAGTTAAATTTTAAGCACTTGACATTTTGAGGGCTTATTGGGTTAAACAATTTACAACTTTTAAATTAGCTGACAAAATAGAGAAAACACATGTTTTAAATTTGTTTAAGCCTAATTTCTCAGTGTCACTCACAATTTTCTCTAGTATTAAGCAACTAATCGAAGAGCAAACTAACTTGCAAAATAAAAAAACACCATCAAAATTTTTTGGAAGTAAATAACGATTTAAACTGCCTAACAAAACTAAAAACAAAGTAAAAATTTAATTTATTTGACTTCTTAAAATTTGGAAGCAATCATCAAACTAAAACTTAAAAGGCCATAGACACTACAAAAATGTGTATAATTCTGAAAATCAACGAATCCTTTTAAAATTATTTTTCTTATAATTAGTATTGTGGTTATTTTGTTGCACTATTTATGGTTTTTATAATTTTTCTTTATATAATTTTCTTGTGATATCCAGAAAATACACATTCAGGATTGTTGTGAAATCTGGTTGTTTATCGAAGTCACGTCGAAAAACTTCATTTTGGTGTTACTGAAACAGATACATATTGGTTTTATGTTCGAATCCGAATTGTTGCCAAAATTTTGTATCATAGAACCTGTTGTTATCGAGTCAGAAACAATCGGATCAGATTTTAAAAGTCAGAATTTTGTCACTGCTCTAAGCTAACATTTAATACGTATCCAACAGCATTTTAATAGGACCCTTCTGGCAAAATAGCGAAATGAGGCAACTGAATTTGAAAAGTCTCTTAATTCAATTTACTTATTAATCTTTTAAAACTTAATTTAACTTTCCGACCCCTATCACAATGCCTACATTCGCTGTCTCCAGCACTTCGAATGAGTTTCGATAATCCCTTTATGTAATTCGTTTTACATTTCCAATAGTTTCTTTTTTTGTTAATCACTAAAAACAACAGCCTCAATGATGTATACTATGGCCTTAATCATTTTTAAACTTTTTAAACTAATTGTTTTGAAAAGCTACATATGCATGTAAATATGTATGGAGCCAAAATAATTTATGGCAACATGTTACTGCAAAAACGAACAAAAAACATCTGATTAAAAAACATGGTTTTGGTTTATCGCCGGATTAAGGCAAAACCAATTCATATCAGAAATAATTTTCAATTCTGATAAATGACAATCCTGTCGAAGTCTGCCACAACCTGAAAAAAATCAAATCTAGGCTAAGTTGTAAGACATCATCAAGTTTTGCTTATGTTGCTTATTGTGTACCCATCGACAACTCTTTTGGATTTGACGTTTTGGAACTCATCAAAACCCACATTTTACAAAAAACCAAATAACTGTTAACAAATTCCACGTCTGGCAACACTGTTAATAAGAGAGTGACATAGTTAAAAGGACGGGGGGGGGGGGGGGAGTGTAGAGAGAGAGAGAGAGAGAGAGCGAATTTTGTTAAAGTAACAGGATTTTAAAAGGGAATTGTATAGTAGGGATTTTATTTTTATTTTAAATGTTTTAATTTAATAATTATCCATATTTACGTGTTTTTTACTATTAATTTGTTTTTAACTACTATTTCTTATTGTTTTTTTCCTTATTTTTTAATTAATAGTTTGTCATGCAAAAAAACAATAAAACAATTCCTTTTTTTTAATTAAATAACTCTTACTTTTATATATATTAAATTTATTATACATAATGTTTTGTTTATTTTTTTAGTAACAATTGTTTTTAAACGATTTTTTTTCATTTTTATTTATTATACCTATATTTCTAATTTTGTTTGATTTTTTTACATGTTTAAATTGTAATTTTGTGTATTTTATTTTTCAAAATGTATGTATCCTAATTGTTTAATAATTGTAGTAGAAAGCTTAAAATTAGTAGCTCTAAAATTAAATATAAATTATATATCAAAAAAGAGATTTATAGCAAAATTTAGTTTTTTTTTCTTACAAAAGTTTCTTATATTAAAGCAAAAAGTGGTTTTTTAATTTGTTTTTTTTTGTATTTAAGGTTTCCTTTTAAATTCGTATATTTTTTAATAGTGTAAAGTAAAAAAAATGAAAACATTAGTTTGCGGAATTCATTATAAAAGGGTTTAATTGCGATCTGTTTAAAACTTATTTTTTAATCTAAAATTTGTTCCGTCATAATAAAAATATAGTAACTCAGTGAGGGAATTTGAAGAAGAGAGTTGTCATTTGCGTTAAAATATTTAACTTTATTTTAATATCAGTATTCATAAAAATATTTTAAATTTAATAATGGTTTACAAAACAAATTTTCTATAAAAAATTTCTTATTTTAATAATCGTTAAAAATATACTTTATTTTGGAAGAACTAATATGAGTACACGCGTATGCTTTGTTTTTTTTCTTTAAAGAACATTTTTCGAACGGTTTCAAAGATGAAAAAAGTAATCTCAAATTTCTAATTAAAAGTTTATTCTGCGCATATTGGGTTTATAGAAAAGGAAATGTAAATCAAACTTTCAGAGTAAATTAATGCACAATAAATATCGGTTACTTCAAGTAATTAGAACATTGACCAACAAAAAGTAAAAAAGTCGGGAGCAAGAAATTTGTTATGTGATTTCAATTGACTTTAGCGTGCTGAATCCAAATCTGTTCACAGATTGATTCTATAATGTCTAGTTATAGATAATTACAAAAAATACAAATCTTAAATTTTGATTTTTAAATAATAAGAATATTAAATAATTAAGAATAAAATAACACATACACAATATATATTCACAATATATACAGGGGTAATTCCATAGTGTTGAACGTGACAGTCGTACGCATCAAAAATGAAATAACATTTTAAACTACAAATATTTTTACGTTCTTTTAACCCTTAAGTTATAGCACTAAGAAAGCACTGTTATCTACGCTTAAGTTTCTAGGTCAAAGATAATGGCAAACAAGTAGCGGTTCGAACGTAAACAAAATAGAAGTAGTTCTTGTGGCCATGTATGAAAAGGCGTAGTTCAGCGAAACCTGGCACAATTTATTAGTCAAACTACTTTCAGATTTTTACTTAGCAATGTAACTTTAAAATAACTTTGGTTTGATTCCAAAATCTTCTGTATTTTTTAAGCCAAAATCTGTGTCGATACGTGACATTTCGAACGTGAAATTTTTTCCATAACAATTTAACTGAATAATGATTAAAACAAAATAAAAATGTAAGAAAAGATAAACTCACTGTTTATTGTTGTTGTTTTGTTTAAGCTTTGATATTGTTACGAGTAAGACTTTGAGTGTTTATAACTTTTATTCGCTTTAGGATTTTATTCGTATAATATTTTTAGCTTTTCTAAAATCTTAGGAAAAGGTTTCCTGATGAGCTGGCCTAAGCAACCAGTGAAATGCGCATAGAAGCTAGCTTTCCCTCAACAATAAATTTCAGTGTATTTATCAAATATGATAAATTGGGAATTTAGCACGTCATACAGAAATCGTATTAATGAAAAATTTACCATTTATCCGAAAAACATATTTCTCTTCGAACTCTTCCTTAGATTACAGACCATGTAAGAAAACTTTTTCGGAGTAATTTTTATCAAATATCACCTTTTTTAAGGAAGATAATATTAAAGAAAACATACAATAAAACATTCTCACAAATAAGAAATTACGTTTGTACAACTTTGCAGTCTGCTTGTTCGTATTAGTGAACGAATTTATGGGGGAGTTTATAAAATTAGTAAAATCTAAATACTTCTCTATAACAAAAGCATAAAAGAATATGCTGTTAATAACTTATTTTCGGTCACATTGGACCTTTAGAAAGAAATGCCCATGTACATTTTTGAAAACAAAAAATAGCTTTCATTTTGCCTTTAAAACTATTTTACCACCACTCTTCTGAATATCTCCGCTCCGAAACTGTTGAAAATATAAAAAAAACCTTTGTGAAAATTACATAATTTAAATTTTATTCCAAAGCATTTGGTGGTAATTTTATCCGAATCCGACAAACTATTCTCAAGTTATAATGAAATATACATATTAGCATAACTGCCTTATTTTGCACGAACTTTTGGTCAAGCTCATAGTAATTTATAATAAATAAAATTAACATTTATTCACCGATTCATGATACATGGCTTATTTATTCGTTATATACATTGCTTTCTAATAATGTAAAATTTGTTCCCTTATATTTCTTTTTTATGAATTTTTGAAAACAAAAAATACCATTCGTTTTGAATAAAAACAATATTTTAGCTTCACTTACTTCTGAATATCGCCGAAACTGTAGAAAATATGAAAAACTATTGTTAAAATGACTTAAAGTGAATTTAATTTCAAATCATTTGCTGGGTATTGGATGAATCATTCTTAAGTTATGGCGAAATCTGTTAGCATAATAGCCTTTTTTCGAGCGAAATATTTAGATAAAAGTAACACACAGCCTGTGATCTTGACAGTGAAGTGGCAATGTGTAAAAACAGGCCTCGAAAATTAACACAAATTTTGTGATCAAAACAAAAATAATTAAACTCAAATTACTTTGAAGATTATTATGGGTCGATTTCGATTTCGTAGATTCGGCAAAACCGCTCATGTTAAAATATACCATTTTTTTTTATTTTATATTTTTACATGAGCAGCGTCGCCTGATTTCGCTGCTGGCAACTGAACTTCAGTTCAGTCGTCATCTGTAATCGACCCATTAGTTTAATAAACGTTTTGTTTTGTGCAAAAGAATTCATTTAGTAATATTATTTGGTTTTATTATGTTATTTACTTTTTTAAATACTTCTTGTGTTGCGATAAACTTAAAAGTTAATTTTTACAACAGTTTTGCAAATAAATCTCAATTAAATAAATTTGTGTTCATTGTATTGCGGCATAAAAAAATGGTGCAAAGAGAAATGCAAAAAGGGTAACTTTCGAAGAACAATATAAAAAAAGACAATATCTTTCGTCTCGTGTCGCCTCTGTGGTACTCTGTGGTTTATGCAAGATAGTTAGTCAGATAAGCGAGGCTTTGTGAACGCTACACTTACAATTTTTATTTGGCTGCACAAAATGTTGCCCTCCACCAAAATTCAAATAATTATTTTGGCTAAGGCTAAAGTTTAACTAGATGCGTCGACTAAATTGAAGTTGTTTTGAAAAATAAAACTGTTAACAATGTTGCTTTCGTACTTTGTTTAAAATAAGTGATGCCAAAAATAAATTTAAAAGTTCAAAAATCTACAAAAAAAAATTACAAAATTGTTAAACAAAGACTTAACGGTAATTTTTTAGGTAGGGGCATATTGGGTCTAACCAAAATTTACAAATATAGAAACTTTTTTATACGATTTTTTTAACGGTCAAATCTAATTGTAAATTGTTGCTATATGGAAACAATGTGACGCGATTTTGGCTTGTATAAATGTTACTTGTATCTTATTTCATCTTGATATTCGCCCTAATTATGAGATTCGTTGTCGTAGTCGTTTGAAATATTTGTCGATATGTATAAATTAAAATTTACGACAATAACAATGTAAAACACATAGAAAGTAAGTCATATTTGTGTCTTTTACGACAATCATAATACATACCAATTTAAAAAAAAAAGACTGGTTTTTGACCACGAAGACAACACTCATAATTAGGCTTTTCGTGAGAATTTTAGCAGTTTAAGGGCATTTTGTGAGTTGGACCTATATGGGAACAATTGACCTTCACTCCAATATTTTATGATTTCATCCATTTTGCTCAATTTACAAAATGTAAGAATGCAGAATCCTTGCCCAAACCACTGAGATATTGCCTTTACGATCGTAAGGTATGCACCACATTTATGTAAGTATATCAGCGGTGATCACAAAGAGAGTTAGTTAAAAATGTGTATGTAGTGGTGAGTGCATGTGGTTGCAATGAAACACCAATTCTGGAAATGGGAGGAAAATAAATTTATTTATTTGAGATATGAACTATGTGTTTTGTTTTTGTTTTTTTAACAACAAAAGAGATTTAAAGTGAGTTTCGGTAACATTCGTCTTGTGTG
Source organism: Pollenia griseotomentosa (assembly GCA_963931875.1). Classification (NCBI taxonomy): domain Eukaryota; kingdom Metazoa; phylum Arthropoda; class Insecta; order Diptera; family Polleniidae; genus Pollenia; species Pollenia griseotomentosa. Next base: position 189,844,355 of record OZ007561.1, read on the forward strand.
TGTGAAAATCCCGAAAAGTGCTCGGCCCCTGGGCATATATAAGGGCATAGCCAAGGTATATTTATAGCAGGTAGTCGCGAGATTACAACAATTGTACAATAAAACAAACAACAGGGCTTTTTATTGTTGTTATGTGGTACGAACTGTCAAAAGGCAAAGGGGTTAATAAGAGACAAAAAAGACAAAAGATAGAGACAAAAAACTTGTTTACATGTTTACTATACAACATTTGACAGTTCGTACCACAAAACAAGCAAATAAAAAATAAACAGCTGGCTTTCCGAGACTACCTGCTAGAAATATACCTTCGGCATAGCGTGATCATCGTTGAAGTGTACCCATATAAATTAAACCCCCCCCCATAAAATTAAAAATGGTGTGTAATAAAGATAAACGAAGATCGTATTTAGATTCAGAAAGTAATTTTGAAACATGTTGTCTAAATCGGTCTCAGGACCTATTTTCATGCAGAACAGTGAAATTTTGGTTTAAGAAATTTAAAAAATTTATTATAAATATCAATCAGCAATCAACTAAAAAAAAACAACAATAAAACGTTGTTTGATAAGGTGTTTTTTCCATATTTTTAGGTATATTTCCTTGTTTTGCTTGCATATTTGTGCATGGAAAAATTTGCCCTCTTTAATAATTTTTTTTAATCTTACACCACTTTAATTAAGATAAATGTGTTTTTTTTCTACAAGCGACAGAGTATAGTTTACATAAAATTTTAAAAACTAAAATATAGGGTGTTCCAAAACGAGGTTTTATTTTGATATGTAAAACAAAACGAAGAGAAATCCACGCGCGTTTAATTAATGGTAAAGATTATCAGCCAAATGCCCGCCACGGCTACGCTTGGAGAACCATATAATTTTCATGAAATTTTTGATTACCAATTCGCATATTTGGAGGTGTTTGGCCGGAATTTAAAGATGTTGTTGTGGAAGACGTTTTTTTTCAACAAAAGATATAGTATAGAATTTTGAGAAAATTTTTTTAAAATACTATATAATTTTACAAAAATATGTTAAGTGTTAATGTGACTGATTTTGACATTTGTAGTCGCAAGTTTCTAAGTGGGACGCAAATTTTATGAAAACTATTACGTTACCGTTCGATTGCATTGTCGACCGACTTGTCGTGCTGGGGCGCAAATCTGCTGTTTGTCGTTGAAAATGCAAGCGAGCCAGAGCGTTCGATATCGTGGGCCAGGCTGTAAATATGTTAATTTAAATGTATTTTGAACAAAAAATTAATCCCTTTATTCAGAAATGGAATTAAAATCGCTCGAAATCATCACATCTAGAAACGATCGTTTTAAAACCGATAATTTTCACACAAAATCCTTAATACGTTTACTCCTGTAACGATGGTGCTTCATATTTAGACATATTACAGATATAACTTCACTGTAGTAATTTATAGCCAGTAGATCAGCAACTCTTTCCTGTAATGTCGTTAGAAACAATATTTACTTTGTCTTCCTCTAGTTACACAAAGGCTATTTTTGTTCCAGCGAGACTTTACACTCATAGAAAAATGCATCTTTATATTGATGATGCCCTAACATCAGAATTGTGACATCAATGTTCTTACAAATGGTATTAATGAGGCACGTGGCTTCTTAAACGTCTACGTGCAAAAGGAATTACAGCCCTGGAAGATAAAGATCAAGAAAGCTCACCCATATAATTTTAAAGCACAGAAAACAAAAAAATTTGCTACACAAAAAAATCTGTTATTTTTTTTTTGTTTTACCCTCATATTCACAAACGATTATTAAATTTAACAAACGTTTATTAAGTACAAATTTCATAGTAAATTTGTTCTTAAAAGCTTTATTTATACTATTTTAAATTTACAATAAATTTATTTTTATTTAAACTACAATTTCGTTTTTTTACATATCAAAATTTAACCTCTTATTAGAAGACCCCATATTTGAAAATTAAAGCAATCTGTTTAATAAATTAAACATAATTTGGCAGTTTTTTGTAAATAAAATAATAAAAATTAACGAAAATGTCGGTAATAATAAACAACCTTTTTGTTTCATAATATACATATCAAAAGTATTGGTCTGTTGGTTTTTTTTCTGTTGAAAAGGGAACACATTGAAACAAAAATATAATTTCGTAGTATTAAATTAAATTAATATTAATATAAACGTATTTATTAAACATATACGTTAGTTAATTTTTTAATTTAAACAAACTTATTGAATAATAGAGATCAATTAAAAAAAAAAAAACATATTTCTAATGACCATCTACATGTAGATGATAAATATTTTTTTTTACTTATTTATAATTTTTAATTTTCTGTTTAGATTTTTTATACTCGATATTCTTTTACAATTAAGTAAAAAATTTTAAATCATATAACAAATCTCGTTTAACATCTAAACTAACTAACTACACCGTGAAAAATATTTTATTGAAAGTGAAAAAGTGTTTAGTTTTAATTTTGTTTTTTGTTGTCATATTTTTTTGTTGCTATTTTTAGCCATATAGAATAGTTTTAAGTTTTTTCGTTAAAGTAATTTGTGGTTTAGGTTTTTTTTTGCATTTTTTTTTTGTTAAAATAACTACTTAATTGATAATTGTTATTAATTAGTTTACTGTTGTTTATTGGTAATTTTTTGTTTAATTTTACTGTTTGTGTTGCTAAAATTCGATCTTATTTATGCAAAGAAGTATTTTTTTTTAATTTTCTTATTTAATTTCATTAAATTACAAGTATGGAAGAAATATATAATTTTTAATATTAATTTTACTGAATTTTTTTTAGTATTTTTTTTTATTTTTCCCAAAATTACATTTTTTTTATTAAAATCCATGCTTTGGTTTTTTTTTTTTAAATTAAACAGAACTAAAGACGGCAGTGTTTTATTTTATTAATATTTTTTTTTCTTTTTTATGTAAGAGGTAGGTTTTTTTTTATTTTTTTATATATATTTTTTTGTTTTTTTAAAAAAAATATAATATTTTTTACAAGGGACTATTTATCTTAAAATATATAATAATTAATGTATTGTTTTTTTTTTATACAATTATACACATTAGGTGGGATTTAATAGTTGGGAAGCTTTTTTTATTTAGTAAACTGTTTTTTAGTATTGAAAATTTTGGTATAAAAATTATAAAAGGGACTTTTTATTTCTTAAAAAAAGGACTACTACTTTATGAAATATCACATTTTTAATAATTAAAATTAATTAACTGTAAATTAAGTCTATTGAAGTGAACAGGAACCTTAAATGGCAATAATGCTCGAAAGTAGACTAAAAAGTTAAAAAGAATCCTAACAGAACATGAACTATTATTTAGACTAGAACCAGACATGTAGCCACGATTAGAACCAAGATTCAAATCTGAACTAAAATCTTAACTCGAATCTGAACTTTCATCTTGATTTACTTAAAACAGCTATATAATTTAAACTAGAACTAAACTAGAGCCTTATCTAGAATCTGGTCTAGATTCTTAACTAGAATCTTAATTAGTATCCGAACTAGAATCGGGATATAACCAAAGCTACTACATAAATATACTACAAACCAAAACATAATATTGAGTCTAAACTAGAACCTGGCCGAGAGTCTGAAGTAGAATCTTAATTAGATTTCGAGCTAGAATCTGGGTAAAGCCTGGATATATATACTTCATCTTAGCCAGAACATTAATTAGAGTCTAGACTAGAAATTAGTCTAGATCCTACATTAGAGCCAGTACTAGAATCTAAGAAAGAAGCTGATATAGAATCTGATTAGGAATTTGAACTGGAATATTGTTAAAACTACTTCATAATCTAAGCCTGAACTGGATCCTACACTAAAATATGGACTTAAACTAGAACTAAAACTTAAATCTGAATCCAAATTTGAACTTGAACCTAAACTGAACGTTCCGGATCGGTATCTGAGTTCGGCAAAAAACTATGTTTAATCAGTGTTCGAAAATAAATATAAATTATCATTCCTTAGTGTTCGGTTTGGTAGATTTGTGTAAAAACAAACTCTAAAAGTGTTTGCATAGTAAGTCAATAAAAACAAAAACGTTTTTCTGTTTGTGACCTTCGAAGGCAAAAATAATACTGTATTTATCGAACTCAACAAAAAGATTAGAACATTAAATTGTGTTTTCACCAAAACTTCGTTGTGTTCGCTTCAGCACATTAATGTTTAATCGTTTAAGTTTTGCTTAGCACTCTTTTGGCTGGTAAAAAACACCAAAATTTTTTTAAAAAAACAAATTACACATGTATACGAAAAAAAAACAACAAAAAGCCAGCGATAAAATGCTACATCACCAAAACATATGCACAATACACACACAAGCAATTTGTGATGTGGTCGTTGCTAAAATTTTTTGTTTGCTCATTTCTTTATCAGTGTAAAAAAGAACACTACAGAAAATGAAATTTAATGTATGCCTACACAACCTCTACAGTTGTTCTGTTTTATAACCAAGAACAGAACACTATATAATGTTCGGTATAGTTATATAATAGTAACGAGCGATTTAAACGGTTGTGTTCGTATACATAAACACTAAAAATATATATATCTTTTCTGGGTGTGTAAGCCGTACGCTAAATAATGCTATTTTTATTTTCGAACACTGTGTTCGCTTGATGTCCGCGTTCGCTCAAACTTTTTATGAGCTTTGTAAAAAATTTTATCTACATGTCGGTTTTTGTCTAAATTAAACATACGTAAAACAATTTCTTAGCAGTGATGCCATTTTAGAATTTTCAGTGCAAAATTTGGCATCTTTCAATGCCAAAACTCCGGTTTGTTTTTTTATAAAAAAAGCATCTTTTCAAAAATGTTCTTTGGTTTTTATTTTCCTGTGGTATTGTCAATCAATTAAATCAATCTTTGGGTTTTCATAAGAAATAAAACAGGTTTATAAAAGGTTTATTAAACATATTTATGTACAAAGCCCGTTTCATAAACCTTTAATTAACCTGTTTTATTTTTTATAACTAAGGCCGTTAATATAAACACACTATACATATTAATTTCTAGTAACTCTCATGTACTTTTAATTGAATTTAACAAAAGTATGTACATATAAGTTTTTTTAGTTCTATTACTTATTTTTGTTATTTAACTTTAATATCCATATGCTTACATGGGTTATTTCAGCATGTTTTTTTTATTAGCCCATGTTCTGGAAAGCTTGAAACGCATTACAGGATCTTTTGAAAACCCCGCGATCTTCTTGCGTTTTGCTATTTACGAAGTTGTATTTGAGCAATTAAAACAAATGCACATATTTTTTATGATACTAAATCATATACAAACAAATACATTTTGGATTTAAGTACCTGCAGTGTTCTTGCTTTCTAAATAAGCTTTAAAGAGTTAAAAGCAAAAGAAGTTCATAAGTAAACAGTTCAAACAGACAACTGACAGACTCAAAGCAAATTTTTAAATTGCTTATTTTTTTTAATCAATATCGTGAAAAATGTTTTTTTTTCAAGAAAAAGAAATCATAATCATATTACATTCTTACTCTGCATTATTTCATTTTCTCTTTAAAGTCCAATTTCAATAAAATATGTATACCAAATCGTTTCAGAAACAAGCGGCTTGAAAACTTCAAATTTCAAGTGCTTTCGTTTGTCAGAACACCTGCTGGGCATTTTCAAATCGGAAACTCAAATTTTGCGTTTATACTGACGTATGATTAATATTAATACATACAGTTCATAATCTCGTTTGTAATGCTACATGACGTATGACTATTATTTTTTATTTCTGTAGCAAAATTATGGAACTTAAGTGTATAGCATACCTTAAGGAGCTTTAATATTTTTTTTAATCAAACGCTTAATATTTATTTTAATCAAACGTTTAGACTTGTTGCAGCAATTGTTTAAAATTCTCCTTTGAAATTGCACAAGTGTCCAGATTATGAAATTCTAGTCATGTAACTTTTGTATTTTTATCTTGTCTTTCATCTTCTCATTTTTATATTTCATATATAAATACAAATACACCAACAGCCAACTTCAAGTTGAATAGTGTGAGAACTAGAAAACAAAACAGGGGGGTTACCGCGTATTTCGATTCGAAAGAAATAATTTACGAGTTCGAACAATTTGTACTGTGTATTACGATTTTCGTACTATTTGTTTCGAATGAACGGAAGTTGTTAATACCTTTTCGAAAACAAAAAATTCCTTCGTAACGGCAACTCTTTATTACGAACAATAAAAATCCCTTTCGAAACTCCAACTCCGTACTACGAAAACGAGCGTCAGTTATGTAAAAAGCGTTAGGAAATTGTTCGAAAGCTATTTTGTTAGTGACAAAGTGCAAATGACAAAGTTTAAGATAAATAATAGTGTAAAAAAAAATCAAACCTTATAATATTATAATTGAATATTAAATAAATGTTTACTAACGTTATTATTGAAAATGTGTAAATATTTGTGGTCTTGAAATTAAAAAAAAAAAAAATAAAAAAAAAAGTTTCATTTACAAACAAAAAGTAGTATAAAGTAATGGTTGGTTTTTTCTGTTGACTCATTAAACCACAGGGAAATACAATAAATTTTTATTAAAAAACACAATTATAATATTTTTCACACATTTATTATTTGTTTTGTTGTGGGATATTTTCGTCCATTTTGGTATTTTAATAGCAGTGCTACCAACTTTTAATCAAATTTCCCATTTGTTTATAAATACAACTCTGTCATCGTTTCGAACGAGTTACGCAGTACGGTTTAACTTTCGAAACGGAAATTGCTTTCGAAAAATTTTGCTTTTCGAATCGAAGTACGCGGTAGCCCCCCAGAATTGCATATTACATGAAACTGAGCTCCTCTCCCCAATCTTCTCACCTCTCTCACCAATAAACTTAAGAATTGCTGCGTCTAAAATTGCAAGTCTGGACGATGACAATTTTTTATTATTACCTTTCATTTGTAAAACTGCTCTGACGGGGAAACAGCTTGTGCGTAATTGTCAATATTTTTTTAAGGCAATCAGACCGTTTTTGCGTTTTATTCAACAACGACTAATGGCTTGGTAACGTAGTAATTTACAGTTTTTGCGGCTTTTAGTAATAACCAATTGTTTTAAATCCTACTTTTCAATTTTGAAATAGTGGAGTACTATATACGTATGCATGTATAACTCAAACGAATTACTGGTGGAGTACTATTTAGTCAGAGTAATTACTTACTGAGATCATAATACGCGAAAGCGGATTCTGGAAGTTTTTGCCTTCCTATGTGAAGGTTTAGATCATTCGATGGCCTTGGATGAGGCTCCCAAACCGTTGCCGTGCAAAAGGAATTAGCATCCTAGTAGTTAAAGAGCAAGAAAGCTCAGTACAAAAAAAGATATTAGCTTCAAAAAAGGAGCCATAACTTTAATTTTTTTTTTGGTTTTGAAATTTTATACGGTTTGAAATTTACAGTAAATTAATTTTAATATTTAGGATTATTATATAAAAAGATTTGTTAACAGAATTAAAAAAAATTATAAAGTAAAATCATTCAACCTCAGCATGGATTTATAAAGAATTATAATTTTGGTTTTGTTTTAATTTTGTTGTTTTACTTGATAAAATTTACAAGGTTCGTATTTATGATTTTTTATTTACTTTTTTTGTTTTTGTTTTTATAGAAAAATAATTTAATTTAAATAACTAATTATTTAATTGTTTTGTTTTTTAGTTCAACTAATTATGGTTGGTTTTTCGTGTCTGTGTTGGAGTTTATTTCAACAATAGTTTTAAATTATTATTTATTGTTGAAGTTTTTTTTTTTCAGTTTATTTAAGTGTTTTTGTTTTTATTTAATTAATTAATAAATACATATGTATTATTTTTGTATTTTTTTCCATTTATTGTAGTTTCTTTCTTAGGGTTCCAATGTTCCATTAGCTCTCTAACTTTTTATGAGTTTTTACTTTAATTTAAATTTATATTGCACCATAAGAGAATGTTATTTTCAATAATTTTTTTTTCTTTGTGTTTTAAAATTTTAACAATATTTTTATTATTTTGTTTGTGTTTGGTTATTTTAATTTAAAAAAATCATTATAAATATATGCTCATAAAAAATATGTTCTTCTTCTTTTTTGCTTTGTTACTCTCTTTTGTGGCATCGCCTCCATCCTCCTTCTTTTTATTTGTTATGTTTGTTTGTGTGTTGATGTATAAGATCATATGTGTGTGGGTGTATGTCGTGCGAGAAAGTGTTTTCTTCATAATGATAATAAAAATAAATAATGGATCCTATATTTGTCTCTTTCTACCTGCTGGCTTTTGTCATTTATGTTTTTAAGTAAGAATAAGAATTTAAGTAGTTTGCCTTGTTTTTGTTGTTGTGTTTTTTAATTTTCTCCTGTTACTAAGTGAATTTTTAAGACTTAATTTTTTTGTCAATAAAGATGTATTTTGTTTTTCTTTAAGTGTAGGAACAATCACTGTCTATTTTTTTTTTGTATTTTCTAAATTAATTGTTAAAAATTAATTTAGTTATATTATTTTTTAATTTTTAACTTAATTGATATTAAGGTTTTTTTTTTAATAATTATTCATATTCACCTAATTTTTTTTAGTTTTCTTTTTCTAAATAAATTATTTAACAGTTTTTCTTCCTCTTCTTTTTTTCTAACTGTAATTATTTTGAATTTTTAAACGGCAGTTTTAAGAATTATTTTTTTTTTAATAATAATAAACCTTTTTTTAATTTTGTTTCTTGTATATAAAACAGGGTGTTAGAAACAAATACAGTTTTTTTTTATTTTTATACACCCTGTCGGTTTCTTTTGTTTTTACTTAAAAACTATTTAACAGTTTAAATTTAATTAAGGACTAATTGGTTTTTTCTTTTTTTTTTTGTGAGTTTTATATGTTTTTTGTTTTTTTTTTTCTAACGCTTTACTATAATGTATAGTAATTTCTTTTCTTTAAGTTTAAAGTAGATTTTAATTTTGTTTGCTTGCTTTTTTGTGGTTGTAGTTGTTTTGTTTTTTATTTCAACAAAATTATACTAAATTTAAATAAAAAGTATTTAGAACTTATAAGTAATTTGCAGTATTTTTATTCAGTTTTGAATTTGTGTAGTTTCTATTGCACGATTATGTGCGGTGCGGACAGTAGAACCGTCACTGTTGCAATTATTGTAAATAGTGTAAAAACAATTAAACAAAATCTGTAAAAAAGAGAAATATTAATATTAATCAAATTTTAGTTATAAATACAAACATATGTATGTATGTATGTATGTATGTATATGTATATCGTTGGCTTAGAGAGTAAACCTCGTAAACCCATTTTTAACAGTATATGACAGTTTGATAACGTTCGAAAAATTAAGAGACGCCACATCGAGTTAGAAAAACATTTACTTCAATTTAGGACTCAATTCAATATTAGAAAATAAACCAAATATATATTGGTTCGCTTTTTAAGGTAGAACCCAGCTAGCATTTTGTATCATAATCTAATCATTTAGGAATCAGCTTCAATAGCAAAATATCCGTATATGAGCTCATTTTTCAATCATAAATGATACTCTCGTTGTGAGAAAATGGTACCCTACCGATCAATCACCTGAAAGAATCATTTGTGATACAATTTTCTGATTCCTTTTTGATTAATTTAATGGTCAATCGTAAACTATATAGTTTTTGATTATATTTCATATCGTTTTTTAATTGTCATGTTTTTTTATTTTTTCTCCGATAATTATGACTTTTGATTATTCGATCCAGCTTTATTTCAAACCAAACAAAAGTGATCTGTTTTTCTCATAGAAGAGAAGAAACAGTTTGGACTAACTTTTATGTTCATAAATTGTCAATAACTTTGAGGCTTCTTTTTTAGCCAAGCTTCTTATTTATGTATTTGGCTAACATGAAAGTTTCTGTTTTTATTTTTTTCATTTGGTAAAAACAAAAATTCAAAATATTTAAAAACCATTATTCAAACATATAAATGAATCATTTATGAATCCTTTTTCAATGACTCAAGTGATAAATCAGTTTTCAATCATCAAAACTGATCTGAAAATAATCATTTGTGTGATTTTTACAAAAAATAATCAGCCAAATGCTAGCTGGGAAATAGAAAACATAAGAAGTTTTTTGTCTGCCCTGTGAAATTTTCTTAAAACAAGTTAGAAGGTTTAAACTCTAAGACGACGATATGTATGTATGTATGTAACAAAATCCACACGATAGTTTTTGAGACGTCTCTTTTTCTTAGTTTTCTTGTAAATCCTTAGATCTTTGTTCAATACGAGACATTAAGTAAAACAAATAAAAATGTATTTTTTTTACATAATATTCTGTTCACTGGTTACAGAAACAGTGCTTTAAAAAAAATTGACACAAATTTTCCGTAGGGAAGTGTAAAAATAAAAATAAAAACACAAAAAGCACTTTCAGAAAAAGTACTTCTTTTAACAATCCATTTTTTTAAGTTCCATTTATTTATACTTACCGATCCACAACCATAGCAGCGAATTTCCAATCGCTTATCAACTCAGCCTCATCATCTGCTTTACGCATTCGCGCCGTTATAAATTGTAATTCTTTAAGAATTAAATGTAAATCCTTGTGATTGCAGCCTATGGCATTATGATGTTCCTCAACCGTCGTGGGCCGTCCAAAACTCCTGTAGGAAAAAAAAAAACAAAAACAAAATTTTATATTAAAGATAATTTAATAATATTTCGTATTGTTTTTCAAAACATACGCTGATGAGCCAATAGCCGTTTGAGACCCCGATACTGTATGCCGGAAATCATCGTCAATGTCTAGGACATTGGCTAATAAAGATTTGGAAGATCGTTCTTTTAATTCTAACTCTTTCATGCGGTTTGTTAATAATATATGTTTTCTAGTGATTTTACGTCCAGGACGACTCATACGTAAAATCCATGGCAGCCATTGTAAAAAAACCGAGCGAATCTACGATGTTCGGACAAAAAAGTATTATTCGATTTTTTAAATAGATTTCGAATTGCACTTACCCAAGGCGGCATTTCGTGAATATCCGCTGTACGATGATGATAATTTAATACCACCACCGTTAAGACCACCGATGACGCCACCATAAACATGATACAATTGAAATAGGTACCTAAAGTGCATGTTTGTTTTATTATAGAGTGGGCGTTTTTTTTTTGGGTGGGTTTTGAAAAAAAATACAAGAATGAAAAAGAATACAGGCTCATTAAAAACTTTTGTAAATGGTTTTTGGTAATTAACACACAACAAATATACACACACACAGAACTTGTTTTTTGTTAAAATAAAGGTTTTTTTTTTTCGTTAATAATAATGTAGTTTTTTTTTTAAAGAAATTAAAACATATATTTAAATTTTTTTTGTTGTTAAAATTGTAACTACTAAAGAGTTGTAACTACTAATAGAGTTGATAGTGGTGTGGTGTGTTTTTTGTTCGTGATTTAAAATTTTTTTTAAATTGTTTCTTAAAAAATGTTATGGCGTTTTTTGTGCTACAAACAAAAATTAAGTGCTGTAATTACTATTTTCTTAAAGTGTATTTTTTGTATGATAATTTGTAACAAAAAAAAAACTTATGAAAATTAAAGCATGCTCATGCGGGTTTAAATATGCAAAATAATGTTAAAAAATAGTTAAATACAAAAAACTTTATATAAACAAATACAGTTTAATAAATCATATACAAATTTGCTAATTGTTTACACATAACAAAATATTGGGAACTTTTTCGAAATATTTTATGGCCCAGCCTTTAAATATACAAATTTGTTAGAACAGTGAATGACAATTGTATCTTTTCCGGACAGGTTTTTTTCTTTTCCTCGCTCTATTTCTCTTGTTCTTTTATAAAGACTAATTTGGAAACCAAATTTAGTTTGAATTAAACCGACTAAAAAAAATCTAAATTAAGATTATTATCCATGGTTTTTATTCCGACATTAATTTTCTCTCTCTCTCTCTCTCTCTCATGTATTTTTGAAAATCAAAACCTGTGTCCATTCGTAAAACGGCTTTGCGTCAATGCAATTATTTGTTCAAGGGCAATCTGGTTATTCTTGTTTGTCTAACTTCGCGCGTTTTACGTTTCGTCAACATTTGTTAATGCTGTAGCATCGTATTATTCTACAGCGTTACAGATTTGCGAGATCGATAATAACCTTTCGTTTTAAACCTAACTTGTGCATGTTGCTGGAAAAGTACCAACATAAAATCATTTTTAAATTTGACTTCCTACATGACGTCATTCGATAGATGGTGGAGGAGGCTCATCAATTATAACCTGGCAATGTGAGTGTTGACAAGCTATAAATTAACAAAAAAAAAAAAAAAAAAAAAATTGTGTTAGACTAGGAGATTTTAATTTACAACCGCAGTGTATTTACTTGACAAGGTGGCCGTAATCTACAACAAATTCTATTTTTTAAACTACCACAAATACAAGTTTTTACTTCATACCGCTCCTTTCTTCCAGCGAGATATGACTATTCTCAAAAAAAAAAAAAAAAAAAAAAATCAAACTCGGCAAAACTTGATTGAATTTTTTATAATAACTAATAATAAACATATTTCATTAAAAAATAAACAGCTGTTGGTTTTAGTCTATCTTGCAAATAAATAAACCTTAATTAAAACTTTATTTTCTTTCTCCCTCTCCCTTTCATAACTACACCACAATAGGTATCATCCGTTTGTGCTGATGTTTCTAAACCTTAAAATATTGGTCCTTTCAATATACCGCTCGACTTCAAATAATTATTTTTAACGACTTGGCGATGTCCTTCCGTAAATTAACCATAGGTCCCATATGAACCCCCTTGCTAAAATTACTTAAAGGCAAACAAATCTCATCTAGATGAATTTATGTAAGAAATATTCGGCACAAAGAGCTTTTACATGAATCCTAACCTCATAACATCATTTTGTTCTGCCGGGTCCATAATTGCCCATGGGTCCCACATAGGGTACACTCTCTAAAATTTGTTTTTACATATCATATGTATATAATGTATCATATATGTAAAATTTGGTGCAAATAAAAAACTCAACACAAAATTTTTTAAACTCAGAAAGTCCTATTCAAAGTCCTAATGAAAAGATAAGAAGAGATAATAAATGATCCTTATTTCACATAATTCTCATCGAATTCAACATAAGGGAGTAATAGATAAGATCTGCAATAGGCAACCTATACTAAAGGTTGGTTAAATTTTAAGGGAGGATGTCAACTTTAAACTTTTTTTCTGCATTTCATTTGTCATTTCTCAATCTCAGACTAACTCAATTTGAAAGATACATATTCGAGAAACGCGTTAAAAATATTCAGGCTTATGAAAATGGGCGTTCAAATCAAAATACATATCGTGCACTTCGTGATTTTTGCGGTCAATTTAATCGTCCAAATGTTGTGCGTACAATCGGAAAAATTGTGCAAAAATTTGAGCAAGCCGGGTCTGTAGGGGATGTAAAAACACCAGTGCTTGCTCGTACCGCAGAAAATATTGCTGCTGTTCGCAATAGTGTGGCTGAAGAGCCGTCCACCTCAATTTGTCGTCGTGCCTAAAAATTGCACCTCTCACGCTCGTCGTTGATGAAAATTATGCATAAAGACTTGCAATTACACGCTTACAAGTTGCAATTGACTCAAGAACTAAAGAATCTTGACCAATCCAAACGTCGTCAACGGTCAGAATGGTGGCAAGAAATGGCAACAGTGGATGATCAATTTTCGAAGAAAATCATTTTCAGTGATGAGTCTCATTTTCACCTCAGTGGATTCGTCAATAAGCAGAATTGCCGCATTTGTGCGAATGATAATCCAAGAATGCCACTTGCCACACATCTAACTAAACAATGGCTCTTTTGCGCGACAAATTCAATGGCCATGTTATCTCACGTGGTGGCGATGTCAATTGGCCGCCAAGATAATGTGATTTGACACCGTTGGACTTCTTTTTTTGGGGTTATTTGAAAGAAAAGGTGTACGTCGATAAGCCAGCAACAATTCAAGAGCTAAAGGATGAGATCATTCGGTACATTAACTGCATAGAACCTAAATTATGCCTCAGCGTCATCGTAAATTTGGACAATGACAAAAATTTCCTAAATAATTTGTGTTTTATTCAAAATCAACATCGACCCTTAAAATTTAACCACCCTTTATAACATTTTACTATTGTATGCGTTGTATGAATTATACATATCGTCGGCTTAATATGCATACTCCCTTTCCACACATTTAACAAGAGAGACAAAAAACTTTTTATATATTCTATTTGCAGCTTGAAAGGAAAAACAAAAATATAGTTGGATTTACGCACTCCAAGACTCAAATTAAAGAAAAACTAAATGGTCGTCGACGTGACCTATCTTTCTCTACCACACGGCATCAATATCCCAATTTACTCAAAAAGAAAATTTAGCAGGTTTGCATATTAATATTCTCATCAATGTGTGTGCACACGTACCGAATTTGCCGATCGCAGGATTAGATACAGTTCCATTTGAAATCTCTATTTAAAATATTTCCAATGTAAGACCAGCTCTCGAAAACTTTTTCTCTTTCTAGTGCCCGTTTTGTAACAAAAACGACTACTAAGGGTTTTTGTATTTTCTTATATTAAAAATTTGCCACTTTATCATTAATTATTGCAGGATTCGGCCATACATCCCAAAAATTATAGACCATCATTATTAAAAAACTGACCATAGACGGGATCTATGGTAAATTATTGACCGATCTTCACGAAATTCGACAGTTTTATTTCTTATCTTATGAAACATTAAAATACTAAACTCTACTACAATATAATTATTTGTTACGATTTTGGGCGTACTAAGGGATTTTCCGAGAGTGGGCTTTATTCGAGGCGTATGGTAACTTATAGATCAACACAAAATTTGGTAGTACGAATTTTATTTGGTTTTTAAAAATTTAGCATTGTGATTTGTAATCTAATGAAACTATTAAAAAAATTACTACACTAGTGTTTTCCGAGAGTGGGCTTTATATGGGTGCTATTGTAAATTATGGACCGATCTCCCCAAAATTTGGTAGTACGATTTTTATTTGGTTGTGGTCATATAGGTACAACGAGTTTTTGCAAAATTTAAAGCAAATCGGCGCATTCTGTCACCAATTTATGTTAACTTTCTGAACTGACTGAATTTCAGACACATCAAGTTTCAGAAGAGAGGGGTAAAGAGAATGAAAACGGTTACAGACTTGACCGTAGTCCTCAATTTTCTTTTTTTTTGTGTTTGTTTTTGTATTCGTCGTATTCTGGATTAGCCTAAAATTAAAGTAAATAAATAACAAGAAAATTGGCGACACAAGCTAATTGCAAACGAACGTGCACGCAGTTTTAAAAGAGAATTAAAGAAAAACGGATCAAATCAAGCGCGTCTGAATAAGCACTTTATAATTCGCATTGGTACAAAAAATCTTACAGTTACAACAGAGTGAATTTCAGAAAGTTTCAATCAGGAAGATGTTATAAATTCCAGAAAAAAGTTCCCAATAAAACTGAAATTAATTAAATTGTAAATAAAATACATAATCAAAATTAATTTTTATTACTTGCACAAGTATCTACAAGATGCGTTAAATTTATTTATATTTAATATTTATGAATGAATAAAATGTTTATGGAAAAAATAAAGAAAAATAATTATAACAATAAATTTTGGAACTATTTAATTACTAACGTTTTTAATAAACTTTATTTCAAATGGAATTATTGTTACATATTTATAAAATTAATTAAAAAACTTGTTGAACTGGTTTAAGAGAAGAGAAAAATCTCAATTCCTTTAAGTCATTTTTGATACTTGGAAGATATATTTAATTATAAAAAAACTACTGTTTCAAATATCAGGTGGGTAGAAAAAACTAAATATGAACTCTACTAAAGAGAGGTATAAAAAGCTGCTGGTTTTTCGATTACTTTATTTAGATTTTCATTTAAATGACAATGATTTATTTAATAAATGTCAAGTTAAGTTTAAGTATTTTTTGTTATGATTTAAGTGACATGTATTTATTTAGTTTTGAATTTGTATTTAAATTTGTTTTAATCATTTTTATTAAATTTTTTAATTTTTAAATTATTGTGTGTTGCAAAGCTGCAGTTTAATATTAACACGGGGAGAATGAAAGGGGAATATTAGAAAATATATAAAAAGAAAATCTTCAACTTGAACTAAAACTTAACTAGAACTAAACTAGTAATATTGCTATGTTCACACGAAGATATAAAAAACTTGGTTCGCCCTCTAAGCGCCAATAGGCTACATGGAAGTGAACTAGTCTATCAGCGCCGGGGTTGCGGATTCGATTCCTGCCAGAGACTCTGGTTTCTTTCCTGCAGACAAGCATAGAGCTTCGCGTGGATAAGCTTAGGGAATTAAAAAAAAAAATATTGCCAATCATGCTGTTTACACGTTTTATTCTTGGTTCGTTTTGACATCTTTTTTTTATGCATACTTATATTTGGCGTAGACATCTTTCTATACATTAAAATATGTTTCACAATTTTTTTTCTCCATATTTATATAAAAATTTTTATATAAACTTTTGGTTTTTTTCGAAAAAAGTTTTTATATTATTTGGTTTACCATGAATTTTTACTTAGCTTTTGTTTTTGTTTTTTTTTTTGTGCGAAATATGTTAGTTTAACCGTGATTGAGCGAACCTCGATATTTGCTATCCGTGTGAACATAAGTAGCATAAGCCAGATAAACATAAATTTTTATTTAAATAATAATTTGAACATAAAAATTTTTAAAAATCCTTACAAAAACTTACTTAAATTCTTAAATACACTTAGAGAAACGGTTCATTAAAGCTTTATGAATTTCAACATTTTACGATTTTATTTATATTTTACAGGGATTTTACACATGCTTAAACTTATTTTGAATTTAATTTGAAAATTTTAGATTTGTTTGTTTGAGTATTTTGTTTAAATTTCGTTTCTTGTTTATTTCAGTTTATTTGATTTCAGTTTTATGATTCAAAATGCACTTTTTAATAGTTTAGTCTTGAAACTAAAATTAGTTTGTTGTATGGTGAGTTTTTATTCGTTTCAAGCAACTACATATGATTTATTTTCAAACGTTTTATCTAGGGTTTATGAGAGAAAATAGAAAATGATTATTAAATTTTATTTGAGAAGGTATAGTTTCTGTTTTAACTCAGAGAAAAAGTTTAAGAGTCTAGGAGCATAAGAGCAGTTTTGTTTCAAGAAGGTTAAAAGTGAAATCTTTTGCTTAATTCTAGTTTTAACGTTAAAAATTTTGAACATATACATAGTTTCAATTTGTAGGTACCTAACAGTGGCACGGCCTCACTAGTTTTGGTGATAACGTTACCAACCAATAATGAGAATACAGTTTGAGATAATAAGATGGTAACACCTGTAAGAAAATTTATAATTCAAATATAAAATAAAAATTTTCTAGTTTAGATTCTTTTTTCAAAGGTCGATATTTGTTGCTGGAGACATTGCAGTTTGTTGTTGGAGCTTTTAGGCAGAGGGCTTAGAATCCAGTGTTATTCGAAAGCAAAATTTTTATGGCGTATTTACACTACAACGATATCTAGTACTTACGAGATTTCGAGCAAATTCTAGTGGTTATGACTAGATTTCCCTTACAAAACAAAATCTACTTCGTGATTAGATTTTTACGAAATCTACTCTTAGTATAGAACTACTTAGTGATGCAAAATCTTCTCTGCACAAGAAAAAAATTATATTTTAATAAAAAAAAAAAAAACCAAAAACAATAATGGCACTTTGCACTGTTAAACAAATTTAAACAATTTGAGAAAATAGTAAAAAATGGAATAGTTAAATAATAATGATTTAATAAATGAAGTTTATTATAAATAAAAAGGAATGTAAGTTTTTAAATGCCTTTTTCTTTATAGTTACATCCGTACCTAAACAAGAGCGGAATGCGGAACGTTTTCTTCAGCTTAGCTTTTACGCTGATATGCCATACCTAAACAAGAGCGTTAACGTTGTGTCACCAACAGTAGTGTTAACTTTCTTGTTTATTTAAACCCACATAACAGATATAAAAAAAAAGGAGAAAAGCCCGCTAGATTGGCAAAAAATAGCTAAATTGCCATTATTTATTGACAATAGCGGCCAACTTCACTATTAAACGTGCTGTCAAAATCGGAGTTTTCAATTGCAAAGCGCTATTTAGGGATGCTTCAAACAAATTGTATGGGCATGAGAATTTTTGACAGCTAGAAAACGGTTTCCGCTCTTGTTTAGGTGCGGCTGTTAAGTATGTGCAACACAAATAATTTTCAGTCAGCTGTTGTTATTATGCAAACAAAATTTCGCGAATGTAAAAAAATAATGTAAATGTACTAGATTTTGAGGAAGACTTCAAATCAAATCTACTAGATTTCGTTGTAATGTAAACATCCTATACAAAAATGTATACATAAACTTTAAGATTTTTAGTTAATTAGTAATTGGTTTTGTGTAGAATAAACAAAGTTGTCATAAATTTTGAATTATTTAAGTAAATAATAAAGGACTTTTTTTATTTAACTGAAATTTGAATAATTATTATACCTAACTAAAGTCTAGGTTATACTTTAGGTCCAAAGAGAAGATGAAATAAAATCATTGGTCCTGAACACACAAGATTAAAGGCCTAAGTACACTGATCAAAAGTGAGTGAAAATGTGTTTGTATGTGTCGCACAGACGATGCTGGATGAAAAATCAAAAAAATGTATATATGACGGCGTATTTTACGTCCAGCACACGTGCACGAGTGAATTCGCCTGCTTGACAAGCATTTGACCAGTTTATTTGGCCCTTAAAAACTAAGCAAACAATTTTTGTCGTAACAATCGCAGCAGGCAGTCAAATATATACCTGCATACACTTTTGTATGTAGATATTAGAATTTTTTGCATTTATTTGTTTTTTTGTTTTTTTTTTTGCCAGATATGCTCAGTATGGTTTGCCCGAGGCGAATTTAACTACAAATGGTGTCGATACAATCCAAAAACAACAGAATTAACTTAAATTTTTTTTAATTGCATTGTTACCTCCGTATTCATAAACGGTTATTAAATTAAACAAACGCTTATTAAGGATAATTTGCATAGTTAATTTGTTCTTTAAACCTTTATTAAATTTAAAAAACTTTTATGAATACAGGCATTAGTGTTCGAAATGTCAACTATCCCTAACAATTAAAAACAAATTGGTTCGAACTGTCAAAATTAAATGGTATTTCGACACCACCTGTAGCCTTGTATTGGCCATTTCACCATTTATAGACTAAAAAACGAACAACATTTGTGATGGAATTTTACTAACCAAATTCGTGCTGTGTGAGGAATGTATTCCGTAGCTGACGTCCTTTTTATTGTCATCAATTCAACACACCGAACTTTAAGCTGTTGTGAACAGATTTCCCACCAGTTTTAATTTATTAGACAGCAATCCATCAACCCGTATGCGTAGATTGCATACCGAGAGGAATATTGCTCCTGTATCGGCCAGAACCAATAAATATGGCGATTTATCAATTCCCAAAATGAAATAATTGGATTTAGTTGACATGTGGTTTTAACAAGACGGTCCCATACGCCAGATGGCATGCATTACCATGAACCTGTTGAAGACGAATTTGGTAAGCAATTAATTTCCTGTTTTGTAACAGTCCATTGGCCGCCAAGATCGTGCAATTTGACCCCACTTAACTATTTATTGTGGGAAAGCTTAAAATCTCTCGTGTATAGCCAGCCATAACTCCTGGAAAACAACATAACAGATGCCATAGGTGAGATAGTGGCCAAAGTGCTTACTTCACAAAAGGAGCTCACGGATGAAACACCTACGGCGTAGCAGCGGTAAACATGAAGTTATTTTTAAAACGTAAATTGCAGGCATTTTTTTATCGCCCCAAACAAATATTTTTTTCACTTTTGCAAATTTTCTGTGTCTTTTTTTTTAATTTTCAAAACCCAAATAGTTTAAAAATTAGCCGTAACTTCTTGAGATTTTTATAAATTTTATAGTGAAGTTTCAAGCTAAGTTCATGTTTAGTTATGAGTTCGGTTTTTGATTGGATTCTCGTTCAGTACTAGGCCCTATTCTAGTTAACTAGCTCTATTCTAGTTAACTACTGCTGCAGTTGAAGTTATATTTAGTTTAGAATATGAAATATTTTGGCATTTTACTAATACATACATACATATTTCCTTAGTGTTCTCTAGAATAACTTATGTCTTATTGCAACAAAATTTATGACAACTTGTTTAGTGTTTTAGAGAACCCTTCCTTTGGAATATATATTTATTTGTTATTAAAGCTTTAATGAACCATTTTCGTCTAAAGAGAAGTTCAAAATCTTTAAAACATAAAAAAGTTTTTTTGTTTAATAAATAAGCTCTACAAACATTTAAAATACTTTTATAATAAAAACAAAGTGTTTTGCAATAATAAGCTTAAAAGTGCATATTAATTTAGGTAGACATAAAAATTACAAAAAATAGCAATAATTTCAAATACAACTACCAAATATGGCAACCTTTAGCAACAAAGCGTTTTTATGTGGAAAATGCAACTGCGTGAGAATGCAACTGTGTGAAAATGCAACAGTGTAAGAGTGTAAGAGCACAAGGTTGCACTATTTAGTAGTCGTCAAATTTCGTTTATTATTTAAATTTAATAATATAATTTAAGCTAAAAAAATTAAATGTTATCTAAAAAAAAAATAAAAACGATTCACAAATACACATAACAAAGACCCATTTTTTTTGTAGAAAATGTAAATGTTAAAAAATGTATTAAAATGAATGATATTTAAATGTTTTTTTTTTTTTTTTATAAATTTTGTAATATTTGTGAACCGATTACGCGCGAATTAAAATAATATTTAAAATTAAAAATATTCTAAAACAAAATCCAAAAATCTTTTCTCCAATTAATTAATACAATTCGTTTCAAATAACAGGTTCATTAAATAAAATACACAATTATTTCTCAAAAAATATCATTCCAAAAAATGGGTACTCTGTATTTTAAAATATACACATAAATATTAAAAAACAATTTAAATAATATTTAAAATTAAAAAGTTTTAGTTTTATAATAAAATTTTAAGAACAGAAAAAAGTTAGGAGAAATAGTTTGAAGCTATTAAGAAAGTTAAGGAAGGGGGTGTATTTAAAAAAGTGTAAAAAAATTATATGAAAAGTTTATTTTAGAAAATGCTGTAGTTTTCGTTTTAATTCTAAAGCGAGTGATTTATATGAAGCGTTCGATTTTTGAAGTGAATTTGGTATGAATTTTTCGAAAATTTTTTTTTTGTTTGCTGAAATTAAAGCCAAGTATGTGTAGGAAACAATAAATTAAATTCAAAAACAAAAGTAAGTAAAGTAAGTTTTTATATTATGCCACAAGTTATTTCCCAAATTCACTTGTATTGAAATCTGTCTCATAAGTATCTTTTGTAATAAAAATAAATGTTTGTATAGTTTTGTTTTGAGGTAAGGAAGATATTTTTAAGCGATTTCATTCGATCAAACTGCATTTGAAAATTTAGATTTAATTTCAATTCGACTAAGAAAGATAAACATAGATTAAGAGCTTGAGATATTAGTAGTAGGAAAAAGTTGTGAACTAAAATATCAGAAAAAATTTTAATTTGTAAAATTTGTACTCGTAGCACAGTGTCTATTTCAGTTTCTACAACAAAGTTTTGCTTAGTTTCGAGTTCAGTTTTTTAAAGTTCTTAAATAGTTTAAGGTTGGGCTTAAAAGAGAGGATTGATGTGTAACCCATGCCCATTTGGCATATTGTGCGCTCTAAAGGGAGATCTTCCCCTATCCATAAGCCCATAAATAGATTCAAAACTAGCTTACGAACAAACTAGCCTGTATTAAGTTTTTCAAGAGTTTCCAGATTTGGTATATTGTCCCTTGAAAATTTTTTGTTCCTTATGCGATCAAATGCAGGACATTTGTATAAGGAGTGTTCCAGAGAGCAGTGTTGAGAGGACTTCGCTATATGCTCTATATTTTGCATCAACCTTTGCGAGCTGATTGAGTTCATAATTTCGCCTCACCCGTAATACATTGACTAGTCTTCGAAGTACTTAATCCTATAATCTCCTTTGTTCTATTAGCATTTGGCTTTCTTTATAGGGCTTTTGTTATCCTGCCGGTAGTAGGGTCCTGCATATTTTTAGCATGTTTGTCTAATGATCACTCTTTAAGTTCATATTATAACTTTTAAAGGTTACGAGTTTACCAGGTTAACAGTGGTAAAAGTGTTAGAACCTGTATTATCTCCAAAACTACGCAATCACGTTAAAAATTTATCTCTTTTGACTTTCCGTAAAAATATGTGTCAGAACTTTGTTTTCAATATTCTTCATCCACTTAATACATTCCGTCACGGCTATGATCTTAGCCTGGAAAACTGTATTGTGTTCTGGGAGTCGGATTTATTTTCCCGTGCGTCATCTGGTATCATAGTATCTTATTCTCGTCCGGTCACCAATATTTTACTAATCCGTATATAGATCAGTTTTCGGTTCCTTAATATATTTGCCTAATCACATTCTCCTCCCTTTGCGGTAATAAAGTTCATGAGCAGATATCTCATTGGAATTTTATTACACAGTTCGGTGTGAATATTCATTGCCTTCTAGCAAGATATATAACATCCTCTAATGTTTGGTTGTATGGTTTTAACAAGCCATTTTTCCATTGGCATATAACGTAAACCATCACTAGGTTGACTAACGCTGTCTGATATCTGTGTTTTGAATGGATGTATTGATAAGATATTTTTAATAGCCGTTGTCGATATGATTCTAATTACTTTACAGTTAGTTGCTTATGCAGCACTGACATTGTATCTTTTGAAGAGGCTTTTATCCACTCTCTATTTAGTGATGTCCTTCATACAAAGGAGCAGAGCTGTAAAAACTGCAATCCATTGGCATTGAAATTAAATTGTTTTCAACTAAACTGATTTCATTCTTCGATCTTAAAATGAAATTTTGTCAAAAGTGCAATATTTTGTGATTGTATCATTTTTAAAACATTCGTTTTAGAAATCATTGAATGCTTTTAAGAGCGAACTAAGATTTTGATTTTATTTTGATTGCAATGACTATGTTTGAGTGCAATAAGATTTTGAATGCGATCAAAAATTAGCAATCATTAACAAGAACACATGTTATTGCAATTAAATCGATTGCAATCCTTTACAGCTCTGTTAAAGAACTATGCCTGATTACCAATGTGTCATCTTCAGACTTGTGCCCCATTTCGATCTGATTGGTCTTCTACAAATGGTTCATACACTTTGAGCAGTTCTATGTTCAAAATCTTAGTCATTTTCTGGTTAAGTTTCCAAGCTAAATTTTAGTTTAGCTTAAAACTATATTACATAACCAATATATAAGCATTAAATACAAAAAAAAAGAAATGGTATACGAAAAGGTCCAGCTCAGATTCTAATTTTCATTTAAGTTTTGTTCTGTTTTGTTTTTATTTCAGTTTTTTTGTTCAACATAAATTGATTTTCTAGTTAAGATCTAGTTAAGTTTAAGTTTAGTTAAATTCTAGTTCAATTTTAATTCAGTTTTCGTTCAGTTCTTCTTTCGTTCTAGTTCAGCTCTAGCTTGTTCTTGTTCTTGTTCAGTTCTAGCTCAGTTCCAGTTAAGTTTTAGTTCAGTTCTAGTTCGGTTCTAGTTCAGTTCTAGTTAATTTCTAGTTAATTTCTAGTTCAGTTCTTATTCAGTTTAAGTTCAGTTCTAGTTATTTTTTAAGTTCTAGTTCAGTTCTAATTGAGATTTAGTTCAGCTCTAGTTCAGTTCTGGTTCAGTTCTAGTTGAGTTCTAGTTAAGTTCTAGTTCAGTTCTAGTTCAGCTCTAAATCAGTTCTAGTTAAGTTTTAGTTCAGTTCTAGTTCAGTTCTGGTTCAGATCTAGCTTAGTTTAAATTCTAGTTCAGTTTTAATTCAGTTCTTGTTCCGTTCTAGTAAAGCTCTAGCTCACTACTAGTTCAGTTCTAGTTTGGTTCAAGTTCAGTTCTAGATCAGTTCCAGTTGAGTTCTAGTTCAGTTCTAGTTTACTTCCAGTTGAGTTCTAGTTCAGTTTTATTTCAGTTCTAGTTCAGTTCTTTTTCAGTTCTAGTTCAGTTCTTGTTCAGTTCTAAAAAAAAAAAAAAAAAAGTTCAGTTCTAGTTCAGTTTTAGTTCAGTTCTAGTTTTAGTTTAGTTCCAGTTTAGTTCTAGTTCAGTTCTAGTTCAGTTCTAGTTCAATTCTAGTTTAAGTTCAGTTTTAGCTTAGTTGTAGTTTTAGTTCAGTTCTAGTTTAGCTGTAGTTTAGTACTAGTTCTGTTCTTGTTCAGTTATAGTATCAACTTTAGATTAATTCAAGTTTGCTACCATTTGAGTTCTAGCTAGGTTTTTAGTTAAGGTTCTAGTTTAGTTATTGTTTGAGTTTTTTGTTAAGCTCTTATTCCGACTTTTATTCTTAGCTAAAGAATTCAATTCAAAAATTCAAAAATCGATGTTATTCTACCAAATGTTCCTAATAAATTACCAACTAATTTACTAAACCTACAAAATACACATAAAAGAAAAAAATTATTAAAATTTTATTTCGTAAATTCGCAATGAAAAAAAAAAAATAAATTATTAATTATTATTTAATTGCTAGTACTAAATTTAATTTATATCCTGCAGATAAGCCCCCTGGCTTCGCGGGAATAGATTTAAGAAACAATGTAATTAAAATTTTTTTTTTTTTTTTTTTTTTTTTTTTTTCATTATTTATTTATTGAATCTTCATATATTAAATATGAACTAACAATAATTAATCAAATCTTATCCTAATAATTTATTTTATGTCCTGCCAGTGCCAGACAAAAATTTTCTTCATACGGGTTCTGTTCACATATGTAGGTGTCTATCGCTCATCTTAATGGGTAAGTGCTGCAGTGTCTCTTCTTCTTAAGCGAGTGTGGCCACTATCATTTAAAATATTTCGAGCTAGTGGATTAGGGTGCAACTCTAGCCTTTTTAAATATTTTACCGCATACTTCGTAATAATAGTCCTTACCAGTGGCACATTGAGATCCTTGTGGATATTTGAGTTTTTAACATACCAAGGGGCAGCTGTGATTATTCGAAGAAGTTTATTTTGGCGCCTTTGAATTTTTTCGATATTTGAAGCCGAGGCAGTGCCCCAAAGTTGAATACCGTAGCACCATATTGGCTTTAAAATAGAGTTGTAAAGTAGTAGTTTGCAATCGAGACTAAGAACAGAATTTCTTCCAATAAGCCAGTTAATTTGAATTGCTGTTAGTTTCATTTGGGTTAATTTTGCTTCTATATGGCATTTCCATGTTAAACGACGATCTAGATGAATACCGAGATATTTGACATGCGATTGTTGAGGCACTAGTTGATTATTGATTTTAATAGGGGGGCAAGTTTCCCGACGCAAGGTGAATGTTATATGTACGCATTTTTGCTCATTGACCTTTATTCTCCATTGTTTTAACCACAGTTCTAGTTGAAATATATGATCCTGCAGGTATCGAGATGCTTCTCGACTGTTCTCGTGTACGCTTAGAAAAGCTGTATCATCAGCAAAAGTTGAGGTTAGGGTGTAATTATTTGTTGGCATGTCCGAGGTATATATAAGGTAAAAAAGTGGGCCCAGGATGCTTCCCTGAGGCACTCCAGCTTCAATTGGCTGAGGAGAACTTAAAAAATCACCTTCTTTAATAATAAATTTTCGACCGACCAAGTAGCTTTCTAGCAGCTTGTGTGTGTTAACCGGTAGGTTTAGCTTCAATTTATGTAACAAGCCTACATGCCAGACTTTATCAAAAGCTTGAGAAACATCGATGAAGAGAGCGGAGCAATATTTTCTTTCTTCAAAGGCTTTTCTTATGGCGTTTACTATTCGATGGGTTTGTTCAATTGTGCTATGTTCTCTTCTGAAGCCGAATTGATGGTTAGGTATACACCCATTATCATTTAGAATTGGGGTTAATTTTGACGCTAAGAGCTTCTCAAATAGCTTTGATATATTAGACAATAAGCTAATAGGCCTATATGACTCAACTTTTGTGTGATCTTTTCCTGGCTTTGGTATCATCTTTACTAAGGAGACCTTCCATTCTTGAGGGTAGTATTCAAGGCGTAAAATAGCATTAAAAATATAAAGAATAATTTTCTTTGCTATGCGAGGTAGCTCCAAAAGCATTTTGTTGCTTATCTTATCAAAACCAGGGGCTTTCTTGGGGTTTAAGTTACAAATAGCCTTTTCGATTTCTCTCATCTCAAATCTTAGGGGAACAGCTGCTCTAGCAGCAACAGGTGGTAACTCGTCCGCTATGTCGTCAGATATGTTTGGGGTAAATACGTTTTTCAAATGATTTACAAACAGGTTTCCTTTCTCATTATCATTTCTTGCCCAACTTCCATTCAGGTTTCTTAATGGTGGTTTCATGATAACTGGCCTTTTTAGATTTCTGGCTGCACGCCATAATGAGTATTCTGATTGTGGTGTTGCATCCAGGTCCTTAAGATATTTTTCCACGGAAGCCGTTTTCCGGGACTGCAGTAATTTTCTTAGCTTTTTTGTGCACTCTTTTAATAAGTTCTTAAGTTGGGGGGATCTGTGCAATTGCCACTCCCTTCTCACTCTCCTTTTTTCATTCAAGAGGCGCTCGACATCTGTAGAATATATATTATTATTATAAGTTTTTTTGCGGGTATTGCAGGAATGTTGAACCGCTAGTTTAATATAACTGTCAAAATTGGCAATAGAAAGATCCACATTCTCCGGTGTGCTAAGCGGAATATTTTCTGTGCAATGAGTACTGAGATATTTTTTATATTTTAGCCAATTTATTTGTGTAGCTGACGTCGCTATGTAACTAGAGGGAGATACAATTCTATTGGTGTTTGTTAAAGTAACAATTGTAGGTGTGTGATCAGAGGATAATTCTAATGAGGCTTCAACGTGAATCGTTTCTGTGGGGATGTTTTTAACCACGCCGAAATCGATGACATCTGGAATTTTTTGTGGATCAGCAGGCCAATATGTTGGTTGTCCGCTCGCGACAACATTTAAATTCATTTTAGAGATTGTATTAAACAAAACACGACCCTTTGGTGTTATAAGTCGTGACCCCCAGAAGGTATGTTTAGCGTTATAATCGCCAGCGGCCAGGAAACAGGGTCCTAGGGATTTATAATATTCACAATATTGGCTTTCTGATATTGAAAATCTAGGTGGAGAGTATAAAGATGAAATTACTATGTTTCGATTAAGCTCTTCAACACGAATATTTGTTGCTTGCAGATAATCCTCACGATGATCACACATTAAGTAGTGTTTGACTCGGGTTTTTATCAAAATGGCAGAACCTCCACAAGCTCTATCTCGAGGGTCCTTGGTATCATATAGTATATAACCATTGATTTTAAACGTATTTCTTGAGGTCAGATGAGTTTCAGAAACCATCATAACATCAATTTGATTATTTTTGAGAAAGTATTCTAGTTCATTTTTATGTTGGCGGATGCCGTTTGCGTTCCAAAAACAAATTTTTAAACAGTTCATGGCTTGTTAAGTACAGCTTGCAATAACATCGATTGCATTCTTAGAATTTCCTGTAACATATTACCCATTGTGTTTGTAAAATTATTTACTGTTTGCACTAATGTTTCCATTGTTTTTTCTAGCCGACTAAGATTAGAAACTGGAGTTTCGTCATTACTTGTCGAAGGGCCTTGCATTGGTATATTGTTTGATTTTAAGACGTTAGCATAAGAAATTATGTTACTACTAGGCTGGGGGGCCTGATGGTCATTACTGTTTACTTGATTTGTTACCTGAGAGGGATTAGTTTTCGGTCCAACCGACTGCTTGACGATAGTATATACAGGGCATCCTCTATAATTGGCAGTGTGATTGCCACCACAGTTGCTGCATTTTTTTACGTTGGGGTCGGTTTTAGACTTGTCGCAAAGAACTGTACCATGTAATTCGCCACATACTACGCAAACAGGGGGTAAGTAGCAGTATGCCTTAGTATGGCCAAATTCTTGGCAGTTCAGACATTGAACGGGACCACCTCTTTTGTGCGGCTCCTCTATAGTTACTTTTCTGTACAGAATGTATTTTAAGTTATAGATGGGATGCGTTTCATTTTTTTTAAGTTTAACGTCGCCGGGTTCAAACTCCACTCGAAAAAGTGGTTGGGGAATTTTTTCTCTATTTTTAATGTTTAATACATGTTTTACCTTGAAGCCTTTTTCTTCAAGGAATGTTTTTACCTCTTCTGGGTCCACACATGAGTCAATACCCTTAATCACTACCTGAAGGCCTTTACTGCTTTTCAGTTGGTATGTATAAAAATTTTTTTTGAGTGCCTCAAAGTTGCTTACAATTTTTCGAAAATCATTCTCATGATTGATTTGTATTTTTGTTTCGTTTATACTACCACGCTTGATAGCAGCTACGTAAAACGAATTTTCACCAATAACCGATATCAAACTCTTTATGAGCTCATTAGAATTTCGCTCCCTCAGATATATCGGGGGAGGCTTGGACGATTTTATGACGTTTTGTGCTTCAGAGGATTCATCCTCCAGAATTGCAAAACGATTTTGAGAATTTATTTTATCAAAAGATGGTACTTTTGAGGCCGAAGCAACTGCTGCAGAGGTAGGGCTGCGTCCCCGTTTAAGCACTGTTATGTACCTGTCCATACCAACTTGTACTGTAGGATTTTGAGAAGTTTTTACTTGAGTTATTGAGTTGTCCATAGCGGCTGTTTTTGGGTTAACCGTTTCATCACTTATTAAAGTTTTTTTTTGCTCTGTGGCAACGCTTGCAGTTAATAAATTTGTTATTGTATTACGATCGACCGTATTTTTAAACAAAGAGGGTGAGAGAGAACGCGTTCGAGTAATAGGTTTAGCCGTTAAATAATTGCTATCATCGATTCTTTTTCCTACGTTTGTTTCGTCAACACTCAATGTAACATACGCATTTCTTTCGTTATGTTTTATTGTTTTTGCATTATATGCATTCATAAGAGTTTTTTTTATATATTACTGTTTGTTTAATTGTGCTCTTCTTTTTATTTGTTGTTTAAAAACCCCGAGAATAAAAAAAAAAAGAATAAAGAAAACAAGAAATGTTTTTGCTTAAAATGTATGTACGTATATGTATGTGTGTACATACATATATTTTTGTTAATTGTAATTTTTAATATTTGTATTAAAAATTTTATGTTCACTTATTAAAAATTATTTTAAAGCGTCTATTCATTCGCTGATCTTATATTATTAAAAAAAAAATAATATTATTATATCATAAATATACACTTATTTATGTTAAAAAAAAAAAACCGTAAGCCGAGTTAAAAAAACACGTCTGCATTCAACGAGCACGCACGCACGAATCCGTAATTAAAATTGAAAATAATAAAAAAAAAAAAAAAAAATTAGTTTTCTTGTCCTTATCTGATCTTGGATCATTGGTTTATTACCTTTGGTAAAAATTTTTTATTTGTGTTTCCAATTCTCTAATGAAATCGCTTAATATTATAGAAGAAAATTTTGATAACGATAGCATTTAAAAAAGTTTTAAGAATATTTATTTATTTTATTAACTAAATTTCCCAAACTTTTTTAAAAGAAGGGAAGAGATCAACTAAAAATTTTTGAAGCAACAGCAGGAATTAAGGAAACTAAAGCAGAAAATTAAAAATATTAAAAACTAAAATTTTTCAAAAATTAAAAAAAAATGTTTAAGTTTTTAGTATTTAGTAAGAGTTAGAATAGTAGCAGTATTTAGTATTAGCAGAAGTAGAGTTTTAGCTTAGAAGTTGGTTTTATTTAAAGTTTAAGTTACTTTTTTTTGGAATATTTTAAAGTTTAGTTAGTAACACGGTTAAAAAAAATTAATATATAGTAGAAGTTACAATAGTGATACACACAGAGTAAAAACATTTAGTTTTCAAATAATTCAATTACTTTGTTTGTATATGTATATTATTATTTGTTATGGAAAATATTATGGAAAAATATTTCCATTTAAATAATTGATTAAATTACGTTTTACAAATATATTTATATAAATATGTAAAATATATTAGACAGACAAGAAAAAAACAATTTATATAATATTGTATATATTCTATTTTAGTTTATTGTATTTATTTATTTGTATTTGTAAATTAACAAAAACAACAACAATTAATACAAATACACAAAGAAAATAACGTAAAACGCAAGAAAAATTAAAGCAATCGATTTGAACAAAAAGTTTAATCAATTAAAAGAAAATTATAAAACATATATAGTATATAAACATTATGTTGTTTTAGTTAAGTAAGTATATATTTATAAAGAATTTGTAAGTAGTAGTAGTAGTAAGTAGTAGCAGTAGTAGTAGTAGTAGTAGTAGTATATTAGAGTGGTAGAGTAATAGTAGTATATAATTTATTTTTGTTTAATATATATATATGCATTTATTTAAAGAAAATTTTTAAATGCAATCGCTACCTAACAAGGGGATTGCATCAGATACTTGGGGCAATGTCTCAGCTACAAGGTTGAGAAACACTGTTAGCGATAGAAGAATTGTAACTCCTGCAAAAAACAATAAATAACACAAGATATTTTTTTGGTTTGTTTTGTTGTTTGTCGTTTAAGAAAAAGGAAAAAAAAAATATTTTTAAAATTTTTTTTTTTTTGAAATTAAATATAGTATTTTGGTTTTTAAATAAAAGTTGAATAAAAATTAGAAAATAGTTTAAAATAGTTTAAAATTATGTAAAATATAAAATAAAATTACGAAAGAGTTTTTAAAAAGGGAAGTAAAGATTTTTATCCTATATTGTTTTTTTTAAAGAATTTTTTGTTGTTTTAATGTATTAATTTAGTGTTTGATATGTTTAACTTTGAAATTTCAGTTAGTTCGCTTTATGTGTGTGCTTGATTAGATTAAATTTTTAATTGTTAATGGCTGAAATGTTGCCTGTTATGTTCGATTCGATTACGAGTAATGTTTGATAATGTTTTTTGTTTTTTTATTTTGTTTGTTGAATTTGTTAAACAAATTAGGTTTCTGAATTGACTTATGGTTTTTGAAGTGTTTTAAAGTTATGTTATTTCAAATAATTATTAAGTTATTTTGAGAAAATAGGTAAAACTGCCAGTTTTTAAAAGAAATTTTAAAATTTATTTTTATTATATTGTACAGTTCCTGGGAAACACATTGTATATTCATTTATCTATTTTATTTTTGAAATATGGGTGCAATATTTATTTATACAAATAAATTTGTCTTAATGTTATAGGGGTATATGCCAGGACTTAAAGCTTTATATATTTATTCCTTCTTTGAGTAAAGTTGTTTGCCATTATGCTAGGGTATTACACAAAAAGAGGAAGGTGCTCCGAGAAATGCGCAAAAATCGCCATATACCGTCGTTTACGTAGATGGAAATCCTAAAGTCCACTCCACCGATAATCATAAATTGAGTTTTAAATCTGAGTTTTTGATGGTCCTCCACTAATTAAGCTTAAAATTGTTCTTTACTTATTATACGATTGTCTGCGTCAAGTTAAAGTTAAATTAAAGTTAAAACGAACCAGTGATGCCAAATGTAGGGATTTTTCCCTTTTTGTAGGGATTTTTTTGTTATATTTGACATGTAGGGAAAAAGGGAAAGATTTCTTATTTTTGTTGAATTGTAGGGATTTTTGTTCAATTGCGGCTTTTTTTGTTTTTAAGAACTAAAAATTATATATTTTTGTAAAACTTAAAATAAAACAATTTATACTTTTTTTAATTGTTAATCTGGTGACACTTATACAATATGAAGTAAGTTAATATGTGGCATCTTTAATAACAATGAAAATTAAACACTGCTGCAAGGCGAATTCAAGTACACGCTTGGAAGTGTCAAGAAAACACTGACAAATCAAAGCAAAACTCAAAAAAGGCTGCCACTAAATGATAAGTCGATTTTTAAAGAAATGGAATTTTTGAATCCGGAAGTGGCCATTGGAAATAATAACAAAAGTGTTTACAAATTTAAATTGTTATGCGAAAAGTACAAAGTTGACTTAAATTTATTAACACAAGAATGGTTAACTTTAGAATACAATTTTTCTGATAATGAAAAGCAGATTTTGTCTAAGTTAGATGTTATAGCATTTTGGTCCAAGATCGTCGCATCAAAAAATTTTAATGACAATTTAATATTTCCAAATTTAGCAAAGATAATAAAAATTTTATTCAGTTTGCCACATGCTTATGCTGACGCCGAGAGGATTTTTTCTGTTGTAACTGACGTACGTACGAAAAAAAGAAACAAACTAAGTCATGAAATATTAAATTCTATTTGCATTATAAGATCCCATCTACAAGCTAATGTAATTAATTGTGTTAATTTTAAATGCACATCTAGACATTTCAAAAAAATGAATCATACTGAATTATATAAATAATTTTTTTCATTAATTTTTTATTAAACATAAGTATTTGTTATTTTTTTATGTTATTCTTATTATATTCTAGTTATGTTTTTTTCACTCGTTTTTGTATTATTTTTAAAAGAAACTGAATTTGCATATGTACCTGAAATAAAAGTTCCAAATAAAGTTTAATTTTTTGAAAAATTTAAGAAAGTATTGTAGGGAATAATGTAGGGAAAAAAATAAGTGCTTGTAGGGAAAAAAGGGAATTTTTTTCCATAACGTAGGGATTTCTGAAAAAAATCTCCTGGCATCACTGAAACGAACTAATGTTAAAGCACGTTAATGGCGTTTAAGATTGAATTCTGACATGCACCATCGTCTCTCGAATTCAACTCGTGTGGAACCAGGCTTTTCTTAAGAAATCGATTTTTTTTTTAAAAAAAAAAACTTTATTGTCAATGCACGTAACTGGCAATCATCCACTTACCAAACACATTTTAGACGTTAAGGTCAGATTTTCATATTATTGTTTGCAGCATATTTATAGTCTTCCACCGAAGTTTAAATGCTCTCTTGTTCAACTACGCTTTCTTAATCTGTCAAAACCATACTTTAATAAAACCAGAAGGCGCAAATGGAAATGGAGAAGACACACATTAAGGAAAGCAGCAGATGACATCGCAAGACAGCCTTTAGAGTGAAATAACAGGCTTTAGTAAAATAACAAAAAATAACAGAACAGAATATTTTCTTCCGTTTAAAAGGCAAAACGAACATGACGCCACAATTACAGAAGCCGAGAGATTTTCAACGACTTTTGTATTTTTTAATTGCTGTTTTTGCGATATTGATAAACAATTTCTTTGTACAAAAAATAGACAGAGGGATTTTGGTGTCAAAAACCCTATTTTTCGACCACTTAATTTCAAAAACAAATGATGCAGCCTTGTAGAGAAATGTTAAAAGATTAAGGCCCGTTTTCACGACTTAACGATAGCTAAATGTAGGAAGTTATCGAACAGATAATGAGTTTTTAATTATCACAAGTTCTCTTTAACCTAAAAGTGAAGGATAAGCTAAAGAGAGGAACGTTCTACCTTTAACTTTTGTCGTAAGGTTTAGATTTGAGATTGCCATATTATATTCACATATTTTTTATATATGGCAACTCCAATTATACGAATATTTTTTAAATGTAAAAAAAGTACGTAGTTGCCAGTTCGTATTTTTATTTTGGCAAAAATAATCGGTATTTTCTTTAGTATTACCACTTTTTTAAAAATGTTAAGTTTATTTTATACAGAAGTTGTGAAAACGAAAACTAGTTAAAGGTAACTTTATTCCTCACTAGTGCTAAAGGTAGCGTTAACTATATCGAACTTTAAAGGTAAGTCGTGAAAACGGGCCTAAATGTGTTTTTATAGTTTTTAAGAAAACTTGTATTTTATTTTTAAAAAGTTTAAAAAAAGTCCATGCAAGGGTGCAAAACAAAATATATGTACTTATATTTGCACGCAACTCAGTGGTGCATATACATATGTATAATTTTCCTGATGCTTCCATTTAACTTTAACATATTTGAAAAATATAGCGATTCCCCATAAATTTAAAAAAAAAAATTATGGGGATATCATAAGCCGTTAAGAAGATATTCCCTAAAATTAACTTGTTTTCGATTGTCAATGGAAAAAAAAAATCAAAGGTGGGAGTGTCTTCTTTAGATCAAAGAAAAAAATATTTCTCGGATATTTTCGGAACAGGATGAACACTTAAAATTTTTGGTAAAAGTCTTCATTCTTGTCATAACATTTTTCCAAAAAAAGTATTGCATACTTTAAGGTTAGGTATTTATTGAATATTGAACATAAAAACAATTTACTGACAATTGGAGCGAAAAAAGTGCATAGAGTTGGTTAAAAATAAAACCATATGATTTTTACGATAAGAAAACAATTATTTTATTATTTTTTAGTTAACAAAAGGAAGGGTAACAACATTTGCGATTTTAATTCTCAAAGTTTTAAAAAGTTTTATTTATTATTTTAAAAAAGTGATTGTTTTCGGTTTTATGTAAAGAGCTGTGTAACGAAATTATACACTACAATGCAGAAATTAAATTACACTTTTATAAAAGACAAAAATTCAAAACTTACTTTAGATTTAGATAAAAGCGGTTCCTTAATCAATTAAATAAGAGATTGCATATGTGTTAAGTAAATAAGTAAGATTTTCTATACAAACACCAATATCAAAAAAAAGATGCTTCTATTAGCTTCCTAGCGATATGCTAAGTGAAGAAGCGTAGAAGCACGAAAGTACTGGTTTTTGTTTTCTAGGAAATTAAATTCAGGGTTTTGACAAACACTGACATTTTTCCTCGCTTACTGGTTTCATCATACCCATCAAAACCGGATTTGAAATGTCAAGATGTCGTCAAAGAAATCATAGATAAAGAATAAACAAGTTTTTTTGTCACAGGATAAATCGCAAATAATACTTATCTATGTATGGGTTTCATGGGCGGTGGGCGTGACCGATTTTATTGAAACTCAATATTTATTGTAGGAAGTGTAAGTAACAACTTTGAAGACTTTTGCTTGAATAAAAAAACTTTAATGCGTAGAGATCGATTTGGATTGCATGGGCGGTAGGCGGTGGGCATGACCGATTTTAATGAAACTTGGCATGCATAATTTTTTTGCTTTACAGAATGTACATATGTACCTAACTTCAAGAATTTTGAATTGAATGGAAAAATGTTATGCAAAAAATAGATTTGGTTTGCATGGGCGGTGGGCATGGCCGTTTTTAATGAAACTTGACATGCGTCCTCTTTTTGTCTTAAAAAATATATGCACCAAGTTTCAATTGTTTTACTTGGACAGGACAAATTTTATGAGAAAAAATTGATTTGGAATGCAAGGGCGGTGGGCGTGGACGATTTTGATGAAATTTAATTTATTTCTTAATTTGGTTAATATAATGCTTGGTGCAAAATTTTAATGATCTACGACCACTTCTTATAGATTTTGCACAAAAATGCATAAAACCATTCCACTGTGCACTAGCGGTGTTTTTTTTTTTGCTTAAAAGACATGTAGATTAGTAAATTGCAGAATTTGAAAGGGACAAATTAATACGAGATTCTCCGTTGTAGAGAAACCCAGAGTATGCTACTGCTGTTTGGGCTTCTACCAGGTATGAACTTGTTTTAGATTCAGTTAATTCTGATTCTTCGTTTTTATGATTATCATTATCCAACTATAAAATACATAATGCGCAAAAGCTTTTACTTAAAAGCAATATTCAAGTTATAAACTTATGTTTATTTTCCATTAAATATGTTCAGCTAATGTCCTAATAAATACTGCCAATAGTGAAAACGAAAATCTTCAATTGTAACACGAATTACGTTATAAATTCTGGCAAAATATACAGACACACACTACTCCTAATAGTATTTACAAGCAGTAAACTCATAAAAATTTACAAATCTCAATCATGGACTGAAAACAATTGGAGCTGCCATATTTATCCATAATTTCGGGATTTTAACATTTCTTTGGAAACAGATTTTGGAAGAATGTTCTAATCAAATAATTAAATTATATATTTACAAATACCTTCTGGCAGGTATTTATTTCTCACTAATACTGCTATAATATTTCAATGTATGTTTTTGCCGATCTCTGCACTAAAATAAATTGGCAACACTGCTGCAAATAGTCAACAAGTCACAATCTCTCTCACTCAGTCACCAGTAAAGAGCCCCAATAAAATAGCAGACATTTTTTTTTGACCAAAAAACTAAGAAAAACTTTTTGGTTTTGTAATTGAAACTAACAAGCAATTTTTTGTTTGTTTGGTTGTATGAATTTTGATTGTAAAGGGATCAAACTAAAATGTAGTGGTAATGCTGCACAAAAATGTTGGTCATTCTCCTTTGCAACTAACAACTAACAAAAAAAAGTTACAAACTCAAAGAAATGAAAAAATTGAATTCTTGAAAAAAATCTACATATTGCGTACCAGCAACAATGTCAACATTGTGATAACAACTGTAATGACAGTCACAAGAGATTTTCACTAGCCAAATAACAAAAAAAAAAAAAAATAAAAAAAAAGAAATAAAACCTCGTTGGCAACTTTTCAAAAGGGCTTTTCGCAAATAATTCTGAAATAAATTGCTGAGAAAACTGTGTTGGAAATTTTAAACAAAAAACATAATAAAACTAAACAAAAAAAGATAATAGATTTTAGCAACAAAATCAATTAAAGTAAGTTGAAAGGATGAACGAAAACAGAAAAGTGTTGAGTTGTCGTAAGGATAATTTAATAATGGGAACTCATATTTTAAGGGGGATCAGTAAAGTTTTGATATTGCGAG
Organism: Pollenia griseotomentosa; assembly: GCA_963931875.1. Classification (NCBI taxonomy): domain Eukaryota; kingdom Metazoa; phylum Arthropoda; class Insecta; order Diptera; family Polleniidae; genus Pollenia; species Pollenia griseotomentosa. The sequence goes on from OZ007561.1 coordinate 189,881,262, forward strand.
AGAAAAATATTATAAACTCTTTCAGGTAAGTTCAGTTAATATTTTGAAATTTGTATTCTATCTTTGGTAACAAATGTTAAGAGGGTTATAACTAGGCTTGCCAAATTGAAATCGGCAAACATTCAAAAGAAAAAGCTTGAGTTTTTTCAAAATAAAAAATTCCTTTTTTTTTTATAAGTTTTTTCACCAAGTTCGTATTTTTGGCAATATTAAACATAGACCCTAAAAATTATATGTGTATATAATGGATCCTTATAAGTAGCGGAGTTGATTAAACCATCATGTTCTTTTGTCCATGTGTGTGTTGAAACGGCTTTTTTTTAGATTTAAAATCAATATGTAATTGCGAATGTCTGTCAAAATTAATCAATACAAAAGGTTTATCATTACTGCTTTGACACGCTAGTTTTTTGAATTTATTTGACAAAATTATTTTTATTTTTTTTAAATATGTGTAAATAAATTGATTTTAATATTCATTTGCCGCCACAAACAAATGACTTACAAAACAGCTGATGCCAGACGGTTTGTCAGTTCAAAATAGAACACGCTCTAGTTGAAAAATTTTATACTGCTAATTCGAGTTGTCATTTACAGAAGCAATTTTTTTTTCTTTTATACGACATGTATGCATTTTGCAATGGGAAATTTTACAAGTTCACTGCAAAATACAAGTCGTATGAAAGTAACTTTTGGACTATAGAACAATCACTAGTTCGCTGATTTAGCACGTTCATTAGTTAAGTCATTCTACAAAATTGTTTTCTAAAGCCAAAATATTGATGCATGAAATTAATGCATTATGGTTCAAATGAAAAATACATAAGACTCTGATAGTCATTATGCGATATATTCTTCTTTAACAATTCAAAATCGAATATTCGTTGAGATACAAATTGTCAAACCTTTTGTCGACAATTCTTTTCCCCCTTTTTTTAAAATATACATTTTAACTGCAGACCATAACGATCAATGATGGTTACTTTTTCTTAACAATTTAATGGAAACATTTTTAAGATTTCGGTTCTGATTGACAAATGAGATATTTTCACGCATTAAAAAAACTTGACAAATCAAGTTCATCTGGCAGCCCTAGTTAAAGCCCTCTATGGTTAAAATTAAAAACGACTTTTTTACATACTTATATTTTATTTGAGAATGCAAATGGGGGCTTTTTTTAGCTTTAAAGCTTTTAAAAAATTAAAGAAGAAAGCTTATTAAAAACTTTGCGTTACCAAAACAGATCTATGATATCTGGCAATGAAAGTAAACAGTTGGTCTTTGTTGTTTTTATTTCAGAATATGAAAGACTGTGTGAAGTTAAGCAGTCGCAGGCAAACGGTCATGCGAAACTAACGTCATCCAACCCTGCAGCTAAATTCTTATGTAGAAATGCTTTGGGATAGTTTATCACTAGTTGTTAAAAAAAGTACAACAATAAATAAGATAATGAAATGGCGCTGCGAAATATGGCTCCAAAAAAATTAATTAAAATTAACTTAAAATTTTAGGATATTTGACCCTAAATTTACGATGAAAAATCTCCTCAACATTTTTAATGGGTTTTAACCCCCAAAAAGTTAAAATTAAAAAAAAAACACAAAAAATTTATATTAAAAGCTTGGGTTGGGTTCATATGCCCGAAACTAAAAATCCCGGAGTTCAAAATCCCAAGTTTAAAAATCCAGAATTTTAATATCCCGAATAATTTTACAGCTATGATTTTAAAAATCTCACGATAGATGGCATGGTTGGCCCTTCGGCCGGGATCAAGGATTTTTTTCCTCAATGGTATAACGAATACTGGCTTCGCTAACTAAAGCCTTCCTTAACAGCCGGTCTTAGGCCGGGCGCTTCGCTAGCTTAATTTTCCATGATGACGGCCTTCAGCTGGTCAAGCAACACCGGCTTTGCTAACTAAAGCATCTCTACACATCAAGGATTTTCTGCCCTTTGTTATAAGAATTCGGGATATTAATACCATCCCAAGAATTTTTTTTATAAAATTTATATAAAATTTTTTGGGGTAATTTTTCATTTCTCAAATTTTTTTTTATATAGAACATAAAAAATAGCCCCACATTAAAAATTGTGCTTTTATTTTTGGCAATTTTTCATTTCGTGATGATAATAAAGTTTTTGGCGATGATTGGCCGCAATAACACCTAGTTTTTGCATATATTCGTAAGTATAGATGAGACATGGGTGCCCCATTTCACACTTAAGACAAGGGCACAGATGTGGGAAAGATTTTCATGAGCATCTGCCATATAGCCTGATCCCTCAAAGTATATATTAGTTAAAAAGAACATAACAAGTAAAAATCCAAAGCTTTCTTATTTACAAATAAAAGAGTGTTTGTTTGAAAAATAAACCAAAGAATAAAATATTATGAATGGCAACCCTACCTCTGATGTAAGCAAAATAGAAACAATTTTATTTCTTTACTTGCTCCGTTTAAAAGGCAATCGCAAAGACAATCTTTCTTAAAGATTAAAAGCGTTCCCGTGAGAAGTTTACTTTCGAAGGGCTCGACCAATAGTCAGTCTGGTACTGTGCCACGAGATGTAAATAACTCTTGTGGATTCAGATTGAATCTCTGGTCAGCCGCAATCTCAAGAGATCATAGAGATCTCTTGAAATCTTTAAATTTTAGATTTTTGCAGAACCTCAGGCTACATTCCGAAGAATGCAACGTCAGAAGGTGGAAAATCCTTAAAAAGGTCCCTATAAGGCCTTGAAAGTAGACAAAGGCACTGTCAAAGCAGTAGATGGGAAAAAAGAATCGTGACCGAAGGCTGTTCCAACTGTAGGCAAGACATAGATAGCAACTGCTTTTTGGATGCGCGTAAGACAATTTGTATGGCTTATCTTTAAAACTTATTACAGCGTTAAAGCGATTAAATAAAGAAAAACGCCACATTTTGTGAATAAGAACGTGTTGTTTTATTAATACAACACGCAAGTTTACAAATCCACTACTGCGATCAAAATTAGTTAAAGTTCGAATTGCTTCCTCATGCTCCTTATTACCTTGATATACCCCTCGGTGCCTCGGTGGTAAAAGATTTGCCAACAATAAAGAGATGGAATCTTTAGTTGATGACTGTTTTAGAAGTTACAATAAACAGATTATCAAAACTATTGAATATCGCTGGCAAAAGTGCCTCGAGCTAAGGAAAGTTTATGTTAAGAAATAAAGACAAATTTTGATTTCTTAGTAAAATATGGGGAATTGCCCATGCGGAATTACCCATCTCACCGAATTTCACTCAAATCGAGAGGGATCCTTTCCCACTCTTAGTCGATTTTACATGGAACTACCCATATACATATTTACATTTAAATATTTTAATTTCCTTGAGGTTTTTTTCCATTAAGCCACTATCTTTCGAAAAAATTGCTTTAGTTAAAATGCTTTTATTTGCTCGTTATCTTTAAACAAAATCTGCCACTATAAGTTTTCATAATATATTTAATTTACCATTTCGCATTTTTCTCCGCCTCGGCTTTAACATTAAAAAATCGCTGGTCTTATGAACGTATTTAAAAATCTGCTACAAATCTTTGGAAAAAACGGAATCATTTCTGATGGTCTTGAACGCTTAAAAACTTAATGAATTTTCATGATTCTGATTTGTAATTTATTTGCTTCTTTCTTTATCAGCCAGCTATTCGCTCACAATTTCCGCATTTACTATTCCAACATATAAGAAGTTGTTTGCCACAAAGTACCATTAACAAAAATCCGCATGCCCATACAGATGAGGTACTTATTGGAGTACATTAATATCACCACTCCTCCTTACACTCCCGCTACCACATGGTCATACATTCATACAAATTTACTCCGTTAGCAGTTAGTAACTCGTACGAGTAGCAGATTATTAAAATGTGTACATTTTGAACAGTGCGTGATGATGTTTGATAGTTTCTGCAGTCCAAAGTGGGTGGGTGAGCGAGTGAGTAAGTGGGAGAGCGAACAAACATTTAGTCATCTGCATTTTGCAATTTGTATGTACTTTCACCAAACAACACCACCATCAACACTTTCTTTTATTGCTGCAACAATAACTTTTTGCTGTAGTCATCGTTGCATTATGTTGCAAGCCGTGTGCAACATTTCTGTCATTTATTCAGTTCGATATTTAATGGTCAAAACTTATACGTCTGGGTGGTTGGTATGGTTGGAAAATATTTCAAAGTAAATATCTTGTATGTGCACGAAATGTCAGGGTTTGACCAAATACGGACGTGTTATTTTGCACGTTTTTTATTTGTGCAGCTGAAGTTTATGTCGTGGTAAATGTTTGTAACAGCAACACCAGCAAAAGAAATAAGAAAACAAGTACGAAATTCCATAAGAATGGTATGCCAATAAATGTGGTCTTAAGTTGAAGTGACTGATTTTTCGAATAAAAAAGTATAATATAAATTGGGAATAAAAAATTGAAATTGATTGTTTAAATTTAAGCAGGATTGTGTACAATGTTAATGACTAAGGACGAATAAAGCCCAAATGACCGTGGAAATAAGTATGTATTTTTCACTGGGGTTGTGAAATATTTTAAAAGCGGTAAATACGATTTAAGAAACTCTAAAGAATGCAACCAAATTCAGATAAAATTTGTTCCCAAATAATTTGGTTTAAAATAAGGACAAAAAGTTTTTCTTCTATAAGTTAATTTTAAAAAATAACCGTGAATTACTTAGTGGCGCTTAAACGAAAATTACAGAGGGTGGGTGATTTAAACTTTTTTGCTCGCACTTAGTGCTAGTAAAACAGTGACGGCCAATTCTCATATTCCTATACTCGCAAGTATAGGACAAAAAATTCTGCAGAAGCAATCTCGATACACGTATACTATAATAATATTCGCTTAAATGCCGACGTCGAATATTCGCCTATTGTTTTGTTTACATTTCAACAAAGAGAATCAAAATAGTTGCCATTCAGGTATCGTTGAGTAAAATTGCATTTTTTTAAATTACTCAAAACTGAACTTCGTGTTTTGCTGCTTCTACCACATGCACATAATTGTGATTGTGTGTTTTGGGCACCACTGCTCTAATACCATTAGGCTCGATCCAAATGCCAACGAGTAGTTTTAAACTTCGCCTTAACCAATACCCACCCAGGCGACCATTTCGGTATTTGTACACGATGTACTGCTTGTTGATATTAAAATCAAATGAAGTTAAGTTATTTTACAATATGGAATTCTGTGTTCTAATTCTATTTTTTTATAAGAGCTGTTATTAAATCTTATTTAATTTTTAGGTAGAAATTGAGAATTTCAATTTGAAATTGAGAAAATTCCAAATGAAATTGGCAATTTCAATTTGAAATTGATTAAACTCAAAATGAAATTGAGAAATTTTAATTTGAAATTGAGAAAATCCCAAATGAAATTGAGAAATTTTAATTTATAAAATTGAATTACATATTTTTTTAATATTCATACAACAAACGTTCATAACACACATAAGGTTCGAACAAATAAAAATTAATACAAATCGCAGTATTATTGACCAACCGGCATATCTTTCAGATCCAGAGCAGATTGGTAAAACGTTGTAGCATGTTGTACGGCTCTATTGCAATCTCCAGTAGGTATACATGTCTTAAAAGCCTTGACTTGAACTTGCCTTGAACGTGAAATTGTCGAACAAATAAACAAGTTTCGACCACAACTGGTGGAAATACTCTGCTCGGAAAAATGTATTCCATAAAAACTGTTTATATGCAACCCATATCAATGAACATTCAACTTAATAAAGAAAAACGATCAGCGTATGAACGCAAGAATAGCGATTTTGTTAGAGCTGGAAAACAAGTGGTCTGGATAGACGAGACCAACTTTATCTTATTTTGTCGTAGGAAACATGGTTGGTTTCGAGTTGGACTGTGCGCAGTGCAGTCAATTCCTACATCCCGTGGTCCAAACATACACCTAATTGGTGCAATTAATACATCAAATGGACACCTGGAGGGGTTCGTTTGGTGCTGTCAGCGCAATTGAATGGGTCAGAAGCGTTTTTCGTAGGTGGGAAGAGTTAGGGAATGAATAATCAGAACTCGTATTGGTATGTGACAATGCTCCAAGTCACAGTCGGCTACTAATTATTTTTGACAAATCTCCAGCTACATTCCTGCGATTGAGCCCCTATTCACCGATGCTTAGCCCCATTGAAATTATTTGGTCAAAAATAAAAAGTACGGTAAAAACAAAGATGAATGTACTTGTCTTTTTAGAAGAGGTGATCTAGGCTTCTAAGAGATGTATAACTTATGGAGATAGCAGTAGAGGCATACAACATACTAGAACATTTTACCAATCTGCTCTGGATCTGGAAGACATGCCTGTTGGTCAATAATACTGCGATTTGTATTTATATTTTCCATCCTGTTTAAAATTATATAATTCAATTTTATCAATTTAAAATTTCTCAATTTCATTTGGAAATTTCTAAATTTCAAATTAAAAGTTCTCAATTCCATTTCGAATTTTCTCAATTTCATTTTGAGTTTTCTCAATTTCATTTTGAGTTTTCTCAATTTCAAATTAAAATTTCCCAATTTCAATTGGATTTTTCTCAATTTCCGATTAAAATTCTCATTTTTATTTATAATTTTCTCAATGAAAAATGGTTTACTACACCATTTTTATTTATAATTTCTGGTGCAAACCTAGTGATCGTAGAGAAATGTATGGCGTTAAATTTAGCATTTCGGTTTTACAAAATAAGTTTCTTGGTTATGTTGCCAACAGTTTATTATTGATGCTGGTAAAAAAAGACCAAGGAGCCGAATAATTGTTTGTTTTTAAAGTTTCGATTCGTGTTTGGAATACAGAGAAACTTAGTTTCTTGATTCTATTAACTACGTTACAACTTCACTATATTTTAGGAGAAATGTAATCCGGTTGTTCGGCTAAGATTGGCCAAGCATGTTTTTTTTTTATCAATACACAACTTCCGGCAAAATGTGAGCGTAAGTGTATAAGTGGGCGTGGCACAAAATATATTTATTTTTATCTGAAGTTAATATTAAAGCTTTAATCTAACAAATTTCTTACTGAAAAGCAACTAAAAAATTCTAAAATTAGCATTAAACAAAATCTGACTGTAATTATGTAAAATATAAAAAAAATTAATAAAATTAAATTAGGATTAAAAGTATTAACTTGGCATTGCTATTTTGAAACGTTTCTACCTTATTTTTTTCTATTACAGTAATTTCAAATATATAATTTTATTTTTTATAAAAGCGATTAAAGAAACAAAACATATCTAAGTTTTTCTGATATATGCATTCGTGAAACTGTTCTGGACGGGAAAGCAGCTGCTGGCGCGTCATAGGCATAATTTTTAAGAGCAATTAAGCTGACTTTTCCTTCTTTTCGATCGTTTAGCATTTAATTTTTTGCATTTTCACCGGTTTTCAGAATTAACCATTTGCACTCGTTTTTTACCTCAATTTTTTTTTTACATGTTTGTGACTTGGTAGGGTACTAAATAATTATCAGATGAATTTCTGGTGGATAAACATTTCAAACTCAGTAGTGATTACTGATAGAGACCATAATACTCTGAACCGGAATCAGTTTTCGCCTTCCTAAACGATGGCCTGGTCCGATCGAGGACTTTGGGAAGATGCTCCTAGCAGTCGTCTTGCGAATTTAATATCAAGAAAGCTTAGCCCTTAAACTTGAAGCACAAAAAACTTTTTTCTGCCTCTCTTTTATTACTATTATTTTATTCCAGAGTTGCCAGATAAATTTATATATTTAATAATCACTTTGTAGCTCATTTCCACATTCAACTTTTACTTAATATTAATTTTCCTACTTTTACCTTGTTTTCACCATAAATCTAAAAAGAAAATGCATAATTTTTTTTTTTTTTAAAGAGAAAAATTGTCCAAATTTGGTGCACATAACTAGGCTATCAATACATAACCTGTCTTAAAATTAGGGCGACAATGGAGAAGTGGGCGTGCTACATTCATTAAGAAGACGGTATAGATTTCTGTTTATCTGGAGAATGGCAAGAGCAAAAGTTTCCAAATTAAGAGCAAGCACGTTGGTTATCAGTAAACAATATCCGATAAAATGTGGGCGAGATTGGAAGTGAGCCTGGCACAAAATAGATTTATTTACATATTTCTAAAGAACGGTATTTATGTAATTATCGTTCTTGTCAGGAAAAAGTGCTTCTAGTTTATTTATATAGTGAAGTTAGTATTTGATATTCCGCCCAATTGCGAACAAAAGGGTTTGTATTTTTTTTAAAAACTGACAGTCTTCTCGCCAAAATTTCACATATTTCCTCGTTTCAGTTGTTATTTAGTGCAATTATTCTTCTTATGACATTTGTAACTAATTTGTTGAGTTGGTGCAAGTTTTAGAAAACTGTGTTAACTCGCGTGTATGAGAAAAGAGTGTTTTCTGTTCTGTTTCTTAATAAAATTAAATTGTTTTTGAATGTTCTTTTTATTTTTGAAAAATATGATTAATTTTTGCTTAATGATTCAAAGAATCTGAGATGTATAATCATGACATAATAGATGACAATGAAGCATCCTATTATGTGGAGTTGCAACTCTACCATCTACTGCGCGAAGTTTTTTAAATTTTGAAATGAAATTTGAAATTTGATATTCAATTTTCATGATAAATATTTTTTTTTTTTAAATTTTAAAATGATTAAATTTTTGTTTAAAATAGTTCTAATTTAGTTTAAAAAGTTTAAAGTTTAAGAAATAAAAAGCTTTTTCGTTTGAAGAAAAAAGACTTTTCGTTTAGACTTTAAAGTGAGTAAATGTTTAAGAGTGCTTTTATATGGATCGAATTTAAGATTTTTTTTTATTAAATTTGTAGATTTTCAGTTTTATTTAATAATTTTTATTAATTTTGTTTATGTTTTTTTTTAGTTTTTTGATTTAAAGTTTTTAGTTTTAAGTTTAAAAGAGGTTTCGATTAAAGTTTCCGTGGTGTTTGTGCTTTAAATTTGTATGGGATTTTGTTTTTGGTTTAATTAGTTGAATTTCTAACAGAAAATGTATTTGTTGGATTTTAATCTTTATGTGCTTTTTTCTATTAGTTGATGTTTTCTTTTGTTCATGCTTTATGTTTGCTGGGTTATTTAATTGGATTTTTAGTAAACATTTGTTTTTGTTTTTGGTTTTTCTAGTTTGTTATATTTTTATTGTTATGATTTGTCAAATTTTTTTTAATGTTGATGCACTAACATGATTTTTTTTTATGTTTTTATTTGATATTTATTTATGATTTTTTTTAGAGTGTCTCATATATTTACAGTGTATTTTTGTATATGTTTAAGGGTTGATGAATTTTTGCACACAAAATGCAACTCTGCTTTTTTTGCTTATTCAAAACGGAGTTACTTTTGTTGCAGTTAATTTAGATTTAAAAGTTATTTGTTTTCTATTTTTGTTTTGTTAAAATGTTGAGATCATAATTTTAGGTTCATTTTAAACAAAATATATAAAAACAAAATCTTAAGCATTTGAAACGTGTAAAAAAATTATTATGAATGTTTTTAATTTCTTTTGAAATACAACAACATAGGCATCACTGTTTTGTGTATGCAGTACTATAACAATTTTAACATTTTTTTTTATCTGGCAGCACATTTGTTTTTTGTTTACAAGTCTGCATAAACACAGAGAGAAAAAACTTTGCTTGTTTCCCCAATTATGATCTTAACATAATTATGCATTACTAAAAATAACTTTGGTTTAGAAAATAATTGAATAAAAGAAAAATTTAAACAATTAAAATAATTTAAATTTAATGATAATGTCTTTATAAAATATTAATGAACAATATATGTATTTTAATATACCTACCGACGCAGCTTACAACACTTAGAGAAATATATAGATTTTTTAGTATTTCAATAAAAATTAATTATGGTTTGAATCAAAAATGACCTTGATAAAATTTGTAAAGTTTTTGAAAACAAAATGTATTGTAATTTTAATTTGATTTTTTTTCGAATAAGAGTTAAAAAGCCAAGTATCAAATGACGTTATCTATTAAATGGATACTTGGATTTTTTTTAACCATTAAAGGGTAAATTTTGATTTCTTGTTTTAAATAATTGTGAAGTTTTCGAATTTGAAACAAACGTCTTTGATTTGAAGTCATACGTTTTTGTTACGATCAGATTTTGACTTGATTTGTTTTAAATGATTTCCTGATTTTGTCGTATAATTCGTTCTTAATTTGTTTTGAGTTGAAATTTTGATATTTTCGTTTTGATCTTAAATGATATTTGGTAGCGAAATAAAGGTTTTTGGATGGATTTTTTTCGGTTAATTAGTTAAGTATGCATACAGTTTTACTAAGTTTTAGTTGAGCTTTTATTACTACTAATTAAACTGAATATATAAAAGCAGATCTACATTATTTAGTTTTTGTTAAAAGTTTTTTTTATTATTTCCAATTTTTTTTTTTTTTATAAAAAATGCATTTAATAACAACTAAGTTAATTAAAAATTAAATTAAATTATATACAACCAAGAAATAAAAATTAAAAAAAGAACATAAAAACAAGCTTAAGTTTTGTTAAAAGAATCCTAAAAATGCCTTAAATTGTTTCTAAAACCTAGATTTGTGAATTTGGTAAAATAATTAAAAAAAAAAAATTATGATTAAATTAAAAGAATACTAAAAAGTTTTATGAAATTTTGTGTAAAAATTAAAATAAAATGAAACTATTAATTATATTTTTAATTTTATAATTTTGAAACAGAACATTTAGAGTACAAACAATCACTGATTTTGTTTTTCAATATCAATTTCCAGTATAATTAAAAAAATATCTAATATTTGTTTTTTTTTTTTTTTTTTTGTTGTAAAGCATTAAACATATTGATTTTTTTTCTAAATCATATGCAACTAAATTATAAAAATTATAAAATTTAATAAAACCAAACCAAAAACATTGAAGAATCGATAAAAAGAAAAACAAAACATCTAGAAACATGTAATAGTTTTTCTTTAAGTGTATAAAAATATGTATTTAAAAATTAATAACATTTCGTATATTGTTTTTTCTGTAAGTGTAAATAGTGTGTGAGGTAAGCAAACACTTACAACAGCATAAACATTTTTTGGTTTGCTGGGTTTTTATTTTTTTTATTAAAATTTAAAAATACCAATTATTTAAAATAAATAATGATTTCTGAACTTTTTAGAAATAAATTAAAAGTTTGTAAAAGAGACACTTGTAAATGAAAAAAATAATATTTATTTTTTTTTAAACTGTGAAAAACTGATATTTTCTACGTGACATTTCTTTAAGTTAAAAGGTTTCAAAAGTTTAACCGTGAAAGGATCATGGTTTGTTTTTGTTTAAAATGTTAACTTCTTATAAAATATTACAGAGCTATCGATGTTTGTTGAAAAAAGAATTAAAACTATATTTAACTTTATTAAAATGCATAGGGGCATCCAGGAATTCTACAGAATGAGCGTGGAAGTGAATAGACTCGAGACTATTGAGCAGATTTTCTGCCATTTCCGTATCTCAATGGTACACAGAAACCATAATAGATGTCTAGAGAGCTATTTCTACGTTAGTCTAAAGCCTGAAAGCTTTCAGACATCAAGGGGTAGGGATAATGGAGACCTTTATTTTCCAATGATTTTAATTTTAATTTCCCATTTGTTTAGCTAATATCTCTCTCTCTCTCTCTCTCTTTTTTATAACTTTTCGGTCTCAATGTAGACGAGATAGGTGTTAGAAAAACTCACCTAACCTATCCCTAGTGAAAAGGGAACTTACACCGAACTTGTCTGACTGTTGAGCTTAATTGCTGCAAAACACTTGACAACTGTTGAGCCTAACATTTACGTCTTAGAAGCGGCATGATGAATAAAATGCAAAAATAGCCGCAAAAAAAATGTATAGAATTAAAAAAATAAAAGTGTGACAAAATTAATTTCAGCGTATTTATCAAATATGAAAAATTAGGAATTTAGCACGTCATGCGGAAATCTTATTAATATTGAAAAATTTAAATTGATCAGCTTTTGAGGTGGAACACAACATGTTGACTTTAGGTAGTTAAACAAATTTTGGATAGAAAAGATGACAACTGTTGGGTTGAGCGAAATTGCTCAACTATGCGTTTCATAGACAAATACTCAACGGTTTCGCAGCAGGTACGTCTTATGAACGTGACCAATAATGTCTTAAGCAGATGACAACTACAAAGAAAGCGATGCGAAAGACGATATTTGTGCCTTTACAATGCTACAAGATGACAGCGAGAGAGAGAGAGAGGGAACCATTTTTTGACGTACACTTTTAAGCAGCGTTTAAAAAACTGCAGTCAAAGTAAAAAACTGCAATTTCTTCCACTTCTTTATTTGTCATTGGCCAAAAAAAAAACTGTTGCTTTAGCTTTTGATTCATTAAATGTAAACAGTCGCTGTCAAACTTACTCAAAAAGCAAGAAGTTGTACACAAATTTTCGCTTTTTGTTCGACTGTTTCTGGACTCGACTGCAGGTTTTTTAAACAAACAGTACTAGGGAATTTTGTAATTTTTTTTTTCTTAAGTTTTAATATAATAACTCTGCAATATTTCAAAAGAAAATTTATAATTGTGTAAATTATATAATTCTAGTCATTCCATATTTTTAAAAATTAAATAAAATCTACAAATAATTGGTATTTGAATTATTTTGTTAAAAAAAACCTAATCAAGATTTTGTGTTAAAATCTGAAATTTATTTTTTTATTACAAATGTAGAGTCTACAAACCAAAAATATGCTTGTTTTCTTTTATTTAAATGCTAAAACAATGAACAGGAAAAACAATTTATAAACATTTTTCGGAAAATTATATAAAAAAACATGATTTTTTTAATCAAATTTTTAGAATACACAAAAACAAATTCAAATAATTTTTTGTTTTTTAAAATAGTATATTTTTCGATAATTTATTTTATGAAATCTTGATTAAAAGTTTCTTTTAAATTGTTTTTCCTTGTTTTTGAGTTCTTCTACTTTCTTTTTTTTTGAAGGTTTTGTTTTAAATATGTTTCCATTTTGTTAAAAAAAAACATAAACTAAGTTGAAAATTATAATTTTTTTATGTATTTAAATTCATTATTTGTGATCTTGTGTGTACCTATAAGAGGAACAGCATCCGACGTTGTCGGCATGGATTCAGCAACAAGATTTAGAAAAACTGTTAGTGAGAGTAGTATAGTAACGCCTGAAATATTTATAAAAAAAAATATTTTAATAAAAAAAACACAACAACCTTAAAATAAACACAAAGAAAATAGAAAACATAAAGTAAATTATTATTTTTTCTTTTAAATTATCCATTAATTTAGGTTAATTGTTAAAAAATAGTTTATTTAAAAATTTGTTTTTAACTTCAATTTTGAGTTTTCAGTAAAAGCACTTTTTTTTAATGATTTTTAAGTAAAATTTTTATTAATGATTTTTTTTGTATTTTTTTCAAAATATATCTTAAAAGTTAGAGCATGTTTGAAAGAAACCATTTTGTAACAAAGATATTGAAAAAAATGATCATTCTAAAGTGTTTTACAAGCAAAGTTTACATTTAGCAAGTTTTCTTGCTTAAAATGTATATTAAAAGAAGAGACACAAAAAAAGGAGAGTAGTAGCGTTTCACACTCTTTTCACTTTCTTCTATAAAATAAATTTGTGTGCAAAAAAACTTGCTGTGTATAAATTGTCAGATATTCTTCATTCACTTACAGAGAGCCAAGTTATTCTTAAGATTCTTCTTAAATTAAGAAAATTTCCTTAAAGTCCTTTATGTATTCGTTCATAACTCTTCAGTTGCTCGAACTCTTACTTAGCTTTTTAAAACTTAATTTAGGGGCTATATTCAGACACAAATTGTTAAAATTTACTGTTTTAAAGGCAATTTTCTTTCTGAATTTTGAGGAAACCTTTCAAAACAAACTAAAAGTTGAAATTTTACAATTCAACTTAAAAAAAAAAAAATGTATCAATAGAAGATTTTTAAACATTTTATTAAAAATAATAATTTCTCTTATAATTCAGCTTTAAAATATCTAATTCAGCATTGAAAGTTTTAACATTTTGTTGTAAATAACATTTAGCTAAATAAAATTTTATTTTAAATAATATTTAACCGCTATGCAGTACTCAGCAAAACTTTTAAGGTTAACCGTTTCCTATTGAAAAACAATACACTTTTAGAATATTGATTTCCTACAATTCAGCTGCTAAAAAACGAATTCTGAAATGAACCAAAATTTTTTTTTTTAATTTTTAACAAAATCGGCCGTCAAAAATTTAATTAAGCCGCTCCAAAATATATTCAGCTAAACCATTTGCATTTATATTAACAGAAATAATGCTTAAAAATATAAATAAAGCTCTTTTATGCATATTCAGCTGTATAATGAGTAATTCAGCTAAAGAAAAGTTGTGCATTATTTAACAATGTTTAAAAGTTTTAAACAAAATTTTTTGTTTTTTTAAAAGGGCTTAAGTTTTTATAAAATGCAGCTGAAATTTACTTGCAATTAATTCACTATTGGGTGGAAATATTAAACAAAATTTTGTGTTTATTTTTAAGATGTAAGAATTTTTATTCAGTTAAAGTAAAAAAATTTAAAAACTATTCAACAATTTGATAATTTGTTGTAAGAGCTAAGTATAAATAATTATACTTTTAAGGGAATACTGCCGTTACTTTAAATAATTTTTCATGTTTTGTGTAAATCGCTAGATTTCTTACAAGAGAACAAAAGCTTATTTAATTCAGCTAAGGAACTTTGAAACAGCTTAACCGTTCTTAAAGTTGTTTGAGTTCTGATACAATTCAGCTAAGCAAAATTACGAATTATTAAAGTGATTTAAGGATTTTTATACTAATTATCGCTTCGGTAATAATTAAGCTTAATTATGTATTCCGTTTTTAATGGGTTAAGCAAAATTCGTAGGTTGTTTCCTGATGAGACAATTTTTTTTTGGAAATGCAGCAATAAAAATTTTTCAAAAGTTTTTTGGAGTAGCAGTTAATTGTTTTTTAACTAGAATTTTAAGAATATTCAGCTTTATTATTTTTAATTTGTTTTCAAAATCTTTTGTTTTACTTTTGACTTTTAAAATATATTTTAATTGTTTGTTATTAAAGAAAAATAAAAGCATAAAACATGCAGTTTTTTTTTTTAGTTTGGGGTTATAATTTTAATTTTCATTTCAATTCAACACTTTATTAATTTTTTTTATGTTCATTTTATTTTAAATACGCAATCCAGCATTTCCTCATTTCGCTACCGCTAAATAAAGCGAAAAAGTTGGTTAAAAAAAAACTTGGAAATTTATATTTTTTTTGTTGTTTTTGTATTTAAAACTGTAGTCTTTTTTTAAAGCTGCAAAAAGATTTTATTATTAAATTAACTTACTTATACTTAAATAAAAAATAATAAAGTTTATTTAAAAAAAAAAATTTTAAATTTCATTTTAAATTTTACTTAAAGAAAATTTTTAAAACTAATTTTAGTTCCATACATACCTAATGTTAGTTTTTCACCCGAATCGGGTGGCAATGTAAATCCTAATAAAGCCATCGATGATATCAGCACACATGGTACAATTAAGTTAAAAAAATAATATAACGTTCGTCTACGTATTTGTATTGTAAATGTAACATCCACATACGGTTCCGGACAACAGGCGTAGACGATGGTGTTCTTTTTTCCAGGCATAGCTGTACCCAAAACGCAATTACACCACATGTTTTGAGGTTAAAGGCGTATAAAATGCATGTTCGTTTATGGTTTCAGGGTGGTTTTTTTTCGTTAAAAGCGGAAAAGGAGTTTTTGTTCACAATAAAATTAATTAGTAAAATTAAGTTGAAAAATATGTTTTATTAATGTATATAATTTTTTTTGGGTTAAAATTTTTATAATTATGAATACTTTTACAAAACAAAACATTTTTTTTTTTTGGGTTGAAACACTTATAAAAACAAAAACAGACTGATTCACACATACACATCAAGTTTGCTATCAAAAAAAATATTGAATATTAACAACATCCATCCATACACACATAAAAACAGTAAACAAAAAGCTTAAACTATTAAAAACGCTTTAAAAAAGCTTTTAAAAAATATTCACAAACATGGTAAAATTGTAAAAGGAATTTATTGTTGAGTCTTATTATAAAAAATTATAGTGCTTTTTTATTTTAATTTAATTTTATGATTAACAATTTGTATAGCAAAAAAAAAAAAACTTTTTTTCAATTCAATAAAATATTTTTTGGTTTTCCAATGGCCACCAATTAAAATTTAAATACTTTCTCTTGGTTATATATATTTTTAGTAATTGCATTGTTATCATGATTGCTAAAAGACTAATTGGATTAAGGGCAGGCAGGCTCTATATTGTTTAAAGCTTAAACGTTTAAATTTCAAATGAATGGAATTTAATTTAAGCGAAAAATTCAATTTAATAAGTTATTGAAAAGATTCCAGTGTGCAACGTTTCAAGTAAACACAGTTTTCTGAACGATTTTCGAACTATCATCAAAAAAGTAAATCAATTTCTTTGCTTTGTCATTTTTATTATACAATTTTTTTTTTTGAATTGAGCCGTTTTCGATACTTTGTGAAATCAGGATTTTTGAATATTTTAATTGCAAGTTGTTTTTAATATCCAATTGAAATATACTTTTAAAATATTATATTTATTTGGTTCCGCGTCTTAAAGCTTAACTTAGGGAAAAGACACAGCGAAAGCAAAAAGCAAACAAGAGAGGGTAAATAATTTGCTTAATCTCACCATGTCACCAGTCACAAAGCAACAACTTAAAAATATATTGCTGATGCTGTAAGTCGTTAATAATAATCGTGAAGAGCTATTCTGAAGTGAAATTTTAACAATTTTTGCCGGTAAACAAAATCAGTAGCTAACTACACAAAAAAAGTTCTTGTTTTATAATAATGATACAAATTGTACCGTTAACAGTTTCAAAATATATAGCAAAAGCCAATTTCTTATACAAAAAATGTAAAAAAGAAGAGCATGAATCAGGTAGTTGAATAATTCTTGCTAGTAAAAATTTTACTATCAGAAATTTTCAACAAATTTTTTGTCTTTCAATTTTTTATGAACTTTTTTCACTCTCCCTAGTTCAAGTACGTAAACACTTACCGGTAACAATTATTAAAAATAAGCAATAATTTTCCGTTAATTAACACACCAATTATTTTTATAAGTTAAATATTATTAAAAATAACAAAACTTACAAAAAATACATACAGATTATACATATGAATTTTTCGTTTATTTGGCTTTTGCGTATGTGTATCATATACATAGTTATATAAAGTATATGACTCATACGCCATAGTACCAACAAATTTAATTAAATGTAATTGAAATACAGATGCGTATGAGCAATTTTTGATTAACAACGATTTATTACATTAATATATAAAATATTTTTAGAAATTTTTTTTTTTTAAATATTCCAGATAAGCATTGATACATCGTCATATTTAACAATATAAAATATTCCTTTTACAATGGAAGCCACATATTTAAACTAATAGATGCAGTTTTAAATGGAATGTGATTTTTTTTAAAATAATTTTAAGCATGCATTAAATGTTTACATATTTTTAAATCATGTTATTGTAACTTTTTCTACAAATTTAATTGGTTAATGATTTTGTTAAAGTAAATCAATAGAGTGGAGAACTTTTCTTAAAAAGCTCTTTAGGCTTGATTCAATGGGCAGCAGATACGAGGAAATATTGCCTTGCGTTCTTACAGGGTTGCTTTATGATACCCAGTAAAGCCAACTCTTCATTACTAAAAATAGTAAAAACTAGCTAAAAAATGGTTAAATATGGGCTGAAATCTGCCTAGACAAGATGTAATTACAAAAACCGCATCAATATTAAGAAAAAACTTGCAAAATTTATTTACTTCACTGAAATAACCAAAATAAGATTAATTTGTTTGAAACAATAAATTTTTATTAAGAAAAATCTTTGAATAATGAAACAGTCAAACTATTGATAACAAGTTAAGAAAAAATTCAACACAACTTATGCTGCGCCTTTAAAATTTTTTGGTCTTAAAATTTGTAAGACTTGAACAAAATTTGGGTGAGTAAAAATGGTTAATGGCTAAATTATTTTTCATGGCTAAACGATATGAAAAATGGCTAAATTAGAAACACTGGTGATACCCTAAGCTAGTGACCAGTGCTAAAACTACATTACTACAAAGGCATCACTTCATCCTCTAACCATTTCGATACCCTGCTGAATATTGACCATATTTCTACCTTTTTTTATTTTTTTTTTAATTCCCTAAGCTAATCCCGCGAAGCTCTACGCTTGTCTGCAGGAACGAAACCAGAAACTCTGGCGGGAATCGAACCCGCAACCCCGGCGCTGATATCTCACTGACAGCTCACTATCAGCTAGCCTACCGGGGCACTCTAAACTCTCAGATAGAACATCCATACCCAAAATGCCTTACTGCTTATTTCACGATGTCACTCGAACGTTAACGTTCGCACAAATAACATATAAAACAAATACAAAATTCAAAAATTTGTTTTTGTTTTATATGTTATTTGTGCGAACGTAAACGTTCGAGTGACATCGTGAAATAGGCAGTTATTTTAATATCCTAAAGATTAGATTTTTGGCATAGAGTGAAGTATTGCTTTTTCTACTCTCTATTCTGACAAATCCTACAGTAGTCGCTAAAATGTTGGCCCAGTCTCATCCAGGGACCCGTTATTAACGATGTGGCTTCCCCTCAATAGCTTTACCGCATCATATCTAGATCATAAGCGACCCCTTAAGAAAATCTTAGCCTTTTGTGGATACTAATTCGTTATTTAAGGTGCACTTTGGGGCAGATAACATTGTCCAATTCTACGCGGTTGCATTTAAGAATGCGAGACTTTTGTAAAGTTTCAATGCAACTGACGTTTTGGAACTCATCCTTTGTTCCAAAGGTATGAAGGACTTTTGAGTTTATTTAAGCTGACGTTTTAAAAAAAATCTAAAATTTTGATCATAAATTAAAAATGAACAATACTAAGACGTGCAAATATTTTTCAAGAGTTTAAAAAATATAGATTGCAAACAGACGACTGACTACAAATACACCAATTGCTACAGATTAATATTAATTATACGACATTTATAATAACTTTGACATTATGCTCAAAAACATTTAATAAAAATGCAAAGGGCTCGTTACTCATACGTGAATGTTGCGAAAAGTTAACGTTGCGGTTGACTTCAATAGTTGGTTGATACTAAAAATACGTATACGTGGTGAAATGTGTAAAAGAGAAAACAGAAAATTTGTCAAAATTTATATAATTTTAAAATTTTACCTTTTTTATTTGTGCTTTTTGTAAAAAAAAAAATATAAAAAAACGTCGGTACACCGAATTTACGCTTTATCAACAAACAGAAAAAACATAATTTTTTTTTTGACAGCTTATACATAAAAATGAAGAAAAATTTTAATTTTATCAGGTTTGGCACCGCAACGTCGCGTTTGCATAAAAGTACCTATTTATTTATAAGCTGTTACGAAAAACGGAACAGCTGATCCGCATTGTTTACGTTAAAGTAGCGAGGCCTTTACAAAAAATTTACTTAATTACAGAAATCATATTTATCAAAAAAAAGAATGATTTATTTACAATGAAATTCTATGTATTTTGTACTTATGAATTCTTAATAGTTATTTCATGACTTTATTTAAAAACAAAATATGATAAAATTATAATAATCAATAAAATATTCTTCAAATTTTTTAAATAATTTAATGAAAGTAATGACAAAATATATTACGAGTAAACTAACTGACTAATAAGTCAGTTTATAATTATTTAATTGAAATAATAAATTTGTTCATTAAACAGGCCAGTAGCTAAGTTAGTAGAAAATAGTTGGGGGGAAAAAAAAGATTTAGTTACTAGCCCGGTATTCCTTTTTAGGTTAGGGATTTAATTAGTAAATTTCAGTGTTTATTTGTATACCCTTCACTTAGGTGAAACACTTGTAGCTTAAAGGCTTTTGAATTAAGACGAGGACATTCAAAACGCCTTTAATATTTTAAATCTCAATTACTTTTAAAAAAGGACCCTTTAAAAAATTACCATTAAAAAGGTGCCTTTAAAAAATTACATTTTTAAAAGTTATAATTAAAAAAATATACCTTTGAAGAAGTACCTTTAAAAAAGTACCTTTTAAAAAGTACCTTTTAAAAAGTACCTTTAAAAAAGTACATTTTCAAAAGTACCTTTTAAAAGGTACCTTTTAAAAAGTACCTTTTAAAAAGTACCTTTCAAAAAGTACCTTTTAAAAATTACTTTTTAAAATTTACCTTTTAAAAAGTACCTTTAAACCTTTTTTAAAAAGAAACTTTTAAGAAAGTAGTTTTTAAAAAGTACATTTTAAAAAAGTACCTTATTTAAAACTTATCTTTAAAAAAGTTCCTTTAAAAAAAGGCTTTTTAAAAATTTCATTTTAAAATAGTGCCTTTTCAAAAAGCAACTTTAAAAAAGTACCTTTTTTGTAAAAATCATTAAAAAAAAGATTTTTTGATAATTAATTTTAAGACAGTGAATAATGAAAAATGTTTTTATATATAAAAATCTTATTTAAAAGCTGAAAAAATTAGGTTATTAAAGGGATTTTCTGTTCTCAAAAAGAATATTTAATGGCTTCCAAATTTGTTTTTATACCCGCGAAAGCTTTTAAAGCGTCTTATAAAGTCATTTAATATCATATTAATAAATACACTTTATAGAGGGCTTTAAGCAAATTATATTATAAATTAATTACTTTTTAAGCTTTTTACATATTGTAAAGCTTTTGAATGATTTAGTTTTTTAGCTCATAAATAGAGAACAGCTTTTGGTGCTTTTTTGTGCTTTCATATCATGTTTCAGTTAATTATTTTGTCAGTTTCTGGAGTTTTTCTAAAAAAAAGGTCTGCTACATACATATATGCTGGTTAGTTGGTTATTTTTAAACAAATTTTTTTTCGGGATTTAATGCTCGCGACTATGAAATTTCTTAAGGCTCAGTTAGTCTTTACTTTCTGTTCTGTTACGAATCAGCTGATTTGTTTTTGTTATTAAAAAACCTGTGAAATTGATTAGTTTTTCTGTTCTGTTGCGGTTCAGTTTGTTAAAATCAAAAACTTGTTAAGTAATTGTAAGTGACAGCAAAATAAATATTAAAAAATACAATTTTATATTGAAATAAACTATTTTTTGATTTTAAGAATTCATAAAATTTAATTTCTTCAAATTAATGTGCATTAAAGTTATTGAAATAAAATAATGGACAGTACAAAACTAATAAATTTGTCATAAATGGCTGATAAGTTTCTACAGAAAAAGTAACTATTATAATTTCGTAACAGAACGGCACGGAACAGAACAGAAACAGAAAGTAAAAACTAACTGAGACTTTAGGCTCTATTACGGTGTTTTAATTTTTCATTTAAAAAAAGTTCAGAAACTAAGACATGAGATTTGTAAACATTTTCAAACAAACGGACCATTAAGTGTTGCACTTTTGGCTCTTTTTTGTTACCTTTGTGGAGGGTATATTTTATTTGATTAAACAGAATTCTTACATTTTTGATTCTAATCTTTTTATTATTTATTTTTATTTTTATTTAAGTAGAAATTAAAGATTGTTAGTTATATATCTAAAAATTTATTTTAAATTAACATATAAAACATATAAAAAACTTAATTGATAAAGCAACATAGACAGACAGTTAGTAATAGTTAGAACAGAGTTAAAATAGTTGTGGTTAACAGAACAGTTAAGGACAGTTGAACATTATTTTTTTTTTTTTAGAAATTTAGAGAAAAGAAAGTAATAAATTACTAACCGATTAAATACCATTCGCCATTTGTTATAAAATCGGAAAGATCCCCTCCATCTTCGGAATTCAAAACCAAATCCAACTGTTGTTGATATTTTCATAGTGATTTAAATATGAAAATTATATCAACACAGGCAAAAACATATTTTCCAGGATTTTTTAAGGATATATTTTTTTAAATTGTTGAATTTTTTTGTTGTTGTTTTGAAAACCAAAGAAATTGAAGAAAATATGTTTTTGTTAGTTTTAAGATTAAAAAAAGTATTTTTAGTATGTTTTGTAAGGTAACATTTTTTCGTATATTGGAAAAAATTTAAAATAAAAATAAAAAAAAAAATTTTTATATAAAAGAAAAATAATATAAAAAGTGTTTTATAAAAAAGCTTACTTAAAGCTTTAAAAAAGCTTGTCAAATCCAAAAAGCTTTTTAATATTTTATTTATGTTAAAGCTTTACTTTAGCTAATATGAACTAAAATATTAAAAAATTAAGTTTACCTAAGTTTGAATCCTTAACTAGAGCTTTTAATTAATCTAAGCTAAACGTGAGAACGCGTTTTATTTAATGTTGTTATTAAAAAAAATAAAATTTTAAAATTAATTTGTTTAATATTTTTATTTATATAATTGAACCATTAAACCAAAAATTATTTAAAAAAGTTTACTAATTATTATAATCAACAGCACTCTAACTCTTTTTTTGTTGCAATGTTTTTTTCTGTCAGCTACTTAGAATCTTATTTTGTTATTATATTGTCAGTTTTCTTGGTGCGGCGAAAAATGGGTTAAAGCTAAACATGTAGTTAAAAATCTGCAGCTAAGCTTTTTGGAGTTTAAAGCTTAAATTGGGTTTTTTTAAGAAGACTTTTAAATTAGAATTTTTTTTTTAACCAAAATTCCTTAAGCTTTTAACAGGCCATTGTGAGTTAAAAGCTTTTTTAAATTAAGCGTTTTTAGAAAGGCGGCTTTTTGCTTTAAGCTTTAAATAAGCTTTTGTTGTGTAAAAAAAGTGTAAAAAGTGTTTGTTTTGTGGAAAATTTTCATTAAGAGTCTTTACAAACGTTAAAAATTTTGTAAACTTTTATTAATAAAGCAAAGTTGTTTTTTTTTTTAACTTTCAAAGTTAACAAAATTTTTAATAGTGGCTTTTGTTTTTATTTAACCATTTGGTTTTTTTATTTTTAAATTTTCGGTTGCTATCATGCAAAATAGTTGAAATCAAATTTTTTCTGTTTCGTTTTTGGACTTAATTATTTGCTTTAGGAAAAAAATCATTTCTCACATGATTCCAATCAGGACCTTGTTTTTGTTTTTTGTGATTTTCGGGTTTTTTTTACGGATGATTTCTAGTTTTTTGTTTTAGTTATTTTTTTTCAAAAATTTTATTTGTAGGATCTCTTTTGTTGTGTGTTTTTCATTGTTGTTTGTTTAGTGTTATTTATTTAGTATTGTTTAGTATATTGTTGTTTTGTTAGGAAAAGAAAAAAATATTAATTAGAAATTTATTTTTTTCTTGCCTTTTACACTAAGCAACACACTAAATTTTGTTGTCATTTGTGTTCAAGTTTTGTATCTGGTTGTGTTTGATTTTACTCTTTTATTTTTTTTGCAGTTCTTTTAAAATTTTAATTGAAAAATAAATCTGGTTTTGCAATTCACAAAAACGCAGTGAATTGTTATTAATTTGTTTTATATAGAGTTTATTTTTTTTAAATATAGTTTTAGGCAAAATAAAAGAAATTGTTAAAAAAGAGTATTAAAAAAAGTGTTGTGAAAATATAAAATCAAAATGAAAATTGAATAAAAAGTGTGGTTAAAAAAGGTTAAAGTTTTGTTAAAAAGTCGAGGATTTTAAAGGTGAAAATGACAGATTAATGAACTGTATTATTTTTGTAAAAGAGATCAAATAAAGGGAAATCAAAGAGGGAAAGCTGGTATCAGCTATACTTTCGTTAATACAAATTAAATGAAAATTGGTATGTATTAAGACCAGAGTTCAGAATTTTTCTCACATATTTTTGATATTTTTTTATGAATGAGAAAATAAAAATTAGTTTTTATTTTAATTAATGAATATGAAGAATAAAAATATTTTTCTTTTGCTTATTTATGTATTAAATATAGCAAAGCTTCTTTGATTCTTATTATATATAAACTCACTTTTCTTATAATATCGGTATCAAGACTCACAGTTTTTTTATGGTATTTTGAAACACCCTGTTTCTCTGATAAGTGTCAAAACAAGCAAGAAAATAAACATTCTGGGACTTAAATAGATAGCTTTCTATGTTAAACACAAAAAGTAAGTGAGTTAAGTGAAACAAATTAGAGTCTATGGCGGAAATTAAACCCGCAACCCAACATATAAACTAACTCACTACCAACTAGCCCCAACTGGGAAACCCAATAACAATAAAAAATATGTCTACTTTGTGTTTTCCATATGGAAATTCATTGGTATGCAAATAAGCATCTCAATAAAATTTGTTTGATTTTGTTATTAAAAGGTCGAGCCTATAACTATGCTATATTTTCTTATATAAATTTTCTATGGGACTTATCAGTTTTACTATCTTGGCATTCGGTGCAAAATGTGAAAAATCTAATATATTTTAAGTTCTTGCAAAATTTCAAAAGTTTCTTTTTTTAAAAAATTAATGATACGGAAAAAGTTTCTTTTTTGAAGTGTTGCCAAAAAGCTTTAATGATTCTAAAATTGTATTTAAATATTATACCAAAATCTGCTAAATGGAAAATTTTTTTTAAACTAATTTTTTTTTTATAATCTGAACACACCTTCACTTCTCCATAACATTGTTTTAAAAAAATCATGAAAATATACTAAAATGGGAACATTGAATTCAAACAACAAGCGATAAACAGCCATCTTGTGTAAAAGATCAAGCGAGACTGATTGTTTCTATTCAAGTTATAAGTGAACGTCGGTATGAAATCAAGAGAGAAAAAAAATCAAAAACACGTTCAACATATATTGTGATATTTGGATCACGATCCATTTTAATGGATTTATGGATCACATAAAATTAGGCTATTCTGCGATATCCATCCATCAATACTGCACACCTTCAATAAATATCGCGATACAGGATCGCGGCCAATGTATATTGAACGTTTAGCAAGTGTTGTCATATCGTAAGACTTATCTAATTATGCGAGTTTTTTAGATGCAAAAAAGTTTTTTAGTTTTTTCCACCAAAAAAAGCTTAAAGTGATATATAATAGGTGTACCTTGAGTTTCCCATAAGAGAAATAAATGAGGTAGAGAATTACTTATATTTCACAGAATTCGTCTTATTTTTGTTTAACTTTTTCCTAGATTTTTTTCTATTAATTTTGAATTTAATTTATTAAATTTTATATAAAAAATTTTGGAATACTATTTCTCTTTTGTTTGATCCCTTTTTCAAATTCTCTTTATACTCTGAGTATGAAAAATGTTAATGTAATTATTTTTTTTTGTTAATGTGTTTTTTTGTTGTTGGTAGTTAGTAAGTGTTTTTAATTATTTTCTTTGTTTCTTCTTTCGTTCGATTTTTTGTTGTTGTTGTTGTAAAATTCAGTATAAATAAAATTTATACAATTTTACACACCCACAACACCACACACACACACACTTTACCTGATTTCCATCATAAGTCCAACTACCGAATTTCATTTCGCAGTGTTGGTCATCGAATGGGAACCACGTGATGTCTATCTTGCATGTGCTCTTGAAGATACCAGGGGGCACGTACAGACAACTGCCGTTATGTTTGACCACAATGTTGGTGTGATACGTGCCATCGAATCCCTCATCCGCACTAAAGTTTATAGTTTTGGTATTTGTTTTTTTTTTAATATTTTTTAAAATACAGTTTTATAAATGTA
Source organism: Pollenia griseotomentosa (assembly GCA_963931875.1). Lineage (NCBI taxonomy): Eukaryota > Metazoa > Arthropoda > Insecta > Diptera > Polleniidae > Pollenia > Pollenia griseotomentosa. The sequence continues at coordinate 189,907,098 of OZ007561.1, forward strand.
ATTTATTTGATTTTAAGGGTTATAAAGAAGGGGGGATATTAATATATTTAATTTGATTCTTATTTTTTGTTTTTTTTTTTTTTAATATAAAAGGGAATTCACTTAAATTAACTTAAAGGGTTTCTTTACCTTATCTTATTACGATTAAGATAAATTGTTAGGATAAATATGTTTATAAAATAAGAAGAAAATACTTATTTTTGTAAGAAGATACTTAAAGAAAGACTTAATTGTTAAAAATTAATAAAGCTTAGTTGTAGTTTTATTGTAACTTAATGAAAAGGAAATTAAATAACGCTTGTAGCTTAAAAGTAATTTGATATTATTTTAAATGTTTTAAACTAAAATAATTATTGTTGCTAAAAATTGCAAGAAGTTCTTTAAGAATTTTCCGGGTCTTCATTAAAGAATTTTATAATATTGCTTTAAATTGGGTAAATAATTCCCTTGTTTTTGCTGAAAAAGTTTTAACACTTTTAGTAAATTTTATATCCTTCACCACGAGTTGTACCCTCTATATTAAGTTTGTCATTCCTTGAAAAGTCTTTTAAAAATTTATCCTAGATCCCATTACATATATTTCATGTTCTTAAGTAATTATAAGACGATTGATTCAGCATGTTTATTTGTCCTTATTTTGAAATAACGCTCCTTTTGAAAGACTTAACAGAAAAGAACAATTGTTTTTAGTTCTTTTAAGCTGTAAAAAAGATTTATGGACGCTTATTTAAAACAACATATTAAAGAAAAAAAAACGAACATAAATTGGTGGCTAAGTGCATTAATTAGCATTTAAATTTTCACAAATTTGTTGTGTATGACTAGAAATCGCACCACCAAATTTCGTGAAGATCGGCCAAATCGAAATTGAACATGTGTATCAGACAAACCTGAATAGAATAAATTTGATATTTCCTTTGCTTCATATAGGAGGGAATTACAATTCAAAACATTTTTCATTATGCTATTATGTATATATAAGACAAAATATACAACTCCTTTGGATACATTCCATGTTTTATAAATTCTAAAATTTAAAATTATTTTTTTTTGGAATTTCTTGGTTTTTTAAAACCTTTTCTATTTCCGTCCTTTGCCTTTAAGAATTTGCTTTAAGGACACTTTTCAAAACACAAATATTATTCTATAATAAAAATTGAATTTGTTAAAAATTTTTTTTAGTTTTGATTACTATTTCTCTGTTTTTTTCCTTTTACGTACAATTAATATATTTATTTGTAGAATTCTCTATAAATCATTTTTATTACATTGACCATGTTAAGTGCTCCATATGGTTTTCTCTCAGTTTATTTTTTATGGCCATATTATTTTAAATGTATGTGTAAGTGTTTAGGTTAATACAGACCAAACACACATACACATACCTATTCTTTAAAGCTTTAGCACAGTGGAAGAGAATGAACAGAAAAAATACTATTACAAATCAAGAAAGCCATGTCTGTTCCCTCAAACAAGAAAGACATAATTAAAATTCAGCCGAAGCATCGATTGGATTGTATTCCACGGAATCCTGTTTTGGCACAGTGTCTAACTTGGCAATTCCAATTATACATAATTTGGAAATTTACTAAATTATGAACATGGCTATCAACCATTTACTATAGAGGCCTTCAAAATCAAAAATACAATTAATTATTTCATATTATTTACACTTCAATCCAGTGTTGCCAGAAGAACTTAAGTGAAAAATTATAAATAAATTATAATGATGGAATGTTTTAAGGATAACTAATTTTTATTTTTATTAAAAGAAACTTTTGGAAATTACTTGGTTTTTTCTTTAAAGCCTAGTACTCTGTTCAAATTTGTGAAAAATGTTGAGCAACATTGATTATTCCACACGAAAATTTTGGCATTTATCAATGTTACCAATCTTGCGAGTTTGTACAATTTGACGTTTTTATTCCTTCAAAGTATGCTACATTGTTTCGTGTATGTAAACAAACGCCACATGTATTTTACTAAAATTATTTTTTTTTAATAAAAAAATTAATAAAAAAAAGTAAATATGGATAAAAAAACTGTTACCGATTGTGTTATTTTAATTTTTTATTTCTTTTTTAATATTAAGTTCATATTTTTTGCTTTTGCTTAAAATTCCACGTGAAATAAAGGCAGCTTACATTATTTCGCAGTTGTAAAAAAAATGTTGCCAGAAACATTTCGGAACTTTTTCACAAAATAAACAGAGTACAACTCCATCAACATTATTTCGTAGATATTCCGCACAAGTTTTTTTCATATGCATTTTGACAGCATTTCACGTGAAATGTTGAACAGAGTACCAGGCTTAAAGCAATGAATTTCATAAAAGAAAAGTAAGCAATTTAAAAAAAGTTGAACCTCTATTATTCGTTGTTCAATTAACCGGCAACATCGATTATCCGAGAAAGAAAAAGAAAATTTTTTGCATCGATAAACATTTTTGTGCATCAATTAACCGTGATTTACTTGATTATCCGGGATTATAAGCATAATTTTTTTATTTTTTTTTTTACAATCAAACACAAAGTGAATAAAACGAAAATGGTGAATTCCCTTGTTAGCATACTACGATTTAAAAGCATTTGCACAGACATATTGCTTAGAAATTCAAGAAGTGTGCATTGTTGTGTTCATTTTTACAATAATATCCATATCAGCGGTAAGAGGATAAAGAAAAGTCTTAACAATTGAAAACAAAGTGGGTACTCCTTTAACAGGGAAAATTGATTGTCTATAATGTTCCAGGTTCCGACCATTACAAATAATTAAGGTTCGACTGATAAAAAAAATTACAGCAAAAAAAAAAAAACGATTAAAGTATCAAATTTAAAGATAAATTATGTCATCTTTTTAAGCTTTTTTTGCATAAAAATAAAATCAACGAATAAAATACCGAATAAATATTAATCGTTTTTTACAACACATACCTGCAAAAGAAAAAAATACACTTAATTATTTTATATGTTTTTTCACCTCAATCCCACTGTGTCTTGCCAAAAAAACTTAAGTGAAAAATTATTGATAAACTATTTGCATACGAGCAAGTGAACCCTAATTTTTTTCTTGTTTTGATATTTCGACCCATTATATAGAAGAAAAATATTTGTTAATATTTGAGTTTTTTCACTGAAATTTTTGTTTATTTAAATAGTGAGAAAAAACCCAAACAGCCTGAAATTTTGGTTGCAGATATTTGAGGGTATTTTATTGTTAATTGGCTTGAAGTAGTTGCTGTAGCAGTTAATTATTGATTTGCATATTTTTTTGAAAATTTTATTCAGCGTTTAATAAACTTTTAACTGAAAACTAACGAATTGTTATCATTTGCATTTTGGCTTATTTGGACTTGGTTTGAGATATATAAGTCTGGAGATTTAGTTATTGAATATTTTTTGAATCTTCTAATGCCAGTCTTTTGTTATTGGTAATTAAACGTGTTTGAAAAAAAGAACTTTGATAATGGTTTGAATTATTGTTTTTATACTTTTTATACCATCATAAAATATAATCAGTTGTTTTGCTTAACATATCCTTGTTATACTCTCAGCTGTATTGAAATTTAAATCAATTTAAAATGTTGGTAAACATTTATATGATTAAATCCCTCTTTTCAGTAAATAGTGATAATATAAATTTACTAAAGCTGTTGTATTGTTTATGTGTATTTCTTTTCTCAAAAAATCTACATAAAAACATTCTCTTAAACACACACATTTACATTTAAACAAACATCAATTTAGACAAATTTCTTGTTTTTCTTTTAAAAGATTCTGATAAAGTGTTTTAAAAATGACTACTTTTTTTTGCTTTTTAGTTTTTTTTTGCTACATGCAACATAAAGTTGAAGGAAACATTGTTTACCAACAGCATTTGTACAACAACTCCCACTTGTATGTAAAATATTTTTACACATGTGTTTGAGTGAAAAAAAAAACAAAACGAAATAAATAAAACAAGTACAAAAGTGTAGGCGTATGAAGCTTGACCATACGATACCCTACACCATTGTATTTAAAGACCGCACCCTAACTAGGACCCAAAGGCAATCATTGAGTCGCGAAATCAAAATAATGTTATGAGTTTCAGATTCATAAATGAGTTCTTTGTGCCAATTATTATCAAGATAAAAAGTTGGATCTATAACCAATATTTTTATGTGTAACACACAACCAGCACAAACGCATAGTACTCTCTCCACATGGTGGAGTAAGTACCCAGCGGGAAAAAGAAGGAGTAGGAAGGCCTTCTAGAAGGCCTCTGTACCCCTTCTTTTGGATGTACAAGGCCTTCTTGCTCCATTCCATACTCATATCTTTTCTACACACGTTGGCATTGCGGAGAAGGCCTTCCGCTCTCGCTTGTTCAGCAGGTACATAAGAAGGGTAACGGGATCAAAAAAAATTGATTTTGCTTTTGCTTGTGCAAAAAAACGATACAAAAAATGTTACTCCTTCTCTACTCCCTTCTCATAGAAGCGAGTGTGGAAGGTGTATCTTATCTTTTATATGAAAGAGCCGAGGCCTTCTTTAGCAGTTAGATAAGAATAGTAATTGAATCAAAAAATCTTTAAAAAGGCCTGAAGTAAGAAGGTCTTCGGAGCTTACCGCTGGGTATAAATTCTCCTATACATACACAAATACCAAACAAAATATTTTGTAATTGATGGTAATGACGTTGCATACCTTAAGGAGTTTCTTGAAAATGGTAATGGAAAAAATAGTTACATATTTGTTAGTCTTGTGAAAAAGGATGAATCTGAAAACAAGTTTTTTATGTCAAGTGGCATTTAGCAGTCACATTCATGGAAATTTGTAATCGAAAATAATTGTTTTCAACAACTGTTTTGGGGTTTTGGCTAAAGGAACGCAAGAAAAAGAATTCTAAGAATTCGGAAAGTTTTAAGTAAAAACAATTTTAAAATGTAGTAAAAGAAACTTTTAGAGATTTTTTTTTTTTTTTAAAATAATGAATTTCAAAAATGAATAGAAAGCAATGTAAATACAGTTGAACCTCGATTATTCGATTCGATTAACCGGCAACATCAATTATCCGGGAAAGAAACAGAAAATTTTTTGAATCGATTATCCGGGATTATTTGCATAATTTTTTTATTATCTTTTTTTTTACAATCAAACACAATGTGAATAGAATGAAAATAGGGAATTCCCTTGTTTGCATACCACGATTCGAAAGCATTTGCACAGACATATAGTTTAGAAATTCGAGAAGTATGGATTGTTGTGTTTATTTTTACAATAAAGACAAAGAAAAGTCTTAACAATTGAAAACAAAGTTGGTACACAATTAATGGGGGAAGTTGTTTATCCAGAATGCTCCCGGTTCCGACTATTACGAATAACCGTGGATCGACTGATAAAAAAATAAAAGCAAAAAAAAAAAAAAAAAAAAAATCCGATTAAAAGGTATTCGTTTTTTATGTTAAAGCTATATATATATAAAATTTAAAGCTCTTATTGCATAAAAATAAAAAAAATATTAACGAATAAAATACCGAATAAATATTAGTCGTTTGTTTTTATTGAAAAAATAAATTTACAGGTGTATGATTTGAAGAATATTATTTAAAATTAGTTATTATATTTTAAAAAAAAATTTAAATTATTTATTAATAATAAAAAAATCTACAATAAATAAGACTAAAAGTCAATTTATATTATTCTTAATTCAGATAGGTCATTACTATTTTTTTTTTTGCCAAAAGTTACAAGAAATCCAACGAATAAAAAACCGAATCAAAGTTATTTATTATAATATTTCTAAATTTTCGAGCTTTAGGTCTTTTTGTTTTAAAAAACTTTTAACGTTTTATTTTAAAACCAATATTTCGGCACTTCCTTGAGTGCCTTCTTCAGGGTTTTTTTTCTTAATTTATAAAATTTTTAACAAATTATGAAAAATTTAACAATAACTGACAAATTAAAAAATTTTAATTCAAAAAAAAAAAAAAAAAAAAAAAAATATTTTTCAAATCAAACTTGATCTATTACAATATAAATAAATTTTTTAACTTCCGTTTCTATTTTTATAAATTAAGTGTCTATAATTTTGTGCTACATTTTCAGTGTCTGACTTAAAATTAATTCTTGAAATTGTAGGAACCTTTATAATTTGTAACATTTCTAACATAAATCTACGTTTATAATTATTTTCTGTGTTTAAAACAGTTGTATTTTCAAAATCTGGATAATGATTTAGATTAGCACAAGGAAGTGCCGAAATATTGGTTTTAAAATAAAACGTTAAAAGTTTTTTAAAACAAAAAGACCTAAAGCTCGAAAATTTAGAAATATTAGAAATATTAAAGGTCGAACAAAATACATGTTATTTATTATATTTTTCTAAAATTTTGTAATTAAAAGGACAAAAGTTGCATTTAAAAAATAATCATTTATGTTTAACAAAATAAATCTTATGGAAGACAAATAAACTAATTTATTATTATTCGTTAAATTTTTCTTTAAATTTTGCAAATAGGACAAAAAATCCTTAAGAATAACGTTTTAAAAATATAAATAGCTCTTTTAAGAACTAGGCAATAATCCAAACGAATAAAAATTATCCATTAAGTTTTCATTAAAATTTTCCAATTAAAAACATTAATTCTTTTATAATAACACGAATGCTTTTTGAACAAAATTCGGCTTAAATATTAATAAATGAATAAAAATCTTAGTTATTTTCTGCGAGAAAAGAAGCAATTATGCTAACGAATAGGACACCTAGCACTCTGCTCTATTTTCATTTTAGCTTAAAGATTGCTTTAATAATTCTATAATTGCTTTATTTTGCCTTATCAAATTTACAGAACTCCTTCCATATAATATTGAATTATTCTTTATTCTTTAATCTTTTAAATGAAAAACGTAATCAGTCTTTAAGTCTTGATGCTTTATAGATTATAAATGTTTTATTTATATGTCTAAAAGTAGGCTTAAGTTTTTTTTTTTATTATTATTCGCTTATGAAGTTTATTATACCAATCACCAAAAAGATGGGGATGGATTTTATCATTCGAAATAACACATATACATGTATTTTAATTTGATCAAAAAAATTTATTGTTGGTTGTTTTGTCTTAAAAAAAACGAACTTTGTTTCGCGTCTGCCGAGTGAAGGGATTCCTAAACAGTGTTATGAAACGAAAAACAAAAAAGATCCTGAAAGTTCTTTTACATTTGTGGTGAAATTTCTCAAATTACTTAAAATTTGTAAGCAAGTATGAAATATTAATTCGCATTCCTGTCAGGCAACAAAAAATAAAGAGCGGGATCCTAAAATCTGTTGTGTGATATGCGTGAGGCTTCTTTTAACGGGATGGTCGAAAATGGAGTCTAACTATGCTGACGAATTACTGCTGAGGATCACAACGAGATGTTCTAAAGAAAAACTACAGAAGAAAATCATACAACAGTACTTATATTTATACTATAATATTGATTATAATCCCTCTCAAACTCATACGCCTCAAAAAGAGCCGCAACGCCTTTTGCAGGATTAATTGTTTAATGGAACAGTAGGGTCGCGATAGGTATCAGACAGGGCTGTGTCGTGTCACCTTTTCTATTTAATCTATAGGGCTTATCATTATGTATAGGAACGGAGAATCGGATGAGAAAAGCAATAACCGCTTGAAGAAAGCTCGTCAAATAATTCGCCGAATAGAATGTACATCTTGCTCAATTAAGCGATTTTCGTTTTAATTGCGTCTGCGACTCAATTAACCGAGTACTGCTTAATTGAGTTCCCGTTTAATTGCGTCAAAAGTCGTGCATTTTTAGAAACTCAATTAAGCGGAAACAACTGTACATATTTGGAAATCACTCTCTCTTTGCGTACGAAAATTGCAAATATAAAATCTACCCCTCTTGTACAGCTGCAAAAGTTGGAACCCTGCCAATCGTGGCATGAGAAAAATGAAAGTATACTTGAATCGCTGTCTTCGCAATGTGTTCTTGCCGCAAACCATATCTAACCATACGTTCTGGCAAAGAACAGACCAACAAACCTTCTCGATTAAAATGAGAAGGCGCAACTGGTGCTGGAACGGCTGCACGATTAAAAGGCATACTAAAGACATCACTTGAATGGCAATATAATGAAAACTACGTGGAGAAGACCGATTGAAGCCAAAGTAAACAGCAATGGTAAGAGTTGGGCACAAAAAAGGAAATTTATTTAGGACCTTTGCTACTAGCAAATCTAATCTTCTTTACCATTGTCCGTCCATACATAATCAGTTAAAATTTTCTTTATTATACACAAAAATTATTTCCTGCAGACCAGTGTTATAATTTTAGGCTCTTTAAGGTATATTTAAATTCTGGTTCCTTGTTAAAATTTTAAGATGATTTGAAATTTAAAGACGATTTGTTCATACGTCTGTTAAAGGCACGATAGGCCACTAAAGACTTAGGAAGATGAGATTTGGTACAAATAATGGGACGATAAATTCGTTTGGTATTGAATAAACGCCATAGCGGTCCATAATTTAACCTAGCCCCCATGCAAAAGTTGCGCCGGAATAAGTTAGTACAAATACTTTTTTCTACAAGAAATGCTCGGTAGCAAAAATGGGAAAATTCTTTATAAAATCTTTAATTCATCATTAGTCCCTTTTTACCTTATAAAAACCCCTAAATATAGACTTTAGTTCTTAAAATATCTCAATAATACTTTAATGTTTGTATTAATGTGTCAATCATTAACTTTCACAAAAGGAATATATTTTCCTAAATCATCTCATATTAAAATAAAGAAAAGACTGGCATTATTGTGTTTTACGCTCTACTGATTTGCGTTTAAATTTCAAAACATGTGTGGAATGCAGCGTAGATTTTTTTGTTTTGTTTTAGGAAATGACTTAAATGATTTAAGAAGGAAAAGACAAATACATAGTTTCACCCATAAGAAATTCAAAAACATTTGCCTTTAGTTCTAATAACATGGATGGCATACTAATGCGTTTGTATTGTATGTAAAAATTGTTTGAAGTATAAAAATACAATAAAAACCATGTACCTTTTATTAATTCCCCAAAGTTCATTAGCAAATTTATTCACCATTAGCCGAAAAGCATTAGTAAATCTTTAGTTAAACTCAGCTTTACTACACAGAACACTCATATGAAACAGATATGGCTTATGTAATCCCTCAATGTAAAACACACACTACTATATTTACTCTCTATAGATTAAGCATAAAACTGTTATCCTGGCTACCAAATACACACAGTATCTGTGTGTCTAGATGTGTATGTACGAAGGTGTGCATTTTTGGTGTATTGTTATTATTCCTGCCCTTATATATACTGTGAACTTATTCACAAAATTTTTATGTACATATTTAGATGTTTGTTTGCCAAAATATATGAAGATATTTGTTTAGTTTATTTCTGTATTTGTAATTACTCAAGCGCACGTGAGTATGTGTGTATCTCTTTCATGATGATTGTTTTTCTTTGTATTCCCTTCCTAGATAATGTAACTTCGACTTTGTAAATCCAACTGCTTTGATTTTGTAGAAATTTTGTTAAACATGAGGGCAATTGGCATACATTTGCCTAATTTAAACTTCTAAGGAAACTATTGACTTTTTACTAATCAATCTTTTGGAAATTTTGCTTTTCAATTAAGAAAGTGTTTTATTTAATTGATGAAATAATAGAAATGGCATTAAGATTTGAATATAAATAAAACATAAAAAAAATTCTTTAAATTTAAAACTGAATAAAAATTATTTACTAAATTTGCAATTTAAGTTGATACTCATTTGAAAAACTTCTTAATTCATTAAGAAAGCTACAACATTTTCAAAAACCCTGTAAATTTATCGCAAATTTTTTTTTTTTAAATTTTGAGTTGGTTTCTTTGTTTAAACCAGTGCCCATGTTCTGTAACTCTCGCGTCGAGAAACTTTTCGATTGAAATGTGTGAAATGAAAAAAAAATGCCATATATTGAAACAAACAGCTGTTTTTCTCACTAAACCGTGTCTGTAACTTTTTTTTGGCGAGTACTAGCTGTCACGTAAGGAAATTACTAGCCAATTTACAAAAAAGTGTGTCTGTAACATTTTTGTGAGAAGAGTTCCCGCTATAAACTGTCAAAAAAAAACCCACGAATAAAAATGGGGCGAGAAAAAATTTTACCGCTTAAAAACAATTAAAAATGCAAAATACAAAGAATAATACCAATAATATTTAGTTCTTGGCACATTATTCATTGTTTAATTATTTTGCTTTTAACATTCTTTTAAAATAATACTAATTTTTCAAAGCTCGTTTGCAAACATTAAAGTCAAACTTTACATTATTTGGTGTTGCCGACGGTTGTATTTTCGCCGCCGTCGTTGATCAGCGATATGTATGCCTGGCGTTCTCAACGCTTGCAATGTCACATCGGTTTCGAGTGCAATGTTATGACATCTATAACGTAACGACTTAATCTCTTTTGATAGTTTTCGGCATGAGTTACAGAAACACTTTTAACTCGCTTTTCGAGAAACGATGGAATATTTTGTTTCACATATTTTCGATGCGAGAAGTTCTCACTAAAGTTACTGAACATGGGTACGGTGTTCGAAAATAAACAGAACATTATTTAGCGTTCGGCTCACACAGCCAACAACGATATCTATTTTTTTTAGTGTTTGTATAGGCGAACACAACTTTTCAAGAAAGAGCCGACCTTTTTAAAGTGTTCTGTTCTTCGTTAAAAAACAAAACAATTGAAGTGATACTGTAGACAAACATTATTTTTTAATGTTTTATTATGTTTCTTTTTTACATTAATAAAGAAAAAAACAAAATTTTAGCAATGAACGCAGCACGAACAGCTTGTGTGTGTATTGTGTATATGTTTTGTTTTTTTAAATATTTTGCTGGCTTTTTGTTTTTTTTTTGAATGTGTATTTTGTTTTCGTAAAAAATGTTTGTTTTTTTTACCAGCCAAAAGGGCGCTAAGCACAACAGAAACGAACGAACATTAATCGGCTGAGCCGAACACAATGATGTGTGTGGTTAAAAAAAATCCAAACGGAATTAAATGTTCTCATCTTTTAATTGAGTTGGATAAGAACAGTATTATTTTTGTGTTCGACAGATGACAAACAGGGAAACTTAATTTTTTTTTAATGATCCACTATACAAACATTATTAGCGTATGTGTTTTCCACAACTCTACCGAGCCGAACACTAAGGAGCAATATTTAGTGTTGCTTTTCGAACACTGGCTTAAACTAAACTGAAGCGTTTTTAGATAAAAATGATAGAAAACTATTACGAATAAAAATCATACGCAGATTCTTAAAGTTTCGTTTAAATAACTACACCTGTGTTCATAAACTATTATTAAATTAAACAAACGTTTATTAAGTCAATTTTTTATACAATATGTGTTTTGTAAACTTTTATCAAATTTAAAATATTTTTATGAATACAGGCATTAAACTTTAAAATTTTCCTTTTCCCTATTTAATTTAAATTTTTCTTTGTCCTTTCACTTTCGAAACTAACCTAGACCTCATTACTTATCCTTTCATACCGGTACTCTAATTTAAAGTGATTAATAACAGTTTAATACTTCACTATCTTCGGATTAAAATCTTTAGAAATGAAAGCTCTTCTTTTATTCATGAATACTCTACAAGAAAAAAGCAGATGACTATTGTTCACAATATCAAAAATCAAACCACCAGTATCTTTTCTTTTTGGAAAATAATAAAACAATAAGAAAGGAAAACCTTAATGATGGGGAAACAAATGAAACATTTGCTAAAACAAAGCACAGGCAAAATAAAAACCGAATAAAAAACAAGTTCACAGAGAAAGCTTTTAGATTAATTGCTTACAAGCCACCAATAGAGACAAAAGTTAAAAAGACAGTATGAAAAAAACTTTCACTTTCAAATAAATAAGAAAATAAAAATAAAAAAAAAATTGAAAAGAAACAACAACTTTATTATCTTTACGCCTTAAAATATGCAGCAAATTTTTTGAGTTACTACCACAAGCTCTAAAATATACTTTATTTGTAATTCAATTTTCTCTCTAAAAGTATGCTTTAATTTTTACAGCAGAATACTGATGCTGCATTAAAAATTCTTTTCATAAGAAAATAAAAATGTGCTCTGGTTTTTATGATTTTAATGATCAAGTCTTAACCTATTAAACCATTAATTCTAATACAGCCTGGCAATGACTTTGTTTTGTTAATTCTTGAAATATTTTTTTGTTCTTGCTTTAAAAGGGCAACTGTAAAAAAATCCAAATTAAAATAAGGATTTAAAAAAAGGGTTTATTTGTTGGTATTTTGTTTTCGCCAGCTGTTTTTTTTTCTTGAATGCACATATTTTTTTATTTTACCACAGTTTTTCTTATATATTTAAGGGTAATTAGTTTAATGGATTATAAATTTTTATAAGAATTAATAAGAAAAAAAGCAAAGTTTTCAAAAGAATTAAGTAATTAAAAAAAATTCTGCTTATTAAAAGATATGCGCCTAAAAGTAGGGGGTTTTTTTGTCATTATTTAAAGAAAAATACTTCAAGAGGATTAATTTATTACACTAGGTCACAAATAACAAACTTTTGTCTGTTATTTGTTTCTAGCATACTTTTTCTCATGGATTTGGACCTACTGAACACGAAAATGAATTTTAAAAATTTTTCTGTCGATTGGTTTGCGAGATACAAATTTTTTAATTTTTTTTTTTTAATTTTTGGAGGTACACTTACTATTTTGAGCATATCTTTAGTCTTCTTTGACCTATTTTATCCTACTACTACTCAAATTAAAGACAATTGAGCCGTCTACAACTTATTTTCAGAAAATTTTCAAATCGGGTTAGTAGTTTTGATGTTGGCGGCTTAAAAAGGTTAAAAAACTGGGTTTTTTTAGTAAAAATGTGGCTGAAAAATTCATATAAAAATTCATATAAAATATAAAACGCGATGTTAACAGCGATTTTAATTTTTTTACGTATAGCTGACACTTTTCCAAAGAAAATAAGCCCTTACTTAACAAAATCTGATGACAAATGGCCGACTTATTATTTTTTTGGTAAACGACCGAAATTCCTCTATTTCACGATTTTTTGATTTTCATTATTTGCACAGCTTACCTACCCAACGCAAACGAATAAATACATTTGAACTTAATTTAAAATAAACAAATTAGTCTTCGTATATTATTTTTTAATTTATTTACAGCACTACATGCTCATACATATTTAAACATAAGGAGACACGGTTATCAATTGCATTTCAAAACTGTCTGTGAAAGTGTAAAGAAGTTAATATTTAGAAAACGCAAGGAAGACAATGAGTAAAAGACTACGTGTGTTCGAGTGTTTGAACGATCCAGACAATTTCTGCAATGTTTGTGGCCAGTTTATAAAAAAAAATCACGCACACAAGTTTACTCCAGCAGTACAATTGCACTATTTGAATTATTTTGGTATTTCACCAAATATCACAGAACCATGGACACCTAAGTCGCTGTGTGATCTTTGCTATATAATCTTAACCAACTGGGCAGCTGGCGGAAGGTAAGAATTTTTATTTAAACACATTATACATAGCGAATATAGTAATTTATTTTAATTTTAGCCGCCATATGAAATTCGATACACCAATGATGTGGAAAAAGCCGCTATGCCATTCCACAGACTGTTATTTTTGCCTCACCACAAACAGTGGGGTAGGAAGATTTTTTAAATGGAACTACGCTCAAGTGGGATCGTTTGCGCTTCCAGTACCACATTCGCATGATGTGCCATATCCAGTGTGCCCTGGTGCATCTCTTCAAAAAGCAGAATCGTCAGAAGAAGAGTCCGAGTCAAATGCAAGCGAATTTGAGCCGGGTGCAAAGCGAAAATTACTGTCACAGGCCGAACTAAACGATTGGGTGCGCGATTTTGGTCTCACTAAGGAGAAATCCGAACTTTTTGCGTCTCGGATGATAGAGTGTGGATTTGCGGCTTCAGAAGTGAAAGTATCAACGTACAGAAACCGTCACAAGGAGTATGCAAAATTTTATACAAAGAAAGACCAAATATGTTTTTGCAGCGACATTTCAGGCTTGTTCCAAGAGCTTCACCAAATTCACAACCCCAACGAATGGAGGTTGTTTATTGACAGCAACAAAGAGAGCTTGAAGGCAGTTCTCTTACATAATGGGAATGAAAAGCCATCTGTTCCTATTGCTCATGCGGTTCATTCAAAGGAGAACTATGAAACTATGGACATTTTGCTGAAATGCATAGAGTATAGGAAATACAATTGGAAAATATGCGCCGACCTTAAAGTTGTGGCCATTCTGTGTGGACTCCAAGGAGGCTATACGCGACATTGCTGTTTTCTGTGCCTTTGGAATAGCCGCGCTGATGATCAGCATTATATAAAAAAAAAATGGTCGGTACGAACGAAACCTGTAGTTGGAGAAGCGAATGTTCAGCGCAAACCACTAATAGAGAACCGTGAAAATATAATACTTCCGCCGCTGCACATAAAATTGGGTTTGATTAAAAATTTTGCCAAAAAATTAGACAAAGAAGGTCAAGCTTTTGCCTATTTACGGTCAATTTTCCCTTACCTTTCGCTGGCAAAAATTAAAGAAGGAGTCTTCGCAGGACCCGAGATAAAAAAAATTTTGAAAGATGAAAAATTCCCAAAGCTGTTATCACCCATCGAAGCCGCAGCATGGAATTCCTTCAGGCTTGTTGTGGAAAACTTTTTAGGAAACAACAAAAGCCCGAATTATAAGGACATAGTTGAGGATCTGGTAAAGAACTATGAAGCCATGGGAGTGCACATGTCACTTAAAATACACTTTCTGCATTCTCATTTGGATTTTTTCCCTGAGAATTTAGGAGACGTGAGCGACGAACACGGCGAGCGCTTTCATCAGGAATTGAAGGCTATGGAACGACGCTATCAGGGCATGTATGACACGGCTATGATGGGTGACTATATTTGGACCCTAATACGTGAGACCGATTGCAGCGAATACAAAAAACAAAGAAGAAGTCAGCAGTTTTTCCACATGGCATAAAATGTACACTTATATCTTTGTTTTTACTAATTTTTTTTGTGCGTTGATTTGCTTAATTTAATTAGTTAGTTTAATTTCGTTAGTTTAGCTAATTGTGCGATACATTGAGCATGTAGTGCTGTAAATAAATTAAAAAATAATATACGAAGACTAATTTGTTTATTTTAAATTAAGTTCAAATGTATTTATTCGTTTGCGTTGGGTAGGTAAGCTGTGCAAATAATGAAAATCAAAAAATCGTGAAATAGAGGAATTTCGGTCGTTTACCAAAAAAATAATAAGTCGGCCATTTGTCATCAGATTTTGTTAAGTAAGGGCTTATTTTCTTTGGAAAAGTGTCAGCTATACGTAAAAAAATTAAAATCGCTGTTAACATCGCGTTTTATATTTTATATGAATTTTTATATGAATTTTTCAGCCACATTTTTACTAAAAAAACCCAGTTTTTTAACCTTTTTAAGCCGCCAACATCAAAACTACTAACCCGATTTGAAAATTTTCTGAAAATAAGTTGTAGACGGCTCAATTGTCTTTAATTTGAGTAGTAGTAGGATAAAATAGGTCAAAGAAGACTAAAGATATGCTCAAAATAGTAAGTGTACCTCCAAAAATTAAAAAAAAAAAATTAAAAAATTTGTATCTCGCAAACCAATCGACAGAAAAATTTTTAAAATTCATTTTCGTGTTCAGTAGGTCCAAATCCATGAGAAAAAGTATGCTAGAACCAAATAACAAAATGGCTGTTGCCTAGTGTTATAGAAAGGTCAAAAAAAGACTATGCAGCCGCCTTAATTTTAAAGCCAAACTTATTGCTGGACGTGATAAAGTCTACTGGGTCAACGGTATGCTGTTGGAAGTTCTGTTGCTATGCTGCAGCATGCCAAGCAGCAGTTGAAACCCACCTCCCTGCAGTCTGGAAAAAAGCCTATGCACACAAAATTTTTAACCAGCAAGCATTTAAAAAAGTATTAAAGAAGAACTGTTACCATGACATGGAAAAAATGTTACTAAACAAGTTACTTTCTATTCCAAGCAGTGTTCGAAAATAAACACTAAATATCGCTTCTTTGTGTTCGGTTCGGTAGATTTGTGGAAAACACAAACGCTAATAGTGTTTGTAAAGTAAATCATTAAAAAAATAACGTTTCCCTGTTTGTCACCATTCAAACACAAAAATAATACTGTTCTTATCCAACTCAACAAAAAGATGAGAAGATTTAATTCTGTTCGGTTTTTTTTTTTAAATCACAAACTTAATTGTGTTCGGTTCAGCTCATTAATGTTCGTTCGTTTCTGTTGTGCTTTGCGCCCTTTTGGCTGGTAAAAAACCCAACATTTTTTACAAAAACATTATACACATACATAAAAAAAATAAAAAAAGCCAGAAAAATAATTTTACACAAGCAAAACATATACACAACACACACACCAGTTGTTTGTGCTGCGGTCGTTGCTTAAACATTCTGTTTGTTTATTTCTTTATCAATGTAAGAAAAGAAACATTATAGAGCATTAAAATATAATGTTTACAGCATCACTAAAACTGTTTTGTTTTTTAACGAAGAACAAAACACTATATGATGTTCGGCACTTTCTTGAAAATAGTTGCGAACGGTATTAAGGGTTGTGTTCGTCTACACAAACACTAAAAAAAAAATAGATATCGTTCTTAGGTGTGTGAGCCGAACGTTAAATAATGTACTGTTTATTTTCGAACACTGCACAATACACACATAGACTGTTCGTGCTGCGGTCGCTGCTAAAATTTTTTGTTTGTTTATTTCTTTATCATTGTAAATAAAGAAACATTAAAGAACATTAAAATATAATGTTTGTCTACAATATCACTTCAATTGTTCTGTTTTTTTTTTTTTTGTAACGAAGAACAGAACACTGAATAATGTTTGGCTCTTTTTTGAAAATAGTTACGAACGGTATTAAGAGTTGTGTTTGTATGCACAAACACTAAAAAACTAGATATCTTTCCTGGGTGTGTGAGCCAAACCCTAATTAATGTTCTGTTTATTTTCGAACACTGAGTCCAAGTATTTGTAAACAAATGCCTCCGAAAGAGCTCATACATTTTTTTGTCGCGCAACAACAAACAACAATTAACTTTGGATAGAGTCAAACCAGCAGCCTCTTAAGGCGGCATATGTCTTTAAAAGGCAGGGAAAGCCATATCCTAGAAATCCATAGATTGGAACACGCAGGGAAGACCAGCTCACATCTGGAAGCGCCAAATAACAACCGAACTTTCAAGTATTAGCTTTATTCAGTAATGATTCGATACAAAATTTACTTCCTTAAGATGCTTTAAAACTGAATTTTGCCATTCAAAAATCGCAATTCACCATCTTCCGGCTTAAACTCGTGTGATACCAAACATTCTTGCTTTTGCAGGATTCCTGCTGATTGCAAACATTTTAGAATTGCAGCTTGAGCTCCCATTTATTTTACATGTTTTTCTTGAGTTTGACTTCAATTTCTATAGATCACTGGGTCCAATTTATCATTTACAAACTTTTTTTCGGTTGACTAGGGCGTTCTTTGTCTTTCGTATCGAAATAAACAAATATAGACAGCACAAACCATCTGTCACATGTAAAAATATATTGAGTATACTAACGATATTTTACATAGTTTAACCTTTTTAACCGTGTTTTAACACTATTAATTTAATGACTTAGAGGTCTCAATAGATCATACAAACGGCTTGGCAAACAAATACTTTGTTACCATTTTGTGTTCGACAATACACAACAAAAAACAAATTTTGTACAAACATTAATTTTTCATTTTTGTTTTGTTGTTAATAAATGCAGACGACGATAGTGCTGCGGCAATTTGGCACGTCATTTGTTTAAATCAGAGGAGAAATATAAAATAAAGGAAAATAATTGGAAGTAGAGAGTGATTTAAAAAACGAGCTGTTTTGTGTCAAACAATGCCGCTTAAAAAATTTGAATTAACGACTGAATATTGTTTCAATGCATCTTCTTCAATATCTTTACTCTGCAAAGTTTTCGCTGAAATTTTTACATTTAGCACTAGACTCACAAAAAGTTTGACAAATATCCAACATGTATGTAAAATATTACAAATTTCTACAGAGACGCTTCAGATGTTTATCTAGACGGCAACTACACAAAATATTTGTGCAAAAGTTAAATTTTGACATGTTTTCTAAGCAATTTGTGTGGTTTATATTTCCCTTTTGGGGAAATAAGTGTCAAATACTTTCCTTCCAAATTACTAAAATATTTATTAAAGACACAAACCATGTGTAAATTATTTGCCATCTATTGAAAATACCGCAAAATCTGCCATTTATTTTTTATTGTATCTATTTCTATCTTCAATACATTAAATAATTAAAACTTTTTAAAATACTTTTCAATTATTTGAAACAATTTTTTTTTCAGTTTTAGTATTATTTAACCAAAAAGTTAGTGTAAATTAAATTTGTACAATTGCCGGATTTTATTTAATAAAAATGTAACTAATTTTTATACAAAGTTTCTTTTTTGTTTTTTGTCTGAATTTATTATACTCAAAGGAAGATTAGTACTCTTGTAAATCTAGATTTAAAGATTAAATGAAAAAGTATCTTTTATACAACAGATTTAGTGCAATTGTACTTACATACACAAGCACATATAAACAGATGGTTAGATGAAAAAACTTATAGATACAAGCCAAAGTTTCGTTGTTTTTGTTTGTTTGGTATCTGCTTGAATAAAAAGCAAGTTAGAGTGCTTTACTCGGCTATGGCGCATCAAGTATACCCTTTAGAGAATTCTTTTGATTTATAAAACTTTTGATTTTTCGTTTCGAAAAGATCTGGGTTTTTAAAATACTTTTCAAAATATTTCTTCCAAAATCGCACAAAAATGTTTTTTAAATCATATTAAGGCCACTTAAACTGAACTTTTATTAAAAATTTTAGGTTTTTTACTCAAATTTCGAAATACCGAAATGCCTTTTTGGTATAACTCAGCTAGTTTTAAACAGTTTTTCTAAAAAAAGAAGCACTTTATATCCAATAGTATCTTAACAACTATGTCAGTGAATTATACAAAAACTATTCAAAGCGGGTATTTCGAGGGACATTTCATGGGAGATGGCGGCTGGGGAGAAAAATAATAAACAGATTGGTTACATTACAATCAAAAAGTAAAAAAGAGATGTAAAGAGAGAATATATGAACAACATTTTAATATTCTAGTTCTTATTTTCTGATTATACTCGTCAACAACTCTTGTGCCGGGAAGGCTACTTCTTAAAGTTATATAAACATAATGCACGATATTAATTGTAAATAAAAAAAAGTTTACTGAGAATTGTCCTATAATTTTTTATTATTATAAAAAGATCTATGACAACTATGTGTCCTCTATACGATGGTCCATATTTCCTGAGACATAATTGAGGTTCAATGTCATTAATGTGCCGAATTATCTCATTCTTCAGCTCTGGAATTGTTCTTGGATTATTGACGTACATTTTTCTTTTAAATATCCCCAAAGAAAGAAGGCCAACGGTGTCAAATTACATGATCGTGCGGCCACTTAATATCGCCACGACGTGAAAAAACACGGCCATGTAATTTCTCGCGCAACAGAGCCATTGTTTCGTTGGCTGTGTGGCAAGTGGTACCATCCTTTTGGAACCACACATTGTCCTCAATTTCTGGCTCACCTCATTTTCGAAGAAGTTCTTAAATTTCTCTCGATTGTGGACAGATTTGGTCAATTATGCGGACCAAAAAAATCACGAAGTGCCCATTTTCGTAAAAGGCTTCATCAATCTTAACGCGCTGCTTAATTGGGTACCTCACCATAGATGAATTTTATAAACACTGCCACAAAGAAATGGCAAATTAAGTTGGGCAAAAACTTGACGTTATAGTGTGACTCACAATTAACTTCGTGCATTATGTTTGGACCACACTTTATAAGGACTAGGTAAAATAATTGGTCGATTTAGTTTATTTCTAATAATTTGATTTTCGTCATTCCAGGTTGTTTCTTATGACCACAATTGTGGTCAGATTACACAGCCCGACAAAATTAAAAAAAATTTTTGCTTCTTTGAATTTATCAACTGATTCTAGTTAATTTGGGTGCGCTGAATTCAAATCTGTAATCAGTTTGTCTCTATCAGCTCTAGTTTTCATGATATAGCTTTTTTATACCCTCCACTTATGACCTCCATTTATGACCGTCTGTTAGTTTTTTCAAAAAATTTTTTCATCAAAATTTCCTATTTACAGTTATGGTAGTTGCCAAAAAAAACATTTTTTCCGTAAAAAAATTTTTTGTGTAATTGCTAGCTGATTAACGGGAATTTTATATGTACAATATTATTGAGAACGTTATTTTTTCTTGTTGCACTCCAATTGAATATCGGAAAAAAAATATTTGAATTAAAAGAATTTTGGGTTAAAAATTTTGTTACGGAAAAAATGTTTTTTTTGGCAACTACCATAACTGTAAATAAGAAATTTTGATGAAAAAATTTTTTGAAAAAACTAACAGACGGTCATAAATAGAGGTCATAAGTGGAGGGTATAAAAAAGCTATATCATGAAAACTAGAGCTGATAGAGACAAACTGATTACAGATTTGAATTCAGCGCACCAAAATTAACTAGAATCAGATGATAAATTTAAAGAAGCAAATTGAGTGTTGGCCTGTGTTATTAATAGTTATTAATTTTCAGTCTTGTAAATTTCCTTTCCACCAAAAATATTCTTGTTGTCCTATTTTACATGACACTTAAGTAACCGTACGCTTTAGAGTCAAATCGATTATTTTATAGACCCTCTTTAGCTTGGCCATTTATCAAATTTTATCGCTAGTTTTTATTACAAATATTACATAAAGCCCATTTAATGCTAAATTGACAAAACAATGTCTTAACATTTTATAAGGACTTAAACAATTTTATATTGTGGGGATAATTTGAGGTCATATTAGGTTTTTATCACAGCTCATCCCATTTATAAACTCATCTTGCTGAATTTTATTAGTTTGTATTAGAGTTGGGCAAAATCGTTCCGACCGATCCGTTTGATCAAAGGAACTAGGTCGTTCCTTTCGTTCATCGTTCCTGTTTTTTTTCTTTGAACAATGAATGAACGAGGAACGATAAAACTTCTTTGTCGTTCGTAAAAACGTCAATAAAGAAAAATTTGTTATTGTTTGTTGTCATGTTGTGGCGTAACGACTACATTAATAATAATTTTATAATATCTTAAATGTTTGTAAAAAATAATAACTGTTTTAATCCTGTTTTAATCTGCGCGTAATGCCGTTGCTGGTGGTGAACGAGTGGTATATTGCTAAAATAGATTGCTTTGAATCACATCAGTAATTGATTTAATTAGAAATTTTTTATGTGTCACGATCTAAATACACAAAAGTCGGCAACACTGATCAACACACAAAAAATTAACCTACAGAAATACATGTGATGATTGTGATGATTCAACGGATTGCAATTGCGGAACGAGGAACGATAAAAAAGGAACTATTGAAAAAGTCCGCACCGTTCCTTTTAGGGAATCGTACAATGGAACTAGGTCGTTCCGGAACGACGCAACTCTAGTTTGTATATTCTTGAAAATATGTTTGATGGAAATTTATAGCATCTTTTCCCCGGCCTCTCTAGGGCCTTCGAAAAACCAGTTTCAGCAATCGCACGGACAGACAGACAGACATTGGTTAATAATCTTTCCTACTCATAAGAATCCAGAGTATATATCAATACCCCAATGCAATGGAGTTATAATGCATAAATTGTCGATTTTAAGTTAGTTTAAGTGATAAATACAATTTTGTAATGGGTGTTTTTTTATCTGCATGCAAACTTTCCATATCGATAACTATGATTTGACAGCTCAGAATGTCTAACTGTATCGACATTAATGTTCATTAAGGTTTGGCAATTGAAAACTTAATTCGGATTTTTTTCGATTTCACCTTTTCTGCTATGTGACTCTATTGCATTGAGGTATCGATATGTCCAAGATAAAAATTGTAGGAAGAACAAACGAAATGACAAACTTGTATACATATTCCCTTTCCACCCACGGAGAACAGTATAAAAAAATCTTTTCCTGCAAAAACTATATTATAATTAGCCACAAATGCTGTCTAAAGTAAAATACACACAGGTGTAGTTGAGGTTATTAAAGAAAATAAAAAACAATATCTTTGGTTTGGAAAATAAGTTTCAACTTAATACCAACAACAGGTAAAACCGGTCAAACTAAAGAAAGACAGAGAGAGAAAGATAAAAGAAATGTAAGCTGCAGATAAAAGTTTTGTTTGGTAGACAAATGCGAAAAAAATCGTTTAAATATCTTTTGTATTGCGGAACTGTAAATAATTCTTTTTATTTGAATTAAAAAGTATAAGCAATGAAAATTTTAAACGAAGAATGTTAAAGTGCTTTAATTGGATGTGCCGAATCTTAACTACCCTATTGAAAAACTAATTGTTTCTAAACTTATATGGCATGATCCTTTTCCGGAGAATATTTGTATAGTTGCAAGGTGAAATTAAAAGTCGATTTCGCTTATTTTTAAAACCAAACAAATCTCTTATAAAAGGTGGTCCGACCATAATGCACGATGTTTATTGTGAGTCACACTATAACGTCAAGTTGTTTGCCCGACTTAATTCAATATTACTTTGTTTCAGTATTTGATAAATTCAACAATGTAGAGTTACACAATTGAGCAGCGCGTTAAGATTGTTGAAGCTTTTTTCGAAAATGGGCGTTCAAATAAATATGCATTGTGTGCACTTTGTAATTTTTTTGGTCAGCATAATCAACTTAAAGTGTCCACAATCGGGAATATTGTGTGCGAAAATTTTAGCAAACCGGGTCTGTAGGAGACCTGGGGGTCTGTATAAGAACTTATTTATACAGACCCCCAGTCGGTGCGGTTTATGGGCTGGCGGCGTCATCGAAAAGAAGGACGGCCAAGCAGTTACCGTGATTGGTGTTCGCTATCGCGAGACGATAACGGACTTCTTGTTGCCAAAAATTGATAATATGAACCTGGACGATATGTGGTTCCAACAGGATGATGCCACTTGCTACAAAGCCAACGAAACAATGGCTTTTTTGCGTAAGAAATTCAATGGCCGTGTTTTCTCATGTCGTATAATAATAAAAAAATTTTGAAAATTCACTGAAAACTTTTTGTTTATTTAACATCGTGCGTTTTGTTTGGACTCAATTTCAAAAGCCCTGCTTGTTTTGTATAGACACTATTTTACAAAAACCGCCCCTGCAACCGGGGGTATGTAGGAAAATATTTATAGGAAATTTTACCTTTCGCTAATTTCGGAATTTAATATAGTTCAACATTGACAGATGTCTTGGATCTTGGATGACCAGAGTTCCTATCTGGAAGCATGGGAGTCAGCAGCCCCTAGAGACACGGCTAAGGTCTGACTATTGATAAGTGGCTACACGCCGTGTTGACCCGAACCCACGTTGATTTCAGCACTGACGAAAAACAATGAATAAACCAAAGTCCGTGAGTGAGTGTATAATCCGGCAATGAAATACAAACTTTCTTTGCTTTTTAGCTCGAGCTATCTAGGGATAAAAGCATTTTCGGCATTTGTTCTTACGTAAAAGCTTTTTTTCTTACTACTTAATTTCAAAAAATTATGTTTTAAAAAGATAACTTCAATTACCATCTATCAATTTGCAACAATTTTAACAGCACTTCTCTTCTTTTGTAAAGGAAGCATATGTGGCCAATTTTAACAAGCTTTTGTTAATATTTCGACCCGCATCTTTATTTTAAGCTTAATGTTAATACACAGACAGACGGACAGGCTTTATTCGAGCTTAAAAGTGATTCTAAGTCCACAAGTATACGAAAAGTTCATCATTAGAACAAACGCTTAATACTTTTTCCATCTATGCAAGGGTACAAAACAAAACAAAATATATTTCTAAAAAATAATATATTTTTCAGAAAATATTGAAAATTCAACGAAAAAAATAGTCGTTTTAAAATTGCTAGAAAATCGTTGTTTATGGCTAAAATTGCTTGGAATTTTTGAAACGAATGAGAAATGCTGTACTTTCCATCTTCACTAAAAATTAATAATTTATATGGAGCAAAAAAAAAAAAACTTCGCTACATGTCCTCTTTTTATCATATATTAAAAATGTTCATTTTAAAACTGCTAGAAAATCTTTGTTCATCACTAAAATAACTTAAAATTTTAGAAATGAACGAGGTATGCTGTACTTTTGTTCTTCAATAAAAATTACTAATTTATATGCAGCCAGAAAAAAGTTCGCTATATGTCCTTTTTTACCATAAGAAAAAAATGTTATGTTCTCTTAAGATTTTCGGTAAAAAAAAGATTCTATAAAGATAAGATAACCAAATCTGTAAGACATTTTACATTGAACTTCTTTTTCATTATCATTTTTATTAGAAATATGTACAATCCTTTATAATAAAACTAGCATTTATAGAAAAAAAAAACATATCCATAATTTCTTTAATTCCATATATTAAAAAAAAGCCCTGCACTTACGAAATATAGAAAAACACTAAAAAAATAATTAAATCCAACACAGAGGTTTTACTTTCAAGTGGCAGTTTCAAAAATAAAGTGTACCTTTGAGTACTGAAAGAAAAACAAAAAGTAGCCAAAACTAAGAAAAAAAATTACAGCTAAAACTAACAACCAGAGTAAAAAGGATTTAACAAAAAAGTGGCAGTTTTAGTTTCAACCCATTTAGAGATAAACTCTTTTTTTTTGTTCTTGCTTAGCCATAGTTCTTCATATGCTGAATTTTAAGCTGGCAGTTGGTAGTTTTTTTTTGTTAGTCCTTATAAACTTTTAGAAATACCATTTGGCTAAAGTACTCACAGTTAGTTGGGGTGTTTAATGCTTGTTGCTTTTTTGTTCAGCTTTTTTTTCGTGGTACTTATTTTTCTTTCATAACATTTAGAAAATGCGTGTGGAAAAAGAGCAAAAAATAATTTTGGAATTAAATTTATTTCACATATGCTTAAATAGTTGAAGCTTATTTGTTTTGCAAGGAAGGAGGTGAACCTGGGTTTTTTTAGGTTTCTGTAACGCTTAAATAAGCAGCACTTTGCGTTTCATTTAAAATGTATAAAAAAACTAAAATGAATTATTATATACGATTTTTTTATGCCCTTCACCAGGAAAAAAAATTATATTACCTCACGGTTTTTCTTAACCCGCCGGTGCATGCCCCAAACAAATCCCATTCTTACCGGTTAAATTAAGCCCTATTTCTACGCCAGAGTCTTGAAAAATCGGATATTTTGGATACAAACTGTCTTCAAATTGTTGATGATCTCACACACATAACTGCTATGTTTTATTTAAATGTGAAGATAGAAATTGCCTAATAATAGACCGTTAACATACTAAATAAGATCTTGAATAAAAATTTTTAATTTTACATACGTAATGGTAAACAAAGTCTTCCCTCATTTACTACATGCGGTGGTGGAGGGTGTTATCAAAGTTATATAAAGAATTATTTTAGTACAATTATACAGATTTCAGCTACATTTCCTTTTTATTTGGTGGCTTATAGGAAAAAGAAGCTAAATAGTTTTTTACTTTTTAAAATGAAATTTACTTTATTTTTTTTTCTCAATTCCAGCAAAAACTGCAGCACACTTCATAAGTTTCTTGTGAAAGAAAACTTTTAAAATAAGTTTTGCAATGGCTTAAATGTTGAGAGTTTCTTTTCAAGAATTTGTAAGAATTATATTAAAATTAAAGATATGGGTAATTTTCATCATGATGGCTTAAAAATACCAATTTTTTTTTTTAGTTTTGCTAATGGCACATTTAAGTAATTGTAGGTGAGTATCAGTGTTGTCAACTTTTTTCACACTTTTCACTTTTTTGGATTATTTTTTTTTGTTATGACCAACAAGCTCAACCTTGTGCGCTTTGCTACCTTTTAAATAAAAAAAGAAATTTTTTTTTTTAAAATAGATCTCATAAAAGGATAACAAAGCTACTTGTTCCAAATTTGGTAACTTTTAAATTTTTGACAGATATTTTGTAAAAAATTTAGATACTTAAACTCATGGTGAAATAAACAGGTGACAGCACTACGCCAGATGACGATTTTTTGCTCTTGCATTGTTTGTCTAGGTTTATGTCAAAGTTTTGTTTATGTTTACAAAAAGTCCACGTTTTGTGCTGTGATTTTTGTTTTTTATTAAAGTTTTTGATAATTTTGATAAGATATTGACCATATTTCAAAAGATTTTGTTATTCGTGCTTAATTCCCAGTTTTTATTATTAATAAAAACACTTGAAATTTATTGTTGATGGGATAAGCTATTCCTATGCGCATTTCACTGGTTGCTTAGGCCAGATCATCAGGAAACTTCATCCATAAAGATTTTAGAAAAACTAAAGATATTAAACCAAATAAAACTGTTAAGCGTATAAGACTTATAGCAACAGTTCTACTTGTAATAATATCAAAGTTTAAACAAAACACATCAACAATACTCAGTGGGTTTATCTCATCTTACATTCCCCACTACAATTAGTTGAAATTCTCTCAACATTAATTGTAGTTGTAAGTAGGTTATATAAGTCTTATACGCTTAACAGTTTTATTTGGTTTAATATCTTTAGTTTTTCTAAAATATTTATGGATGAAGTTTCCTGATGATCTGGCCTAAGCAACCAGTGAAATGCGCATAGGAATAGCTTATCCCATCAACAATAAATTTCAAGTGTTTTTATTAACAATAAAAACTGGGAATTAAGCACGAATAACAAAATCTTTTGAAATTAAAATTTTGTATTCCCAAAAATTGAAATTACTTTTTGATAATAAACAGGCAAGTGCACGGCCTAAAAAACACTTAATTGACAACATCTTTTGTAAAGTTGTTGTTGTTTTTATTTTGTTTTTCTTAACCTACTTACAACTACAATTAATGTTGAGAGAATTTCAACTAATTGTAGTGGGGAATGTAAGATGAGATAAACCCACTGTGTATTGTTGATGTGTTTTGTTTAAACTTTGATATTATTACAAGTAGAACTGTTGCTATAAGTCTTATACGCTTAACAGTTTTATTTGGTTTAATATCTTTAGTTTTTCTAAAATATTTATGGATGAAGTTTCCTGATGATCTGGCCTAAGCAACCAGTGAAATGCGCATAGGAATAGCTTATCCCATCAACAATAAATTTCAAGTGTTTTTATTAATAATAAAAACTGGGAATTAAGCACGAATAACAAAATCTTTTGAAATTAAAATTTTGTATTCCCAAAAATTGAAATTACTTTTTGATAATAAACAGGCAAGTGCACGGCCTAAAAAACACTTAATTGACAACATCTTTTGTAAAGTTGTTGTTGTTTTTATTTTGTTTTTCTTAACCTACTTACAACTACAATTAATGTTGAGAGAATTTCAACTAATTGTAGTGGGGAATGTAAGATGAGATAAACCCACTGTGTATTGTTGATGTGTTTTGTTTAAACTTTGATATTATTACAAGTAGAACTGTTGCTATAAGTCTTATACGCTTAACAGTTTTATTTGGTTTAATATCTTTAGTTTTTCTAAAATCTTTATGGATGAAGTTTCCTGATGATCTGGCCTAAGCAACCAGTGAAATGCGCATAGGAATAGCTTATCCCATCAACAATAAATTTCAAGTGTTTTTATTAATAATAAAAACTGGGAATTAAGCACGAATAACAAAATCTTTTGAAATTAAAATTTTGTATTCCCAAAAATTGAAATTACTTTTTGATGATATTGACCATAATTAAATAAAAATTGGCTAAAAATTTATTTATTTCATCACGTTCAGCGGCAGGCTTTGATTTTTGTTTAATGTATTTTTTGACGTAACCGGTTATGTAATTTCCATTTTTGTTGTAATGTTGTATTTGTTGCCGTAACGATGCCACCTGCTTATTCCACCATGCTTAAACTGTTACCGTTCCCCAGGTGTACAGAAATTTTTTTTATTTTTACTTTGTATGGAAGATGTCACGCCCAGTGTTGCCACGACCAAAAAAAATTTGTAACCAAAATGTAAAAATAAAGTAACCAAAAGCGAAAAAAGTATCCAAAATTATTTTGTATTAAATGTACTATTTTATTCGCACTTCAGTTGAAAAATATGTCTAAGGAAGCAATTGTGTATGTTTCTATCTTGAAGAGTCATAAACCGCTGGACCGATTCTTATAAAGTTTAACGGTTTTTTGCCGATGGTCTGTAAAGAACAATAGCCTACATATATAATTTTTCGAAATTTTTAAATACTCCTTTACATAGATAACATTAAGTTTTATAAATTTTAAAAATCTTATGAGCTAGAGCTTTCATCCTTTTAATATGAATAGCAAGTAAAAGTTTTTAAGTCTTGCTGTGTTATATGTTTATATGAAGATGCCCGGCGGAAATAGAATTCTTTTAAACGGGATGGAACCGGAAGAGCCTTGGCCTTATCGGTTATCTAAAAAAGTGTTCCAGTTAGACCTATGAAGAATTAAAATTAGCAGATATGGCCATCTACAGTTTAAAGTATATACTTTTTATGTATTTAAGTTGATAGTCTGTAAAAGTTGAAGCTTTTTTAAGTAGATTAAAAATTATTAGAATTGGTTGCAAAAATATAGCACACAGTTTTTTACCCCCCGCTTTCACATGCAAGTGCACTCGAAAAACTAAATACACTCACACTTTTCCACTAACATTCACACAATTTTTGTACTTTCAGCCAATACAGCCGATTGGCTTCTCGATTTTTCGTTGATAAAACGTATACACTACTTCCAAGTTGCATGTGGAAACGAAGGGAGCGGGAAATTTTTTTTCCAAAACAAAAAATTGGTTATTTTTGTGTTGAAAAAAGTAGCCAAAATTGAAAAAAGTACACAAGTACACATTGGAAAAGAAAGTAACCAATTTTGGTTAAAAGTAACCAAAACGGCAACGCTGGTCACGCCTACTACTCTTATTAGGCTTGCCAGATTAAAATTTTCAAAATTTTTGACATACACTAAAAATAATCTTGATTTTGAAAAGAATTCTTGACAATCAAAACTTTCTAAAAAAACTTGTATAAAAAAAACACAATTGTTAAAACCAGTTAAAAGAATTCAAGCAAATAAAATCCGTATTAGCACCAGAAAGTTTTCTACGCTTGTTTCAGCTGCTTAATTTTTAGTATTGAGACGAGTTTCTGTTTCAAATCAGCATTTAAGTGTTGTCAAATTAATAGTGTTGAATAAAGAAAACATAGTTTTAATCGATTTTTAAACAAATATATGTACTAAAACAAAACGATGAAATGTTTATTATCATTTAACATAGCTTTGTTAAGGGAGAACTGTAAACTAATTTAAAAAATAATAAAGTGTTGTTTGGCTGGGCTTTTAAAAATCTTGGCAAAACATATTTTTCTTGATTCTTGACAAGCAGTAAAAATTCTTGTTAATAAAGGAAATCTAGACCGTCTGGCAAGCCTAACTCTAATCCAGCCCACTTTTTGCCAGAGATAACCAGGAATTGTTTTCTAAATTTAAATATTTTTACTGTTATCGTTCTCCAAATGTACAGCAATTTATATTTTTACTTTTTATGGAAGATGTCACGCCCACTTTTCTAATCCAGCCCACTTTTTGACAGAGATATCCAGGCAATGTTTTCCAAACTTAGTTACTTTTAATGTTACCGCTCTTCAGGTATATAGTAATTTTTATTGTCTTTGTATGGCAGGTGCTACGCCTACTGCTCTAGTCCAGCCCACTTTTTGAGAGATTCAACAAGCTGTTTGTTTTTAAATTTGAATACTTTAACTGTTAACTTTCTTTAGATGTACAGAAATTTGTATTGTCTTTGTATGGCAGATATGACGCCCACTTTTCCAAATGTGACAGAATATAAAAACATCTATATTTCCTTTGTATGGTCATAGCAAAAACGTAGTGAAATAGATGATTAGAGAATAAAAAAAGTTTTAATTCTATAGCTTTCATCTAAAAACTTACAAGTTGCCGTAAAAATCTTGCTGTTTTTTCAACGTCTTAGTTTTTAAATTACTTAAATATTCTTGCTCGATGATACTGAAAAAGTTAGAAGGAAGACTTAAACGGCAACACATCCTCGACCTACAATTTCGTAAATAATTTAAAAGTTTTCGAAATATAACTTAATAATTTTACTTGCAAATAATTGTATAAAATCTTAAAATGATGTTCTAAAGGAGTTGTTGTTCTCAATGGAGTCCAGCAACTTATGCAATTCTTTATTGTATTCAATTTGCTTATTATCCTGAAAAAAATTTTTAATTCAAAAAAAATGATTTTAACTAAAAATCACTTTTTAATCTTAGCTCCTTATATTGTTTAACTTTTTAAAGTTTTTAAAAATAAGCTTAAGAAACCAAAATTTATCTGACACGAATCCAGCTAAACATGGTAAAATTTTGTTCTAGTACCAATAAATTGAATAAATTTCACTTTTATTGAAAAGCATTTAGCATTATTAAAATTTCCTTATACTTAAACATAATTATAATAAAAGTTTGTATAAATTTGATTTAAATTATAAAAAATAATTTTACTTAAATTTACTCTTACCATTATCTTTTTTTCTGTGGTGGGGGGAGGCAGGATTTGCAAAAAAGCTACCGGCTGTTAGATGAGTTTTAAAACAACTAAAATTCAAATCAGCAAAATTTCATATAAATATTGCGGCTTTAGACAATTATGTATGTAATTCTACATGTGTGTATGTATGTATGCTTGTAGTAGTATAAGTATTTCGTAACCCAGCAAACACATATTTGAAAAAAAAAACACATTTGATTTTAAATCGTTTTTTATTTTTGCAGCTAAATTTCGTGTTGCTTATGAAGAAGTATTTTTGTATAGCAAATAATTCCGACACAAAACAATTTTTAATGTTAAATATTTCAAATTTATATAATTTTTATAGCAATAACATGAATTTGCTCATGTTTAAAAATTCCAAACACATACACTTGCGTTATTAGTTACACATGTAATAAAAATGTTAATCACGTACCAAATTAACAGCAACATATAACCACACATAACACACACGTACGCACTTTTTAAAACATTTTAATGTTGAAAAAGGAAAAAAAAAAAACTCTAACCCAGCAAACAAAAATAAAAGGTTTGAAAATTTACGTTGATTTTTTGCCTGTTTTCTTTGAATATTATAGAGATATTAAAAGCTAGATTTCCTTTTGAAGGCCAACATTAATCTCAAATCTTTATCAAACCATTTTCTAACGTTTGGAGATGGCATTCCCTTTGTATGTGTATGTGAGATACCCAGCAAATGTTATTTTAATAAATTTTTTAATACTTTTAGAAAATAAATTAAAAGTTTCTTGAAAATTGTATTATTCTAAAATGATTTGGAACTACTTTTTTGAATGCGTTTAATTTCTTGTTGTAAATGCAACTCATTTTTGAAAATGTAATATTATATTAAATCTTTTTTTAAAAACTATTGAAGAACTTTTCTCAAGGGAAATTTGAAAAAAATTTCTAACGTTTGAGAATCGGTTTGTCTTTTTATCATTATTAAACCAATTAAAAAATTTTGAGTTTTTTAGGAACTCAGAAAATCTCTAACCCAACCTTTTTTTCAAATACTATCGGGAAATCGTTGAACAATATCATAACTCTGACAGCCAATTTTACCAAGTTCAGTTAAAACTAACTATTACTTTAACATCCAACTAACAATATGTTTTTGACAGTTATAACTAATAGTTAATTATAACTGAACTTGGTGAAATTGGCCGTTAAATGATTATCAAATAAGTTTTTAACCTAAATAGAAGAGGCCTGATTTCTTATCATTCTTAAAAAATATATAGTTTTTGTTTGCTGGGAATTGGACTAATGTTATGCTTAACCCTTTTTTTATTAAATGCTTTTGTTTTAGAAATGAGTTTGATTTTAATTCATTCTAAAATTGATATAAAAGGTATGTATTTGTTGCACAGCAGAAAAGAACGTTGCTATATGGTCACTTCTAACAAAATTATTGGGGCGTGTGCTGGAAATCTCAAACGCAAAACGCAAGAATTTGGAGGATGTTTTTAATACACTTTTAATCTAATTTTTAAAATTTTTGTTATAAATTTCTGTTTAATAGATAAATGTTTGTATAATATTTGTCATAAAATTCTTTTATTACAGAAATCTTACTAAAAACGAATTTTAAAATTCTTGCGTTTTGCGTTTGCGGTTTCCAGCACATCCCTGATTGTTAACGAAAACCTTTTTTAACATACTTTAGTTACTTTAACTATATTATTGTCAACACCAACTATATTATGCTTAAATTAGTTTTCTATCATGAAGCTACAACTATATTATGGTTGCATCTGTACATGTATTGGCTAATAATAACAATTATTTATATATTACTTCATTTATTACAATTTTAAATTAACAATAACATTTTCCTCTTTTCCAAGAGCAACATTTTTATACTTTTGTAAGTGTATAACATATTATTGTTGTAGTTAACTATAACATGTTCTTCTTCAAGGATACCTAATTTTATTATCATATCGAGCCCTTACTGCAAAAAAGCTTAAGCGACAAAAACACAAATTTATAGGAGAAGGTTTTTTTTAATTATTTCATACAAATTTTGTATGAAGGTTGGCGCTTAAGCTAAACTTATTTTTTCTATAAAATCGTAACGGTACCTTATATGACCATGACATTTTAGGAGATGATGCAAGTGTTGCGAATAATTTCATTTATAAAAAAAAAACGAAAATAGAAAATGATGTCGCTTAAGCTTATTTTACGGTAAGGGCCAATACCGGTGCCACAATTATGAATAAAATAACCAAAGTATGTTCATTATGGTAACAATGTGCTTAGAAATTTTTTATTAAAATTATGTAATTTTTTTGTGCATAACGAAAAGTGTGTTTTTTTTAACGTGTGGAAGGAACCCCCAGCAAATGGAACGAAGTTTCTTTTTTTTTTGATTTTTAAACATTTCCAAATTTTTATTAACGTTCTGCACTTGCTAAGAACTCTAAAAATTTCATGTCAAATATTTTGTCAAACACTATTGAGAAATTCTCAAGAATGCTAAAATTTTCAAATGATTATTAACACTTTTTAAATCTTAAGCGTTAACTTTGCTGGGAAATCACTGATACGACATTAGAAAAGAGTGTGTTAGTGTATGCATGTTAAACATGTAAATGTTTGTTGTTTTTTTTTATCATTTAACAATTATAATAAAATAAATTTCATGATTTTAAGTTTTTGTTTTTTTTACCCTAAAATATTGCTAAATGTTCAATGTTTGTTCGAGTTTTATTGTGTGCGTTTAGTGAAACATTAAAGCACATACACATACATACACACACATATTTACATAAAGATTTTATAAACATGAAATATATTTAATATTTAGGTACTTTTTTTTGTATTTCGGTTAAATTTAAATACACATTGAACAATAATAATAATACAATTGGCAATAATTTAATTACAAAAAACACATTTAAGCTTACCCAGGTTTATTTGAAAGATATATTGTTGTTGTAGTTTAAAGTGATGTGGAAGTAGTGGTAGTAGTAAAAAGAGTAGTTGGTGTGGTAGAAAAGAAAGAGTTATTGTAGTAAAAGAGGTAGGTGGTGGTGTTAGTAGTAAGAACTAAAATTTATGTGTTAGGAAAAGAATATTTTAAAAAATTATTCCTAAAAAGAGGAGCTTTATACTGGATTTTATTTTGAATCGGTTTATAATTTCGATATTCACAATTTCCAAAATAGAGTTTTATAAAAACGTTGTTGTGTTTAAATGTACGATAAAATATTTTCTAAGCATTTTAAGCAATTTGGTTTTTTTTTTTGTAAAAAATTAGTCAAATTTTAAATTATTCAAAATATGGACCATCATTATCTTAATGTCTTGTTCCATCTTTCTTGCAACACAAGAGTTAAATAAAGAAAATAAGCCACTTTTGAATTGCCTGCCCTGAAGTTGATTATATATGACCGTGAAAGCGTTCTGCATCAGTGTAAGCAAATGGTATTTGGGCCAGGGCAAGGTTTGAACTTTTAGGCAGCGGAGGCAAAACTTCTCAATCGCTATTTTCTAAATAGTTTTTAATTGGACTTTTAATTTTAAGGCTTTATAACCAGCCGCTTTTTATGAGTTTTCCGGCCAATTATGTGTGGTTCTGGTCGCCTGTAATTTTCTGGCTTAATATCTTGCAATAATTCGAAATCATTAGGTTCCACCAAATAAAAAGTTGGCGGGCTTAATTTACGATTTCTTGCCCATCGGGCTATCGAATTAAATTAATTCTGTCTCTCCTTTTTTTAGCAATTGGTTTTTTCATTTCACAGTTTTTTTTGCGATATGTTTTTTGTATTAATTTTTTTCTTTTGCACAATTTGTCCATTTTTTTTATAAAGCTCTTCTTTTTCAGAAATATTTAATAAACAAAGTGTCAATAAAAAACTTAAACAAAATTAAAGCTCTTATAAAAAACTTGGTAGTTAGATAAAAAGTTTATTTTGGGATTTCTTAAACATTTTTTTAAAGTAAATAATTTATACATATATTTTTTTTTTATTAAGGGTCATTAAATAGTTGACAGCAGTGTTGTTGGGTG
Source organism: Pollenia griseotomentosa (assembly GCA_963931875.1). Taxonomy (NCBI): domain Eukaryota; kingdom Metazoa; phylum Arthropoda; class Insecta; order Diptera; family Polleniidae; genus Pollenia; species Pollenia griseotomentosa. The sequence continues at coordinate 189,941,897 of OZ007561.1, forward strand.
GGTGATTTATGTATGAATTTCTGTATTTTTTTGTGGTTAAAAATGTTGTTGAGGTGCGCTTAAATGTCATGTTTATGTTAAAACGTTAATAAGAAAATGATTTATTTAATTGTGAATTTAATTTACTGTAAAATTTCATAATAATGAATTTCATAATAAGATATTATTATTATTTTTTTTAGCGTTTAATTGGAACTAAATTTAGTAAAACAAATAATTATTTAATTTCTTTTTTTAAGTTAAATTTCATTTTATGTTGGATGATGAAGTTGCTGATTTTGAAGCTTTTGATAATTTTTAAGTAGGTGGTTTCAAATATAGAGGAAATTAAGGGAAACTGTTAAAAATTAAAATATTTTGAAAGTAATTTTAATACCAGTCCCACTGTAATACATCTTATTTTTAATATTATCTATGCATATAAGTCATATTTTTAATAGATAGTTCAAATAATTATTCTATGTTTACCAGTTCTAGTAGATTGGAAACAATGTTTGTCGTATGAATAACATTTTAATTAAATATTAATCATACGCATTACGGAAGGGAAAAATTTAAAAAAAATATTCTCGCCAAATAAATTCCCCTATAATAAAAGTATTCACAAATTAAAATTTAACTACAAAATTTTTTCCCTTTTTCCTAACAAATTTATGGAGAAGGCAAGATTTAATGAAGAACAACTGTTTTTTTTTTTATTAAATTTTAGACAATTTGTTATTTAATGTTATTAATTATTATATAAAACAATAGATATATCGTAAACAAATCATAAACAGTCACAATTGAAAATTTTCCAAAGTTCAGGAGAGGCAAAAACTGTTTTTATTTGTTGAAATCTTTTAAAGAAATTGAGAACCACAGTAAAAAAAAACTCTCTTAAAAGAAAGTTTACTATATTTTTTTTTAATTTTGTGCTGTAATTTTCGAAAAAAGAGGTAATTTTGAGTTGTGACTCTTTACACGCAAAGAAAAAACAAGAGCAACATATTATGATAAGATTAATGATTGCAGTCACCATATTGCGATAAGTATTGAATCATATTATGACCAAATATATTCGTAATATTACATCATAATATTTTTCCCTTAATAATATTCTTATCCTGTTATTCATAATAAGTTAAGAAGTAATCATATTATTGTCATGTTAATCAAACCAAATGTAGAAGTAAACCTATTAAAATACGGTGGTGCTGTCACAACAATAAAAAAAATTAATTTTTTTTGCATCGATTTCTTATTTTGTGGCACTTTACAATTTTTTTTTATAGAAACTTGGAATTATTTCCTTTCGTAGGTTACTTTATATTATATTCAACATTTTTTATTTTTCGAATTTATTCTATGAGCTAAATTTCAGTTATGTATTTTATAAAGCTTTTTTGTAATAGTTCTATTCCTTAAATTTTTAGGAATGACTTTTTTTTATGAACGAAAAAAAATTAAAATTTTCATTTTTAAGAGAATACTTGGTTGGGGCTATAAACACTATATTGAAAAAAAAAAAAAAAAAATCTTTCGAAGTAACTGTACAAGAGCTTACCTAAAAAAACGGTTAGCACCACTGGAATTAGGTTAAAATACTTAGTGCCCGGCTTGTATGTTTTTTTGTAACTAGCACAGTGCACTTATTGCTTAAAATTACAATATTAAAATTTTTTTAAGATTATTTTTTTAAGGTTGCAAAAGAAAAAAAAATTAAATTTTAAATAAGAAAAAAAACACCTGCTTAAAAGTTTCAGGATTTTTAAAGAATTTTTTGAGGTATTATATAAAAAAATCAGTCAAATAAAAAAATAAGTTTTTGACTTAGTCCGTTTTTAAAATTTAATATTTGAAGAGATATTGAAGAAATAACTCAATACATTCGGCTAATTCGGCGAAATTATGACATTTTGAATATGACATAACTTTTGCAAAAAAAAATTTTTTTTTCGTTCATATGTGTTCCTTAGTCTGAGTTCATACGGCTCTTTCTTTATTGAAAAGATTGCTACTTTATAGGCGAGAGGGGCGAGGGGGAAAGAAACGAGTACACACATGCCTGAACTGTCTTTACGTTTTGCTTTCTTATTCGTTGTTTAATTTTGTTTTTGTTTTCATACGCACGAATATACAAAATAAAAATCAGGGTGTCGACATGACATGAATCATTTGAACACCAATTCTTGTTCAAAGAAGAAAAAGGAAGAATCTTTTCAATAAAGAAAGAGCCGTATGAACTCAGACTTATAAGGTAAAAGGAATCTTCTCACCAAATTTCATTAAAATCGGAAGGGGTCGTGTCCCACTCTTTGTCGTTTTGAAATGGAATTACCCAAATACCATTTCTTTATTTTTTTAATTTTTTTAAACTTGTTTTTTTTTTCATGGATATATTTTTTAATTGTTGAAGCACCCACTAACAAATAATTCGATAGGCATATTTAAAACCAACGACACAACTGATTAAATTATTTGACAAATGGCACTAACAAAATATTATTAGAATAAACATACTATGATTACACGTAAAGAAAGTTGTCATGAAATGGTTATGAGTAATATTATATGTTTTCAAAGTAATCATTATTTAGTTGTTAGAAAAATGATTATTTTTTGATCAACAATAATCAAATTTATAATTGCGGTAATCATTTAAATGTTTACAGTAACTATAATATAGTTGATATTAAATAAAAATAACAATTATTTGTCTTCAATATGCTTTAAAATTTTGATCTATTTAACTTAATAATTTAAACAAATAGAAATCAGGAATATTTCCCTCTTCCCAGCTAGCATTTTGTATCATAATCGAATCTTTTAGGAATCAGCTTCACAAGCAAAAATAACGCATATAAGCCCATTTTAGAAAATAAATTATACTCTCGTTCTGGGAAAATGATACCCTGCCCATGAATCTCCTCAAAGAATCATTTGTGATACAAATTTCTAATTCTTTTTTGAGCATATGAATGAATCTTATGTATCAATCGCTCTAGTGATAAATCAATGTTCAATTCAAAACATTTAATAATCATTATTTAAACATATAAAGGAATTATATATTTATTTATTTTTATTAAACATATTTAACCAAGAAATACACTATGGATATGAATCCCTTTTCAATCGCTCAAGTGATAGATCAGTTTTCAATCATCAAATGTGACCTGAGATGCTGATATGCTAACTGGGTTTTTATAAATTCATTTTTTTCTTTAAAATTAAAATTTTCACTTTTTGTTTAACATTTTACATTGAAAACTTAAAAAAAATTCTTTTGTTCTTCTTCGTGTAGTGTTGCCGTTGTTTCTACAACAAACGTTGTCACGTATAAAGCTGTGCAGATTTCACAATTGTACTCATTGTTGTACTCATAACAACTATAAAAAAACAGGTGCTAAACCTTCCTAGTTACGAATTTAGCTTCAGGAGAAATAGAACTGAGCTAGAGCTGAACACTTCATGTGCGAAAAAATTAATGTTTTTAACTCCCTCCCATTCATTGACATCAGTTTACCTCTTATTTCCTCTATATTTTACTTTTAATTAAAACATAATCTATTGATAACGTGATATAATAATTTAGCTGATTTTTTCAGTTGCATTTTAATCTTATTGTTTTAGCATTTTGACTGGAAGCTTTAATTTCGCAATACACAGAGACACAAATACAATGAAATGCAATTATGATTTATTTAAATAATACAATGATAACAAATTGTAGCTTTTTCTTGTAGGTTGTTTTTACTAATTAAACATTTATTCATACATATATACGCATATAAATACATACAAATACACTAATATAAATATTGTTTATGTATTGCATTTAAATTAATTGCAAATATGATAAATTTAAATTTTTTAATGATAAACTATTGATTTTTAATTAAAAGAAATCAATATGATGATTAAAATAAGAATTTAATTGTAATTATTTTGCAACATATTTATGTATATGTAGTCATCATGATGATAATAATGATTAAGTTTAACTTAATGTTCATAAAATTGATAATAATTGGAAAAATAGATATTTATGATTTAGTGATTTTAGTTTTAATTTAAGATTTTATAAATTTTATTTTAATTTTAGATTTTATTTAATGATATTAATATTTTATTTAAAACAATTATTAAAAAGCAGTTATTTTAATATTAGAAAACGGAAAATTCCTGAATAGTTTTTAGGAGAATTGTAATGTATAGCTACACATTACCAAAAGCTGTGTATATCTTGTACAGGGTGAGTAAACTTTAACTGAGTGATTTAAAATCCTGATAAGTTTTTTTGCAGTTTTTTTTTTGCAGGCAATAAAGCATTTAATAAAATTTTATAATGTCATCATACTAAATGTTAGAACATTCTCAATTTTATAATGTGACTTGACGATCCATTGTTCGACGCAGAGAAAAAACATGCTTGTGGTCAACATATTTTTGGAGCAGCATATTATGATAAGAATTATGGATTGTAGTCAAAACATATTACGATTATTATTAGAATCATATTAAAATCTGAAGAAATCATATTATGATTCAAAATATGATTACAGTGATCATATTATAATCGTAGGTTATCATAATATCGTTGTTACGAAAACAATATATTGTTACAATAAGCCAAGTGTAGTTGCCGTAACCATGCCGAATCTTATTTTTTCTCAGCGTGTATAACATAAAACTAGCAATGTTTTCATCTTAATACTACAACAGCTCCCAGTGTAAATAAAACAAGAAGCTTAATTTCCCGTTTTGAGAACCAGGGTTCAAAAAACCGTTGCTCGACCTATTCGCAGTGGAAAAGCTGAGGAAGCTGTACGATAAAGTTTACACACGGATCCATTTAAGTCTACTTACAAACATGCCACTCGAATGAAAATCATTAGGTCATTGATGCTGCGAATTCTAAAAGTGCATCTAGGGATTTTTCCATATAAACTCCAAGGCTCCAAGACAGCAGGGAAATAGGACAATTGTGATGAGGGGACTGTGGAGGGAGTTGTTGTTCTATGTGGTATCTACAAACTATGTTAAATCCATCCGTCATCATCTTTTTTCTTCACTTCTCTTTTTCTTCTTCCTCTATATTGAAGGGATTCACAATGGACCGCATTGGTCTCCGAGTAGAGGTGTGCCCTTGGGCGTGTAGCCCTTCTTAACCTAACCTATACTGCACCAAAAATCCAATGAAAATATACGTTAAGCTAACGAAATAACGTTTATTAAAATATTTTCGTTGGTTCAACGAATTATTCGTTAATATAATGAAAATAATATCTTCATTTTCATTATATTAACGAATAATTCGTTGAGCCAACGAAAATATTTTAATAAACGTAATTCGTTTGCTTAACGTACATTTTCATTGGATTTTTGGTTCAGTGTAACCTAACTCCAAGGCTCAAGTATAATTGCCTAGGCATACATTACAACGGCCCGCCCTGTATTTTTATAAACTTTTGTTACCCATTGCGTATAAATATTATTTTAAATATCAGAAGTTTAGAAACTTGATTAAAACTTGGAGCTTTACTGGCTCGAGTCTTTGTTTTAAATCCAAAATATGAAGATCTGCAATAAATTGCGATTGCCAAATTCTAACGGGAAATTTTTATAATCTTGACTGGTTATGGATCAGCCTGTAGTTTCAAGAAATTTGTATTGGAATTTGAAAGTTATTTTTAATACACTTTTAATCAAAATTTTATAATTTTTGTTATAAAATTCGGTTTAAGCGCTGCCATTCGCTGCCAAAAAAAAACTATTGCTTTTACTTTTAATTTATTAAATGTAAACAGTCGATGTCAAACCAACTCAAAAATCGAAAAGTTGTATACAAATTTTCGTTTTTTGCTCGGCAGTTTTTTTAAACCCTGTTTAATAAAGATATATTTGTACAATATTTGTCTAAAAATTTTTTTATTACCGAAATATTATTAAAAACGGCTCTTAAAATTCTTGCGATTTACGTTTTCCACACCCCTGATAGTTACTTATCAATCATACGCCACCTTTTCCATGAAAAAAGGGAAAACGGTGCGTATAGCTAATAATTGCTCGAGTTTTTAAAAATATTACTCATACGACTTACATTTTTTTTAAAAGGGTGACCCAAAAGTTACCTTTATTATTTTAATTTTATTTATTTTCGATTGCTGTAAAAAACACTATTTACAAACAAATTGAATTGAACAATTGAATTTTTTTCCGAAACCTGTAGGACGTTTTAAAATACAAGAACTATACTGCCAGTGGCAAAGATAAATTGTCTGATTTCTGTGACCTTTCTTGAATAGGAAAGAAGACAATGTCTGAAGTGTGTAAGAGGGTGCAAGAATTTCTAGCAACGTCAACAAGGATACATTCAAAGACAACTTGGGTTATCGTGAATATCAATTTAAGGATTAATAAATAAAAAAATTAGCTCATTTACAAAAAAGTTTAAAATACATCTATGACAGGGCGTTTTTGCTCAACACATTAATTAAGAGTCAGCGATTTTTTTTGGCCTCCGTGCTTACCAATTTTAACCGCTTCCGATTTTTTCTTTGGAAAACTTTAAAATAAAGTGTTGAATAAGCCACAATCTCAACTAGGAAAAATAAAAAAACTTAAAAAAAGTCAAGGAAAACGTTTTAGAAAAGCTTGACTAGAAACAACTAGAAATAGGCCGCATTTAAGCGATGTAACTTTTTAGTCGTTTTCAACTAGATTGCTTATTGCTCACCGTGAAAAACATTGTAATCGACTTTAGAATAAAGAAATTATAGATTATTAATAACCTTCGTTTCTATTTTAATTGAACCTAAGATTTTTAATTAAATTCATATAAGAAAATAGTTTTAATAACTGCCTTTTAATGAAATAAAATAATAATTGAAACCTTAATATCAGTTTAGAATGTTTATTTAATACCTGTTATTTAGTTTATTTTTAAAAGTAAACTGTTATTTAATAAGCAATTAGTTAACCCTTTAAGTGCGTGTTTTTTGTAATTTTTTTGTGTTAAGTTAATAATAAAAATAAACTTATCAGCGATAATAGTTAAAAGTTTTCTAAATTAACGAAAACAAGTAAGAAAATATAGTCGGTCAAGTGCGAATATTTTTGAGGCAATCATGTATCCAGCAAAACTACATATGTTATGAGGTTAAGATTCATAAAAATGATCTTCTCCGAGAAAAGGGACCTAGTGTGTGAAAATGAAGTTTTGAGAAAAACGCAATTAAAAAAGTAAAATTTAATGATTTTCTCATTTTTATCGATTTTCCCAAGTTCGTTTTGTACGTGTTTGTGGGGTAAATAAATTTTCATCAGAAATCTAACTCATTATATCATATTCTTTACCCTTTTAGATACCAGAATCCACTCTTGAGTCCAAACCCGTTTTTTGACACACGAGGTCCCTTTTCTCGGAGAAGGTCACATATATTCAATTCTTTATGAGATTTTTCCGTTTTAAAGTAATTTTAGAGAAAAAATTTGTATGGGTCCAATTGTGTGGGCCCTACAGTACAACATTTTTCCAATAAATTGTAGAAGTTTTCGTTGCAAACTTAAGCAAGTTATGGTTATAAAAACTAATTTTCGGAGTGGTTTTTTTGTGAAGTCCATTCAGTATGAACAGATTTCAATAAAATATGGATAGATTTAGGTTTAAATAAAAAATTTTTGGGGCAAAATTAAATCTAAATGGTTAATGGACACAAAGATTCTATTTCCGAATAAAATTATTAATATAAATTTTATAAAGACAAACAACCAGCCAGCCAGCCTACCAGTTGGATGGACGGACATGGTTAGGTCGACTCAGAAATTAAGAACGATATAGTTAGATTAGGTTCCATGAGCAGCTGTGGTTCATACCCAAAATCACGGAAAGAAATTATCCATTATGCAGTGTTGTGGCTACGCAAAATATGCTGCTTGCATTTCCTTTAACAATTTTGCCGGATTATATACTCAAAGTTATAATCTGTGAATGATGGAGCCTCTCACATACATTGGGCGTTTGATAAGCACATAGTTTATCATCCAATATCCACCTTGAGATTAATTCAAATGGCAGGGGCTCATGTCAACCTATTTTCTCATTTGTACCAAAGCCCTTTATTCTGCAGACAAGCCTTTTTACATAACGAATGGAACGTCAAACTTATACATACTTTTAACATCACCTTCTCCCCCAAGGGAAACATTTGATGGTTATTTAGCCTTTTGGTGTTACATCCTCTGGGGAAATCAGGTGCAGGCAATACTTGGAATTCAAAATTGAAAGATCTCTTGAGAATTCTTCTGATATCCAATCTGGCACCACTGGAGTCAGTAGCCAATGGTGATATGACTCCGTGCTAGTTAATTTTTCAGGTCCCTTCAGAGATTTTTTTTTTCTAACAAAAACACAATTTTACAGGAAAAGGTTTTTTTGTTCTAAAATTTCATAAAAATGTTGTATGAAAGTTGGCGCTTAAGCTAAAACTGTTTTTGCTTTATAATCGTTACGGTACATAATGTGACCGTTACATTTTAGGAGATGATGCAAGTATTGCTAATAATTTAAATTATTAAAAGAAAAAAACAAAATTGAAAATGATGTCGCTTAAGCTATTTTTGCGGTAAGGGCTCGATATGGTAGAAAATGTATTTAAACAGGGTATGGCATTTTCTAATCATTAACAGACAAAGTTTTTCTATTCTGGTCTAAACTGACGAGCATATTTATTTATACTAGAACTTAACAACGGTTTGCAGCACTTAAAGGGTTAAATGTTTTTTTTAATAATAATTTATAACTTATAATGAAACATATTTAAATTTTTAATTTTTTAAAGTTTAACCTAATATTATGTTTGATTGAGGGATTGGATTTGTTTTTCACATTTTTTCTAAACTCTTTTTGCATTTTTTTTCTTTTCAAATGTAACAATACTTGAAATTTATTTGGCAAAAAATGATAAACAAAAAATCTTGAAATTTTTTCCATTAAGAAAATTAAAAATAAATTTTAATCGATTGGTGTTGTTGTTTTAAAGAAAAGCTAAATAAAGCCAAGTATTGTTTGGTTTAACCAAATATATTACACCAGCTTATTGTTAATAAAATGTTCAAGAGAAATTCCATGTGTTTTTAAGAGTTATTAATTGAAATAAGAGGGAGGATTTCACATTAACTTGCTTAGGAAAAATGTTGTGATAAAATCCAATTTTAATATTTACATATTTTTTTTCAAAAATAAAACTTGGAAAACAATAACTTTTATAATATTCTGGTTAAACTATTGAAAGGGCAAAAGGATTTTACAGGGTGAAGTGGTATATTGAGCTGTACAGGATTTGGAAGATCGGTTTGTAGTTGAAGGAAGGGATAGTTAAATAAACGTTTAATAGGATAATGTTAATAACTTTTATTTTAATTTTTAGTTTTTTTTATTTTTTGGTGATTGGATTAATAGATTTTACAATGTAAGGCCCACATAAACGGCAAGCTGACAATGTACACTCCCACTCTTTCTTTTTTTGCGGTTTTTGTTCATTTGGTGACCACTGCGTGTGTAAACTACTCTTATTGAAATGTTGATATTGCAGAAATTTTGATATTGTTTTTTTTTTTTTTTGTAATTATTAAAATAAAAATGTTAGTTTATGTTCTACAGTTGTTAGCAAAAATTAAAATTATTTAAAATAATAAAAAACATAAAAAAAATTTAAATTTCTTTAGGCTTTCAAGTTTGTAAAACTGAAAAATTTAACTTAAAGATTTATTAAAATGATTTCCTGTACTGAAATGAATTTGATTTGTTAATTAGCAAAAACTAATATGTTTTAAATCTTTTTGTTTAATTATAATACAAGGTGCTGACTAAAAGCTTAAATGAAAATAAAATTAATAAAAAGAAATTAAATTTTTTTTGCTTAAGACAAGCCATATTTTTTTTATATCTAAAATGATAAAAAGCCATTTAAAGTACAACATTTTTGTAAATGTTTTTTTTTTTTGATTTTGGAGGTTTTAAAATAAAAAAATATTTATTTAAAACCGTTTGCTTACCTTGAGAGTTTTCAACATTTCTTAAATATTTTCCACTATATACAAAAAGATCTTCATGGATATTTTGTTTATAAAAAAATACTTATTTTTAAGATTTAGTAAGCAAATACCTAAAACTATTTTAAGAAACTTAAAGTGATCTTTACAAAATAATGTTAATTAAATATCCCCTTTAGTTCTTAAAAAAAAGTAATTTTAATAATCTCACTTTTGTCCTCCAACTTACCTGTTGTACATGAGTACATCTGGCTTCCACAGTTTATTAGGTGTTATTCGTAAGTCCTTGACCCCACCATATTCTGAATCATTCCATCTTAAATTGTAGTCATTCCATTCCTGGTATAGAAAAAAATTGCAGCATTTCGGAAAGTATTTTGAAAATATTTAAAAATATAGAAAATTATTTAAAATTTGATTGTCAAGCTTATAGAAACATCTAAAAATCAAATTTAAATACACAACATGGAATTCACAAAAACCTTAAGATATCATCGTTTTACATCTAGATTATTAAAAAATATTCAGAAGATTGTGAAAAGATTTACTGCCGTCTTCATTAAAATATTTTTCATTTAATAAAGGTTTACAATACAAATTTTGTATGAAAATTTGACTTAACAAAGGTTTGTTAAATTTAAGAAGCGCTTATGAATACGGGGATAAAATACTAAACTAAAATTGGCCAACAAGCTGAACTCGAATATGAAATAGAGCATTAACAAGAACCCAAATTTAATAAATGACAGTTATAAAGGTGAATTGGAATTTTTGTTGACAGTCAAGCGGCAGTACCTCCTTCATTCTAGTACGTTAATTCTAAAACACGTCACCCATCAAACCGAACATTACTCTAGTATGGATTTACGATTTATATTGCATTTGGCGATTAACCTGGCAATGAGCCGGCCAGTAGTCCGGCTAGATAGGAATTTGCCTTAGACATACCAAATTCGATGTAGGCCCCGTCACCTCACGAGGCCATCAAAAGTCACATCTCCGGTGAAGATGCTTTTAACAACCCTTGATGGTGAAACTTTCAAAATGAAGCAAATGAATCGCCTAATCTTGTAAGCTAAGAGCGTCTCAGTGAGCACATGCAGGACTGCTAGGAAATTGTGGCCAGGGTCAAACGAGAAATGTTCGTTAGAATAAATAAAATAAAGCAGAAAATATTGCTTATAAACTTATACCAGTGTTGACCAGGCTTTGGGCCAAGTTTAATATAAACTGGGACAGCTGCCATGCACCACGGGGAAGAAAGACAATTATTAAAGTTTTCTGTGAATGTTCAGCATTTTACTTAACTCGATAGAGAATTCTAGAAAAACATATACTGGGCAACCTACAGGAAGAATCAGCGGTCAGCTTGGGCAATCGTACCAGATTCTTGAACATGACTGAACGGTTGGATATAGTAGACCTTATTATACTTAGTTATTTGTTACCGATTGGTGTGGTCTTTTTAGGACGAGCTGTTAAGACTCGACTTGATTAATAGTTTGTTTCTTGACATGCAGCTACGTTAATTGACCAACCAACTAACAAGCAAACAATCAAAACTAGAACCTGAACTAGAAACCCCAATAGAAATATTAAAATCTGGACTAGAATTCACAGAAAAATATAAGCTAAAAAAATTAACTAGAACTCAACAAGAAAATAACTAGTACTCAGCAAGAACTGCACTAAAAGCAAATAAAGCGGAACAAGAACCAAATTAGTCCTACATTAAAACTATACCAAAACTGAACTTGAACTGAATTAAAAGTTTTTTTTAAATGAGCTAAAATTGAACAAGAAATGACCTCGTACTCAGCAAGAACTGCACTAGAACTGAACAAAAGCGTAACTAGAACTAAAATAGTAGTAAATCAAAACTAAATCAAATTAAACTTGAACTTAATTACACCTTTTTTGTTTTTATTTTTCAAAATTCCTACTTTTTAATTTCAATATCATTTACATTGTTTCTTAAAAGCTTATCCTGCGAAGCCGAACGAAACTTGATCAGATCTTGAGCTGAACTGAAACTGAACTAGAGTCGAACTTGAACTTAATAAGTACTGAACTAATTCAGCTGCAGTTGAACTGAACTAAACTAAGCTAACTAGAACTGAACAAAATGTGAAATATTATAAAACTGAACTTGAGCTGAACTTGATCTGAACTAAAACTGCACTAGAACTAAAATAAACCTCTACTAGAAAAAAAATTAGAATTGAACTAAGCTGAACTAGAACTGAACTAAATGTTTTATAGAACTGTATTAAAACTGAACTGAAATTGAACTTGAACTGAACAAGAACTGTTCTAGAGCTCAACTAGAACTGAACTAAAGCTGAACTAGAGCTGATCTAGAACAGAACTAAAACTAAACTTCACCTTAAACTTAATTATAACTGAACAAAAGCTGAACTGTACTGAAGTTGAACTAGAAATGATCTACAACTGAACAGAAGTAAACACAGAACTGCAATAAAACCTAAAACCTTAAAAAGAACCTGAGCAAGAATTAAACGAATGGAATTAGAACTGGAATGAAAACAAAACCAGAACTCCAAGGATATAAAACTTTATGTTATTTTCTAACTTTTCCTTTTTCTGTTGTAGATTTAAATTTGATTTTTAAATTTTATTTTAGTATGTTTTAATATTGTTTAAGTGTTTAATGAAATGGCGACACTAGAAAAAATATAATTATCACATTTTAAAATAAAATTAAAATATCAACTAGTTTAATTAGACAAATTAAAAATATGAAATACAAAACCGCATCATCTAATAAAGAGGTAAATTAAAAAAAAAAAAAAAAAAAATAGCTGGGACTTTTAACTAATAATATTTAACCACAAATTGAAATATTTGTTATTTTATGTAATTAAAAAATTCAAAAAAAATTCTACTTAATAGAAAAAGTAGCACTAATAATATTTAAAATAAAGTGTACAACAAATAAGATTAAAAATATTTGAAACATGCAAAATGTCATTGAATCAAGAGAAAAAAAGTTTTATAAGTTTTTTTAGATTAGGGTTACAATAGAAAAGAATAATATAGAATAAGCTCTTAGATTCTTTATAGATAAAACTTTAAAATTGTGGATAATACAGATCCCAGTACGGTTTTAACATGCCTTTAGAAAACGCTTACTTATGAATTGATAAATTTTCTGCATAAAATATTTTAAAAAAGTAACATTAAGAAAAGAAAAAAAATGTAAAAGTAAATAAAAGATATTTAATAAAAATTTATAGTGCACATAAATGTATGTGAGGAAACTCTTGGCATACTATAGGCAATTAGAAAAAATTTCAAGAAAATACTTTATTCAAAAAAAGCGTCTTTTCTGCAAGTGTGTTTGTTTTATTTTATTCTCCATAAAACCAACATAAACAAACGCTTAAATCCTTTTCCAAAGAAACATTCCTGGTTATAAAATGTATTGGTATTCTGTGATTCTTTTTTAAAAAAAAAAAAGTAAAATAAAACAAATTAAACTGAAAAAACTATTGTCTACTTTAGAGAGTTGATAAACAAAAATTACTTGTCTACTTTTAGGAACTCTTTTAAATAAAATCGTTTTTCTTTAGTATTTATTTTAGTTTTTTTTTTTTTTTTTTTTTTTGAGTGGTTGCGTTAAAATGCTTCCTACGATGTGTGAGAGCATTAAAGTTTATTTTACCCAAAAACTCGTTGGAATTTTTGTTGTTTTTATTATTGCTAAACGTTTTGTTGTCATTTGTGGTCATAGTGGTTTTAGTTTGAAACAGTGTTTTGTTGTTGTTTGTTTTTGTTTATTTATTTATTTATTTTTTTTTATATATTTTAAATGTTAGAAAAGTTAACTGGTAAACGAAAACTTTTATGTTTAAACTTTTGCGGTTAAGTAAATAACATGTTTATAGAAGTGTACAAAAAAAAGTGGGCAAATAAAATGAGTTTTGTTTTGGCATAACTAAAATATAAACTAAAAGTGATTGCCTTCTTTGGGGCTCATTAGTATTTGGAATACCATGTTTTAAGGTTTTTTTTTTGAAATGTAAAAAAATATAAGTAAGCATTGTCATGTATGCTGATATAATTAAAGCAAATTTTGTACCACAACTTAATTCTGTTCTGGTTCATTTCTAGCTTAGTTTTAGTTAAGCTAAGCTCTTGTTTAATTCAAGTTTAGTTCTGGTTCAGTTCTAGTTCAGTTCAGTTTAAGTTCAGTTCTAGGTCAGTTCTAGTTCAGTTCTAGTTCAGTTCTAGTTTAGTTCTAACTCAGTTCTAGTTCAGTTCTAGTTCATTTATAGTTCATTTCTAGTTCAGTTCTAGTTCAGTTCAGTTTCAGTTTCAGTTTTAGTTATAGTTCTAGTTTATTTCTAGTTCAATTCTAGTTCAGTTTAAGTTCAGTTCTAGTTCATTTCTAGTTCATTTCTAGTTCAGTTCTAGTTCAGTTCAGTTCTAGTTCAGTTCAGTTTTAGTTATAGTTCTAGTACTGGTTTAGGACACGTTTAAGCTCATTTTTGCTCCAGTACTTGGTCAGTTCAGTAGCACTTTCTAATTCATGTTATAGTTCAGATTACAGTTAAGGTTTTGTTCACTTAGACTCAAAGCTTGTTGTACCCACCACAACTAGTGGTGAATTACGATTTACTTAAGGTGTTTTCTTTTCTACAAAAAATGTGACATTTTATTTTAAAAAAATACAATTTTCTTAAAAATTTTGCTCCCAAAAAGGGTGGCTTGTTTTATTCTAAAAAACTCATTCTTTTCGGGAGCAAAATTTTTAGGAAACAGACACCAAATTGCATTTTTTTTTAATAAAATGTCACATTTTTTGTAGAAAAGAAAACACCATTAGTTTATCTGTACGTGTGAAACTTTTTTAATACGTTTTTATATAAAAATTTCGTCCTAGAGTAATTCTAGGTCGATTTAGCCATGTCCATCTGTCTAGTCTACTGTTGGTATTACGGTCTCTTTTGAACGACTAAAAATAAATAAACAGTATTGGCGTAAAATTTGTTCTAGTTCTCCTAAAAAGTTTGGAATTAAAATCCACCACAATCGGTTTAGTAAAAAAATTGTTATGAATCCAAATGTGGACCTTAAAGAATTTGCATTTCTGTTTGAAAAACTAACATTAATTGATCGTGCAATGCACCGATTGTTATTTAGTTTAACACAAAGTCGTTTTATATGACAAGAAATCATACTTCTAAATTCCGTGATGATTAGTTAATAATTAACCATAGGCCCCATTTTAAGCTGCCTCCTCAAAAGTTCTTGAAAGCCCACTCTTAAATATTCTAAATCCCGTTGGAAGGTATCAAAGATTCGGCACAATGGAATTACTCTGGAATTACTCTGATTTGTTTTATTTCAGTTTCTAAGGTCTTATTTCGTTCTACATTTAATTTACTTTCATTCTCAAGTTTACACTTGAAATAATTGAAAAAATCTCTTAAGCAACTTTAATGTTTACCGCAAATTTTATTGCTTACATTTAGAGTTTATTAGAGTTTAATCCTTTATTACATCCATGTATTTAAGGTTCTGTTAAACTGGCTCATTGAATTTTTATTTAATTATTGCATCCTTTTTTACAATATTTTATATTCATGTCCTTCTTTTTGTGTTGCAGTTGTATTGATTTATTAATTATTCAGCTTTCTTCCACAATAGTATGCGTTTTTTTTTTATCATTTACAAGTATTTCAGTCATTTGTACTTGGTTTTTAGTATTTTTTTCTGAATTTGTATTAAACTATACATTAATAATTTATTAGCAGAAATACCCTGCTAAAACTACTTTTAGTCATAGTGATTATAGAACGACCCTTTGTGAAGCAACATCAGGATTTTTGTAGAAGAAGAATTAAAAATATCAACTAGTAAATAAAACAGAGTAAAAGTACTTTGTTGTAATCCTGACATTTACGTTCAATAATAACGGTCAACACTGTAGAAACAAGTTTTCATTTTGAATAATTTATGATAAAAAAACGTAGCGGTGAAAGCAATAAATAGATGGTTTGGATTTAAATTTATGAAGAGAAGATTTTTGTAAAGTAGAATAATTCTGATAAAAAAATGTGATGATGAATTGGTAAAAATTCTTGTAAAATGGGCATATCAAAATCATGCTGAGATTAAAGTCAACAATGAAATGTGTAGCAAAACAAATCAGATTCCAATAAAGATTCTGGTTTAGATTTTGGGTTAGATTCAAGTTTAGTTTAAGTTCAGTTCTTGGATTGTTCTAGTTCTGCTCTTTTTAAAAAAAATCTGCACAGCTCTAGTTAAGTTATAGCTTAGCTCTAGTTTAGTTATAGTTCACTTCTAGTTCAGTTCTAAGTAGTTTTAGTTTAAGTCTATAGGAACTCCGGTGGTCATCTGTGCTGCTGCAAGAGCGCACCGTATTACGTGGGAGAGTTCTGATACCAAGACAAGAGGGGAGTGGCTATATTTTGTTTTATTTGCAACAATTACTTAAGTGTAGTAAGCAAAGCTCCACAACCTATTTCTAAGTCATTAATAGACAGGAAGATTTAACTTAATTAGTAATTAGAGAGTATCTAACGACTGCTCCTTTTCTGACCACAGAAATATAAAGTTTTGATCAGTATTCTAAACTGTTGAAGCAGCTCATAAGTGGGATATATTTAGAAATTTCTTGAGTTCAGAGAATGTTCATTCGATGTTTTCTCGATATTTAGGGGGCATTCAATAATGTCGTAAGAGAGGTACTACACAGGAAAGGGTACTGCCACCACTACTGCAGGTTTTTATTATAAACACTCTGTTGAGTTTACTCTATAACTTGAGGACCAAAATTGTTGCCAGAAATTATATTGAGCATCTCTGAAGACTTAATGGTTTTGTTAGCTGGGTAAAGCTAATTCCCTTTTTGCAGAATCAGGTTTTCTTTTTTGCACATCTTTTTTTTCATTCAAAAAAATTAGAATAATTTTCGTATTTTTTAAACAGCAATGATTTTTAAATCATTTAGATTTTAATATTTTTTGAATCCTTCATTTTTTAGCAATAATTTTTATGAAGGATTAAGTCATGTAAAATTTGTTAAGCTTTAAATATAAAAAGTTTTTTATGTTTAAGTGTTAACATTTGCAATTTTATGTGTACACAGAAAAAAAAATCATGCTAAATTTAAGTTTTTTCCACTAACTTAAAGTACGAGTCCTTCTTTAAAAGAAAGCATTGCATTCCATATACGTGCATATGCTTGTGCTTGTAAAAGTTTGTTGTGGCAATAACAACACCACACAAGTAACTAAAAAAACCAAATTGCTAGTTTTGTGTTAAAACGAAGACAACACTATACGAAGAAAAACATACATTATTTTCATGGTTAAAAAGTAATATAAAAAGCAAAAATTCCCAAATTCTATTTGTTAAAATTATCGTTAAATACATCACATTTTCAAAGTAGAATGATTACGAAAACTGGGCATGGTACTGATGTTTTAGAATTGAGAGTTCTTTTGTAAATAAAGGGGACAATACAACAAAAGTGAAACAAACATGTGTAAATGGGTGAGTAAATTCTAAAATTCTCTCACCTCTTTCTCTCTCTCTCTCTCTCATGCTAGCTCTGGGGTAATCGCTAAGGTAAGAATCACCCCCACTTTCGGATTATGTCAAGTACAAATTCGGGATTGAACCAACTTAGAAATTATTAAATATTTATCGTCCTTTTTCTGAAGTCGATCCCATTTTTGGACTATTTTAAAGTACAGTGATCTTGAATAGTCCGTTCTTGAAAGAAGCATTCTTTACTTGACTTAATAAAATCCGTACTTACCGCACCACTGGCACCGCTTTCTTCGGCTTAATTAAAGTGCCAATGGATTGATTTTAATTTCAGTGTATGTATGTGTAGTCTATGTTATCATATTGAATTCACATGTTTTTGTTATCAATCGCCATTAAATATTTTATGAGTCGGAATATTGAAAAATATAAAAAAAATATTTTCTTTATTTGAATAAATTTTTTAACTTCTGATGTTTTCATTTTCACAAATCCTTGGCAATAAGTCGTAAATAATTGAGAATTTAAAACGCCATAAAGAGAAGTACACAATCGTGGGGGAAAAGGAAAATATTATTATAATATTTGTTCCTTTTGTTTTATTTGACTATAAAAAGTGAACTGAATATTAATGGGAGTTTATGAGCTGATAGCTGGAAAATTTAGAAATTTCATTTTGAAATTGAAGTTGTAAAAAAAGATTCCAAACAGTTGTCGTGTGTTTCTTACTACCAATCAAAGTCACCAAGTGTACCAATTTTATGAGTTTAGGTTTTATTTACTTATTTTTTTTAGACCCGTTAAAACG
Organism: Pollenia griseotomentosa; assembly: GCA_963931875.1. NCBI lineage: Eukaryota > Metazoa > Arthropoda > Insecta > Diptera > Polleniidae > Pollenia > Pollenia griseotomentosa. The sequence continues at coordinate 189,960,285 of OZ007561.1, forward strand.
AATGGGTTTGCTGTCAAACAAACTGTCATACTGCACTACTTTTTTAGTATTTGTGATGAGTATACCCTGGAAAATCGTCAAGATTATATTCATGTTTAACCATCGATGTTTTGTCGTAAAATGTTTGGCTTAAGGGGGGTTTTAATATACAAAATTGCCACATATAGAGTGAGATCAATCCACAACAAGCCCAACAGACTCCACTACACCTAGATAAATCCACAATTTGTTGAGGTTTACACACTGGTGGCATCAGCGTACCTTATTTCTTCAAAACTGAAGCCGGAGCTCTTGTTACGACCAATGGAGATCGTTACCGCTCAATCATAAATGAATGTTTTGTTTAAACTCATTCTCCCCGGGGTTTTGTAGGGATCATCTAAAAGATATTTACGCTTTGGTGAACAACCTCTGGGGAAATCAGGTGCAATCAATGTCTGGAATTCAGCAAAAATCAAAAATTTAGAGATCTTAAGAGGTATTTAGGATCTCTGACCAGAGATGCTTTCTGGTATAAATGGAGTCATTAGCCCCTGGTGGCACAGAATTGGACTGAATATTGGCTGAGACTCCACCTTTGACGGATTGTACGACGTCTCTGGCGTTGAATTGGTTTGTATTTTAAACTTCGTTAGAATTTCGGGTTGGTTCTGCGCTGGGGGTTCTGTTAAGTGCAACTCCATGGTATCACAATGGTTGATTGGGTCTAAGTGTGTCAGATAGATACTGCCTGCCATTTGTGCCTAACCTAACTTCGGTTTAAGTTATGATATTCAATATTTTTCACTTTATGAGTGGATACAAAAAATCTCTACTTTCGTTTACTAGAGCAGCAAATTAAAATTGTTAGCTCAACGAATTTGTTGTTAATACTAATGGATATGTTTTGATTATATTTTTGCTATGGATACTTTTTTATTATACAACAATTTATATATAAAACCTAATTTTGTAACAATTAAAATAAGTTTTCCAAAATAGTGTAGCATACTCTTAGGATTTAATATAGTATAGTACTTTGGGCTATTAAAAAACACAACATTTTTTGCAATTGGCCACAAAAAAAAAAAAAAAAACTTAAATATACATATAGTACATATAAAGCAAAATTTAGTGTACTAAATTTTTTACACAAGCTAAAAGTATTTTGAAAAAAAAAAAAAAAAAAATTATAAAGCCGAAACCGCATAAGCTGACATTTTTATATATATATTTTTTTAATTTGACCTGTTTATTTAACTTTATTAAAAAATAAAAACCAATTGGTAATAAATAAAATGTTTATTAAAATTTTAGTATACTTTTATTTGGTTGATTGTCGATCTTATGATATCCTGTTTTTTGTATTCTATTTTGTTTAAAAAAAACCGTTGATGCTTTTTTAATGTCAATAATTTTTGGTTGTTATTACACAAACATCAATAATTCAACCATAAACAATCCATTAAATTAAGTGTCATATGACAACTACTTTGATGACAGATGCCTGTTAAATCTCTCTTGGCTGTCAATTAAAAAATATAACAGAAACCATATTTAGTATCTGGTTTTAATATTTATTAAACCTGCTTAAACTGCGAAACATCTTGTTTACGTTTTAAAACCACAGGATGTGATAATAATTGGCTATTTTGTTGCCATGCTTATGTTTAATATTGAGTAGCTTTTTTGGGATGTGGGTTAAGCTTTACAAAATGAACAATATGATATTTAAATTAACTTTATTGATAACAAAATGAGGAAATTGATAATAAAATAATAAAAAAAAACATCGTATGTAACTTCTAGGAAAATTGTCTATTTAAAAAAAGGTTTACACAGAGGCTTTGTCTCTGTGTGGCTCTGTAATTTTAAAAGAAAATATGGTGTGAATACGATATTTTTACCCGTCTAATTACTAAGGAAAACATCGCACAGATTTTTTTATATTAAAAGCATCGCAGGGAGGCTTTCTGTTAAAAAAACTTCGCTTAAATACTTTCCATAAAAAACCAGCGTTTAAAAAATCCAGTCAAAGAAGAAAATCTGCAATTTCTTCCACTTCTTCATTTGTCATTAGCCAATAAAGAACTGTTACTTTTACTTCTGATTCATTAAATTTAAGCCGTAGTTGTCAAACTAACTCAATAAGCCAAAAGTAAACACAAAATTTTCGTTTTTTTTTCGACAGTTTTTGGTTTCGATTCCAGTTTTTTAAACCCTTTAAAAATATTCCCTGGATATTTTATGTGTATAAAAAGAACTACACCCAGCTATATTTTAACGACTAGATATTTTTTAAGAGCAGAAAGCAGAAACAGAAAGTAATACTTAGATAATTTTTTAACAAATCATCGACTTATGTTTTATATAACATAACATTGCTTAGAAATTTCCTTTAGAAAACATTGCCCAGATATTTTCTATAAATTATATTATCTAAATATATTAATAGATACTAGATATTTTTTAAAGAAAAAGAAAACATAGAAAACATCGATTTTTGAAAAAAATCGCATAAATATGTTACATCGAAAACTTTTACAAAATATATTACAGGGAAAACATCGCTTATATATTTTAAATATAGATAACTTCGCTTTGAATCTTTCCATAGGAAACATGGCTCTGATATTTTCTTAAACATCAGCCGCATATATTCTTTAAAATACATTTACCAAATATATACCTAGTCAATATTTTATAAAAAACATCGCCTGTATATTTTCTATAGAAAAAATTTCTTTCAGATATTTTATATAAAAATATCGCATAGACATTTCTTTGAAGCAAAAACTTGTGCGCATAAACAAATTTATAAAAAGCTGGGTCCAGATATTTTTGCATGAAAAAGTTTTTAAAAATCCATGTTTAGATATAAATCGCTTATTTTTTTTTCTGTCACAACAGCTTAGTTTTTATAAAAGATTTTTGTTTTAAAAACATCGCATTTCAAATCTTTTATATTATACCATTTACAACATCGCACGAGTGATTTCAACAGAAAATTTAGTATGGAAGCATGAAGAGTCTTTTTTATAAAAAAATAGCGTTATGATTTTCTAGAATACAGGTGTAAAAAAAAACAATAAGAAAAAATAGAAATCTATAGACATTTTTCTATAAAGACAGGCCATGAATATTTTATGATGTATAATATAATGCAGAAAGGAGCGCACTAAAAACACCGCATGTTACAAATTAAAAGAAATCGTTTTTATGCAAAATTTTTTTAACAAAGATTCGAAAAGAATATGACTTGAATTTTGTTCAGAATTAACATTTTTTCAAATGGCAAAACGCAACATTACACGATATTTATGTATAAACATCGCAGGGGCACATTAAGGTAGAAAATACTACAAGAATAGAAAATTTTCTAAAAAAAGCTTTCTACTAGGGCTTTTCTAACCAAAACAATATCGCACAAAGATTGTTTGTGTAAAAACATCGCAAGTAGAATTATTCAAAATTAAATAAATTTTTCTGCAGAAATCTTCCTTTTAAAAAATGTTTAATAAAATTTTGCAAAGAGATTCCCTGTTTTTCTTAAAAAACATATGGGGTATTCACAAGGTGTGCTATCATGTTATATTGTCATAATGTTCTAACATTTTACAATGGTTTAAACATTTTGTTGTTGCTTTGTAAACAAAAAGTGTCTTAAAACAATAGAACTTTGCTTGCTATGTTTATTGTGCTGACGTGATTAATTAGAAGAAACCTGCGCTAAGCGGCTGAGCCAACCCGCATTAGTTTTTGTAAGCCGTCGCCGTTGATGGTATAATTTTATCCGGCTAACTTCCGAATTTAACCTGCGGCTAGCAATTTTCGCAACAAATCAATTGCGGCATCAAATTAGATCGGCTTAGGACTCTACTGTTTGGTAAACAAACAAAATAAAACTTTTTTGTGATTTGCGTCTGCAAAATGGAAAATAGTCAGATAAGATCTATTTTAATTTCTTAATTCATGGATTAGAATTAAAAAATATTTTGATGTTAGGTAAATATTTATTTTTTATGTTTATTTTAAATCAGCTGATTTAAATTCAAAATAGCAGCCTGACTTATGAGGGGTTAGTCACAACAGTCGTATTTTTTCATGTTATTATTTTAAGACATATGACTTTATGGTACCATGTGAATCCCCCAATTGAATGGAAATATTTTAAAAGAAGAAATCGCTCATTTATTTATTGCATGGACCCCGGAATCTTTTAAACAAAAATTTGCATTTTTATTTTGGTATAAAAAAACATCGCACTGAGGCATTTAAATTCTATACATCACAATAATATTTTCATAAGAAAGACTTCAATAAAGGGTTCTCACTAGAAAATATCTTATAGAGATTTTCCATTTTAAAACATTGTTCGCAAATAGAATAAGAAAGTAAAACAAAGAGGTTTATTAAACAAAAAGTAAATTTTTACGTATTTTTTTTTACCAAATTTAATTATTTTCCAAGCCATCTATTTTTCATGCCAAAACACTTTATGTAGGCTTTGGAAAATAAACATCAACTATAATAGAGTTAAATAAAAATAAAAACAACATAAACACATCTGCCTTACGAAACACAAACAAATAACAAATATTTTTATTATGTATTTATTTATTAAAAGGTAAAAATATAAAAAAAGAGGGAATAAATTAAATATATTTATGCGTAAAACATGCATATTCATTCACTCACAATGAAGGTTTGTGTGTGTATTTGTAGTCATATTTACATGCAATAAATTTTGCGTTTATAAAAATATTTACTCCTTAATCTATGCAACAATACATTGAACAATTCACTTTATTTCGTTTTATATTTCCCTTTAATTTTTTGAATATTGTTTTTGTTATTTTTACATATCATCGTCATACAATTTTGTTAAATTATTATATATGTATGCGCATCTGTGTGTGTGTGTGCGTTTAAGTGTGTATGGGTTTTATTTGTTATTAATATTTACTATAAAAATACGAAATCAAACATACAAAATACAACAGCAATAATCAAAACAATAGTTGTATAGTACGTACCATAACCATGTCATTGTTGGTAAAAAACACATAAAAAAAATTCATGCACAATTTCAAGGTTTTCATTTTGTTAATAAAACAAAATATTTTATTTTTTATGCATTTAATTTTTCTTTTATTTAATTTTTTTTTTATTATTTTTTTAAGAGAAACAGAGTACAGAACAAAAATAAAATTATCAATAAACAAAAGCTAAATTAAATTTTTTTAAAAATTAAGTTTAGTACTAATAAAGAAAAAAAATTGCGTTAACTTACAGAAATAAAAATGAAATAAAATAAAAAAGCAATTGTTCTAAATTTTATTTAAAAAGCTTTTTTTATAAAAATACTTTAGTGTGTACACTGTGTGTTTTGGGAGTCTAATGCTTCTTTCATGTATTTAGCAAATAATTTTGTTTGTGTTTCCCTATTTTTTAAATTATTTTGTACAGCACACGACTTAATTTAAATACCGTACAGCATTAAGCCTGACGTTTTAAACACGTTTTAGAAAGCTAGGAAGATTTAAAGAGCGTTTTAGAAGAATAAAGGTAAGTAACTTGACTGTACTCAAATGTTTAATGAAGTTTTTTTTATATTAAACTACTGGACTATTTGCCTGTATTCATAAAAATATTTTGAATTTAATAAAGATTAAAAAACAAATTTTGTATGAAAATTTGGCTTAATAAACGTTTGTTAAATTTAATAAACGTTTATGAATACGGGGGATTATTTTTAAATAGCATACCAAAGTAATCCTAGGGGAAAGGGAACTAATACTAAACTTGTTACGTGACAGTTCTAAAGTTGTATGGACCGGTTCTAGTTCTAACACTTTATATGAAGGGGACTTGTCACTTTAACATAGCGATGTCTTAGATGAAGGTTTTGGTACCTTTTTAACACTTTGGAACAGGTCACTGAAATTACCGAAACAGACATAATAAATTTTGGGTTAAAATAATGCCTGTCGCAGATTTTGTCCCGAGTGAACCATGTAAGTATGCTAGATCCTTTCGTATAAAGTGAAATAACCCTTAAAATGAAGTAATAGAACCAAACAGAATCAGCCACTACCCACACAAAATTAAGTTAATCTTTAGACAAATTATCTTTAAGCCAGTGTCCGAAAAAAGCACTAAATATTTGTGGAAACACAAACGCTAAAAGTGTTTGTGTAGTAAATCTTTAAAAAAATTACGTTTTCTGTTTGCCATCTTTCGAACACAAAAATAATACTGTTCTTATCCAACTCAACAAAGAGATGAGAATATTTAATTCCGTTTGGTTTTTTTTTTTTTTTAAACTATAAACTTTATTGTGTTCGGTTCAGCTCATTAATGTTCGTTCGTTTCTTTTTTGCTTAGCGCTCTCTTGGCTGGTAAAAAAAAACATACATTTTTTACAAAAACATTATACACACACATAAAAAAAAACAAAAAGCCAGAAAAATAATTTTACACAAGCAAAACATATACACAAAACTCACACAAGTGTTTGTGCTGCGGTCGTTGCTAAAATTTTTTGTTTGTTTGTCTACAGTATCACTACAATTGTTCTGTTTTTTTTTTTTTTAACGAAGAACAGAACATTATATAATGTTCGGTTCTTTCTTGAAAACAGTTACGAACGATATTAAGGGTTGTGTTCGTCTACACAATCACTAAAAAAAAGATATCGTTCTTGGGTGTGTGAGCCGAACGTTCCTTTTTATTTTTTTTAGCTGTGTTCACTGGTCACGGAATAATTGCTTTAAAACCAATTGACACAAATTTCCCGCAGGGAACTTAAGTAGCGGATTCAATTCAATTGTCTGTTTCACTATAACTAAATTAAGGCTGGTCAGATGAAAATTTGTCAAGTTAGATGTTACAAACATGTCGTGTGTGTGAGCCTTAAGAGTGCTCTATTCGGCTGTACCGAATCTTTAATACCTTCCACTGAAAGTAAGAATTTTTAAGGAGTACGGCTTATAGTTAAGGCCTATGGTAAATTATGTTCCAATCTTCCCAAAATATAGTTGTGTGATTTCTAGTCTTATGAAACTATGACAGACCAAATTTTATTACAATAACTCTGTACATTTCTAGGCGCACTAAACTGTTTTTCTCAAGTGAGTTTTATAAATTATCAACCGATCGCCATGAAGTTCAGTACATAATATGTGTTAATTTCATAAAGAAAGAGTTTGCATAAAATTTAATAGCAGCCGGTTCATTCCACTACAATCTTATATTCGTTTTTTTTTTTAACAGAAATATACATTTTTTACGGTGGTTGGTCCACATTTAGATATCCTACCTAACCGGTTATGCGGGATTTCAATCCCATACTCCTTAGGAGAACAAGGAGGAATTTGCCGTCAATACTGTTATTTTCTTCCTATTCGTTTGAAAGTGAGCGTTATTTCAACAGACGGACATGCCTAAATCAACTTAGATTTACTTAAGTCTATCCGAGCGGAAATCACACTGTAAAATTTTGTGAAGATCGGACCATAATTTACTTTTAGACCCATATAAGCCATACTCCCGGAAAACAGTTTATTACGCCTAAAACCGTAATAAATAATGCTATCAGAATGAAATTTAATACTTCTCAGTCTTATAAAACTAGAAATCACACTGGTAAATTTCGTGCTGATCGGTCCATAATTTGCAATAGCCCCCATATAAAAACCACTCAGCAGCATCAAACGTAAAGTTATTTTATATGTATTGTGTGTATATTATTCAACACCATAACTTGCGTTTGTATCCATATGGATACATACAATGTTTTAAAAATCTGCAAAGCTTTTGTCCGGCTTAAAAAAAAACTTTTGATGCAAAAAGTTAAAATAAACCTTTTTCTTTATGTGGGATGTGTTTTTTTTAAACATGGTCATATATATATACAGTGCAATCTCCCTTAACGGACACCCCCATTAAACGGACATTGTTGCTAGGTCCCGGCAGCGCTCCATAAGAAAAGCATTGCAGTCGCTTTCCCTTGAAAGGACGCTTCTCATGAGCGGACGCGGACATCCGCTAGATAAAAAAAATTCTCTTGGACGGACACTTAGCTTATTTTTTTCCGAATTTTTCATGTCATAATTTACAAATAAGCCTGCCAAGACTCTTTTAATTTGTTCGCTTTAACAACAGGGCACGGTTTATCATATTTACTTCATCACATAACATAGTTAAATGTGGGTATGTTAAATACATATTTTCTCTCTTACATAATGTTTTCAATTTAACGTTTTTTCTACGATTTACGCTTCTGCTTCGGAGAGTTGACAATACTTATTCTTGCAATGTTTGTGGTGCGTACGTATGGTGTACAAACCTATTTGACTAACAGCGATTTAGCCATGAATGTCCGACAGCATTTGATGTTGATTTTGAGCCTGAGGATGATTTGCCATTAAACCTAATAGCCGAAATGGAGAAAAGATGTATTGCAGGGGTCAGTGAGCAAAGCTTAAAAGATTTTTATCAGATCGATGATGATTTACCAATTGAGAGATCACACTTGGATTTACGCGTGCCATTGCAAGAACAAATTTCTGAAGTTCAAGAAATTTCTGATGACTCAACAGAGAAAATTGAACCTTCAGATCATCAAGATGCGAGAAACAACATCCTTACATATAAAGGCGCTTTGGCGAAAGCGCAGGATCTTATAGCGTTTGTGAAATGCCAAGGTGATACAGAAGCCATGAATATACTTTCATCGCTGGACTTACATTTTCAAGATGTTATTGCCAAGACGAAAACACGTCAAACCAGGATGGAGGAATATTTATTGAAAAACGTTATATAGTACTCATAAAACATTTTAAACTTTTATTACATATAGAACTACATTTAATGATTTTTTGTTATTAAACCCAATTGAATTGTTTATTTTTTATATTTTTTTTTAATAAAAGTATGTATCTTTAAATAAAAACAAACAATATAAGGCAAAGTTTTGTTGATTTAAATTTGTAGTTTTCTCTTGGCCGGACAGCCCCCTTGTGCGAACACATTTCAACGGTCCCTTCGGTTTCCGCTCATGGGAGATTCCACTGTATATGTTTTTTGAAAGATAAAAAAATTTTTTTTTTTTTTTTTGCAAAAAATTACATATAAAAAAACGTTTTTTTTAAAATGCTATATTTTTCTCAATTTTGTAAAAATCCAAGAGTTTTTCATTAAAAATGATTCAATAGATCTTAAAAAACAATAACATACCGATATCTAAGCCAATTATTTGACCTGTAGATTGTCAGATGCCTCCAAAGTTGAGTGTATCCATATGGATGCAATATAGCGAAAGGGTTAATTAAAAGTGTTATATATTTCTGGTTTCCCTGGTGATGCCTTTTTTATTATTTTTATACTTGTATTACCGAAAAAGGTATCCTTGGTCTACTCTGCCATCGATTACTGAATTCATATTGATTCGGGTATTTACAAAGATAAAGGCGAACACTAGAGTTGGATGGGTATGAATTAGGGGCAGTCGTATTTTTTTTGCGCATATCTCAGCTGTTTGTGAAGCGATCTGGCTGCATTTCAATTGCAAGCTATTCTGAACTGTATGTGAAATAAATATATGCCGACCTAGCTACTACTCAAAACTGGGGTCTCCGGAGATCACATTTCAGCATACACACACAGTCGGATATCTTTAAACAAACTTTTCTACTCATAAGGACCTAGAATATACACATACATATATACTTTATGTGCTTAGACCCTAAATATGACAAACTTCTATAAACGCTTTCCACAAGTAGTGAAGGGTATAACAAAGTACCTCAAAGTATGCTTATAACATTAAAATTTGTAAAATGTAGTATAATAAATTACAATATAGAACATGTTAGATTCAATAAATACAAAAAAGAGGTAGGAAACATTCAGAGTAAAGAATGCGCTTTTTTAAATAACAAAAGGAGCACAAAAGATACAATTCTTGGATTAAGAGAAAAATATTTAGGTAAAAGTTTAGCAAGTATAGTATAAGAGGGGACTCTACAAAACAGAAGATGAAACGAGTGTTAAAAAAGCATTTTAATAAAGCAGAATTATTAGAAAAATTATTTTAAAAAAACAGTCGTGTGCATAACAATAGTAAGATTAGTTTTTAAAAGAACAAAAATAATATATTTGCATTAGTTTTTTTTAGCTAAGTTTCAATAATTTGTATTAAAGAAGAGTCTAATTTAATAGGAATAACAAATTTAAATTCTTTTTTTTTATTTAAGTGTTTTTTATTTTTTTTTTAAATTTGTTAAAGTGGTGGGAAAACTTACCAACGAAAGCCAAATATTTGTTATGAGTAGTTGATTTTTCTCGTCCTACAGTTTGTAACGTTTTTTTTTAAGTTTTGTTAAAAAAAAATTAAAAAAAATCATAAATAACAAAAACAATAATGAAAAAAATCATAAATCAATTAAAATATTTAGGTGTTAAAGAGTAACAAAGTATGAAAAAAATAAAGTTTTATAATTAAATCAAATAACAGTTAAACAAATTAAAAAAAAAAAAATTAATCCATAACGAAAAGAAAGAGATTTTTTTTTTTGGTAAAAAAATGAAACAGAGAGCATAACAACAAATATTTTTATTTAGCAAACTTTTTATAAACACATTTTAGTTTATTTTATTAGTTATTGTTTAAATATTTAAATAGTTTGATTTAAATTTTTTCATTATTTAAGAATACATAACAACACTTATTTAGAAGTAGATGGTTGACTGAGTTCAAAACTAAAATAAAAAAAAAAAAATAAATATTTAAATTTAAACTTAAAAATTAAAAAAAATTATGTATAAATAAAACATATTTTGTTTATAAAGCAATAATCTTTAGATAAAAATCTCTTAAAAGTATGCTCTATAATTTTTGTATATTTTATTTCCACAAGCCAGGCGATGAGTAAACATACTAAATAAAAACAAAAACGGTCTGAGCTTTTACCTAAAGTATTATAGCTTTTAAGCATACCTAGAGGGTTTAACAACTTAATATTCATCTACTAAAAGTATGCTACAAATTATCAGAATATATTTTTTTTTCACAATCAAATTCTAGGGCGTTTAAAAAAGTACCTGATAAGACTGGGTTCTCACTTTGAAAGTTTTATTTCAGAAAGTCTGAGTTTATTGGTGAGTGGGGAAAAGAACATTCCCATTATTCTCTACCTTCTCATTAATAAACTCAGACTTTCTAAAAAAAAACTTTTAATAGTGTGAACCCAGACTGGCTAAAAAAATAGTAGAAGCTTTAAATTAAAACTTTTTCGTTGTTTTATTAAGAGCATATTTTAGGGATTAAAATTAATATTATATGAAAAAAAAGTTAATAAAATTTTAAATTTAAGCAAAACACTGCTCTCCTAGAAGTATGCTTTACATTGCAATAATTTATTTGCTTTTCCCAAAATTAATGGATTATGAGAAAATAATTCTTGATACAGAAGTAAAATATTAAGCGTCACTTCATTTCTAGTCTTAAAAAAATGTTGTTAGGGATTTTTCTTTAATCTCTATACTTAAAATATAAAAACGAAAATAAAAAAACTTAATTAATTCTATTGTGTCGTATTGGTTGGATATGGCATTATTTCATGAAAGTTACATTCATAAAAATAAATCAAACATAGCTAATATGATACAAAAGAACACTTTGTGAATTGCTTAAATAAATTTTGTATTAAAAAACAAGTTTTTGTGTATTAAAAATGAAACCTCAAAAAGTATGCTACATATTTAAATAAAAAAACCCCTTACCTATACACATTTAATTTACTAACAGGTATAAAATAAGCTCTTAACACAGAGTATTAATAGTTTTTTCTCTCTATCTTTCCAAATATAAAAAGCTTTCTTTATATTTATATATTAAAATGGGGAAAAGACTATACTTTCTTAATTATTTGAAAGTTCAAAACTAAAAGCATACTCTTAGGTTTAATATCAAGTTTTAAAAATAAAAAAAATAAGCAAATAAAGCAATGAAAATATAATAAAACCACAAATTAATATAAGCTCTTTAACAAACTGATATTTAATAACCTCAGCGCCATCTACTTATAGCTTTTATTATTTTTAAATACATATAATTTATATAAAGGAAAAATATTACAAAATATCTTAAGTTCAAGTGTTCTTTTCGTTAATTCTTAAGCATCCGTTTCCTAAAATCTCAAAAAAAAATTTGTTTCAAAATTAATATTCCTCAAAAAATTATGACTTTGACAATTTAAGAACCTTTAAGCGACACAGCCAAGAGGAATCTTAAACTCAACCAAAACGCTTCATAACAAAATGTTGTCATATTTATAAGTTATAAAAGAATAACAAATCTAAAGTTACCCACTTTTAAGTTTTTTGTTTGTTTTCTTTTGTTTGTTCTATTTTATTTTTTTTTTAACTTTTTTGGGACTTACTGGTAACAACGAAGGCTTAACTTTTTGTTTTCTTACAAGTTATTGTATTTAGCTATTTTTGTCATAAATACATTTTTCCATTTAATTTATGAAAAGAAAGAGAGAAGTTGGCAAATTTGTTGTGCTTTTTTAGTTCTTGTGCATTGCTTTAGTTTTAAGTAAGTAAAGTTGGTTTACATGGGAGCAGTAAATGGCTTGTAAAGAGAACAGAGGACGAAAGCTACTGGATTTTTTTTGACTTAGAAACCCACAAATTTTACTGGGTCTTAAAACAACACCAATACATCTGGTGGCAAACTACGGCATTAGATATCGATCTTAATTTCCATTAAAGTTGCATTGTAATATCGATCGATACGAATGCTGTAATTTATCCCCTGCTTTAAATACTTCCCTATGAATAAAAATTAGACTTTGAGAAATAGTTTTGAAAGAAGTCACAAGTTGGAACAAGTTTTCTGTAAAGTTTAGAGTTTTTAAAGATGTTGTATATGAAGAATTCAGTTTTGAACAAAAACTTCAAAAAAAAAAAAAAAATTTTAGATTTTCTAGAAAAAATCTAACTTTTATAGAAACTTTATTTTATATAGATAATTTAGTTTGCGATAAAATTTTTTTAAAGAAAATAAAGTGTGTGACAAAATTTTTAAACGGAAATAAAATTGTTCTATAGAAGATTGAATTTGTGATTTTTTAGGAAAATTCAAATTTGTGACAATGTTTTCTATAGAAAATACAATTTGTGACAATAAAAATAAAATAAAATTAAGTTTGCAACAAAGTTTTCTAAAGAAAATAACACATGTGACAAAGTTTTCTACAGAAAATTTCATTTGTCAAAGAATTTTTTATAATTAATTTTGACAACACTTTTTTAAGAAAATTCTATAGAAAATTCAATTTATCAAAAAATTTTCTAAAGATAGTTCAATTTGTCACAGAAAATAAAACATGTTTAAAATTTTTTTATAGAATATTTACTTTGTCACATATTTTTTTGAATAACTAAATTTTCCAATTGTGATATCATTTCTATAGAAAATAAAATTTACCACTAAATTTGTGACAAAATTTTCTAAAGAAAATAAAATTTGTGCCACAATTTTCTAAAAAAAAAAGACTTAATAGCACAAGTTTTTATAGAAAGTTTTCTAAAGACAATATTGTCACAAATCCAATAAAAATAATAAAATTTGTGACACAAGTATTTATAGAAAATTTGTGACACAATTTTCTAGAGTAAAAAAATTTGATACTTTTATTTGAAAACAATATCTTTTATCAAACCAAAATTGTGACAATATTTTTTTTTAAGAAATTTCTATAGCTAAATAAATTTATCAAGAACTTTTCTAAAGATAATTCCACTTGACACGTAAACTTCTACAGGAAATTAAGACTATAACAAAATTTAGTTTGTCACAAAAATATTTTATTTCTCATTTGTGAAAAATTTTTTTAAAAAAATATATAAAATTTGTGACAAAATTTTCTATGGAAAATAGAATTTCTAGCACAATTTTCTCTAGACAATTTTATTTGTGACAAAGCTTTCTTATGAAAATAAAGTTTATGATAAAATTTCTAAAGAAAATTGTGTCATAAAATAAATTATCTATAGAAAATTGTGTAACTAACTCTATTTTCTAAAGAAAATTTTACTTTTCTACAGAAAACAAAATTTGTGACAAAGTTTTCCAAATAAAACTTATGACAAAATTTTCTAAATAAAATTAAATTTGTAACAAAGATTTCTAAAGAAAATAATATTTGCAACAAAGATTTCTAAAGAAAGTAAAATTTGTGACAAAATTTTCTAAAGATAATTTCATTTGTGCAATTTTCTATAGCAAATAATTTGTTTAACAAATAATTTTCTATAGATAATTCAAATTGTCTGAAAAATGTTTACAGAAAATAAAATTTGTAACAAATTTTTCATAGAAAGTTTACATTGTCCCAAATTTTTTTTACAGAAAATTTTATTTCTCATTAGGTGATTTATAGGAAATTTATTTAATTTTTATTTTTAAGGTGTCACAATATTTGCTATAGAGAGTTTTATTAGGAACAAAATTTTCTATGGAATATAACATTTTTTCTAAAATTTTTATGGAAAAAAAATTTATTTGTTACAAAATTTTTTATAGAAAATTTAATGTGATAAAAATTCTATAACAAATCAAATTTGTGACAAAATATTATTAAAGAAAATTTTACTGATAATAAATGTGTCCAAACAATTTCTATAGATAAATTAATTTGTCACAAAACTTTCTTTAAAAAGTTGAGGTTGTCACAAAATTTTCTGTAGAAAATTAAAATTTTCAGTAATTTTTTTATAGAAACCTGTATCTTTTACAAAATTTTTTACAAAATTTTTAATAGAAAATTTAATTTACACAACAGTTTTAATAGAAAAGACAATTTTTTAGAAATTTTTCTTTTAAAAAATTAAGTTTGTCGCAATTTTTTTTTTTTTTGGAAAATTCAATTTGAATAAATATTTGAAAATCTTTTTCACAGAACATCGAAATATTTTGAACAATTATTTAATTTTTGAGGGATTTTTGTTTTTGTAATTATTCGAGCTTTTCCCTGCTTTTAAAATTAAAAAAAAAAATCGTAGAAAAGAAGTCAGCCAAATCGGGCACTTTGCCAAAGATATCAAATACAAAGTAAGTGCAAAGTATTAGTTAAACAAAGGACATTAAGGAAGTTGTTAAAGAGCTATAATGGGTCGATTTAATCTAAGGTAACATTGGCTACAGTCTATTATGGCTCTTAAAATAATTATCCTTGATCCAAATTAGAGATAAGGTTTGTCAAAAGCTAAAGCTAAAGTATTTTAATTTTTTTTTATATTGTATTTTTTTCACTTAGTAGGGATTCCTTAAAGTCTTTACAAATTCTCCTACATTTTCCTATACAAACTTATAACATTCAAATCCAATTTTACAAGATGATAATTTTTACGACTTATCTTTGAGTTTCCAAAAAAAAAAAAAAAAAAAAAAAACGAGAAACTCATAAAATTTTACGATATTCATTGTGATGCAAATAAAAGTCATATAATTGTTTTATTTCTACGTCATTTCAAGCCAACAACTACCATTTAAATCTGTTTCAATTCATTGTGTCTGCTGGTGCAATTGCCTGCACGTATTGTCTCCGTGTTTTTATGTTTTGTTAAGTTTTTTCTTCTTCTTAGAGTTATAAATTTATTTAATTTTATTATTGCCTCTTTATCATTCATTTATAATCTTTTCATAACGAGTTTTCAAATAGTTCTCAGATTTGACAAGCATTTTGAATATTCATTTAACCATCAACGCATTCGTCTAACCAAAAACACAGATGGTTGCTGTTGAAGTTGTCATATAATTTTAATGGTTGTATTGAAAAGAGTGAATGAAAAGAGGTAGCCAGATTAAAAGAAAAAGAAACTTAAGAAGAAATAACGAAAAGTGTGCACGTTAATGGGATAACCAGGCGTTTGCAAGGATCAAAATTAGGACTAAGGGAATACTGTTTTTTTACATCAAACATTTACAGTTTATACTCTGAAGAGATGTCTTAACAATTTTCTCCTTTAAAAACATATGGTCACCTTTTTCTATATAGTGATAGTTTTAAGATTTCTATCTTTAATTATTTTGTTCTTTTGTGGGCTATTTTAGTTTTATTTTACATATATTTTTTTATTATTAGAGTTTTTAAAAATGTTTAAGTTTATAATTGAGTTCCATTGCAGTTTGTTTCTTCTAAAAATTTTGTGTGAATGTGTTAAAAAAAATTTTGAATTTCTTTGAATGCAGTTGGGGTAGTTTTAAATAATGTTTAACGAACAATTAAGAAATATATTTTAAAAAAATTCTGGTTTAAGGCAGTAAAATATGTAGTTTTAAGCCTAAGTGTATGCAACACTTTTAAACTTAATTTTAAAGTTAAGCTGAGCCTTAAACCTTCAATTATACTCATGCATTTAGTCTAAGCGTATGCAAACTTGTTGTGCTTTATGTTCAAATTGAGCATAACTATATTTTGTGCCTAAATATATGCAACACTTTTTAATGTTACTTTTTAGCTAAGCGACATTATGTTGTCTATTTGAAAATTAAGTTTCCTAATTAGCTGAAAAAATTGTATTTATAGTTTAATAGTGTTTCTTATTGACACAAAATTTTTAGTACAAAAATGTACAAATTAGATTTTTAGTACAAAACTTTTTTTAACAAGAATGTAGATCCCAATTTTAGGTACATATTTAAAATTTGTATACGAAAGTTGTTAAAAATAATTTAAGCACTTTCTTTACTCAGTTTTAAAGTACAACTACTGGACCTTCTGCATCCCAATTTTATGTATAAACCTGGGGTTTTAATATATAGAGACGAAATGTATGCAACACTTTTTAATTTAACTTTAAAATTTGCATAGCTTAAATTTCACGACATCATTTTAACTACTTGGAAATAGTTTCATATTTATTTAAAAAAAAAAAAAAAATTCTATAGTCCAATAGTGTTTCTTATTTTAACCAAAATTTTTACTACAAATATGTAAATGAAAATTGGATTGTTCTTCTTTTTTTAAATTAATGTACTGTAATATTTGGTTTTTAGTACAAAATTGTGATTTTCTATATCCTGGCTAAAACGCTTATGCTACTTAGTTTCGGGTAGGAAAAATATTAGGACAGTGTAATCGGTCAGGAAGGGCCACTGGGTGATAGGCACCCACTTGAGGAGGATGGGTCTGAGTTATAATGACTACCTTTAAAGTTGTCATGATAAGGAGGAGGAGAAACGGTTTTCCCTTTCTTTGCCAATGCCCCGGTCTTGGGGCTGTTAGAATCAGGCATTTTTGGACAGCAGAATTGCCGATGGCATGCCATAAGGTCCAGTGTCATAGTGTCCATGAACACTTTGACACTTTTAAAAGTGTCATTATATCCGCGGGCAAATGGACATTATGATATTTTCAAAAGTGTCATAAGGTCCATAACTACTAAAGAAGTTAAATACAAAAAAGATCTACATACGCGCAGAGAAAAACATGTTTTAATATGGTCACAACCAACAAAACTATTTTTAAAGAAACTAATTTAACCATAATATGGTTAAAATTTTTTTAAAAATGGTTTTGCTGCTTTTTCTCTGGGTGTATATATTAAATATAATATTAATATAATATTAATTATAAGTCCATGAACACTATGACACTGGACGCTATGACATGCCACCGAATTCCCATGCTTAGACGCTGTGTCTAGTGCAGGACTGAGGATGATCTCTCTGTTTTGCAGGGGTCGAGGTGGTTCGAGGCTGCAGTAATTTCCTGGGACTCTGGATGACCCTGTTCACTGGCTCAGGGTGTCGCAAGGGGACCGCTATAAGTACCCAAGGGAGCCGTCCTCATTTTTGACCTTCGTTGTAAAAGAATTTGTGCGAGTGGATACTTTTGATATTAATTTCTGTTATATTTATCATTTTGGTACATATATAAGCTCAAATTTTTAGTACACATTTTGGGCAATTATTATTTAAAATGACTTTCTCTTAACCCCAAGTTTGAAAATCACCCTTTTCCTTTCTTAAACCACATTTGGAGGTTTTGTATATATTTTTCTTTTTAATCGAAATTTCCTAAAGAACCCAAACACAAAAACTTCATTTTTTTCTTGATATAATTTATTTTAGTTTAAACTCTTTATCATTGTCTTTTAATTAATACTTTTTCTTTAATATGACTTTCAAGTTTGTTTTCCTCCCCCTCCTTTTCCCTTAAATATTTCAATTCAATTTTTTTCCTTTTCTGAAAATCATTAATTTATCACATGCTTAAATAGTTTAACGCATAAATAAAAGAGATGCATTTTCTTTCTAAATAAAACAGTAAAACAGTGAAAGGGAGGTTAACAGTTTCAGAGGTTTCTCTTTAATTTCCTCTACCGTTAACATGGAAGTCTGATGAAGTTTGTTTCAAAACTCAAGGAAAGTAACTTTTTGTTTCAAAGAAATTTGCTTCATAATGAGTTTGTAATGAGTAGATGTTCTTGAGTGTGTATGTTTTGGATAAAGAGGGTAATATTAAATAAGGGATACGGGAAATAAAGTAAAAGTGTAAGAAACAAAAAATGTGCAAACTAAATTTTGTTATAATAGATGAGTTGGTAATTTGGTAACTTTATCAATCAAATGTTGGTGAATATTTTTTGCGAAATTCATAAACGACATCTAGCAAATTTTATAGGAAACAGTAAAAAAAAGTTTTATAGTTAAGCCAAAGAAATCTTGTGGTAGAAAAAGTACCAACGTTTGTACTGAACACCATATACTAGTAAAACAGGTATGTGTGAGTTTGTATTTGTATTAAAATAAGGGAAAAGTAAAACCCACGTTTGCGATAAATAAAATTCGAACATTTCTACTAAACACATATACCATAGAGAGTAAAAAGCAAATATTTGTACTAAAATTTAAGGAAAAAAAAACCCAACATTTGTACTTAAACCTTTGACAAAGAAGGACCCAACTTTGTATCATAAATGTGATAATCAGTGTTTAAGTATTTGTACTAAACACTACAAACCAAAGACAGTGAAAATGGTCAATATTTGTATCAAAATTAAAGGCAAAAACTGGACCCTCATTTGTACCTATAAGATATAAAGACACTATCTTGTATCTTGCAAAAGTTTCACGTAGAAGACAAATATTTGTTCTAAAAATTTCGATTTATGTTCCATCTTTTGAACCAGAATTAATGGCATGAACATTTTCACGTTTTTACCTGGAATAACTCTAAGTTGATTTGATACTTGGTAGGTATTTGGCGCTTAATTACACATCCGCCCAGGGCTGTCAGACTTGGGGGGTTTATCCCCAAAGTTGGGGATTTCATGTGAGCAAAAAGGACACAGAAAGTCATTTGGGGATTTAAAAAAAAATTCGGGGATTTTTTTGGGGATTTTACACTTTTATAATATATTTTCCCTTTTTTTTTTATTATTTACGCTTATTTTTCTTTGTTTCGTATATAAAATATGAAAAAAGTAGCAAAACTTACTCTTATACAGTGTAAAGGGTCCTAATTAAGATTACAATTTTGCTGTGTGTAAAAGGTACTTTATAAACTTAGTTATTTTTCTTGAGTGAGTGTAATAAAATTTTTGATTTTTTGAAGACAATATAATAAAGTTTGGGAAGAAGAATGCTAGGCTATTGGTTAATAGTTATGATGTATCGAAGTATTAAATAAATGATTGTTGATTGTAAGGATGGATTAAACCGATCAACCAAGCTCCAAATTTTTATAAATTGGCTCATTCGTTTTCAATAACAGCATATTGTTCTGCTTGTAATTCCTCACTGGAATCGCATAAAAAGGATAAAAAAAAAAATGCCGAAACCAGTCGCTACAAACAAAATAAAACAATTTTTTTTGACAAAAAATTTTTATTTGGGGATTTTCCGGGATTTCTTATTAAAATTTTTTATACTATTTTTTTTAAAAAAATTCAAATTTGGTCAGAAAAAAAAATATTAACTTTTTAAGGATTTTTGGGGATATTTTTTTAATTTTTTGGGGACAAGGTACCTGGCGGCCCTGCATTCGCCCTAACATATAATCAAGCTCAAAAATCTACATTTGCACCTAAAAAAACACGCTCACTTTCGAACGATCTAAAAGAAATGAACAGTGTTTGTGTCAAATTGTTTCTAGTTATCCTTACCAGTTTAAGATTAAAACCCAGCAATATCGGCTCATTAGCATAAAAGCTATGAATCCAAATGTGGAACAACTACTTAAACAAATTGATAATTTGGTGACAAGAACTAACATTAATGGCGACGGAATGCACGGATTGATATAAGATGTTGCACAAATTCGTTTGAGTCTTGAGGTGTGTAAAACCAATTATATTTTTGGTTTTGCTCTCAAGCTGCAAATATGATACATAAAAAGTTGTTTGTCTCTTCAGTCCTAGGGAACCCTGAAACAACCCTCACCCCAGAAAAACAAGATGTTAGTTACTTATGTGTTATAAACAGCATTATGTAATAACAATAAATAATTTAAACAAAAGGATTTACATGATTACACAGAAAAAAATAAAAATGGATTTCAATTAAAAAATTTGTAATATTAATTAAAAAATTAATTAAATTTGCACCAGTAAACAAATTAATAGTATCAATTAAACCAGTTAATAGTATGAATTAAACGTTTAATTTACTTGATTAAACGTTTAATTCACTTGATTAAATTTTTAATTAAATCTGATTATATTTTTGATTAATGCTTTAATTGGTGAAAAATTTTGGAGAATTTTTTCTGTGTACCAAATAATAAGTAGATGTGGAGGTAAGGAAAAACAATAAGACAACCACTCCCTCTCGAAAAAAAGGTATTAGTGATAATTTAACCTTTAATAACTTCATTTTATTAGCAGCATTATTTAATAAGGATTAATTATTTAAACAAAGGGTTTGCATAATTACTAAAAAATAAGCACCTATTTGTTAATTATTTATGTATTTTACTACACAAATATTAATATAATTTATTAACTTTCTAATTCATGTAATTTTTGTCATGGAAAAAGTTCCTTAAGATATTTACAAAAGTACCAACACTGTTGTGCTGCTCTGTCCCAGCTCTAAATGTCTATCAAATGTGGCAATGCCAAACATAAAAATGTCGTCATAATAAAAGAAGTTGTTGTATTTTTTAATAAAACAACAACATTAAAGCATAAGTGTACAAGTGTGAAAAAAACTTTTAAATGCATACCAGCTATAACAGGAAAAGGAAATCAACAAACATCTAAACAAGAGCACATACTTCCATACAAATCAAAGTGTGATTAAGCCGTTAATCTGGCTTAATGTGTTCATTTGCTCTTTTTCTCTTGGTTTCTAGTTGATTTTTTTTTTTTTTATATTTTCTTCTTTTCCCTTACTTTTGGTATTGGGAATTTTTTTTTTTGCTATAACAAGTGATGTGATGAAAGCACAGAAAAACAAAAAAATGTTTTTGACATGTTTGAAATGTTTCTTTTTTCCCTGTCAGCATTTTGCGTACTTGTAAAGATTTCTATAGGCGGGCGAATCATTTCTATTTATGAAATTCACTTTTTTTTTTGAAAGAAATTTTTATTTTTTGGAAGCAGAAATTAAACTTTTTATTTGTTGTTTTTCATTTTTTTTTTCACAAAAAAATGTTGTGTGAATGACACATTTGCATTTATCATGTACGATGATGAGGCTACTACACTTATACAAGCATTTGCATCGAAATAAAGAAATTTGTTCATTTGCAAGTAGTAATAATGTTGTAGATACTAAATGGAATGAAATAGTTTAAACGGAGTTTGGGGGAAAAAATGTAACAAAAGTTATAATTTTGAAAAAAAAAAAAAAATTTGTTTCGTTTTTCCTTTTTTTTTTTTTTGCTGAAATGAAAACGTTTAAAATTCTATTAATTTTTACATACAAGTTAGGAAAAATGTTTAAAGAAACTTTTTGTGATATGTATAAACAAAGTTTGTAGTGAAAATTTAATTTAAATTAAAAGTTTTAATATAGAAACAGCCATGATGGGAGAAAAAAAAAGTTTAGTTTGATTGAAGTAAAATTTCTAATGCAGGAATTCAAGTTGATAGTGCACCATATTTAAAGTAAAACTAGTGAAAGTGCTCTATTCGACTGTGTCGAATCCTTAATACCCTCCACCGACAGTAAGAATATTTCATACGGGGCCTGTGGTAGGCCCAAGTTCACTAAGCTTTGCATTGTGATTTCTGGTCTTATGAAACTAAATTAAAACAAATTTAATAAAAAAGCGCTATTTGCTAAGGCTTTGGGCGTAATAAAGTGACCATGGGCTTCATATGGGGACTTTGGTACATTTTTGTACCAATCGTCAGAAAATTTGGCCACGTGATTTCTAAACTTATAAAACTATGATAGACTAAATATAATAATAATAATAGCAATATTCGTCTAGGCTTAAGGCATACGGGCATCATCTGACAATCGCAAAACGCTTGACATTGGCGATTCTGATTTAAAAATCGCATAATAGGTGATCTGTAAATCGCAATAGCAAGAAGTTTGGCGACTTCAAATTGCAAAATTATGGTCAAGGGAACTACAATATTTGTAAGAAACTATGCCAGATCGCAAGCCAAACGCACGAGGTTCAGAGCACCATAAAATAAATCTAGCGATTTGCGATTGTCAGAACATGGCCTATAATAAAGTGTTTTTCGATAGTGGGCTGGTTACAAATGGGCCCTGAGGTAAGTTATAGACCGATATTCGCCAAATTTGGCAGCTTATAAAACTAAACCAACCCAAAATTCAATGATGTTGTGTACCAGCGCCAGCAATCAATAGGCTTGTTTGATGTATAATTCAACTGTCAAATTAAATTCAAAATCAATGCACACTATTACCCCAATTATAAATAAAAACTCCCCGGTAGTTTTCTCCTTTATCCCATTTTTCCTACACAGAAAGAAAAACATTCGGGATAAATCAAGTTTTTTATGATTACTTTAAGCACGGGTCGTACTCAAAAACTCAAGAATTTCTTGAAATAAGAGTAAAATATTTAAATCAAGTAAAAAAAAAGATTAAACTTTTTCGGATTATTTCAATTACGAAATCGGGATTGAATATGGATTATTTAAGTATTTCTTCATAGAAAATCCGTACTTGAATCAATCTTTCTGTACTTGATTCAAGAAAATCCGTAGTCACCGCACTATTAATACCGCTTTGGATTGATTTGAGTGCGGATGGATTGATTTTTATTTTGAGTGTATGAAAAAAAAACTCCCAAGGAATTTGTATTCATAATTGGGCTTTTTGAATTTCGCACCCCCAAAAGTTACTCGAATTATTGGTCTATTTCCGCCTCTTTTCCGTTCGCCGAAATTGGAATCGTTTCACAACAGGGTACGAAATGCTCAATATTTGTTTATGGAAAAGCACGTTGGGCTCAGCTCAATGATTTTTTCTTTGAATTTGAACTAGAAACTTGGTTTCATGGACAATGCCGTCAATGGCATGGCAAAAATGATCACGATCAACGTCTTTGTTCTGAAGTTCCTACTAATCCCCGGGGCAATCTAAGCTTCTAACTAAAAGAGTTAAATGAGCAAGGGTTGATGGTAGTTCTTCAATACCAACATTTTTAAAAGATGACCAAACATTTACGGAGGCTTACTAAAATGTTTTCCGAGAATGGGCTTTTTTGGGGCCTATGGCAGATTATTATTGAACTCTTAGCTTATTAATGACTTAGTTGCATAACACCTTAAAAATTTTATTTAGTTTTAAAGCCAAGACAATCATAACTTTTGAACACACAAAAGTCTACAATAACTTGCTTTCTTTCAATAATATTTCTTTCACCTTGATTTAAGCAGACAATCTCCTGTCCTCATATTTTCCATTTAGTCTCCTTAATCACCGCTCCATTTAATATTTGCAGTTACTTTAACTTGACATTCTCCCTTAAATCTTCGTAATGGCAGTTGTTCAAATATTTATATTAAAATCAATCAGTTTAAAAAATGTTCAATGTCAGCGGAAGATACAATTTATTAATAACACAAAAAATAAATAAAAATGTATAAATAAATAAGTAGGAAAATTAAACGTGTATGCATTTTAATAATTTATCATAGTCAAGCGGAAATCATTGGATATTTACGCATTTAAAACTTTATATATGGCTGTATATGAGAGCCTGAGTGAAGGCGCATGAAAAAACGTTGCGAGTGTATGTGTTAAATATAAATGCACACGCAGGCTCGCATAAATCCATAGATACACATGTAAATATAAACGTGCACTTTAATTACAGAGTTTATGCGTGCGAGTTATGGATTAAAATACATAGAAACAATTTAAGAAGCGACGAAAGGACTTCGATAAATGGTCCATGAAATTTTGTTTTATAATAGATGTCTTTAAATATAAAGGGGAAAATATAAAGAAATAGTTTGCTTTCATGAAAAAAATTCAATATTTATTGTAAGTGCTGCATACCTTGGGGCAGTTATTTTTATAGAAAAATATTGTCCTCTAAGTTTAGTTAAAAAATATTTTGTAATATTTGTAATTAAAAAAATAAAAATTTAAAAATTTTATTTAATAAAAAAGCAAGTCATATTCAAATATAATTTTTCATATATGTAATTCTATTTTTATTTGACATGAAAAACGAATTTTAAACATAATTTGATATTTAAATAAATTCGTGAAATTGGCTGTTTATTTTCCCAATTTATTTTATGATTTTCTCAAATTTAATTAAAAGATTAAAGTAACTGAAAAGAAAATTTTATCCATCAGTACTTAAATCAAGCCGATGATTGGACGATGACTTTCAATCTGATTCATTATTATCCTTTCAGAAAAATTGTAATGAAAACATAATTTCATGCCCTAAAACAGTTAATTAGTATATTAAAATTACTTTTTCCTAAAAAATTGTATCTAAAAAAGTATTGCATATTTTCAGGAGTTTGAATAGAAATCGGTTGCCTAATTGTTTTTTGCTTTAAAACCTAAAAAAAATGTTCCATTTTTTCGAAATGTTTTTAAAAAAAAGTGTTGCATAGGCTTAAAAGATTTTTTTTAAAGATTTAAGTTGCTGTTATACCTATCGAAAATTTGTTTTTAAATAATTGCTTTGCTTCCGGGAATGTTCTAGAAATCTAAATCAAGTGGAATTGAAATCGAACAAGGGTTTGTATTCAATTATTTACAAAATTACTATAGTTTGTACTGTTTTGAACAGTTTTTCTTGTTATAAAAAAATTTATACTCAAAATAACAATATTTTCAAAGAGTGTGAAAAAAATATTTCAATGCCTTAAAAAAATATAATTTAAAAAAATGTGTTGCATACTCTGAAGGTTTTTTTAAGGACTACGGATTGCAATAAAGTAAGAATAAACTTTTTATACCTTGCGGATTTTAAAAAGCAAAATAAGTAATTGTTAAACATTATTAAAGTTTTTTAAAAAAGCTTAACATGTTTTAATTTTTCCAGTTTTTCCAGAAAGTTGTGTACTTTCGTACTGATTAGACTTAAATTAGATTTACTTTTGTGTTTTCCAAAAACCTTTTTCTTTTGTTAAACTAAATATTTCGCCAATATAATTTTTGCCTTTAAATCTTTAAATAAAGAGAAATGATATTGAAAAAAGTTTTTTGTTTAATGGAAGTTTGTTTTTTTTTTAAATAAGTGTTGCATACTTAAAGGCGTCGTTTTGAGATGATGTTAATTGCTATTAGAATTAATATTTTTCTTGTAAAAAAAGTTTTCTATAAGAAACAAATTTAATCCATTTGTATAGTTTTTTACTTAAAATATAAAAATAGTTAAGAAAAATGTTGCTAGTTCTTAAATAATTTCAATTTGTAATAACTGTTGCAAACCTTGGGGCATTTTTTAATGTGGACTTCTGTATTGGAGTAAAAATTACTTTTTAAGATAATTCTGATTTCATATATAAAAAAAAAATATTTTATTTCTAAATTTTCTTTAATTCTTGGGCTAAATTATGGCATTTAATATCGATCGAAAATTCAATACACTTTGAAAAAAGTCATGTTCTGAAAACCGAATTCATGTGAATTGAAATCGAACAAATTTTCAAAACGTCCCTCTTTTAAAAGTTTATAATAATATAAATTTTCATATTATTCGAATGTGTATTCTAATGCCCAATTTTCAGGATAGTAATTAAATCTAAATTAAGTTAATTTTCATAAAAACTTAAATCGTATTTAAATACAGATTGATTTTTTGAGTTTTATTTGAAAAGTCTTATTTAAATAAAATAACAGTATGGTAGCACTACTAAATACAAAAAAATATCATAAACAAGTAAATTTATTTACAAGATGGTCTCATAAAACAGCTGATTGTTATTGCTTTGCCTCTTGTTCTTGTATTGTCGTGATATTGAGGCCACCTTGCTAAAATATTACAATAGAAACTTAAGTTGAAATTAAGTGTACTTCATCGCTGAATTAAGTTTGATTTAAGTATTTAGTGAAGAAGAGAATTTTGTATTTAAAACGATTTTAAACATAAATGTGTTTTAATATCAATCCTGAAAATTGGCCATAAGTCAAATTACAATCCTCAAAAGCTATTAAACTTTAATAGGCTCATTCCTTCAACATGAGAAATAAATTCCCAGATTCTGTTTATAATAATACTTTGTTTTTTTTTTCTTCAAATTTGGAATACCACTTATCTATCTTTAAATCAGGCAAAACTTAGACCATTTTTAAATAAATTTAACTACAAATCTCCATCAATTACAATTTCACTCGATGTCGATTTCCAGAACATGGCCGTAAATGGGAATATGGATCGATACCTTAATTTGTCCAATGATTTTTTTGTGTGTTGGCAAATACACTGAAGCAGTAATTTTTAATAATATACCGTCATCAAGTAGTCCGGATTTGTACTTTTTTTAATTTTATACAACAGCAGCAATATTACAAAATAAAAAAAAAAAATTATTGTCATCATCATGTTGATCGGAAAACTGAAAAATTTTTTCGTTTTTTTTTTTCACAAAAACTCATACAAATTTACACCAACATGAGGAAACTTATCATCATTTGTCAAGCTATACATGTGTTGCAATACCAGCTCGTACACGTTTATAAAAGTTTAAAAAAATTAAATACAACAACTGCATACTTAAAAAATAATACAGGTATTTAATAACTTTTGACTTAAAAATATTGTAATAGAAAATACCTCAGATTCAACAAGAACTATGTCATGACACGTGGTGTATTATAAAAATAAAAGGAAAATTATAACAAATTTGTGTAGCATAATTCAATGTCGCATCAAGTGCCATGAGGTACAGCTTTCTGGCATCAACAACTTTCTTAATGTTTCAAACGTATCTAAATGTTGTAACGACGTGAGTCATTAAAATGTCATAAACATTATGCATATAAAAAACGTGTGCATAAAGTTTTTTTAAAAAAAAAAAACATATTTTCTGTTCTAGCTTCATTTGCCCCTACTTCCTTTATGTGAAAAAGATAAAATTTGTATGTTTTGCTTAAAAAAAAAAAGAAAATGTAGGCAAGAAAGTCGTATTTAATTTTTTTCCAATACAAAGAAAAACTACTAAAGACAATAACCACACATTTTTGATAAGAATTGAAAATAGGATACAATTCTTAAGTGAAAAATGTTACCGACTAATGTCGAAACGGGCCTATTTTTAAAGCGTAAATGTTATTAGAGAAATATCAAAGATTAGGGGGAAAGACAGCACTTGAAGGGTTAACCTGATTCGAGAACGCTGAATCCAGTTGTGCTTATTGTTTTTTAGGTGAGCTTTTTTTTAGAGATATACCGTTACTTCGAAAATGGAGTAGGTTGCACAAAAACGGTTAAGTTTATTGACTAAACTAAAAAAAAAAACGCTATAAATTTACTCTCTACAACTTTTGACTTTATTTACAAAAGATGAAAAATGTAAATGTAAAGAATTTTATAAAACGCCATATTTGTATGAGAGCCCCCCTAAAGGGTAGAAATAAAAGGCAAGTATGTTTTGAGGAAATACTTAGGACGAAAGACTAATGGAGGTCGGTTGCAAGAGAAATAAAATCAGTGTTAATACTTCGCTTTAAAAATCTCAGAATTCAAGTAATTTCATTGTATCTTTCTTCATTCATCGAAGCATAAACAATTTTTTTTTTTTTAAATCTATGATTTCATTACAAAAGACCCGCATTAAATCCTGTAAATTACAAAACTTGATTGGTCACGTTTTTCACACATCAGCCAAAAAAAAGGACCTGCCTTTTGTGTGCAATTTCAAATTATTGTTAACGAGGATGCCATAAAATTAAACGAAAAAAAAAAAACAAACTTCCATTGACAACCATTAAAAAATTATACAGTATTAAGGGTAAAAACCCAGTCATTTTACCATCATTTGGTAAGAGCAAAACTGTTAATGACAATTTCTGTACAACGGGTAACCAAAGCAATGGTGTAAAAAAAAAATAAACCAAAATTTCTTCGATTTTTCTCAATAAAGCTGACAAATTTATTGGATTCGTGAGGCAAATAAACACACACACACACACACATAGAAAAAGGATATATAAGCAGCAGTAGCAACAAATTCACATGGACCAATTTTCAATGCTTTTTTTTGCTGATTTTTTAAAAAGAAGAAAATTTGCAAAAATAAAAATTACAGCTTCTGAAGTCGTTTAACAAGTGTCACTTACATACACGCCACACAGAGCGATGACAGTGACAACCCAGAGTAAGAAACAAATCATCAACATTAACGTGCTGCTTTTTTTACGAGTCATGTTTGCACAAAACACACACACACACACAGCAGAAATAAATGTGTAAATGTGTTTTAACGTTTTTTTTTTATTTGTTAGTCTTTGTTGTTGACACCTCTTATTCATATAAATGTGTTTGTGTGTTTTGTGGAAGGAAACAGAAAACCAACTCCCTCCCTCTCACTTACAAAAACCCACTATTAAAGCAATATCATATTATAAAGAAACATTTTTTATAGTAGAACGAAGACCTACAAATAAGACCCATAAATATTTGTTCAATTTATTTTCTGGTATTCATATATCTGTGTAACTCATACTACTGTAGCAACAAAGTGTTGCAAGTTTGCTTAATGTTTTGCAACAGCTGTACTTGTAGCTTGTTGTATGTTAATTTTTTGCTTAAATTTTTATATGAAAAATTGTTTGAACAAATTCTTTAGGTTTAAGTTCACATTTTATAAATTTTTTTGGGCATCGTATAAAATAGGGAAAAAATTTATAAAGGTGACACGAGGCTTAATTTATATTCCATTTATGTGCTAAAGTGGCAGCTAAGATGTGTCAAAGTGTTGCTGAATTTTTGCTTTTTATTTTGGCGTTGAAAAATTTAAACAACAAGATGAGGAGAACTGTTAAAAAAATTATGATTATATTTCCGTTTTTAGCTATTTGTCATACAGGGTGGGAATTAAAAAAAAACTTAAAGAGAAATTTGTGTAAATACACTATCAGCCATGTCACCAAATACAATTCTGTTCGAAAGTTGAGCCTTTCGAAAAAGAAAAATTTCTTCGGAATAAAACAAGCTTAAATTATTAATCCTTAATGATTTATTAAAGAAAAATATTTATATAACAAAGTGAAAGATTAGTTTGATTATTCAATTTGTTTGTATTTAGTTGATATTTATAGATAAACATTTATAATTCTTAAGGCCGAGTCACATAGAATACTTTGTACTTTATACGTCGCTGACAACTAAGCTGATTACAGGTTTTCTTATGAGCTTTGTCCCATATCGTACTAAAGTTGGCAAATTTTTAACGTTCGTTGCGTTATTGAAACCTTTTAGTTTATTTTTTTGATTTGTTTTAATAAAAATTGAGGTATCATTTTTATTTAAATAAAATAATAGTTTTTTTAAGATATTCAAAATATTTTTATTTCAGTTTATTACAAATAGGTTAAAAATTAAAAATTATGTCGGTCTTGTAACCCTCCTACTGGCTCCGAAGGCTGCCAATCTTTTACCAAATTTCTCAATCACGTTTTTCAATAAACTGTTGTCAATGGTTGATAGCTGATCGATAATGTTGTTTTGAAGCTTGTAAAATTATTGCTGTTCACTTTCGATTTAAAAAAAACGTTATAAAATATAGTCTAAAGGTGTCAAAACGCACGATCTTGGTGGCAAATTCACTCCTCCTCTACGGGAAATAATGCGATTTTCAAACTTTTCTGTCAAAAGATACATTGTTTCTCTTGATGTGTGGTATCCTCTTAAAACCATATATTCTCTACGTCTAAATCGTGTATTTTCTGCTATAAAAAGCTTTGAAGCATCTCCGTGCAGCGATTTACATTGACTATTTACTAAGCCTTCAAACTTGCTAAGAGAAACCAAACAAAGTGCTGGCTCACACACATCAAGTTCCAGTATCACTCGCCAAGTCTTATGTTTTTATGAGAGAGGGGAAAAGAGATTAAAAATCGGTACGGACTTGACCGAACCAGTCAGTTTTACTTTTAATTTCGTATTCGTAATATGCTAGAAGAAAATTGACGACACAAACTGATTGCGTATGAATGCATACGCAGGTTCAAAAGAGAACTAAAAAAAATCTTTGTTTAGCTAACTTAACCTGACGTACCTGAACCATCACTTTTCTATCGTGGGATCACCACAATATATTTTTGTGCAAACCACTTATTTTTGCGAACAAAAATTTATAAAGTAGAAGAATAGAATTCACCAATGTTGCCTTTAGGCAACACTCTGTATCTCCCAAAACCGGTAAACATAGAACTCTAAAATTTTGACAATTCATACTTAAGTCAAGCCCAATTCGTAACAGAAAAAATTCTTCAAAATTGTTCTCCTATTAAAGCATTAATCAAAAATAAAATCAGTTTTAATAAAAAATTTTATCAATTTAATTAAACTTTTAATCAAGTGAATTAAATGTTTTATCAAGTGAATTTAACGTTTAATTGATACTATTAATTTGTTTAATTTAATTATTTTCTTAATTGATATCACAAATTTATTAATTGAAATCAATTTTTTTTCTGTGTACACAGAAAAAATTTCTCAATAAAATTCTAAACAACCAAACTGTGTTGTTTAAATAAAATTTTAGGTCAAACAACTTTTTATTTGATTCAATGAAAAGATGTTATCAAATTTACACTTTGCAAAATAGCACTCAATAAAACGTATTTAATAATGAAATTATTAAATATTCCTTCATATTCAATAAAAAAAATATTTGAATCAAAGTGAAGACCCTTTTTTTTACAAATCTTGTCCATTTTTTATAGCTCATAATTCTCATTCGCTTTACAGTTATATTTGTATAAATTATTAAGTTTTGCCGAAATCTTTGGAAAAAGGTTTCCTGATAATCTGGCCTAAGCAACCAGCGAAATGCGAATAGAAACTAGCTTATCCCTCCATAATAAATTTTAGTGTTTTTATCAAAACATAAAACTTGGGAATTTAGCCCATCATAATTAATAAATAAATAAAGATTCGATAAACATTTTGTTTGATTTATTCAATATTTCCAACAATTTATTTTAACAAATCACATAAACATTTTGTTGAAAAAAATTATATGGGCAACAACTTTTTTTTAATGCCTCAACAAACTTGGTTGTTGACTAAAAATTCAATAAAATACCTACAAACTTTTTTTTATCAATACCGCAAAAATCGTCATCGCAGAAAATTTAATGTTTTTTTTTTATCAAACATGCGATTTTCGTATTTCAAATTTTTTTCTGTGTAGCAGTTCGAAAAAATTGATTTGGTGATTTGAGGTTACTCAACACTATTTATTGCGAAAATATACCACATTTTTTTTCAAAACTTGTTAACATAGTCTAAATAAATAAGTCTTTTAAAAAATGTTTAATTAAATACCAATAATTACTTTAAAACTTTAAATAAAACCAAAAGCTTTGTGAAGAATTTTCCAGGAAAATAGTCAGAAAACTTTGTCGAGGATATCCCAATTTTAAGTTATTCAAAAAACTTTTTTTCCAAACAGAAAAACCTTAAAGGTATACCCAAAAGTTGCCTAATAAATGACACAAAAAATACCTAGAACGCAAATACGTTTCGAACGCATGAAAAAGGATCACTTTCTACTTTTGCATGCGTCACGTGCTTTATAAAAAAGTTGATCAAACTCAACAACACATAGAACGCGTTGTGTAGGATACATAAAAGTTGCCTAATAAATTACACAAAAAACTCCTAGAACGCAAATACGTTTCAAACGCATGAAAAAGGATAACTTTCTACTTTTGCATGCGTCACATGCGTCATAAAAAAGTTGATCAAACTCAACAATACATAGAACGCGTTGTGTAGATTTCTAACTTAAGCTTGTATAAGAAAATTTATAAAATTTCACTAAAAAAAATTAAAGTGTAAAACCATTTTTGCTTTAATTTTGATAAAGAATCTTTTATACATTTTGATGTATTTCTGAAAGCAAAACACAACTTACTGCATAATTCTTCCTGCTATATTGTTCACGATTTAAAAAAAGACGAAAATTTTATATTTCATAGAAAAACTGCCTCGTTTCGCTATATTTTCCCCCGTCAGAGTTGAGTATTGCGTATGTAAAATTATGTTGCATACGTATAGGCGCGAATTGTTTTAGATGAAAAATAAAGTGAACTAATGTTTGCCTGTTTGTTATAAGCAAAAATATAATAAAGAAACATACATATTTATATAGGAAAATTTACATACATATATTTTTTTTGAACGCAAAAGGAAATTAAAATGTCAATAATTTTAAAGTTTCCTGCTGTTTAAATGTTATTAGTAAAACATATCGTTTGATTTAAAATTAATTAAATATGTTTGTATTTCCAAAATATGAAAATTTGAAAATATAAATTACAAAAAAAAAAAAAAAAAAAATGGAGATGAAAGAATATATTTATTAATTATAACACTGTAAGTAAAAAAGGGTTTCGAAAAGATCAAGGAAAAATATGTACGTAATCTTATTAATAAAGAATTTTTTGTCATTAACTTTAGTGACTAATCAGAACAAGTCTTCAACTTCAGGCAAAATCGTTGACAAGTTAATAAAATTTATAATTAAATCGACGTCAGTAATTTCAAATGGTCTCTAATTTTATTGTTTGTACAATTTTAGATTTTTTCTTAAAACTTAATGATGGTTGGTACAGTGTTGCCATTCTTGGTCTTTTCGGACTAAATTTGGTCGGGTTTTTTTCGTTTAGTCGAATGGTTATATATTATATATATATATATATATATATATATATATATATATATATATATATATATATATATATATATATATTATGTCCTGTGGTTCCTAGTAGGAACAAAGGGCCGCATCGAACTCTTTCCATTCGATCCGGTTTGATGCTAGATGTTTAATTTTCCTCCAGCTTAGCCCACTTTGGTTTACTTCAGATTCAAGTTGACGTCTCCAGGTGTGCGACGGGCGGCCAACTCTTCTTGTATTACCATGTGGGTTCCAGTCAATCGCAGATTTAGTAGGGTCGCCATGTGGTCTACGGAGCGAGTGACCTATCCAGCGCCATTTTCGATTAAGGATATATATATAGTCGAGTGGTTGGCCAAACGTAATTTTGGTCGGTTTGAGAAAATGTACTACATAAAGGGTGGGTAAATTTTTTTTTGTTTGATTTTTTTTGTGGAAGGAATATTTTAAGTATGATTGTATATATCTCACAGTATATTTTGCCACAATTAATGGAGCGTGGCCAACTATTTCAACCATTGGTTATTTCGAATCTTGCAACACTTATGTCATTCCATTCTGTAACAAAATCCAGTATATTTTCTCCGCTATACGAAATGAATCGATTTACGCTTAAGCCGATTTTGCAAAAAAAAATCATTTTTTCGGATGAAGCTCATTTTCATCTTAGTGGGTACGTTAATAAGTAAAATTGCCGTATGTGGGACTCAGAAAACCCACACGTGGTCTTATAGTAGCCAATGCAACCATTACGAATGGCTGTTTGGTGCGGCTTGTGGAGCGGAGGCATCACTGGTACGTATTTTTTTAATAATGAGGATGGCGGAACCATTACGGTCAATGGAGACACCTATCGCACCATGATAACTAAAAAAGTTATCAACGCGTTAACAATAAGCAAACTATGCAGCCTTAAACGCTTTAATATATTTTTTACATTGTCTGCAAAGTATTAGTATGTTTTGGAACTCAGCCAATTGGTTAAATACAACTTAATAATATTTTTGATTTTTGTCATTCGAGTCAGAAAGTTCTTGTTAGCCATATTTGTACGCAAGTTTATAGTCAAATTTTATACTAATTAAGAGCTATTTTTGTTAAATACGATTTGTGGCCTGCACAAAGGGATATATCTAAAAGTGAAAATTGTAGATAAATAACATGTCTGTACATACTTAAGCAGAAAAACCCAATATGTATGTATATGTATATAAAACGAACTATTACTTGTTTCAGACAATGCGACATGTCTCTGCGGCTACATTCATATTTTCTTTTGATGTCCCTTTGAAAACTTGTATACTTTCAGATGTTAAGTTTTATATTATACAATTTGACGTTTAATTCTTAAGTTCAAATTTAACTGACGAATAATATTAAAGAGGAACATAAAATTGTTGCTTGATTTTACAATTCGTGCGACATTGTTTAAGGCGTCTCTTACTATATTCTGTTTCAGGAAATATTTCTGTGCGATATGTCGTATAGTCTGCGAATGTTCAATAAATAAAAAGTCGATAATAAAGTCAAATTTGAAAGGTTAAAAAAATGTTGTTCATCATTCAAAAATCATTTTTGTATACGATTTTAAAATTTTTTATTATAAACGAAATTATTCTTTAATTATGATTTATTCTGTTATTTGATAAAAATGATTTTTTAAATTTTTTTTTTTTTTGCTATCTTATCTCGACTGAAGATGTTTTGTCAAAATGCCACAGATTTGATTTTAAATATTTAAAAAATTCCCGCGGCAGTCAAGAATGGAAAATTATCAATAAATTTTAATTAATTTCACGTTGTAAAATTTGCTTTCTTTATAAAAATAATTTAATGAAAATTAAGTTTGATGAACTTTAGTCTAATTAAAATATCGAAATTTGGATTAAAGAACCATAAACAGTTCAACAAAATAACTCTATACTAATAATTATTTAAAAAATTTGTCGGTTTCAATGGATTTTGATAGGTTTAATAGACAATTTTGGTAGGATAGAAAATTTTGAAACGGCCATCCAGCTTGGATTGTATTGTTGTAAGAATTAGTTTCTATATGTGAGAGTATAAGGAAAAACACTGGCAAAATAACTACGGCAAGCTTTTATGTCAAATAGTATGGAAAATGTTGTGTCGACGCAG
The DNA here is from genome assembly GCA_963931875.1 of Pollenia griseotomentosa. Lineage (NCBI taxonomy): Eukaryota > Metazoa > Arthropoda > Insecta > Diptera > Polleniidae > Pollenia > Pollenia griseotomentosa. Next base: position 189,995,736 of record OZ007561.1, read on the forward strand.
TTCTGTTTAATCATTTTAAGTGGCAGTGAGTTTTCTATTAAAACAGTCTCTCTTCAAGGTAAATTTTCCTTCACTCTTATGACCTTCTTCACTTTATTTTCCAATAAACTTTAATAAATATCCTTTTGTAGCAATTTAACAATTTTGTCCTGATTTTATTCTCCTTTAAGAAAACTTAATATTTTTCTGATGTATTTTTAAACAACTCGACAAAAGAAACAAATTCTTCCATTGAAAAAAAAAAAAAAAAAAAATTGTGTGCAATCAAGCGAAAAAGTAATTTCAAGTGCATGTGTTTAATAGCAGTGTCATTTTACTTCACATATTTCTGAATAACTCTATTACACTTGATATATTATTTTACAAATTTTGCACAAAATGTCTTAAGTATCATTAATGTAGGTGAATTTGTTCGAGGTGAACATGCGAGTGCTAAAATTTACAAGTATGTTGATGTATTAGAAGAATTTACTTGTGGAGAAGTTTGCAACTGTGTAAAATGGTATCAAATTTCACTTTAAAAGAAGAAAGTTATGAATTGAAAAACGAAAACGAATACATATACATATTTCGGTATTAGGGTATTCAAACGGTTCGCCATTGGTCGATTAATCGATTAATTTTGGGCGGTTAACTGTTCAAAGAATTTAAAATTGCTTATTTTCCATTCACGAATAGTTCGAATAATATATGACGATTAATCGATTAATCGATTAATCGAAAATTTGGTTTCTTTCTTGGTTTCTTGTTCTAGCCTTTATAATATCACCAAGTTGTTTGGATACTTGGTTGATATTTTAGCGCTGAGTCCGTAGGCGTTCTCTCTGGGAATATTTGCAAGGTGTTTGGATCCTTGCTGGATATTCTGGAGCTGTAAACCAAATCCACCCCTTAATATAGTCCATACCCAACGAAACATATCGGCGTTTCGTCGTTTTTAACGACTGATATGTTTTTTTTTCCATTAGTCTGAGTTCATACGGCTCTTTTCTTATTGAAAAGATTCTTCCTTTTTCTTCTTTGAACATGAATTGGCGTTCAAGTTATTCATGTCATGTTTACGCCATGTTTTTTATTTTGTATAGTCGTGCGTTTGCATGTGTGCTTTTTTGATATTGAAAACAATAACAAAATTAAACAACGAATGAAAAAGCAAAACGTAAAGACAGTACAGGCATTTGTGTACTCGTTTCTTTTCCCCTCGCCCCTCTCGCCTATAAAGTAGCAATCTTTTCAATCAGAAAAGAGCCGTATGAACACAGACTTACAATATTAAATTTCAGTTTTTCTCTCCTGCCAATTTTCTACACATTCGTTATCAAAAAAAAAAAAAAATATATGTACATATTTATGTATGATATTTAAAAATTATTTGAAATAAGTGTTAAAAAACACTAACTTTAAATGGTAATGATTACGATTTTGGCTTTTAGCCATATTATTTTTTAGCAAGTAGTTAGAGAAGTTGTAGTGACAATGTTGCAGTGTCAAAACTTGTGATAGTTTTTATATTGTTATAAAAATTGTGTTGACATTTTTACACTCAACCAATCTAAGATTGTTTTCTTTTTAGATAAAAAAAAAATTCGTAAAAAACGGTATCAACTCTCTTTAGCGCTCTTGAATTTCTCGTTACTTTCATGCATCACTAAAGCGAACAAAAAAAAAAAAGGATAAAGAAATAAAAACCCTGGTAAAATACATATTGTACATACATATGTTTATTGTTGTTGTTCGTTCTGTTTTGTTGAATGTATATTTATTATAGTGTGTTGCAGCTGTCTAAATATTTTATGTTGCACGTATTCGGTTGTAGATCAGCATCATCTTTGCTTGCTGTTTTTTTTTTTGATGTATTGTATAAATACGTTGTTGTTGCTGTAAATGTCGTTATGTTGCTGCAATTTTATATTTGATTTTGTCCGACATTTGTTTGTTGTGCTAAGTGTTGTGTAAAGTTTACAATATAAATGATATGTTAAGGTTTTTTTTCCATTGTTTAATGGGAGGGGTAAGTTAGCGATAACTAAGTTCAGTTTTAAAGAAATTTTTTTAGGTTTCAATTCGAGTTCCATATATAACTTGTTAAGTATTAACATCTGCTTAAAAATTTTTACTTTTTATTTTGCTTTAACATCGAAAACTTTGTTTCTTAAAACAAAACCTCTAGCAAACTATTTAATTAAAGTTTTCATATTCTCTGTCTATGACCTGCTATTTTAACTTCTGTGTGGGAAGGAAAGTAAAAAAAATAATCTAACTTGCCCTTTTTAACTGTATTAGGCAAAAAATCCCTTCAACATTAACTTTTACTTTTATGACTATGATTTTTTTTCTCACCATTAATTTTTTTTTAACACTTTCACTCAACTTTTCATTACTAATTCTACTTCATGGGCTTAATATGCTGTTTTTCCTGCAGATTTTTCCTAAACTTTATAATAAAGAAACTTGTAACTTTGGCCCAAAAAAAAAAAAAAAAAAAAAGTCGAACACGACCTTTTTTGGGTAAATTTTTTTTAGTCAAACTAAAAAAGTCATTAAAATTGTGGGTTAGTTGAGAGTGAGTGTGTAAGTAACTAAGTGAATGACTGAGTGAGTGTATGTCAATGTTATGGTATGACAGTGCGCTTAAGTCATGTTTAAAAAAAGCTTAAAAATATGTTTTAATGACACCTAAAAGCTAAAGCTTTAAGTTGCATTACAATGCATGGGTTTGAAAGAAAGTAGATGTTTGATGTTTGATTTTTTTTTGCTACCAAACGAAAGTTTGTAATTTGGTGAGATAACAATTTAGTAAAAGCAGTACGATAAAAATATTTGCAGCCGGAAAGGAAGTGCTGAAAAATTTTTTTTCTTGTTAATAACACTTGTGGTAGTATTGGGTTTGGTTGTTAAGGTACAAAAATGTATAAAAGGTATATTAAATAAGAACACTTGTTTAACATGCAGCAGATGTGTCTGGCTAAAACTGATGAAGCAGTTACCTTTATGATGTAAAATGTTTTGTCAATGTGATAGTTAATGGAACACATATGCACATACATAATAGTAAAAATGTACAACAGCTAAATGGTTGCGATAATTATAAAGTACCACACCATGTGATGGTATCGGGGGGGGGGGGGGGGGGGGGGGATGTATATTATGGGTTTGTTCATTTAGTATACCAATCGACTCAAAGTCACCTTTTGAATCGATTTAACGATGCCCGCCCATCTGGATGGCAACATGTAGATTAAGGTGGAGCATCAGAAATTTTTTGCGAATTTCAATTTCGAAAGTTGCATTTTATCGGAAAAATAATGAAAAAAATATTGGGTCCTTCTGGAAACCGTCTTCCGCAGCATCAAGATTTGAAAATGAGACCAAATCTACCAACTTGTGAAACATGACCTTATTGACTTAGATTTGCTCAAAGACCCAGAATATGTATACTAGGGAGGGCTGATTTGTGAGGACAAAAACTTGTATAAAAAACCCAAAAAACAGTAGTTTTCGAAAAAATTATATCGCCATCGTTTAAAGCGTACACTAACAATATTATTACAGTAACGTTCTGTAGTTTATTAAAGAAGTATTCCGTTCAGTCATTTTTAAATAAATAAACATTTAAAATTCCAAGCAAATTTATTTTTAACTGATTCTAACAGTTATTCAAAAAACTAAGTGCATATTAATACGGATTTTCAGTTAGAGTTAATATTGTCCGTTGAATAGGTAAATTCTTCTGTATATAAAATTAAATGAAAATGTTATTTAAAATAACGAAAAGTTCATTTAATTTTTACTGTTAAAAATTCAACCGCGAATTCCTTTAAAACCAATGAATTTTCGGTTATTTTATATTATTTAACTACCAAAAAATAAATTTTAAGTTATCCATAAAAAACGATTTGTTTGTTTCGTGTAAAAAGTTAAAAACATCACATTTTTAAGTAAAATAATTGCGAAAACCATATCAATCAAGCTACTGGTATCTTATAATTGTGAGTTCTTCTGTAAACAAAGCGGCCAGTACGACAAAAGTAGAACAACAAACATGCGTAAGGGGGCAAATAAATACATAATAATATTCTCTCGTTCTTTAGATAAACAAGCGGACAGGTATCTGGTATTTCTTAGAAAATCGGCTCTTTTTGTCGAGTAAAAGAGAAAAATGCTGTGTTATATAAAATTACCGAATTACATAAAATAGCTAAAAATTCCTTTATTTAACGGAATATGTGGTTAATTTTTGGGTAATTTAATTTTTTAAAATAACTGAATTACGGAATAAAATGTTGAATTTTTGACAATAAAAATTAAATGAACTTTTCGTTAAAAATAAATGAAAAATAAGTAGACCGGCTTTTAACTGAATTTTCCTTTATTTTTTAATTTTTACGTACAGAATATTGTGAGTGTACAATTCTGCTTTAAATAGAACATATTTAAGAAATTTTGAATCGGCGAATTTTTTTTAACATACCTTCTAAAAAAACCTCAAAAATTAACGTGTAAAAAAACTATATTTTCGACAAAAACTGGTCCAAAACTTCAAGTAAAATATTTGTTTTGGAAAAACTGCCATTGCCATTGTTTTAAGCGTACAATTGCACGTTGGGAAGGGAATATTTAAAAAAATTTAAATAAGCCGTTTTTTTTATTACCTACTAAAAAAACCTTAAAAATAAAAGTTGAGAAACAGTCAACAAATTTAAATTTGGACGCCTCGCAAATGAGGTTTTTTTAAATGTCGTAGTCGAAAAATCGATGGCACAATATCTATTGGAAAATCGACCCACGCTTATGTATACTCCATGGGGTCTTAGATGAATATCAAATAAGTTTCCCACGGTATGGTAAAATTAGCATAACCTCATTCACCACTAGTACGGGGTGTAGCAAATCTCATATGTGTAGGTATAGATGTCTAAATAATTTTGGGCACAAGGAACTTTTACATGACTCTTAGGCCCGTTTTCACGACTTAACGATAGCTAAATGTAGGAAGTTATCGAACAGATAATGAGTTTTTAATTATCACAAGTTCTCTTTAACGTAAAAGTGAAGGATAATCTAAAGAGAGGAAGAACGCTACCTTTAACTTTTGTCGTAAGGTTTAGATTTGAGATTGCCATATTATATTCACATATTTTTTATATATGGCAACTCCAATTATACGTATATTTTGCAAATGTAAAAAAAGTACGTAGTTGCCAGTTCGTATTTTTATTTTGGCAAAAATAGTCGGTATTTTCTTTAGTATTGCCACTTTTTTAAAAATGTTAAGTTTATTTTATACAGAATTTGTGAAAACGAAAAAATAGTTGAAGGTAACTTTATTCCTCACTAGTGCTAAAGGTAGCGTTAACTATATCGAACTTTAAAGGTAAGTCGTGAAAACGGGCCTTAGCCTTATAATATAATTTTGTTTTGGCGGGTCCATGACTTCTAATGGGTCCCAAAGACGGAACACACTCGAAATTTTGTCTCTAACCCAGCAAAAACTTTGCTTACAAAATAAGCAGAAAAATAATGAGAGCTTGACGAGCAGACTACTTATTTTTCTACTAGAAGAAGTACTTATTTTTGTTCGAGATGTCCCAAAAGTAATCCTTTATAATTTACCCTATTATAATCTAAAAAATAATATGTTTTTTTTATACTTAAAATTTTTATAAAAATATTTTTTATTTTTTTTTAATTTTTTTTTTGTTTTTTTTTTAATTATTTTATTTTTATTTTTTCTTATTCTATTTTACTTTATTTTATTTTTTATTTTTTTTTCTGTCTCTGGCGGGATTTGATCCCGCAACCTCGGTGTTGATAGACTAGCTCTCTACCAGCTAGTCTACCGGGGCAGTGTAGTTTTTGCATTAAAAAACTATGTTTTATGACTATAATGACATTTTTATTGTCATAATGAAAATACAAATTTTTCTGTATATTTAAGATATAATAATAAAGTTATTATTTAATATATAACTAATAATCCAAAAAGTGGCGAATAAAGCTACAAAGTAATGAATTCTTGAAGTCATTAAAAGTAGGATTGTAAGTAAAGTTTTTGCTGGGAAGTACTGTGGAGTAGGGAATTATATGTTCGGGCGTGACTAACTATACTTTCCTTTTTGGGTTTCTTCCAGAAAAACAAAGCCTGCCTAATACAGTTTCCCATGGTGTTGTATATTACATTTATTTTTAACTGTTCTGTTTTTTAGTATTTATTAAACTAATATTTAGCTAACGTTCATATTCATATAAATAAAAAGTATTCTTTTAAAGTTTAGTATAAATAACCAACAATAATAAGAATTGAGGTTGCAAATGCTAAAAGGTGTACTTTAACCAAGGAAATTTGGGTTGCTTAAAAAAATTGTTTTTTAACGTCATACAGAAGAAGTTGTCAATCTAAAATATTCATTTCTTTGATGAGTTAAGAAGAAGTTTAAGAAAGTTTCTTAGGCAGTATTTAGCAAACTTATTCCGTTTTTAGTTCATTTTTTCTATAACTATTTAACGCTGTAATTTCTTTTCTTGTCATCCATATTGAGTTTTTTAAGTTTTCGTTTAAAAATTAATTGCTGCCATTAATTTTTAATGCACATAAGTAGCTGAAATCACATATGACAAAATGAAAAAATATAACTCACAATCACTAAATTAATTAATTTCAATTAAACGCTTAAATGACTGCGAAACAACATTTTTTTTTTTATCAATTTGCCACATTTTTATCAAGATGCGAATGTATTCGACTTTTAGGGCTAATAAAACAATGCAAGTTAAACTCTTTTTTTGGTTTAAAGTGTGTTTAAAGCAGCAAATCTATGAATCAATAAACATATTAACCATCTCTAAATGCATAAAATTGAACATTTTGTATGGGAGCCCCCGTAAGGTATGTTAGAAATAAATGATTGAGATGAAAAATAAAGTGGGGTTGGTCATAGATTTGACTCATCAAGGGGCATCATAGGCACTGTAGCAGCCAAATTTAAGAACCACACAATTATGGCGGCTTAATAAAATTTTTAAATTGGAACCCTTGCTGCATTTTCCAATTTTTTATGAATTTTTCAAAAACAAAAATTTCGAAATTTTGATAAAAAAATTATTTTTTTTCCAAAAAAAAAAAAAAAATCATGTTTCTAAAACGACTGCGCATATTAGAAAAAAGTTTTACCTTTCTTAAAGGAAATTTTATTGCGGAATTTCGGTTTTGTTTTTTTTAACAAGCTAAAGCGTTTTTGAGTTACGCGAACATATGTTGTGCAACCTCCTCTATTTTCGAAATAACGTTATACCTCGAAAACCAGGGGCCTGATTCTGGCAGTCGTGATCGAGTACTTTCTTGATTTGAATGCAATTTAATATCTAATTATTTCAGTCAATACTGAACGAATCGGAATTATTTTTGGAGTGTTGTAAAGCATTAATTTGAGTTTCACAATACTGAAAAAATAATTTTGATTCATTCGGATCGACCAAGGCGAATTTACACCAGTTGAACTTATCTTGCTACGTAAGCAACAGCTGATAACTAACCGTGTGTCAAAATGGTATATCGTTTTGGTGGTTCTGGGGAATCTTTACTAAATTCTATAATTTTCGCTTAAAATTATGAAATTTCAAACTTTTTTAAGTTATCACATTTCAAAACACACAATTTAAAATTAAAAACAAAATGAAATATTTGCTTAAATTTTTGACACAACGTTTAAATGTTTTACAGTGTTGTAAACGTTTACAAAATAAGACCACCTTGTATGAATTCGCCTTGGTATCGACTGAAAGAATAAGAAATAAAATTGTTTTCGAATCGAGAAAGTACTCGATCACGACTGCCAGAGTTAGGCCCCAGAGTTAACCTAAAAAACGGCTTTCACCATAAGTGCCCAGCTTGTCTAAAAAAAGTGTCAATTTCTATCACAGTGTTGCCTCAGTATTATTTTTTGTAACGACTAAAATACATATGGGGCACTGATTTACAACTGTTGAGTTAGCTTAAGCTACATTTTAATTTAAGTTTAGTTCAACTTAACGAGCGTTTAAACATTTACTGATTTATTAGCCATTATTATTTTTTTTAGCGCTCTTATTAGTACAATACCAAACATTCATTTAACAGTGGGCCAAACAATTTTTACACTTCGATGTTAAGAACACAAAATATGCCGTACTCTTTTGAAGCATTCAGTGCAAATTTTGCCTGGGGCTTAGATAAAAAAGTACTCTCTTGCAAGTAGATTATACGTATAAGTAAGGAAAAATCGAAGAAACAGCCAATTGGTTAAACGTAAAAAATTGTGTGTTATTGTTAGTGAAAAAGTGTGAGTGTTTTGCGATAATCAAGAAATTACGTTCATGTGTAAATGTTAGGTTACTGAAATTGAATTTAAATTCATTTAAATTAATGCAGTTTTCCTGCAGGAATACTGCGATGTCATTTATAAAAACAAATAAAGACGAAAATGTTAAATGTGTGAGAAACAAACGGTCTTCCAGCAGTTGTTTATTGTATTCAAACCAAAAGCAAACCATGTGTTGCAAACCAAATAATGACACGCACACTGATGTATAGTTTCAGAAATATTTACAAAAAAATATTGTGAAATTTATTAAGGTTCTGGTGTCATTAATATTATAAATACACTCTATCTTATACTCTTTTTTCCGCTCTTTCTTTCATCCTTCGTCCTAAGAGTTTTTATTTAACACTTGCATATGAGTCTGTTTAAAATGCACTTGTATTTATTTATTTACTTAAGTTCATATTTTTAGTAAGTAATTTTTTTTTTTTGCATTTTTTCTCTTTTCTCATATTCAATCTGTTTATTTTTCAGACCATACAAATTATGTTTGTTACAATAAATCAATGTCATCATTTGACATTTTATTAAAGTAAAAAAGCGAGTAAGAACATTTTTTATAAAGGAGTTTTTTTTTTAATTCACAAAGTAACAAATATAAGAGAATAACATTCAAAAACAAAAAAATAATAATTATAAAATAAATTAGTACAAAAAAAAAAAAAAAAAAAATCATTTTTATATAACTACATTAGAGGCTTGATTATTCTATTTGCACCCATATTCAAATCAATGAAAAATTTTTAAACTCTCTACGGTAGTGTCGCTGTCATAAACAAGTACTGAAGAGAAGTGTATGCGACGAATTTGCGTTACAGCCGTACCTAAACAAGAGCGGAAGAAGGAACGTTTTCTTCCACATAGCTTTTATGCTGTTATGCCATACCTAAACAAGAGTGCAAACGTTGTGTCACAAACAGTATTGTTAACTTTCTTGTTTAATAAAACCAACATAAAAAAAATAAAATAAAGAGAAAAAACCGCTTTATTGCCTAAGAATAGCTAAATTTACATTATTTATTAACCAAAGCGGCCAATTGCAAAACGTTGACTCCGCGCTTTTTAGGGATGCTTCATACAAATTGTATACACATTTATATTTACATCGGCATGGGCAAAACTGTTAAGAACAATTTCCTCCTCTGTATGCCTACCAATTTGAACAAAAAATACATAATTTGAAAGGTATTTGCTTACAGAAGTGTACAATATTAATAAAATCTGTTCAAACTTTTCAGAGCTATAAGCGTTTAAGTTAGCTACTATTACATATGCAGAAAACATAAATAAATTTCCAATTACAAAAAGTTTTTCTATTAAATAATAAAAAAAATTAGGGTGGTCAATTATTCGACATTTTTCAGAATCCAGTTTTTGAATATTTCGAATATATAAATCTTATATGTAAATACCGAGGCAAACCAGTTAAGAATGCGTTTTTCCTTTGATTGTCAACCGAACCTCAATGGGGAGAAAAAAGTATCAAGAAGGGAAAATATGGGAAATTATATTTAATTTTTTACTTTTCCTTGCTGCATGTGATAATATTTGAATTTTCTGTAATATTCAGGTATGTGATGAAAATCGATCGATTTCAAAACGAACGTTTTAGAAAGGTGTGATGAATTTCGAGGGATTTTAAAAACCATTTCTGAATTATAGTCTTAAATTTTCGTTCAGAATACACTTCAGTTAACGTATATGATATAAAATTTAAAAGAATTAAGACTGAAAATAAAAGGAAAATGTATTTAAAACCCATTTTAAAAGATACTGAAAACGATATTTTCTGTTTCAAATCGTTTCGTTTTTAAAATCGATTTCCATCACATACCTGATTGAACTTAAAAACATAAAATTATAGGTGCAGGGTCCTGAGTGATTGAGAACCTTAACGATGAAAAATGTTGGTACATAAAATTAAACATGCATATTTCTGAGTGAATACAAATATGTAAGGCTAAGCTTTTTGGTACTTTTTCGTTCTGCATCTGGTACTTTGATTAATTTTCGTTAATATTAGACATTGAAACAAAAAATCTAACACGAAATGTCCTCAGTGGGTGAGAATCTATAAGAGGACAATTTTTAAAACCTTTTTGTTTTTCAATTGATATTTTCTGATATTTTTTATATTGAACTTACAAAATTTAATTAAAAAAAATATGAACCGGAGTTTTGTCCCTCGCCAAATCGATTCACTAAGACGGAAAAAATAAATGCTCGAAACAATTTCGACCATCAGGCAAACACTTGTACTATTCATTTTTAAGCTTGGAATACGTACCAACAAACGAATTATTTTTTATGTTTAATTCTCTGATAAAATTGCAAAAACAATTCTTTGTATGCTTACGTCATATACGAAACAATTTTTAAATTGTAGATTTAAATGTTTCTGTCTTTGTTGGGTGACTAAGGCGACCAAAATTAGGTAAATTTGAATTTCATAGTTCCACCATTTTTGTAACTGAATCAATTTTAAAATTTTAAAAAATTTCATAACTGTACTCCTTCCACTTGACACATGTCAAGTGCAAGAACAAAAAAATTTTTCAAAAGAAAAAAACTTTATTGAGAGCAAGGCGAATTCATACAAGGTGGTCTTATTTTGAAAACGTTTTACAACACTGTAAAATATTTTAACGTTGTGTCAAAAATTTAAGCAAATATTTCATTTTGTTTTCAATTTTAAATTGTGTGTTTGAAATGTAATAACTTAAAAAAGTTTTAAATTTCATAATTTTAAGTGAAAATTACAGAATTTAGTAAAGATTCCCCAGAACCACTAGAACGGTATACCATTTTGACACAAGGTTAGTTATCAGCTGTTGCTTACGTAGCAAGATAAGTTCACCTGTTGTAAATTCGCCTTGATTGAGAGAGAATCGTAAATTTGAAAGAAATTTCCAGGTTATACATGGTAATATGAATTGATTTGATTTCATTTTACTTTTCAACATTTTTCAAATAACTAGAAATAAACAAATTAAGGTAATTGCAGTGGTAACTATTCGTTTGCTAATTTATTTTTTCATTATAAAATTCATCCCAAAATTCAATTCAATTAATTATTAAACATTTTTTAAATAACATTAAAAATTAAGAGAACACCTTGAAATAATTCATACAAAATAGATTCGCCAAACAAATCTGCCACTTCATCAAATACAAAACACATGACACTTCCACATTAATTTGCAGTTTTCAACAAATTTAAAATTTTTTTGTTGTTCACTCATTTCTAAAACTGCAATTTGTCACACAAATTTGTAGCACTTGCAACCATATTGGCTGTGTGTGCTGAAGTAGCACTAGCTTTGTAAATGATTGATTATATTGATTTTTTTTTTTTTTTTTTGGAGATAAAATTTACCTTGACACTATCAAATAAATAACAGTTGAAAGTGAAAAACACATGCACACAGCATAAAACCATCTATCAATAGCGGGATTTTCATAATTACACCGCTGTTAAGTATGCTACAAAATTTATGTTTTATATAGATGATTTATTTGTACAGTTTGTTTTTGGGTGCGTGTGCTTGTGTGTTTAAAATTCTATAGAAAATTATTTGAAAACTGTAATAATTATATAAATGGCATACAATTTAGTCCTTTTACTAGAGGGATTCTCTTAATGATGGGCGTATAACTAAACATACGGAATTCATAAGAGATGGCGTATATTTAACACATGGTTTGTTTCTTTAATGACTTGAATGCGTTTTACTAAAGCTTCGTATAGGCGAACGTCAGATCTTACAATGTTGTAATTTTTCTGACAATGGTGCCATTGTCAGATGCATGAAATTAACACATCTTCCGAATAAAAATAGCGTACAATGTTCACACAGTTGCAAGACAGTTTTAGTCAAATTTAACGACAACATTGTAAGATCTGACCACCGTCTGTACGAAGCTTAAGGCGTTAAACAAAATCGTTTGAACAATAAAGTCGAGTTTTGTGCCAACAAAGCATTGCGGGATCTTTTGTTTTCTTTTTTCACATCTGCTGCTTATCCGCACATCCGTTGCTTATCCTGGAAGTTTTCAGAAGTAATTGTATTAGCACGGACAACAAAGGCCGCTAAGATCTGCCAAACAAGTTCGAAGATAAAAAATTGAAATTCATATTGTTAAACTTCCAAAATATTGAAAGCCTTTAAAGCAGAAATTTCAAAAACTTGCAACAGTATTCAAAGGCAAGGAAAATTGATACTATACGAGTTGAATCCAAGGGACATTTAAAGACAATTTTACTTAAGCAAAAATACACAAAAATAAGTAATAATTTTCATCCAATTACAGAAAATCTATTGCTCTTTATGTCAGGTAAGGAAAGGGTTCTGGTAACAATTGTGTATAACAAGTCCACTCGGAGAACCCACTGTAAATCCCTTAACAGTAAAATAATTAATCCAACCAAATAAAAAATTAAAGGCAAGTTAAAGCCAAAATAAGAGAAGGGACCTCATGAGAAAGCTATCATCTTACAGTTTATTGATGAGAAGGGCGAGAATAATGGGCATGTTCTTTTCTCCTCTCACCAATAAACTAAGACTTTCTGAAAGAAAATTTTCAAAGTGTAATCCCAGACATAGTAGAAATTCTAGATAATGCCGGATCAGAAGAACTTCGTGTAATGTGAGCTGCTGAAATCGGCAGAGACGGTTACAGGGCCTCTGCAGTCAGAACAATATATTCTTAAAAAACACGCCGAGGAATATGGCGAGATATGAAGCTGTTTTGTTTCATCCTGATAACGCCTCGGCTACATAAAACTTTTTACGATTAGTAAAAACTATAAAGAAAATAGTAATTTAGAAGTTTTGCCTTAACAGCCTTGGAGTCAAGATCTGCAACATTTAATAGCGTTTTCTTTTGATCGATGCAAAACATTCGCACTGCTACACACTGCACTTCAGAAGAGTGTTCCCAAATTGGCTTGATTTGTTTTTGACCTTAACTTATACTGAGCAGATTTTTATCCGAAAGATGGGAAAGAGCCGCAGCATGGTACAAACGTTTCACATTAAACGCTCAACATTTGTCAAGAATTTCACATTTTTAAGTTATACACCCAATAACAACTGTATTGCAATACAGATTATTAGAAAAATTAATGATGATGAAACAGAACTGTGTGCAACTAATAGAATTGTTGTTATATAAAGTTTTCAAATATACATACAGCTAAAAGTGGGACATATAGACAAAATCAGAAGTTGCTATATTTCGAATTCAAAATAAATAAATTAAGTTTAATTTAAGAATTATGCGAATTAAATAATCGCAATTTAATTAAGAACATCATAATACAATTAACATAAGTTATTTAAACTATGTATTTTTATAAGGTGTCCCATTTATAGTGTGAGTAGCTGTTTACATGTTGTATATATATAAATGCATACCATGAAATTAAAAATATGTATTTTCATACATAAAACAAATCAAATGCCAAAAATTAATTGAATTACTTTGATTTATCGTGCATACATAATTATATTAAGTTGTTCATATAAAATGGAATCAAATTGTATATGAATATAATAGAACATTTTATATTGATAATGATGCCACAATACAATTCATGTTTATAAAGCAATTAATTAGTAAAATCCTGCTAAAGATGTAATTTGAGTTGGTGTATGGTTTATAGAAACAAGAAAAAAAAACGAACTTCTAGAAAATTAATACATGAACTTTGAAGCCAATAAGGTCATTAAGAATTTCTGGGTGGCCGGTCGAAGGTCTTTTTGTTAAAACGGAATTTTGACATAAACTATTTGTAAAGTTTGTAGTAATAGCCAAGAAAATGTTTATGCAGAAAGCATTGAATATTTGTATAATAGAAATTCTATGGCATTAAGGTTTTATGACATTTAGTTAAAATGAAATGTTTGATTAGAAAGAAGATTAAAGGAATCATTAATATAAATATCTCATTTAAATAAAATATTAATTAAATAATAAATATCTAAATAAATAAATAAATAAATCCATAAAAATAAAAATAATTATATCAACAAATTCTTTTGATTTAAGTTTACAAAACTTGCCTGCATTTTTTCTTAATGTCAAATTTTATTTTTATTCACTTTATGCCCGTAATTTCTACAAATAGGTATCTAGCTGTGTATAGGTATCTATGGTTTTCATAATTTTAAAACGTATTTCTAACCTACGGGTTTAAGTGTAATGTATTTTACCCCATCGATTTTCGGTAGTTAATTCACGTAGGCAAAATTAACGTTGAAGTTACCACAATAGTGATACCGGATAGGTAAAGATAACTGTTAGGTATGAACACCACTAGATATCTATTTGTAGAAATTACGGGCATTAGTATAAATTATTAGTTTTTAATCCAAATTTTGATATTCTAATTAGGCTAAAGTTCATCAAAAATTTAATTTTCATTAAATTATTTTTATGAAGAAGGAATTTTACAACATGAAAATTAATTAAAATTTATAATTTAATTAGGGTAACCTGTCCGTAAAAGCCTGGGTTCGATTCCCGCGGCAGTCAATAATGAAAAATTATCAATAATTTTTAATTAATTTTCATGTTGTAAAATTCCTTCTTCATAAAAATAATTTAATGAAAATTAAATTTTTGATGAACTTTAGCCTAATTAAAATATCAAAATTTGGATTGAAAACCATAAACAGTTCAACAAAAAAACCACAATACTAATAAATTTTGTTTATTTAAATTAATATTGTTAATTTTACAAAACTTTGCTTAGTTGACAGCAAAATTTTGTTAATTTTTATTAAATTTCGTTAGTTTATTTTAGCTATTACCTATTAAAAAAATCCTGTAAACTGCAGTCACCGAGTATATTTATAATAATCAATGAAAAGTTTCGTTGGATGAAAGAATAGATCAATGAAAAGGTATATTGAGCCAATGAATACATTGATACAAATTAATGAATAGGTTCGTTGGATGAACGAATAAATCAACGAATAGGTTCATTAGGTTAACGAAAACATTCATAAAAATAAATAAATAAGTTCGTTGGATCAAAAAATAAATCAAATAACAAGTTCATTGGTTCAACAAAAAGGTTCATTGACGAACAGTTTCAACGTTTGAATTACTGACTTAACGAACTGGTACATTAAAATCAACAAGCTAAGCCAATGATCTTCATCCGAACCTGTTTTTTAGGAAAAAATTCGTTGAATCAACAATTATTTTATTTGTATTATGCAAAAAGTACTTTTGTACCTTTTTGGTTCAGTGTGTTTCTTAAATTTGGGTAAGTTTTCTTAACTTGACTAAATTTTGTTTATTTAGCCAAATATGACTAAACATTGTAAACATGTCAAAAGTTTGTTCATTAATTGATATTTTTTTTTTATTAAAATTTTGTTAACATGACTTACGGCCAATTTCACCAAGTTCAGTTAAAACTAACTATTACTTTAACTTCCAGTTAACAGTAGGTTTTGACAGTTATAACTGGTAGTTAATTATAGCTGAACATGGTGAAATTGGGCGTCCATTTTATAAATCGTATGAAATGCTATTAGTTTAACAAAAGTTTGCCAATTTGTCAGTATGTATCTTGTTTATTTTACTGAATTATGTAAATATTGGTTAGGTTGATTAAATTTTAAATATTGTTAATTTAACTAAATTTTGTTGATTCGATTAAATATTTGTTAATTTGTCTATTTTCGTTAAGTCAAGAATATTTTGTTGATTTGATAAAACATTATTAATTTGCCTTAATTTTGCTAATTTAACAAAATTTAATTAATTTGTATCATATTTGTCCATTTAACTACATGTTGTTATATTTACTAAATTTTGTTAATTAGATTTATTTTTAAGCTAACCTGTATTGTGTTAATTCAACTAAAAAATTTTTTGTTAAATTGTCTTTAATTTTCTAATTTTACAAAATTTTGTTGATTGGATTAAATTTTGTTTAATTGAAATAATTTTGTTAATTTAAATTTCTTTTTATTTATTTGAGCAAATTTTTTTGATATAGTTATATTTTGCTTATCTGACTAGATTTGGTTAACGTGAAAAGATATTGTAAATAGTTAAGAAAAATCTTGATCAGTAATCGATGTGCTTCAGCTTGAAAACTTTCCGCAAATGGTGCTTTGTTATCATAAAATTCAATATTCAAAAAACAAATAAAAGTAAGAAGGTATGGACCATTGATAGCCTAGACCTCTGTAGTTACAGAGAAATTTTCAAGAGTGTCCCCTATTTGGGACCCATAGGCAATCAAGGACCGTCCAAAATAAAACAATATGGTGGGGTTAGGATTCGAATTGGAATTGTTTGTGGCGAATATTGTCGAGATACATGTATACTTCCTTATTTGATTTTTTTCGCCTCAAAGTGTGTTTAGGAAGAGTGTTAATTATAAGACTTATGGTCAGCTCTAGACCTTTCAGCACATTACATGTTGACACGATATATGGTGTCCTACAGAAAAGAAGTAGATTGTTTAATCGCAAAATGTGCACACATTTATTTTCTTTCCTTTGTAATTATTACTTAAAGAACCCAAAAAGCTTGGAAGTTTTTTTTCAGTCAGAAATCTTATTTTTTCTCCTGCTTACTATTATGGCAGACTTTAGTAGTCTGGATATTCTACTAGTTCTTAATGAAAAGATTTTGTAAATATGACTTCATTTTTTAGATTTGATTAAATTTTGTTAATTTGACATAATTTTGGTAATTTAAAAAATTTTTTGTTAATTTGGATTAAATTTTTTAATAAATTTAATTTTAGTAATTTGACTAAATTTGGTTGAGTTGACTTAATTTTGTTAATTTAGCTATATAAAAAAATTTGTTAAATTGAATAAACTTGGTAAAATTGAACTTATTTTAAATAATTTGACTTTGTAAATTCTGCAAAATATTGTTAATATTTTAAAATTTGGTTTTTTTTTTTTTTTTTGCAAGTTTTACATCATTATATTTATTTGACAATATTTGGTGAATTTATCAAAATTGCATAGAACTTTTGCAAGAATAAGGAATTTTTCTCAAATTATTAAATCAATTTCAAACAAGAAACTTATAAAATATTTAAGAAAATAAAAAAAAATTATGAAAGTTTTTCTTCCCAGAAATTAAATTTTTAACCAAAATAAAATAATTTTTTTTTTTAAGTGATTGCTAAGTTTTAAGTTAACAGTCGATTATATATATATGACAATTAAAACTTACATAAATTTTATCTCATAATTGTCTTGCTTTTAATGAACACTGTTTTCCTTGAAGATATTTTGTAATTTTTTCCTTTGCATTTTCTATTATTTGTTTAAATACTTAATTTTAAATATATATTATTTATAAAATTTAACATGCAGTTTATTTTTCGTTTAATTCTTTTTAATACGTTTTTTTTTAAATTTTTTTTTTTTTTTTAACAATTTTATAAATGTATTTTTTTTTTTTTTAATTATATTTAATCACATTATGACATGTACCCAGCAATTAATAGAGTTAAATCATAAAAAAAACAATATAGACATTTAATTTATTTATAACAATATAATTAAATAGTATTTTGTGTACATAAAAAAAACATTTTTTGCGACATTTAGTTGGGTAACAAAATTAAAAGTTTAAATTATAAAACAGTTAGTGTTCTGTGGAATTAATAATAGTTAAATAAATAACAAGAAATAACTTTTTAAAATAAAAAAAAAACAAATTGAAAATTTCTTTACTTAAAATTAATTTAGTATACCCTCCTCCTAAATAACCAAATCTTGTTTATAAGTTTTCACCTTTTTTTTCTAATAACAAAAATAAATATTAAATTTTTGGTGATTTCTGTTAAATTTTAAATAAATCACTCATATTTGTTATTAAATCTTACTTAATACGGTACACAAACGAAAAAATGTGCGAGGAAAGTACATTTGTTTCAACTCTTCCATGAATCAGTTGCTGAATAATTTCCCACCAGCATCAGAATAATAACCAGTAAACATTTTATATCTTTCCTTCGTGTTTCCTCCGGTAGATTTGTGGAAAACACAAGCGCTAATAGTATTTCTGTAGTAACAAAAAGATGAGAACATTTAATTGCGTTCCGTGTTTTTTACACCACAAACCACATTAATGTACGTTCGTTTTAGTTGTGCTTAACACCCTTTTGGCTGTTAAAAAAAAAAAACAAAATACATATACTAAAAAAAGCAAAAAACCAGCAAAAAAATTTACTCAAACAAAGCACTTTTGTTTTTTTCTTTATCAATGTAAAAAAGAAACACTATAGAAGATTAAAATGTAATGTATGTCTACAGAACCACTACAGTACCATTCTTCTGTTTTACAACAAAGAACAGAATACTATATAATATTCGTTACTTTCTTGAAAATAGTTACGAACGAATTTTGGAATTTTGGAAGAAAAAAAATCTTAAGACTTGAAGAATAGTATAAAAAAGGCATTATCAACATAAGAGATCGGCTTTAAAAATTTTTATTTATTTTATTTTTGGGGACAGCAAAGCGCACCGTGTAATGATTTTAATTATGAAACAATTTCCTATCACAAAATTTAAAATAATATCGTACAAAATTTAAAAATTCCATTAAAGTCGTTCTTCAAAAATTCAGGAATTTGTTTATTTTTACTTTTCAAACTTTGGTTTATTGGGGACTTGGTTCGTACTACCAATTTTCTTTCATAGTATTGTACTTACAGGGAAAATGGAGTAGTAAATTGTTTATTCTATTCACTACTAGTGAGGTGAACGGTATACAAAATACACTTTTTTAAAAAACAATAAAATTGGTAATTTTTTTTCTTTTTATTAACAAATAATTAATGTAAAGCATTTTAAACAAAAAATTTTATTAAATAAATTAAAAAAATTTTTACAACATTTATCCATACAATTTCTATACACTCACACACATACACACTTAAATTTTTTTTAATTTTTTTTAGAGAGTTTGCTTTTTGAAAAAAAAAAATAATAATAAATAAATGTGCAATTTTACACCTTTGAGTTTTGTTGTTTTTGCACAAAATTTTGTTTTTATTGTTGTTTATCAGTTTTTTAAAAAAAATTTTTTTAATTGTTTTAAAGCAGCTTTATTGTATTTATGCAAGGCAAATATTAGTAGTTGCTGTAACAGTGATAATATATTTAATTTTTTTTTTTTTTTTTTTTAAAACACTTTTTTAACTTAACAAAAAACAAAAATTTCTATAAATTACATATAACATGTAAATTTACATAGAACATGTAGGAAATGTTTTATTATTTTAAATAGTTTTTTTTTACTTTAAAAAATTCGTTAAAATTGGCATTTAATATTTATTTACTTGTTGTTGTTGTTGTTTCAAAAACAACAATTTCTTTTTTTTTTATTCTTTTTTTTTACTATTTATTTAATGTTTTTTTTTTACTGTTGTTTATTATTTAATGTTGTTGTTTTTGGTTTGGATAAAATGTGTGTAAAGAAAAAAAGAAATCGCGAATGCGGTGATACCAAAAACTGAATTTAAATATTATTTAAATGATTTTATTTTACATGACTTTGATGTTTGTAATAAATATTAAAAAAAATTACAAAATAAAATTCTTAATAAATTGTTATATTGTGCTTTACTTAACAAAACAGTCCAGGGTTAATTTGAATATGGTAAAAAAAAATCTTTCAGCTGATACTTTCAAGTGTTTTAAAACTGTTGGTTGAGTGGCTGATACTAATAATATGTTTACTGGTGCTAATTAATTTTCACAAATTTTTAATTGAAATCGATTTTTTTTCTGTGTAAGTTCCCCAAGCAGAAGTAAACTACCTGGCTCGCCACGGGACATGGTCACAAATCTCCTGTACTGTCTCAACCAAAAGTAGAAGTCAATGTGTGAATTATATCGTCCCCTTATATGACCGATAGGGATGCCAAAGAAAGGCCTAGGCCCTGTAAATAGCAAGTGAGTGCCCTTGTTTGCTAAGCAGTCAGATCTTAGCAACCTAGTTTATGCCCTGACACTGCCTAGTTTGGCTGGCATAAATCAGCAACAATTTTTATTGACCATTTTGAATGAACCCACTTTTCTCTGAAACGGCTCTGGCGATTTTTTTTAATCTTTAGGAGGTATTTTTCCATATTTCATTGAGTTTATGCCCTGACACTGCCAAGTTTGCCTGACATAAATCAGCAGCGAATTTTACTGACCATTTTGGATGAACCCACTTTTCTATGAAACGGCTCTGGCGATTCTTTTTAATCTTTAGGAGGTATTTTTCCATATTTCATTGAGTTTATGCCCTGACACTGCCAAGTTTGCCTGACATAAATCAGCAACTATTTTTACTGAACATTTTGGATGGACCCACTTTTCTCTGAAATGAAATTCAAATCGATGATAAATTTTCTTTTTAAAAAATTTTTTAAATCGTTGCTAACTTTTATTGCCACTAGATTCCCGAAATGGTTTACTTTTAAGGCCTCAAATTCCCTTTGGTTTTTCCGGCGTTGCTATTTATCGTTGCTATCTTGGCGAACGTAAATTTAACAAATTAAAAAAAATATTAGCAGTACTAAGAGAAAATATTTATAAAAAATAATCATCGAAGTTGACTCATTTCTGAATCTGTGTGCTTTTTTGTAAAAAAGATGCGCTACATGAATCATAATAAAATAATTGTTCCTCCAATTTTGGCAATAAATCTTTCAGTTTATGAAATCCAAATTATTTATAAAAATAAAGTTTCTCATAAACAAGCATTTTTCAAGATTTTTGAAATCTGTCAGTTTTTTACGCCATTTGAATTATAAAATTTACATAACTGACCAAAAATTTGATTTTTTATTTAACATTTGAATGGTTGTTATATTTTCCATATTTTAAATTGTTTGTTTTTTATTTGCTATATTTTCTAGGGTTTAGCCACTTTGTTTTGCCAAACGGTGAAATTCATGTGACCGTAAAAAAGGTAGTGTGCCAAAAATAAGATTTACGATATTTACTTATTCAAGTGAAAGGCGAAAAACAACGGGAAAAAAGGATAACCGGCCAAATGCTAAACAAAAAAAAAAAAAATAAAAAAAAATCTGACATAAATTGATAAAACAAAAGTAGAACATTTGTTTCGTTACACATATTTTTGGGGACTTAAGAAAAGTAGCCCAACATGGCAGGGTTTTAAAAAACTAGATGCAGGTGTATATGTATAAAGTCCTTAAAAAAATAATAAAATATGGTTAGCAAAAAAAGTAATTTTTATTGTCATAAATAGCTTTAGATGAATAGTTTGTTGGAAAGCGAAGGTTTTATTGAGGCAGCACAGGATAACGAGGGTAGAGTTTTACAATTGTAAAAACGTAACTTTTTCAATTTCTTTTTATATTTGTATAACATTGTAGGTAAAGCAAAAAAGAAAAAAAACTCTGTTTTTGCATAATTCCAGTCATTGACTACTTTTAGTCTAAATTTAAAGTCATTAACATATGGTCAGTATTTATTACCTACAAGCAGACAAACACATATTTTGATAAGATCCCCTAAAACGCAACTATTTTGGCCAACAATTTTAATGCATATTGTTGTTAATTTTACCGGATTATTGTTACGCGCAACCATGTTGTGGTTAACCCTCTAAAGCTTTAAATATTTTTCATTTTGTATTAAATTTATTGAAATGAATTTTAGAAATGCATTTCAAAAAACTTCTCCTCCGACCTTAAGAACGTTAAAATAGTGCTCCATAGAGAGACCACATTCATATTTTATTTGCCTTCAAGCATTCTATGATTAATAATAACAATAACTTGTTTACCACTAATAATTAAAAAAATTTGCCTAGAAGTATGTATATAGATTTTTCGCTATGCGACGCTTACACTTAAAAAAACTCACTAGAATGCTTTTATTTATGGAAAAATTTTCTCTTTAATTTTTATACCATTTTTTTAAAAAATAAAATATTAACAGCCGTATTCATAAAAACTTATTGATGATTAATTGACCGTTTTTAAGCAAAAATTGCTAAAGTTGTATTCATAAACGAAAAATAGTCTATTGAACCTTGAATAAACCATTCATAAAGTAAGAAAATTTATTGTTGGATTTGCCCTTCTTTAAACCAAAAATAAAATGACATTTTGATAATTGTTTTCATTTTATGATATTATTTTTGTGAAATATGTTAATAATTAATGACAAAAATGTTTTATTTATTAAAATGGACATGTTAAATACATTTTACTATTTTTTTTTTATTTTAGACAACCGATTTAAAGTTATATTTAAAAAAATTTCTATATGATTTAAATGAATATGTTCAGGGGCAAATGCAGATATTCTCTTAAAGTATTTATTAATTTATTGCAACTAGTTGTTTTTTTGTTTAAAACAACAAATTATTGTTCAAGAATATTAAAAAAAAAAATTAAATAAGCAAATCATAATAATAGTGATATTAATAAAAAGCAAACAAACTTTTTATTCGAATACTTTTTTATCGTTTATTTAAAAAAGGTTCAAACAAAAGATTTTATGATACCTTTCGGCAACATTATGTTCAGAAACTAAAATAATATGTAGTTTTATTTGATAAGAATAATTTTGAAGGTCTACAATTAAAAAAAAATTATAAAAAAAATTTAAATATAGAATATCATGTGAACCGAATAGAAGTTTCATGCATCACTAACAATAAAATGGCAGCAAAATATAAAGAAAGTTGCCATACTTAAACACAAAATCGCTACAAGCAGTTAATAGTTAAAAAGCTGTTAATGTACGTTTATGAATACAAATTTTTATAAGAGGTTTATAAGACAAAAAGCGTTTAATAGTTATTACATACTATAAGCTTAAAATAAGAACTTTTTATGAATATGGCTGTTAATGTTTTAGTTATGAGTTGTCGCCATCACATATACTTTTTGTGATATTGTGCCTTAAATTAGGCAACATATATTGTACTTTATATTTTATCTTTTATATATTTTGTGCTAATAGTATATCGATCGAAACAGAATCACTTTCTGAATGTCCGATGTCCGCCCGTCAGGCTGGCTAGTTGGCAGTCTCTGTTAACCCTGTGCGCAAAGTACATGTAGCAATTTTAATGATACTTTAACAAAATTTGATGCCACACGTTTTTTATGTAATTAACACCAATCCTGTTGAATACGCTCGATATATGGCTTAAATTTCACATAGCCCTCATACAAACTTGTTTCGGGATTAAAGTCTTTGTGTTCATAAACCATTTTTTAATATTGGTATTAAGATTTAGTTCTGCCCAAAAATATATTATTGCAAGCTCACCAAATTTTATTTGTATTGATTTATAAACCACAGCTACCATACAAATACCAATTTCTTAAAAATTTATATCAAATTTGGCGATGATGTATAAAAAGAAAAGCTACAATGTCATGACAAAAGCCATTACTGTCAGTTCCAGAACTAACCAGAGATTCCATGTAAATCCGCTACCTAAAATCACTTAAAGGTACAGAAAATCTCATATAAATGAAGACATCTTGATAATATTCGGCACAAGGAACTCTCATGTCAATCTTGCAACTTATCTTAGATTTCGCAGAGGAAAGAAAAATAAATTCACGGTAGTGAAGACCCATCAAAAATACCACGAAGATGGGCATAAATCATTTAAACAACACTAAGGTTAATTGTCATGCTTTAAGGTACTGGTACTTTAACAAAAGCAAGGAGATTCGATTCCAAAAGTAGTCAAATGAATTCAGATAAAAAAGAGAAAGGTTTTGCAATGAATTTTTTTAACATAGAAGCACATAATTTATCTCTTCCGATAATCCGAAATTCAAAATAAAATAAATAGAACAGGTTCTGCAAACAAAATCTATACTACAGTACAACAAACCTTGCGTATTGGATATTTTGCATTTGAATATGCTAAAGCAACACAAGGCAACAAACAGTTGATACTTTAAAGAGGCCAATCAACAAAACGTATCCATATTTTGTATAAAATAAAATTCTTTGCAGTTTTGTCTACTGTTAGGTAGAATAAATTAACGTATACATAGTAAGTTCAGCACTTTATTTTAAAAATGTTTTTACTAGTTTTATTGCCTGCTTGTAGGCGCATACGTACAAAAATCTGCTAAAATACAAATCTCGCTTTATCTATTCTACCGCCAATTGAACAATTTGTTATGTGTATTAAATTATTGTTTCATTATAATAAAAAAATTTCATAAAGCCCCAATTTAAGCTCTTGCCTATTGAATAGTACGCGTGTCGTGAAAACTCTTTGCCAATTTCCTTCAATATACCAAATTTCTTTCAAAATGTGTCAATGAAATGTAAAAATATTAAAATAAGTACAAATGTTAACGTTCGAAATTTTTAAATATGCTGTGAATGTTCAATTGTTTTATTAAATGAACACTTCAATAATATTCAATACATATGTCCGTCCTTCCGTCCGTCTCTAGTTGTCTGTCCATGTAACTTTGTGCAAAATGTACAGGTCATAATTTTTAAGAAAGTTTGATAAAATTCAGGTTATAAGGACGAAAATAGTGAGAATCGTTCCATAATTTCAGACCGATATAAACTTCTTTCCGGAATAAAGTCTAAACCATTTTAATTTAATGGTATGGTGAAAACTTATTTTATTGCAATCTTAATTATCTAACCATATGTTATGGGATCGATCCATATTTGACCATAGCTCCTATACAAATACTTCTCCCGAAAATAGCTTTCAATGCCACAACTTCCTTATAAATGTAAGTATGGACAAAAAATTGGCTATAATAACTTTTACGATAGCTACTACTTTATGTCAAAATGTTGTGCTGGTAGATCCAAAATAAACCTGAGGTCCCATTAATAAACTCGCTTTCTAAAGCAACTTAGACGCAAACAAATCTCATACAGATGAAGATATCGAAATACTAATTGTCATAAACACATTTTATATAAATCTCAACCTCATAACATAGTTTTGTGCTGGCGTGTGAGTGCCTACTATCGCAAAATTGTCTTTATATACTTTGGTGTAGGGCATTAAGAAGTCGTGCTGACAGACTATACTTTTTTACTTGTTTTTAAATATAATAATTGTCTACTCTTAGTGGTTTCTAACAAAAAGCGAATTTCCTGTTAAACTTTTTTAATTATAATGTTTAAAGCTTTCGACAAATTTTCGTTGCCTACTTTCAGGCGCAGTGTTAGAAATAGTCAAACAGCATTTTAAGCTACAATTGTTCTTACGAAAATTAAAATATGAGTTGCTTAGAATTTATAATTCATTAAAATTTGTTATATAACCTAAGCTTCGATTGAAAACTAACAGCGGCTTAAAGTAAAAGAAAACTTTGTTTGAGGGCGTTGTTTGCTAAAAACCTATATAAACTTTCGCCTTCAAAGTAATGGTATATTTTCATAGCTTATAGTTGGTAGCTTAAATAGCATTTAAAGCACATATTTTCTTAAAAAATATTCAAGAAGTCATCCAGTTTGTTTTCAAAATTTAACGTTGCCTGCTTTTAGAACAGAGTCCGCCAAACACATACACTCACATTTCTCGCTTCTCTGGGTGTAATTGTTTTCATTTGTTCAGTGCTATCTAGTAAAAATACGAATTATTTTCTCATTCTCTTTTTATTAGTGTGAGAGCATTCGCACATGTCCGGTGTTTTGCCGACCTCTGTTTTATAAGCTTGCGTACAGAAAAAAAATTAAATTTCTGATTAGGTTTGTTATAAATAAAGCACAATATAAACATACATTTTCATTAAATAATAATAAAAAATATTTATGATTTTTTTGGGTTAATCCTTTTATATTTATCTTTTAATTGCCTTTAAACATTTATATTTTGTTTAACATTTTTATTTAAAAAAAAAAGATTATCTAGAGAAAAACATTAAATTGGTTTTCACAATAAATTAAAACAAAAAACACAAAACACACACTTAAAACAAAATTTATTAAATATTTTATAACATTGAAACTAAAAAAAAAACACAAATAAATCATAGAATGTTAAAAAGAGAGAAAACTTAAAACATTTAGTCGCTTTTTCATTTTGTTTTTTTGTAAGTTTTTTTTTTTTTTTTGAACTGAAGTGTAGTTGTTTTTTATTTTTATTAAAATAAACATGAGATTTTTGCATTATTTTAAATATTAATGAAAAAATCTTTACGGGTACATGTCACTTACCAAATTTAACCACGCATTTGTGGTCAGAATCTGATTCTTTTCATCCTACAATGAAATATTTTTAGATGAATTATTATTATAAATTATTTTTTTTTTCTATTAAACAAAGTTAAATATTCTATAAAACGATTAGTGTTTAATACACGACTTTTCTTTTTTAAATATATGATATTTAAAAAAATATACTTAAACTTACTATTAAGAAAATAAATAATTTTTTGTTTTGTTTTTTATTAATAGAAAATTGAAAATAAGTTAACTTACCACATCTATGATTTGTTGTAACGTCAGTCCAAATTTAACTTCTAAGGGATCTGATTCGTTTGCCACTGGTCGCTCTAAGGTATTGTAGGTGGATAAAAGGTGGTTGAGTAAACGTTTTTCGTGTGGTCCTTGGCAGCTTTCTGTAATTAAAAATTAGAAAATGTGACAAAATTAGTGATTGCTGCAAGTTTGATTAAATTAAACAGCATTTTAGATGGGGGTAATAACTCTCAGGCGAGGTTCTAATTAAATTTCTATATGTCGCGAAAACGGTAACTGTTAAAGGTTTAAAATTTGGTTCAGATAGCTGGGTTGCCAATATGCAACATTTTTTCAAAAAGTTTGCGTGACTAGAGAATTAGGCGTTTCAAATGCTATACAAAGACAATAAAAAGGGATAGTCATCGTAGATCAAAACTTAACATACTGTACTTACGATGACTATCCCTTCTGTGTTATACTGAACAACATTTGAACTACTTTTAAGCAGAGTTCGAAAATAAACAAACCATTATTTAGCGTTCGGCTCAAACACCCAGGAACGATATCTATTTTTCTAGTGTTGCATATACGAACACAACCCTTAATACCGTTCTGTTCTTTGTTAAAAAACAAAACAATTGTAGTAGTACTGTAGTACAAACATTATAATTTAATGTTCTATAATGTTTCTTTTTTTACCTTGATAAAGAAAAAAACAAACAAAAATTTTTAGCAACGACCGCAACACGAACAGTTTGTGTGTGTATTGTGTATATGTTTTGTTTGTGTAAAATTATTTTGCTCGTTTTTTTTTTTTTATAAGGATTTTGTTTTTGTGAAAAATGTTTACTTTTTTGACCAGCCAAAAGGGAGCTACGCACAACAGAAACGAACGAACATTAATGAGCTAAACCGAAAACAATGAAGTTTGTGGTTAAAAAAAAAACCGAACGGAATTAAATGTTCTCATCTTTTTGTTGAGTTGGGTAAGAGCAGTATTATTTTTGTGTTCGAAAGATGACAAACAGGGAAACGTTATTTTTTTATAATGATTTTTTACAAAAACACTATTAGCGTTTGTGTTTTCCACAAACCAACCACACTAAGCACTAAGGAGCGATATTTATGGGTGTTTTATTTAATGCGCAGTAGCTAAATAAATTGATTTTCCATCAATGGTACTTTCTTTTATCCTGTCTCCAAATTGCAACTTCCTATTCCGATTAGTTTAAGTAGAGTTTACAAGAAAATATTCTGAAGGCTATGAAGAAGTTGAAATTTGCTTTTTGTATTGAATAAAATGGATTATTTCAATTTTCACCGCTTCACATTTTTGTGTGTCTTTTGCTACATAATAAAAAAAAAAAATCCTCAACATCTAACATCTAACATCTACCATCAATTTGCGAGATGTTAACATCTTGCTATATACAATTCATAGGGCTCAAATCCGAAATCTTTACAAGATGTTCCTATCAGTTCTTAAAAAACACAAGACAAAAGTTGAAAAGTCGCCAAATTTTAACTTTTCAATGCTTTTACTTTTCACTGCTTTTTAAAATAAAACATTGATTCTGTTAAAAATTATGAAAACAATCGGCAGTCGTGTGCTAATTTTTTTTTATGCTATTGATAAGTTAAAAAATCAAAATCACAAGCAGTGTCTTTGCTTTTGGAAGTTGTCTGAAGTCACAGTCGTAAAAGCAGGCGTTCACTTAGTTTTGTACATTTTAAGCAGAAAAATATTCTTTTTTCTTATCTTCTGTACTTTTTTTACATTTATACATAATCATACACATGTTTATTATTATTGTTGTTTTTTTACAATATTTAAAGTAAGTTTCGTTAACATTCGTATGCTCAACCCCTGGGGGCATTCGTGTAAAACACGAAAAGTAAAATCAGCTGATTGCAGTTGCTTATAAGTTTAAACTTGCAAATACTTAAAGGTTTTTTTGCGACTGTTTGCGACTTATAAAAGCAAAGAAACTGATTTTACTTTTACTTGCAACGCTGTTCAAAAGAAAAGAAAATCAAAATCACAATTTTTAAAACAGCTGCTGGCAAAAGTTTCGTTCAACTGTTTATTTTTGGTTTTGTGGTTTTGCTTTGACTGAAACCGTTGTTGATTTTAGAAGCACAAGCAGAAGTCAAATCAAAAGAAATGAAAGTTATTGCAGTTTTTTAAACACTGGTTCCTATTTTTTTCAATTCTACATCCTTCGATTTTTTTAAGTGTTATCACTAGAAAAGTGGATATAAGTTCTATTATTGTTGTTGTATTACTGACAAAAAGTCGTTCGTTTTGAAAGCAGCTTAACCATTTGTCTGGTTTTTCTTTTTTGCAATGTTTTTTTGTTTAATAATTTTTATATTTTTTAAAAAATTTAATTTCAAATACATTTTGTGGTTTCTTTTAAAATTTTTAGCAGTTTTGTAGAAAAAAAGTTTTAAAATTTTTTTTTTCAAACATGTGATATTTTGGTTTGATGGTACATAGATGTTAGATGTGAACAATTATATGTACTAGATGTTGATCAGTTTATTAGGCCTATTTCGCTTTTAAAATTGTGGTCACCGT
This sequence comes from Pollenia griseotomentosa, assembly GCA_963931875.1. Classification (NCBI taxonomy): domain Eukaryota; kingdom Metazoa; phylum Arthropoda; class Insecta; order Diptera; family Polleniidae; genus Pollenia; species Pollenia griseotomentosa. Next base: position 190,025,114 of record OZ007561.1, read on the forward strand.
ACGTATACTGAATATTTAATTCAAGGACAATAAAAAAATGTATTTAATTAAATACGCATACGATTCATGGCACTCTACATTAAAAAACTTAATATTAAATCCGCAACACTTTAGTGCAACAAAGACTATTATTAAAAACTAAAGAGGCTACATATTGAATTTGTAAAGTCCTTTGGGTTTTAAGCACAAAAGTTCTTTAAAGACTATAAAATAATTAATTCCTAGCTATATTCTAAATTTACATTATTTTTATTATTGACGGAGAGTTTTATAGATTCGCCACAGGCGTATATAACATTCGAATTGGTTGTTTTCATTTCTAGAATATTGAAATAATTAAAATTGCCCTTTAGATATTTAGATGTTGAACAGCAAGGTGTCGTATACTTAATATTTAATTTAAATACACAGCTTTTATCAACAACACTTATACGCTCAAGGGCATTATACCATTCTCAAAAATAATGAGAAATCTACAAAACTCTTGTGCAGCAAAGAAAAAAAAAAGAAAAGAAAAACATTTACAATTGAAAAAGATTATTTACTTTATCAAGTGTTTCGGGTTCCTTTTAACACAAAAATACCCATAAAACAGACCTTTCATTTCTAATACAAAACAAATAACACTTTGCTTTTAGCTGAAGTTTCAAATATTTAACAATAAATCATTTGTTTGACTTTCATTTAAATATTTGTTTTCTAATTGTAAAATGAATAAGTTTTGATAATTTTTTACACCATGCAAAGCAGCCAAGCAATCATAACGCTACAAGAAAATTTAACAATTAAATATTATTTATACATACACGCTTATGCACTGTACTCATGAAGCTGGAAAATAGTATTATTGTGTGTGTTTGAAGAAGCAGCTTTCATTTGTTTTTGTGTGCAATTACCGTAAAAATTGTGAAATCATTATTTTAACTGTCAATTGTTTGTTTATTGTTAAACGCATGCACACTAAATAACACAAAAACATACATACCTACACTGCTACACATGCAAACGGAATATCAACAATGGCAAGCAACAACAAGTGGCAATAACAACAATGACAAAGCATACACACAGAGAAACAGATATTTGCTTAACAATTGCAAATACAGTTATTTACCATGTTTTTATTGTAAAAATTATATTGTTGTTGTTGTTTTAAATAAAAACTTGTTTTACTATTATTATTAATATTGTTGTTCTTGTTGTTGTTATAAATGGTTTGTTAGCTTAACATTAGGATAATGAGTCATTTGGTTGGAGAGAGAAAAGTGCAAATGAGATACAAACAAGTTTCTGTTTCTATTTTTTGGAGAAAAATCCTTATGATTTTGAAGTAGTTGTAAAACAGTAATTATAGCAAAAATTTTTATGATTTTTATTTGTTGTTGCTTATTTGTTTTTAAAAGAGTGTGTGTATGAGTGGGTGTATATGTTTGAATGTACGGGTGGCAAGAGAGTGGAATTTTAATGAGTTTTTAAACTGTCCAGCACAAATTGTTGTGATAAATGATGAAACATTACAAAAATCTAAATGAGGATTTTATAATGAATACAGTGGGCTAAAAAAAGTTAAAACTATCAGAAAAATTTGTACATTATCAAAAAGAGCAGCTTAAATTTCTTTTAATTATGATTATGGTTGAAACACTGTAAAAGTTTCCTCAGAAACTAAGACAAATTAGAAGTAATAAAATTTATTTGCAGATTAGTATCGTATTCCTCGAGTCAATATCTTTGATACGAGTAAAGTTATTTTCGTTATTTAATTTTAATTAAAAATTAAAAAACAACTCAGATTTTTTTAAAGCTAAAAAAAATTAAAAAAATAAATTTTCTAAAAAACTTTTTTAACAAAAATCAGAAACAAACTTTGGAAAGATAAGAAAAAAAAGAAAAAATAAAAAAGCTTTTAAAAGCGATTTTATGGCTTTTTGAAGTGCACGTTTTTTACTTTATAAAAAGCAGTGCGGCTTATTTCCGTTATATTATGCCTTTTTTTGTAAGAACCCGCACTCACTTTTCCTGTCGGTACAGAGAAAATAGGTTAAGGGAAAGTTAATTGTAAATCAAAATAAATACAAAGTCAAATGTTATAACTGCGGTAAGATGTATCATATTCAGGAAAACTGCAAAGCATTAGGAAAACGATCGGGATCTGCTTCGCCGTCAAGAAAAATCAAGCGGGCTAATCACCAGTCAGCACAAGAATTTCCTTTAAACTTAAAAAAGCTAGTACAGCGTGGCATCGACTAGCTTTAACATCGAGGGGCCCAACCATCTCTGCATCAGTAGTGCAATGGGGTAACAGAAATCTTACAGCTTGTAGTTAACGGTCAATAAAGCATTCTTACTGTCATTGCTTTTCTAGGGTCCGAACCCTTTAGCGGGGAGAGCCTTTCATTGTCTATGGATTAGTAAAGGTACAATTAAGTATGGCCAATACAATCGTCCATCAAGTATTTATTGTTGCTGATACTGTAGTGGAGGTAATTATTGACGTCGATGTCATGATAAGGCAAAGTATTCGTTAAGAAAATGGTCAGAAAATTATCTTTTGGTGCATTGTAGGAATGCCCCTTGACATTGGATATTAAATCAAGCTCATGGTTAACGTTTATTAGCCCTTAAACGAAATAAATTGCAGCCCAAGTCAGAAACTTTAGTATGTGGTAACGGCGAATGCCCTCATAAAACCCAGCACTTAATTAACATATCTTGTTTAAAATGTATATTATCCTATTAAAATGGCATATATCTAAGATTTATTACCACCATTTTTGTCTTTTTTATTTAAGCAAACAGAGCTTGCTACATTCAAACAATCATTTTCCAATTTTGAAAAATTATAAAAAAGCTTAAAAGTGTTTTTTTACATATAAAAACAAGTTAGTTAATACACATAAATTAATTCTTTCAAAAAGCTTAAAAGACTTTGTTGCTTAAAAGCTTTTCTAATAAAGAAAATGTTATGCTGTGCCCATTCAAAAAGCTTAAAATATGTCCACAATAAAAAAATCTTAGTATATTTTCTTTAAAGTTTAAAAGACTTATGTTTTATACAAAATGTCTACAAAAAGCTTAAGAGATTTTTTCTTAAAAAAGCTTGTACATATAAGCAGAGAGAAACTTTTTCCTTCAAAAAATTAAACAGTTTTCAAGCTTTTGCAAAAGATAATCGAAAGTAAAAAATCAAAGCTTTTAAGCTTTTTGTTAAAATCTTAACAGCGTTTCATATATAAAGCTTTTTAACGTTAATGTATAAGCATCTTTTAAGCTTTTTTTTTTTATTAATTTTCTAGCGATAGGCTTAAAGTTTTTTAATTACAAAAGCTTAAAAGCTTCTTCCTTTAGAAAGTTAAAAGCTGTTCAATGAAGAGTTCATTTAAAACAAAAACTCAAGCGCTTTTTTATTAAAACTCCTAAAAACTTACAAATGATTTCTGTGCTAATAGTTTTCTAGTTTTTTTTTATAATCAAATACTCTTATAATAAAAAAACTTCAAAATTTTTTATACAATAATCGGGCGTCTCACAGTAATCAATTCCGGTTGAAAGTGGAAGTGATTTCGTATTTTGCTTCTCCAAAAAACGAAATCACTTTTAATCAGAATTGATTTCTGTGACAGGTCTGAATATTGCACTATTTTTTTATTTTTCCTGTTGTAATTTTAAACAATATTATAATATTTTTTAAATATAAAAATTGTTCTTTTACGGCCGTATTTATAAATAGGTTTATAAAAGCTCAGATCTGGCTCGAAGGACCATGTAGTTCTGTGCTTAAGGAAAGCCACACAGCACTATAACCAATCTTCACTTTTATTATAGAGACGCTGGGTACCTTTGGTTTGAGAAAGGTTTAAGTGCTGATTGAAATTATAATCGCTCATAAGAGTGATTATAATTGCAGAGTGAGGGGAATAGAAATAAATGACAATTAGATGGGAATGTATTTGATATCAATTTATACGCGTATAAATTGAGCAAGCATTGTCTAAGTGTTGGGATTAAGATTGTTACCTTGATTTCCAACTTTAGCGAGTAGGCGGGTTGTTCACACTATGTGAGGGTTTATTTCCTTGTAGGGTTGTGGTAAGTATTATTCCGAATAATTAAAAATAGGTAGGTATAAGTTTAAATTTAGAATAAAATAGATTTTATTTTTTTCCTTTTAGGTTAATTTTACAAATTAGGCTAAGTATATTATAAGTAGGCGGAAGATAAATGCAAGTTGTTATTGCTGTTGCTAAGGGCCAATTGAACGATTAAAAATGTTTAATCTAGAATTTACCAACATCTTCGGTTTGCGGATAACCGAAGCGGGTTGGAATAATTCATAATAACTAGGGCAACCAAAAAAAAGCAAATGCTTATTTTTTGGTTTACAAGATAGAAAGATTTTGATTGAACACAAACTCCGATCATAAGAAAACAAAGAAAATGAGCTATATTTGTTAGGGCTTTTTTTTGCTTATTTTGGCAATATCGGCTTTTTTTTAGTTATTTTTGCGATATCGGCTTTTTTTGCTTATTTTGCCATTTTAAGATAATTTGTCATACAAAAAAAAAACTTATTTAATAAAATTTTGCAAAAATCGTTATTATTATTTTTTTTATTTGCAACTCTTTTTATAAATACTAAAAAATCAACCATTTCTGTGCTGTAACAACTCTGGTTAAAAAAATCGTTCAACGTTATGGTAATATTTTGTGCTTCCCTTGAGCAATATCATCCCAAAAACCTATATTATCTCTTTATGTTATTATAGCTACACTAAAGAGTGGAGAGGGTATTATGCATTTGTGCTGATGTGAGAAACACCTTAAAATATTGGTCCTTAAGTATACCGGTTAACACAGAATCACTTTCTGAGTCGATCTAACGATGTCCGTCCGGCTGGCTGGCTGTCCATGTAACCTCGTGCGCAAAGTACAGGTCGCAATTTTAAAGACAATTTAATGAAATTTGGTACGTGGGTTCTAATTGGCACTAAGGCCAAGCGGTCCATAATTAAATATAGCCTCCATACAAGCTGCTATCAGGAAGAAGGTCTTTGTGCTCACTATCAACCAATTTTAATGCAATTAAAGACATATGTAGATGGATCCATATTTATGTGGACACGTAAGGTATGCATTTTTAAAAAAATAGGACTATGAGGGGGATAGGGGGCAATTTCTGCCTACCAGAAACCATCAAACCGATTTTAATGAAATTTAAAACATAGATGATCCCTATTCATAAAGGCATACACTCTCGAAACTTGTTTTTAAATACTGTGATGTTGGGTATAATACGGTCGGGCTTGACCGACTATACTTTCTTACTTGATTTTTATGCAACTCTGTCTTAGCAGTACTGTAACTTCCCTTTTATAGTGTTGTGTATAATTTGTATGTGTTTATGTTTTTAGTATTAAGCCTTTTTTTAAACCTAATTTAATATTTGCTTGTTGAAGTTCTTTTCTCTCGAAAATTCCAAAGCTCTATTCTTACGATCAAATTCCTCAGTATGTAACGTCTTTTACCATCACACTTTGTAACGTCCTGTTTCTTTTTTAATATAGTTTTTGTATAAAGAAACGTCTGTTAGTTCCCCTTCTCTCTGCTTTTGGTATAGTAACGTCTTATTTTTTGCTTTTTTAATATAGTTTTAGCTATTAAGAATTTCTCTGTATATCAAATAATGTAAATTTCTGCAAATTTTGTTGTTTTACTCGAAGTTGTAACAAAATTGGAAACAAAAAATCTTTCATTGGTTTTCTAAGTGAACATAGTTGTGGATCGTAAGAAAAATGTCCCGTGTTCCAGGGGATATAGAAGACGAAGTTAATACAAAATTAAGATCAGTTTCATTAAAAAATTAAGGATTTTCGGTATTGAAAGATATTGGGGATATTTTGGGAGGCAAGCGGAATTATGAGTCCAATCGTATAAAATATACTTCAGAGCAAATACTCAATTTTAGATATGCTCCCTTAACATCTGTAGACGTAGGAAGAACTTTTTCTATCTACAAGAACTTGCTGACTCCAAACAAACATAGTTTTCTTTTCGAAAAATTTATTGCATCAACTTATAATTTACTATAACAACGAATTAAGTGAAAAATAAACAAGTTTAAATTGCTTTTTTTTTAAGTTTTAACAGCTTATTTTCATGTTTTTAAAGGCTTTTTTTAAGAGCTTAAAACTGTTTTTTTAGTGCTTTTTTTTGGTTGCCCTAATAATAACGAATGTTCATAATTAACTCTATTTATCCTTTTCTATCTAAACTAGCGCTAAAATACCAACGCCCTCTATAATTTAATTTATTTAGCTTATTTTGAAAATTCATTAGGGACGTACAAATTCATATATTCCAAATAAGTTAATTAAATACAATAAAATTCAAGTAATAATAAGTAATAAGTAATAGCATAATAAATTCAATTACAAGATTTCTACAATAATACATTCTTCAAAAATAATAATTCATAATTCATTCATAAAATAATAGTGTCTAAACTTGTTTAGACAATTTTTTATTAAAAAGGCGGTTAATCTGCAAAAGAATAAAATAATTTTGATGTAGAATATTTCCAATAAAATAGATCAAGAAATATTCAAGAGCGGCCTTATACTGATGCTAAGATTTTTTTTAAGAAAGAGATCGTGGAAGCTTTTATTCAACAAAACGTTAACGTTCAATGTTTAACCCTAGAGTACTAATGATCGACGTTTCGACGAGCATCGCTTCCTTTTAATTAATTTACTTTTAAATGGGTGTGCATAACACTCTCAAATTTTATATGCTGTTAGTAGATGATTTACTTTTGCTGTGTGTAATTGTGTTTTTTAAACTGCGTTGCTGGAACATTGCTTTTATTGGTTTTGTACTCGTCGAATCGTCGATGGTTAGTATTAACGTGACTTTTATTTTTAAACTTTGTGAGCAAATGTTGCAAATGTGTTACTTTAAACAATAGTGGCAACAATGACCAGCTAAGGAGAAAATAAAAAAAAAACACAAATGAAGTATGTGTATATCATGCCCATACGAAAAAATGACGAATGTCAAAATTAAAATGTGATATATGCGAAAAACCCATATGCGGAGAACCCAAAGTTGAACTTTGTGACTCTGGCTCAAATTGTTATTTAAAAAAAAAAAAAAATTATTTTTTTTAAAGCCAAAAATGTCTTTTTTAAGTTATGACTCTTTTTTAGTTTTTCAGTTTTCCTAACAATATTTTATAAGTAATTCTTTATGATCCCAAAAATATGTGCAACATTAAATAAAAAAGTTCTAAAATTAAATATTTCGTTTATCTATATGAATTAAAACGAAAATTTTTTTTATATAAACTTATAAGGTGCCATGATGATTAAAAACATTAATTGAAAAAGTATATTTGCTTTAAAGCCAAAGTTATAGGCAGTTAAAAAATACATCGTCGAATCGACGATCATTAGTTACAACGTACGTAAAATATGGTTCGTACTCTAGGGTTAAAAGCATCTTTCGCAAATGTTGAAGAAGTTGTTTTGTTAAATTTAAAACCTTCTTCTTCCCTCCTTTTTAAACATTTGAATAATTGATATTTCAATTGCAATCATTTAATACTTTAATAAAAAAAACTTTTTTTTAACTTTGATTTCATTGTCCTTTTTCCTTTTATGTATAATTTAATAAACAAAAAAAGCATTAATGTCGATTGTACCAAACAACTTGTCATGTGCAGTGATTTAAATTGTATTAAAATTTCAAAAAAAAAAAAATTGGAAATAATATATAAGCAACAGAATTTATATATTCTACGGATAAGTTTGGGACAAGGTTATATTTTTTACGATTGAATGAATAATTCGAGTGAAACAAAAAGGGAATTTATATAACAATACACATGCACATACATACATACATATGTATATGTATATGAGAATATATACGTTAGTATGTATACAGTACGAAAAGGGAGGAGATCAGCCGAAATGGAATATGAAATTTGTAAGGAATCAACTAAAATTTCAAGTTTAAGATTTGTTTCTCTGGTAATATTAACAAAATTCTTCAACGGCAATTGATAAACGATGATAGTTTGTTATTTAAAATGGTGTTTATAAAATTGTACTAAAAAATCTCTCTTTTTTTGTCTTAACAATTCTTGTAGCGCGTTTTATGAAGCATTGGTTTAGTATGAATTTATTAAAGGTGTTCCTGCTCGTTACCTGCGACCAGTTCTCATTTTTTAAGAACGGCTTATTTTTAGAGGCCAATAATGATTTTCGCCTACTTTGTTCTAAAGTTAAGCGTGTGTCATTAAGAGCGTACTGCAGCGATCGAAATAAATAGTAGACGGATGGTACAAGTGCTAAACTACAAAGCAATTAAAGCAACACCCTTCAATAACTTTCTTTCTTAGCAGTTTAAACAAATTTTTTATAAAAAAAGGCATTTTTTTTTAGTTCTCCTCAGGCAATTGACGCTGGAGTACCACAAGGCTGCATCCTGGGCACTTTATTATACTTAATATATACTTCGGACATGCCAACAAACAACTTCACCCAAACATCAACATTCAGTTATCGAAAAATGCAAAGGCGTCAAAATTAACTTCTTCAAATAATCACAGCCTCTCCCTGGTATGTTAACTATGATTTCGAAATATGCGGTAAAATATCGAAAAAGGTTTGAGTTGCTTCCAAATTCACAAGCTTAAAATATTTTTAATGATGGCGGCCACACCCGCTTAAGGAGAGAAATACTGCAGGATTCATTCGATAAGAAGAGCGCTAAACACCTATAAATGTGAACAGAAACCGTGAAGGAAATCATTTTCGTCCGGCACTGGCAGGACATAAAATAACGTCTAAGAAAAAGATTTGATTAATTATTGTTAGTTCATCTTATATATATATATATAAAAGAGTTGCGTGAGTGACTGACTCATTCATCATCGCCCAGCACAAACCGCTGACTCTAGAAATTTGGACTAGTAGCGATTGGTCACTCCCCAAATCGATCCACTAAGACGAGATTTTTCGAAATTCGAAAGTTTAGGGGCTAAAAAACGGGAAAATTTGGTAACCTTATATCTCCAAAACTAAAAGAGATGCAAAATAAATGTAATACTTATCGTTGTTCTTTAGAAAAACAAGCGGACAGGTGCTTGGTACTTTTTTGAAATTCGGCCCTATTAGATAGTAAACGGGTAAAATCTGAGATTTAGTACTTTTTTGCCAAACCATCTATCTTTTGAACCAAGAAACATAGAAACAAAGTTAATACCACAGTCGAAACTTATCAAAAAAATACGTATTCGAATTTGGTACTTTTTCGAAATTCGAACATTTAAGGGGTGAAAATCGTAACTATTTTTGGTACTTTTTTTTACAAAACATTTTCCTCCATTCATTGACATATTCGTACTTAATTATGGGCTGCCACTACAATACTGAAATGTTTGATACTTTAATGGGGGAAATATATAGTACCCAAAAAAGGAAATATGGGAAATTTGATATTTTCCTTTAGCTTTTTAGTTCTACTAAAGTAGCCAGTTGAATGCTAGAATTTAAGCAAGTTTAAACCTAGAAAAATAAACTTTGGCATAAAAATATGTCCACGAAGAAAAAGAAGATGCTAACGAAGAAGCGGGTATATGAAAGTATTTAATATGTGAAGATTCAAAAAACAAATAATGAAAAAAACAATTTTAACTAGTCTTGCAGCATCTGGCCGATCATTGTCATGAAGAAATGTTGTGTCGCAGCAGTCAAGCCAATTTAAGCAGGTCAAAGAACATGGGACCTTTCTTGTTCCGACATATATTGAGCATTTTATTTGCATTAACTTTTACTTAGATGGTTGACAGGGTTATCGTAATGGAACCAGTTTTGACTACTCGTAAGGAAGAAGCCTTCTTTCAACGTCACTCGGCTTTAGATGGTGTGGTTAGCGTTGTCAGATTAATGCAGATAAATCTGGTTTTTTTGCAGTTTGTTTAAGTGCAAAACAGTCTTGCAGATTTTTAATTAAAAAACCGTTTTTTTTAAATCATTGTGTTTAAACCCAGACCACAATAGTGGAAATGGTATTATGCATTTGTGCTGATGTTTGTAACACCTTAAAATATTGGTCCTACCCCCACCTTTAAGTATACCGATCGACTTAAAATCACTTTTTGACGACGTCCCTCCGGCTGGCTGTCCATGAAACCTTGTGCGCAATGTTAGAGATCAATTGATGAAATTTGGTATTTAATAATAATTACATATTTAGTAGGTGAAGTTTAGAGCACAAAAGGTGAATGTGGGATTATCATCCGGTAGCGAGATATGGCGACCAATTCTAGCAGTTTTCATTAAAATACCTATTTCGCTTGGAGTACAAGGGGTATATGAGAACTTAATCCCAATTTAAAAAAGGCGCTTACATTTATTTTTTCATTTTTTTTTCAACGTTTTAAACAAGCAATTTTTTTCCATAAGGTAGCATTGCGTGTGGTACATAATTTCCTTGCTTTTGGATAAATGCTGTTCTTTGTTCAAACTTCAAACAAAATTTATAAAACAATGTTTTTATTCAATAATTTTATTAATCTCCTCCCTTCTTTTGATGTGTTTAAAACAATTTGTTTAAATTTACCTGAAATGCAATGTAAAATATTGAAAGTTATGCACATTTGGAATAAAAAAAAAAAATGATTTTAAGCCAATTTAAACACATACAAAACTAAACACACACAATACAAACAAACAGTATACACTAACACGCTCACATGCAAGGAACACCAACAAACATAAATATATCAACATCAATAAAAACAGAGTCGAAAATTTATGAAAAGTGAATTTGACTTTGAATTGTTGTTTTATTGCCAATGTTAATAGAAAGTTGCAGTGGCAGAGTATTAACACACACATCCACCCAAACACCTTCTATGTAAAAGCTGGTTTGTGTAAGTATTTTGTATGTATGTATAAAAAAAGCTTGGGTGTGTGGAAGTAGTAAACTTAAACGTCAATCTAATACTGTGTTGTAAAGTTCTGTGTATGTATCAGTTAGTTTAGATTATAACTGGTGTTGCATGTTATTTAACAGAGACGAAAACTAGGTCAAAACAATATAAACAAAATACCTGCTTGCATTTTGTATAACTTTCCCACACACTTATTCACATAAACATGTGTTGTAACGGAGTTTGTGTGTGTTTAAGCGTGAATAAGGAATGAGTTTAGGCGAAAGAGTGCTAAGTCTCCGAGTAAATTAACATAAGAGCGCCAATCCCAGCAGAATTACAAATGGCGCATCGGATCGGCTTGGAAAGATTTAAAGTAATGAAATTAAGATCTATAGATTTAAGTGGCTGCTTTTGACAGCTTGGTGCCCTGTGCAGGGTTTGTACTGGTGTCCTGTTGCTAAAAAACGTAGATTTCAGTTTCGTAGAAAATTTTAAAGTTTCACAAGTCTACTTTTTAAAAATGCGATGGGAACTATAATTTCGTTATACAGGGTGGTGCAGGATCAACTATGTGGTTAAAATACTTTATTATTTTGCATGTTTGAAGTAATTTCTGAATGCTATGCAAAGAAGTGATTTTTGTGTCGATTAATTACTAGCACTGACAAAAGGTTTCACTACGTCAACCCGAATAGAAAGAAATCCCAGGTTACTAGCTGAATCAACGGGACAGCCTATTATCTATAGCGTCAAGGCATAGCTTTGTTATTGGTAGAACTAAAAGGATTCAACTTATTATGAACAGCTTAAATTGAGTCAGAGGACAACAGGGGAACAGAAGGGAAAATAATGGTTTTTTAAAATCGAGTATTGGCCGAAAAACGCCCGGAATTTGTAACCAGACATCAAAGCGTTATTTTGCTAGATGACAGCTCTCGGCCAAAGATTAGAAGATAATTTAAAAACAGAAAAGCAGAATAGCAAAGGAAGGCCAATTATTTGGACGAGGGTGCATGGATTATCTAAAAAGTGTTTCACCTTTTCGTTTAACACCCTCTGGGTCATAATCAGGTGCAGCCAATACCTCGGCTTGACAAAAATCAAAATTGGCAGATCTTAAATGTTCTCTTGTGATTGCATCCGAATAGATATCACACAGAATACATTAAACTGTTTTATTTTGTATTGATTTTAATTTTTTTTTATGAATTAATTTGTCTTTATACTCATACATTAGCATTAAATAATAATTATATGAATTTTAAAAATTGGATTTTATATATGAAATCCCGAAAAATCCCGATCCGTCTCGGGATCCCGTTTATTTGAATTAAAAATCCCAAATCACGGGTTTCAAAAAGCCTGGTCCCATTTGGCATCCCTAGTATCCATGTTCTTCTTAATCATGTTTATAGCCTCTTAACTTTCGTCTGCTTATAGATGTTAATATATTTAACTTATTTTTGTTAATTAAAACCACTATTTTAATTCCTCCAATTTAACTGATTTCAACCCTTAATTATGAATTTGTGTTCATATTAGTCCATATTTCTCTGTAAGTGGCCTTTCAATACCTTATACAAAATTTAAAATGTAGCCATGTGTGGCAAGTATACTAACTAACATTTCTCTGTTTTAAAACATTTCATTATAATCTAGATTTGTTTTGTTTTTTAAGTCCACCGATTTGATTGTTTCGCCTTGAATTGTATTTAAGTCCAGCGTAACATATTTGTTCACTGTTTTACAGGTCAGTCATTATTATATGTGTGTGTGTGTGAGTTGTAAAAGCTAATGTTTGTACTTTTGCGTGGATTTTCTAAATAAAATGGTTTGCATTCATCTCATTGCAGAAAGGGATGTGTATGAAAGTGTGATTGGTTGAAATGAATTCATGCTTCAATAATTTATAAAGACCAATTCAGATTTAACCTTCAAACATTTAAAATTGAATGTGTAAAATGTAAGTAAACAAAAATCCGTATACCAAACAATTAACAAGGAAATCCATAAACAATTTAGAGCCAATAATTCATAAACGAATTAACATTTTTTTGTTGTCATAAAAGAATTCAAAATGTGTTGTGTTTTAAGTTTTAATTTATTAATAAACAGATTTAAATAAACAGAATTCCAAAAAATAAAAATAATTGAATTTTTTTTGGTTAAAAAAGTGCAACATTTTTTTTTAAGAAAGAGTACAAATTTTTGTTATGTTTACCAGCCAAAGGGGCGCTGAGTACAACTGAAACGAATGAACATTAATGTGCTGAACAAAACACAACGAAGTTTTTAGTTTCTTATGAAAAACCAAACGCAATGAAATGTTCTCATCTTAATATTGAGCAGGATTATTACAATATTTAATTGTGAACGAATATGACAGACAGAAAAACGTTTTTTAAGGTATTTACTACACAAACTCTTTTAACATTTTTGGTATCCATATTTCTACCGTACCGGACACTAAAGAACAGTTTCAAAAGTTTATTTTCGAATACTGCTTAATAGTAAAATGTATGTTATACATTTTTAATCCAAGGTATTTACCACAAATTTCATTTGCTTTTTTCTATCCTCACAGTTTTAAGTATGATTAAAAATGCTCTTTTCTTGCTTTTTTTAAGTAAATCTTTTTTACTTAAATATATGCTTTAGAAGTAATTTAAACTTGACTCTTAAGCACACTGCTTTACTGACACATACACTCAGTGAAGCAGTGCAATCATTTTGTATGAATAAATTAATAAAATCATGGGCAGTACTTCAATACATGATAAAATGTACACACACACACATTTATGCACACACTCATGAACCCAAGTGGGAGTTGTATCTAACTAAGCCATGTTGTTAGGCCAGTAATAATGGTCAGTAGTGTGTGATTGTGAGAGTGTTTTTTTTTCTTTAACTGGTTTTTTAAGGCCATAATGGTAAATATGAATTGTATATTTAAAAGGGCACCCAACAAACATTGTGGTCAATATAAAACTTTTCATTTCCGGCGGAAGTAATGTGTGTGGAATAGGTATGCAGTTAAGTGTAGATATTTTGTTGACTGGGCAATAGTATATCGTATGCGATATTATATGAGATTTTGCCTTTTATATCAAATATACATTATGTGTGTTTTAAATACAAATGAAAATGCATAATTAATGTTTGGATGCATGCATGTACGTATGTTCGTTCATCTGTTCATATGTGTCTGTATGATTGTATGTGTCATCATAATATTCCATCTAGAAATGAAGAATCATAATAGAGATATTTTTTTGCATAATATTTATTCGTATAATCAAACAATCACACACACACACATGAAAAACAATGGAAAATCTACCACACAATACTGTGAGTTATTTATATCACTATCAGTGGCAAGTTGTAACAGCAACATGAATTATCATGTGAACTCATCAGCATCATGAGCATTATCATCATTGCCAAAACCAACGTCATGATTTTCATCATCAAGCACTAGGATCTTATACAACATTTATTATGCATCCATATTAAACAACGTGACAATTGTCCACAATATATGAATATTTTAGACAAAATCTGCACCTCCTGCTTTATACAAACACTCGAACACACCTACATTCATACATTGTGTGGCCTTTTTGACCACGTTCATAGATCTGTGTTTAAAATAATACCAATTTTCTTTTTCATTATTTTGTTTCCTGCCTTATTTTAATATGAAAGAATGTTATTCATTTTTAGTTGCAGATAAAACAAATTTACTTTAGATTTTTTTTTTTTTTAAATAAAATTTTATGGTTTGCTAGAGTTTGATGGCCAAAAGAAAAGAAAAGCAAATGCAAATATTTGTCTTAAGTACAATAAAGAAACGATAATGAAGTCCTCCGAGGTTGCTCCTTTAAATTAAGTGTTTTCTTAAACAAAGATAATTGTGGTGAACAAAAATAAATTGGAAATTTGTTTAAACTTTTAGTAGATAAATGTTTTTCTTTAGCAAATATTTACTATATTTATGAGAAATTGTTAAGGGAAATGTTGAAACAAAAGACAGTTTTAATGCAGTTAAAATATTCCTTAAAGTAAGCTTTGGTTTTATAACAACCTTAAAATTATTAGGGGATAAATTTTTTAACATTAATCATTAAGTTTTTAAATATTGCTTAATTTTATTTGAAAGTGCACTGTTAAAAATCATTCTTAAATTATTCTGGTGATAAAAAAGTTTTGATTCAATAGTGGGACTTTCATACCCCAATTTTTATTTAAGTCATACAATTTTCGATACCTCAAACTTTACCTTAGTTTTTGTTCTAACAAAATCATATTTTTATCTTAATCATTGAAGTTTCTATACCTTTTGTACCTTTAGGGATATGGGTTCAATTGTAGGGACTAAATTTGATTCGAAAAGACTGTTTTGAGAACAATCGTAGAAATTTTAGTTAAATCAATAGGATTTGAGTCTGATAGTTGGGATCAGAGCTTAATCGTTGGAACAAGAGTCTAGTTTGGGCAACCATAGTTAGTTTATTAATTTATTAATTAAATTAATCCATGTTTTAGAGTGGTGGTTCCACATTTGGACTCCTATCCTACTGAACCGATTTCGCTAGATTTTAATCCGAAACTGCTTAGGCTAACTAAAGACAATTTGACACCAATATTGTCATTTTCTTTTCATTTGAGTTTTTCGAAAGTCGGACAGACCGATATATATTGATAACGACAATTAAATCTCTTGTTATGAACACAAATTATTTGTTAATTCAGTTGCAGCTATCATATATTCGGGTATAAGCACAATTTTGTTTCTAATAATCATACTAACAACTAACAATTTTGGTTATGATCACGAATTTGTTTTCTCTGTGTACAATAAAGTATTGGGCCATTATGCTTAATCTCAGGTGTAGTTTTTATAAATTTTCTGGTGGTAACACTGTAAAAATCTTATTATTAAGCAATTTCTTTCCTTAGAACACACAAAACACTTTATTTACTCTTATACTCACATGTAATTATTTTAAACCAAAGAAAATCTGCTAAAATACAAAATTCTGAAAAAATTTATTTAAGTTGGTTCAATGATTGTATTAGTTGAAATAATATATATTTTATTGTAGCTTCACATAGATAGAATAATTTAACAAAAATAAACATATCTAGTTTTTTTCGAGAGTTTTTATTCTTGTATTGTTCTCCTGTTATAAGCGCTCACACACACACAAACCCATAAATACCTTAACCAAACATTAAAGCAATAACTGGAGAGTAAAAGCGTGTATAAAAAGTTTTGCAACTACCATTAGACAATCCTTATGCTTGGTTTTTTTTTGTGCAAAGAATCCTGTGTGGTTCAAGTTTTCCATTTATTTTCTTTTTACATTAAAAGCTTGTAAAAATATTGAAGTGTTAATGCATGCATTAACTAGAACAAATTTACTTTTTGTTAAGAAAAGAAAACGAAAAAAAAAATTACTTGAAGTTAACATTTAAGTATGCAAAAAAGCTTTCGTCTGAAATAAAAATTAAAGAACTAAGACTCTCATGAATTCCTGTATCAAACTTCCAAAAGTTAAAGTATTAACATTTAATAAAGAAATAATAGAAAACTAAAAAAGTATTTTATTAAAAACAACAAACAGCCAAAAACTTAGTCTAGTTTTACTGTTTATCTAAGCCAAATTCGTAAAATAATAATCGAGGGTATCCATAAAAAGCGCAACAGTTTCACTACAACAATTTGTTTGATTAATGGAAAAATTTATTAAATCCTGTACGACACTAAATTTAGGCCCCTATTATGAGCTACATTCGAAAACGATTTTCGCCAAGTATCGAACATCGAATATCGAATGTACATTTTGTATTATGAGTTGGCAGCACTGTTGAAAATTTTGTTGTGCATCGAATTTTTCAACGAAAACATATTTGCTTTCGACGGTGCAAATATACTTATTTAAAAAAAAACTTGTAGTTTTTTTGTTTTCGCATGCCAAATACCACATTCTAAATCAGGGGGCAAATTATGGCAGCCGTGTTCGAATAATTTTTCTATTCGAAAGCAAGTTTTTTTCTAATTATACTGAACGGATCGAAATTATTTTTCAGAGTTGTAAAGCATTTATTTGAGTTTTCACAACAATGAAAAAATAAAAACGACTGCAATAAAATTGCTTACGAATCGAAAAAGTATTCGATCACGACTGCCATATTTTGTCCCCAGTTTTGTTAATTTTATTCAAGTCTAAGGTCGTAAACACATTTGGAAAAGCTCGCTTTCCTTGCATAAAAGTTCAGCATGTAATAAAGGGAGATGAAACCCGACAGAAGCTTAATTATTTGCAACCAACTATCGGGTTTTTAAACAGGAACTTTTTTTTCTAAAGCAAAATAAAACAAAAAATTTAGATGAAGATGATTCAAATTTTTATTGTATTACGCAGAGGAAAGCTCGGCAATTATGAGTGAAAAATTATATCTGGCAAATGTGCACCATGTCCACCACGAGTCGATTCTTTCATTAAAGTTTTTAGTCACTTTTTAGCGGGTTATTGCGTTAATCACATTTTGAGTTTTAAGGCTGACATCGATTCAATTGGCTCCGTATAGACTATGACAGTGGTGTTAAATCACACGAAGTGGCTGGCCACTTAACAGCTGATTTTCGTGAAATTATGCGACCGGGAAATTAAGTTTGCAATAAATTGATCGTTTCATTGGCATTTTCATATTGGATCTACTACGAATACGTCAATAAACTAAATGTCAAAGCTATCATGTTGTTGGTGTTGCCACAATTAAAAAACAAAGTTCTCTTTGTAAAGCCCTTTATAATTCCGTCGTGGTCATGTTTTAATTTTATTTTTTAAATTTGTAAACCAAAAATTTTGTTTTAAGTGACAGCTGATAGAAAATGTACCACTGTGCATACACTTCAATAGTACATTTTTATCGAATGGGCGCCATAAAACCAAATAAAAATTCGTTCGATCAGACAATTCGACTGCTGTCGAAAATCGAATTAAGTTCATAAAAGGCACCTTCAATTTTATTTCTTTAATTTTTGAACAAAGACAATTTTTTTAAGTGACAGCTGATTAGAGCTGCAAAACTATCGATAGTCGGCCCAGTCGATAGTGTCGATAGTTAGCTCAAAAAGTTTTTATGTGCCACTTCTGTAGACACGGTAGTCAATAAAGTTGGTAATCAATGACAAAGCTTTAGTACTTCATTTACAGAAAACGTTTTTTAGGTATAAAATATCAGGGGCCTAATTCTGGTAGTCGTGATCGAGTACTTTCTCGATTCGAAAGTAATTTTATTCCAAATATTTTTTACAACACTGAAAAAATAATTATGATTCGTTTAGTATTGACTGAAATAATTAGATTAATATTCTGAAACTTTTTATTGCAAAGACGTGCAATTATTTCATTTTGATCTGAACAATTATATTTGTTACTGAACAACAACATAATTATTAACAAGTTTTATAACCATGGCAATATAGATTTTATTATGTAGAATAGTGTAGTCAGTAAAAAAAAAACAAAAAAAATTAGAAACTGGAATTGTTGCGTTTTGTTATGGACCTCCTTAGTTTATTTCTTTTATAAAATAATAATATTAACAAAAGAGCCTGTAAACAAACAGAAACATGCGAATTTTGTTTCTAGAAATACTTAAAAATTAGTCATCTCAAGTCTAAAATACTTAAATTTATATAAAACTAAAACAATTTGCTGCGTTTGATATCAACAATACTGAAACTAATAAAACGTGCGGTAATGTGAATTTTCACTATAGTGAAAAATCCAGTAGTATGAGCTGTAAATAAAGGGTGGTACAACCTTAATACACTTTGTTAATTGTAAAAAAACAAAAGTTTTCAGAGAATTATCTCTAAATTTTTTATTATGATAGAAGGATCTATGATAATTATGTGTAAAGCAAAATATCGGCAAAATGATCGCCAGGGATTTTGTTTCACATCTTTTCGATGCGAGAAGTTCTCACAAAGTTTACAGAACATGGGTTCTAATTTCTATAATAAAATCGTTCTCGCAAAGCTGGCATTCGGGATTTAAGCAAATTATATCCCAAATCACTTCTATCGTATTCATTGGTGTATGTGTCCAGTTTTAAGCTTGCTTTGGCTCTTCCTCTGGTGCTGATGGTATGATCAACTGGCAGTAGATATCTAGAATCGTTTTAAATCGAATTGCTATTGTCGTATAGTAAATATTTTTCACGTTTAAAACATTAAGTTCCTTAAGGCCGTTACACACTATCCTACAAAGTCTTACGTATTTTTAAAAAATGCTTCCCTGATCTAATTATTCTTTGAACATTTTTAAAAAACAATAACAACTATTCATAAATTACTAAAGACTTTGTGGGTTAGTGTATAACGGTCTTTAGCGATATTTACCGGGTAATGGGTGGTGTGTTTTTTTGGTAGTACGTTAATATAATGGATTTGTGCACATATTGTTGTTTTGCGAGTAATGAAGGATGTTGTTCTGTTGTTGTGGTTGATTTGTTGTGGCCTATAAATTAGTGTTTGATATTTGCATATTTTTACTTAAAAATTAATTTATTTCCGACGAGAAGTTACTTACTTACATATATAAGGTTCTAGTCGAATTCTATTCGAGATTTTAATTTACTTCAAATTTAAGTTTCCATTTGGGCTCATTTGCCTGACAAAGTTGCCCTCGCATTTCCAGTTTCATACATAACGTGAGCCTGTCTGTATACTACACATCTTAGAATTCTTATATTTGTAAATTTTAATATGAATCTAATAATAAAAATGGGAACTTCTTCTGCTTACTGGTGTATATGTATATAAGCATGTATCTTTCTATTTGTATTTCTCTCTCCCTTTTCTGCACATTTTGAAGTGCTAAAAACTTGTTACCACAAAGTGTTGCTTTAATGTGCTTTTCAAGTATCCATTCAAGCTAAATAAAAGCAAAACAAACTTATTTTTCTACTCCGCATCTGCCAATGCTCTTCTAATTGTAGGGATGTATGAGTATTAAAGTAGAAATGCTTATGAGTATTTGTTCTTTGTAATCGTCGAAGATTTTGTAGTGTATTTCTGTTTTTGTTTTAGGAAGTTTTATTTGAATAAAAATAGATAGAAATATTTATTTGTATATTTCTTAACTAAAATAAGTAGATTTCAATTTCTAACAGTTTCATAAGGCATTGCAAATAAAATTTTAAATTCCCAACAGATATTTGAGGTTTCTTATTGATGTTACTTAAATGTAATTTTCTTCGAAATAGACGGTTTAAAGAAAACTTTATTCAAGTTTTTAACGTAAATTAAACGAAACCTTATTAACATGTCTTTTTTTTATCGGACATATGTTTGCTAATTTAGAAAAGCATTTTTCGTATTTGTTCCTTGAGACCGGAGAATAATTTATGTATGTAAAAGTAAATTTTTATTATAATTAGAATATAAAATGTTAATTTTATTAGCAACGTTTTCTCTGCTCTATAAAATAAATAAATATATGTATTTATACAAACTCCCTTAACAAGAGGGTTAGAAAAAAGGTTACCGAAAAAGCAAAATAATATCTTGTGTTGTCTTGAAAACATGTAAATAAAACCAGGAGGAATTGAAGATGAAAATAAGGTCGAAGGAAAAAAGAAAACAATGTAAGAGTGGTGGTAAAATAAAAAAATAATTCTTTTTCCTTAGACAATCAATGTTAGAAAGAACCAGAGCAATTTAGTCACGTTTTGTGTTCTCTTGTTTTCTCATGCCCCATCCCAAGGAATTCTTTGGCCGATTCTAAATAAACATATTCTAGTGTCCTTAAAGACAGAAGTTACCTTAATAAAACACAGGAGAAGAGGAAAATTGGCATTTTAATAGCAGTTGTTCTTGTATTTAAATTATTTATTGGTTAAGTTTTCATTCATTTTAACATTTGATTTTTATTTTTTCTCTAAAAAAAATAGTATATTCAAGTTTTTCACTATTTATTTTACGTAAAAAAAAAACAGAAGAGAATGTTTTATTTTTGTTTTGATATAAACAATATTGTTATTATAATATATTCGTGTGTATTTTAATTTTAATAAAAACAAACTGAAGGAAAATAAAGTACCGTTACAGAGTATGACAGTAATAAAGAGGTTACTTAAACGTCTGAAGCGATTTTAAGATGCTTTTTTGTTTGGGATTATATTTAGTGTTTTTCATACGGGATTTCCCGGGACAAAAATCCCGGGATCTCGCTCATTTTTCGGGAAAAAATTAAGTTATGGCAAGTGAGATTCCTTTCTTCATAAAAATAATTTAATGAAAATTAAATTTGATGAACTTGAGCCTAATTAAAATTATTAAAAACTTGGATTAAAAACCGTAAATAGTTCAACAAAATAACCACAATACTAATTAATTAAATTATGGCAACTTTACTGCTGATATAAAAGTAAATAAGTTGTCATGAAAAAGATCGTATTCTTATTCGGTAGGCAAAATGGTCTTAAGTCAAAAAAGCGCATTTTGAGTTGTTGATTGGCTTCAATTCAGTTAACTCCGAATTTTATATAATCATGAGTTCTCTGCAGTTATAGTTATTTTAGTTTTTATTCCTAAACACTACTAATGTCACAGATCTGCAGTTTTTGTTAGTTCAAATGTTATTGCACATTGAAAAAGTATAACCAAAAAGTAATTTCGCTATTACTTCCTCAAAAATCCTATAAATAATTGAAATTTTGCCCATGTGTACTTTTGGAACATGAAGATCTTAAGGTACCATTAAGCATTTTTTTTGCCACAAAAATAAAAAAATTAATGCATTTATATACTTATTTTACTGATCTCAGGAAATGTTATTTGTTCGAATAAATTTAAATTTTGCATCAATATGTATTGAGCGGGAATTCCCGGTATCCCGGGAAATTGAAAAAAAAATCCCGCTTTCCCGGGAAATGAAAAAGTCCGGGAAAAGAAAAACTCTAGTTATATTATTTCTTTTTCCCTTTACGAAATTTTGTAGCTTTCATTGACGTAAACAAGTAAGAGTGAAATGTTTGACTGTTCCAAATCTTTGTCACCCTCCAACGAGAGTTTGAAATTTTCAAAAGTGGGCTTTAAATAGGATTTTAAAACTATTAGTCAAGCTTTTTAATATCTAAAATCAGTGTTTTCCGATAGTGTGCTTTATATGGGGCCTCTCTTTAGCTTTAGACCGACTTTCACAAGATTCAAAAATTTATATTTTTGATAAAAAAAACTGAATAAATTGGTGATGGAACACACCAACTCTAAATAAATTTTGCACAAGTTCGTTTTATATAAGTAGAAATAAAACGAACTTGTCCAAAATTTAATAAGATTTGGTGTAATCCATCACCAAATTAATTATTTTTTTTTTTATCAAAAATATCAATTTTTGTTGGAGGTTTTTTACATTTGAGTCCATAAATTTTTAATGCTAAACCGATTGTTTTGGATTTTATTCCCAAAATGCTAAGGGGAACTAAAAATAATTTGACACCAATATTGTTCTTATTTTTGAGTCGTTCGAAAATAAGCGTGGCAAACAGACAGACAGACGGACATGTCTAAATCGACTTAGAATTACTCAAGAATATATAGTTTTTTTAAGCCACGTAAGCGCCATTTTTTCGAAATTGATTTTTTATAGTAGAAAATAATATTTGCACCCCGATTGCATTCTCTTCTTGAATGGAAAAAAAAATTAAAGCCATTTCGAAAACTTCTTGAGCGCCATAGAAAATGATATTTGCATGCAAAATGGAATGGTTTTTATATTCAAAATGGAAAGTGTTAAAGTCATAGCCACCAATTCTTTCTTTTTGAAATAAAACAAAAATATGGAAAGTTTAAGGCGAGTCGAAGCTGTTTTGGTGCATCGCGAGACCATCTCGAGTAACTAAAAAACTTAATTTCCTGTACAGCCGAAATGTAAAACGAGCCGCAATTATTTTAATAAAATGTAACTTTTTTTCCTGTATGTCAAAGCACTATTTCGATGTCTAAACATGGCTGCCGTGCAACCAACCATTCTGGTCTGAAATTCGTTTTCGGATGCTAAGGGGTTAACGCTTGCTCATAGGGGGTTAATTTCTCAGACCGACCCCAACAATTTTTACATAACCAACATTTCTTTTAAGGTATTCAAAGCTATTTCTTGCTCCTAATAGTAGCTCCGTTACTAACGGTAAAATGTATGGAAAAAAATATGAAATTTGTTGAAATTTTGAAACTTTTCGAAAACGAAAACGGTGCGATGCATAAAACATAATTTTTTTTGTTGAGTGTCATTATCTTGAGGATACAGAAATTGCGGTACCTGGTTTAATTTTTTAATAAATATATTAAACTAGCTGGCCCGGCAAACGTTGTTTTGCCATACAATTTACTTCTTTCAGATGTTACAGTGTCTGCATGCCAAATTTAAAGAAAACCGGTTGCTAAGTTAAAAAGATATTGGAAGGGGGAACTTTTACCGCTTTTGCCATATTTCACGCCCTAAATAATTAAAAATATAGGCTATAATTCCTTCCAGATGTTGCACTATTTGCCTGCCAAATTTCAAGAAAATTGCTTGATTATTTAAGAAGATAGAAGGGTGGGGAGATTTTACCCCGTTTGTCCTATTTCACGTCCTATTACTTATTTCCTTTCTGATGTTACAGTCCCTGCATGTCAAATTTTAAGAAAACCGGTTGATTAGTTAAGAAGATATAGGAAAGAGGAGCTTTCACTCCTTTATCCCTTTTGCTCTATTTCCCTTCAAATCACAAATTTAATGATTAGATGTTACGGTGTCTGCATGTCAAATTTTAAGAAAACCGGTTGATTAGATAAGAAGATAAACTACACAGAAACACTATTCACGGCCCATAGAACATGCATATACAATTTGGTCCAGTATTTTCTGAGTTTAGCGATCACGAACACACACACAGGCCCAAAAAAGTCTTTTAGTTTCAATAAGATTGTCTTATTAAAAAGTTTTTAGGCAAAGGGGCGTCACAGCAGACAGAACCGAAGAAATAACAATAAGACTGTCTTTTTAGTTTTATGCAGAAAATCTTATTAATTAAGTTAATAAGGAAATCTGAATAATATAATAAGATATCTTATTGTTTGCTCATTTTTTTATGCATTTTCATACAATTTCGTGTATTTGTGTGTAAAAATTTATAATTGTATGAAGAAATTCATTTATTTTTATGTAGAATGTCTTATTGAATTTATTAATAAGAAAATCTTCTTAATCATAAACGATGTCTTATTGAATTTATTAATGTGTCATACTTGTGAAATATTTTATAAAATTTTGTGTTTCTTCTGTTTGATTTCTATTTTTTTCAATAATGTTCAATTTTATTACTGAATCAAATAATTTATTTTCCTCGCAACCGAGCCAAGAAAATGAAGTACTCCAGCTATTTAAGTCTTGGGATATGACTGAAGAAATAATATCTAATTTAAATGATCGCGGCATAAATTCCGAAATTGTTTTATTAAATATGGAAATGGAAGATATTGATTATTTATTTGATAAGTTGGACACAAAATTTTTTGGTGAAAAAATAAAATTTAAGGCTGGATTAAGGGCATGGCGGAAGCAAATGGTAAGATATTCATTATAATAGTGATAAGTAATACTTAAAGGAAAAACACACATCGAATTGAAAATACTTATATTTTTTTTTCCAGAATAAACCATTTATTTGCGATGCGGACACGCTGTCAACAAACACTCGTATACTTGAATGGTTGAAAAATATTTCCGATCAGTTGACTTCCAGCGAAAGATCAAGCGTTTCCCTTGCAACTACTACTTCAAAGGATTTGGAAAATATTTTGAAATCGACAGTGAAAGGCCAACTGGTATTATCGTATCATGAAAAAAATGGAAATCTAGATAGCAAACATCAAAAATACCTAACGCACTGCATTGTTGAACTGTATGCTGGAAATGGTAAAATGAGCAACAACAAAATGAAGGAATGGTCTTATGAGATTCATAAAACTTTTCCGAAAGAGCGGCCGGTAGTATATCATAAATATTTTATTTAAACAATTTAATTGAATTTATTACTATTTGTTTCTAGGAAACATATTTTCTTGATCGGAAGAAAGGAATGAAAAATCCCACTGGTAAGCTCTTTTCGCGCTGGGTTAATTCACCTAAAATAAAAATTACAACAGGAATAGAAGATGTTCAATCGGAAGAGGTTTCTATAGATTTTGGTAACCAATTTATAACCTATATTTATTTCTTTTAATATAACAAACAAGATATTACAGATGATTACTGTGAAAAAAAATGCTGGTTAGCACATCACTGCGTTCCTTGGGATACAGTTAAAAAATTATGGAAAGAAACGTCAGCTCTTCGAATGAAAAGTGTAGGAAAATTAACAGATTTTTTAAGGGAGTGGCCACGATACAACGACTCAAACGGTTACGAGCTTGTAAGTAATTGCTAATCCTTAATTGAAATTGTTGTCTTATTTTTTAATAAAATAAATTGCTTGTCTTGTTAGATTGAAATAGATTTCGAACATATCCACCCTGGAAAATGCAATCAATTTTTTAAGAAGCTTGACCCATTTTTTAAGAAAATTATACCAATTTTAAAATCAGATGTAGCTTGCAGAGAAATGTTTTTATCCAAGCTTGACGATGAAAAAACCACCATCGGTATTGATAATGATAATGTTATTTATAATTGTTTATTTCTAATATGGATTCGTTTAAAATTTTACAGATTCTAAATATTGTGTTATTACTCTGTTGCTTCACGCGCTCTTGCAACCTCAGCGTCTAAATAAGACAACGAAACCGACTATAGCTGATGGACAGGCTGACTTCATCACTTTAGTCACTACTCCAAATGACGTTCAACCAAAACTTTCGCAGCTTAAAGAGGAGTACGCGGCCAAAAAAGAAACATTGCAGCCAAAAATAATAGTTGTTGGGTCAGACTATGCTAATATTTCGGAATACTTTATATACTGTGATGGCATTAAATGGAGGTGCTGCACATATATGAAGTGCATAGAGTATATTATTAAACTAAGTTACGTATTTAAAATTCACTATTCACACAACAGCAAGCAAGTTTGGGCATTTATGGAACAATTTTTTTTTGAACTAAAGTTAGAAGACTTTTCTTCTGTTTCAAATCTTTTAAGCAAACTAAACTCTGATTAAATTGTTGATTTAAAACCATTGAAAATGCCAAAATTTGCTTGCTGTTTATGTGAAAAGACCCATTTGCATCCTGATTTGCTCATAAACCACTTAAAAGTAGATCATGGTGTGCCTACTATATACAAATTTGTCTGCAATGAAGAGAATTGCAAACAAAACTTTCATAATATACATAAATTTAAAAAGCATTTAGGGAAACATACGAAAGAAATTGTGCCTGATGAACACGGTGCAAGTCTAACTGTCGGAAACGTCTCAATCTTGCAAAAAACACCTACTTTATCAGATAACACAACACAGTCATTGCAAGAATTGTTACCTGCTTTTAAACAATCAAATGTATCATTTCTTCTCGATCTGCACAACAACACGACTTTACCTCGAAATCTAATACAAAATATTCAAAATTCTATTACTGAACGTATCACACTTCCAATAGCTCATATGCTTAGACAAGTAAATATCAGCGAAGAATTAGTACGTGTCATATCTAATCCATTTTTAGATATTGATACTGAATATAAGTTTTTCAAAGAATTGGAAAAACTCCAACTTTATAAACCTCCAATTAAATATACCATAGCTAATGATCTCTCTACCATTATCTTAAACCATAATCCTACTCTTTCAGAAACAAAAGTAGAAATAACTCTTATTGATATCCAATTTCAAATACAAAAGTTTTTGGAAAGTGAGGGAGTTTTAAAAAAAATTCTTTCAAATATGAAACATGTTTCGACTTTCAATTCATATTATAGCTTTCTCAGTGGTAGTCTATGGAAAAATAAAAATAATTGTAATAATTTAGATATTGATCAAAATTGTTTTACATTACCAATATTCTTATACTCTGATGATTTTGAGGTTAATGATCCTCTTGGTTCAAAATCCGGGCAGCAAAAAGTTTGTGGATTTTACTACTCTTTTCCAAGTCTACCAAAATTTCAAAGCAGTAAAATGACAAATATATTTGTTGCTGGTTTTATCAAAACCCAAGATTTGAAAGATTGTGGTTTAAATATATCTTTAACACCACTTATAGAAAGTTTTAAAAAATTACAAGTAGATGGTTTGAATATAAAAACAAATGACGGTCATTACATAGTACATATAGAAATTATGCAAATCTTAGGCGATAATTTAGGTTTGAATACACTATTGGGGTATAATAACTCGTTTTCATCTAATTATTTTTGTAGAATATGTAAGAGACATAAAAAAGAAACAGGAACCGATTGTGTAGAAATTGCAAATTCTTTGAGAAATTTTATTTATTATGAAAAAGATGTTTCACTTAACGACCCATCAAATACAGGTATTAAAAATTCTTCAGTATTCAATACGCTACCAAATTTTCACGTAACTAGTAACATTGCTTGCGATATAATGCACGATGTATTTCTGGGCGTTTGCAAGTACAACTTAAGTAAGATATTGCATTATTTTGTGTATGGTAAAAAATACTTTTCTTTACAAACATTGAATTATAGGAAGCAAATGTTTCAATATGGAGATACAGAGATAGAAAATTCAAGCCCATCTATACAAAAACATCACATTGAAAATTCTTCATTCAAAATGAGCGCGAAACAAATGAAAACGTTTGTTCACTTCGTACTTCTAATGATCGGAGACCTAGTTGATGCAAAGGATTCGGCTTATAAATTTTTAATTCATTTTATAAAATTAATTGATATATTATTGCTACCAAATTATGATAATGAAACATTACATAATCTTCAATTAATAATAAAGGAGCACAATGAAACGTATCAAAAACTTTTTAAAGAAAATTTGAAACCTAAATTTCACAATTTAGTCCATTATCCAAACATAATAAGAAAACTGGGTCCTTTGAAATATTTTTGGTCATTCAGGTTCGAATCTCAACACCAATTGCACAAACAATACGCTAGAAGCATAACCTCAAGACTTAATATTTCCTTATCTTTGGCAAATAAATCATCGTTAAGATTTGCAAACTGTGTTTTAAACAACAATTTCTTTCAAAATGAATATGTGTACACTGATATGGGTCCAATTGAATTGCAAAATTATTATTTATATATATCTCTCAATTCATCTAATATAAAATCATTGACTAGAACAAACTCTGTTGTCTTCAGAGGCATTAATTTTAAAATTGGACATATTGTGACACTTTTTGAACATGCTGTCAGCATTTACGAAATAAGCGATTTTTTAATAGAAGATAAAAAAGTTTATATTATTGGAAAACAACATGAGTGCTTAAATTTTGCTGAAAAATATCAGTCATACCTTGTTGGAAATGCAACCGAAACGTATAAAAAAATAAAATTTCACTTATTACAAGGACCTCCAATCCATTTTTATATGTTAAACAATGGCCTCAAAGTCATAAGATTAAAAAAATATTGGTAAATGAACATAATTTTTTTTTTAATTAAAAATAATTAATATACATAATATTAATGAAATTTATTTGTACTAAGTTTGGTTTTTTTTGTTTCTTAAAATGATAAAATTTATATAAATACTATAAAATGTATTTTAAGTAACATACTTATTATTATAACATACATATTATTATACACATTTATAATATAAAATAATAAATAATAGTAATGATAAAAATAATTATTCTTTTCTTCTTATTTCCATAAGATGTCTTATTGATTTTATTAATAAGGTTTTCTTCTTATTTCCATAAGATGTCTTATTGATTTTATTAATAAGGTTTTCTTCTTATTTCCATAAGATGTCTTATTGATTTTATTAATAAGGTTTTCTTCTTATTTCCATAAGATGTCTTATTGATTTTATTAATAAGATTTTCTTTTTACAATAATAAGTCTTTCTTATTGGTGAAAAACCATAGAGAAGTCTTATTAACTTTGTTCTATTTTATAGAGCATTTTATGTAGACATTTAGCTCTGTGCACGTAATTTTTGTATATGTAGAGATATAAATTAAAAATCTTATTTTAAATTAACAAGATTTTGTTTGTCGTGCTTAATTCCCAGTTTTTATTCTTTATAAAACACTGAAATGTCGATAAGATAAGCTATTCCTATGCGCAAGATAAACTCACTGTTTATTGTTGTTGTTTTTATTTAAGCTACAAGTAAGACTGGTGCTTACTATTCTTATTCGCTTAACAGTTTTATATGTATTATATCTTTAGGTCACGTTTTGTAGAACAAAAATTGTTGTTTTGAAAAATTATTCGACCATATTTTCTAAGGCGTTGTCGTTTTCTATAATAGATTAAATACCATAGGTTGGACACAACTTTAATCTTTTACAAAAAACGACTCAGAAGTCTAATTAAGTTTTATTTTGTATTGTTGAAAAATAGGCTGTTGGCGCTTACGTGGTTTAACAAGAAACACGTCCATATATACTTTAGCGGGTCTAAGGTTAATATTAACAAAGTTTCACACGGAAAGGAAAAACTATTAAAGCCTCATGCGGCTGAATTGGTGGATTATGTAAAAATTTAATAAAACTTAAACGGAAAAAAATTCAACTACATACAAACATGTTTGAAGAGATTCTACCTAAGTTATAGGTCAAGTTTTATTTCAGAATCTAGTTCAGTTTTTTAGTAAAGGGGTAAGTGTATGTCGTAGCAAAAGTAACAGTAAGGCTTTTAGCCATGTTCTAGTTCATTTTGAAGCTCAAAAAAAATTTAGCTTCAAGTTTAGTTGATGTATAAGTCTTGTTTAGTTTAAAATAAGTTCGAGTTTGTTTCCAGATCAGTTATTGTTTAGTTCTGGTTAAGATCTAATACAGTTTAATTTTTGGTACGGTGTTGTTTTCCTTTTTGTCTGCTTTTTTTGTATGTGTGCGCTCATGTCCCATATTTTTCTCCCCAGAAAATTTGCTAAAATTTTTGTCTTACCAACTCATTGGAAATTCAGTTGATTTAGAAAAAAAGTTGACTTAATAAAAACTCCCTGTTGCAAGTTAAAAGTAAGCGACAAAAAATATGAAAAATAAATAACAAACTAAAAAATCTGCATTGCAAAAGAACATTTGAAGAATATTTAACAAGCAGTGTTTGAAGAAAGTAAGAATACAAATTTATGTAAATTAATTGTATGTTTGTATGTTTTCTTGTATACATATTAAAGAAAAGAGCTCTTAATATTTCAGAGCTTGCTGTCATACAAGTTAAACGTTAAGTTCAAAGATTTATTTTGTTAAAATAAAAAAAAAATATCAAAATATTTGAAAGCTTAAACCTTTTAGAAAAACGGTCAAGTTTTTCATCAAAGAAGAAAATTCTGAACAAAGAACAATGTCAATGCTAATAAAAATCGTTTAATTTCAATAAATGTAAAAAAAATATTTACTCTTAAAATCTAACTTTAGTAACGTTTATTAAATTTAATAATCTTAAGTGTTTCTGTTTTTAGACAGTCTGTCTACTTCCCCTAAATATTCCTGCTTTTTGTTCTGGTTCAACGCATAAAATTAACAAACCTTTTTAATGAAACACTTCCAACCCCTAATTTATTATTTATTATTACTTAAAATTTAAGAGCCTACTTTAAGGCATACATATTTTATATACATATTTTATGTTCACACAGAACATATGTTGGCAGTGTCAACTCTATCTATTCTGTTTGTTTAATTTCTACTTTAAAATTTATTACTTAAAATTTTTTTTTAAGTATACGTAAATTTTTGGTAATAATTTATGATATTATTCTTTTAGCCTGCTTAGATTTATATGCTCAAATATTTTTCATATGTGTAGTGAAGGAGTGTACATACATACATACATACAGTACGTATAAAAACAAGTATGAAAGTGTAGCCGGTCAAGCCCGACCATATGTTACCCCACACTACAATATTTGAAAACAAATTTTCGAGAGTGTTACCCTGCTTCGGATTCATGAGAAGTAATAGATGAGCCCACATCAGCAAAAGAAACAACAGTTTTTTTTTGACTAATACTGCGATAAAAGTTTGGTTCTTATGAGACAAAACGAAAAAACTCAAAAGCCCACACCAAAAAACATCTTTGACAACCGGTAATCAGACAGCAATGCGACAATGTTTTTTTGTCTGTTCTTCATTCTTTGACTTGTCTTACTTGGTGTGGGTTCAGGGTTACCGTTCTCCCGACTAAAGTCGCAATTTGACCCTTTTTTTTAGCAGCCTGCCATTTCTTGTGAGACTTTTTTTGATCACCGACTTTTGCGACTTTTTTAATTTATGACATTTTTTTTTTGTAAAGTTTCTTACAAAAACATTTAATTTGCATTAAATTATAAATTTTCTTATTTTATTTTTTTTATCAAAAAACTTCGTCAACTCACAGATTTTTGTTTCTTTGGCAACAATTTTTTTACTTTTTTGCAACATTTAAATATATACAATGTATTCTAGAAAATTTTCGCAAAGTTTTAAAGAATAGTTTTAGCGGTCTTTTGAAATGTTTGTTAACAGCTTTTAATGAACTAAAAGGCTTCTAAAAATGAAAAAAATTCAATAGACTGTTTTGTTTCAGTTGTTTTTCGTTTTGCTATTATTTTTATTAATAAAAAACGTTAAAAAAGATGTGTGACTTTAATTTTCTCAAATGATTTTTTTTCTGCGACTTTATTTTTATAAAACGACATTTTGTGCGACTTTTTAAAAATTCCTAACGGTAACCCAGTGTAGGTTACATCAGAAAGGAAGCAATTAAGTTCAACAAGTGCCTTTTTAGTCTGTTTTGTCTAACTCTGTGTGTGGAATGTGGTATCAAACCACATGTATTGTCTGCAACCAATATTTTATCGCAGTGTAAAGCTTCATACAGACGATGGTCAGATCTTACAATGTTGTCATTTTTCGAAAATGGAGGAGGTTGCACAACATATATTCGCGTAACCTAAAAACGGTTTAGTTAATTGAAGTTACTTAAAAAACCGAAATTCCGCAATAAAATTTCCTTTGAATATGAGCAGGAACATAACATAATTTTTTTTTTGGAAAAAAAAAATAATTTTTTTATTAAAATGTCGAAATTTTTGTTTATTAAAAATTCATAAAAAATTGGAAACATTGCAGACATATAAAAAACGAAGCTGCAAACAAAACAAGCCATAAATTATTAAAATCTGTTACCATTTTTTGATTTTATTCACAAAAGTCGAAAAATTATAATTAACTTAAGAATTTCACAAAAAGCAATATTTGTATGGGAGCTTCCCTAAAAAGTGGAGATATGGGGAAAATATGTCTCGAGAAAATTTTAAAAATACAAAACTAAATGAGGTCGGTCATACATTTTATCCCACTAGGGGCAACTCCTGGGCATTTGTGGGACTTTTTCTTCAATATAAGTATCTCTAGTCTGCATTTAACATTTTGTATAAGAGCCCTCTTAAGGAATGGAGATAGCGCCTAGGTATGTTAGAAATAAATGATTGAGATGGAAAATAAAGTGGGGTTGGTCATACATTTGACCCATCTAGGAGCATCCTACGCGCGGCAGGGGCCAATTTAATAATTTTATTAAGCGGCCATATTTGTATGGCAGCCCCCTAAATGACATTCTACTTGTTTGGAAAATACAAGCACAAAAAAGCCGCACAGAAAAACTTTTCGAATGATGCTTGATTTATTTTAGTGAGAGACATGTTCTGTTTTTGTTTTTGTTTTATTATTTGTGCTAACACTGAAATACGGTGTTTGGAAGTAGTGTGCAATAGCTCACATAGCTTGAAACACATTTTGCGCAGCTCTCTAGTAGCTATCGTAGAAGTTTTTGTCGCCAAATTGTATGCCAATACCAACATTTATAAGTAAGTTATGACATTGAAAGCTTTTTTTGGGCGTAGTATTTGTATGGGAGCTATGGTCTAATATGGACCGATTACAATAAAATTTAATAAGATGATTTAGATTGCAATAAAATACCCAGAAAAACTTCGCTTACTTTTTCAAAATGAATAGCTTCTATCACCCATTATTTAGTTGCTTTCTTCTTTAACTACTTCTACAACAACTTCTATAACTACTTTTTTCTGCATGTATGTAGTAAAAAAAAAAAATAATGACTTACTTTTGAATGCGTTCATTTTGGGACATTCATTGTTAAATTCATTGGTTCTTCCAGTAGAATTGTAAGTAGTGCTTTTATGTTATTCTGATTACTCAACATATGCATGTAGGCGAAGTTTTTACTGGGTAAGTTTAAAACAAATTTCATCATAATAACAAAATAAAAAGATGGTTTATGACCACAAAGATTCCATTCCCTTAAAAAGCTTGTATGAAGGCTATACCTATATATATATATCGACCAATTCTCACTATTTTCAATAGACTTGGTCTTTGTGCCAGTTAGAACTTATGTAACAAATTTCAACATATTATCTTCAAAGATGCAACCTGTACTTTGTGGCAACTAGACGGACGGACATGGTTAGATCGATTCAAAAAATGATGTTTAGTCCTATATTTTAAGATGTTACAAACATCAGCACAAGCTCATAATACCCTCTTCACTATTCTAGTGTGGGTATAAATATTGTTTTTGTTAATAGATTTATGGCATGTTTTTTGTTTCTTTCTTAAAAATTAATTATATGATTTACATTATCATGCTCTTGTCTTTAAATTTATTGCCTATTTTGTGTGTGTGTTTTACCAAAATTTCGTTACGACTTAAAATGTTTAAAATTACTAGAAGGGCTGCCTTATAAAGGGATAACTGGTTGTGCTGAATCTTTAATACCCTTCACATAACGGAATGCTGGGTCTTAGACTACTCACCCACCAACATGCATTATCAAACAGAATAAAAATTAAAAAAATATATGTGGAGTACATTTTTTCGTTTTAAACACATTTCTCTATTTAAGCGGCAAATTACGTATGTATTTGTTATGTGTAAAAACGCAAAAAAGTGTTTTATGACAAAAATTAGAGGCCATATCTCATCCATATGAACCGATCTGCCTGAGCTTCAGTAGCAAAATTAGTTCCCATAACTTCTGGTTATGTCGGAAAACCCAAAAAAGTCAACAGGCAGACGGACATCGTTATATCAACTTCGCCTCTCAAAGGGACCTAAAATATATTTTACTTTATAGGATCTTAGATCAATATTGTAGACCTAAATTTTTGAACCAAACTTAAACTTGCGCTTAAGCCTTAACTAGGACCAGACCGAGATCACTAGCTAAGTTCTATACCGGAAACTAGACTAAAGACTAAACTTAAACTTAAGCACGAGCCTGACCAAAAAATAAGTTTGGACTTTTATGTGAACAAGAACCGGATATAGAATCTTTACTATAACTTGAAAGAGATCTCTAAATAAAAAAGTATTAGAGCCTTAACTAGAGCCTGAATAAGAACTGAACTAGTACTTTTTTAAGATTATTTTTCTAACCTGATCCTCCCTAATTTGTATTTAACTCGGAATTTTAAATGTGTTCACTTTTGAATTGTTTTGCAACGAGTATGTGTAAAAAAAGTATGTTAAAATTTCTGTATTTTAAGTTTCTTGTGTATGCGAGTTTTTTTTTTCGATTTCAAGTTCCTTTATATTATTTTTGCAATTTGTCACACACATTCTCAGCATGCATGAATGTTTTTGGTAGACCACTTTAAAACTTTTCGCCGTAATGAATGCTTTAATATAAATAAACTTTGTGTATTTTTAGGGGTAAGTGTTATGATTAGAAACACTTGTATGAAATTGCTTTTAAACATTTAATAACAGTTAAGTTGAAAATTTATTTAAGAAAAGCAATTGGGGTAGTTGAAGAATTGTTATTATACAAATTTTATAAAAAACTTGATAGATTAGGAAAAATGTCTAAAGAAAATAAGGACGTTAATAAGTTCAAAATTAAATTTATTTGAACTGGTATTATTTCAAAGAATTAAAAATTATTTTCTAATGCTTTTGCAGTTATTGCCAAAGAAAACCAATTGTTGGCAAAAGAACTATCCACAAAAAGGACAATAAGCACAAAGAAATAAAAATGATCAAATCCAATTAATGGTCCCGTTCTTGGAAGCATTATTTTGCACAGAAAACATCTATTGTTATTAAAAACGCTGCACTTAAATGTTTTTAGCGGCAAGTTGAAAAAAAAGAAACGTATTTAAAGGGAGTGACAAAAAGAGTTTTTAAATAAAGTTCTAAAGAAAGATTCCACTAAAAAAATAAACAAAAACCAAACTGAGAAATAATATTCGTTTATTTCAATAGTTCTTTAGTTAACAGTAACTATAAATTTTAATTCCTTCCATTCCTGGTAAAAACAAAATTTTTAAAATGTTTAAACGGATACTTTCGTGAACAGCTTACAGGCTGTGTTTTAAGTTTTCATTCTTTTATGAATATATGACACCTCTTAACTAGTCACCATGTTTTTTAATACAAATTTAAACTCTTTTTGCTTAAATGCAAAAAAGGAAAAATTGCTGATACTGTAACTTCTGTATAGATTCATTTTGTGTTTCTCTCCTTTTCTATAATGGGGGCGGTATATTTGTGTGTTTTTCTCTATATCCTTAACTACGTCTGAGTATTTGTATCTTAATCCCAGTATTCGTTCGTTTATGTGTGTGTATATTTTAATAGATATTTTGCTTTCAAAGGGAGTTTATTTAATTTTGTTTTTCAACATTTACGTTAATTAAACGAAATTAAAAAGTTATCTGGTTAAAAAAATGTTAGAAGTTAAAACAAAAGGAAATAGCTACACACAGGAAAATATATAGAGGAAAGTTGCTGTAGATGCTAAAAACGAGTACGAGATAAATAAAGCTGGAGTAAACCTTTTTTTTTTAAATTTAATTATAACTTAGTATGTATCTAAGAAAACTCTACGAGAATAACTGAGCTACAACTAAACCAGAGCTTGAACTAAAACATAAGGTAGAGCCTTAAACGAAACCTAAGCTAGAATCTTAATTGGAACCTGAACTTCAAGCAGAAATGAAACCCAAACTATAAACTAAAACAAAAATAGTGTAAAATTGAATAGCAACTAGAAACTTTGGGAGAATTTGAACTTAAACATAAACTTGAATCTAAACTAGAAACTGACCATCAATCTCAAATAGAATCCAAACTAAAGCCTAAACTAAAGCATCAAAAAAGGTCTAAGCTTGAATCTATACTAGAACCATTGAACACAAACCTAAACAAAAACTGAACCAGAACCTCTACAAGAACTTGAAGAATATTCTTAACTACAACCTGAGCTAGAACTTAAACTAAATGGGGCTGAACTAAAAACTTTAGCGAAAACTTGACCCTATTTTAGAATTTGCGCTAGAGTCGGAAAGAACCTAGGGTAAAACTTAAATTTAGTCTTGAAGTAAAACCTGATGTAATAACTGAACTTAAGTCTAAAGTTACACCTGCACAGAAGTCTAAACAAGAGCCTAAACTAGAACGTAGACTAGGACCTCAACCTGAACTAGATTCTGTTGCAAAAGCTAAATAAGAGCCTAAATAGTAACCTTAACTACTTACATATCCTGACCTAGAAAGAAACCCATTAGATTTTGGACAAAAACCTGAACTAGTGTCGAAATCAGAAGTTGAGCAGAAATCGGAATTGGGACCTCAACCAGAGCCTAGAGTTGAACCTAAACTGCAACTTAAACCTGAATTATAGCTAGCAAACGCCTAAGCTAAAACACAAATTAGAATATGATCTATAAACTGAATTGGGCTTTGAAAAAAAATCTAAACGACACCTTAACCTTAACTAGAAGCTTACTTATACCCCAATAGGAATGGGCAAAAAACATCGATGTATAAAAATATTGATATTTAAAAAAAAATAATCGATATACATCGCCGATATTTAAAATACCGATATATCGATATATCGATATTGAAATACGACTATCGAATTCGATATTTTTTAAAGTCAGTCCTTATTAATAACTCAAAATTTTAGACGTTTTTCAAACAATATGTTTTTTTAATAATTGGCATCACTGCATGCTGCATGCATGTTTTTATACCCTCCACCACAATTAGTTGTGAAGAGGGTATACTAAGTTTGTCATTCCGCGTGAAACTTTTTTATTATTCATCTCAGACCCCATAAAGTATATATATATTCTGGCTCCTTGAGTAATTCTAAGTCGATTTAGCCATGTCTGTCTGCCCCTCTGCCCCTCTGATCATCTGTCCTTCTGTTGAAAGCACGCTCACTTCCGAAAAACTCAAAAGAATTGCTAGTTGTTATTCTAAGCAGTTTGGGATTGAAATCCAGCAAAATCGGTTCAGTAGGACCAGAGCTATGAATCAAAATGTGGAACCACCACCTTCAAAAACTTGATAATTTTGTTACAAAAACTAACATAAATGATGCAAAAATGCACGGAATGACATAAGATTTTGCACAAGTCCGTTTTATTCGACAAGAAATGACACTGTAAAATTTCGTGAAGATCGGTACATAATTTATCCTAGGCCCCATATATGCCCTACTCCCGGAAAACAGTTTAGTCTCCTAAAACCATAATTAATAACAAATCGTCACAGTTTAAGATAATAATAATAAAAAGACATCATACAGATATTACTCCTTAATCATTCGAACTATCGGTGGAGGGTATCAAAGATTCGGCACAGCCGAATATAGCACTCTAACTGGTTTTAAACTAATATGAAGATCTAAAATGATTGTCATTTATAAGAAGCAGTGCCCGATACAAGAATCAGATTGACAGGAGAGCACATAAAACAGAGAGTGCTCCTAATGTCCAAATCTGATGACTACTGGTTTGACTAAAACAATCAAAAACATTTGTAGTTAAAGTTGGTACTTTTGGGGTTCAATTAAAATTTTAAGGTAAGTTGGTACTTCCATGACTTATTAACTTCCAGTTAAATTTTTCGTAATTTACTTTTTTTGTTTTTATTTCAAATGGTTTTTTTTGTATTCTTTCCTTTTGTTTTTGTTATAATTGAATTTTTTGTTTTTATTGAATTTTTTGTTCTTATTAATTTTTTGAAATAAAATGAAACAATAAAAAGTAACAATGTTATTACATACAATATGTTTGTTCATAAACATATGTATTTACATATTTACAAAGGTATATTAAATTTTTTAATTTGATAATACTTTCAGCAAAATACGTTCGATATATCGATATTTTTAAAATATTAAATATCGATACTCTTAAAAAATATCGATTCGATATATATCGGCATATTATTTCAATTTGCCCATCCCTATACCCCAAGATAAAAGCAGAATCAGAAATAGACCTTAAACTAAAACCTTAACTTAAACTTGATTAATAATCAAGTCTGAACTTAAATCTGATGTAGAAGCCAAATTAGAAGCTGCGCTAAATCCTCCACTATAACCTCAAAAAATTTTATCTTTATCAAAATACTGAACTAGAACTTGAACAAAACCTTGAATTGGTACAACAACGAGAGGTTGAAGTAGAACGCAAACTAGAACTCCAAACTTAAACCTGATCTACATATTACCTTAATCGAATTTTTAAGAACAATTGAAACTTTAGTCTGATTTAAAACCTTAACTGAAGTCTGCACTTGAACCTGAAATATGACTTGATGCAGAGGCTAAATTAAAACCTAAACTAGATTCTGAACAGAAACCTGAATTGGAACCTCAAACAGAGCCTGAAGGTTAACCTAAACTGCGTCTTACACCTGAATTATAGCTAGTAAAAACCCAAGCTGAAACCCAAACTAAAATCTGATTTATTACCTGAATTGGACTTTGGACAAAAATTTAAGCTGGAGTCTGCACTAGAACATAAAATGAAGTCGGCACTTAAACCTTAACTAGTAGCTGGAGTAGAAGCTTAATAAGAGCCTAAGAACTTGAATCAGAAATATACCCTGAACTAAAACCTTAACTTAAACTAGAGTCAGAATTGGAACCTAAACTGGGGTCTAAGCTTAAGCATGATGTAAAAGCTAAATTAGAAGCAGATCGAAATCCTGACATATAACCTTTGGATATTGAGCAAAAACCTGGACTAGAACTTGAATAAAAACTTGAATTTGAACATCAACCAGAGCTTGAAGTAGAACGCAAACTAGTACCTTAATTTGAATTATAGCCACTTAGAACCTAATCCAAACTTAAACCTAAACTACATATAACCTTAATTGAATTTTTAAGAAAAATGTAAACTTTAGTCTGAAACAAAACTAGAACTGAAGTCTGCACTTGAACCTGAAATGTGACTTGAGGTAGATGCTCAATTAAAACCTGAACTTAATCCTGACCTAGAACCTAAACAAATTGGATCTTGAACGAAAACCTGAACTATACTCGAAACTACTTGAAAAGAAATCTGAATTAGAACCTCAACCAGAGCCTGAAGTTATACCTAAACTAGAACTTAAGCCCGAACTATAGCTAGTAAGAACCTAAACTAAAACCCAAACTTAAATCTGATCTATGACCTGAATTGAACTTTAAGAAAAAATCTAAACTAGAGTCTAGGCTAGAACCTTAAATATAGTCTGCACTTAAACCTTAACTAGAAGCTAAAGAAGAAGCTTAAATTGAACCTAAGATAGAACCTAAACTAGATCCTGACCTTCAACCTGGACAAATTCGATCTTGATCAAAAACCTTAAATAATGTTGGAACTAGAACTTGCAAAGAAACCTGAATTGGAGCTTAAATCAGAAGCTGACATAGAACTTAAACTTGATAAAGAGCCTGAACTATAGCCGTACTTAAGCCTGATCTATAACATCAACTGTATTTTAAGCAAAAATCTTATCAAAAGCCTTAGAGCCTGAAATGCAGTCTGCACTTGAATTAGTTTGAACTAGAAGAGAAGCTTAGAAATAAATACAACGTTTAGCTTGCTTGTTCGTTTACCACTTTAACTGAATACATTCTTCGCTTCTCAAATAGAAATATTCTTAAGAAAAATAGCCAATTTAAAGAACAAGTACGAAAATAAAGAAATAATTGAATAAAACAATCTACTCTTGTACGAGTACAACAACTGCAGCAGCAATAACAACATTAAATTCTATTGATTTCTTTTTTCTAAAATACGTTTTTTTATTGTATTTTCTCTCTGCAAGAAAAGTCAAATAACTAATGATGTCCAAAGTGAAAATAAATATTGGAGTGCAAAAATGATCAAAATGTATCCACAAAATATATTAAAAAAATTTTTTTGGAAAATAGTTTCTAAAGAAATCGATGAAAGAAAAACATGTTTGAGAATATAACACAATAAAGCAATAAAAGCTTGTTTAAAAAAAAAGAGGAAAACCTTAACTTTTAAATGTCAGTAATTTGTCAACTTAAAAGTGCTGAAATATTTAGCCACTTAAGGAAATGCTTTTGTATTTAAATGGGTGGTAATTTTATTATTTCGTTAAAAAGATAACAAATTTCATAATTGGTTAAATTAGAAAAAAAATTATAAAAAGTTAAATATGCTGGAATAGAAGAACTCTAAATTCTAAGTTTTAAGGAAATCAAAACTAAGGTTTTTAAGAATGTTGCCTATTTGTAGGCTTTTAAATATTAGATTTTCTTCATTTCTATAGAAAAAGTTATTTTGAACAAAACTTTGTGTATGATATAAATTAAGGGGTAAAAAAGCCCATGCATGCAATCTTTAAAATTTTAACAATTTTAAACCAAAACTCTGGCATATTTGGAGGATGCATTGTATATAGACCAAAAAAATATTGCTTTAAACAACAAGATGTTTAAATATTTTTATAATATAAAACAAGTGTTTTAGAACTAATTGAAATTTAATGGCCTGCTTTCAGGCTGTGCTGCGCGAATACCTTCACTGGATTAAATATGTTCATATACTTAAAAAAAAAATTCCACAAATTTTTTAAATTTTAATATGTTTTATTAAGAAATTTTTATAAAATATTAAAAGCTTAAAACGGCTCCGTAAAATCTGGTACATTAAAAAGCTTTTAAATCCTAAATTTCCCTATTTTTATGCCAATAAGATAAGGAATATTTTAACAACAAAGTGTTAAAATATTAAATATTTTTCTCGTTATGAAACTCCCATTTTAAAATTAATTAAATTTTAATTGCCGGACTTTAGGAGCAAAAATACGCAGTCTTTATACTATTGCATATTTATAGGCTGATCAAATTAAATATTTACTCAATTCCAGTTTATTCTTTTATGTCTTTATCCCATATTAATTTAAAGAAGAAAAATATAAAAAAATAATAGTATAAAGGAGTACATAACATATAACATATAAACATGTTCCTGTAAATACCACTACCACAAAAAGGATAACAAAAACAATAACTTTGAAGTTATGTTTTTAAGTTAAACCGAATGTAAGGCTGTATGTGTGTGCGAGTGAGTGTATTTGTATGCATTAATATAAAGGTAATTTTATGTGAATGAATCATACTAAAACCGCTATAGTAAACAGCCCGTGTTCATTCATGCTCGCAGAGACTTAAGTTAAGTAAACATTGAGTTAATAAAAACACGTGACAATGATCATAAAAAAATTCTTTATGAAGGCATTTAAATTGTGGTTTATATAAACAAATAATAAAATGCTAAAAAAGAGAAGAAGAGTAAAATAAACAGAAGCCCCCCAGCAACAGGACAAATGGGCATAAATATTTATCTACATTTATTAAAAAAAAAAAAAAAAACAAAAATGTAGATTTATATAAACAGGAAATTGAAAAAATTTAATTGAAACCTTGAATACATCAAAATAATTTATCAATTTTTTTTTAAATACATTTATAGGAAATATTTAAATTTTCTCTAAGCAAAAAGCTGTATCTTAAATTTGTTTTGTATTATTATATAATAAAAACAAAAATTTTGATAACGGACCTATACTGAAAATAATGATTTACCATCGTGTATTAAATGCTCGAGAGCTAACGTATGCATTACACTGCTTAACAAATTTTTAATTTGGAAAAATACCCAGAACGCCACATGCCTAGATTAGTTAATTGGGACCTCCTGAACACGAAAAACGCTGTAATTTTTTTCTAAGTACCGTTTCTTAGATAACGGTACTTTTGTGTTTTTCGGTGTACTTAAACCCTTGTGGAGCCCAACCAAAAAGTCCGATCGAAATAAATAGAATAACGTTGGGAAGGTAATTGAATGCCTTTTCAGTCGATATGCTGCAAATTTCTATTTGATAAGAAGTGGCTGAGTTAAAGCACCTCAAAATTTTTTTACACTTCTTATTCAGTCATTTGGATATTTTCCGCACGAACTTGGGCTTCGAAAGTGATGATCAAGGTGAAAGATTTCACCAGGAAATGGAAGAAATCAAGAGACGTTACAAAGGCTGGTGGGATGAACAAATGATTGCGGACTATTGTTGGTTTCTCATTCGCGAAGATCCATCCGAAAAAAACGCAAAAGTTCAAGACGCTCGTCATTTTAATTTAAATTTTTTGAATTTACGCCGTATATAGTGTGTGAGCAATGAAGATGAAAATATTGTCGTTCCACAAAATCCTCAATAAAAACTTTATTTTTCATCCGATTTTTTTCAAATTACGCTTTAAATGTTGGTAATTAAATAAACTATTTGGTAAAAAAATAAAATATTACAGATGTTTACTATAACGTAGAAAAAAACGAAATAAAAATGAAAAATTTTTAAAAAAACTTAAAAAAATAGGCAAATTTTCAACTTCGAGGTGCTATAGTTTTTGATTGATTTTTGTTCGTTTTTTTAAACTTCATGTTCACAAAAAATTTAAGATCCCTGCGAGCAAAAGTAAGGACTTTATTAAAACTTGTTGTTATTAATTTTGTAAAGTTTTTTGCTTCTTCTGTAAAAAAAAATAAAAAGTGTGGTTATGCACTTTTGCATTTCAGGTCACGATATATAAAATTTTTAAGTGTAAAATAACATTCATCTTGAGAAACAACCCGGTTTGTTTCACAATTTTAAATTAAAAATTTAATGTAGACACAGATAGAAATTTTTAAAAGAAAAGCCAAATTTCCCAAAAAATTTTTTTTTGAGAAATTTGAAAAAATTTAAAAAATTCAGTATTAATCAAAATTTGGATTAAAATCTATAAACAGTTCAACAAAATAACCACAATACCAATTATTGTTGTGATAACATTTTTGAAAACTTTTCGTTAAAAAGTGTTTTGTTAGCGTTGACCATATAGAAAATTGTGTTTTCTTTACGTGCATAGATGCTAGTTTGAATTTGTATCTCGCTACGAAGAAA
The DNA here is from genome assembly GCA_963931875.1 of Pollenia griseotomentosa. Taxonomy (NCBI): domain Eukaryota; kingdom Metazoa; phylum Arthropoda; class Insecta; order Diptera; family Polleniidae; genus Pollenia; species Pollenia griseotomentosa. The sequence continues at coordinate 190,068,495 of OZ007561.1, forward strand.
TTTGAAAAGAAACCATTTTAGATCTAACACTTTTGTAATTATGGATTTTTTTGGCAAAGGGTTATGATTTCTTATAACAAATTTTTGTAAAATATATCGTTCTTTATTTACAGCCTGGCCCATGATATCGATTGACAGCTTCAGAGAGCGACAACAATTCAGCCATTAAATATCATCAGGTTTCACCTTTCTAACGTAATTCATTTATTCATTGGCAAAATCGACAAAACATATAAATTCAGCCATATAAATACGGCTCTATGTTACTTGATTTGCTACAAATTACAAGAAAGCAGTTAATAAAGCACAACTGTTTTCAACAATTGAATTTTATGAAAAATATTTAAGAACCATTTCGTTTAATATTGCATATAATTCCTCGGTCGGTTACCATAATACAAGTGACTGATTTTAAAGTTTGTGGTCGTATAATATTTGGTCGCTAATTTTTATGAAAGCTATGACATTATCGCTGGCGTGCATTATTTGTTCGTTAGTAGTTACATAGGCGGATAGGGGAATGTCTCGGACTGTGGGCTTGAGAATCTGACGGGATTCGTAGTGGGCATGACCTGGCTGTATAGCAGGCAGCTAAGAACTGGGCTTATGTAGGAGTATTGTGTTTAGTAGGGTTGTTTTATTTATTCTTTATCTCCTTTTATTACCTAAGGCGTCAAAATATACCTACAGGTCTCTGGCTGAGGGTGTGAGGATTGACTTCACACCAGCCAGCCTTTCAACGTAACCAAACCTTTTGTTGATATATGTTCATTAAAAATCTTTATTAAAAACTTAAAAAAGAGTTTTTCGAAGAAAAATAAAAAATTACTTTTCAAAATTTTACTTTAAAATCCTAAAAAAGTTAACTTTTTTTTGGCTTACGAGAAGTACTTAGATTAAAGTTTGAAAATAATGTTCAAAGTTATTCTAAGGGCTATTAATTTATTAGCCATAAAAGTTGTGTTTTTGAAAAGTCTAAAAAAGAAACGTACACAGAAAAAATTAAAAATTGTCTCTAATCACCAATTTTATACTAAATTCATATAATCAAGCAACCCGTTTGTTGATTTTGCACCTATTACCAAAATGATTATATTGATTACTAAAAATTGTAAAAATTTTATATATTTCGAATATTTTTTTTTTCAATAAATGATATTTTTCTTTTTAAATAAAAAAATGATCAAAAAACTTTGCCGTTTTAAACAATGTGTTAATTGATTTTGACAATTTCCAACAACAATTGCACAAGTTTAAATTATTTTATTTTAAACGAAATAATTTTTTGTTATTTGATTACTATTTTAATTCAAAATTAATTTCAAAACAACTAAAATGTTAATTAAATCAAATTATATTCTTAATTTTCGTTTAACAAAAAAAAAAAAAGAAGAAATAATTGATTCAATTATTACATTAATTAAGTTTAAATGCTTTTTAAATAATTTTTTTAATTTTTTCTGTGTATACAGTAGCTTTTTATCGATTAAAAATTTTTTTTTAAAGTATTTCATTTTAATTGAATCAATTATTTTTTTTTGTTGAAAGAAAATTAAAAAAATAATTTTGATTTAATTAACATTTAAGTTGCCTTTTAATTAAAACATTATTTAAATAACAAAAAATCTTAGTTGTTTTTCGTTTAAAATAAAATTATTTAAACTTGTAGAATTGTTGTCGGGAATTGTCGGAACCTGAGCTATATTTAATTAAAACAATTACCACATGGTTTAAAAAGCCAAAGTTTTTTTTATCATTTTTTTTAATTAAAATTAAAAATATCGTTTATTGAAAAAAAAAAGAAAAATTATATTAAATATATTAAATTTTTACAATTTTTAGTAATCTATATAATCATTTTGGTAATAGGTGCAAAATCAATAAATTGTTTGCTTGATTCAATCAATTTGGTGATAAGAGACAATTTTTTCTGTGTTCTTATTCTTTAAATTTAAAATTTATTTAGTTTAAAATAAATTTTGTTAATAAAAAATAAAGTTTTTAGTAAAATTAAATATAATAATAAATTTTCTTAAGAAAATCGAATTCATAAAACATAATATCCTAAAATGATATGCTAAAGGTTAAAGTTTAGTTTAGTTTTTTATTAATAATAACTTGCTACATCCTGTCACTATGAAGCTGTTTATATATCCTTTTTTATGGTTTTAAATAAAAATATTTTAATACCGTACAACATAGGTGGCAAGGTCACATATAAGTTTGTCATTCCGTTTATTATTTCTACAATATTGAATTTAGATCCTTTAAGGTATATTTTATCTGGGTCCTTAAGAGGAGCGAAATTGATTTAACGATGTCGTACTGTCCGTGTGTATGTTGAAATGGGTTTCGCGAAGACCTCAGCAATGGTGGGGACAAAGGTTATATATTTATATCACATATACTCCACTTAAGTTTACTATTGAAATTCAGCCAGATCGGTTCATAATTTTACAAAAAAATCCCTTGTTGTTTTTTTTTATTTATTTTTATGTATATATGAAAAAAGACAAGAGCCAAGGTTTCCAAATAAGGAACAATCATCTTGGTAACCAATACACAGCCACTCTTAAGAAAAGTGAGCGGAATGGGATAAGTGGGCTTGGCACTTTCTGTACTAAGACATCATAAGCTTCTACTTAGCTGGACAACGGCAAGATCCAAAGCTTCCGAATAAGTTCCAAATACCTCGATTGTCAATACAAAATATATGTCACAAAATGTGGGCGGGAATGGAGAAGTGGGCGTTGCACATAATAGTTTTTTATATCTAAGGAATGGCAAGAGATCCGGATTTGGTACACCTAGCTGGGGTTTTAATATACAACCTATCTAAAAATATGGGCGGTGTTAGATAAGTGGACGTGGTACCTCCCTTACAAAAATATTATAGATTTCTGTATATTTGGAGAACAGCAAGAGCCAAGTTTTTAAATAAGGTACAAGTATCTTGGCCATCTCTGATGGAAGCACAGCTGAGTGCTATCGGGCGCGTCCACAGGTTGCGGATAGTGGAAAGTTCAGTAGATATACGGAACAGCTGCAAATGCAGTCGTGGACAATCAGCGGTTCCGGGAGGAGAGTCTCAGAGGGTTTCCGAGTGGCGCCGGACTCCTAACAAGTTCTGAGTGCCAATGATACTTGGAACGTCAAGGCGAGAGATTGGCGCCTTCAAATAACCAATTGCCACCAACAGCCCGCCTGGAGGCCATGCTGGCAGCCCCAGTTCCAGGATCGGATTCAGAAGCCCAATCAGCTACTCATCTTAAAACAAATGATTACCGAAACCTCAAACAATGTAAATGAAAAACAATCGATCCCTCTGATGATGACCTTCAGCTTTAAACAACGGACACGATTTGGTTTAGAGGCCCTATGCTCCTTATAGGAACTAAAGGAACCAATATATATATATATCTTGGTTATAGTTACAAACCAGCCGACAAAATGTGTTCTAGATTGAAGAAGTGGGCGTTGCACTTCTCATACAAAGACATTATAGATTTGTGTACAATTAGAAACGAAAGAGCCAAAGTTTCCAAATTAGCTACAAGTATCTTGGATATCAATACGTATCAAGATTGGAGAAGTGGGAGTGGCAAAAAATATATTTATTTTTATCTAAAGAACGTTATTTATATAAATTTCTGTTCTTATCGCGCCATTGTGAAGGGTGTGCAAAATTCGGCATAGCTGAATAAAGCACTTTTATTTGTTTTTTTTTTATAAATTCACAATACCTGAAAAACATTTTTTGCTCGTAAAAACTTTACTCAAATCAGCCTTGTTTGCCTATTGGGTTTTATCATTTATCTTGTTAATGTTTGTTGTTGTTTTCTGTACTTTTTTTTGCTTAAGTTCAAAGAAATATATTTTTACGATTTTTATAGGCTAAATGTTTTCTTTAAGTATATATAAAAAAAATATATAACATTTCTTCCTCTTCATTTGAATGACACGTTTTTTTTGGATTTTTTATGGCCAACGTTTATTGTCTCTAGAGTAAAATAGCAGCAAAATATAGAAATTTTATCACATAATTTTTTTTATAGAACTGCTTGCCATTTTTAAGATTTTTTTCTACATTTCACTAGCATTCATAGTGTCAGAAAGGCATTGTATGATTTTTTACACTTTTTGTGTGTTTATCATCACGAGATAAGATTGAAGGTATACTAAGTTTGCTATTCCGTGTGTAGCACGAAGTAATATAATAAGTCGAAAAAAAAACAGTTTGATTACGAATTGTCTCTATGTAGTTCTTTTAAGCAGCTGGGAATTAAACTCTATCAGTTCAATAGCAAAAGAGTTGTATAGGCAAATGTTGACCATCCTTCGACCCTCCCACTAGACCACAAAAATAGAGTCACCCGCCGCCTAATTGTAAATCCTTCTTTTCCGGTATCCCTGCCGGTTAGATTACACAGAAAAAAATTATATATCAACTTCAATTAATATATAAGTTGGGAATTTGTTTTACTAATTAAATTTCTTACAGATTTTTAGCCTGCAAAAAGAAAAAAATTATCATATCAATTAACGTATTTGTAAGTTTGAGCTTTTATTGCTGTTGAGTTTAAATTTAAATAATAATTGAAATAAAAAACTTTCACAACTGTATAAAATTTAGACCAACCAGCCAAAGAGTCTTTTTATAAAACGAATAAGTATACACACAGACAAAAATTAAAACTTGTCTCTAATTACCAAATTCATAGAATCAAGCAAACAATTTTTTGATTTTGCACCTATTACCAAAATGATTATATGGATTACTAAAAATGTAAAAATTTAAAAACTGTGAGTATTTTTTTTTTCAATAAATGATATTTTTAATTTTAATTAAAAAAAATGATCAAAAATCTTTGCCGTTTCAAACAATGTGTTAATTGATTTTATTAAATATAGCTCTGGTTTTGACAATTCCTAACAACAGTTCTACAAGTTTAAATTATTTTATTTTAAACGAACATTTTTTTGTTATTTAGTAAATATTTTAATTAAAACTTTTTTTCAAAACAACTAAAATGTTAATTTAATCAAAATTTTATTTTTAATTTTCTTCAACAAAAAAAAAAAAAAAAATGATTGATTCAATTATCACATTAAAATAATTGAAATACTTTTAAAACCATTTTTGTAATTGATAAAAAAAAAACTACTGATAATTTTTTCTGTGCACAAATTAAAATATATTTTCATTAAACACAGTTAATTGAAACAATTAAAAAACTGTTTGAAACTTTAATACAACATAAAATATTTTAAAGTTTGTGTGTAGATTTTCATATTTGCAAACGTATACACAAACACTATAATTTTTTTTTCAATTAAACAAATTAATTGAAACAATTAAAAATTGTTTGAAAGAGCATTACTTTACAATTGAAAATATTTTTGTGAACATTTTATCGGGTGATGAATATATCTACTTGTGATTCGACAAACTAAGAGAGTTCTCACTCCATCACGTTATAAATCATGTAGATCACTTTTGCTTGATTTAAGGTGAGCTAAGGGCATCTACTGGACTATTTACTCAGTCCCAGATACCATTAGTTTGTATAGGGTAATATCATAACCAAACAATGCAGATTTTTCAAGATGGATGATTAAACATCTAAACATTTGTTCTGTGTCGCCTTAAAGACCAATAAGCAGAAGTTTCTCATTATGGATCTAACTGAATTTTGTCCGCTTTTATCTAGCAGAAAAATTGGCTTACGACCGAAGGTTACGAACAAACCTAAATCTGTAATGGTGAGTATCGTGGCTGCGATGAGTTCCAATGGGTTGTAGCACTTATTTCCTCTTATCTCTATCTACCTGTACACCACAAAAAGTTTTTATGATGATCGGTCTAGAATAACCCAGTGATCGCTATAGAACACCCTGGCTAAAATAACTTTAATACACCTAAAATTATAGCAAATTATGATACTGTCTGTACTAAAATTTGGTCTAAAATTTTGTTACAATCTGTCTCTCGGCATAAACGTTAATAATCCTTAAACCGTGATGAATAATAAAGCTGTCACATCATTTGGCACACTTTAGTTTTATACGACTAAAAAGATTTTTATTTGTATAGACTTGTTCATAATTGCCTACAAATCCCATATACAATCCAGCCCTTGAAAATTCTTATTCCTGGTAAAGGGTATTGAATATTCGTCACAGCCGACTTAGGCAATTTTACTTCATACTTAATAAGGTACTTCATCATGTTCAACGTAGGTAAATGATAAGACACCAGAGTTAAATGTGACGACTATTTGAGTTGTGTCAAATCGTGTTTGAGGCATAAAAAATTCTTTATGATTTTATTAAAATATAAAGCAGAGAACAAGTGAAGTAAAAATAGCAAACAGGTTTTTAGTTTTTTTTGTACTAGTGCAATTTAAAATTTTCTTAAATATGAAATGCAGGCTTCTTAAAACTAAGTATTTCTAATTTAAACCTTTTAAGCAGCATTCTGAAACAGTCCTCCATTAATTTTTCTCTGACACATACCTGCAATGAAAAAGCAAGAAAAATTATTATATTTTTTTCCAACAAAAGTTTTAGTAAATCTGTCAACTGTATTTTAGTTTTTATTGAAAACTAGCGAAAGAGCATAAATTTTCTTTTAAACGAATATCGACCTACTCTTGTACATAATTAATGTTGTATTTTAATTAACAGCACATTTTTAAAAATACACTTTCAAAAAATACAAACATACATATTTACCTTTGAATGTCAACAATATTAAAACAATAAATTTCGGAAAACTAAAAACAAAACTTTGCCTACAATTGCTTGCAATATTAATTGAAAACCAGTAAGAAAGTAAAGTCGGTCAAGCTCGACCATATGATACTCTACATCCTAGTGTTTAAAAACACAATTCATAGTTCCAACAGATTAAAATTATGTTATGAGGTTAAGACTAGTGTAAAAGTCTTCTGTGCTGATTATTATTTAGATTTAAGTGATTTTAGGATGGACATTTATGTGGGAACTATGATAAATTTTATTATAAATCGATTGCAATATAATTTCGTAGGATGATTAGGATTGCAATCAAATAATTTTCGACCAAATTTAATCTAAATACGACCATAATCAAATGGCTTATGGGCACAAGGACTCTATTACGGATAGCAAAATATATATGGGGGCTATCTGAAATTATTGAAAAAAATTTTGTATTCCCAAAAATTGAAATTACTTTTTGATAATAAACAGGCAAGTGCACGGCCTAAAAAAAAACACTTAATTGACAACATCTTTTGTAAGTTGTTGTTGTTTTTATTTTGTTTTTCTTAACCTACTTACAACTACAATTAATGTTGAGAGAATTTCAACTAATTGTGGTGGGGAATGTAAGATGAGATAAACCCACTGTTTATTGTTGATGTATTTTGTTTAAGCTTTGATATTATTACAAGTAGAACTGTTGCTATAAGTCTTATACGCTTAACAGTTTTATTTGGTTTAATATCTTTAGTTTTTCTAAAATCTTTATGGATGAAGTTTCCTGATGATCTGGCCTAAGCAACCAGTGAAATGCGCATAGGAATAGCTTATCCCATCAACAATAAATTTCAAGTGTTTTTATCAATAATAAAAACTGGGAATTAAGCACGAATATTAAAATCTTTTGAAATTAAAATTTTGTATTCCCAAAAATTGAAATTACTTTTTGATTATTGAACGATTTTAACCATTTTCAATAGGCTTGGTCATTATGACAATTAGAAAAGATGTACCAAGTTTCATTAAATTAGCTCCAAAATTGCCACCTGTTCTTTGAGCACAAAGTTTACATGGACAGCCAGGTACGCACGTATGGACGGACATCGTTAGATTCGTTAGATTCAAGGTAAATCGGCATTCTCAAAGGTGGGTCTAGGAGCAATATTTTAAGGTGTTATAAACTATGGCACAAATGCATATTAAGCTCTTCTCAATTGTGGTGTGGGTAAAAATACCTTAATACAGTGGACTGCCGATAATTCGTAATCGCAAGGGGCCGGCCATTTCTTACGAATTATAGGGGTTTTCGATTTAGCGGGGTTTTCATTTAACGGGGTTAAAATAAAATAAATACGAATTAGCGGGGTTTTTCAATTTATTTACTAAAACGATCAAAAAACATAAGAAGCAGTTATGTATAAATTTTGAAACTGCGGTTGCTTTATGGAGGTCCGTCATACCTTTGTTCCATTAATAGAAAAAAAAATATTGCGCATACTTATATATGCTTGACCATATGTTACCCTATAAGACTTTTGTTATCAAAGTGATTGTAGTTAGATATTAAGTATTACATCAAAAACATATAATCTGCATTTCGCAATTGAAATAATTAAATATCAGCTTTGGAAATATTCCAGTTTTTGAGATATTCCAAAATAACCTTTATTTGTGTTTTTGAAAAAGATTATGTCACTTAAATGCAAATATTTTTTAAAAATATTAAACGGATTATGTATTTCTTTATTTTCATTCAAATATAATGAAATTTTCCATAAAGATTAGGTGTCAGATTCATTTGGTCACGACTTTGTTGAAAATTTGTGACACAGTGTTATTAGAAATTATAAGGTTTAAAAAAGTTTAAGTGAAAAGTAAGGAAGAAAATGTAAATCAATTTAAATAAATAACCGTTCAAAACTAATTTCGATCTACTAAAGTTGAAATACCATTTCGTTTAAAGATTGATGTTTGACTATTGACTGCCAGCCGTCGTAAATGGCGGTGAGTGTTTAACGGCAAACACCTCTGAAGAAATTGTGTGGTTAAAATCAAAACACCAGGGCAACCTGTCCGTGAAAACCTGGGTTCGATTCCCAGTTCAGACAAGAATGAAAAATTATCGATTAATTTAAATTCATTTCATGTTGGAAATAAAAATAATATAATGAAATTTGAATTCAATGAACTTTAGCCTGATTAATATATGAAAATTTGGACTAAAAAATTATAAGCCGATTTAAGAAAAAAATAGTTTTTAATTTTTCGTAAAAGGTTTTCACACTAAATTGTATCCTGATTGAAGAACATTGTTAAAAGATTTTTCTGTAAAAAAGTAATATTTTTGGTGGATCTAACTTAAAAAATGCTGGTTTGATAAGATGGTCAATGTTTTCATTATTGTTTTCTTATTGAGTTATGAAACAAAACAGTGCAAGCTTTACTTGAGAAATTGCCGTGCTGTCCTTATCTCAAGCTGGCTTTCGCCACTGGGTGACACACCGCCCTTCTGTGTAAGATCAACCCACACACAGGTAGAAATTTGAGCGTACAATATGACAGAATGAACACGCGCTCCTTGCTTAGGAGCTGGAGCTGTCCAACCTCCGCTACATTAGAATAGTTTTTAGCATCTGTTGAAAAACAATAGATCGAACTTCCCTACAAGTGGTGAAAAATCAGGCCTCGAGCAGCCTTATGGTGATCTCCCTGGTAGCAGACAAAATCTCTGCTCAGCCGCGATCTGTCGACGGATAACACCGGTGTCGAAAATGTAGAACTTCGTTTCACAAAAATGTTTTTTACGGGAAATTTTTCCGTTTTTTATCAAATTGGAAAAAAATTGGAGCTAAAAAAACATCGCTCACCGAATGTTATATGAAAAATGTCCGTCCTATTGTTTCTAACGTGCGAGATTTTGAAACGAAAGATAATTTCCGTCCAGGTCAGCTGAAACAGTACGAAAATGATAAAAAGCAGACATGATTCCTTTTAAGTTGTTGTGTTTGAGGGACCGGTTAGGAGCATAACTAAGTTTATTTCTCTTAACTAGAATTAGGCCCGAAAGCAACGACTAGATATAAAGCTGTAGTTTTCAATAATCACAACACTCGGCCATGATTTTAAGAAACTATTTAGTTAACAATAGATAGGAGGTTTTGCCACATATTTTAAGATCACACATTGGAATACACTAAGGCCCTAATTGTGTAAAACGCAACGCATTTTACATTGAAATATAAAACAATGTCACAAATAAATTTTATAACTTTGTTACAGAAATTCATAGTGAATTTTAAAATTTCAAACGCTGCATATCTTGTGGCGTTGAAAACGCAATATGAATTTCTTTAAAAAGCAACAACAAATAATTTTTGGCGCTGGGTTGCGTTTTACACAATAACGGCCTTAATTTCAGAACAGAGTATTCGAAATTAAAATAATTTTTTTCTGTAACTTAAAACTCCTGTTTCAGATTCAAAAAAAAACCGTTTTGTTTTAACTTAAAATTGTTTGAACAAATAGAATGTGGGAATTATTTATTTTTCAAAAATTATTTTACTATACAAAACATGTTTTCGAATGTGAGGGATTAGGACTATTGCAAGAAATCTTTATTAATTGATATTTGACTAACAGAAGCACATTCGAAAAAAGGTTTAATTAATAAGTATAATGAAAATTGTTTTAATACTTTTTTTTATAAAAAAAATTGAATTTTTGACCAAAAATCGCCTTTTTTTTAACAAAGGAGACTAACAGCTGTCTCCCAAATTCTTCATGTGGTAGAGTTGTGTTTAGTAATAGTTTTGAATTATTTTTTTATGTTTCATTTTTTTTTATAATGTTCGAATACGAGGATGGTGAGGAGGGTTGGAACCCCCCGAGAAAAAATGCACAAGAGCTAGTGGGAAACCTCGCCAGACCAAACGGTTCATAACAGAATGGAATTTTTGACCTAAAATCGCATTTTTTTTTTAACCCAAAAAACGTTTTTAAAAGTTTTTTGTTTGATCAAAATTGTTTTTGTTCACAATGCCCCCAAAAATTTATCTTTTTTTAATTTAAAAAAGCACTTTTATTTTCCAACAGAAAATTTTTTCCTTTTCTTAAATTCGACTTTTTGTCAGTATTTATAAAATGTTTACATTAAATTTACGTACTTGTACTTAGATTAAATGAGGAGGTCCATAACAAAACGCAACAATTCCACTTTTTAAAGTTCCTGTTTTTTTACTGAATAATATTGTAAATACTAAAATCTTTATAGTCATTGTTTTAACGAATTAATTTACTTTGAATCGTATCAAAACGCAACAATTTCACGTACATACAAACATCGTACTGGCTTAAATTAATTTATCCAAATATTGTAAAAGTGGAATTGTTTCGTTTTGTTATGGAGCTTTTCAAATACTTTTCTTAAAATTACTTATACGCAACAGTGCATATGTTTTAATTACATACTACCTAAAAGTGTGAAATGAATTCTGTCTAAATCAGTGACTTGAAAGCGGAGATCGCCAAACACATTCACAAAAATATTTTTGTAGTTTATAAAAGTGAAAATAGAGATGAATGAAGGCAGTGTTGCCAGAAGACTGCTATTGTTGTACCAAAAAAAAAAGTAGAAAATTCTTTAAAATATTCTTCTAAATTAATAAAGCCTTTTAAGCCCACGGTTTGCAAATGGTAACTTATTTTCAAAAGATTTTGTTATTCGTGCTTAATTCCCAGTTTTTATTATTGATAAAAACACTTGAAATTTATTGTTGATGGGATAAGCTATTCCTAAGCGCATTTCACTGGTTGCTTAGGCCAGATCATCAGGAAACTTCATCCATAAAGATTTTAGAAAAACTAAAGATATTAAACCAAATAAAACTGTTAAGCGTATAAGACTTATAGCAATAATTCTACTTGTAACAATATCAAAGTTTAAACAAAACACATCAACAATAAACAGTGGGTTTATCTCATCTTACATTCCCCACTACAATTAGTTAAAATTCTCTCAACATTAATTGTAGTTGTAAGAAGGTTAAGAAAAACAAAATAAAAACAACAACAACTTACAAAAGATGTTGTCATTTAAGTGTTTTTTTAGGCCGTGCACTTGCCTGTTTATTATCAAAAAGTAATTTTAATTTTTGGGAATACAAAATTAAAACTGTTATTTGGTTTAATATCTTTAGTTTCTCTAAAATCTTTATGGATGAAGTTTCCTGATGATCTGGCCTAAGCAACCAGTGAAATGCGCATAGGAATAGCTTATCCCATCAACAATAAATTTCAAGTGTTTTTATCAATAATAAAAACTGGGAATTAAGCACGAATAACAAAATCTTTTGAAATTAAAATTTTGTATTCCCAAAAATTGAAATTACTTTTTGATAATGGTAATTTATAAAAAAAAAATATAAAATTTTTATAAAATGACAACATGGAATGCATGCAACAAGCGATGACACAACAATCCTGTGTGAAAGCTCAAGTGAGAAAAAGCACGGTTCTGTTGTTTTGCCGGTCTATGTTTTAAGGACATATGGATGTTTCAGAAGCAAAAAGGCCTAAATACCTTTCGAAAATTTCTTAATTTTGTTTTATTACTATCTAATTAGTTGTGAACACTTTGAAAATATTTTTGTTTTCCTATTATTAAAATATTTAGCTTAATTTCTTCGACCTTCTTAATATTATTTCCTTTCAATCATTTCTCAAGCTCAAGGCCCGTTTTGTATAAAGAATATTTATTTAAAATTTATCCAATATTTCGCTATCTCAATGGATAGCTTCTTCAGGGATTTTTTTTTTTTTATAAAAATTTGTTTGAAATATAAAAAAACCAAAAAATCCCTGAAGAAGCTATCCATTGAGATAGCGAAATATTGGATAAATTTTAAATAAATATTCTTTATATAAAACGGACCTTGAGCTTGAGAAATTATTGAAAGGAAATATTATTAAAATATTTTTTATTTTAAACTATAAAAAATCGGTATAGAGTTTGAATCTTATTTGATTTTTTTCAGAAGCAATTTTTACTTTACCTTTTACTTTGTAAAGTTAGGCCTTTTAGTTGCTGACACATCTATATGTATACGGCGTATATATACAAGTTTATTTCAATCTGGACAGGTTTTTAAAAATCCGTGAAACTGTTTTTTAATCCTTATACCCCATTTCAGGATATACAGAAACCTGTGTTTATTAAATAAGACAAATAAACCTTTTCGAAAATGACGATTTGCTGTCACAAATTTCGAAATTTATCCTAAAAAATGCTTTATACGTTATTAAAGATACAAACCTTGTGAAAACATTTTACGCCATATTTTGTGAATTTAGCACTTTCAAGTTGTAAACTCAATAAAAATAAAAATAAGAATATATAATTTAGTCATAATAATACATAAAATTCTTCTTTTTTTTGCGTGCATGGAGTTGAACAAAAAACTTTGGCTTTACTTTGAAACATTTTGCATTGTTGTAAATAACTTTTGAAAAAAGCCTGTATTTTATTTTCAACATACACACAAAATATTCACTCGTAAAATTATTTACGTGGAGAATTGTTGGTTGTTGAATTGAAATAGGAAAATTTATAAATTTTTGCAAGAATACATTTTTTCTATTGGCCTTATAAAGTCAACAATTAATTGTGTAGTTATTTTGCAAAATTCATTGTAGATGTATTTTATTTGAAAACAAGTTGAAATATAATGCATTCGAAAATTATTGTAAAAAGTTTGGAAAACAAAAATGGTAGTATTCAAAAAGTAGGAGTATTTGTGAAAATTAGGTAGAATGTAATAGCAGAATACAAGAATAAGCAAAACGTTTGCAATCGTTTTATTTCGAATTTGGAGTGATTTAAACAAAAACAAAACCAATGAGAATGATTTTTTCATATAGTTTTGTATATTATAAAATAATAACACTTTTTATACCCACACCAAAATAGTGGTGAGGGTGTTATGCGTTTGTGCAGACGTGTGCAAGACTTAAAAATATTGGTCCTAACTACACCTATCGACTCATACATTTTACATAAATTCTCGTATTTCCGTGAAAAATTTTCAAAATTTTTTTCTTAAAATATTTATTGCTCTAAATTTGATTGTAATTAAAAAAAAAATCATCTTAAACTGTGCTACAACTTAAAGACGCAATAATAAGAAAGAGATTTCATTTATTACCCTTTAAATTTCTTGAAATTATTAAACAGCATTTAACTTTTATTAAATTCTTGATATGCAATTATTTTTTACACAAAAAAAAAAAAAACTCACCAAATCACTTGTACACGTAAGGACCAATTCCGATTTTTTTGAAATTCTTATTTCCAAAGCACATTCATCATGAAAACTGTTCAAAAAACATATATATATATGATTTCCTTTAACTCCTACTGGAGCATAGGGCGTCCACTACGGCTGACTTCCAACGAACACGGTTTTGTGCAAGATTTCTAAGTTGACTCCAGCTCAAATTTAGAGACCTCATTTCATCCTCTGTAGATCTTCTCCAGGTTATACGAGGTCGACCGACTCCACGATTCACGTGATTGAAGGGGTTCCATTGTAGTGCATGCTTCGCTATGTTGTTATCATCCCTTCTCAACGTATGACCAATCCAGTTCCACTTTCTACGTCTTATTTCAATGGCAACTTCAACTTGATTAGTTATTCGTAGTAATTCGTCGTTTGAAATTGTTCTTGGCCAAAATATGCGAAGAATACGTCTCAGACAGCGATTAACAAATATTTGTAGGCGGTTGGTTAGCTGAACTGTTACCTTCCATGTATTACATGCATATAATAAAACTGATTTTACATTTGAATTAAAAATTCGTATTTTAGTGCGAAGGCTTATATTATTGTTTTGCCACAATGGAGCTAATAACCCGAAAGCTGCTCTTGCCTTTTTTATTCTGTTATCAACATCAAGATCACTTCCTCCATCGACAGATACGGTGCTTCCCAGGTAGCAAAAGTTGTTAACTTGCTCATAACACAAATCATTAGTAGGAAAGTCTCTGCATGAGCTTAGCAGTTTTGTTTTAGGGATATTTATACGTAGACCCGCAGGTGTTGATGCTTGAGATATAGATTCCGCCATATAAAGTACGTTGTTGATGCTATTCGAAAGGAGGCAGATGTCATCAGCATATGCTAGGTGGCTCAAGTGACTCCCATTGAGCTTCCATCTTATGCCACTACAACGTCTATTATTTTGAAGTGCTGCGCTTAACACGTCACCCATAACGATTAGAAAAAGAATTGGTGATAAGATACAGCCCTGTCTAACTCCACTTTGTACAGCAAAGGGGTCCGATAGACGGCCTTTGTGAAGAACGTAGCAATTAGCATTGCTGTAGCTAGCTTTTATCATTGCAATGATTTTGGGTGGAATTCCCCTGTTTCCCAGAGCAGACCAAATACGGTCACGGTTTACGCTATCGAAAGCTTTTTCGTAGTCTATGAATAGTAGATGAATGTTAGACTTATATTCCGCAGATTGCTCAATAATAATTCTAAGCGTATTAATGTGGTCTGCACAGGAAAACCCGTTGCGGAAACCAGCTTGGAATTCACCAATAGTCGATTCAAGATGGTCTTTGATACGGAGTAATATAATTTTAGCTATGATCTTAGCAATAGCTGGGAGAACACATATACCTCTCCAGTTATGACATTCCTTTAAGTTGCCCTTCTTGGGAAGTTTGATGATTATACCTTCTTTCCATTCCGTAGGAAACTCCTCTTGTTCCCACGCGATGGTTATAATAGGCAGAAATATTTGCGCAGTAAGAGTTGGGTCGACTTTTAACAGTTCAACTGGTATCCCATCTATACCAGCAGCTTTACCAGACGGTAGTTGGCGGATAGCAGTAACAATCTCGTTTATAGATGGAGGGTCGGTTTTAATACGGGCACTCGGAGTATGTGAATACGACGCATTTGGTTGCGGGTTCTCAGAAAAGATGTTGTTGAGTACCGTGGAGAAATGCTCTCTCCAACGCCGTAGCTGTTCTTCGTCAGATATTAATAAAGACCCGTTGATATCTCTTACCGGATGTTCTGTGTGGTGGTCTTTATCTACAAGTTTTTTACTTATTTTGTAAAGGGTGCCGCAGTCGTTATTGTTAGCTGCTAGCTCGGCCTCGTCTGCCAAATCGTTAATGCATTTCCTTTTATCCTTTCGGACTAAGCGTTGAACTTCCTTCTTAAGAATCTTATACTTAGATTCCGTTTCCGTGTTTCCGTGTATTATTGCCTTTTTTGCTTCATTCCGTTCTTCTATCTTCCTCCAGGTAGCTTCGCTCATCCATGTTGTTCTGCCTTTAGGTATAGGGCCGATAATGTTATTTGCGACGTTTTTAATTTTGTCTCTTATCGCGATCCATTGGTTGTCTACGGAAAGGACTGGGTTGTTGTTATTATTGAGGAAGAATTCATTGGCCATCTGGTCTCTAAAGCTATCTTTAATAGCGCTTATTTTTAGCCGGGCTAGATCTAGTTTTGGAGGACGAGTCCTGGGTCTTGCGGTTTGGATTGCTGCTGTGCACAGGCGGAGTTTCGCAATCACCAGACTGTGGTCTTTGGCAACGCCGCAGTCTGCACCACGCTTTGAACGAACGTCTAATAGACATTTTCTAAAGCGCCGGGAGATTGCGATATGGTCAATTTGATTTGATGTATTAATTCTGTCCGTAGAGACCCATGTTACCTTGTGGCACGTCTTGTGTTCAAAAAGGGTACCTCCAATTACAAGTCTTCGGAAATTGCAGAAATCGATAAATCTTTCGCCGTTATCGTTTCGCAAGCCAATCCCATGTTTACCCATGACATGTTCAATAGACTGGTTGTCACTACCCACTTTTGCGTTAAGGTCACCCATTGTAAGAAAGATGTCCCCACGAGGAAGTGAGTCATACACAGCATTGAGTTGACTGTAAAAGTCATCCTTTTCGTCTTCGGTTGCTGATTCTGTTGGCGCGTAACATTGAATAATTGATATGTTTCTCACCTTGGAGCGAAATCTGACCCACATAAGGCGTTCAGATATGGGTTTCCAATCAATTACACACTTTCGAGCTTCTGGTGATAGTAAAATACCAACTCCGGCCTCTCGTTTGCTACCAATATCTTTTCCGGAGTACAGCAGAATCGAGTTGTTTGTTGGGGATCTATATTCACCGGCTCCGTTCCACCGAACCTCACTTAGACCCAAAATTTTTAATTTATATCGCTGGAATTCTCTTTCAAGTTGCAGAAAACGTGAATTCATGTTGGAGCTTATACCGTCTTTGTCATTTAAGGTTTTGATGTTCCAAAATCCAATCGTAGTCATTATACCATAGCCAAAAGTCGTCATCAGTTGTTTTCGGTTTCGTTTACATTTCTTGGACGATTCGTTAGCAATTTTAAATTTGGTCGCGTAGGTTGCTAGCCTTCACTTCCTAGTTTGGTGATAGGGCTGCTATCTAAGCACCCAAACGTGCTGTTTTTCGGAGCCAGCGTTTCAGAGATATCTGTGTTCGCATATCTCCTAGTTCCTGAGACGCACAGTGGCCATTCAGGGTTGACTGACACTCCTAATGTGGCAGCAGAATTTCCTCCGTGCTGATGTGAAGGTTATACCGCCTAAGATCGGTCGACAGAGCCTCGTTTGTAATTTAAAACAGGGGACACCAAGTCCTTTCTGGACAGAGGGTGAGGTTGTCATTTGAAAAGGATTGGCTATGTTAACAAAAAGATAAACTGTTTGCTTACGCATGTGTTCAAAAAACACATATCAAATAATTGAAAAAAAGTATGTTTGAGAAGAAATAGAAAAAAGTTTATTGAAATTCAAAAAATTTACTACCAACATTTAACGTGCTTTAATGCCAATTCAGAGTATTCATTCATTTATGTCTTTTCTTTTTTGTTCTAAAATGCAATTTTAAAATTTATACCTCAAATTTTATTGAAACTCAATTTTTGATTTTTTAGTATCCCGTCTCTATCTCTTATTTTCAGCACTTTAATGCAATTTTAACATCAATTGCACTCAAATTAAAACAAGAGTATTAAATTGATAGAGACACACAAGGCAAAAGAATATACAGTTAAAGATAAAACTCTACATACAACACAAAAATTCACAGTTTTCGAGAACAAGAGAAGGACAGTACACACAGAAAAAAATTTATGTAAAATCTTTAAAAACATGGTTGATTTTAAAAATTTTTGGTAGTGATTATGCTTCATAGTCACTTCATGTTAATTAAACATGATTTTACAAAAACCTGCCAACAACATTAATTTATCAAAGTTCTTGGGATTCAAAAATTTGATTAACAAGGTTTCGTTTAAATGCGCTTCATTCCCATTTCATTCTATTGATAAACTGAAATTTATTGTTGAAGGGATTAGCTATTCCTATGAGCGTTTCACTGGTTGCTTATTTAGTTTAAAATATCTATAATTCATGTTAATTTAACATTCCAGTAAAGTTAGAGCAAAATGATTTTGATATTGAATGAAAATTTCGTTGAATGAAAATCATTTCAAGTTGAAACATCGTGAATTTCATGTAGAGTCAGTTAGATTTGAGTGTGAAATAGCAATGAGAAGACTCTTCATAGAAGAATTACCAGATGGAGAAAAAATATTATTATTTATATATTTACATGTGTAATGTTTCACTTTTTTTGTATTCCCATTTGAAAATAATTTTTACCCTTAAACATTAACGTTATTTTTTTATATGTAAACACTAATCATTAGTCGAAACGACCAACATGTATACATAACCAATTTTTTTCCGTATCTATAAACAAAATGTTAGTTCGTTTAGTAAAAATAAATTTTTCGCTTTGTTTAAAATTGTAAAATATAGTTTTTTTTTAATATTTATTAGGCACATTTTTATAGAAAATTGCATAAAAATGTAAAGCGCTGTTAGTCGAATCGACTAAAGTTAGGGTTGCTGAATGAACAAGAAGAATACGGGAATTTTTCTTTTCTTTCATTTTTAATTAATATGACACCTTTATAAATTTTAAAAAAAGCATGGACTATGCAGAAATTTACTGTGATTTTCAATCAAAATTATTTTCTGTGTGTATGAAAATATCATTATCACAAAATATATTTGCGATAATAACATTAATAAGGAGGAAAAGCGTCTACAATCACCTGACAACCACAAAATTAAAACAGAAAACAGCGTTGGAAAAACATGTTTTTCCACATTTAATTTCCTTTACAAGCATAATTATCGACAAAAGGTAAAATTAGAACTCCGCAACGAAACCTTGCTAAAGGCTAGATTACACTTTTATACTTTGTATTAATACATGTCAAAAACTCAAGTAGTAAGACAAAGTGTGATAGTGTGAATGCAATGTGTCACGAAAATGACAAGTATTATGAAAAAAGTTTGACATCCCATACGACTTAATCGTTTTTTGAAAAATTTTTAAACAATAATACTTTTCATTGGATCAGGATTGCATTTTGTTTCATGTGTGAGTGTTTATACTTTGTGTGATGGTGTGAACACAAACTGTCATGTTAAATTAGATTTTTTGACAGTCGCAATCATTAGATTTATTTAGTGTAATCTAGCCTTAAGGTATATAAAATTGTACCGTTACTGACTGACCGAATAAATGCTTCAAGTCGATCCTCAAAGATGGGATTTTTAAAAATTTTTTTATTTAGGGGGTAAAAAGGGTAAAACGTGATAACGTGTTTGCTAACCTTATTTCTCCTTAGCTAAAAGAGATCCAAAAAAATTTTATACTTACAATTGTTCATTAAAAAAAATAATAAGCGGATTCGTGCATGGTACTTTTTTGAAATTCGGCCCTTTTCGGGTGTAAACGAGAAAAAACTCGGTTCTGGAATTTTATTGGTCACCTCATCTATCTCTTAAACCAATAAACATAGATATGGAAATTATATCACAATCAAATATCTAGAAAAAGAAATATAAATTAAGTACTTTTTCGAAATTCGAATGTTTAAGGGTAAATTTTGTTTGTACCTATTTATGGTATTTTGTTTTTTAACAAAACACTTTTCTCCATCCATTGACAGATGCATATTTAATTATACTGGTCTACAAATTTGGAAAAAAATTGACTGCAGAAACGAAGAATGTTTTTTAACTAATCTGGGTGCGCTGAATTCGAATCTGGCATTAAAATCAAACAGTCAATACTGACACTTAAATTACACAATTATTTATTTGACAGAAGCCCACATTCATTCTAAATCTTCATAATAGTAGCGTTTAAGCATGTCAGGGAGATCGTGTGTTATTGATTCAAGTTATTTTTGCTTTGTGTGTGGTGAATAGTTGGTTGGAAAAAAGGATATGCAATATCAGTATCATTAAAATATGCATATTTACATTATTTTGGTTTTGCAGTCAGAAACTTGGACAAACCGTGGTCACCGACAATGTTTTGCATATTCTTCATTCGCATTTACATTAAAAAAAAAAAAAAAATAGGTGCAGTGAGCGCGAACAAGGGGAGCGTGCTTATCAAGATTTAATGAAAATTGAAAAAATTTCTCAAGGATTTTGAGACAAAAGCATGTTTGGAGACTATTGCTGGACTCTAATACGTGAAGCCGAAGCAACAAAATACATACGACGTTCAAAAACCGCCATTCACTTTTGAAAATTCATTGATTTTTAAATAAACTAGTGGTTTTTTTTTGTAAAAAACGAATAAAAACATCGTTTTGTATCTCGAAAACTTGACGTGATAGAGAAAAACGAATTGCAGATTCGAATTCAGCCCACAAAATTACCCTAGGAAAGATATTTGGTTGCTCCAGTCCAAGACCTTGCATGAGCTTAGCAGTTTTGTTTTAGGGATATTTATACGTAGACCCGCAGGTGTTGATGCTTGAGATATAGATTCCGCCATATAAAGTACGTTGTTGATGCTATTCGAAAGGAGGCAGATGTCATCAGCATATGCTAGGTGGCTCAAGTGACTCCCATTGAGCTTCCATCTTATGCCACTACAACGTCTATTATTTTGAAGTGCTGCGCTTAACACGTCACCCATAACGATTAGAAAAAGAATTGGTGATAAGATACAGCCCTGTCTAACTCCACTTTGTACAGCAAAGGGGTCCGATAGACGGCCTTTGTGAAGAACGTAGCAATTAGCATTGCTGTAGCTAGCTTTTATCATTGCAATGATTTTGGGTGGAATTCCCCTGTTTCCCAGAGCAGACCAAATACGGTCACGGTTTACGCTATCGAAAGCTTTTTCGTAGTCTATGAATAGTAGATGAATGTTAGACTTATATTCCGCAGATTGCTCAATAATAATTCTAAGCGTATTAATGTGGTCTGCACAGGAAAACCCGTTGCGGAAACCAGCTTGGAATTCACCAATAGTCGATTCAAGATGGTCTTTGATACGGAGTAATATAATTTTAGCTATGATCTTAGCAATAGCTGGGAGAACACATATACCTCTCCAGTTATGACATTCCTTTAAGTTGCCCTTCTTGGGAAGTTTGATGATTATACCTTCTTTCCATTCCGTAGGAAACTCCTCTTGTTCCCACGCGATGGTTATAATAGGCAGAAATATTTGCGCAGTAAGAGTTGGGTCGACTTTTAACAGTTCAACTGGTATCCCATCTATACCAGCAGCTTTACCAGACGGTAGTTGGCGGATAGCAGTAACAATCTCGTTTATAGATGGAGGGTCGGTTTTAATACGGGCACTCGGAGTATGTGAATACGACGCATTTGGTTGCGGGTTCTCAGAAAAGATGTTGTTGAGTACCGTGGAGAAATGCTCTCTCCAACGCCGTAGCTGTTCTTCGTCAGATATTAATAAAGACCCGTTGATATCTCTTACCGGATGTTCTGTGTGGTGGTCTTTATCTACAAGTTTTTTACTTATTTTGTAAAGGGTGCCGCAGTCGTTATTGTTAGCTGCTAGCTCGGCCTCGTCTGCCAAATCGTTAATGCATTTCCTTTTATCCTTTCGGACTAAGCGTTGAACTTCCTTCTTAAGAATCTTATACTTAGATTCCGTTTCCGTGTTTCCGTGTATTATTGCCTTTTTTGCTTCATTCCGTTCTTCTATCTTCCTCCAGGTAGCTTCGCTCATCCATGTTGTTCTGCCTTTAGGTATAGGGCCGATAATGTTATTTGCGACGTTTTTAATTTTGTCTCTTATCGCGATCCATTGGTTGTCTACGGAAAGGACTGGGTTGTTGTTATTATTGAGGAAGAATTCATTGGCCATCTGGTCTCTAAAGCTATCTTTAATAGCGCTTATTTTTAGCCGGGCTAGATCTAGTTTTGGAGGACGAGTCCTGGGTCTTGCGGTTTGGATTGCTGCTGTGCACAGGCGGAGTTTCGCAATCACCAGACTGTGGTCTTTGGCAACGCCGCAGTCTGCACCACGCTTTGAACGAACGTCTAATAGACATTTTCTAAAGCGCCGGGAGATTGCGATATGGTCAATTTGATTTGATGTATTAATTCTGTCCGTAGAGACCCATGTTACCTTGTGGCACGTCTTGTGTTCAAAAAGGGTACCTCCAATTACAAGTCTTCGGAAATTGCAGAAATCGATAAATCTTTCGCCGTTATCGTTTCGCAAGCCAATCCCATGTTTACCCATGACATGTTCAATAGACTGGTTGTCACTACCCACTTTTGCGTTAAGGTCACCCATTGTAAGAAAGATGTCCCCACGAGGAAGTGAGTCATACACAGCATTGAGTTGACTGTAAAAGTCATCCTTTTCGTCTTCGGTTGCTGATTCTGTTGGCGCGTAACATTGAATAATTGATATGTTTCTCACCTTGGAGCGAAATCTGACCCACATAAGGCGTTCAGATATGGGTTTCCAATCAATTACACACTTTCGAGCTTCTGGTGATAGTAAAATACCAACTCCGGCCTCTCGTTTGCTACCAATATCTTTTCCGGAGTACAGCAGAATCGAGTTGTTTGTTGGGGATCTATATTCACCGGCTCCGTTCCACCGAACCTCACTTAGACCCAAAATTTTTAATTTATATCGCTGGAATTCTCTTTCAAGTTGCAGAAAACGTGAATTCATGTTGGAGCTTATACCGTCTTTGTCATTTAAGGTTTTGATGTTCCAAAATCCAATCGTAGTCATTATACCATAGCCAAAAGTCGTCATCAGTTGTTTTCGGTTTCGTTTACATTTCTTGGACGATTCGTTAGCAATTTTAAATTTGGTCGCGTAGGTTGCTAGCCTTCACTTCCTAGTTTGGTGATAGGGCTGCTATCTAAGCACCCAAACGTGCTGTTTTTCGGAGCCAGCGTTTCAGAGATATCTGTGTTCGCATATCTCCTAGTTCCTGAGACGCACAGTGGCCATTCAGGGTTGACTGACACTCCTAATGTGGCAGCAGAATTTCCTCCGTGCTGATGTGAAGGTTATACCGCCTAAGATCGGTCGACAGAGCCTCGTTTGTAATTTAAAACAGGGGACACCAAGTCCTTTCTGGACAGAGGGTGAGGTTGTCATTTGAAAAGGATTGGCTATGTTAACAAAAAGATAAACTGTTTGCTTACGCATGTGTTCAAAAAACACATATCAAATAATTGAAAAAAAGTATGTTTGAGAAGAAATAGAAAAAAGTTTATTGAAATTCAAAAAATTTACTACCAACATTTAACGTGCTTTAATGCCAATTCAGAGTATTCATTCATTTATGTCTTTTCTTTTTTGTTCTAAAATGCAATTTTAAAATTTATACCTCAAATTTTATTGAAACTCAATTTTTGATTTTTTAGTATCCCGTCTCTATCTCTTATTTTCAGCACTTTAATGCAATTTTAACATCAATTGCACTCAAATTAAAACAAGAGTATTAAATTGATAGAGACACACAAGGCAAAAGAATATACAGTTAAAGATAAAACTCTACATACAACACAAAAATTCACAGTTTTCGAGAACAAGAGAAGGACAGTACACACAGAAAAAAATTTATGTAAAATCTTTAAAAACATGGTTGATTTTAAAAATTTTTGGTAGTGATTATGCTTCATAGTCACTTCATGTTAATTAAACATGATTTTACAAAAACCTGCCAACAACATTAATTTATCAAAGTTCTTGGGATTCAAAAATTTGATTAACAAGGTTTCGTTTAAATGCGCTTCATTCCCATTTCATTCTATTGATAAACTGAAATTTATTGTTGAAGGGATTAGCTATTCCTATGAGCGTTTCACTGGTTGCTTATTTAGTTTAAAATATCTATAATTCATGTTAATTTAACATTCCAGTAAAGTTAGAGCAAAATGATTTTGATATTGAATGAAAATTTCGTTGAATGAAAATCATTTCAAGTTGAAACATCGTGAATTTCATGTAGAGTCAGTTAGATTTGAGTGTGAAATAGCAATGAGAAGACTCTTCATAGAAGAATTACCAGATGGAGAAAAAATATTATTATTTATATATTTACATGTGTAATGTTTCACTTTTTTTGTATTCCCATTTGAAAATAATTTTTACCCTTAAACATTAACGTTATTTTTTTATATGTAAACACTAATCATTAGTCGAAACGACCAACATGTATACATAACCAATTTTTTTCCGTATCTATAAACAAAATGTTAGTTCGTTTAGTAAAAATAAATTTTTCGCTTTGTTTAAAATTGTAAAATATAGTTTTTTTTTAATATTTATTAGGCACATTTTTATAGAAAATTGCATAAAAATGTAAAGCGCTGTTAGTCGAATCGACTAAAGTTAGGGTTGCTGAATGAACAAGAAGAATACGGGAATTTTTCTTTTCTTTCATTTTTAATTAATATGACACCTTTATAAATTTTAAAAAAAGCATGGACTATGCAGAAATTTACTGTGATTTTCAATCAAAATTATTTTCTGTGTGTATGAAAATATCATTATCACAAAATATATTTGCGATAATAACATTAATAAGGAGGAAAAGCGTCTACAATCACCTGACAACCACAAAATTAAAACAGAAAACAGCGTTGGAAAAACATGTTTTTCCACATTTAATTTCCTTTACAAGCATAATTATCGACAAAAGGTAAAATTAGAACTCCGCAACGAAACCTTGCTAAAGGCTAGATTACACTATTATACTTTGTATTAATACATGTCAAAAACTCAAGTAGTAAGACAAAGTGTGATAGTGTGAATGCAATGTGTCACGAAAATGACAAGTATTATGAAAAAAGTTTGACATCCCATACGACTTAATCGTTTTTTGAAAAATTTTTAAACAATAATACTTTTCATTGGATCAGGATTGCATTTTGTTTCATGTGTGAGTGTTTATACTTTGTGTGATGGTGTGAACACAAACTGTCATGTTAAATTAGATTTTTTGACAGTCGCAATCATTAGATTTATTTAGTGTAATCTAGCCTTAAGGTATATAAAATTGTACCGTTACTGACTGACCGAATAAATGCTTCAAGTCGATCCTCAAAGATGGGATTTTTAAAAATTTTTTTATTTAGGGGGTAAAAAGGGTAAAACGTGATAACGTGTTTGCTAACCTTATTTCTCCTTAGCTAAAAGAGATCCAAAAAAATTTTATACTTACAATTGTTCATTAAAAAAAATAATAAGCGGATTCGTGCATGGTACTTTTTTGAAATTCGGCCCTTTTCGGGTGTAAACGAGAAAAAACTCGGTTCTGGAATTTTATTGGTCACCTCATCTATCTCTTAAACCAATAAACATAGATATGGAAATTATATCACAATCAAATATCTAGAAAAAGAAATATAAATTAAGTACTTTTTCGAAATTCGAATGTTTAAGGGTAAATTTTGTTTGTACCTATTTATGGTATTTTGTTTTTTAACAAAACACTTTTCTCCATCCATTGACAGATGCATATTTAATTATACTGGTCTACAAATTTGGAAAAAAATTGACTGCAGAAACGAAGAATGTTTTTTAACTAATCTGGGTGCGCTGAATTCGAATCTGGCATTAAAATCAAACAGTCAATACTGACACTTAAATTACACAATTATTTATTTGACAGAAGCCCACATTCATTCTAAATCTTCATAATAGTAGCGTTTAAGCATGTCAGGGAGATCGTGTGTTATTGATTCAAGTTATTTTTGCTTTGTGTGTGGTGAATAGTTGGTTGGAAAAAAGGATATGCAATATCAGTATCATTAAAATATGCATATTTACATTATTTTGGTTTTGCAGTCAGAAACTTGGACAAACCGTGGTCACCGACAATGTTTTGCATATTCTTCATTCGCATTTACATTAAAAAAAAAAAAAAAATAGGTGCAGTGAGCGCGAACAAGGGGAGCGTGCTTATCAAGATTTAATGAAAATTGAAAAAATTTCTCAAGGATTTTGAGACAAAAGCATGTTTGGAGACTATTGCTGGACTCTAATACGTGAAGCCGAAGCAACAAAATACATACGACGTTCAAAAACCGCCATTCACTTTTGAAAATTCATTGATTTTTAAATAAACTAGTGGTTTTTTTTTGTAAAAAACGAATAAAAACATCGTTTTGTATCTCGAAAACTTGACGTGATAGAGAAAAACGAATTGCAGATTCGAATTCAGCCCACAAAATTACCCTAGGAAAGATATTTGGTTGCTCCAGTCCAAGACCTTGTTGGCTAGTGTTATGATCTACCGCTTCAATATTGAAATTTTTGATACTTTAAAGCAGTGAAAAAAATATCCAAAAGGGGTAATATGGGAAATTAAATTACTTTCTTTAAATATTCGTTTCTACGTTACTTTTTTAATTTTCTAAATAGTAAACTTAAGGTACTGTTATACTTTTGAAATGTTTTTTATATTTTTCATAAACTTATTTGTTGACTTTTTTTTGATATTTTTTAGTTAGTTCATCCAATTTAATTTTCATTAAATTATTTTTAACTGAAGGAAGGAATTTTGCAACTTGGAATTTTATTAAAATTTATTGATAATTTTCTTGGCTGAGCTGGGGCTCGAACCTGGGTTGAATTTACATAATTTACTATAGAATTTATAGAATTATATAGAATTTACTTATTTGTTGACACTAAGTCAACTTGTTATTTGACTTTGTTGTTTTAAAAACAAGGAATTCTTCTTTTTTTTCACGACACAGTCTAGACTTTTTCTTCGTACAAATTACCCTAGGAAAGATATTTGGTTGCTCCAGTCCAAGACCTTGTTGGCTAGTGTTATGATCTACCGCTTCAATATTGAAATTTTTGATACTTTAAAGCAGTGAAAAAAATATCCAAAAGGGGTAATATGGGAAATTAAATTACTTTCTTTAAATATTCGTTTCTACGTTACTTTTGTAATTTTCTAAATAGTAAACTTAAGGTATGTTCAGACCTAACAAATGTTTGTCAAAAAATCCAAAAAAGCGTGACCAGGAAATTGATCATTTATTTTTTACAATTTCTATTGACTTACCTTACTTTTATTATGATGTAATTAAGAAATTGTTAAATAATGTTTGTTCTAGCCAAACATTTTGCAAAGCAAATAAATTTTTAATAAAAATAGGGGTTACGTGTATGACGTCAAATATTCAATAGGTGTGAACATAGCTTTAGAAACATAATATTATGGGTGTATGGTAACATGAAAAATGTTGGTACTTTTTTGTTTAAACACAGCAAAAGAAACTTTGGCTTATAAATATGTCCACGCGTTAAATGCTAGTGCAAGTAATCTGAAAGAAGTGATCCAGAATCGGACAAATTGGCGGAACACCTCGAAAAACATTCCAGTGTTAATGCAACACCGGCACCTAAAAAAACATTAATTTCGGCAAGGGCTCTTTATCTGTTGTGTTGTGGTTTGTGTAGATATGGCGTTATCAGGGATGGATCTGTTGTGGTTTAGAAAATCGGCTTATATTCCAGCAAGACAATTACCCTAAGAATACAGCGCATTTTGTTCGAGACTTACTCCTTTCATGCCCAAATCACGAGGCCAACCCCAAGTTGAGCACGTTTGGATTGTTTTGGAGAGATACGAGTAAAAATATACCAAGAAAGCCTAAAAACCGGCCTGATTCGTGCATTAGCTGACTTTACACCCTAATTTCTGAAAACCTGGTGATGTCAATGACGCCGCGACTTCAGGTGCACCGACTTAATAATAAAAAAAAATGTTTTTGATTCCTACTTTATGTATAAAAAATTAGTGAGCGTCCGTTCACATTATTAAAGGTTTTCTGCAAAACATTTAAGTTTGATGATAAAAGGGGAAATACATAAGTAATACGAAGTGTAGTTTGTTGTATGTAAATTCAGTGTTTGGGAGTTTGTTGTTAAGAAGAAAGAAGAAAAATACATAAATACCTGAAATGTTTGTAAAACAAAAGTGTCATTGTTTAGACACGAATGCAGTTTCAAGAGAGAATTAAAGAAAGTATCAACAGCAAATGTTTTATAATATGAATGAGAGCTTAATATTTATTTATTGTGGCTGTATGTTGACTTTTCTTCTGTGAATTGTTTATGTTCTAGTTATTTTTGGTTTTGTTATACTTTTGAAATGTTTTTTATATTTTTCATAAACTTATTTGTTGACTTTTTTTTGATATTTTTTTAGTTAGGCTCGAGTTCATCCAATTTAATTTTCATTAAATTATTTTTAACTGAAGGAAGGAATTTTACAACTTGGAATTTTATTAAAATTTATTGATAATTTTCTTGGCTGAGCTGGGCCTCGAACCTGGGTAGAATTTACATAATTTACTATAGAATTTATAGAATTATATAGAATTTACTTATTTGTTGACACTAAGTCAACTTGTTATTTGACTTTGTTGTTTTAAAAACAAGGAATTCTTCTTTTTTTTCACGACACAGTCTAGACTTTTTCTTCGTACAAATTACCCTAGGAAAGATATTTGGTTGCTCCAGTCCAAGACCTTGTTGGCTAGTGTTATGATCTACCGCTTCAATATTGAAATTTTTGATACTTTAAAGCAGTGAAAAAAATATCCAAAAGGGGTAATATGGGAAATTAAATTACTTTCTTTAAATATTCGTTTCTACGTTACTTTTGTAATTTTCTAAATAGTAAACTTAAGGTATGTTCAGACCTAACAAATGTTTGTCAAAAAATCCAAAAAAGCGTGACCAGGAAATTGATCATTTATTTTTTACAATTTCTATTGACTTACCTTACTTTTATTATGATGTAATTAAGAAATTGTTAAATAATGTTTGTTCTAGCCAAACATTTTGCAAAGCAAATAAATTTTTAATAAAAATAGGGGTTACGTGTATGACGTCAAATATTCAATAGGTGTGAACATAGCTTTAGAAACATAATATTATGGGTGTATGGTAACATGAAAAATGTTGGTACTTTTTTGTTTAAACACAGCAAAAGAAACTTTGGCTTATAAATATGTCCACGCGTTAAATGCTAGTGCAAGTAATCTGAAAGAAGTGATCCAGAATCGGACAAATTGGCGGAACACCTCGAAAAACATTCCAGTGTTAATGCAACACCGGCACCTAAAAAAACATTAATTTCGGCAAGGGTTCTTTATCTGTTGTGTTGTGGTTTATGTAGATATGGCGTTATCAGGAATGGATCTGTTGTGGTTTAGAAAATCGGCTTATATTCCAGCAAGACAATGACCCTAAGAATACAGCGCATTTTGTTCGAGACTTACTCCTTTCATGCCCAAATCACGAGGCCAACCCCAAGTTGAGCACGTTTGGATTGTTTTGGAGAGATAAGAGTAAAAATATACCAAGAAAGCCTAAACACCGGCCTGATTCGTGCATTAGCTGATATTACATCCTATATTTCTGAAAACCTGGTGATGTCAATGACGCCGCGACTTCAGGTGCACCGACTTAATAATAAAAAAAATGTTTTTGATTCCTACTTTATTTATAAAAAATTAAGTGAGCGTCCGTTCACATTATTAAAGGTTTTCTGCAAAACATTTAAGTTTGATGATAAAAGGGGAAAGACTTATAGGAATACGAAGTGTAGTTTGTTGTATGTAAATTCAGTGTTTGGGAGTTTGTTGTTGAGAAGAAAGAAGAAAAATACATAAATACCTGAAATGTTTGTAAACAAAAGTGTCATTGTTTAGACACGAATGTAGTTTCAAGAGAGAATTAAAGAAAGTATCAGCAGCAAATGTTTTATAATATGAATGAGAGCTTAATATTTATTTATTGTGGCTGTATGTTGACTTTTCTTCTGTGAATTGTTTATGTTCTAGTTATTTTTGGTTTTGTTATACTTTTGAAATGTTTTTTATATTTTTCATAAACTTATTTGTTGACTTTTTTTTGATATTTTTTTAGTTAGGCTCGAGTTCATCCAATTTAATTTTCATTAAATTATTTTTAACTGAAGGAAGGAATTTTACAACTTGGAATTTTATAAAAATTTATTGATAATTTTCTTGGCTGAGCTGTGGCTCGAACCTGGGTTGAATTTACATAATTTACTATAGAATTTATAGAATTATATAGAATTTACTTATTTGTTGACACTAAGTCAATTTGTTATTTGACTTTGTTGTTTTAAAAACAAGGAATTCTTCTTTTTTTTTCACGACACAGTCTAGACTTTTTCTTCGTACAAATTATGTAAATTATTAAACAGCTGTTAAAGCACAGACAGAATCATGAAGGCAAACAAAAGGGAGAATTTTAGAAAAAGTGTTATAAAAACATAGTAAATTTAATAAAATAAAATGTGTTGTATTGAAAACATATCCAAACAATTAAAAGATTTACAATGTGTTAGCAGTTTGTTTTTTGCGTTCCCGTACTTTTGTATTTTTATGAGAGATATTAATTCTTACTCTCATTTTGATCAACTTTATCTCTAACAGAACTTCTGTGATCTCATTACAATTTGTTTTTACAAAAAAAAAAAAAAAGTGTGTATGTAAACTTTTTTTCTTAACTGTATTTGATGTGTTCTTGTGGAGAATTTAAATTGAACATAAAAAAGAGGCCAGAATATTTAACCCATTTACGCCCGCTGTGCCAATTTGGGAACACTTCATTATTTCCGGCTTATGACAAAGTTTTTGACATTATTCAATATATGTTTACCTTATTGATAAACTAAAATTTCAGAAATTTCTATAACATCAAAAAAAATTTTTTTTAAAATTTTTTTTTTAGTGACCGTAGTGCCAATTTGGGTACACCTCTTTAATTCCAAAAAAAAAAAAAAAAAATTTTTTTTTTTGTTTTTTGTTTATATGTAATGAATTAAATGATAAAATAAACAATATTTTATTTTTTGTCCGGTAGTTTTTGTTTGGGCTTAAATGGGTTAAAGTAGTAAAAATTTATTTAAAAAAATGGAATTTAAGTAACGACGGTGGTTAAGAATTAAGTTTCTTGGTTATTAGTTTTCATTGACGTTTTAAATCTAAAAGTATATTCTTGTAAACATTTTCTTAATTGCCATTAAAACTTTTTTCACAAGAGTAAAAAAATCGACTCTAATATGCATTTGCATTATGAATTTGTGCTGATGTGTGAAACACCTTAAAATATTGGTCCAAGACCCACCTTAAAGTATATCGATCGAATCACTTTCTGAGTCGAACTAACGATATCCGTCCGACTGGCTGTTTTGGAGATAATTTGATAAAATTTGGGACATAGGTTCTTATTGATACAACGAACAAGTCTTTTGAAAATCGTAGGACCACGAGGGAAGATAGGGGGAAGTTTCTGCCTCACAGGAACTATCAAGCCGATTTTAATGAAATTAAAATCATAGATAGGAACATATTTATATGGAAGCATAAGATATACAGTTTTTTAAAAATAGGACCACAAGGAGAGGTAGGGGGCAATTTCTGCATCTCACAAACTTTCAAGCCGATATTAATAAAGTTTATAAACATAGATTAATCCATATTTATATTGACACTTAAGCATGATGTGTTTTTAAATACTGTGGAGTAGGGTATCATATGGTCGGGCTTGACCGACTATACTTTCTTACTTGTTTCTTACTAAATTAAAGTCTCTGTATATTAAAGAAATGAACCAGATGGTTAAATGAATAAAACAATTACATTATGATAGCATATGCTCATTTTATGATAGCCAGGCTTCAATAATCCACATCCAGCTGTATACTTAATTGTCTAGCACTTATGGCAAAGCGAACTGAATCATAATATGTTAGTGATTACTATCAATGTGATTGAGCTGATCACAATAACGATACATTTTCCTGTGTGGTTCTCTAAAATCTTATTAAAGAAATATTTATTTCCTCTATGTCTAAGATTTTCAAGGACATGTCAGATAAAGTGTTTGCTTCGTGTTGCGTTAGAGATTCGCTTTGACATCAAACATGTCACATAAAGTATGTTTAACGCAGAGCAAAGCGAAAAGTTAGGCAACTGTCATCTTTTTGCGCCGTTTGACTGCTACGCTCATAAAATTTTTACAGTAACTGATTGTAGGTTATTAAATTCGTTTTCCGTACTGTTAAAATTGAATAAAAATATAGTTTTTTACGAATAATTTTATTTTTCAACATTTATGTTTGTTATTCAAAAAACAAACTATCAAAATAAAATGTTTTTCCGTATTTATTTTGTTATGTAGTTTGATTTTTGTCAGTTAAAATAAATTTTTTAAAAGTAAAAACTATTCAATTTTAAGGAATATGTTGTTTAATAAATAAAAAATTTTAAAATGAATGCAAAAAACATTTGTTTTAAATGAAATGTAAACGATCCGTTTTTCAAATGAATTTTAAGTTGTTTAAAATGAATTTTCGTTTGAATTTAAATACATAATATTTTGAGTGTAGTATAATTTTTTTAATTTCTACTTTTTAACAAACAAGGCGTTATTTTTTTTAAGGTTTTTATTGTGACATACACCTTTTGCTTAAAGCTTTTCTGTTTAAGTCGGAAACGTCACGGAAAGCGAAGAAGTTGTATCTTTTTTTTTTTTTTAATTCCTAAGCTAAACCCCGCGAAGCTCTGCGCTTGTCTGCAGGACACGGCCTTTCGAAATTTCCTTACATTATTCTTTGCAAATTTTCGAAACATCGCGATTTGTTACATATTAATGGCTTTATGCTCAAAAATTATGTCTCCAAAAAAATTCGAAAATAAAAATTAATTCTGCCAAAAAAATAAACACCAAGATTTTAAAAAGCATTTGATTATTCGAAAATATTTTACAAACCGATCAAAATGGTTTCCTTGACTTGGCACTTCGATATTTTCATTTTATTGCTTTTTTCATTCCAAACACAGTAAGCAGCATCAAAATAGCATGAAGTTAAAGTTCGGCTTATAAAAAACCCCAAATTTTAGAGGACAACTTTTTTCAAACTTCTTTTTTTCCAATTTCTTCAGAATTTTTATACCCTCCACCACAATTAGTTGTGAAGAGGGTATACTAAGTTTGTCATTCCGTGTGAAACTTTTTTATTATTCATCTCAGACCCCATAAAGTATATATATTCTGGCTGCTTGAGTAATTCTAAGTCGATTTAGCCATGTCCGTCTGTCTGTCCGTCTGTCCGTCTGTTGAAAACACGCTCACTTTCGAAAAACTCAAAAGAAATAAACAAACTAGGTGTCAAATTGCTTGTAGTTATCCTAAGCAGTTTGGGATTGAATTTCAGCAAACTCGGTTCAGTAGGACCAGAGCTATAAATTAAAATGTGGAACCACCACCTTCAAAAACTTGATAATTTTGTTACAAAAACTAACATAAATGATGCAAAAATGCACGGAATGACATAAGATTTTGCACAAGTCCGTTTTATTCGACTAGAAATTACACTGTAAAATTTCGCGAAGGTCGGTCCATAATTTACCCTAGGCCCCATATATGCCCTACTCCCGGAAAACAGTTTAGTCTCCTAAAACCATAATTAATAACAAATCGTCACAGTTTAAGATAATAATAATAAAAAGACATCATACAGATATTACTCCTTAAACATTCGAACTGTCGGTGGAGGGTATCAAAGATTCGGCACAGCCAATTATAGCACTCTAACTTGTTTTTATGCACATTTTGATGTAGCCTAATAATGATCAAATGCAACGGTAAGGATTTCTTTTTTGTCAATTAAGTCTTAATTCACATGTTTCATCTTTTGATGCTCAAGTCTTAGGTTTTTAGGAGAGAGAAGAAAAATTAAAAGCGACTGGTACGTAGATTGTTGTACTCGGTTAAAACGCTTTGTGTTTTTATTCGTACACTCAAAATATTATTTAGTTAAATTCAAACGAAAATTCATTTTAAGCAGCTTAAAATTTTTTTAAAAAACGGATCATTTACATTTCATTTAAAACAAATGATTTTTCAATTAATTAACAGCATATTTCTTAACATTGAATAGTTTTTTAACCGACAAAAATCAAACTACATAACAAAATAAAAACGGAACAACAATATTTTTTGGTTGTTTGTTTTTTGGATAACAAACATAAATGTTAAGAGTATTAAATTATTCATAAAATAACTATATTTTAATTAAATTTTAACTGTTCGGAAAACAAATTTAATAACACACAATCAGTTACTGTTATAATTTTATGAGTGTAGGTATGTATATGCACAACGATGGCTGCATGTAAATTTTTTCTTTTCTTTTTTGTTGTTGTTTTGAACCGAAAAAAGTTGAAGCCGATTGCTGCGTTTGATCATATTGACATATTCGAAAGGGAATTGAAAAGAAGTTTAGCATCAGAAGATGAAACGTGTGAATTCAGACTAAAGCTACGGTCAGACTTATCAAATATTTGACGAAAAAAACGGGACCAACAACCAAACTAAAAAATCATTTCGCTTAATATCAATATTTATTTTCATTAAAATACCACATCTTACAAAAAACTGTTTTTTGCTATGTCTAGTAGTATAATTAGTTTATTTTGTAATATTAAGGCCATTTTAAATCTCACTAACTATTAACAAAAGTAGGGGTTACGCTTATTTGATCAAATATTTAATAAGTGTGACCGTAGATTAAGTGAATTTTATCGTCTACATTTCTAACATGTTAGACTTAAATGTGACCCAAAAAAATAATGTAACCCACAGAAAAAACAATTTTAGAGAAGAAATTTTTAAAGTTCTTCAGAATTCTTTAATGAAAATTTATATTTAAATATAATTTTATGAAAAATTATATTTAAATATGAATTGATATTTTAATTTTAATTTTATCTCGTTACGTTATTTTTACGGTCACACAAAAAGTGGGTGTCGTTTACGGTAAAATTTATTGGATTGTTTTTCTGAAGCTATTATTATTTTTGATGCAATATTTTAACAGACGACGTTTTGGAGGCTGGAAAACAATTCTGCATCAAAAAGTCAATTTCAAAAAAATAGCAGTTAAGTTATTTTCGCGGCTAGGGCTCGATATAAACGAATTCATTACAGATTTTATAAGAGATATAACATTTAAAGGCAAGGTCTTAATTACTATTTAATAAATAAAGTTGATTATTTAATAAATAAAAAACACTCAAACGAATTCTTTGACTTCGAAGCGGCTTTTTAAGAAAGAATATTAATAAAAAACTGTAACAGCAAACAAGTCAATGTGTAAAGCTGATCGCTACACGAACCACTTTTTATATGCGTTAAACAAAGCGCTTTTTGTGTATCAAAAATGTATTGCTTCAAAGTGGGAACTCGCCGTATAAAATTCATTCCTTCCTTAAACGAGGTGGTAAGTGTAAATTTTACATTTACAAGTTTACAAACCTGATCGATTGGGTACATATATCAACAGAAAAATTTCTATCACAGATTACTACACATATATGTCACGAGACGGATGATTTTCCGTTTTTTTGTCTTTTTCTTCGAAAGCTATCCTTTTTGCATTTCTCTTTGCATCATCTTTTATGCCGCGATACAATGAACACAAATTTATTAATGGCCAATTTTCGGGATTGATATTAAAACACATTTATGTATATTTAAAATCATTTTAAATACAAAACTCTCTTCTTCACTAAACACTTTACCATTAAATGTATATTGTTGTAATTATGCAACCAAGCATTCAATTGGCCTCAAAATAACTATTATTCGCTCATTGCATACTATTTTAAAATGAATATAATCTACATCATGTATTTTACACTTTGGCAACACTTTCTATAGCTGGTGTAATTTGTGTTTTATTTTATTATAAGAATATAAAAAAATGTTTTTTAAGTGGTCCAATATGCATTCTGAAATACAATTGTTTGATTTCAAAGTAAAGCTTTCTTGTTTTTACTAATTTGGCCGATTTAAGAATGTTGTAAATCTGCAACACTACACACAGAAAAAAATACCAATGTAAAATTAACATGGAAAAATGTTGATTGAGAATCATAGTAAATTTCTGCAAAAGTATGCCCTTTTAAATAAAATAACCTTAAATCATGTTTATTTAATATTATTCACTGTTAAAATGAAAAAAAAAAAAATATTAATATATAAATAAATATTGATTCAATATTGAATCCATAAAAACCTGTTTTATATTAAAATCAAAAGTTTATCTTGTTAAATTAACATGCATACATACTTAAGTATGTAAATTTTTTATTTTGCATTTTTAAAATATGTTTTAAAAAGAAGACAATTCCCGTATTCTTTTAATTAAAATTATTTTAAATAGTACATCAAGTTTTCAAAGTAGAATGATGACGAAAACCATATCGGGCGATTCTGCTGATGCTTCTGTTAACAAAGGAGAATACAAAATAAGTGAAACATGTGTTACAGGGGTAAGTGTTTTGAATTATTCTTAAATAAATGCATATGTTGTCTCTGAAGCTTCTTCACACTGTTATAACACACTCAAACCAATTTGATTCTACATGAAATTCACGTTGTTTCAACTTGAAATAACTTTCATTCAACGTGATTCGGATTGTTATTTCAATATAAATTACATTTTGCTCTAACTTTACTGCAATGTTAAATTAACATGAATTATAGTTATTTTAAAAGAAAAAAAATGTTGTTCCCAAGTTATTGTAAAATCAGGTTGAATTAACATGAAAAACGTATAAAGCAAAATCACCACCGAAAAATTTTAAATCAAACTTGTTTTCTACGTTTTTAACTTGATTTTTTTCTGTGTGTATGCATTTACTGCAGAACGTGTGATTCATATATTTTCATCATATTTTAATAATTTTTAGATGCCTTTTTTAAATCCAAAGCAAATTGAAGATTACCTAGACAAGATAAATGATGGAGAGTTATCTGAAGATGGTTTGGACGAGTCTGATCGAGAATTCGAACGTTTTTATGTAAGCCGCGAGGATTTCTTTGAAGATGAATTGAGTCCTTTACCGGAAAATAATAGTAATGAGAATAATAGTTAGGATCCTCTAGCAGTTGACCCATCAAACACAAATGAAACTCATTTAAATGATCAAATGCTGCAAGAACAATTTCCGTCAACTAGTCAAGCAAGTCGCCGGGATTCTATGAAGGGCCTTGTTTGGAAGACAAAAAATTTTATATTGAGCTCTGAACAGACTGCTTTCCTTGGCCCCGACGAGCATGGCTAAAATTCGCGAAAAATTGCAAACTTGGAAACAAACCCTAAAATTGATTTGAAATCGGTTAAAAAATAAATTGTCGAAATATAATAAAAATTTTTTTTTTATTCTTAATATTTCAAACAAGCTATAAAATTGACTAAAAGTCCCTAAAAGTAAAAGGAATGGCAAAAATTCGGTAAAATTGCTAAAATAGCGGAAATTCGCAAGAATTTGCTAATAGCGGCATGATAGCAAAGTTTAATAATTATTAAATAATTATATTTAAGCTTCAAAAAATCATATGAAGAAATCGCTTCTTTCGGGAAAATGGCTAAAATTTTCAAAAAATTGCAAACTTGAAAACAAACCTAAACATAAAATTTATTTGAAACCGCTAACTCGATTAAAAAACAAAAAAAAAAAAAAAAAAAATGTTGCTGTTCCTATCAGATTAATGGATTAATGTATATATAGTAGGACTTTTGTCTGAAATTTTTATTAATATCCTTATGTATTTTAGATTTTTTGGAATTGTTGGGTTTTGCTTTTAATTTTTGTGCAATTTGATTGACCTCTTTTTTTTTTTTTTCTTCAATATTTATTTATTGAATCTTCATATAATAAATATGAACTAACAATAATTAATCAAATCTTATCCTAATACTTTATTTTATGTCCTGCCAGTGCCAGACAAAAATTTACTTCATCACGGGTACTGTTCACATATGTAGGTGTTTATCGCGCTTCTGATTGGGTGAGTGTCTCTTCTTCTTACGCGAGTGTGGCCGCTATGATTTAAAATATTTCGAGCTAGTGGATTTGGGTGTTGTTCAAGAATTTTTAAATATTTTACTGCATATTTTGTAATCATAGTTTTTACTAATGGCACATTGAGATCCTTATGAATGTTTGAGTTTTTAACATACCATGGAGCGGCTGTGATTATTCGAAGAAGTTTATTTTGGCGCCTTTGAATTTTGTCGATATTAGAGGCCGATGCAGTGACCCATAGTTGAATACCGTAGCACCAGATAGGCTTTTAGATATAGTTGTAAAGTAGAAGCTTGCAATCGAGACTTAGGACAGAATTTCTACCAATAAGCCAGTGAATTTGAATGGCTTTTAGTTTCATTTAAGTTAATTTTGCCTGTATATGGCATTTCCACGTTAATCGCCGATTATATGCGAATGTTGAGGAATTATTTGATTATTGATTGTAATATGGGGGCAAGATTCCCGGCGCAAGGTGAATGTTATATGCACGCATTTTTGCTCATTGACCATTATCCTCTATTGTCTTAACCATATTTCTAGTTGAAATATATGATGCTGCAAGTAACGAGATGCTTCATAACGGTTTTCGTGGACGCTTAGAAAAGCTGTATCGTCTGCAAATGTTGAAGTTTGGGTGTAGTTGCTTGTTGGCATGTCCGAAGTATAAATTAAGTATAATAGAGGGCCCAGGATGCTGCCTTGTAGGACTCCAGCGCCAATGGGCTGTGGTGAACTTAAGAAATTTCCTTCTTTGATAATAAATTGACGACCGACTAAGTTGCTTTCTAGCAGCTTGTGTGTGTTTGCTGGTAAATTTTGCTTCAATTTATGTAATAAGCCTTCATGCCAGACTTTATCAAAAGCTTGCGAAATATCGATGAAGAGTGCTGAGCAATATTTTTTTTCTTCAAATGCTTTTCTTATGACATTTACTATTCTATGAGTCTGTTCGATTGTGCTGTGTTTTCTTCTAAATCCGAACTGATGGTAGGATCTGTGCAATTGCCACTCTCTACGAGCACTCCTTTCTTCAGACAAGAGACGCTCGACATCTGAGGAATATATTTTATTATTTGGTTTTTTTGGGGGCAATACTGGAATGTTGAACAGCTAGTTTTAGAAAACTGTCAAAATTGACAATAGAGCGATCTATATACTCCGGTGTGCTAAGCGGAATATTTTCTGTGCAATGGGTACTGAGATATTTTTTATATTTTAACCAATTTATATATGTAGCTGACGTCGCTATGTAACCAGAGGTAGATTCATATCTATTGGAGTTTGTTATAGTAACGATTGTCAGAGGATAATTCTATGGAAGCTTCAACGTAAATCGTTTCTGTGGGGATGTTTTTAAACACGCCAAAATCGATGACATCTGGGATTTTTTGCGGATCAGCAGGCCAATATGTTGGTTGGCCGCTCGAGACAACATTTAAATTCATTTTAGAGATTGTATTAAACAAAACACGACCCTTTGGTGTTATAAGTCGTGACCCCCAGAAGGTATGTTTTGCGTTGTAATCGCCAGCAGCCAGGAAACAGGGCCCCAGTGACTTATAATATTTGTAATATTGGCTTTCTGATATTGTAAATCTAGGTGGTGAATATAAAGATGAAATTACTATGCTTCGATTTAGCTCTTCAACACAAAGGTTCGTTGCTTGGAGATAATCTTCACGATGATCACACATTGGGTAGTGTTTAATTCGGTTTTTTATTAAAATGGCAGAACCTCCACAAGCTCTATCTCGAGGGTCCTTGGTATCATATAGAGTATAACCATTAATTTTAAACGTATTTTTTGAGGTCAAATGAGTTTCAGAAACCATCATGACATCAATTTGTTTATTTTTAACAAAGTATTCTAATTAATTTTTATGTTGGCGGATGCCGTTTGCGTTCCAAAAACAAATTTTTAAACAGTTCATGGCTTGTTAAGAATAGCTTGCAATAACATCGATTGCATTCTAAGAATTTCCTGCATCATATTACCCATTGTGTTTGTAAAATTATTTACTGTTTGCACTAATGTTTCCATGGTTTTTTCTAGACGACTTAGATTAGAAACTGGAGTTTCGTCATTACTTGACGAAGCGCCTTGCATTGGGACATTGTTTGATTTTAAGACGTTAGCATAAGAGGTTCTGTTACTACTAGGCTGTTGATTGACCTCTTAATTAAAACTTATTATCAAATGTTACTCATATTATTTAAAATTTTTTCTAAAAATTATTTTTTGTTGTTATGTACTATGTACTAATTTATTTTAAAATTTTTTTATATCAAATAGAAACTGGCAATTATTTCCTTTCGCAGGTTACTTTATATTATATTCAACATTTTTTATTTTTCGAATTTATTCTATGAGTTAAATTTCAGTTATGTATTTTATAAAGCTTTTTTGTAATAGTTCTATTCCTTAAATTTTTAGGAATGACTTTTTATACACTACCAGACTATTATATTGTATTTTCTTGTTACATTTTACCTTAGCTATCCTTTGGATAGCAATGAAGTATATTGTATGTACAGAAAAATTTTACAATTATTAGACACCAGCAGAATGTAATGCATTTTCAGTTTCTATTTGTTAAAATAGTTGAGTTAAATACATTCAATTTATAAAGTATCACTATCCAGTGTGACACAAAGAATGCTGACGAAGGCCGTAGCGGGCCAGAAAATGCATTACATTCTGCTGGTGTCTAATAATTGTAATTTTTCTGTACATACAATATACTTCATTGCTATCCAAATGATAGCTAAGGTAAAATGTAACAAGAAAATACAATATAATAGTCTGGTAGTGTATAAAAAGTCATTCCTAAAAATTTAAGGAATAAAACTATTACAAAAAAGCTTTATAAAATACATAACTGAAATTTAACTCATAGAATAAATTCGAAAAATAAAAAATGTTGAATATTTTTTTATATCTTTAAAAGTTTTTTTTTATTATTAGTAAGTAGAAATTTGTAAGCCGATTATGGCCAATAGGCTAGGCTACTGAAATTTAACAAATAAATTAAATTAAAATATCGAAAATTCGCAAACAATTTTAATATTTCAAACAAGCCATAACATTGATTCAAAGCCCCTAAAACTATAAGAAATGGCATAAATTCGAAAAAAATTGCTAAATTAACAGAAATTCGCAAAAAATTTGCTAATAGCGGCATGTTAGCAAAGTCTACTAATTATTAAAAATCTTTAAAACTGTAAAGAATCCGAAAACTTACAGGAAAAATTGCTTCTATCGGGAACATGACTAAAATTATTTGTCGTTGTTGCTCTTACAATTTTTTTGTAATATCAAATAAATGTTTGCTCAAAAATAACTAAAATATTTGATATTTTGTGATCACACTGTGTTCACATTGGACAAATATTTGTTTGCCGGCAAATACATTTATTTGCTCAAAATCAGCTTTTATTTTATTTGACACTCAAAAATATTTTGTGTTCAGACTACGTTAATGAAATATTTGAACGTACCTTTAGAAACTGTAAGTTATTGTTTACAAACAAAACACAGCTGTTTTAGTTCTTTCTAAAGCAACAACTACAACAGAAAATAAAATAAATACCTTCGAAATGACTGTACAAATTTTACGTAAGCCGTGTAAATTTCTTTAATTTTATATGAAATAATAAGTAGAAAAGCGTTATTGTTGTAGATGTAAGTCCATAAATACTTTATTTAGTGGGTTTGCTAATGTTATAAGTTTTCCCAATAAATAATTTTTAGTTTTGTTTCCAGATATTTAAAAATATTTTGGGCAAGAAATGTATTAATTCCATATTTGTTACAAAATGTATGAGCTGTGTTGTGTGCCCTTTTTAGTTCGTACAATATATAAATCGCAAAAAACTAAATTCATATTTCTTCAAAAAACTTGTTCACTTTGTTCTCTCTACTGTCAACAAAAAGTGAAAACGTTAATTCTACTCACAGACAGAGGCACAGAGCGCTGGGCGTCATGATCTAAAATTATTATTTCTATTATGTTTGTTTTTTATTTTTAGGATTTTATGTTAATATTTTGCAGATAAATTGGGACAGAGCGCTTTGCATAATGATCTATTGTTTACAAACAAAACACAGCTTTTTTAGTTCTTTCTAAAGCAACAAATACAACAGAGAATAAAATAAATTGCTTGGAAATAACTGTACGTAAATCACGATAAAAGTTTAATTTTGTCGAATAGTGTAATTTAAACAAATTTAAGAACTTTTTTTTGCATAAACCAGTAAAAGAAAATATAACTGTTATTATTTTATGTATGTATATAATATTCATATGTATAAAGAAATGGCGGCATGAAATAACCCCCCAAAATAAAAGCCCCCCAAAAAAAAATAAAGAAATAACCCCCCAAAACGATTTTTGGAGGGTTATTTCTTTTTGTTAGGGGTGTTATTTCATTTTCTTAATTTCATATGAAATAATTTTCCAAAAATCAAAATCATTATGAAATGAAGCCCCAATATATTTTTTTTGGGGATTATTTCATTTTTAAATTTATTACGAAAACGTTTTTTGGCGCAAGGACTTTCTCTTCTATGGTTTAACAAACACCGCCTTCGTTAACAAAAGCTTCTGTGTATAGCCGGCCTTCGGCCGGGCGCTAGATTTTTCTTCTCTATGGTATATGTAAAGCTTCTAAATTTGGGCTTGCGCTAGGCCTAAGGCCGCCTATGCAGAAAAGCTTTAGTTAGCGAAGCCGGTAGTCGTTATACCATAGAGGAGGAACTCCTTGCGCTCGTCCGAAGTCTCAACCATGTTATTTATCGCATGATTCTTTAAACCAAAACTGTACAATTAATTGTATTATACAGGTTGGGGTCTTATTTTATTTCAGAAATTGGGGTCTTATTTCATATCAAATAAGCCCCCAGAATTAAGGTATTATTTCATTTCAGTTTAAGGTGTTTTTTTATTTTGTCGGGAGTTTATTTCATTTTCGAAATTGGGGGTTTATTGCATATGAAATAAGGCCCCAAACTTTGGGGGGTTATTTCATTATTTTTTTGGGGGCTTTTATTTTGGGGGGTTATTTCATGCCGCCTTAAGTAATTGTTATTTATTCATTCTAATTAGTACTGCTGATAGGTTATTTTGTTTCAGATTTTTACAATTTCAAATAACCTAAGTGACAAAACATAAGCTGTGTTTAGAAAAACAAAATTTTCTCAACCGATATATATTTCTGGTTTCAATTTAAACCAAATATGTAATTTTCGTTGCATTATTATAAATAGTTCAAATTTTATTACGTTTTTTCCCTCTCCTGTAAACTTTTGAAAACTGCAGATAGTTTATTTCGTTTTTGACGAAATACTTGACTTTTAGAGTTTGCTAATGTTATAGATGCAAGGTGTGTAA
Organism: Pollenia griseotomentosa; assembly: GCA_963931875.1. Lineage (NCBI taxonomy): Eukaryota > Metazoa > Arthropoda > Insecta > Diptera > Polleniidae > Pollenia > Pollenia griseotomentosa. The sequence goes on from OZ007561.1 coordinate 190,111,964, forward strand.
GTAAGTTTTCCCGATAAATAATAATAATATTTATTCCAGATTTGTTACAAAATGTATGAACTGTGGGCGGTGCGCAAAATGACCCCAGGAAATATGGCCCCAAAAGGAAAGTGAAGAACGGCCCCAAAATTTACATGAGACACAACAAAACGCAATTTTAGGGCCATTTCTTTTGTTTTTTGGGGTTATTTTTCATTTTTTCGTAAGGTGTTTTTGCATTTTAAGTGGAATGGAAAATGACCCCAAACATTTCTACACAAATTATATAAAATTTCATGTAAAAGTTTTTAGGGATAGTATAAAATACCCGAATTCTTATACCAAAGTGGAGAAAATCCTTGCCGGTTATGCAGAGATGCTTTAGTTAGCGAAGCCAGTGTTTGTTATACCACAGAGAAGAAAACCCTTGCGCCCGGCCGAAGGCCGGCTATAACGTGAAGCTTCAGTAAGCAAAGCCAGTGTTCGTAATACCAAAGAGGAAAAAATCCTTGCGCATGGCCGAAAGTCCAACCATGCTATCAATCGTACGATTTTTAAAACCAAAACTGTATAATTATTCGGATTTTGAAATCGGGATTCTAAATATGGGATTTTTAGTTTCGGGCATATGAACTCTACCCAAAATTTTTAATATATTTTCTTTGTGTTCTTTTTTGTGGTTAAAATTCATTTTAAATTTTGAAGTAATTTTTCATAATGAGGAATTACTCCAAATTTAGGGTCATATTTCATTTTATTTTTAGGGTTTTTTTTTAATTTTTTGGGGTAAATTTTCATTAAAAAAATGGGGTCATATTGCATTATGAAAAATAGCCCCAAATTTGGGGTCAATTTTCATTCATTTTTCAGCGCCGAACTGTGTGTTCTTTTTAGTTCGTTCAATATATAAATCACAAAAAACAAAACACATATTGCTTCAAAAAACTAAAAAGAAAAAAACATCATTCCAGCTAAGCTCAAAAACTGTTTATCTTTAGTTCTCTTTACTGTCAACAAAACGTGAAAACGTTAATTCTTCTAACAGACAGAGGGACAGAGAGCTGTGCGTCGTGACCTAAAAAAACACTTGGTTTTAAAAAGTTGACAGAAAATTAGAACAAACGACTTACCGCCCCTTCCCCTTATTACTTTTAAATACTTTTTAATAAAAATAGTCGGAAACTTTTTAATAAAAATAGTCGGAAATAGCCTTAAGCTGTTACGCTACTTACTACTTAGTTAATGTTTTATACATACAAATGTACTAATTTACATTAAATTCTTTTTTATTTATTTTCTTAAAAGCGAATCGGGGGAATATTTGAAGTCGCTTTACCTTATCTAGTAAGGAAATGGCTGGACTATTGAAGTGATAAGTGAGTATAGTAAGATATTAAGTACTGAACTACTGATGTATAGTACACACTGATGTAGAGTAAATCGAGGGCCTATATTCAAAACCCTCTATCTTTGATTTTCACGAAAATTACTTTTTAATGGTAAAATGTTCAGCAAAACAACCCTCATCTATGGTGTGATTTTCATAACAAACATATTTTTTTTTGCTGTTTTATTTGCATTTTTATATTTTCTCTATCTTACACAATTAATTTTTCTGAATGCAAAACCCTCTATCTTTTCTTATAATTAATTTTCAAACATTTTTTGGAATAACTTGTTTTTTTACTATTTTTTGCAAGCTGATCATAAATTTGACATTTTTAATGGCTTATCAAAATAGCGAAAGCCGATTCTGAACTGAATTACCACGAAAATATTTTACATGCTTGTTTTTGGAAAATATAATCCATGGCATAAACATAAATGGTTAAAGTTGTAATTTTTTATAATGGACGATCAAGCAGTAAAACTGTGTCTCAATATTAATGCATCAGCAATTTACTTTAAGCAACGCCGTCAGGTACACAATTTTACTATTTATAATATAGGTACTCATCAGTGCACAAACTATTGGTGGAGCGAAGTCAATGTCCGCGTCGGTATTTGTTTCCTGTATTATTCATCATTTAAAAACGTATTGATTATCAGATTCATTGCCAATTACAATTTTCTCGAATGGCTGTGGCTACCAAAAGCGTAACCATTCTTTTTCTGATGCTCTATCCAATTTTGCTGCTAAAAATAATATAGTTATTGAACAGAAGTTCTTAGAGAAAGGCCATACGCAAATGGGGTGCGAAAGTGCCCTTGCTAGTCGATTACGTTAGAATTACTAGAGAAGCCAGAAAGACTGTTAAAATTAGCAATGAGATCGTGAAAAGCCGTTTGATGCAAAATATTTAAATTGTGATTTCTTTAATAATTACAGTGATAACAAACTTTTGCGTTTTTTTTTCAATTAGACCAACGAGTAAAGAACGATCCTACAGTGTCTTAATTAAGATCTCTTTTATATCTTCCAGAAGGTAGCGTAAAATATAAATTGAATTTTGATACAGATCACATTAAACTACCAGTTCGTGTTAAACCTTATACAGAACATATTGAACCAAAACCTCTATATTCGGCTCCACTTTTAATTCAACCATATAAGTGGAAGAATTTGCAAGATTTGAAGAGCATTTTACCACCGAAATACCACTATTTTTACGATCATTTACACCAATCAAACTCCAAACAAACTTAAAAAAGCAAAAACAAAAAAAAAAAAAAAAAATGTTGCTATAACTTTTTGTTTAATATTGTTAATTTTTTATCTTATGTTATCTTAAATAACATAGGGTCTCCACCTGAGATAAGATATAAGATTTTTATATCAGCAAACGTCAAATTCAATCGCAGAGAATATTATTTTACGTGTAGACTCTCAAATAGTGCTAATATTAATATTATAATTAATCTTATAAGACAGTTGTTATGAGAAATCTTATAACAACTATCTTATAAGATGAGCTGTCAAAAATACACATCCATGCATACATAAAAAACAATAATAAGACGCATTCATTAAAATGTTAAATTTTTTTGTACAAATAGTGAAAATCTTGTGATAAGTGTTTAAAAAAACAATATTTTTAACTAAAAACAAGAAAAAACTAAAAAAAAGAATAAAAACGACACAAGTTTACTGTGCGAGAATCATTCGATTATGAAATCTTATAAGATGCGTGTTCCCCTTGTTTAAGATTAAGATTAACATGAAGAAATTTGTTCTCTCATTCTGCCGACGTTCTCTCACATATTATATCAGATATTATCTCAGGTGAAGACTCAGTGTAAGTCACGTTAAACACTGACAGATTGCATAAATAAAATCAAAATAATTTATTTGTATTAAAATGCAAAACCCTCTATCTTTTCATTTTCATACATACATATTGAATATTTTTGAGAAGTAAAACCCTCTATCTCCCATAAAGTCGCCAATAATGCAAAACTTTATGAACCAATTATCTGTGAGATTCAGTAGTTGATTTAAAAAATATTTTAGAATAAAGAATTTTAATAACTGAAGTAATAAGCGAAAAAAACAGTTTTTTGGCTCTCCTGAAATTTGTGTTTTTTAAGATAGAGGATTTTGAATATAGGCCCTCGAAATACTTTAAACTGCTTTCAGCCGTTTGAGAATTTCCCTTGTATAGAAGTTATGAGATATATGCTTTTGCTAAAAAATCTTTCAATGTACAAGAAAATAACATGCGCGTGCAGCAGGGTTGGCATTTTTGTCACAACTATCCTTTTTGGTAAATCAAAGACTAATTTAGTACAAATGTGGAAATGACTTACATGAGCACCTGCCATTCACATGGTGGATCTTAACTGCTGGGTGATACAAAGCGTTACCAACGCCCACCTGTGTCTGAGAGAAGCCAGCACATAAAAGTAGAAACTTTGAGTGTATAGTCGGGCAAAGATTATACACTAGCTCCTTGCTTAGAAACTGGCTCTATCTAACCTCCGCTGCTTCAGGAGTAGCCAGGAGCATCTTTTGAATAGCAACAGCATCTAGGAATCTTAGGCCAACATCTTCGTCAAAGAAACAGCCTTGAACCCGTTTTTTAGTTCTTGCTTTGAAAAAAGCCCTCCCCCATCGAAAGAAGAAAAACCTGCTGAAAACAACCTGCTATAAGAAAATTAAAGCTTCCGCAAAGACAATCTCAACGAAAGACAAGAAGCATTCCCAGCAAGAAGCATACTAACGGAAGCCTTAATCAAGAGTCAGACCGGTGTCTTTTTACCGGGGCCTACTGACTCCCGTGGCACCAGATCTCTCTGTTCAGCCTTCAATATCAATAAATTAAGACTTTAGCATGCCTATCCTTTTAAATCTTTACCGAATTTCAGGCTGACTAAACCTGCTTCACTCAGGAGGACGCAACACTCAAAGCTAAAATATCCTTAAGATGATCCCTACACCCCGGGGGGTCTAATTTAGTACACTACATTCAAGGCAATGCTTTATCTTTGTTTTATCAATTCACAACACTGTTTTCCAGTAAATTATTTTGAACATTTTCAATAACATCAAACAAATATAAGAAGAAAGTTTGTTTCATTTTAAAACACTCATTACAGCAATTGCGTAGAATAAAAAATGTACAATTAACGAATAATAAGCATGCACGTTTTATTTACTCGTTTCTTAAGTTCGGTGATTCACCATTTTTATGATGGTGTGAGTATGATAGTATGAAAAAATAATTTTACAGAATGAGATATTTTTTTTTGTAAAATCTGTTTGACTTGTTAATGTCGAGGAAAACTTTCATAATACGATAGATTCTATTTGTTGCATTTTCTTGTAAAGTCGCTGCTGGGTCATATGATTTTGCAGATTTTTTTTAATGTCGAATAGAATTCTATAAAATTTCCGTGAAACCCGGCCTAAAAAAATTATCTTAAGTTAATTAAAAGTAAATTGTTGAACAATATTGGTAAATGGATTTTTTTTATATGAAATTTGACATTGTTAAGGCTATTTAAGGGCACTCTCTTTGCAAATAGAATGTCACAATTATAAGTTATTATAAGTTATGTATTTTTATTATATCCTCCACCACAATAAGTTGTGAAGAGGGTATACTATCCGTCTGTCTGTCCGTATGTTGAAAACACGCTCAATTTTGTTAAAAAAACTAGCATAAATGGTGGACAAATGCACGGAATGATATGAGATTTTGCAAGTGATCGTTTTATTCTACTGGAAATCACGCTGTGAAATTTCATAAAGATCGGCCCATTATTTACCCTAGGCCCCAAATAAACCCTACTCCCGGAAAACAGTTTAGTACGCCTAAAGCCGTAATTAATAACGTTATCATAACAAAATTGGGCACGTCGCAGTTTTTTAGGACTAAAAATAACACTGTGAAATTTCATGAAGATCAGTCTATAATTTACCCTAGGCCCCATATAAACCCTACTCCCGGAAAACAGTGTAGTACGCCTAAGACCGTAATTTATAATGGTATCAGAATAAAATTGAATTCTTCATAGTTTAATAGGACTAGAAATAGAACTAAAAAATTTCGTGATGATCGGTCCATAATTTACTATAGGCCCCATATAAAGCCCACTCTGGTAAATTAACTAAATACGCCTAAAATCGTAGCAGATGTATTTATTGTGGTAAAATTTCTTCCAACTTAGTTTCATATGGCCAGAAAAAATGTCATGCAATTTTGTGATATACGTTCCATAATTTACCTTAGATCCCATATTTCACCACTGTATTGGAACTTATTGTAATTTATTGAAATTTATGTTTTTTAATACAAGAAATACTTCTGCGGAATTTTGGGATGATTGGTTCATAACTTAAAATAGCTCCAATATAAATCCCGCGCCTGAAATTCATTTAAGTTCGGCTTAAACTGTTACGAATCAAGATATTTTACTTAAGATTGTCGGTAAATAATTTAATATATGTAGGTCTAAGCCGGAACCAATTTTAATGCTGATGTCTGTTTTTATAAAGATAACTTAATAATAAATAGACATCATATAGATATCACTCCTGAAATATTCGAACTATCGGTGGAGGGTATCAAAGATTCGGCACAGCCGAATATAGCACTCTAACTTGTTATATTAACCATTTTTATTTTTCGAACGCGTTCAATGAATTTAAATTTATAAAGATTTCCTGAGGAAAATTTGGATTTTCCTTATTTTTTTTATGATTAAAAAAGACCCATACGGTGTGAATTTAAAGGGTTAAAATGTTTAATAGACACATTTAAGACCTACAATGTGGGAGTAACATTCATAATAAGAATGTCGATTCATACCAAAGGCCCAACCAGAATATGCATAAACAGACTTAAGCTTCTGTCAAAAATAAACGAAAAGCCTCTCGAATGCATTTAAAAACAAAAACAAAATAAAAAAAACATTTGATTCCGTACGGAATGTGCCATCAGTTTTGCACTTTGTTTAAGCAAATTACAGTTTCATAAAACTTAACAACAAGTTTCCTTATGTTCATTATGTTTTGACACTTAATTTACATGTATTTGCTCAGATGCTTAAGCCACGTTATTCACATTCCGTTGGGCCTTAAAAATGCACGAAAGCAGGGAAGCTTTAATCGCTATTGTTAACCCTGGAAGGTTAATCTTTATTTTAGTACTTTGAGCTTACTGTTTGTCGAATCGACGAACTATTAAAACAATTCTAGTGGAACGAGTTTTAAACAAAAAAAATCACGAAAAAAATTTCTTAGTTAAGCATTTTATAAAAAAAATAAAATAATATAGAGAATAAAAATTTTTCTCTCTCATAATTCGATGTGAATTTGAACTCTTTTTTGTGTTTTCAAATTAAGAGCCAACTATAACATGCTTAATTGAATAAAGCAACTGTGCGAATACATGTAAATCATATGACACAAACCATATTGAACTTAAGGAAACTTTTTGTGAAGTTTAAAGAATCTGACATTTGCTTAAGCAAAGAGCAAAACATATCGCACTTTCCGTACGGGATCAAATGTTTTTAACTTTGTTTTAATTTTTTTCAAAAGCATTTGAGTGGTTTTTAGTTAGTTTTTGACAGCAGCTTAAGCATATTATAGTTGGGTCTATAATCAACATTTTTAAGCTTCGTCATCAGCTAACGTTGTTGAAAAAAGAGCGTAATTTAAATGCATATACAAAAGTTATATGATACAGAGTAAATGAGCTTCGTAGATTCGACGAACAGTAACCATTAAGGGTTAAATAATCAAAAATAATACTTGATGTTCCAAAAATAGTCTGACTATTTAGGAAATGATTTGGGGTTTTTCTTGATAATCCTGAAAAAAAATAACATTATTTTTGTCTTATTAAGGATAATTCTTGATTCTGTTTTCATGTTTTTACCGTTATCAGTTAATAATAAAGCAAAGCTTTTAATACTTATTCGTGTATAGCCAATTATTTTACTTTTAAAATAAAATGTTGTTACAAATCATTTCGATGAGTTGCCATTATTAGCTGTAGTTTGTTCTACTTTTCTCTTAAAAGATTTATTGAATCGTAAAAACTATTAGTTCATAAGCCTGTTACTGAAATTTGTATGATGAGCAACCACTTAACTACTACATAAACAAAAAAATATACAAAAATAAGATCCAAGTGGCAACGTGTAAATATCAGTCGCAGAAAGAATCGATTTCAGTTAGGTACAAGTTTTCAAAATGAAAACAACCAAAGTATTTTTTACTTTTCTTCTCATTTGTTTTCAACAATCGTTGTCTGTTAATGGCAGTGGAGAAACCAATTTAGTCGGATTGAGCACCCAGCAGCAAAATGATACAATAGCTAATAATGTAGAGTTATTGGCCAATGCCATAATTACGACCCAATGCCATAATCCGACATCCACATCCCCTCTAAAAGTGATATATGCAAATATTTATAACAACTTTAATAAGCAAATGGCTGATACGATTTTTGCTGAAGCCATAAAACAAATTGTACTGCGGACCAGTATACATTTATTGCCTGACTTGTTATGAAAAATTTATCGGCCAGAGGATTTGGAATTATTTAAGATTATGCTGCTTGCCCAATTACAATCCCATGCCATTGTTAGCAAGATGAAGCATGAAAATAAAGATGTGTTTATGGTAGAAAGCTCCTACGGATTGTATAAAATAAAAATACATAAGATGTACGCTAAGGTGGACCAGAGATCAAAATCAAATATGGAAAATACAATAAACAGCCTCCCTAAAAATCTAAGATTATTGCTTTTTAGGTCACACTTTTGTCTTGTGAATGCTCTGCATTCGAATTACATTTATACATCAACTTTTGAACAATCGCGTTCAAATGTTCGCGACATTTGGCTGTGGTGGAACAATCCAACGATAGATAAAACAGCCCACATTAAAGCCGAATTTAGGGAAGTTACTTCGACTGATGGGTTAGAAGTTAAAGTACTTCTAAAGAGCACTGAATACCAAGTATATTTCTCTATGAATCCCCAAACGAAGCGGATTGAAGGCTTGAAGACAAGTCCAAATAACAGGTGGGGTGTTAAATTTGTAGGCAACAATGCTGTTGTTTTTTCCCAAGGTGGCTTTAAAATGTGCTCCGAAGATGTATCAGAAAAAATGAGACGTGCTGTTAAGGGAATACGTACATCTTCAACCAATTCTGCATGCCAATGGCTATTGGAAGGGTGTGATTTCAAATAGATGTAAAATAAACATAATTTTTCGTAAATTAAGGTTTTTTTTGCTAAATATGATTGTTCTTCTTCTATGTGCTTATGTATTTGAATTAAAACAAAACAATGTAATAATGCTATTAGCAGTTTATGTAAAATAAAATATAAAAAAAACGAAAAAGCACCAATCTAATTTAGATTTAGTTAATGTAGAACTGGGAACTGTTTCTCAAAACTACAAGTTACAAACCCACAAATCAAGTACATTTGAAACAAAAACAAAACTTGTAAAAACATTCAGTAAACATTAATGATTTCGAAAACTAAAATAACATTCATAGGAACATTATCCACTGCTCGGACAAGGGTACGCTTTAGAGATTCCAAATTTGGAGGGAACAAGATGATAGACTAGCAGCAGACGTCGTTCCAAGAGTTCAAAATTTGTATGCCCATTTGACGCTTTGGAAAAAATTGTAAAGCCGTTAAGCATTTCCTCGTTTAACCCTGGATGGTTACTGTTCGTCGATTCGACGAAGCTCATTTACACTTAATCATATAACTTTTTTATGTGTATTCAAATTACGTTTCTTTTTTTTTAAACAACGTTAGCTGATGACGAAAGCTTTAAAATAATAATTAATTTGAAGACACAAAAAAAAGCTCAAATTCGTATTATATTTTGAGAGTGAAGAATAACTTTTATTTATTTTTTAATAAAATGCTTAACTAAAAAGGCTTTTGTTGATTTTTTAAAATCGTTCCACTAGAATTTTTTAAATAGGTCGTCGTTTCGACAAGGAGTTGCCCTTATGAAGAGTAACCTTTCAGGGTTAAAAACCATAAGGCAAAAACCATTTTGGTTTATTTTATTATTTAATAAAAATTATTTTTTCACTGAGTTTTTTTAAAAACTTTTTTTGGTATCTTATCTCGACATAAGATTGTTTGTCAAAATGCGACGGATATAATTGTGGTTGAAAAAAATTCTTTGATTTTATTTTAACTAACGATAAGCCTTCTGATAGATAAAATTGTTTTCTAAGCCCACTTGTTTCTTTTGTTAGCATTGTATTGGTTTTGGTACGTAAAAGGTTTTTTGTGTATTTTTTTTATTTAAACTTTAGATATTCTTACTTCAGTATCAACTGCTGTTGTTTATTGCCGAAAAGTATTGTATCTGCATTAATTTTGATTATTGATGGGTGTATTTTTTTCATGAACTACAAAGAAAAGCCAATAAATATTTTAAAATTGATTAAAAGTAGTTTATGACCTTTCAGTTTATAATTAAATCCAGAAGGGGCTTTTAATTTAAAGAAGAAATCAAAATAGAGAATTCCAAACTTTTAACTTAAGACTAGAAAACTAATGAACAATTTAGCTTAGTTCTTGGAACAGTTGGTTTAGACCCCTTTTCTAAGTCACTTGGAATAAAGTCCATTCGACAATATAATTAATTTGGATGCACACAAATCGATCTTTTATTTCAGGTAGACGCAATACATTCGGCTCCATGAAATATGACTTTGTTGGTCATAAGTCGTTTATTATGCAAATAATTGTGTTAAAATTGGCTCAAAATAAGTGAAATATATACATTAGGTAAGGTTCAATAGGCAGCCGATAAGAGGATGGCTCACTTGGGTTATTATTGCAGTTCCTTTGTGATACCCGGATCTAGTGACCAAACTGAAGTCAGTGTTCACCAGATTACTTCCCAGACATCAATGCAGCCATCAACCATTTTGATTCCCTGCCGAAAAGAAAGTTCGGCATTAGTCCTACCTTAAACAGAACATCCAAACAGGGTAATTCTGTTCTCCCAAGATGTCTGATTCTGATATCCCGGAGACTAGAGGCATTGCAAGAGAGTAGTCAGTAGTCTTTACAAATTATCAACCGGGAATTCGTTATGATCGATATCTCTGTCCTAGTCTGAGCTCTTCCAAACCCAAATAGCACACATTTTTTCCCCGCGGCATAACCAGGTCATAGAGGTCTGTCCAACGAACATATCTTTTCACCATGCCATCTCAATTCCGCAAAAATCTATGGTAGTAACTCAACTTGGGACCATGAATCCCATATAAACTCCGCTATCTAAAATCACTCTCACTTTCAGAAATCTGAAGAAACTAGTTTCGGGCTATCAAAAGTAAAAGTAACAATATGAGTCTATAACTGACTAGTATCTTTAAAAAGTAGCAACAAGTAAAATCTAAAGTCAGAACCTTTAGGCAATAGATCCGCCGCCAAAAGCCATGGGTGTTAGGACACGTTGCTAAAATGCCAAACAACCGCTTGCCGAAACGGGTATAAAACCAGTGGAAGGACAATATTAACTTGGCAATATACAGAAAAGCCAAACCACGGCGCAAGATTGACAGCGATGGAAAAGTCATCAAATTTTGTTGGAATTGTTATACACTACACTACAGCTTCTATATAACAGCCGTTTTTTTCGGAGGGAGTTCCGGGAAAAAACTCGGGCCACTATGGCTTTCCCTCAACAATAAATTTCAGTGTATTTATCAAATATGAAAATTTGGGAATTTAACACGTCATACAGAAATCGTATTAACTATGGCACAAAACAAAAGATTGGTTTCGTGATAATAGTATAATTTCTTAGCTGAAAATAATAAATCAATATTTAATTGCTTAGTTTCTTTAGTCAAGTATAAATATTTAAAACACATATAATTTTTACTAGATCGTAATACTTTACATTTAGCTACCTAATTTTCTTGTTTTTAAATTTAATTCCTTTGACTCATTAATATCATTAACGCAACACAAAGGAATTTAATGCATAATTGCAAACAAAAACGAGCGAACAAAACCGAAAAAAAATTGCAAAATTGTTTGCTTAACTTGTTGCATTCATTATAAAAAATACGTTAAACATCAAGTCATTAAATAAACAGAATAGAACCAACAAACATGAATGAATGAAATGTAATATATATATTAGGGCTATAACTTTCTCACACTTTTTGCAAATACCAAACACGGCATAGTATAGTCGAATATTAAAAGTTATTAATAAAATATATGATAATTTTTTCGGATTGTTAAAAAAGTTCACGCAGGGATCGGGATGAAGTTAGAAAACAACCATTTTTATCTCACGGAAATTTTAAAAAATTGCACCTGATATTTGTATATTTTCCTATACGTATCACTTAAATGCTATTTTGGAATTTATCCACTGCTTTAGATTTAAAAATGTTCCTACGGTTAACAATTCATCGTGGTTCAAAATTTCTTGGAAGGTTTTAGTAATTTGCTTCTCTGCGTGAGGTTTTTTTCGCTAAACGACAGGAGACAGGTGTTTTCATTACTAAAACATTCTTGGCCACTATGCCAAAAATTTGGTTATAGCCCTAATATATATAGGTACATACATATCAAAAAAAAAAAAAAAAAACAAAAATGACTCAATGAATGAGTGAAAACATGCATATAGTTTGTATACCACATGTAAACAAATGTATACTACATATAAACACACATACAGATACAATTACACAAGCATATATAGATACTTTAATCCATATAAATAGTATATAAGCGCATGATTATTCATTTCAAATATATATTCATTCAAATATATAGAAACTATAATGTCTTCTTATTATATGAACAATTTGTTTGCTATGTCTGGTGTTTATAATTTACGCTAGGCAGACATTTACACAGGCATTTATACATTCATGCATTTAAAATGCCCAGTGCATACAGCAGGGCAAAGAATTACTTAGAGGAAAAGGAAATAGTCGAAAAAAAGCTTAAGCTACAGAAAGTCTTTGTGTATATGTTGGATTGCTTATGCTCTATATATATGTGAATGCAACTTAAGTGTATGTGTGTAAGGATCTGATTTTTCTCTCTATTTTATTCTTTTGTTAATTTTGGTTTTTTTATTTCTCCTTAACATATTTTAAATTACTTTTTTAATGTTATTATTTTAAGTTTAGCGTTCATTAAGGTTGATACTTGAAGGAATGAGAAAAATATGAGTAATAAAAGAAAATGATAAAACACAAAGGAACAAATAAAGCTGAAAAGCTTTACTGTCAGTTCTATGCCTACTTTAACTTCGGCACTCTGATACATGGTAAAAAAATATACACTTAAACAAATACAGTAGTGGGTATATGAAAAACAAAGTTAAAACTAAACTCTAAAGCAGCCCAAACACGTTTCAATTCAATTGTCAACTGAGTCGGTTGTTGCCCAAATCAAAGCATGTATGGCTTTGTCAGTTGATTAGTTTGACAGTTGTTGAGTTGGTTGAAGAAAAATCAAAACATTTTGATAAATTTAAAAATTAATTTAAAAGCATTAATTCAGTTGAAAGACTCAGTTGACAATTGAATTGAAATGTGAATGGGGCGCATAAGGGTGCTAGTAGTGTTTACATTTGGCATATAACTAAAATACTTATGTGTGGAATGAAGTAGAGAAGTGTTGACAACAGTGTTTAAAAAGCTGCAGTTGAGATAGTAAAAGTCATAAGATTGTGCTGTAACTTCGACGTCTTCATATGTCATTAGACAAAAATAAACTGTTGCCTTTACTTCTGATTGATTAAATGAAAACATTCGCAGTGAAAGCGAAAGCAAAAAACGAAATGTTTAACACAACAAAGAACAGCGGCAGTCGACATGTTCGGAAGTGTTTGGTTTGACAGACTGAAACTTTTTAAAAATCCCGTAGTTAACGAGATGGGACGTTGTGTTTGTGTTTTCCATATTTTTTTTTAAATAATACATGCGTACATAAATACATAAATATGTACAAACATGTTTATTTATTTTGTAGCTTAACAAATTTTTAAAATTTTTGGAACTTTAATAAAACTTTAAATAACATTATCGCTTTCATATACATACAATGAACACAACATCCCATCTTCGTTGACTTCGGGATTTATTTAAAGCTTCAGTCTGTCAAACAAAACACTTCCGAACATGTCGAATGCCGATGTTCTTTGTTGTTTACAACTTTTCGTTTTTTGCGGGCAGCAGACTGCTACGAACACGCAATGGCAAAATAGGAGCAACCAGATGGAAACATGGGTGCAACACTACTTTTCGCTTTTATCTAACGAATCAGAAGAACAATAAGATTTATGGAATTCAGAAGTCTACATTGACGTACCTATTAGCCCGCCTGTAATTTCCAAAATAATTGAAGTCATCAATAGCCTGAAATATAACAAGGCTCCAGGAATGGACAGCATTCAACTCGAATTACTGATCAGTGTAAGAATATTGTTCTTTTCAATTAAACAGGTTTGGGACTACAACGAACTGCGCGTGAACTTAAAGAAGGCGTAATTGTCAACTTACCCAAGAAGGGCAACCTATAACGCTGCAGAAATTGGCGTGGCATTACCCTATTAGCCATACGAACAAAATAATCGCTCAAAATAATAACGAGCGCTTAGTTGACGCAATTAACCCTTATCTCCGCAAGGAACAGGCGGGATTCCGACCGCAGAAATCATGCTATTAGGGATAAACCAACATGCCGTAAAATCGTGATTGCGCTAATGGCGTTTGTCTTCTCTCGCATAGTTTCGATGATATGGAGAAAAACTTAAATTATGTTAAGCTATGAGAATATCAAATTCACTCCTAAAATTCACCCTGTTAATCGATTGTAAACCATGCATCGCAGCAGGTAAAGACATAAATGCAGTTCAAATGCCTATAAAACGCTGTCAGCTTAGAATATTAAAAGTATTTTGGCTAGCCACAATCGCAAACTCCAGCTTATGGCAAATAACTTATTAAACCCCGAAAAAAATGGAGGTGGATATTTTCTAAACTACTATATTTTTGCCAAATTTCAACTTTAGTAGAATGGAACTTTTGCGGACTAAGAAGGTTAAACCACTGATGGAAAGGTGAAAGTGTTTTCTTTAACCCTGTAAATACTCTTGTACCCGTTTGGATCCGTCTGTTTAACACTTTTTTAATTTTAATGAAATTACTCCAAAAAATTTTATTTTTTTAAAATTTTTTTATTCCGTAAAAATGTTTGCAGAAGTAACAGAAATCATATGCTATTGCCTTCAAAAAAAATTTTATGATATAGAGAAATTAAATTTTGTTATTGTTAAACAAGCAGATAAACGTATAGCTGCCCTGATTCAAACTTATCCGTTACACTACGTTCACATTAGCGTATTTTATAGTAGAATAAAGAGCTTAAACACGCGTTTACGCTAAACAGGTATATTGTGAATCCCACCTTAGAAGGTCTTTTTATTTTATCTGTATTTACGACTCTAAGAATATTCTATGACCCTAAAACTATGCAATGCGTTGTTAAATTTGTGTCAGGTATTTTATAGCATATAAATAAAAGGATTTTAAGTTTTTTAATCCTTTTTATTCTACCTGTATTTGGTATGAAAAAAGTATGAAAAGGTTTAAAGGCAAGTAACATTCGGATGCAAACTCAGTGAATATAATATATCTGAGCAATAACAACGGTTTTTATAAAATCATGGAGAGCTTCAGCTATAAAGAATTGGCCGTCCATTGAGAACAAAACAATTCACAAATAAGGAGGCATTAGCATTATTTCTGGATTTGAAATTAACAAAACAGCAATATATTCAGCTCAGATTGCGTGCGATTGAATAAGGCTCAAGTCTGTATCCAGCAAATCATCACATAACAGCTGCTAAAATGGACTGTTTGCCATTAAATGACACTATTACAATCACACCAATTTCGCCAAAGGTACAACTACAATCTCTACTTGATCACACAGCCGAACGCTTGCTACAATCAATAAAAGGAAATTAGTTAAAGAAATATGGAAAGACAAAGTTCATTATTTTTTGTAAATGGGGATGTGATGGTTCTTCCGGACAAAAACAATACAAACAAGTAGTATGTGAAAATATTTCGCACTCAGATATGTTCACGGTATCATTTGTACCATTGCGGTTAAAAAAGATTTTGGAAGATTCAGAGCCTTCGACTAGTACAACGCAAACAAAGCATATTTGGAAAAATGAGACACCATCTTCTATGAAATACTGCAGGCCTATCAAATTTGAATTCAAAAAAGAAACTCATGATGCCATTAACAAAGAAGTTAGTGATATCAATTCCCAAATTGCAACACTACAGCCATTACAGTTAGATTTAGATGGGCAGCAAATTGAAGTTAGCTACCAATAAGGGCTAACAATGATAGATGGAAAAGTAGGCCAGGCTTTGACTAACACGAAGGCTGCACCCAGCTGCATCATATGCCATGCAACATCAAGCCAATTAAACCAAGTCCCGACAAAATCATTAGATAATACTGATGCATATGAATTTGGATTATCAACACTACATGTAAGAATACGACTTATGGAACACATACTTAAACACAGTTATGATTTGGATTTCGGATCTTCAGGATCAATAAGAAACAACGAACCCAACAAGGAGTTAAGAAGTTCAAAAAGCAAACATGTTCAAGATGAATATTGCAAATTTGGGTTGATTATAGATCAGCCGAAACAAGGGTCAGTCAATACAAATGATGGCAATACCGCAAGAAGATTATTTTCACATCCAGAACCAGCATCTGAAGTAACAGGTGTTGGTTTAAACCTCATTTTTAGATTTAAAATAATCCTCGAAATACTTGCGTGCAATGAAGAAATTGACTCTAGAAAATTTGGATATTTTGCTAAGGAAACTGCAAAAATATATACAACCAAGTACCCATGGAGAAATATGTCTGCTACAGTTCACAAAATTCTTTATTATGGAGAAGATGTCATTAAACATCAGTTAGTGCCACTTGGAGATTTATCAGAGGAAGCTCAGGAAAAAAAAGGAAGAAGGGTTACAGATTTTATAGAGAGCACAATACTAGAAAAATTTAACGAAATTCCACAAATGAAGATCTATTTAATATATTATTGGCAACGTCAGATCGTTCATCTTCAGTATTCGAAAGTAGAACATCGGGATTAAGATGAAGAAGTTAAAGAACTACTAAGGAACAGAAATAACACAGAACAGAATATGGAATATTTGCAATCAATCTTTAAATTAAATGAACAATAATTACACAGTGCTCGAAATTGACCCTTTTTTTAGACAAGCCGGGCACATGGCGTTTTAGCATAATTCGGGTACGCTGAATTTAATGGTACCCACCGTCTTTTTTAGGTTAGCTCTTGTTTTCGAGATATACCGTTTTTTTGAAAATGGAGGAGGTTGCACAACATATATTCGCGTAACTCAAAAACGGCTTAGTGTATTGAAATTACTAAAAAAACCGAAATATCTCCAATTTTTTTAATATGAGCAGTCGTTTTTGAAACATAATTTTCTTTTTGGAAAAACAAATAATTTTTTTATCAAAATTTCGGAATTTTTGTTTTTTAAAAATTCATAAAAAATTGGAAAATGCAGCTAGGCCTCTAATTTTTTGCAAATATAGAAAATACGAAGCTGCAAACAAGCCATAAATGATTAAAATCTGTTACCAACTTTAGATTTTATTCACAAAAGTTTTTTTTAATTAATTTAAGAATTTCATATTTTACTTTTCTTAGAGGAAATTTTCTTGCGGAATTTTGGTTTTTTTAGTAATTTCAATAAACTAAACCGTTTTTGAGTTACGCGAATATATGTTGTGCAACCTCCTTCATTTTCGAAATAAGAGTATATCTCGAAAACAAGAGCTAACCTCAAAAAAACGGTGTGCGCCATTGGAGTCAGCGTACCCGAATTATGCTAAAAACGCCATGTGCCTGGCTTGTCTAATTTTGCAACTAGTATAGTGTTATAATTCATTAGATCTAAGACAGACATTGTATTAGTAAAAAATAATAATAAACAGAACCTCGCATTGTAACAAAAGCTAGAAAAATCTATTGCTGCTTTCATTTTTAAAAGGTTTTTTTTCATCAACATATATATGAAATATTTTAATAAATAAGAAATATTAAAAAAATAAATAACTATATTTTCGTATCAAAATTAAAAAAAAAATCTGAATTTAGCGGATTTTTTTTTTTTTGCTAATATTAACAAATCTTACAGCAAAAAATAATAGATTCTTCTGTAGTAATAGCAAGATTTAAGATAATATTTCTAATGTTTTTTAAGTGTCAACAAATTTGACAGCAAGAAATTCAGTAATAAAAGCAAAATTTCCAGTTGATTTTACTATTTTTTTTAATGTTAAAATTTTTTTATAGTGTAAACATTAATTTTTTTTTTGTGTGTCTCATTATTACAAAAAATGTTAATGAAATTTTTAAATAATTAAAAAAATAAAATAAAACATATTTCACGCTAAAGTTAAAAAAATCTAAAGTTCCACTTTGCCCTTAAATTCCCCAATAACTACTCAACCGATTTTAAAGTGGAGAAAAGTTAAAGAATCTATCTGTCGATTTAAAAAAATTTCACTAAAATATTTCCTTCGGTTCAAAAGTTACAGAATTTTGGCCAATGAAAAACGATATGCAGCCACTGTGCGTGTGTAACTTTTTGTAAAAATTAAAAATGTGACTTTTTATGCAAAATTGTGTGCTGTCTTGTAAAAAAATGTTGCGAATTTTAGGCGAAAAAAGTATGTGACTTTTTTTGAAAAATGTGTGTGACTTTTTGTGAATATGTGTGTCTTTTTGGTAAAACTGTATTTGGTTTCTTGTGAATAAGCCCAGCTAGCATTTTGTATCATAATCTAATCATTTAGGAATCAGCTTAAGGGGCAAAATACCCGTATATGAGCTCATTTTTCAATCATAAATGATACTCTCGTTGTGAGAAAATGGTACCCTACCAAAGAATCACCTGAAAGAATCATTTGTGATAAAATTTTCTGATTCCATTTTGATCATTTTTATATTAGTTTTTCTAATCATTATTGAATCGTTTTTGTCTCATTTTTTAATCATAAATTATATATTTTTTGGTTATATGCATTTTATATAATTTTTTAATTGTCATGTTTTTTAATTTTTCTCCAAAAAAATCAGCACCATTATTGCTTTTGAACCAAACAAAAGTAATTGGTTTTTCGCAAAGAAGAGAACAAACAATTTGCACTAACATTTATGTTCATAAATTGTCCATAATTTATGTGCTTCTTTTTAAGCCAAGCTTTTTATTTCTTTGGCTGACATGAAAGTTTCTATTTTTATTTTTTCCATTTGGCAAAAACAAAAATTCAAAATCATTATTTAAACATATAAATGAATCATATATGAATCCGTTTTCAATCACTCAAGTGATAAATCAGTTTTTAATCATCAAAACTGATCTGAAAAGAATCATTTGGGTGATTTTTACAAAAAATAATCACCCAAATGCTAGCTGGGAGTAAATTAATTTTTGTTAAACATTTTGCGATGCTTTATAAAAAAGTGTAAACAATTTATGTGACTTTTTGTAAAAACTTGTGCCTTTCTGCGAAAACTGTATGCGCTTTCTTGTAAGAATAGTGAGTGTAATTTTTGTGAAAAAGTATGTGACTTTTTTTGAAATATTTTTGTGAAAACTTTATGTTCTTTCTTGTTACAAAACTGAGTGTCTTTTTGTAAAATAGTGTGTGCCTATTGTTTAAAATGTGTGTGACTTTTTAAATAAATAAGTGTGATTTTGCGAAATTTGTAATTTTCTTTCTTGTAAGAAAAGAAAGTTTCTTCTTGTAAAATACAGTATGCATTTTGTCAAAAAAGTTTGTTATTTTTTGTGAAACAGGTGTGTGACATTTTAGAAAAAATTTTTGGGCATGTTTCTGAAAATGCTGTATGTTTTTTTTTCAAGTGAATATCTTATGAAAATATTTGGAATAATATAATAATAATAAAAAAGTGTTACATTTTTTCAAAAAAGTGCATAATTTTTTTTTAAAGAAGTTTGTGAGGCCTTTTATTGAGAAAAGTATATTGTGTATTGGTTAGGGATGCCAAACGGGATCGATTTTAACAAATCCCGGGGAATCGGGATTTTGGAAATCCCGATCCCGAAATCCCGGGATTTTCCGGGATTTCGGGATTTTTCGGGATTAATTTGTTTCTTTAATATACAACTTTTTTTAAAAAAAAACAACAACACTTTATTTATTTATGTCTAAATTTTAAAAAATTAAAACTTAACAAAACAATTATAAGAAACTTTTTTTAAATTAACTAAATTTTATTTATTTTTGAATTTTTAAAAATGAAAAATGTACAACTTTTTCTTATAAACAAAAGTTAAAATATATATATATATATTTTTTTATTTTTAAAAAAGAAAACTTAACAAAACAATTCATTTTATATACAAATTTTATTATTTCGTTATTTCTTAATTTTTTGTGCGACGATAAAAATTTTACGTTTACTACGTTTACAACAAAATATTATAAAGATACATGTTAAAAAAAAAAATTGTAATTTTTTTTATTGCATTACTGGAGCGAATTAAAAATGTGAATTTGGAAAAAATTAAAAAAATCACATTTTTTTCAAGTTTAAAGTCCTGTAGCTCAGTAAATCTTTATCCGACCCACACGGTATATATATGTGCTGAACGAGATATCTATGCAAAATGTTAAATCTTGTACAATTCAGTTAAACAGTTCTCGAGATTTTTCGAAATACCTTAAACAACTGCAGAAAAATACGATTTTCGCGTATATCTCGAAAACGGTTCTTGGGAAAAATAAATAAATGGCATATTCGTGTTAAGCAGCACCAATTTAGCTTAGAAAATATCTCATTTCTGAGGTTCATTTTTTTGTGGCATAGTGTAATTGGCAGATGAGTGCTGGTTAGCTTTGCGACAGAATAGAAAACAAATGAGATATTGAGAAAAGCAAATTTCTTTAATGTGCAGTTTTTCGTTGGGAAAAGGATAATCGCGTAATGAGAAAACGGCCATAAAACAATGAATAATTAGAAAGTATAAAAATTCAATTAAACGAATATTTTTATACATATAAAAAGTTTTGATACACAAAAGTTGTTAAATTGAGAAATCCCGGGATTCATAAAAATAAATCCCGGGATTCGGGATTTGTCAGTCCCGAAAAATCCCGGGATTCGGGATTTCCCGTTTGGCATCCCTAGTATTGGTTAAAACAAATTGTGGTGGTTTAATGAAATACCGTCAGCTCATTATTTATTGGTTTGACCCACCGACCATTTTTTAAAATATTAAGTTAGGCATGGGGTACATATATTTTGAATGCCCCCTTTCTGAATCCAAAACCTATTTTACGAAATTTTTATCGTTTCTGACATACTTATCATTCATTTTGCTCCATATCAAGTATTTTAAAGTTTATTAAGTATTGTTTTGCTATGCAAGTCACTATTTGGCGAATGCTGCAAATTCCTCATAAAAAATATTTCATATATTTCACTTTTGCTTTGCTTCATTGCCGTAAGTAAAACAAGCAGCTTGTTCAAACCTTCACAAAGAATTTCTCTCACATATTCGTAACTATGTTTGTACAAGTCTACAAACATACTTGCGTACATGTGCCTGCACGAAATTATGTGAACAACCTTAAATTGTCAGTTTCATGTTTTTTCTTTTATTTTTTGTAATGTTTTTATTTTTATTTAACTTGAATTTCTTTCACACGTTTGTAAGTACGTTTGTACCAATCTACAAACTTACTTACGTACATGTGCCTGTCCGAAATTATGTGAACAATCTTAAATTAATATTCTCATATTTTTTTTTGTTTTTTTTTTTTTTTTTTGCAAAGTTTCAATTTTAATTTAACTCGTGCCTTGAACTTCTAGTTTAATTGCAATTTGCCTGTGTTTTTACTTTTTACCAAGTTTGAGGAACTCCAATTTCATTTAAATATTTTCATTTAGTAACCTTGAACTACTGTTTGAGTTTATTTTATTTTTGCATCGTCGGCGGTTTCACATTTTTTCTGGAATTTCTTTAATTTACAATTTTATAAGCTTTGTTGTTATTTGTATTTAGTAATTAATTAGTATATAAGAATCAATTTTATTTTAATAAAATCAGAAATAATAAATCAATTTATTTGACAAGTTGTTTCTCTACTATAACTCCGCTGTAACCAAGTTTCAAGTGCTTGTGTTACTCTGTACAATTGTCTTGGTGATACTGCCTAGACAATCTTATTAACGTTACTTGGCTCATAGCCTTGTAAATAAAACCCAATTCAAAGGTTAAACAAATCAGTTTAACCCAATTCATTTATTGAATTAAACATCTGGTGACCCCGACGTGATCCCTTTGAAATTCAAGATTCCCCCCACCAGTGGTAAGGGTCCTGAAAGTCAATAGGATACAACACCACGTGCTCCTGTCAAGAAAAAAAATCCGCAGGACAGCTCAAGAAGACGTGCTCCTGTCAAGGAAACAAGCCATAGGACATCTCCAGAAGACGTGATTAATAATCAGCTGCTTCACTAGAAGCAAATTCCTCAAAGGGCGCAATTATCACGGGCAAGCAACATAATGGCTACAGGCGAGATCACCCCAATGGAACAACTAACAACTTCCCAGCGAGCAGCAGGAGAGCTTATAGAATCCATTATTCGGAATTTTAAAAAGGATTCAGCGTCCAGAAAGACAGTCCACTATTTTGAAGAAAGGATTAAAAGGCTAGACGCTGCTTGGACCGAATTCGAGCTCACTGATAACAAAATACGATGTCTGGAGAAGCCCCAGTTAGACCATAAATATTTTACCGAAAATTACTACCAAAAAATTGAGGAACTCGTCATCAAATACCGGGAAGTATTTGAATCAGCCATGGATGCAACATTGAGAACGCCAACACTTGATCCCTTTCAACAAAACACCAATAGGGAGCCCACAGTTCCTATTAAAAAACCTGTTACTCTCACCTCAACAAATTCTACAATGAGAAGGCAAAATGTCATGATGACGTCCCTCAAACGGCTACTCGCCACGGACCCCACAGCAACCAACATGAAGCTAAAAGAAAAACTGTGGGACGAAATACAAGAACTACATTTTTTAATTTGGGAATCCAGCACTGATCCACTGAAGGAAGGATATGACATGGATTCCTATGAAGATCTGGAGAAAATGGTCATTGAAAATTTCAAGCTATCTTCACGCACTCCGGAGCAAGGTTTGGGACCTATGCAACACAATGTTTTGCCACTGCCAAAAGTCACAATCCCAAAATTTAATGGGGATTATTTAAAATGGAGGGCCTTTTACGACTTGTTTACACAACTAGTAGACAACCAACATATTCCTGCGGCACAAAAGATGTGGTACCTGAAATCAAACTTGGGGGGCGAAGCTGAAAGGTTAATAAGCCATCTTTCAGCTACTGCCGAAAACTACAGAACCGCCTGGAATCTATTGCAAGACCGATACAATAATCAACGGGTTCTTGTAACCACGCTAATTCAACAGCTTTTAGATCAACCGAATGCTGGCCCGTCAGCTGCTGCCATCAAGACTTTGCATGATACGACACAAGAATGTCTACATGCACTTAACAACATCGGGATCGACACAACATCGTGGGACCCCATGTTGTTTCACATACTGGTCAAAAAATTGGATCGTGGCACTCTTGTCCTGTATGAGAGAACCATCAGTAATCCAAAAGATTTACAAAAAATCAAAGACCTTTTAAACTTTCTGGAAAACCGCTTCCAGTCCTTGGAAGCTATAACCCAGAAGGAAAAATCATCAAAGGTATACGTTTCTGCTACATCAGCAAAGCAAACAGAGATCGCGTGCCCACTTTGCAAAAGCGGCTCTCACCCACTGTATCGGTGTCAGAAGTTTCAACAACTATCAACACCCAACCGCCTGAGTTTCGTTCGGAACCAGAACCTTTGCGTCAATTGCCTAAAATCAGGACACACAGCAAAAACTTGCAAATCAGGACTGTGCTTAACGTGCAAGAAAAAGCACAACTCGCTACTTCATCTGGAGAACAACACTCAATCAACAAAACAAGAATCACCTAGTGGAAGGACATCGCAGACGACATCATCAGCCGTGACTACTCCACCTGAAATAATTAAACCCAACATCAGTGAAGAACCAACCAGCTCTCCAGAAGCATCGTCACTGGCGGCAGCAAACGGTCAACTATCCAATTCGTACGTTCTTCTCAGCACAGCTCTAGTAAAAATCAAAACTGAGACAATGGAGATGGAATGTCGCGCCTTACTTGACTCTGGGTCACAAGTAAATTTGATCACCGAACGCCTGGTAAAACGACTAAACATTGCTAAACATACGTCATCAGTAAACATCAACGGAATTGGTGATTCCAACACCAAAACACAACACCGAGTCAATGTTGCCCTGCAGTCTCGAATTAACGGGTTTTCAACGCGCCTGGAGGCACTCGTCTTGCCTCGAATCATCGCACCACAACCATCACAATTTATCGACATTAATGAATGGCCGCTACCAAAAAACCTGATGTTAGCTGACCCAGCGTTCAATCGATCAAATAAAATCGACATATTGCTAGGTGCAGAGCATTACCACCAACTGCTCGCAATTGGGCAAATAAAACTATCCCCACAACTCCCGACTTTACAGAACACAGTTTTTGGTTGGGTTGTAGCTGGAAAAATAAAAAGCGAACATTCACCAAATGCATCTTGTGGAGTATGCACTGAAGATGAAGCGCTTGAAGCTTCCATCGCTCGACTCTGGGAACTAGATGAAGTCAAAACTAATAAAAGGCCACTGTCAATAGCCGACAGACAATGCGAAGAACATTTTGCCCAAAACACAACTAGAAACCATCAAGACCGCTTCGTAGTCAGGATCCCATTTCATGAAAACCCCAATACCCTAGGCGATTCACATGCAATCGCTCTCAACCGATTTTTTGCTCTGGAACGTCGTCTTCAAAAGAGTCCGGAATTAAAAACTAAATACACTGAGTTCATGGACGAGTATGAATCGATGGGACACATGACAAAATGGGAACCAATATCCATAACCTCTCCAAACTACTACATCCCACATCATTGCGTATTGCGGCCCGAAAGTTCAACCACCAAGCTTAGAGTAGTATTTGATGCATCGGCCAAAACCTCATCAGGATACTCCTTAAATGATCTGATGTTCACGGGACCAACTTTACAAAGCGAGCTTTTCTCTATACTCCTAAGGTTTCGAATGCCAAGATTTGTGTTTACCACTGATGTTGAAAAGATGTATAGACAGGTATTGATTGCCCCTGAAGATCGTCAATTTCAGCTCATCATTTGGAGAAAGGATCCAACAAGGCCCATTTCCTACTACCAACTCAATACCGTCACATATGGCACAAGAGCTGCTCCATATTTAGCAACGAAATGTCTAGAACAACTGGCTGAAGAAAACAACATACATTATCCCCTTGCTTCCCAATTTCTTAAAGAAAATTTCTACGTGGACGATGGTTTGGGCGGTTCAAATAGCTTAGCAACCGCAATACAATTGCAAGAGCAACTCGTTCAGATTATGAAGAAAGGTGGCTTCACTTTACGCAAATGGTGTGCAAACCACCCCCAATTACTCCATAATATTCAACAAAGCGACTTGGAGGTAAACTTAGATTTTGAAAGCACAGAAGCCGACACTATCAAAACGTTGGGACTTGTTTGGCTACCGAAATCCGACAAACTGGGGATTAAGGTAAATCCTGGCAACATCAAGAGGATCACCAAGCGAACAGTAACGTCAGACCTTGCAAAGTTATTCGACCCTTTGGGGATTCTATCTCCCATCATAGTAACGGCGAAAATATTTATTCAAGAATTGTGGGAGTTAAAATTAGATTGGGATCAATCTTTGCCAGAATCACTGCACACTAAATGGATCACATTTCGCACAGATTTGAACGTATTAAAAACGCTTCAAATATCCAGACACATTTTCAAGGGCAAAGTTCCAGAATCCCAACAATTACATATTTTTACGGACGCATCCGAAAAGGCTTATGGAGCTGCAGCTTATATTCGATCAGTTTTCAAAGATGGCACCATTATGGTACACTTACTCTGTGCTAAATCACGCATAGCTCCACTTAAGCGGCAAACAATACCACGATTGGAACTATGTGCAGCTACACTTGGAGCCCAACTAGCCACCAGAATCAGGTCTGATCTACGATTTACAAGCCCAGTATGGCTCTGGACTGACTCTGAAATTGTGCTCTCATGGATAAATTCATCGTCGGCATCCTTTAACACATTCGTAGCAAATCGGATTTCAGCAATCCAAGAGGAAACCAAGGCAGAACAATGGCGTCATGTAAACTCCAAGTGCAACCCAGCAGATCTGTTATCTCGTGGAATATCTCCAACAGCCCTTAAGGAATGCACTCTTTGGTTTTATGGTCCAACGTTTCTTCATGGCGTGGAGAAGGTGTGGCCACCAAGGTTCAACTTAAGTTCCAACAGTCCACCAAACCTCGAAAGAAAGGCAAGACTGCTTGAGGCACGAGCAATGACTACAACTGAACCTGACTTCATTTACAAAATTAACCATAAAAATTCATTCCACCGTCTGCAGCGGATTGTTGGATATGTTCTGCGCTTCATCACCCACACCAAATGCAAAAAGCAGATGCGACAGACATCAAAGGTGATAACAACAATGGAACTCAGCCGAGCACTAGTCGCAATCGTGGCACAAATGCAAGCATCAGGATTTCAACAAGAAATTCAACAACTCACCAAATACAAGGAGTTAAGAGGCACCAGCAATCTAAGCAATCTGTCACCGTTTTTAGACACAGATGGTTTAATTCGTGTTGGAGGTCGACTAGAAGCCTCACCGCTTCAATTCGACTCCAAACACCAGCTCTTGATTCCATATAATGACCCGATTGCAAAGCTGATCTTTGAAATGACCCACAACGACAACAAACATTGTGGTGCGCAAACACTCCTGGGCATAGTTCGACAAAAATTTTGGCCAATAAAAGGCAAAATTATGGCAAGAGCCACAGTGCATCGATGCACGACATGCAGCAGAGCCAAGCCTGAGCTATTCCAACAAATAATGGGCAACCTGCCATCAACACGTGTCACACCCGCCCGGGCCTTCATTAATACCGGAGTCGATTACTGTGGCCCAATCACCGTTCATTATAAACTTCGGGGAAAACGACCACACAAGGCCTACATTGCTGTCTTTTGCTGCTTTGCTACAAAGGCCGTACACTTGGAACTTGTGAGCGACCTCACGACTGAGGCATTTATAGGTGCACTCAAACGGTTCATATCTCGTCGTGGACATTGTCAAAATTTATATTGCGACAATGCAACAAACTTCGTCGGCGCGAAAAACAAATTGCCTGAACTTTCCACAATAATACATTCTTCAGAAGCACAAGCTACCATTATGAATGCTTGCAGCAACAAGGGTATTCAATTCAATTTTATTCCACCAAGAGCACCACACTTTGGCGGCCTTTGGGAAGCAGCTGTTAAATCCGCAAAATATCTTCTGGTAAGGACATTGGGGAATGCATCCTTAACTTACGAAGAACTTGAAACCATAGTTGTGGAAATTGAAGCAATACTTAATTCCAGACCGATTTCACCAATGTCAAATGACGCAAACGACATAGGCGCAATTACCCCGGGCCATTTTCTGATTGGCGAACCACTAACTGCCCAAATTGATGCTCAAGCGAAGCCCACAAATCTTAAATTGGAAACACGATGGAAATTAGTTTCTCATCTCAAGCATGAATTTTGGAAGAGATGGTCACGAGACTACCTAAATGAACTGCAATATCGAAACAAATGGCGAGAACAGTCAAAAAATCTGAAGCCAGGGGCAACCGTCCTCATTAAAGACGATAATGTTCCAGTAATGAAATGGCCCTTGGGGCGTGTTATACAAACATATAAAGGACACGACGGTGTGGTAAGAGTAGCAGATGTTCAGACCGCTTCAGGCATCCTTAAAAGAGCGATTCAATATTTAGCGCCACTCCCTAAACTCACCGATGAACCCGAAGAAGAAGGACAACTATCTCCTCCACAAATCCCAGAATCCGAATTGTCAGCAGAAAATCAATCACCAAAACCATCATCGGACGGAAGGCCACTCGCCAAAAAACAGCGAACCTTGGCAAACTCAATCATGACTACACTACTCGCAATCTTGCTATTACTCCCACTCGTGTCCACAGATAAAATTGAAATAACCCAATTTGAACCCAACATCGGCTTGTACTTTGAAGGTATCAGCAACATCCGAGTATCGCGATCAGAATGGAACATTATTTCCTACTATAACTTACGCCCATATTGGCAGGAAATATCCAGCTTCATGAACGAATCAACGGCATTGCACCACTTATGCGACCTGCTAGTTCAAAGGACAACTTGCTCGAGCGTTCTCCAAGCAGTAGACTTCAGCATAGCAAGTCTTAATAACAATAATCTTTTGCTAAAAAGAAGAGTTAAACGTGGCGCTATAAACGCTGTTGGTAACATTGCTAATTCACTGTTCGGAATTTTAGATTCAGATTATGCTGAACAAATGTCAAACACCATCAGCGCAGTAAACGCAAATGAAAACCATCTGAAACAACTCCTCAGCAATCAAACATCAATTGTCGACGCAACTCTAAACGTACTTAAACAAGATGAAGAGAATATAAAACAAAGGTTCAACAGCGTAGAAAACCAATTAACAGAAATTACATCCAGACTACACAACAATGAAAAAGAACAGTATCAAGCAAGATTTTTTCGGATTTTTATGTCGCGATCTGTTCAACTTTCTCTAACATCAGCAAGGTTACATCGAATCCAGTCAGAAATCTTATCAGCACTAACAGATTCACACCATGGAAAAATCAGCCCAACACTTCTATCACCGTCCCAACTTCAAGCCGAGCTTATGCAAGTGAGGAACCATCTTCCAACGTCTCTAGAACTACCAGTAGGCGGAGATAATATTCTACAACTGTATAAAATTATGAGTGTAAGAGGAGGCGTAACAAAAGACCACGTCATCTTTCATATATCTATTCCGTTAGCTGATCCTGAACCATTCGAGCTTCTGAAACCACACCCAATTCCGGTTCTGACAAATGGCACAATGCTCGCTATAAGGCCATGCGGCAACTTCCTAGCTATAAATTCCCACAGGGATCAGTACTTCATCATGACAGAAAAACAGCGGGACACATGTGCAATAATTAGAGAAGATGAACTTTTGTGCCAACACATGCAATCAACATTCAACGCAAACGCTGACAAATGCCTATGCGAACTTTCACTTCTCAACTACAACACGCAAAGAGGTTGTTACATTGTTCCTGTTACTGACAATACGTCACTTACACAGTTGGAATATAACAATCAATGGCTATACACAATGCAGCAGCCTTCCCGAATAAGCGCCGTATGTGGGCAAGAAAAATCACAGCTCACCTTAAAAGGATCTGGTGTCCTAAAAATATCACCAGACTGCACACTCAAATTCAACTCAATCATCATCAAAGGTCATCAAACTGTTTTCACATCTCTTCATACATCTTACACTGTAATGAGCAATAGCACTGACATCAGCTACCCAGATGAGGTACAATTTGAAAGAATTCACACCAAAGCCTATGCTGACCAAATTAAAAACATCTCCGACATACAGAGCAAATTACATCGAATGGTATCTGCCGAGTTTCCATCACAAATCAAAAGCATTCAATACCACCACGGGACCATTGCCTATGTCGCCCTCGTCATCGCAATCATAATCAGTGTGAAGGTTGCCTGGAAAAAGGCACGTTGTAAAGGAATTAAAGCAGCTCAACAACCCCCAAGTCCAGCAGTACGCCAACATATTCCAACTCAAGAATTTGAAGTATCAATAACTTAAGCGTATAATTCTAATGTAAGGTTGTCGCATTTGCAATTTTGTTGATCAATGCTCAACGGCGGGGTGTATGTTCAAACCTTCACAAAGAATTTCTCTCACATATTCGTAACTATGTTTGTACAAGTCTACAAACATACTTGCGTACATGTGCCTGCACGAAATTATGTGAACAACCTTAAATTGTCAGTTTCATGTTTTTTCTTTTATTTTTTGTAATGTTTTTATTTTTATTTAACTTGAATTTCTTTCACACGTTTGTAAGTACGTTTGTACCAATCTACAAACTTACTTACGTACATGTGCCTGTCCGAAATTATGTGAACAATCTTAAATTAATATTCTCATATTTTTTTTTGTTTTTTTTTTTTTTTTTTGCAAAGTTTCAATTTTAATTTAACTCGTGCCTTGAACTTCTAGTTTAATTGCAATTTGCCTGTGTTTTTACTTTTTACCAAGTTTGAGGAACTCCAATTTCATTTAAATATTTTCATTTAGTAACCTTGAACTACTGTTTGAGTTTATTTTATTTTTGCATCGTCGGCGGTTTCACATTTTTTCTGGAATTTCTTTAATTTACAATTTTATAAGCTTTGTTGTTATTTGTATTTAGTAATTAATTAGTATATAAGAATCAATTTTATTTTAATAAAATCAGAAATAATAAATCAATTTATTTGACAAGTTGTTTCTCTACTATAACTCCGCTGTAACCAAGTTTCAAGTGCTTGTGTTACTCTGTACAATTGTCTTGGTGATACTGCCTAGACAATCTTATTAACGTTACTTGGCTCATAGCCTTGTAAATAAAACCCAATTCAAAGGTTAAACAAATCAGTTTAACCCAATTCATTTATTGAATTAAACACAGCTAAAACTAAATTAAAAATAAAATTACAAATTACAAAATGTCAACCAATTCTTTTATTACAGTGTAATATTACAATTAAATGACAGTCTCCTTTGTTTTGTTGATCAAGATTAATTGCTTCTTTATTGATAAATTTGTTTGACTTAAATACTATTTATGAAAATAAAGTTTAACTTAAAATTGAGTGGCTTTACAAAAGTTCACTCAATCCCATATTTTTACTTAGAATTAACTTACAGTGTAGCAGGCAGAACATTGAGTCATTTCCAATTAGTAATGTGTACTGGTTTTAGTAGTGTGTTGTGTAGTAAAGAATTTGCTAGTTCAGCATAACTGTCAAAATTTACATTGACTTATTGCTGTCGACATGATTAAGAGAACGTTGACTGTTGTTTATTAAAAAATATCAAATTGCCAAAAAGAATTTATAATTGCGACAACCTACAGTAGTTTAATTTTGTTAATGTTTGTTTACTTTTTGCAAGAATGTATTCATAATAAATTTTGTTTATAAATGAAAAAAATCTACAATTTCATTAAATGTATGAACGCACTACAACAGAAATCTTATTAAAAAACGACTTTTAAAATTGATAAAATGGCTATCGAAGCTACTTGGGACAAATTTTGCTAACACCAATAGGTAAAAAGTTACATGGATGGGATAGATCACCTGTTTGGCCAAAATGTCAAAATTGTACCCCCTCTAACTCACAAACTTTTTGACCGATCATATTGAAAATTTATTTCTAAACTACTATCCAATACTGACCTTGGTGCAAATTTCATTTAAATCGGAAGACATTGATCTCAAAACTTGGATCACTTGACATGAAATCCACCATATTTACTTTTTTTTTTATTTAAATAATATTGTCAACAATGAAATATAAATAATAAAAAAATATTTCATGCGCATTTAATATAAGAAACAACAAAACGTCACCCAAAACGCAAAAGGCATTTTGAAAATTTTACAAGAGAAGCAAAAACTATATAAAATAGTAAATTTCTAATTTGCCTTAAGCTGTTTATAATTTATTTTTATTGTAAAATCTACCAGTTGGTTTGAAAATTGACAATGGTGCATATTATGCAAATTGCTAGTAAGGTTTTTAAGCGTTTATCATATCATCTTTAGTGGATAGGGCAGTTTGTTTTTTGTTAATAAAATCGCTAATTTTATTCAAAAGGTTCCACAATTTTTGTAGCCATTGGTGTTGATGCAATACATCAGTATCAATGAAAAAGTCGATTTTTAATTTTTGGTTAGTTAGGGCCTTTTGCGTTTTCGGTAACGAAATATTATTATTTTGATTATGTTTGTTTTTTATTTATGGGTTTTTTTTCTTTGTTAATATTTTTCAGGTAAATTGTACTTAGAAACTGTAAGTTATTGTTTACAAACAAAACACAGCTGTTTTAGTTCTTTCTAAAGCAACAACTACAACAGGGAATAAAATAAATAGCTTGGAAACTACTGTACGTAAATTTAACGTAAACCGTGTAAATTACCTTGATTTTATATGAAATTATAAAGAAAAAAACGTTATTGTTGTAGATGTAAGTCCATAAATACTTTATTGGGTGGGTTTGCTAATGTTATAGGGTTAAGGCGTGTAAGTAAGTTTTCGTTTCGAGACATTTAAAAATATTTTGGGCAAGAAATGTATTTATTCCATATTTGTTACAAAATGTATGAACTGAAATTGTTAACTTTGGTTCTCTTTACTGTCAACAAAAAGTGAAAACGTAAATTCTACATACAGACAGAGGGTAAAAGGGGTGTGCGTCGTGATCTAAAAAGTACAATTTGTTTAAAAAAATTTGTAGAAAATTAATAAAAATAGTAGGAATTTTTTTTTTCATTTATAATATTGTTAACAATCTATTTGCCCAAAATTAAGTAAATGGTTTACGAAAATTTTAAAGATAACAATAAAATTCAACATGCTGTAAGTAGCTGAAAAGCTATACAGCCTTAAGCTGTTAAGCTACTTACTACTTTGTTAATGTTTTATACATACTTATGTTCTATTTTACATAAAATGCATTATTGTATTTATTTTCTAAAAGGCAAATCCAGGGAATATTTTAAGGTACTTTACCTCTTCTGACTTATCTAGTTAGGAAATGGCTAGAGTATTGGAGTGATTAGTGAGTCAAGTAAGATATTAAGTTCTGAACTACTGATGTTTAGTACACACTGATATAGAATACATACTTTAACCTACTAACAGGCATTTGAGAATTTCACTTGTATGGAAGGTATGAGAGTTATGCTTTTGCTAAAGAATCTTTTCAATTTATAAGAAAATAACTTGCGCGTGCAGCAGGGTTGGCATTTTTGTTACAACTATCCTTTTTGGTAAATCAAAGACTTATTTAGTACAAATGTGGAAATGACTTACATGAGCACCTTTTTTGAGTTCTTGCTTTGAAAGAAACCCTCCATCAAAAGAAGAACAACCTGTTGCAAACGACCTGCTATAAGAAAATTAAAGCTTCCGCAAAGACAATCTCAACGAAAGACAAGAAGCATTTCCAGCAAGAAGCATACTAACGGAAGCCTTAATCAAGAGTCAGACCGGTGTCTTTTTACCGGGGCCTACTGACTCCCGTGGCACCAGATCTCTCTGTTCAGCCTTCAATACCAATAAATCAAGACTTTAGCATGCCTATCCTTTTAAATCAGGAGGATGCAACACTCAAAGCTAAAATATCCTTAAGATGATCCCTACACCCCCGGGGGGTCTACATTTAAGGCAATGCTTTATCTTTGTTTTATCAATTGACAACACTGTTTTCCAGTAAATTATTTTGAACATTTTTACAAACTTCAATAATATCAAAAAAATATAAGAAGAAAGCTTGCGTAATTTTAAAACACTCATTACAGCAATGGCGTAAAATAAAAAATGTACAATTAAAGTCTAACAAGCATACACGTTTTTGTAGCTGGGGTTCGTATCTTAGTCATAGTTTATGCTCTCCAGTATTTAAGGATACTCTCTTTGCAAATAGAATGTCAGAATTATTTTTTATTATAAGTTATTTTTATTACATTAACCATTTTTATTTTTCGAACGTGTTCAATGAATTTAAATTTATTAAGATTTCCTGATGAAAATTTGGTTTTTCCTTATTTTTTGGTTTTTTTTGATGATTAAACAGGACCCATATGGTGTGAATTGAGAGGGTTAAAATGTTTAATAGACACATTTACGAACTACAAGATGGGAGTAACATTAATAATAGGAACAGACTTAAGCTACTGTAAAAAATAAACGAAAATACTAATTAAATCCTAAAAACTATTACTTCATAAGCCTGTTACTGAAATTTGTATGATCAGCAACCACTTAACTACTACATAAACAAAAAAATATACAAAAATAAGATCCAAGTGGTAACGTATAAATATCAGTCGCAGAACGAATCGATTTCAGTTAGTTACAAGTTTTCAAAATGAAAACAACCAAAGTATTTTTTACTTTTCTTCTCATTTGTTTTCAACAATCGTTGTCTGTTTATGGCCAACAGCAAAATGATACAATAGCTAAAAATGCAGAGTTATTGGCCAATGCCATAATTACGACTATTGCTTCAACATCCACATCTCCTCTAAAAGAGATATATGCAAATATTTATATCAACTTTAATAAGCAAATGGCTGATACGATTTTTGCTGAAGCCATAAAACAAATTGTACTGCAGAACTGTATACATTTGTTGCCTGACTTGTTATGGAAAATTTATCGGCCAGAGGATTTGGAATTATTTAAGATTATGCTGCTTGCACAATTGCAATCCCATGCCATTGTTAGCAAGATGAAGCATGAAGATAAAGATGTGTTTATAGTAGACAGCTCCTACGTATTGTATAAAATAAAAATACATAAGATGTATGCTAAGATGGACCAGAAATTAAAATCAAATATGGAAGATACAATAAGCAGCCTCCCTAAAAATCTAAGATTATTGCTTTTTAGGTCACACTTTTGTCTTGTGAATGTTCTGCAATCGAAATACATTTATACAACAACTTTGCAACGATTGCGTTCAACTGTTCACACAATTTGGCTGTGGTGGAACAATCAAACGATAGATAAAACAGCCCACATTAAAGCCGAATTTAAGGAAGTTCATTTGACTGATGGGTTAAAAGTTAGAGTACTTCTAAAGAACCCTGATACCCAAGCATATTTGTCTATGAATCCACAAACGAAGCGGATTGAAGGCTTGAAGACAAGTCCAAATAACAGGTGGGGTGCTAAATTTTTAGATAACAATGTTGTTGTTTTTTCCCAAGATGGCTTTAAAATGTGCTCTGCAAAAACATCTGACAAAATGAGACGTACTGTTATGGGAATACGTACAAATTCAACCAATTCTGCATGCCAATGGGAATTGGAAGCGTGTGATTTCAAATAGATGTAAAATAAACATAATTTTTCGTAAATTAAGGTTTTTTTTGCTAAATATGATTGTTCTTCTTCTATGTGTTTATGTATTTGAATTAAAACAAAACAATGTAATAATGCTATTAGCAGTTTATGTAAAATAAAATATAAAAAAACGAAAAAGCACCAATCTAATTTAGATTTAGTTAATGTAGAACTGGGAACTGTTTCTCAAAACTACAAGTTACAAACCCACAAGTCAAGTACAATTGGAACAAAAGCAAAACTTGTAAAAACATTCAGTAAACATTAATGATTTCGAAAACTAAAATAACATTCATAGGAACATTATCCACTGCTCGGACAAGGGTACGCTTTAGAGATTCCAAATTTGGAGGGAACAAGATGATAGACTAGCAGCAGACGTCGTTCCAAGAGTAACACAGCGTTTACATTTGTCAGACCGGTGTCTTTTTACCGGGGCCTACTGACTCCCGTGGCACCAGATCTCTCTGTTCAGCCTTCAATACCAATAAATCAAGACTTTAGCATGCCTATCCTTTTAAATCAGGAGGATGCAACACTCAAAGCTAAAATATCCTTAAGATGATCCCTACACCCCCGGGGGGTCTACATTTAAGGCAATGCTTTATCTTTGTTTTATCAATTGACAACACTGTTTTCCAGTAAATTATTTTGAACATTTTTACAAACTTCAATAATATCAAAAAAATATAAGAAGAAAGCTTGCGTAATTTTAAAACACTCATTACAGCAATGGCGTAAAATAAAAAATGTACAATTAAAGTCTAACAAGCATACACGTTTTTGTAGCTGGGGTTCGTATCTTAGTCATAGTTTATGCTCTCCAGTATTTAAGGATACTCTCTTTGCAAATAGAATGTCAGAATTATTTTTTATTATAAGTTATTTTTATTACATTAACCATTTTTATTTTTCGAACGTGTTCAATGAATTTAAATTTATTAAGATTTCCTGATGAAAATTTGGTTTTTCCTTATTTTTTGGTTTTTTTTTGATGATTAAACAGGACCCATATGGTGTGAATTGAGAGGGTTAAAATGTTTAATAGACACATTTACGAACTACAAGATGGGAGTAACATTAATAATAGGAACAGACTTAAGCTACTGTAAAAAATAAACGAAAATACTAATTAAATCCTAAAAACTATTACTTCATAAGCCTGTTACTGAAATTTGTATGATCAGCAACCACTTAACTACTACATAAACAAAAAAATATACAAAAATAAGATCCAAGTGGTAACGTATAAATATCAGTCGCAGAACGAATCGATTTCAGTTAGTTACAAGTTTTCAAAATGAAAACAACCAAAGTATTTTTTACTTTTCTTCTCATTTGTTTTCAACAATCGTTGTCTGTTTATGGCCAACAGCAAAATGATACAATAGCTAAAAATGCAGAGTTATTGGCCAATGCCATAATTACGACTATTGCTTCAACATCCACATCTCCTCTAAAAGAGATATATGCAAATATTTATATCAACTTTAATAAGCAAATGGCTGATACGATTTTTGCTGAAGCCATAAAACAAATTGTACTGCAGAACTGTATACATTTGTTGCCTGACTTGTTATGGAAAATTTATCGGCCAGAGGATTTGGAATTATTTAAGATTATGCTGCTTGCCCAATTGCAATCCCATGCCATTGTTAGCAAGATGAAGCATGAAGATAAAGATGTGTTTATAGTAGACAGCTCCTACGTATTGTATAAAATAAAAATACATAAGATGTATGCTAAGATGGACCAGAAATTAAAATCAAATATGGAAGATACAATAAGCAGCCTCCCTAAAAATCTAAGATTATTGCTTTTTAGGTCACACTTTTGTCTTGTGAATGTTCTGCAATCGAAATACATTTATACAACAACTTTGCAACGATTGCGTTCAACTGTTCACACAATTTGGCTGTGGTGGAACAATCAAACGATAGATAAAACAGCCCACATTAAAGCCGAATTTAAGGAAGTTCATTTGACTGATGGGTTAAAAGTTAGAGTACTTCTAAAGAACCCTGATACCCAAGCATATTTGTCTATGAATCCACAAACGAAGCGGATTGAAGGCTTGAAGACAAGTCCAAATAACAGGTGGGGTGCTAAATTTTTAGATAACAATGTTGTTGTTTTTTCCCAAGATGGCTTTAAAATGTGCTCTGCAAAAACATCTGACAAAATGAGACGTACTGTTATGGGAATACGTACAAATTCAACCAATTCTGCATGCCAATGGGAATTGGAAGCGTGTGATTTCAAATAGATGTAAAATAAACATAATTTTTCGTAAATTAAGGTTTTTTTTGCTAAATATGATTGTTCTTCTTCTATGTGTTTATGTATTTGAATTAAAACAAAACAATGTAATAATGCTATTAGCAGTTTATGTAAAATAAAATATAAAAAAACGAAAAAGCACCAATCTAATTTAGATTTAGTTAATGTAGAACTGGGAACTGTTTCTCAAAACTACAAGTTACAAACCCACAAGTCAAGTACAATTGGAACAAAAGCAAAACTTGTAAAAACATTCAGTAAACATTAATGATTTCGAAAACTAAAATAACATTCATAGGAACATTATCCACTGCTCGGACAAGGGTACGCTTTAGAGATTCCAAATTTGGAGGGAACAAGATGATAGACTAGCAGCAGACGTCGTTCCAAGAGTAACACAGCGTTTACATTTGTCAGTACTGGAAAGACAGTACGCATATACAAATTAGTTGGCAAAACAATGCAAAAACAAAATAGCTGTAAAAGTGTTTATGTATTAGTGAAAAAGTTTGAATGAATTGCTACTGTCTTGCCAGTACTGGCAAATGTAAACGCCATGTTACTGTTCGTCGAATCGACGAAGCTCATTTACATAATCATATAACTTTTTTATGTGTATTCAAATTACGTTTTTTTTCAACAACGTTAGCTGATGAAAGCTTTAAAATAACAATTAATATGACGACACAAAAAAAGAGCTCAAATTCGTGTTAAATTTTGACAGAGAGGAAGAACTTTTATTTTAATGCTTTATTTTATCTTTTTTTTTTTTAATAAAATGCTTAACTTAAAATTTTTTTTTTGTAGATTTTTAAAATCGTTCCACTAGAATTTTTTTAAATAGTTCGTCAATTCGACAAGGAGTTACCCTTATGCTCTGAAATGAAGAGTAACCTTTAAGGGTTAAAAACCATAAGGCAAAAACCATTTTGGTTTATTTTATTATTGAATAAAAATGATTTTTTTTCACTGATTTTTTTTTTTGTTTAAACTTTTTTGGTATCTTATCTCGACTTAAGATGTTTTGTCAAAATGCCACAGATAAAATTGTGGTTCAAAAAAAAAAAATCCTTTAATTTTATTTTAACTAGCGATAAGCCTTCTGATAGATAGGCCCGATCTGAATCCCTTGGACTATTAATTGTTTCGGTATCTGCACTAAGCGTTAATAAAATTTGGAATCCTTAAGCCGTGTCCTTAACAGACCAGGGCACATTTTGAATAATACTTTTTTTAATACATTTCTAAATACATGATAAATAAAATACAAAAAAAAACTTTTCATAAGGATCGTATCACATAAAAACCGTGTACCAGATCTTATGACAGTACTTCAAAATTTTCTTAAATTTAGAAACAATATCCATGCGCGCGCCAATATTTCAAAACAATTGAATATAGAAAGAAAGAAGCTCGTACACTCACAATATTATTACAGTAACGGACTGTAGTTTATTTAAGAAATATTCCGTTCAGTAATTTTTAAATAAATAAACATTTAAAATTCCAAGCAAATTTATTTTTAACTGATTCTAGCAGTTATTCAAAAAACTAAGTGCATATTAATACGGATTTTCAGTTGCAGTTAATATTGTCCGTTGATTGAGTTAAATTCTTCTTTATGTTAAAGTAAATAAAAATGTAATTTAAAGCAACGAAAAGTTCATTTAATTTTTACTGTCAAAAATTCAACCGCGAATTCCGTAAAAATAAATCAATATTCAGTTATCTTATATAAATTAATTGTCAAAAAATTAACTACATATTCCGTAAAAACAAATAAATATGCAGTTATTTTATAAAATTTAACTGTCAAAAATTCAACACCATATTCAGTAAAAACAATTAAATATTCAGTTATTTTATATAATTTTACTACCAAAAATTAATTTTTTACTTATCTATAAAAAATGAATTGCTTGTTTTGTGTAAGCAATTCCCATTTTCTATTTGTTAAAATAATTTAGTTAAATACATCAAATTTTAAAAGTAAAATAATTGCGAAGCCATATCGGTCATGCTGCTGGTGTCTTATAATTGAGAGTTCTTCTGTAAACAACGTGGTCAGTACAACAAAAGTAAAACAAACGTGTGTAACTGGGTAAGTAAATAAAAATATTCTCCCTCTCTCGCTTATAAGAAAAACAAGCGGACAGGTGGTATTTTTTAGAAATTCGGCTCTTTTGTGGAGTAAACGAAAATTTAATAAAATAACTGAATATTTAATTGTTTTTACTGAATATGGGGTCAATTTTTTGACAGTAAAATTTTAATAAATAACTGAATATTTATTCGATTTTACGGAATATGGTGTTGAATTTTTGACAGTAAAATTTTACAAATTAACTGAATATTTATTCGATTTTACGGAATATGGTGTTGAATTTTTGACAGTAAAAATTAAATGAACTTTTTGTTAAAAATAAATGAAAAATAGGTAGACCGGTTTTTAATTGAACTTTTATTTATTTTATATTACAAAATTAGTTAATTTTTCGTACAGAATATTGTGAGTGTATTATTTGCAAGGAATAATCTCTCGTGAGTTAAACCGTATCAAAAAGGGGTCCAAAAATGCTATTTTCAAGAATAAAAAGTTCGGTAAATTTTTTTGCCCAATGAATGGCTAAATATATCCATCCATCTTACCACAGACTCGAGATAGCGAGATGCTTATGTGAGTTTTTTGATGCTTTTTAATTCGATTTTAATGAAAATTTAAATAACTTAACCATTCTTGTCCAATTTTCATTTCCAATACGTCGTTAGATAGGTGTTGACCACCGCTTGAGAAGTTAATAAAAATTAACTCTTAATTGCCTATCTTACTTTTTATAACATTCATTTTTACATCACTAAAAACCGATTTTATTACCACAAAAAGAATATATTTTTCAGGAAACACGTTTTTAAGGCTCAGTTAGCCGGGGGTAACAGTAACTTAACCTAACCGTAAAAAAGTAAGACCAATCTATTTCTTACAGATTCTTACTGCTAACTATAATCGTTATAATTGCTTTACATACAACAAAATGAAGCAGCTGTTTTACAACGTTACTGTTACTCCCGGCTTACTAAGCCTTTATTAATATATTTTGCTACTATTAAATTAACTCGTTCATGACCAACATTTTTGGTATTTTACAAACCATTTTTCTTCCAGTGTACACCATGGTATTTTTGCTCAATATATGTTGAAAAACGCAAACTCCTTTGTTTAATAAAAAATTGTGAAGACACAGCAAGTACAGATGAAATTCATAGGGATGGTATCTGTAAAGTCCAAAAGTTCTACTTTCAACATCTGGTTTTTGGGATCCCAATAATCTAAATTCTTTTTATTAACATAGCTTAAATAGTTGAATCATGTTACTTCGATTATCATTTCTTTGCGTACAGAATTAACAGTCAAACTAAAGTGTTTAACTTGTAAACTTAAAAAAAAAAAATAAAACTAAAAGATATTTCTTATACAGTTACTTCAGCTTATGGAGACGAATTTGTAATACGGAACTGTTAATAATCTTTAATGCAATACGTATTGTGTAGTGTAATAATACATATGGGGGATTTCATGTCAAGTGACCCAATTTTGAAATCGATGTCTTCCGATTTGGATGAAATTTGCACCAAGGTTAGTCCTATTGGATAGTAGTTTAGACACAAATTTTCAACAAGATCGGTCTAAAAGTTTCTGAGATAGTGGGGGTCAAAATTTGACATTTTGGCCATACAGGTGTTCTTTCTTATCCATGTAACTTATTACCTATTGGTGTTAGCAAAATTTGTCCCAAGTAGCTTCGATAGCTATTTGATCCATCTTTTGAAAAAATTTTTTTTTGTTTTTTTTAAAAATTTTTTTTAATTTTTTTTTTAAATTTAAAACTTTTTTTTATTTTTTTTTAGCGGGAATGTTTTTTTTTTTTTTTTTTTTGTTTAAAAGAAAGCTTATGTCTTTTCCTTTAAGGTAGTTTTGGTCCCTTTTTGGGATGCGAGCGGCTTATGTATAAAAAAAAATAGTTTCTAACTCTAGACAAGGGTTTTTCAATTTTTAGCATATGCAGTGTTCTTTCTCATCCATTTAACTTATTACCTATTAGTGTTAGCAGAATTTGTCCCAAGTAGCTTCGATAGCTATTTGATCAATATTCTGAAAATTTTTTTTTTTGTTTTTTTAAAACTTTTTTTTTAAATTTAAAATTTTTTTTTTATATGTAAATTTTTTTTTTTATATTTTTTTTTATCCGGAATGTTTTTTTTTTTTTTTTATTTTGTTCAAAAGAAAGCTTATGTCTTACCCTTTAAGGTAGTTTTGGTCGCTTTTTGGGATGCAAGTGGCTTATGTATAAAAAAAATTATTTCTAACGTTTGCAAAGAAACTAGACAAATTAACCTTTCCGACGGTATGTTACAAACCCAATTATTATTTTATACCTTCGATACTATAATGCCCACAATATGTTAATCCCAGGAATAAAATCACTTTTTTCTGTAGAAATGTTGACAAATAATTCTTTTTTTAATTTTTCCTACATAAATTTTATTAAATTATTTATCTTTATCTTTTTATTATTATTATTAGAAATTATTATTATTATAATTATATATTAATTTAATTATTATTACAAATTAATAAAAAGAATTTAATTTGTCAACATTTCTACAGAAAAAAAGTGATTTTATTCCTGGGATTAACATATTGTGGGCATTATAGTATCGAAGGTATAAAATAATAATTGGGTTTGTAACATACCGTCGGAAAGGTTAATTTGTCTAGTTTCTTTGCAAACGTTTTATTTTTAAGGCTTTAGAAACACTTAAACACAAATAGGAAAAAATTCAAAATAGTGCATATGCTAAAAATTTAAAAACACTCGTCTAGAGTTAGAAATAATTTTTTTTATACATAAGCCACTCGCATCCCAAAAAGCGACCAAAACTACCTTAAAGGGTAAGACATAAGCTTTCTTTTTAACAAAAAAAAAAAAAAAAACATTCCGGATAAAAAAAAAATATAAAAAAAAAATATAAAAAAAAAAATTTACATTTAAAACAAAAATTTTAAATTTAAAAAAAAAAGTTTTAAAAAAACAAAAAAAAAATTTTCAGAATATTGATCAAATAGCTATCGAAGCTACTTGGGACAAATTCTGCTAACACTAATAGGTAATAAGTTAAATGGATGAGAAAGAACACTGCATATGCTAAAAATTGAAAAACCCTTGTCTAGAGTTAGAAACTATTTTTTTTTATACATAAGCCGCTCGCATCCCAAAAAGGGACCAAAACTACCTTAAAGGAAAAGACATAAGCTTTCTTTTGAACAAAAAAAAAAAAAAAAAAACATTCCCGCTAAAAAAAAAAATAAAAAAAAGTTTTAAATTTAAAAAAAAAAAATAAAAAAAATTTTTAAAAAAAACAAAAAAAATTTTTTTCAAAAGATGGATCAAATAGCTATCGAAGCTACTTGGGACAAATTTTGCTAACACCAATAGGTAATAAGTTACATGGATAAGAAAGAACACCTGTATGGCCAAAATGTCAAATTTTGACCCCCACTAACTCAGAAACTTTTAGACCGATCTTGTTGAAAATTTGTGTCTAAACTACTATCCAATAGGACTAACCTTGGTGCAAATTTCATCCAAATCGGAAGACATCGATTTCAAAATTGGGTCACTTGACATGAAATCCCCCATATTTATCTTTTACATTTAGCTCAAAATGTAGGCATTAACAAATTTGTAAATATTTAAAAATAAACTTCCTTTAAAATGTAATACTTATATACTTATACATATGTATGTATGTGTTTGTATAAAAATAAATAATGTGTAAACGATGCATAATGACAAAAATGGAGTAAATGGGAATTATTTTGATCTTCTATTTAAAAAAATCGGGAAAATAGTTTATGCAAACGTTTGAAAAAATATATTGATTAACTCAATTAAATCTTTTGTTATGAACACCAATAATGTGTTAATTCAGTTGCATCTTTCATATATTCGGATATAAGCATACTTTTGCTTTCGAAAAACCATACTAACAACCAACAATATCTGTGGTTATAACTGGTAGTGTACTAAAATTCAAATGTTGCTATCAAAAATATTATGCTAAGCAACGAAATTTTTAGTTATTGTAATCGAATTGTGTGATAGTACATGATAGCAACCGACAAAATTCGATTGGCGACAAATTCGGTTGTGATCATGAATCGGGTTTCTCTGTGTAGTTTCGGGCTATCAAAAATAAAAGTTACAATAGCGATGGAAAAGTCATCAAATTTTGCTGGAATTGTTATACACTACACTACAGCTTCTATATAACAGCCGTTTTTTCGGAGGGAGTTCCGGGAAAAAACTCGGGCCACTATGGCTTTCCCTCAACAATAAATTTCAGTGTATTTATCAAATATGAAAATTTGGGAATTTAACACGTCATACAGAAATCGTATTAACTATGGCACAAAACAAAATATTGGTTTCGTGATAATAGTATAATTTCTTAGCTGAAAATAATAAATCAATATTTAATTGCTTAGTTTCTTTAGTCAAGTATAAATATTTAAAACACATATAATTTTTACTAGATCGTAATACCTTACATTTAGCTACCTAATTTTCTTGTTTTTAAATTTAATTCCTTTGACTCATTAATATCATTAACGCAACACAAAGGAATTTAATGCATAATTGCAAACAAAA
This sequence comes from Pollenia griseotomentosa, assembly GCA_963931875.1. Lineage (NCBI taxonomy): Eukaryota > Metazoa > Arthropoda > Insecta > Diptera > Polleniidae > Pollenia > Pollenia griseotomentosa. Next base: position 190,155,738 of record OZ007561.1, read on the forward strand.
ATGAGCGAACAAAAACGAAAAAAAAAAAAATCCAAAATTGTTTGCTTAACTTGTTGCATTCATTATAAAAAATACGTTAAACATCAAGTCATTAAATAAACAGAATAGAACCAACAAACATGAATGAATGGAATTTAATATATATATATTAGGGCTGTAACTTTTTCACACTTTTTGCAAATACCAAAAACGGCATAGTATAGTCGAATATTAAAAGTTATTAATAAAATATATGATAATTTTTTCGGATTGTTAAAAAGTTCACGCAGGGATCGGGTTGAAGTTTGAAAACAACCATTTTTATCTCACGGAAATTTTAAAAAATATACACCTGATACGATTTCTGTTTGACGTGCTAAATTCCCAATTTTACATATTTGATAAATACACTGAATTATGAATATATTCCGTTATTCCTCATATTTGTGTATATTCCTATACGTATCACTTAAATGCTATTTTGGAATTTATCCACTGCTTTAGATTTAAAAATGTTCCTACGGTTAACAATTCATCGCGGTTCAAAATTTCTTGGAAGGTTTAAGTAATTTGCTTTCCTGCGTGAGATTTTTTTCGCTAAACGACAGGAGACAGGTGTTTTCATTACTTAAACATTCTTGGCCACTATGCCAAAAATTTGGTTATAGCCCTAATATATATATGAACATACATATCAAAAAAAAAGAAAAAATAAACAAAAATGACTCAATGAATGAGTGAAAACATGCATATAGTTTGTATACCACATGTAAACAAATGTATACTACATATAAACACACATACAGATACAATTACACAAGCATATATAGATACTTTAATCCATATAAATAGTATATAAGCGCATGATTATTCATTTCAAATATATATTCATTCAAATATATAGAAACTATAATGTCTTCTTATTATATGAACAATTTGTTTGCCATGTCTGGTGTTTATAATTTACGCTAGGCAGACATTTACACAGGCATTTATACATTCATGCATTTAAAATGCCCAGTGCATACAGCAGGGCAAAGAATTACTTAGAGGAAAAGGAAATAGTCGAAAAAAAGCTTAAGCTACAGAAAGTCTTTGTGTATATGTTGGATTGCTTATGCTCTATATATATGTGAATGCAACTTAAGTGTATGTGTGTAAGTATTTGATTTTTCTCTCTATTTTATTCTTTTGTTAATTTTGGTTTTTTTATTTCTCCTTAACATATTTTAAATTACTTTTTTAATGTTATTATTTTAAGTTTAGCGTTCATTAAGGTTGATACTTGAAGGAATGAGAAAAATATGAGTAATAAGAGAAAATGATAAAACACAAAGGAACAAATAAAGCTGAAAAGCTTTACTGTCAGTTCTATGCCTACTTTAAATTCGGAACTCTGATACATGGTAAAAAAATATACACTTAAACAAATACAGTTGTGGGTATATGAAAAACAAAGTTAAAACTAAACTATAAAGCAGCCCATACACGTTTCATTTCAATTGTTAACTGAGTCGGTTGTTGTCCAAATCAAAGCATGTATGGCTTTGTCAATTGATTAGTTTGACAGTTGTCGAGTTGGTTGAAAAATAAAATCAAAAGAGTTTGATAAATTTTAAAATTAATTTAAAATCTTTCAATTCAGTTGATGAAGTGTGTGGCTAAACATCAATTCAGTTGAAAGACTCGGTTGACAATTAAAAAGAAGCATGTATGGGGCGCATAAGGGTGCTAATAGTTTTTATATTTGGCATATAGCTAAATTACTAATATGTGGAATCAAGTAGAAAAGTGTTGACAAGTAAAACGGATTTCCTACTCTTAAGGTGTTTACAATATTGATCGTAGACCCAATAGAGTATATACATATTTGGGATCCAAATATGTAGCTAAGCTGAGAAGCCATATCCGTCTGTTTTTTATATGATTTTATAAAGACCCCAGATAAGATTGGAACTATGTGGTTACATCTAATCCGAAATAGGTTGTTATTAAATTCCAGCCATTTCGGTTTACAAACGACTACTATTGGAGCAAAAAAACCACGGCTTCCTCTAAGTTGTAAACCATAAATCTTTAATCGTATCTCATAAACCATCACATTTTGACGACTTCTTATAATTTATGGTCTTCATTTTTAACTTTCACTTCTAATAAAAATTAGCAAAATCGTTCACTTGCCAATATTTTCTTAAGGTATCAAAATTTTGTCAATATGACTAAATTTGGTTATAGTAAGTACTTTTTTTAATTTGATTAAATTTTTTTAATTTGTATTATAATCAACATTTTTTATTTTTCGAATTTATTCTACCAGCTAAATTTCAGTTATGTATTTTATAAAGCTTTTTGTAATAGTTCTATTCCTTACATTTCTAGGAATGACTTTTATACACTACCAGACTATTATATAGTATTATATAAAAAAAAGTAACCTACGAAAGGAAATAATTCCCAGTTTCTATTTTTTTAATTTGTTAAATTTTTGTAAATATATGTAAATTTGCTAATTAAAGTAAAGAAAGCGAACTGACACCGAAGTAGTCCCGTGATAGGTCTTTGGTGGTAGAGACCGGTTCTAGTTCTAACACTTTATATAAATAAGACCTATCACTTTTACATGGAGTTGTCATTGGAGGGGGTCAATTGACACCATTTGACCAGTCACAGGTCTATTCTCCATGAACGTACTTAGTGTCAGTTACTAAAATGTAATATTATTCAAAACAAGTCCAAGAATTAAATTCAAGAACCAAATTTTAGGAAGTACCCTAAAAGTGTGTCACAGCACCGGTGAAGACTGTGCTGAAATTCATTACTTTTTCTACTTTTTTGTTCTTCATAAACCAGTTAAGGGATTGGTTCTTCTTTCAGTGGTCATGAGTCTTTTCTTTTTGTACTTGTTCTATTTTCACAAATTCCAGGACTAGTCTGTTGGACCAATTGACACAAATTTCCCGCAGGGATTGACAAATTTTTTCTAATAAACCTAAATTCGACCAAATTTTGTTTTAATGGCGAAAATTTTTTGATTTGCTTAGTTTTGTTAATTGGACAAAATTTAGTTTATGTAATTAAATTATGCTTATATCAGTAGATTTTGTTATTTTAAGTAATTTTTGCCAAGTTGACTTTATTCGTACAAATTTTGCTTATATAACTAAATTTTGTAAACTTTACCAAATATTGTAATGTACACGATTTTTTTGTTAATTGATGCACATTTAGCTTATTTAAGTAAATTTTGTTGTAGAAAGTTTTGCTTGACTCAATATGAAAACCTTCACACACATCTGTAAACACCATAGTGAGAATATTAAACTCATTCGTGGAACCCACCCTGTTTAACGTAGCAGGTAAAGACAAGACGCAGTACAGGTATCTATCAACAATTTTAAACTCCAGCTTATGGCAAGAAGGATGACCGGCACAAACATGGCGACGAAAAGTTAAGAAAGAAGCTGCCACGTAAGGCCAAAGTTGGGATAAGCTCAAAGTGCTGGGATCAAAATGGAAACAATTGGTTATGGGTTATGGGTCTTATAAGATCTTAAGGAAACAAAATATGTTGCTATTCGCTTTCCAGCTGGCACTTTTAAGAAATAAACAAGTTAGAGTGCTATGTTCGGCTGTGCGGAATCTTTGATACCCTCCACCGGCAGTTCGAACATTTCAGGAGTGGGATCTATATGATATCAATTAACTATTAATTTGTCTTTATAACAGACGTCAGCAATAAACTTGGTTGGCGTTTAGTCCTGTCTTAAATTATTGACCGACAATCAGAAAGTCGTATTCTTTTTTTTTTAACCAATTTTAACTATCTTCAGTAAAATATCATGATTCGTAACAGATTAAGCCGAACTTATATTGGAGCCATGGTAAGTTACGGACCTATTATCCCAAAATTCTGCACGTTGATTTCTGGTATTGAAAAACATAAATATGAGTAAATTTCAATACAGCGGTGAAATTAGTTTTAGCGTTTACAGTGAATATCAGAAGGCTGCCAAAAATGGGATCTAAGGTAAATTATGGACCGTTTATCACTAAATCGCATGACATTTTTTCTAGCCATATAAATCTAAGTTGTTAGAAATTTTACCGCAATATCTATGATACGCAGTGTTGCCACCAACGAAATGGTAAATTACACATGGACCATGCCAAAATTACACATGAAAATACGAATTACACATGCTATCTTTTTACGCATGTCACAGAATCAAATTTTGATCAAAAGTGGAATAAAAACCATATTTGGCTTCTTCAGAAAACGTAAACCAATTTTAATTTCTGTTTGCAAACAAATAAACAAATTTCGTCACCTAAAATGCAAAAGGGCTTAACAACTCTTTTTATTTTTTTACAGCAGAAGCAAAAAACTTTACAAAATCAATAACAACAAGGTGAAATTTGCGTTTGAATTTCTTTAATAAAGTCGCAATTTTTGATCTAAAATTGTTTGTGAACATAAAGTTAATTAAAATGAACAAAACTCAATCAAAAACCATTATTTCGAATTTTGTTTTGTTGTTAAGCCCTTTTGCATTTAAGGTGACGATATGTTACTTGCATTTCATTTGGGTATGATAAAGGATCTAATGCATCCCTTAAATAGCGTCGACGCAATTTTTCAACGGAATGTTAATTCAGTTCCTCTATCGCTGCAGCATTTGATACGCCGGACATTTTTATATTTTTTAATTATCCAACACAAAAATGTTTTTCAAATGTCTCTTTATTAGCTTTTTGTTAACAACAATCGTATCGTTGCTATATTTAATACAAAAAAATAATATTATATAAAATATAAAAAACAAAAATATATATTTGCAAAGTAGGAAATAACTTGTCTCCAAATTTGTCTAATAATATTCTGCCTTCAAATTACTATGAAGCTAAAATTTTTCAATATGTAAGAGTGCATGTTGTCGCGAAAATATTCTTGAAACTCCTTAAGTTTTATCTTCCGAGCATTACTTTTAATAAAACAAGATCTAATATTACAAAGTAAATCTTCCAAATATGTTAAAAGGTTCAGACAGGCCTTCAACGTTACCAAATGTATTTAATGGCACGAGCATTTTATCAAAATACTAACTGGCGTTTCGTCTTTTAGGAACTTAACTTCTGAATTATACTGTCCAAACACAACATTAGTTGTATCTGATGCAAATCCAACTAGATTTTCAAAAAGGAATCCCTTTTTCTATAATTGTGCTTTTGAGAAGCTCGGTAGACTACCTGGTAGCGAGCTAGTCTATCAGCGCCGAGGTTGCGGGTTCGATTCCCGCCAGAGACTCTGGTTTTTTTCCTGCAGACAAGCATAGAGCTTCGCGGGATTAGCTTAGGAAATTAAAAAAAAGAAAAAAAAAAAAACATTTCTTTTGCAGTCGATGATCCACTCTCTTTGAAATAAAAAAAGAATAATGTACCCAGGATGTTTCGTCGTTATAATAAATTGTGGCAAAAGCTATCTAAATGCCAAATGGTTAGTAGTAAATGATCCAAACATTTTTAGTTCAGCTCTTTTAACGCTTCCATTCTTTTAATTAAATTTTTAAGTTTTGCCAAGAATAATAAAACTTGTTTCTTCTTGTGAAAAAATAATAACAAAAATCAGTGCAACACAACGTTAAAATATTAAATTACACATGAATTACACATGCAGTCAATTACACATGGGCTACACATGAAAAAATATATTACACATGATATGTGTAATTACACGTGAGGTGGCAACACTGATGATACGGCTTCAGGCGTATTTCATTAATTTACCAGAGTGTGTTTTATATGGGGCCTATAGAAATTTATGGACCGATCGTTACGAAATTTATAAGTGTGATTTCCTGTCCTATAAAACTGTGACGTAGCAAATGTTATTATGATAGTATTATTAATTATGGTTTTAGGCGTACTAAACTGTTTTCCGGGAGTAGGTTTTATATGGGGCCTAGGTGAATTATAGACCGATCTTCACAAAAGTTAACAGTGTAATTATCAGTCGAATAAAACGAATTTTTGCAAATTCTTACACCATTCCGTGCATTATTCCACCATTTATGTTAGTTGTTGTAACAAATTCATCTATTTTTAAGGATGGTGGTTCCATATTTTGATTCATAGCTCTGACCCTACTAAACCGAATTTTCTGGATTTCAATCCCAAACTGCTTAGGATAACTACAAGCAATTTGACACTAAGTTTGCTTATTTCTTTTGAGTTTTTCGAAAGTGAGCGTGTTTTCAACAGACGAATTGGGCACATCGACTTGGAATTACTTAAGGAGCCAGAACATATCGCTCATTTGCTGCAAGACCGGAATAACTCAAAAAATGCAATTTTGGAGTTAGAGATGCAGAATTGTTCGCTTTGTTTTTCTTTATATTGTGTATTTAATTCATCTTTATATATTTTATACTTTCCCAGTTTGAAGAGAATGTGTCTTCTATTAAGTAGTAGTAAGTGTAAGTAGTTAGAGCAAATCAAAAACTTTAAATGCGTTTATCTCGAAATGGATTTTTTTGAGTTATGCCGGTCTTACAGCAAATGAGCGATATATACTTTATGGGGTCTTAGATGTATAATACAAAATTTTCACACGGAATGACAAACTTAGTACATATACCCTCATTCACCGCTAGTGGTGGTGGAGGGTATAAAAATAAAATATATAATTTTTAATTATGTTAACCATTTTTTCAAATGTGCCTCTATGAGTTGAATTTTAATATTAAGGGAATAAGACTATTGTTAAAAGCTTTATAAATTGAAATTTATGGCCTGTTCGTCGATATCGAATGAAGACTTCGTTCGCTTAACTTACATGTAAAACAAAAACAATATTTTATAATTTTATAGATTCGAAAAAAGGTTAATATAATTAAAAATTAAAAATTTACGATAAAGAAATAATTCCCACATTCTCTATAATTTTTTGCTATAACATTTAATAAAAATATTATTATATTGATTCAATTTTTAAATTTTTTAATACTCAATTAATAGAGGATTATAACATTTTATATTTCTAGAAATAAAATAAAATTTTGTTATTTAATTAAAAACCAAACTTTTCGCCAATTCTGGATATGTTTAGAGAATGCTATTTTATTGTTCATAACTGTTTTAAACAACTCTGAAAATTTCTTCTTGGCTTAAATTTTATAGAAAAACATTTCAACAAAAATTTCACAACACAATTCTCCAAATCCTCAAACAACTTTTTATACCAGCTTAAAATTGTTGTTTTTGCGTTTAATTTTCTTAACAAAAAAAAACTGCTGTTTTCTTTTAATAACAGTATTCAAAACCGACAGAGAAATATAAATAAAATTCTTTAAAGAGTTTTATGCAACACTTCCATTTAAAGCCTACAATTGTGTGGCAAAGAAAAACAAAACACGACATGTTTTTTAAAGACTGTTTTGTATGCACAACAACACAGTGAGCCAAGGCAGTAGCGACATAAATATATTTGTGGTTGTTTAAATATTTAAATGTTTATTTTAAGCCATTTTTGTATTGCTGTAGTGCGGTTAGGCAGCATGTTTTCCGAAATAATATTTGCTCTTTTTAATCGCTTTATTAAAGTGCATTGCATTTGAAGTAAATGCAACCTGTGGCATGGTAAATTAAGGCTTAAGGTGGTCGCTGATTGTGGGTAGAGGGAATAATGAAGCTATTCGATATAATAAATATTTGCGGCTTTCAATTTACTATTTCCTTAAAATCACTTTATTTCAGTGCCTTCGTTACCTTTTGCAATTGACCATTTTCGAAATAAGCACACAAATGGCAATGCTAATTTAATTTTAGTTACTGCTGCCTTTATTCGGTTAAAGCTTTAACGTATGTACTTTGCTTTTATGGACATATTTGGCATTGCCTTTTGTGCTGCAAAATTGAGATAGTTGAAAATGTGTGTGTCAAAGGAAATTAAAGCCAACAACAAGTCAATTTGCTAGGTCTAAATGGAATGAAATTCAGCAGAGAATAAGTTTATCGTTTCGGAGATATTAAATGATTAGGAAATAGGAGGGGTGAAAAAAATTTGATTCTAAGAGATTTTGTGTGTAACTGACTTAATCTGCGAAAAAAAACCATTGTGAAAATAAGCATGACTTATTGTAAAAAATGCATTACTCTTTGTTGTAGTTTTGTGATTTTTTGTAACAAAATATGTGACTTTTTATCGAAAATTGTGTGCTGTTTTGCGAAAATGTATGTGAATTTTTCGAAAAAAAATTATACAGTAAGGGCTTTTGAGTAAAAAAATGTAACAGACTTAATTTATGAAAAGAACCATTGTGAAAGTAAGCATGACTTTTTGTAAAAAATGCGTTACTCTTTGTGGTAGTTTCGTGATTTTTTGTAACAAAATATGTGACTTTTTATGGAAAATTATGTGCTAACTTGCGAAAAAGAATGTGACTTTTTTGAAAAAAAAAAATTTAAAAAAATAGCTTTTGAGTAAACAACTTTAACTTACTTAAGTTGTAAAAAAATACCCTTAGTGAAAATAAGCCTCAATTTTTGGTAAAAAAAGAAGTAAAAATTAAAAATGTGAATTTTTATGCAAAATTGTGTGCTGTCTTGTAAAAAAAATGTTGCGAATTTTTGGGAAAATGGTATGTGACTTTTTTGAAAAAAGTGTGTGACTTTTTGTGAATATGTGTGTCTTTTTCGTAAAAGAGTATTTGGTTTCTTGTGAATAATTAAATTAATTTTTGCTGAATACTTTGCGATGCTTTGTAGAAAAAAGTGTTTGGATTTTTGTAATAAAAAATCGTGTGGCCATTTTTGAGAAATATTTATATGCGACTTTTTGTAAAAACGTGTGTCTTTCTGCGTATGCGCTTTCTTGTAAGAATAGTGAGTGTATTTTTTGTGAAAAAGTATGTGACTTTTTTTTAAATATTTTTGTGAAAACTTTATGTTCTTTCTTGTAACAAAACTGAGTGTCTTTTTGTAAAATAGTGTGTGCCTTTTGTTTAAAAAGTGTGTGACTTTTTAAATATAAATGTGTGTGATTTTGCGAAATTTGTAATTTTCTTTCTTGTAAGAAAAGAAAGTTTCAAAAAAGTGTGTTATTTTTTGTGAAACAGGTGTGTGATATTTAAAAAAAAAATATATGAGCATGTTTCTGAATATGGTGTGTGTTTTTTTTCAAGTGAATGCCTTTTGGAAATATTTGGAATTATATAATAATAATAAAAAAGTGTTACATTTTTTCAAAAAAGTGTGTAATTTTTTTTAAACAAGTTTGTGTGGCCTTTTAATGAGAAAAGTTTATTGTGTATTGGTTAGATAAAATTGTGATGTTTTGATGAAATATCGTCAGCTAGTTATTAGTTTGACCTACCGACCATTTTTTAAGAAATTAAGTTAGGTTTATTTTGAATGCGCCCTTTCTGAGGCATAAGCGCCAAGCCAATAATGAGCTGACGATATTACATATGGGCATTTCCTGGGGTCCCGAACGTACGTTCGTACGCTTTTGATGTACAAATAATATAGAAAACAAAACTTTTCCTAGCTTTTTTTTTTGCGATTCGATAGCATTTGGGAGCTGTATGTTTAGTGCAAAAGATGAGTTTCATCGAGTTTAAGTTTTCATAATAATAGTTATTAACATGTGGTCGCGAACGTACGCAAAATAGAAGTCAACTTTGGCTGACAGCAGTTAAATGTAAAAATCTGCGTAATGAAACGGAATATTCAAAAGTGATTAATTTATTTTAAAAGTGTATTAATGTAGGTCTCCATGCAGTATTTACCAAAAAAAATATCTCTTTTGGTTTTTGTTTAATTGGCTTAAGTACCGGTCGCGAACGTACGGGTCGCGAACGTACGATTTTTCCATATGTTTTTTTATTATTATCACATTGCAGTTTCCCATTAATGTCTTCAAATTTCCTTAACAAACAACTAAATACTCAATTTACAATTGATTGTAATGAAAAGATTATGAAGAAAGAGTGTAAACATAACATATTTTTGCATGTAAAATAAGTATATAAAAATGTCTTTAAAAGTAGAAAATATAAGAAAATGTAAAATTTTCCAGTTATCAGCGCAATCTTCTCAAGTAAAACAGTTGAGACATGCTATGAAACCATTCTTTTATAACAACATAGACTTTTTTAATAATAATAAACAATAAAAGACGATGATTATCAACATTCTATTTTTTCATCCTGGTAGACCATTCTGGGGAAATGCCCATATGCATGATTGCCTGTACACATTGTGTATGATTTTCTGTGTGAAAAAATTTCCATTTTGTGAAAAGGTGTGTATTATTTGTAAAAAATATTATTTGTAAGATGAGTTGAATTTTTCTTGTGAATAAGTGAATTTTTCGTAAAACAGTGTGAATTTTTTTTTAAAAGTTCATTCTTTCACTAAAATTTATAACTTCTTGTAAAAAAACTTACTTTTGAATTTTATTTTGAAATTATGTTTTGTGTAAAATTTAAATTTTTTTTTGTAAAAATCGTCTTTTTTGAAAAATTTATCCATTTCTAAAAATTTGATTTTTGCGATGAAGTAAGTTTTTGTTAACAAAAACTATTTTTTCACAAAACGAGTGATTTTTTTCCTAAAAATGTACCTTTTTATTAAAAATTTTGACTCTTTGTTAAAATTGCGATTTTTCTTAAAAAAGTAAGAATTTTATGAAACAAAGTTTTTCCAAAAATTACAATTTAAGTGACAAACATAATGTTAGGCCGTTATAAATAATTTGTGACAACCCTCGTATTTCAGTAGTGCTGAGTTTTTCAAAACTCAAATCCAATCCAATCCAAACAAGAGGCAAGTTGAACTATTCTAACTATCAATGTAAGTTGCTAAGTTTGTAAAACTGGTTTGAGATGCTGTCAAGTGTTCAGGGAATTTTAGAGCTACAAGTCTAGAATTAATTTCAGACTATTTTAGGAGTACCAAAAACTTTGCCTTTAAGACAGTTTTGGTAAACACGTAACTGAATAGATAATGATGTTGGCCAACTGTGGATTTCAGAAGAAAAGAAAAATATATATTTCTATTGTTACGTGTGTACGCAAGTGTTTAAGTGCATGTGTCAGTATAAATCTGAAATCGTTTTGCTGTTTGTATATTGAGTATAAAAGTGGTACTGAAATTACAAGTTTGTGGCTTTTAGCTCTGTTAAAGGCACGTCAACAATGTTATAATTGTAACAACTTCTATATGGAAGTGTATGTGTGTATTCATCTATAGATGTTTGTGTGTGTAAAAATATGTTTATTTGTTTGTATATGTGTGTATTTGTAGATATATATTTATATGTAATTGCATTTGAATGTGTTGCCACATGCTGTTTGTGCTTGTTGAAATATATTGTTGATCTCTGTGGCTTTATAAGGTTGGTTTTGGTTTTCATGTTGCTGTCGTTATTATTGCTGTTGCTATTGCTGCAGTTGTTGTTATTGTTGTTTTCAGCTTATTTTGCATTGCTCCAAAAATGTTAGTGATAATAATGATGTAACTGCCAGCAGTAGTATCGTGTTTTGTTTAGTGCTTCTGCCTATCAATGCAACAAATATTATGGGAAAACAAAAGTAGCCTACTTTTGTATACACAATTGTTGCTTGCTGTTCTTTTACAGTTCTCCGCAATTCCACTACTTAACTAAAATTTTATTTTTTTTTATTATTATGTACTTGGTTTTTGTGGATTGTAGTCTTTGGAATGCAGCCGCCAGTTGAGTTTTATTGCGAATGAATCGAGTGCCAAGTTTTTAATTACATACAGTGGGAAGGAAAATTAATGACATTGACATTTCAAACAAACTATTTAAAACTGATTTTATGTTTGTTTTTTTTTTTTTTTGTAGCTAAAGAACTTTTTCTTAAGAATACCAACAAACTTAAGAAAAATCACTGGAAATATTCAGTTTTCAAAAACTCTTCTTAATTTTACAGCCCACTGTATACTCTGGGTCAAATGTGTGGTTTAAGGTTCTATTTAATATTATCTTTAAATTGTGGGCATTTGAGTAGATAAATTGGTTTTCCCCAAAACATATAAAACTCCAACAACAATGTTGCGACTTTGTTATCACAAAGGATTTTTTAATTGCCTATGAAGTACTTTTTTATTATTATTTGAAATTGCAATGCAAATTTGTAGCGACTGGGACAATGACTAACATTTAAAACAATTTTAGACTGAATTTGAAACAATTGTGTTTTTTTCTAGGGAAAGTCACCAAATTAAAATGCAATTAATAAATTTAGCAATACAAGGGAAAAATAAAAATCAATAAAAATAAACTGATGATAAAAGAGAATTATTATTATTTGAAAAACTGTTTAAATAAGTATTATTATTATTTTGCTTAAAGTCTGGCTTTTTGTGGTAAAGTTTGGCTTTTTGTAAAAGAAATACTTTTTTTGTGTACAATAAAATAGGGAAAGTCACCAAATTAAAATGCAATTAATAAATTTAGCAATACAAGGGAAAAATAAAAATCAATAAAAATAAACTGATGATAAAAGAGAATTATTATTATTTGAAAAACTGTTTAAATAAGTATTATTATTATTTTGCTTAAAGTCTGGCTTTTTGTGGTAAAGTTTGGCTTTTTGTAAAAGAAATACTTTTTTTGTGTACAATAAAATAAGACTTTTTTAGGAAAACAAGCTACCGTTCAAAAGTTCAAAAATATGAGTTTTAGTGCCAAAAAAGTGTCAGAAAATCTGATATCTTTTGTAAAAAATACTAAAAAAAGGGTGACATTTTATAAAAAATTGGATTTTTCTTTTAGAAATATTATATTTTTTTGGTATAAAATCACCTTTTGTGCAAAACGAGATTTTTCGTTTAGAAAGTGACCTTTTGTGTTGATAGTTAATTTATGTATTAAAAATCCCTTTTTGTGTAAAGTGTTGTAAACAAAAGTTTATTTTCCTGTAAAAATTGGTTTTATCGTTAAAAATATCCGTTCTGTGTAAAACGTGACTTTCTGTCTTTGTAATTGCTTTGTGCTGTAAAAAGGGAATATTGTTCTGTAAATGGTTTTTGTGGAGTTAAAAAATATTTGGTTTTTTTTTGCTATAAAGGTTAATTAAGTTTATAGAAAGTTACTTTTTGCTATATAGAGGAATTTCTGAAACTTTGTGAAAACATTTGTGTACACAATCACTATTTTGTAAAAATTCTGACATATGAGAAGATACTTAAAAAAAACTTTAATGGGAATCGTTTTTGAAAAAAATACTTTTAAATAAATAAGAGTTCTTTGGAATTGAATTTAAACAAAAACGATTTAAAGTAGAATTTTAAAAATAATTAGTATTGTGGTTATTTTGTTGAACTGTTTATGGTCCCTAGTCCAAATTTTGATATTTTAATTGGGCTAAAGTTCATCAAATTAAATTTTCATTTAATTATTTTTATGAAGAAAGGAATCTTTCGTATATTTTTAATTTTGTTTCTATATTTTTTTGTTATTTAAAATACAAAAAAAAAAAAAATTATTATGGACAACCCATATCTTGTGATTTATGATTAGAACATTTAACTTTTGAACATAAAGAGCAAAGACAAATTATATAAATATTTTACAAAATACAAATAAAAAAAGCATTGGTACCTGTTTTTATATACATTCATAATTAACAAAGGCACATAAAATATCCCAGGCATATTTAGAATAAATCGAAAAATTTTAAAATCAGTAGAAAAACATGATTATTTAGAACATTAATTTATTTGGAAAAACAATAATAAATCATTTTGATTAAAAAAAAAAAAAAACTGTGCAAATCAACATTGCTAGTAAACAATAATAAAATAAACCTGTGACTTTCTGATTTTTTATTTTAAATCAGGCTCAAGTTCAACAAATTAAATTTTCAACATGGAATGAATTAAATTTCCCACGTTATCTTCATTACTTTTCAGCATTACCCTTTTCGCCACTGCGAAGGCTGTCAGTTTATAGTCAATAATTTTAATGGTACATTGGTGGATCAAAACTTTTCATTTAAATAATTTAATGAAAATTTGATGAACTTGAGCCTGATTTAAAAAATACAATATTGGATTAAAGGCCATAAACACTCATATTTATTAAATAATTCTCGTGTCCTTTTTACAAAGGATTTCTAGGTCTAAAGCTTCGTACAGACGGTGGTCAGATCTTACAATGTTGTCATTAAAATTGACTAAAAATGTCTTGCAACTGTGTGAACATTGTACGCTATTTTCATTTGGCAGATGTGTTAAATTAATGCATTTGACAATGGCACCATTGTCAAAAAAATGACAACATTGTAAGATCTGACCATCGTCTGTACGAAGCCTAAGATTATACATACACGCAGAAAAAAAAACATGTTTAAATATGGTCCCCTCCAACAAAACTATTGTTAAAGAAAATTTTAAACCTATTATGTTTAATATAACCATATTATTATCACCTACAACCATATTATGGTTGAATTAGTACTCCCTCAAGAAGCCACAACCATATAATGGTTGCCTCCAAACATGTTATGGTTAAATATGACAATAATTTGTTTTAAAATTAACAATAGTATTTTCCTTTTTTCCAAGAGCAACACGCTATGGTTGAAAATCAACCATGCTATTATTAGTGTTAAACATGTTTTTGTTACTTTTAATTATAACATGTTCGGAGGCAACCATAATATGGTTGGGGCTACTTGATGGAGGACTTATTCAACCATAATATGGTTGTTGGTAACAATAATATGGTTAAATGAAACGTAATAAAAATAGTTTTGTTGCAGGTGACCATACTTTAACATTTTTTTCTCTGGGCGTATATACATTAAAATCGAACACAATTTCGAGATTTATAGAACTATTTATATTTAAGTTCGAAAATATTGAAAAACTGTTCGAGGTTACAGAAATCATCTAGAATTACAATTATAGTCATTACCATTTTTATAGCAATGAAATATAGGCTGACTTCCAAAACGTACTAATACAAAGTTCGTACACAATTTTAGTACTGTATTTTAACAATGTACATGTACAAAGTACCGAAACAATGCAACTATGTGTTTTGTTTATTAAAACGTTTTGAAATGTAAGTGATGCAATGCATAATACTTTTTAAATAAATCTGTAATGCTTGCAAATTAAATGCTAAATGTCACAAAGCATCAACTTTAAAACCGATGCTCTGATTGCTTTTTTGATGCGTTACTAATACTTAGCAGTGACGTTTTGGAAGTGTTTGCATTGAATATATATTGTACTGCCGCGATATAAAACATTATACTTTGTTCTAATACAAAACAATTGACGTTTTGGAAGTCAGCCATACTTTTCTCTACAATTGTGGTATTTGCCTTTAAACAAAGAAACTTTTTTATTCAAGAAACAAATGGTAGAACACGTTTAAATAAATTACTTATTACTGTTTTAATAGCTTAACAAATGCTTTGAAACAAAAATATAAATATATTTTCTTAAAACAAAAAGAACGACAAAGTTAAAACGGTTTTTTGGGCACAAAGTCTTTTCAATAAAAATTTTTCCGCATATATTGTTGTCTTTATTAATGCTGTTATTTTTATTAAAACTTGCAAAAGGAAGCAGATAAGGCGGCTCAAGAAGGAACCCAAGTGCTGCTCTTAAGAGTGCTAAAGTGCACTTCAATACAGGTAGAAGAAAAAAAGCGAATTACAAATAAAATCATATACACACAATCAAATGAAAAAGTTAAGGCCACGGAAAAAGAAACACAAAAGATTAAAAAAAAATATGTTTATACACAAAAACCGGGGTTTGTCTTGTTAAAAATGCAAACAAATCAGAGTAAAAAAGTTCACCCCTTAAAATATGCTTTACTTATTTATTTTTCTATATATATAAAAATATATATGTATGTATACAGGCGTATGATTATTAATTAATTAATGTATTGATATAACGTATATGTACCAGTGATGTTACGAATATCGATATTTTTTATTCGTGAATGCGAATATATTTGCCGAATATGAAATCAGAATTTTAGCGCTACTCGTTATTTCAAATTTAATTAAAAAAAATTGCGTTGATAACAATTAAATGAAAAAAACACTACTTAATGTTTTTAATATTATTATGAAACTTCGATGACTCAATTGGAAATAATCAACTTGAAACCTGAATATCACTACGGAACATTTGTAAGTTTTACCACCATTTTCTCAATATTTCGTTATTGAATCAAATTGTATTCTAATACTTTTTTTATGTCCTGTCAATGCCGGACAAAATTTTCCCAAAAAATTATTTCTTTTCACATATGTAGGAACTTAGCGCTTCTCCAATCGCATAAGTCCTGCAGTATCTCTTCTCCTTAATCGAGTGGGGTCGCCATTAAATTAAATTTTAAGATAATGGATTTGGGTGTAATTCAAGCCTTTTTAGATATTTTACTGCATATTTTAATCATAGTTCTTACAAATGTTACAATGAGATCCTTGTAAATATTTGAGTTTTAACATATCAGGGGCGGCTGTGATTATTTGAAGAGGTTTAAATAGCCGAAAATCCGGCATTTTGCATGCGAATATTCGTAACTAATAAGTACATTCATTGTGCCTAAAATAATTTTCGTAGAAGAGCTTCTTTCTATAAAATAGATGCCCAGTAAAAACTTGTGCTGAGTAATCAGATAAAAGTTAAACTACTACTTAGAATTTTACTGCAAGAACCACTGAATTTTACAAGTGATGTTTCAAAATGAACGCATTTAAAAGCAAGTCATTACTTTTTACATACATTTGAAAAAATATGTAGTTATAGAAGGAAGCTACTAAATAATGAGTGAAAGGAGATATTCGTTTTGAAAAAGTAAGCGAGGTTTTTGCTGGGAAATTGACTTTTGTATTAAAAGTGACATTTTGTTTACGGTAAATTTTTTGTATCAAAGAACCACTATGTATTGTCTTCAAAGCAGGCAAGATTTAAGACAAGACTACAGCCTCGACTGTAACTTGACTGAAGTCTTGTCTACGCTATGTACGATGACACGTTGGCAAAAATACCCATTAAAAACTTCGCCAACAAAATAATGTGTTGAGGAGTCAGAAAAAAGTAAAAGCACTACTAACAAATTTTACGAGGATGTCCAAAAAGGAACGCATCCACATTTTACTAATTGGTACTTGAACAGTAAGCCATTATTGCTATACCTACATACTAGGGTATTCAAAAGATAAACCGTTGTTCGATTAATCGAATAATTTTGGGCAATTACCTGTTCGAATAATTTAAAAATGCAAATTATTCGAATAAATTATGTCGATTAATCGATTAATCGAAAATTTATTTATTCGCAGTTTTTTTTTTTTTTTTTTGTTTAATGTTAAAAAAAACAAGGCGGTACGTCTTAAATATCCTTTTATTATTTCCTCACATTTCCTTCGAGTAACAATATTTTAAAATTTTTTAATAAGTTATAGTACAGAGACAGAAAGCAAAGAATTTGGTAAAAATTTATTTTTAAGAATGTTTAGTACAGACTTTTAGCACAATGATTTAGATAAAGAAGATGGGGTTTTTTGAGACGAATGAAATCAACCTTCTACCAAACTTAAACAAGACTATTAAAATACTAAAAAAAAACAAAAAGAGATTCAATAATGGAATACGACCAACTTTTAGAAAAGACGAGAAAAAGAACAGAGAAATTGGATATGCTTTATACACAATAAGTGAAAGAATCTTTTCTAAATCAAGTTTTATCAAAACAAAAGAAAGAAATTGGTTAAAACATAAACATTTGAACTGTATACTCTTTCTGAAATATTATTTAAGAAGATAAGCTTAAATTGTGATGCTATTTTTTTAAGTTTTCCTCTTTTATAAATGTTTTGTTAAATTGTTGTTATTTTTTTATTAAAATTTTTATGTTAAAAAATAAGTTTAAGTTTTCCTCTTTTATAAATGTTTTGTTAAATTTTTTTTATTAAAATTTTTATGTTAAAAAATATAATTTTTGGTCTTATTTTTAAACTTCTAAACTAGACAAAATTTAAATTATTCGATTAACTGAGTAATATTTAACTGTTGATTAAAATTCGATTGAGTTTCTACCTTGAATAATTATTCGCGCCATTTATCTATTAATACAAAACATGGATTAGTTAAAAACCCTACTACATACATATGAAAAATTATTACAAAAACTCCAAAAAAGAAGTGGTTCCACATTGCCTTCCAATTTAACCTTAAATCACTTAAAGCTGTTGAAGATCTGTCATCTGAAGTGCCATTTGATTAGTGAAAGGTTTGCCATTTACGAATATGTATCAAATAACAACCGAAGAACGCGTAAAAATTGTTAAAAGTTACTACGAAAATGGTGGTCCAAACGTGGTCACTTTTCGAGCATAACAGGGTGCTTGTGGTCGTCATAATCGATCTACTGTGCAAGGAATTGGTAAGATTATAAAGAAATTTTAAAAGACTGGAAGCGTTACAGATGTGGGCACTGCCAATAATAATGATTCTGTTAGTGAAATTGTGGTGGATAATTAGAGTTTGTCGATTTTATGGCTTAGATCGCCAGGCCGTATGGTAATCGATTTTTTTTTGGCCTGCAATTGAAGATTATGAGCTGGATGATGTGCGGTTTTAATAAGACGGTTAAGCCTTGCAACACGATTGAGTATGGCTTTTTTGCATGGAAAAAAATGAGTAATTTCACGTTTTGGTGACTTCAATTGCCCACCAATATCTTGAGATTTGACTCCAATAGTATTTTTGTATATGGCAACGTCAAAGACCGTTTCTTTGCGAATAATCCTTTGACGTTGGAGCATTTGAAAACCAATAATCGTCAAATTATCGCCGAGAGTCCGTCTGAAATGTGCAAAAAAGTGGTCGAAAACTATCTCAAATGGATCGATTGCTGCAACCAATATAAAGGCGGATATTTAAATGACATTGCCTCTTATAGATAATATTAAGGTCCAAGAATTTTTATAACAAAATAAAAGATTCATCAAAATCAAAGCTTTCTTTATGTGTGTTTCATTTAACTTAATATTTTTAAACCGAAAAATGGACAACCCGTTATGGATGTAAGAAAAGAAAATTTTTAAGATATTTTGTAAACTGGTCAAAAATCTATTGCATTTAAAAACAATTTTTTTTTTTTTTTTGGAATCACTTTTGTAAATCATTAGCATTGGGTAGTCAGTCCAATACGGTAGAAAAAAAGATACTTTTACTAAATCTACAGAAGCTTAAGTGTGTGGTACTGTAGTAAGACTTGCTTTTTGCTTTTCCTTCTTTAAGTTTCTTTTTATGTTGCCTCACTTCAATTACTTCCACCCGGTTTAATTAAATTATCCACAGTTTATGCTGTTACTTTTACAGCAGCAATTGTCGGTTTTTGTTACTTTATTCATTGCACTCGCAACTCAGATATTCAGCTCTAGTCTGTGCAATTTTACGTGTTTAACTTAAAACGTGCCCGATATCATTTTGCTTGCATTTGATAAACTACTCGCAGCTTTTGTAGTTCCATGGAATTTTCCTTGTTCCTTTTTGCAAGGTACTTTCAGTACTTAAACATGTTTTATGTGAACATTGAACTTTTTTGTTTGTTTGTTTTATTTTTAAGTGTTGCATTAACCAAGTGCATCGTTTCAATTAGTTATGACTACTTCAACTCCTTTGTTTGTTGTTGCAAATTCTGTGTTTTAAAAATTATTTTTTATTTTGTTGGCGTTTGTTGTTGAAAAAAGTGTCTGGTTACTTATCGTCGAGTTGAGAGAGATGGGAAAACAAAACAACCATTGATTTAATATTTAAAGTTTCTTAAGGCAGTTATAACTGCCGTATTCATAAAAATATTTGTTATTTAATAAAGGCTTACAAAATAAATTTTCAATGAAAATTTTACTTAACAAACGTTTGTTAAATTTAGTAATCGTTTATGAATGCGAGGGTAAGAGTGCCATTAAAGAAAAGTGGTTAAATTTTATTTTGGACGAAAAAAGTTTGGTTTGGTTTGTACAAAATTTATCAAAATCGTTTTTTTGCGTCACTGTCTTCTTTAACTTTTTTTCTTTAACATTTGTGAAACTCAATTTGATTAAAAATTTGCAATAATTTTTGAAGCCAGTTTTCTGCCTCTAGTGTGCGATATATACACTGATATTTATAAGCTTGATTAATAAAATAACTTTAGATTTAAGAAAGACCGCCTACTTTTTTTATTAATCAACAAAAGCACCAAGAACCGTTTCATAATTTTCTGTGTTAAACCGCGTTCAAAAATCCTTTTTGTCAAAGTTATATTGAATACTTTTCGCAAACCAAAGAAAGAGATCACTCAACTATTAACAATAATGAAAGTATAATTAAGAAAATAGATATGTAAAAAAAAAATATAAAAAACAACAGTACTTTTGAAATGACCGCAATATGAAGCAATTAAATCCAATCAAGAGCGCAAAATATTTAATAAAGTTTTTTCTCAACTGAAATAATTAAATGTTAACTAAAATTTCCTCTAATGCAAGCGAAATTTAACACCATAATTAAAATAAACAAATGTCTTTCCAACAAAAAGGACACATTTTAATCCATGCATTCATTGGATTTAAATTGCTTCATTTCAAATGACATTCTTTTTTTTCCCACGAAAAGGAACAACTTTACTCTTCTTTGCTAAAAAAATTTTTCGAAACCCATTTAACAATTAAATCTGACAGCATCAGCAGTATTAAATTCAAATAAAATTGCACCATTAAAAAAGTGGTACGAACAAATATTGCCTCTTTTTTTTTTTTTTTTTTTTTTTTAATGTTTAAGCTTTAAATGGAATTTTCACATTAAAACGAAAATCACATACAATTTAGTAGTAAAAAAATGGAAGGAAAATTACTTAAATAAGCCCAAAGAATGGATAAGAATGCTTTGGAATGTTCAATGGCAACCACAAAAAATTCATTTAATTTAGTTTTCAATAATAATTTTTAAACTTGATCACAGTTCTCTAAATATGGATTTAAGAAACCAACAGGACTTTGTAATCGAATACTGAGCTTGAACAATACTAGAACCTGAGTAAGAACCTAACCCTTAACTAGAATCTGAAAAAGAGCCCAAAGTATAACTGAACTAGAACTGAACTAAA
The DNA here is from genome assembly GCA_963931875.1 of Pollenia griseotomentosa. Lineage (NCBI taxonomy): Eukaryota > Metazoa > Arthropoda > Insecta > Diptera > Polleniidae > Pollenia > Pollenia griseotomentosa. The sequence goes on from OZ007561.1 coordinate 190,176,871, forward strand.
ACTAAGCCTTAACTAAACAAAACTTCTACAGGGCAAATATATAAACAAGGTAAGCACGACGTAAAGATGATAATGTTTCCGAGTTTAAAATTTTTTTGTTACCTGAATATCGTCAACCGGTTTCAAGTTATTAAAATTTATGTAGTGAAAGTGCCTTAATGTTGGACATAACGGTATAATTCGAAGAGCTAATAGAGAGAAATGGAGATTAGATTTGCAATCAGCGACCTCAATTTAGTAAAATTTGCAATCAAATTCTAGACCGCAAACTGACTGTTCCACAGTGTAATCCAAGCCGCATTGAATTGAACACTGGGCAATCGCAAAAAAATGCTGTCATTGCATTCATTAAAAGGGTGACTGAGTCTCATAGCGTGCTTACTTATCTTCCAGTGACCAGTAAGTATATGTCTGTGACTGAAAGTCGCTCAGAGCGACTTATTTTTGACGTATAAGGGCCACGTTACACAGAAAAAAAATAAAAATTGATTTCAATTAAAAAATTTGTGATATTCATTAAAAAATTAATTAAATTTGCACCAGTAAACAAATTAATAGTATCAATTAAACCAGTTAATAGTGTGGTGATTCGTACTTGTTAATTAAAAAAAAAACTATATTATTTTTTCATAAATTTTTTCATTCAAATTATTTTTCTTCCAAAATAAACTTCACCTTTTTTTAATAAAAAATTAATCATTTCCAAAAATTGTTTTATTTGTTTCGTATTTTTATTAAAGAATAAAAATAGCAAACGAAGTGTACTATAAATTGGTGACCCCGAAAAAAAACAATCGATATGGCTTTATTTCATTCACCATCACATGGAATAGAAGATTCGGTTAATCAAGGTCAAACAAATCCAAATTTACGGCATCATCAGATAGAACTTTTACCCGATTCAAGCCGCAATTCTAATCCTTTGCAAGTTGATGCTGCTTCAACAATCAAGTTTCCTCCTTTTTGGCAGAAAAATCCTAAAATATGGTTTTATCAAGTTGAAACTATATTCAGCTTACAGCGAATTACATCAGATGAAACGAAATTTCGTTATTTAGTGGCTAACATTGATCCAGGTACACTTGATCTTGTCAGTGATTTGCGGGAAACAGGTATGAGATGTTAAAATCAAGAATTGTCTCTATGTTTTCTGAATCTGATCAGCGGAAACTAAAACGATTGTTAAGTGGTCAAATTATACGTTTAATTCACTTAATTAAACGTTTAATTCACTTGATTAAATTTTTAATTAAAACTGATTATATTTTTGATTAATGCTTTATTTAATTGGTAAAAAATTTTGGATAATTTTTTCTGTGTACTTTGGTAGCCCTGCGTCTATTCATTTTCTTCCATTTATCATGGAAGCAACAAAATAACAACAATAAAAACAACAACACCAACAACAGTAACAATACAAACTTCAACACAGACTGTCGGACCAAAAACTATACAAATTCTTAATATTAACATGGAAGGGGTATAGATTCGGATATGCCGAATCTTATATTCATTGAATTTTTTAATTTCATGATGACGCCAACCAACGTTTAGCGAAATATTGAAAATAAATAAATAAAGAAATATTTAAATTTTGTTTTCTATAAAAAAGAACTAAAAAAAAAACTTGAAATAAACCATAAACAGACAGGTTTAACAGACAGTAAAATTATTAAAAGCCTAAGTTTCCCAGTAAAAAATGGAGCTTACTGGTAAGCCGTTTTGTAAGGGAGAGAAGCACAATACCCCCTTACGAGAGTATAACAAGATACAAATCAATAGCCAAATCCCTCTTAATAACGAGTCCAGACATGCTCCACTAGACCTCGCCAAGAACCTACTCATTGAAAACTTTGATATCAACGCAGCTTGGACTAGTCTATGGTCAAACTCTTACAGATCCAGCCCATTATTTGAAGAACGAAGCAGCGAAGCAGTCCGAGGAAAGCATGGTGCAACCTGAACAGATTGCGAACTGGTACCGGTAGAACCCTAGAAACTCTCTACAAATGGGGCCAAGTAGATGATCCCAAATGTCCATGTGGAGTCCCCCGTCAAACAACCGATCATTCAATTTGTAAACAATTTAGAATCGTTTTAATAACTTTGATTTATGAACATGTTCTTTCTTTTATATTATTCCATATGCTAAATAAAAATGAAACCTGCTTATAAGAGGCTTGATTTTTATATTTGCAAATTCCCACTTGGAAGCACTTCTTTTTTCCTCTAGGCTAAAAAACAGTTTGATGACTGATTTCGTTATAAAAACATGTTATTTCTATGTTCGGTAATACTTTAGGAATGATCGTTAGTTAACACATTTTAAAATCATTACAAAACAACCTGCTTCCATGTAAGGGAATACAGAAGCACTTAGAACATTGTTCGTGAATTTTTTATTTTTAAGTAATGATTTTAATTATTCACTTACAACCTGCTTTCTTATAAGGCATAGTGCAAAGAAAAATTAATTTCAATCAGCCTTCACACATAAGACCAATTTTTAAGCGAACAATTTTTGTTCCATCAATCACACACTGTAGTAAAATTATCTTGCATAAAATGTGTACGTGTACAAAACTTTGTATGTATTAGTGTTTTTTGCATTCATTTGTTTTTGAAAATGTGCCTGTATTGGTTTTGTGCTGCTTGTGCGGGGTAGAAGCCGGTTGAAACTTTACGCCAACGAAAAACCATTTCCTTCACCTCGCAAAACTGCCATTTTAAGCCAGCATAATTAGTCTAGTGTGTGAAGGCTCAATAGTATTCGCTTCTCTGCTGCTTCTTAGTAGTATGTCATAGCCAGCGTATATATCAGCGCTCATGTACTTTTCTCGCTTCCAGAAACCTTAAATTTTTTACTCGGCTAATTCATGCATTAGGCTAAGTAGTAGGGTATTCATTTAACCGGGCTTTTGCTTTAATCGGTTAATCGCTCGATTAATTAACCGAGGTTTTGGTTTAATCGGTTAATAATCGGTTAATTTGGTTTTTGATCGGTTAACCGATTAATAAAGTCTTTTTTATAAATATGGTAATTTCAATAATTAAAAATGCGTAAATTATTTATTATTTGAAGTTTATTAGTAAAAAAAAACAAGAATAATAATTCTTTATCTAAAACGAGCAAACAAAAAAAAAAAAAATTCATATATGTATCAGTGATATGTATTTTTAAATAAAAACATAATCAGAGGTGCTCTGGAAATCGAAAAGCGAAACGCAAGAGCTTTTTAAGCGTCGTTTTTTAATAACATTTCTGTAGCAAAAGAATTTTATTGACAAATATACAAATATTTCAATATATTATAACAAAAATTATAAAAATAAGATTAAAAGTGTGTTGGAAACATCTTGCAAATTCTTGCGTTTTGCGTTTTCGATTTCCAGAATACCCCTATGTATTTATTTAAAAATAGACTGTGGATCATTTTATTAGTTATTTCAATAGTTAAAGGAGATCTGATAAAATAATTTTTTGGAAAACAATTTTAGTTAAGGATTAAAGCGATAATTTTTTTAGTTTTGACAACACTTGACTTAGAAATTTTTTTTTTCACTTATCGTGGGTGTTGGAGGAATCAGAAGCAGCCCATAATACAGAATATCTTATTTCTCAATCATTTTCCTGGATATTCTTAACATATAAAATCTTCCATTATGCCATTAGAGTCCTGATTTAATTTTAAAAAATTTTTAACACTTCTAATTGTTTCGGTTAATTCTGTTTAAAGAGTGTTTGTGTTACTAACGAGAGTTTATTCTGTTTTTGTACTGTATTTTAAGAATGTATTGCTAGAAGGAAATAAATATTTTCTAAACATGTATTTGAGACGAAGCAATTAATTAAAACACAAAAAAATTGTTATAATATTACAAAAAATTTAAAATTATGTAACCTTGGGTTATCGATTAATCGACTGAAATTAATCGGCTTAATCGTTTATCGAAAATAGACATTTTTAAATTAACCGATCAGTTAAGCGGGTAGTAATTAATCGGTTAACCGATTAACGGTTAACCGAATGAATACCCTACTAAGTAGTAAGCGGGATCCATTCATTTTAAGTCGGCGTTAAATTTGTAATTGTGTCGAATTGGAATCGAAGAAAATTCTCAATTAATTCTTTTTTAAAATCACCGTAGTTTTTCCTGATTAGAACTCAAATTTTAAAGTTTATAAAAAGGGGTTTTTTATTTTATAAACTTTTAAAACAGGATCGCTTTCAAAATTTTTGATTTCGATAACACTCCTATGTATTAGATTTACAGAATTTGGCTGTTAACTTATATATCGTCGGCTTAATATGCAAACCTGCTAACTCTCTTTTAGCACATTTTACAGAAGAGAAAAAAAACTTTTTTTATTTCACACTTCAAGACTCAAATTGAAGAAAAACTACATGCTGGTCGACGAGGCGGGTCTTTCTCTACCACACGGCATCAAAATAGTGGATTTAGCAGGCTGGTATTTTAAGCCGACGATATATTTAAATTTCGTTTATTTTATAGCTATTAGCTATAGGGTTGGCTTAATTGTTTTTTTAACGTATTACTGAGCCAAAAATCTGCGATTTTGTTTTAAATCGCTTTTCTTAGTAGAGTTCACACTTGGGTTTTTACATGCGCTTATGCCCAATCAAAGTCGCACATTACATTTGAGATGATTAAGATGACAGTTGATTAAGAAAAAAAAAAACAAAAACACAAATTTATAACTCTTTAAAGTATGTTTTGAAATTTTATAAAAATACTTTAATAAAGTTATCAGAAGATTATTTTACGCTCATTACTGATGAAACTGTTAAACTTAATGGATTATTTAAGCATAAAATAAAAACATAAAGAAGAAGAAATCGTGGTCGGTTGTGCACGAGAAGTGCGTTTATTGTGGCCGGTACTTCATTATACTCAGTTTGGGGTATGTTCAGAGGATTCTATGTGATTAATGAAATTATTTAGTTTTAATCCTGTCAATTAACAAATCACTTCAATGTATGGATAATCATCACCACTTTGATGTGATTAGAGCTTAATCACGAGATGCTTAAACGCTTTTAATAACCCAAGTGTGAACAAAGCATTAGGTGTTTAAGTGTTTAAGTCAAATAAAATGGATGGTTAAGAATATATAATCCATAATCCGACATCGCATTGTTTACAAATTTTTAAATGCTGGCGAATTTCTTTCTACAATAAACGTCAACATGAATACAAAAAAGGTATTTAAATACAGCATTTCTTGCGTATGAAATTTGATGATTATCGCTATTTCCATAATTTGTCACAGATATGCACCCAAATCGAAAAAAGGATGCAAAAGATGTAATTTATTTTTAAAATTAGGGCGGAAGATCATTTAGAAATCTAAAAATTAATATTAATCGATTCATTGACATAAGCCCTAGGGGAAACCAAACTTGTCACGTGACAGTTCTTAAGTGGTAGGGACCGGTTTTTTCGTATAGAAGGAACTCGTTACTTAAACATGGTGGCGTCCTAGGAGGAAAACGATTGGCACCTCTTTGCTACCTTGTATCAGGCCACTAATATAACCTGAATTGACACATTCGGTTTGATAAAATGTCTGTCACAGATACCGCACTGCCTTACACTTCTTACACTTTAAATACATTATCACCAGTTGAGTATTATGTTTTGTTGTCACCTATCGCAATTCGTTCCTTTTTATTATAATATTGGGTTCACTGGTTTCGGGATAAGTGCTTTAAGAACAATTGCCACAAATCTCCCGCAGAGAATTGTTCGAGTTATTCGTTATTTATAATTGTCTATTTTAATTATTCGATCAAATAATGGCGAAAAATTTCTTCGAAAATGCAAACAACGATTAATCGAGTGGATGCTCCAATTGATACAGTGGAGTTTGGTTATAATTATCACGTATATCGAACAATTTCTCCGGTCCCAACAGTTTTGCGTAGATAACTATTTCAAACACATTAATACGCTTTTAGCGAACTCTGGTTATAGAGAATTTGCGTTTATAACGAGCTGTTTTTTAAGTCCTATTAATCGAGCAATATTAAAATTTAAAAATCGATTAATTTTTTATTCGAGCAAAACCTAATGTCAAATTATTGGATACTCTAGTAACTATATATAGGGCACAGATAACTGAACTGGACTTTTAAAAAGAACTTTTCCTAAAATCTTAACTAGAACATAAACTGAACCTGTTATTAAACCTTAATATAGACGAAGTCTGAATTTAAATCTGAGCTAGAACCAAAATCGTAGCCTAGAGGGAACTAGAACTGAACCATAACTAGAAAATATGTTGAGCCAAAACTAACACGTAAACTGAATCCTGTACTAGACAATAAAAAAGGAGCTTATATAACTGAACTAGAACAAGATGCCGAGCTGGATCCTGAATTCGAAACTGAACTAGAACCAGAACTTAATTTGAAAAAAGAGCCTTAAGTTAGAATAGGATTGCAGCCTTGGCAGCCATCGAGAGACAGCACACCTGGGTTCTGCAGTGGTTAATTTGTGATACCCTGCACCAATGCCCATCCTGCAGAGCAGTAACTCAGCAGAGAATTTAATTTAAGCTGAACTAGATTTTGATCTAAACCCAGAACTAGAAACGAAACTAGAATAAGTAGTAGTGGTAGAACAAAAATTGGTCCAGCATTGCCCTACAACTAATCACGAGCCTTAATAAGGAACGAAAACAACCATACTTTATATTTGAGACTAATTTGATCCTTATGTTTTTACTATTTGTAAACATCTTTTTATTTTCATTAGTTTTAATAAAACTAGTCGTCACTTACGATTTGATCTCTTTAGGTTTCTTTGGGGCATTTGATTATTTTTATTCTTCAAATGCTTAAACTCAAACAAATAACAGAAACTCATCAGAAAATTTTTTGTTTCTTGGTCTAAAATTGCCTATATGTCCCAACTTGTGTTCAGTTAGTACCCACAAGTGGTGTAAGCCTTTTAATTGTGGCGTTTTTTTATATATCTTTTTATAACTTTTACGTGGGAGAAAGAAAAATAAACAAATTGGCTTCTTTTATAAGTTTAACTTTTTAGCTTTTCATAAAATAATAATAATTTTGAGTTATTTTTTTATGATGAAATAAAAATATTGAGAAAAAACTTGAAGTATTCAGCAAATAGTTGGTAAATGATATTGAAGTGTGGTAGCGCTTTTTAATAAATGAAATGGAATGTGGTTTTAATTTGCAAAGTATAATAATTTCCAGAAGCAAAATTTTCTTACCACAAAATAATTCTTTTTAATGTGGGCCAAACGTACCTGAAAGAAAAAGAAAAGGAAAGTGAATAAGTTTTTTTTTTTTGTTATTAACAATTTTTTATAACTTTTTTTTTTGGAATTTTCAAATATTGGACTAGAATTTTCTTTGGTATATAATTTATGACTATTGGCTTTTTTTTTGTTTGGCTTTTTACTTCCAATTGAAACATCTGTTGCAAGTTATTTAATTCATTATTCAAATATTTGACATCATTTGTCAAAAACTGCAGCGACAATTGATTTGTTTTTAGCAATTTATAATTAAACTTGCTTTATTTTTTTGATTAATATCTATGAAAATTTATTTAAAATTTTAGATATTAAATCGCTTTTGTTTCGCTTAGCAATTATTTTTGTTTAACTCTTTTATCCAAATAAATGGCTCTCAAAGGTCACATTACGATGCTTATGAATATCAATAAATCTTTCTAAACACAAATGTTGCGCTAATTTATTTTAGTCGAAAAATCATGAAAAATTAATTTAGAAATTTAGCTTGTTTCATGTAAAATCGTTTTGAATGGATTTATTGTTATATCAATTTAAAACAATAATAAAAAAATTACAATTAACTCAGGGGAGAATAAAGCCCAAATGTGAATTTATGCATTTGTAAAGAATTATGCATAAATTTAAATATTTTTCGATTTTTGTTTGCTTAAATTTAAATTTAATATTTTTTTTATTATTTTATATATTTTGTTTGTCGTGCTTAATTCTCAATATTTATTCTGGAAAAAAACACTCCTATGCGCATTTCACCGGTTGCTTATGCCAGATCGTCAGGAAACTTCATCCAAAGATTTTAAACAAATTTTCTTTCGAAAAACAATTTTATTTATCAAATTCTCATTTACATAATTAAGGGGTTTCATGGTAGGGATTGTAAATTCTATTGTATACAATACATGCAACACACATACACACACACACACACAATTACACATTTACAATAAAACACATACACACACATACAGTAACACACACAAATGGAGTAATCTTTCATAATATTATACGTAAGAGTATTGCTTGCATCACGTATACGTCACGTTTTTTAGTATTAAGGCAGAGTTAGCCGAACGTCCACGTCCCCTAACGGAACGTCTGGTTCGTTTTGTTATTTGCAAACAATATAAATGCTTTCTGAATTTAAATGTCACGTTGACGGAACGTCTCGATCTGTATAAAACAGATTTTTATGCCGTTGTTACGTGACAGTTGTAAGGCAGTGATAGGCTGCTTGTATGTTTAATTGAATGTGGGTATTTTTGCTCTTTTTTTTGGAACTTTTTTCAGTAAAGCTATGGAATTGAGACAAAACAACTTAAAATTCAACATATTTCCATATAAACAAATATATTTATGTTTAGATGTAAAAAATAAAAAAAAAATTAAATACACATACAATGGAAATGTGAAACAAGTAAAAGGCTTTAAATAGTATCAAAACCTCGTTTGGTGCGTACATCACAATACAATATATGTATGCTAAAAATATATATGCTAAAATACAAATTTGTTAATTGTAAATCTATAATATAAATATAAATTATTAATGTTTTTTACATACACAAAATACTATTTTAATACCATTTAAATCACTTGGTACTTTTTCTGCACAGCGGTTACCATTTAAACATTTTTGATTCCCATCACTGTGTGTTTTGTTTTATGTATACTATTGCTTTTTGTTTATGTATGGGAAACATATATGACACATTTTTAAATGTTCTATAAGTGCACCAAAGTGCTTACAGTACGGTGCGGTACATTACGGGTACAGCAACGTTCGCCTAACTGGGCCTTTAAATACCTGAAACCAGGGCTGTGGAGTCGTCAAGAAAAAGTGATAACTCCGACTCCGACTCCATCCTCTGAAATTTTTTAAGTAAGAATCCGACTCCAGCTCGGACTACGACTCCGACTCCAACTCCGACTCCTACTATAACCTTGATGCTAAATGTATATGAGACTGGTCCTTATTTGACCTTAATACTTATTTTAATGCGGTATCATTTAAATGTTTAGATATATCAAGAAAATGATTCTGTAAAAATGTCAAATCGATGTTTGAATTCTAACACGTGCCGCATTGAGCTTCAATATAGTTATTTACATATGAGTAATTTTGGGAAAATGCATAAAACATATAGCGTCCGATTTAGTGGAGCAAATTAGTTGAACTTTTTGATTCTGAAGTGTTATACCATTTTTAATTAATAATAAAACATTTGACAAATTTAAACCAACTGAAGCATAATAGATTTAATTTCGGAACGAACGAGTTTTTCTACAATCCATATGGGATTGAAATATTTTGCAACACACTATTTTGAATATATTGAAAGTTATATTAATTTATTGAAATTATACAAACAGTGCTAGAAATATAACAATAGTTCTGAAGGGGAGAGTTAAACTACACCAATTCACATCTTTTTCAAAATACGTTTTTTATACTGTTGGAATCAAAATTTTACTCCATCGATGTGTAAATTCCCATAAGTATTATCTAATGTAGTTTTCGAGATAGATTGAAAACAACAGCAAGTTTAACTTGCTTAGACGAAAAAGGCATCAATTGTTGCTTTACCACTGAATTTGTAGAGGAAAGAAAGTCCTTTTTTCAAAATTGCGAAGTGAGGTCTTTTGTTTTTTATATGCCATTTAGTTTTATTTTATTCGTTAAGTCAAATATTTCGTCCAACTTTGTTGATCATTCACAGGAAAATTAAATATATTTTTATTTAAACATGCGCCTTCTGTTGTTACTTGTATAATTTGTATGACATTTTGAAGAGAAAAGTAAGGTAAAAAATTATTTTAAGCCTTGTATTATTTTTGGGAAATATCAGACCTGTTATTGTTATTCTTGGTGCTGTTTGTTTCAAGGGATTGATCAGTACCAATACCATCATGGAAGGTAAAGAACACCAAGACCAATTTGATAAGTAAATGTTGTTCCGTTCCATAATCAATATTATTATTGTCCAAGAAAATATAAAATTGTAAGCATTTATTTTTGGTCCAATTTTCACCAAAGTGAGTAGATAAAAGTATTCTCAAATCATTTTTCATGTTAACCCCTAAATTGATGGGAATTATATGTGGAAGAATGTCATGTATTTTTCCGAGTTCCTTTTAATTCTTTCTTTGATAATAGAAAATCATTGACTTTAAATGTTGGCATTCAAAATGTAGTTCACTTAGTGCTTTCACCACAGGAGCTACTTCTGATTTCTAGTCATATATATGACCATCGCTACAAAAATATTTTTCAATATACGATTTATAAAAAACAAATATGTCAAAGCGAACTTGTTTATAAATTTGATTGTTTAAATTCCCTAATTCGACTCCATTTCATCAACGGTATCTTGGCGTACTTCAAAAAATAGTGAGCCAGCGAGTTTTGTTATAGAAAGTGCAAAGAGATATTTTGAAAATATCTGGTAAGTGGAACGAACCAGTTTTGCGTGTGGTCACATAAAAACATAGTAAAGGACATGGTTCGATGCCAATCTATGTATTTATTTATTTATTATTATAAAGTGCTAAAAGATCTGTCAAAATCAATTGTTATCTCAATTTTTTAATTTTTGAAACGAACCTTATTTTCCGGCTTCAAAACTTTAAATTTTTTTATTTTTTCTTCACAATAAATTTTCCAGCTCAAAATATAATTTTTAATCAAAATGACAGACACTTCATTTATTGGAATAAGAAAGGAAATACAATCTATAGATATGAAAGAGTTGCGTGAGTGACTGACTGACTGACACATTCATCATCGCCCAGCCCAAACCGCTGACCTTAGAAACTTGAAATTTGTACTAGCGATTGGTCACTCCCCACTTAAACGGGATTTTTCGAAATTCGAATGTTTAGGAGGTAGAAAAAGATAAAAACGGGAAAATTCGGCAACCTTTAATCTCCAAAACTAAAAGAGATGCAAAATAAATGTAATATTTATCGTTGTTCTTTAGAAATAGAGGCGGACAGGTGTCTGGTACTTTTTTGAAATTCGGCCCTATTAGGGAGTAAACGGGTAAAATCTGAATTTTAGTACTTTTTTGCCACCCAATCTATCTTTTGAACCAATAAACATAGAAACAAGGTTAATAACATATTCGAAACTTATCAAAAAAAAAATACGTACATGAATTTGGTACTTTTTTGAAATTCGAACATTTAAGATGTGAAAATTGTAACTATTTTTGGTACTTTTTTTAGAAAACATTTTCCTCCATTCATTGACATATTCGTACTACATTATGGGCTACCACTACAATACTGACATTTTTGATACTTTAATGGGGGAAAAACATAGTACCCAAAAAAGGAAATACGGTTTCTATTAAAGTAGGCGGGTAAATGCTAGAATTTAAACAAATTTCAACCTAGAAAAATAAACTTTGGCATAAAAATATGTCCACGAAGAAAAAGGAGACGCTAACGAAGTAGCGGGTATATGCTAGTAAGTTTATAAAAATTGAATAGAAAAATTTTTTCCCTGTGTATAGTTATTATTATTTTTCATAATTGACAATTTTGTTGTTTCATAAAATTTTGTTTTAGAAAACTTGTTTAAAATAAAAAAAATTAAAAAATAGTAATAAATATTTTTTATATTTAAGTGACCTTGAGCTTGAAGATTTATTGTGAAAAGATAATATTAAATAGTTCGAAGAAATTAAACTAAATAATTTTTTATTTTGAAAATATTAAAAAAAAAATTTTAAGGGCTCTGGAGACTTTCAAATAAACCCGTCAATCAGTGCATATGTGTTAGTGTCGTTTATTTGAGGCTTTTTTTGGAGACGTACAAATAAACCCGTCAATCAACATTTGTAATTTTGATTTCATAGGGTTCGTTTCAAATAATATTTATATTTATATTTATTTATATTTTTTTTTCTTCCGTACATGACAACATACACAAAGCAAATAAAATTTTTTTGTCAATCACAACTGGAGACTATCAAATAATCAGCCATCAAATGATAAAATCAAAACTTTTTGATTTTCATCAAGCATTGCCGACAACGCGTATGTGTACCCGAAAAAGAACGACTGCACGCACACAACTATGTGATTTGATGTACAAAAACCCCAACTGCGACTCCGACTCCACAGCCCTGCCTGAAGCAACAGCTTAGTTTTATATTTTTTTTTTATGGAATAGTTAAGGTAGGTTTCTTTTTACATAAGAGTTTTGTAATTTGGGAAGTTGTTAAAAGGTATTTCTATAACATAAGTTATATATGTATATGGCTGATTGATACTTAAGTAGTCGTGCAAGTTGATACAAATAAGTTCTGCCACACACAAAGATAAAACATGGTTATGGTAAACATATTCCAAGAGCAACATTTGATAAGATTTATGATTGTAGTCACAGTATAACGATTATTATTGAATCATATTATGACTAAATATATTTTTAATATTACATCATAATATTTTTGCCTTAATCATATTCTTATCCTGTTAATCATAAAAATTTAAGAAGTAATCGTATCATGGTTAATTTGCAAGTGCACGGCATAAAAAACTGAACTGCCAAGTTGCTTTATTTTGATTTTCTTGCAAAAACAATAAAGCAATTTGTTTTCATTTTGTGTTTTCTTAACCCTTTTACAACTACAATTAATGTAGTGGGGAATGTAAGAAAAGATAAACACACTGTTCTGTTTATTGTTGGTATTTTGTTTAAGCTTTGATATCGTTGCAAATAAGACTTTTTGAGTGTTTGCAATTCTCATTTGGCTTTTCTAAATTTTTTTGGGAGAAACTAGTTAAATCAGGTTTGGTTAGGTTCCTTGGCAGCCATCGAGAGACTGCTCACCTGGATCCTGCAGTAGTTACTTTTTGATACCCTGCGCCAATGCCCATCCTACAGAGCAGTGACTCAGTAGGCGTCTTTGCAGAGCCTTCAATTAAAGCTGAACTAGATTTTGATCTAAGCCCAGAAATAGAAACGAAACTAGAACGAGACCTAAAACCTGACCTAGAACATCAAAAAAAGCCAAACTAAGACCCGAACTACAACGGAACCAAAATTGGACCAGAATTGCCCTACAACTGATCAAGAGCCTAAACAAGGCACGAAAATATCTATACTTTGAATTTGAGACTAATTTTATACTTTAGTTTTTAGTATTTGTGAACTTATTTTTATTTTCATTAGTTTTTACATACCTAGAGTCGCCACTTACGATTTGATCTCTTTAGGTTTCTTTGGGGCATTTGATTATTTTTATTCTTCAAATGCTTACAAGTTTTTTTCTTACTTTTTCTTTTGTATTCGAAATACTTTTGCTTTAGATTTCACTAAACAACTTGTGTCTGGTTAGTTAGTGTACTTGGTTTCTATAATCGTACAAGATATTAAAATAAATTTTCCAAAAAAAAAAAATTCATTCATAACAATAACACAGACACAAAAACACATATTAAGGGTCTTATATATAGCCAGACTTAAATGCACTGAGGTAGTATGTGTGTTTGCACACTCGTATGCAAAAGGAAAAGGATACTTGAAGAAAAATACAAAAACTCAACTAAATATCAACAATTTCTAGTCGTGGCCCAAGGGTAATATCACATGTGTCAAGTGTAATGTACGAATATGAATATACAAAAAAAAAATAAAAGAAATGTTTTTTCCAAACAACTGGCAACTTTCTATTCATTTTGTACAAGTAAATGTATTTGTGAATCTGCCTGTGTGTGTGTGTTTGGAACAGTGCTGTTTGAAGATTTTTCCACATGTATTTCAAAATGTTATAAAAATTTTTTCCATTTCGTACCATTTTGCCAGCCATTAAGAGGTTGGTTTTTTACCACAACATTTTTTCTTTGGTTTCTTTTTATAGACGAATCTTTTTAAAGTGTATTCTAATTTGTTCTCCAAATATGTTTATGGCTTTTGTAAATAAATTTTTTCTCTCCAATTCTAAAACCAGCACAGACAGTTGATGGCTTTATGTTTGTTTATCTGTTCATACACTTTTGATGGTGTTTGTTAAAGCATAGTTTACTTTTTTTTTGTGTTTGGCTTTCATACATCAAATATGTTGGTAAGATGTCAGTTAGATTTGCTTTAATGAGACTACTTAAAATCCATATTTTTTCTAAATGTGTGCTTTTTATTTTATGGGCATACAGAAAGTATGTAAAGAATCACTTTTTTTGAGGAGTCTGGCAAACGTCTGTTTAAATGATAAAGGGTGGCCGAAATAAGACCATCCAACCAACACATATTACTAATAAGATTTCTGTATGACGTGCTAAATTCCCAATTTTTTCAAATTCGCTTTGAGGTTTTATTTGTATAATATTTTAAGCTTTTCTAAAATCTTTGGAAAGGTTTCCGGACGATCTGGCCTAAGCAACCAGTGAAATGCGCATAGGAGCTAGCTTTCCCTCAACAATAAATTTCAGTGTATTTATCAAATATGAGAAAAAAAAAATTGGGAATACAGAAATCTTATTAATAATAAATTTTGTATTGCCAAAAATTAACTTTGACAACACATGTTACTTTTTTATTATATTCTCACAATTATAACAACTTTAAATATTGGTCCTAGACCAATCTTTTGGTATACCGATCGATTCGGAATCACTTTTTAAATCAATCTTATGATCTCCGTCCGGCTGGCCGGCTGCCTGGCTCTTTATTTCAACTTTGTGCGCAAAGTACAGATCAGAGCTATGGATTAACCGATTAATTACTACCCGATTAACTGATCGGTTAATTTAAAATTGGCTTTTTTCGATTAACGATTAAACCGGTTAATTTCAGTCGATTAACCGATTAACCGTTGTAACAAAAATTATAAATTTTTGTAGTTTAAAACATATTTTTTTTGTTTTTAATTGTGGGTGAGTTCCAAAACTTCGGTTGCAAAGCAACTCGCTTTTTTAAATACATTCTACAGTGCAACCATGAACAATTTTACAACGTTATCCGTACCAAAATTCATCAAAAAAGTTACCAAAGTGCACCAAAAAAGTTGTTCTTAGAACTATTTTTTATACAATATATTTCCTTCTATAAATACATTTTTAAAATACAGTACAAAAACAGAAATTAAGGAATTCGGAAATGAACTTTTTGCAGAATGTTCGGTGCTGAGCTTTGCCAGGATGAGTTAGATGATGACCTGACAACAGAAGAAACTTACGATCGTAACGCAACAACAGAATTAACCCAAACAATTAGAAGTGTTAAAAATTTTAAAAAATAAAGCAGGATTTAAATGGCATAATGAAAGATTTTATATGTTTAGAGAAATCCAGAAAAAAGACTGAGAATTTAGATATTCTGTATTATGGGTTGCTTTCGATTTCTCCAAAATCTACGATAAGTGAAAGAATTTTTTCCAAGTCAAAATTTATCAAAACTAGAGAAAGAAGTCGCTTAAATCCAAAACATTTTAACCAAATTATTTATCTAAAGGATTTTTTTATAAGATTTTCTTAAACTATTTAAATTACTAATAAAATGATCTCACAGTTTATTTTTTAATAAATACATAATCGGTCTTGTTCTGGAAATCAAAATCACCTGAAATTGAAATCGAACAAATTTTTAATTCTATCCTGTGTTTAAAATTGATAAAAATATTTCTTTTTCATTACCTCATACTTTGAGGACCACATATCTTTACTAAAACTAATTTTGAAATCAGGAAAAGCTACGTTTTTTTTTTAAAAAAATTGAACTTAAAATCTCCATCGATTTTAATGTCACGATTTCGATTTACAGAACGTGGCCGAATATGTATGAATTAAAAAATATGTATTACATATGAATTATTTTTTTTTGCTCGTTTTAGTTCAAGATTTGTTACTGTTTTTTTTACTACTTAACTCCAAATAATAAATAATTTTTCATTTTTATTCATAGAAATTACCTTATTTATAAAAAAAACTTTATTAATCGGTTAACCGATCAATAACAAAATTAACCGATTATTAACCGATTAAACCAAAACCTCGATTAATTAATCGAACGATTAACCGATTAAAGAAAAAACCCGATTAAATGAATACCCTAGTATATAAGTTTAAATGGTCGCAAAGACGAAGCGTGTTAAAAATGGTCAGGCTCGGTTCATGATTTCACATATCTTACCTCCAAGCTACTTACCGGAAAAGGTCATTGTGCCCACAAACAATGTTATTACATTAGTTTTAAAATAAAATTTGCTTTCAGCTTATTTAATTGCAATTTAGATTATCAAAACTTTATTCAAATCCGTTCATATTTGACCATGGCTCCTATACAAATGGTCTTTAATGCGATCACTTTCTTATAACTGTTGTTATTGACATAAAATGTTTCGATTATTCGTCCAGAATAGGCTGTAATAAATTATAACTCTAAAATGTTAATAATTTTTTGCTGTACTTTATATTTGTCCCTATAACCCAATGTATATTTATACAGCTGTAGGGTACCAGCTTGATTTTAGGCGTTCAAAAGAACTGCCAGAAAAGTTTAGAGAGTTTTAAATAAAAAGAAGGCTGTAACAGTCGTTAACGATCTAAATCAAAGTCGGTCTTTATTTACAATTATATTATTGTAAACTAAAATTCAAGTATCGATGAGCATAATTGAATTGATTCTTCTTCTTTGCACTAGTGGTCATTAAACTTAATTCAATTGTGCTGACGTTTAACTTAACAATAAAAATAAAAATAACATAATTTTATCAAATAAAATATCTTACATTATCTACAGTTTGGTACGTAAGTATACGTACACTACAAGGCCAAATGTCCCATATAAACAATGTCCCTACACAAAGACAAAAATATCTAGACAAATATGGCCAAAAAATATTTAATATGAACCTTAATCGCCTAGCAAAATTTTGTTCCGGCCGCCCGATGGGTCCCATTTTGGGTACACTCTTAAAAATTTGTCTCTAAGAAATGTGGTGTAGGGTATCATATGGTCGGGCTTAACCGACTATGCTTTCTTACTTGTTTTGTAATATAGTTGTTATTTTCTTTTCACAGGTTATAACTGAATTCTTGGAAATTTATAAAGAATGCATTACAGTAGACAACAACGTTTTACAATTATTGCATTTTTTTAGTCTTGTCATCGATCAATTGTTATGATGCAGCGAAAATATGGTCAATATTTTAATTCAAGATCAGATCCCACAGCCTTTATGATTACGCAATTGGTCGGCCGTTTGTGGAACGGGGTTCAGTAATCGATCTTTCTGAACAAGGTGCACGGCCAAATGTCGAAAATTATCCATATTTCTCAACTCGCCGTCGTTGCCAACCAATAAGGCATTTTCAGAACAACATGAATTTGAGAATTGTATGTAAATATGCAACCATACAAAATTTAAATTGCGCAAATTGACCGCCAAACAGGGCTACAAGAACAACGGTAAGTCTTATTTGGGACACCCTGTGTTTGTGGTTAGCTTTTTTATGAAATTAACTGATTTAGAGTTTAAGTATGTTGTTTTTTTTAATATTTCTTTTAATGTTTTTATAACTAGAGTAAAATAAAAATGACTTATTGCAAAGATAAGAATAGTTGTCATAAAAAGCAATGAATATAAATGGGACGATAGAAATTTTAATAAAAAGTCAAAAGGCAGGAAAATATTTTCCTGATCTAGATTAGGTTCCACTTCAGTCTCTTGATCAGGTGCCTTATTCTGGCAGTCTTGATCAAGTACTTTCTCGATTCGAAAGCAAATTTTTTCTAATTCTTTCAGTCGATGCTGAACGAATCGAAATTATTTTTTCAGTATTGTGAAACTCAAAATAATGCTTTACAACACTGAAAACATAATTCCGATTCGTTTAGTATTGACTGAAATAATTAGATATTAAATAGCTTTCGAATCGAATCTGCGTGTAGAACCTTTTCTTTTATCTAAAATAGAAATCATTCAAAACTTGAATATTAACAAATTTAGAACTACAGTTAAAACCAAAAACAAAAACATAAAAATCTGGGATTTTCGGCAAATTTTATGAGCCCATTGTGCAATACTGGTACAGTCTTAATTAACACAAAGTATGGGATATCGTTACCTATTGCCATAATTTTGATAACATACAATGAACCAAAGCAATTTTGCATACGTTTATCTAAAGTAAAGGGTATTCTAGTCGAAAGGACACGGTCTAGACTTTAAGGTGGATGTGGCAAAACTTGGCATTTGATATACAGGGTATAACATAATAACGAACCGTATGATTTAATAAGTAAATATTTTTTTTTTTTTTTTTTTTCAGAACTAACTTTGAAAAACTTGGGCAATTTATGGTGGAAAGACCCAGAACACAGAACAAAGAACCAAAGTTGTTCAATTTTATTTTAAAACTCAGCATGCGATTATTTAGACACAAGGATCATATCGACTTATAAGCGATGAGGTTCCATTAAACAAATGTTATTTTAAAACAAATCTTGTCATATTTAACAATAACATGTTTTAAGGCAACCATAATATGGTTGTGGCCTCTTGATAGAGGAACAATTAAACCATAATATGTTTGCCGGGGACAATAATATTGTAAAATTAAACATTATGGCCCATATACAAAGCATACTTTAAGAGTTCTAAATCAAACTTTTATTAAAAATATGCTTTTGATCTACTATAGACAAGCAAAAGCATACTTTACACGTTAAAACCGATGTTAATTTTAAAACCAGCTGAAGTTGTTTTTAACTCATTTAACAACAGCATCAGCTGTTTTTCGCCAAACAAAAAAGTACTTGCAAAAAATTAAAAATGATTATGTTACCATATATTGGCCGATATTTTGCAATTATTAATTAACTTTTATGGAAAGAAACACAAAATACATTGTATAGGCCCTAATTGTATAAAACTCAATGCCAAAAATTACATTGAAAGCAAAAACGAAGCCAAGATATTTTGTAATTTTGTTGTTGCTTTCTACATAAATTCATATTGCGTGTTAAAAATGTTCAACTCCACAAGATATGCATTGTTTTATTTCGTTGTAAGTTGTATGTAACAATTTTCTACATTTGAGGTGGCACCCAGTTAAAGTCGGTTCAATTTAAAACATACTTTGATTTCGACTATAGTAGCAAAATAATTAAAAGAATGTTTTTATTTTAAAGTTGTTTTTAAAAAGAACCGACTTTAGCGTTTGACTATGATTATGGGCCTATATGTTTTAAATTTTATTTAAAAATAGCTTTGTGGAGGAGGTTACCATATTTAAACATTTTTTCTTCTGGGTGTATTGCCAATTACAGTTATAGTTTAAATTTTAGTTAGTATTCTAGTAAGGTATACGTTCAGACTCGAATTTATGTTCTAGCTCGGATTAAAACTTAAGATTGAATTAAAATTCTAGCTCACCTTAATATCGGATTTCCGTAGAAACTTAAGCTGAAAATCAAGCGTAAATTTAAGTTGCAGTTAAGTTTTCGTTGTATTCCAATTCCAGTTCAAGTGCTGCTCACCGTTATTTTTAGGATTTAGGGGGGAATTATTTTTGTTTACTTATTTGCTTAAATTTTTTTTTGGTAATATGTATAACAAAAGTTTTAATACGCCAATTAATGAACTTACTTCCAGTTATTATCCAGACTGTAAGTTTATTTTATTCAAATTTCAGTTCGTGTTTTGGTTCTGGTCTATGTTACGGATTTTTTTTCTGTAATTTTCATACCATGACTTTAACCCTTACCCAATATATTAGGTCATACAAACGTACCCTTTAATTGCGTTTGTTACATATTTCTTTTCGCGCCGCGAACTTTTGCCCTTACCTAATATATTAAACCACGCAACTGTACCATCAAATTGCGCATCATTATGCGCCTAACATGTTTTCTTTTATTTTGCATGCATATTTGCACTCTTTAATTCTTCGCATATTTACGCTTACGGTACGGTAAATGTCTTTCAGTTGGTAACAACTCTCATCTTGATGTAAAAACAAAATCTTTTACATCATAACATACAACCAGTGGTCTGATACTACCGTTAACAGAAAACCTGTTTTGAGTAATGTAACCTTGGTTGTCATTGCGCATGATTTAATTTTTCGTGTTACTCCTTTCTCTGAAAAATGCATACAGACGTTTTCGCAACCTGCACTGCGTATGAGACTTATACGAGAGACAAATGACCAACACTAATGTAGGGTTCTTTTTTTCCATCACAATTGCTGTGACAAATACATGCACACACGCCTATACGTGTATGTATTTCTCTCCCGCGACAACAATTATAAGGGCGAAAGATGGAATGGCAAATAAGGAACACATTTTTTTTATGAATGAAATGCGTTCTTATAAGAATTATGATGCAATTTTAGGCAGTTGATTCTGGGCCGTGGCCCAGGTCAGTTGAGTTCTTGTGCTGCAGCTAAAAATTTTGTGAAAAACATTTTTAAGAAAAGAAAAAAAAAAAGAAATAGAGAAATGTAAAATAAATCATTAACAATATTAAACAAGTCGTTATAAGAAAAAAGAAAAAGTTCCGCAAAAGTTTAAATCAATTTAAAATTTCTTATACATAACACAAAGTGTGCAAATATATAAAAGTTAATTATAAAAAAAAAGCATACACAAACCACACATACATACAACAACTTAGAATACGCTTAGAATGGTTAAACGAAAAACATATTTAAAAAAAAAAATACCTATGTCTTTGAAATAGAATGGAATAAAATGTTTAAACAAAAACTGTGTAAACAACTTTAAAAGTCGTTTATTTAAATTCATATTAATTAATATGAAAAAATTAAAAAAATAAACATTACTCTCACATATACATACAAATATAATTAAAAAAAAAATTTTTTTTAAAAGAACTTAAAAATAAACGTTTTCTTTAAAACAAATAAAATACCTTGTTTTGCTCAAATTGTCTTTTTTTAATAAATTAGCTGAAAATTTGTTAACTACTTATTAATAAAAACTTCAATGTAATATATATATTTACGTTAATTTTTATTATTATTATTAATTATTTATAAATTGCAAAATCTTAATTTCTTTTTACATTTAAAATAAAAACAATTGCGAAACACTACACTAAGAAAAAAAAAAAAAAACTTGTGAATTATAAAATGTTTTATTAATAATTTTTTTTTAATATAAATATATACATAAAGATAAATAAAACAAATACTTGTATTGATTTGGAAAATTAAAAATGATTTGTTAATCTTTTATCTTAAAATGGATGCTAGGAGGAACCAGGCTATGGTAAGTGGAGTTTAATCTGACGATTGTTTTGTAAACGGGACAGGTTAGGGAATTTAGGGTATTTCACCTGTCGTAGGTTGGGGAATGGGACAATTGTACCCCTATATGGCTTAACATCGTGCCATATTATCGCCTAGGCGATACTAAATAGAGTCATTTCACATTCCTTTCCTTTTGGTGTTACAAATAATTTCTTTTCTGTGATTTTTCTTATGATATTTTTTTAAACATACTTCCAGGGGTGTGAAGTATGGATATGCTTACGTGCCAAAACCCTGGTTGAGATTAATTTTGCTTACTGAGCTAGCGGGCCAGCTTTTATATCCCCTTAACCGGTCTTGGATCGTTATGTAATTTTTTTTTTAAAAAAGTTTTGTAACGGCGCGTAACATCTATTATTGAGTTTAAGTAAAGTTTTAAATTCAAATTCTTGTTAAAGTTTAGTTGTGGCACAGTTCAGGTTCAGGTTCATTTTACATTTTTATTTTCAGTTGATATTCCAATTAGGTTGTTGTTCAGGTCTATTAAAGTTTTTTTTAGCATTTTCGATTCAATTTTTTTTTTATATTTTGCTTATTGAACTTAATTATTCTTAGAGAAAATTTAGAAATAAATTTGCCATTTTAGTTGTAGCACTGCTGCTGTGGCCATATTATTTGTTATTTTTATGACGAAAATTTGCATTAATAAGAACGCACGCCATTTCTATTTTACCTTTCTTTATTTTTAGTTTCATTTCGTTTAAAATTTTTTACAATATAAGTTGTCCGTCCCATTTTTACAGACTCATAAATTGTATTTAACCGCAGTTTTAATTACCGTTTGGATAAATCTATACTTTTTCCCCTACAAAAACACTAATTTAAACAAACATGTGATGAAATTTATATTCAAAATAGTCATAAACATAAACACGACAGACATATGTATGGTAGGAAATTAGAAAAAAACACAAATTTATATGCTTCAATGTAAGTTATTAGTGTCACAAAAAATAAATTCCTCCCTTTTGTAGTTTAGAGTGAAAAGAAAAAATTTGTATTTATTTTTTTCCAACGCTGAAACAACCACATTTAATGCAATGGGGGGAAATTAAAATAAAATATAGTTAAAAAGATATAATTTAATTAAAATAAATTATAAAAAAACATGGTGCATTGGAATTTACATAATTTAACTTAATATTTTCGTATAAGTTGGGGTTAAAATAATGAGGACATAAGAGTTAAGAGATTAAAAAGATAACTTGTGGAAGCAGTTTGAAATTGCGGTGCCTACTTTATATGGTTGCAAAAAGTTTTTATAGTTCGTGGGTTTTTATTTTTATAGCCTTCACCGTAGGAAAAGGGTACATATATATAAGTTTGTCATTTCGTAAATCACTGCAATTTGATCTTAGACCCTATAAAGTTTATATATTCTGGGTCCTTATGAGGAGCGAAGTTAATTCAACGCTTTACGACTGTTAATTTTTTTTTTTTTATATAATTTTTTCTTGATCGGTGCACAAATGGCTGAAATATGAGCAAAAAGCCACGACTACCTCTTATTTTACCCAAAAATCCTTTGTTGTTGGTTTTTTTTTTATTTTATTATTCTGTATATCTGGAGAACGGCAGGGCCAAAGTTTCCAAATTAGGAACAATTACTTAGTTAACAATTCCCAACATCCGATAAATGTGGGGGATTGGACAAGAGGGCGTGGCACTTCACTTTCAAAGACAAAGTTTCCGAATGAAGTTCTAGCATCTTGGTTATCAATACACAACATCCTGCAAAATTTGGGCTAGATTGGACTAGTGGGCGTGGCGCTTGCCATGCAAAGACATTAAAGATTTCTGTATATCTGGAGAACGGAAAGAGCTAAACTTTTAAAACTAGGTACAATCATCTTGGTTATCAATTTCCGACATCCGACAAAATGTTGGCGGGATTGGACAAGTCGGCGTGGCACTTTCCATACAAATAAATTATAGATTTTTGTAAACCTGAAGAACAGCAAGAACTTAAATTTCAAAACTAACCCATTTTTCCTCGCATCAAGTTCCAAGTTGCAGTGACTGGGTATCCAGCACAGCCTCACCAGATGGTCCCCCAAGATGTATGTATTTGTCAGTTATAAACAGTGAGTGGTGGTAATTATAATCACGTACAAGTATCTTGGTTATCAAAACACGACATCCGACAAGATGTGGGCGGGATTGCCCTAGTGGGTGTGGCACCATGGTGAAGGGTCTACAAGATGCGACATAGCCTAATAAAGCCCTTTCGCCTGTTTATTATATTTTAGTTCGCTCTGCAAAATTCCAATTATTTCAAGTGATAAAGCTTAATAAATATTATAAACAATCATTTAAATATTAACTACAATTTAAATTTAAAATTATGTCAATAGAAACTTTAAAATAAATTACATTTTGGAAAATACTCCTGGTAATTGTTGCAAATTTATTCATGCAGCCTTCAGCAAGACGTGCTTTCTCAGTTTTAGCATTTTACCATTTTGTAGCCAAATTATGCTGGCATTCACGTTTAGTTTGTTATTTAAATTATGTGATTCTAAATTATATACTTTTAAACATCTTGCTTAGAGTTAAACATATTTAAATTTGTTACTGTTTTGTTTATTTAGAACATAAATTTTCATCTGTAATTCCATTTGTTGTACGAGTTGGTGTATTTGTGTATCCTATAAACATGTGTTAATATTTAATTAGATATTTTATTATTCAAATAAATTATACCAAATGTAAACTACACATGTTAGTATTAATAATATATTACCAAAATATGAAATTTAGGATGCTCATGTGAATATTGTGGGTTATTTCTTTAAGTGAAGATGTTTCTTGATTTAGGGATTTAATAAAAATACTAAATTATATGAAACATAAAATTTGGTAAGTGCAGAAGTTATAAGTGAAAAGTCTCTTAATAATTCATTTGTTTTGGAGAGCAACAACAAATTTTGATTAAATTACTAAGAGATGTTCAAATAAATTCGTACTTATATTTATTTACTTTTGCTGTTTAAAAATCAAATTATATTTTATGTTGGAGTGTAGATATTAAATAAACAAAAGTTTTTTAAGAACTTGGAAGAAAATTATTAAATACAATGCATTTAAATAAACATGAACATTACATTTTTTCAATACAGGCAACATATTATTCTGTTAGAAAAACTCACTCTATGCAAAATGCAAAAAACTTAATTTGCTATCGTTAATAACACAGGGCGGCAAAAAACAAAAAAAAATCGGAAGCAAAAACTTTGCTCTGAGATTCTTGTTGACTTCAGCGCGCTGCATCTTAATTCATTGCTAATATTTTGCCCGAATAATGGCGGTTACGCTACTAAATTTCATCATGACTACCCGATAAACTGATCGGTTAATTTAAAATTGGCTATTTTTATGATATTGGAAACACGGAAATTTTGTATTCACATATTTTTAAAAACAAAAATAACTTGTTAAAAGATTTCACAAAAGTTAAATAAAGAAGAAATTTTAAAGTTAATTAATCAATTTTTTTTTTATATTTTTAGTTAGGCTTGAGTCCATTTAATTTAATTTTCATTAAATTATTTTTACTGAAGGAAGGAATTTTACAACATGAAATTTTTATTAACTAAAAATCACAATTGTTCTTCAAATAGCTATGGCACAAGCTCTAATGTTTACAACGGACAACTGGACTTGAACTTCGCTTTTCATAAGGACCCAGAATACCCAGAACTTTATAGGGTATAGGACCTTCGGTCAAGGGTATAAAAAACAAACTTAATTATAAAAAGAGTAATTTTTGGGATTTCAGTATTTTGGTCATAACTCTGCTATTTCTTAGCCGATTTGACAGATTTATATACCGACGTGTTAAAGAAGAAATTTGCCAGTTATTTTGGTTATAAAACTTGGATTCGGGAATTTCTATGGTTCCCGAAAATGGGGATTTTTCAAAAAAAAATTAATATTTTGGTCATAACATTTTCGTATCTGAACCGATTTCCCCGAGTTTTTCAGAAAATAAATTTCTATTAAAAATTTCCGATCTTTTGATATATAAGGCGTAACCATAGGTCATATGACAGTCCAAAAAATCAGGTTTTTATACAATTTTTGATATTTTTTGTACGGGAGGTACCACGCCCACTTGTTTAATCCCGCCCACATTTTGTGGGATGCTGTGCATTGATAACGTTAGTGTGTGTACCTAATTTGAAAACTTTGGCTCTTGCCGTTCTCAAGATATACAGAAATAAAAAAATACAACAACAAGGGATTTTTGGGCAAAATCAGAGGCAGTCGTGGTTTTTTGGTCATATCTCAGCCATTTGTGGACCGATTTTGCTAAATTACAATAGCAAGAAATGGTAGACTATATAAGACATAAATGTAAAACAACCTAGTCGCTATCATGTCTGGAGTATCCGGAAAACACATATCAAACGTAAGACGGACAGACGGAGGGACAGACGGACAGACGGCTAGACAGACGGACAGACGGACATCGTTAAATCAACATCTCTCCTCATAAGGACCCAGAATATATATACTTTATAGGGTCTAAGATCAATATTATAGAAATTACACACGGAATGACAAACTATATATATACTTATATGTACCCTTTTCCACCTGTGGTGAAGGGATTAAAAAAGTAAATCAAGCAACATGTAATATAAAATTGAAAATGATAATAACAGTGGTGCAGAGATTAGAACTCAAAGAATTCTGAGGAAAGAATGTGGTGATTCTTGAAACATGTAAATTCAACCCGGGTTCGAGCCCCAGCTCAGCCAAGAAAATTATCAATAAATTTGAATAAAAATTTCATGTTGTAAAATTCCTTCCTTCAGTCAAAATAATTTAATGAAAATTAAATTTAATGAACTCAAGCCTAACTAAAAATATCGAAATTGGAAATTAACAGTTCAACTAAAAACCACAATTATTGTTAATTAATTAATTTATATCGTAGCCATGAGGAGAGTCTATAGATGCAACGTTTTGAAAATAAAAGCTAGAAATTTAGTTGACGTCGACGTTTTAAAGATGAACTTGCACTGTTCTGTTTTGCATTGCACCTGATTTTCGTAATTAATTCGTATACACTACTTGCACGTAATTACTTGCTTGTGGCAACGTAGGTTTAGTATCAAACAAAATTTAATTGTTTAAATAAATTTTTAAAATTAATACCAAAAATTTTTCAATTTCAGTCAATTTAAATTTTTTTTCTGTAGGTCTCAATGTATGTTCTGTAGCCAGTTCCTAAATTGAGACACCAATTTGAAGATTTTTCTTGTCATTCAAAATCATTAAAAAGAAGAGCAGATAGACATCAAACGGTGATTTTGCGCATCGTAAATTCTCCTTCAAGCAATTATTTTAAATCTTAATAAAGTCATTTATTGGCCCCAAATTTTTAAAATAATTTATTAAATTATTGTTTCATTTCGATAACACCAAGAATTATTTGAACATAAGCACAGAATATAATATTTTTGAGCAAAACAAACATAATATCATAAACATTTGCGACTTGTAAGATTTACATGGATAGCTAGCTGTTCAGCCGAACGGACGGACATCTCTAGATCGAGTAAAAATAAAATTCTAAGTCGATCCATGTACTAAATGGTGCATAGTAAAGGTTCTTGTTAAAATTCTTTCTCAGTTCAGTTAAAGCTTGTTTTTTTCAGTTCATCTCTTTAATACACCACTGTACTTAACATTTAACATTTAACCCAAACTGTAAATTACAACTGCTCAAACATGACAGCAACATGATCATATTAGTATATGTTATCGTTTTCATCATTTACAATATAACAACATTAATACACAAGAAACAACAGTTGTGAAACAGCCTACAACATCAAATTTACAAACATATCAATTTGTCTGCTCTAGTTTTTAAGCAGACAGGCAAACATTTGCAATTTCACATGAACAAATTTAAACAATAATTCTTTTTCACCCAGATGATTCCATGGTTGTAAAAATTATTCAAATAAAAATCATTTAAAGTGCTGCATGCAAGTTTTAGAAACTGTAGTAAAAAAGTTTGATAAATAATAATTTAGTACTCTTAAGCTTTTTTTCATGTCTTGATTTAAGATTTTCAGTTGCAAATAAATCAGTTGGCATTACTAAAATGTGTGAAATCTATGATTTGTGCACATGTGTTACACACGAATAAAGTTTAAAATTCCTTATGTGACATTGTTTTCTTATAGCCTTAATGGTATGAACTAAACTTTGGAAAGCACATGCTTTGAATTACAAAAAATATATAATATCAATGGAAGTATTGATGTGATTTCTAAATTGTCACGTACGTTAGAACATGTTTAAATATCTTTGTTTTTTCTACAGAGTGACCCAAAGTTAATGTTAAACACATATAATTTCTTATACCACAATAGTGGAGAGGGTATTATGCGTTTCTGCCTTTAATTATACCGACTTTAAGTATACCGATCGACTTAGAATTACTTTCTGAGTTTATCTAACGATGTCCGTCCGTCCAGCTGGCTGGCTGGCTAGATGTCTGCTCCATTTTTGCTCAAAGCTCCCATACAAATACCACTCCCGAAAATGGATTTAAGTGCAATTTTGTTCCTTATTTTAATTTGGCAACGATTACTTTAATAACAGCTACTCTATTATCACAACATGTTATACTGTCAAGTCCAAAAGTGACCATTGGTCCTTTAAAAACCCCCACTCTAAAATCGCTATAGCCAATCTTTTATAGGTACTGATTTTTAGATTTTATTCGTCAGAAAGAACCCCCATATGAATCATTACTTCATAACACAATTATGATTATCCATGGGTCCCAAATATGGTGAAAGTTCGAAAAAATTTCCTTATATACTATGGTGTAGGGTATTTAATGGTCCTGCTTGACCGACCATACTTTCTTGCTTGCGTATTTTGAAATATTATTGTTTTTTTCTGCACGTTGAGAAAAAACATGTTTAAATATGGTCACCTCAACAAAACTATTTTTAAGAAAATTTTAAACATATTATACCATATTATTGTCACTGACAACCAAATTATGGTTAAATTAATCGTCCATCACAAAGCCACAACCATATTATGGCTGCCTCTAAGCATGTTATGGTTAAATATGACAATAATTTGTTTTCAAATTAACAATATTTTTTCCTCTTTTCTAACAGCAACATGCTATGGTTGAAAAACAACCATATTATTAAAAGTCTTATATATATTTTAGTTATTACTAACCATTACATGATTGCATACAACCATAATATGGTTGTGGCTTCTTAACGAACGAATAATTTAACCATTATATGGTTGTCAGTGACTATAATATGGTTAAATTAAAAATAATATGTTTAACATTTTCTTTAAAAATAGTTTTGTTGGAGGTGAACATATTTAAACATGTTTTTTCTCCGGGTGTGATTATAGATAAATTTCTGGAAATTTTTAATGAGTGCAGTACATAACAACGCCTTAAAATTATCGATTTTTTTAGTCTTGTCAATGATCAATTGTTATGAAGCAGCGAAAATATCCTTATTATTTTAATTAAAAACTAGATCCTATAGCCTTCATGATAAGGAATAAGTCGGCCATTTTGATGAACGGGGTTCAGTGATCGACTGTCCTGGGAGAGGGACTCATCAAAATATTCGCACTGAAGGCAACGTGGAGATGCGCCACAGAGGGCTGAAAATTATTCCTCTTTCTCAACTCGTTGTCGTGGCAGCCATTTGTGTATTTCCAAAACAACATTTCGAGAATTTTAAAGTTGGATCTTAAAATGCATACAAACTCAATTTTTATTGTGCAGGCACTGCTGTCATAAAACCACCAACAACGACATTGATAGGTTTTACTTAAGCCACATTGTATAAGTGAAAAGAGCGAAACATTTTCTTGGGGCAAACTGTTTTACAGAAATTAGAGAATTAGAATATTTATTAAATATTGTAAATTTTTCTTAAGAAACCTAAATATCTGCTTGTTGTTAGAAATTGAAAGCAAAGTCGTGTGAGAAATTATCAGCCATGTTCTGGAAATCGAATTCGAGTGAAAATAAAATCGAACAAACTTTGAAAACGATCTAGTGCTTAAATTTTATTAAAACATTCTTTCTTATCTTCATCTTAACTGCTCGTAAAATCAGCAAAAACTATGGTAATTAAAAAAAATTTTGCTGGTAGTCCACATCGATTTTAATTTCACTCGATTTCGATTTCCAGAACATGGCTGTATGTTGATAAC
Source organism: Pollenia griseotomentosa (assembly GCA_963931875.1). Classification (NCBI taxonomy): domain Eukaryota; kingdom Metazoa; phylum Arthropoda; class Insecta; order Diptera; family Polleniidae; genus Pollenia; species Pollenia griseotomentosa. Next base: position 190,206,695 of record OZ007561.1, read on the forward strand.
AACAATAAAATACCAAAATTTACTTATATTTTTAATATAACTTTTCACCTAAATTTTGTTTTCCTTTTCTAAAAACAGGCAGTTTTAATGTTTCAGAAACAAAAGTTATGTGCACACTTTACAAATATTTGACAAAACAATTAAAAAAAGCGGAATTGCTTACTTGATATTCTTTAAAAAATTGTTTAAACAATTTTGGCTGAATTACTTTATTTAGACAACAATTGAAGAAGAGTTTAATAAACAAACGGCTTAATGCTGTTTGATCTAACAAACGTTTTGCAAAATCAAACACGTGTGGGAAGTCGAAGGTTTTTTTTAGTGCAACCCAGTGTTGCCAGTGAAATATCGAGAAAGATACATTTTAGTTTCCAAAAAGATACACTTTTTCCCAAAAAGATACGTTTTGGAAAAAATTTTAAATTCCATTTTTAACGTTTAACATTTATTAACATAACATTTTTATTTGATATTTAAATGAATATTGTAAAGAAAATGATTTTGTATAAATTAATTTTTATATTTTATATTTATTTAAGTCATAAATGTTAGGTACATATGTAATTTTTAAAAATACAGTAAGCAAACTTTAAAATAAATTATATGTAATTATCTTTGGATGTTATCAAAACAAATTCATTTATGTAAAAATTAATATACTAGTTAAGGCGTTTATACTACGGCGATTATACCAACGTTCATACAAATTTCCTGAAAATTTCCTTTAGAACAACTTCGCACTACTACATAGTAATTATCGATTTAGGTGGATCGTATGTTGCAACTCCTTCATGTTTTCTTTCACCATTATTAAAGCTGCTATCAAGACGAATTCACTAGAAGGTGGGGTCAAGTTAACATATGGTGTTTTTTTTCGGTGGTCGACTTGTCAAAGTGTGTATGCCAACTAATTTTTTTATGTAAACTAACGTTTTTACTAGCAATATTTTTGACAATCCGACCACAGAAGCAGTGTGGTTGTAGAGTTGACCTCACCTTTTAGGCAATGCGCCTTAGCTGCTATTGTATTAGTATTGACTCGGTTACGATGATCAGTCTCAATAAGTTTTAGTTAGCTAAAAATTCCCGAATGTTTTGTTTCGGTACATTTTGCGTACAGATTGAAAAGATACGAAAAATGCAGGATTATACATGATACCTGAAGTAGCCAAAAGATACGAAAAATGTATCTTTCGTATCCTAACGGCAACACTGGTGCAACCATAAGAGCGGGCCAATTTGTAAGGACAAAAATTTATCGATATTGCGACATCGGTTATTCGATAGCTTTTGGCATGAGGATAAAAAATTCCACTACGACATATGAAAAAAACATTATTATTTACAAAGAAGAGTAAAAAATCCAACAAAACTTTCAGGCGTTTTTTTAATTCAAAAAATGTAAATTTGGGCGCCTCTAATTTTTTGATATGTCGTAGTGGAATTTTCTTTCCTCATGCCAAAAGCCATCGATACTTGTATGCTTCTTAAACTTAATTCCAAAATATGTTGCAACTTATACAGCCGCCTGACGTTTTTAAGAAATCTACTTATTTCTTCTATTAAACGAAAATTATGGCGCTAATTTTTGAACAACCTTAAGAATGTTTTATTGATTTTCTTGACACAAAAAAAGTAAAAGTGTGCTAAATGCGGGTGTATTAAGTTCGACGTTTCGCCTGTAACACACAAAATCTTCTTATCCAACAGCTCAAAAAGTCGAAAAGCTCACAGTTCTTGGATATTTCTTTGTCGATTTAGCCATGTTTGTCTGTCTGTCCATCCGTCCGTCTTTCTTATTATAAGTTCTGGATAGAATTCTTACATAATCTGTTCAGTAGACCCAAATGTTAACACACATCCACAGAAATTTACATTTCTATAATGTTTAAATAATAGTAATGGTTCAAACCACAGTTCTTAAAAAGTGGAATCAATGCAAAACAAAATATTGGCAAAAACCCAAAAAAAATATCGAAATAAATTTTTTTTTTAAATTTTCAAATAATTATATAATGTGGTTAAATTTGGTCCAAATAAGTTCTGTATGACTGAATGTTACAGCTCTAAATTTTGTAATTAGTGATCAACTATTAACAATTTGTGCTTTATCAAGATCATAACGTGGGCTCTATATGGCTGCAAAATTGTAAAATGTGGGATTCGATTAAGATTGATTCATCACTTATTACAAATCCCACATAAAGTTAAGATTTGTTACTGAAGAATATTAAAGATATGACACAGCCAAAATAGCATTGTTACTTGTTCCATGTACTTTCTATAAAAGGCTCAAAAAGAAAACTATAAAGTTAAAACAACTAAAGAAAAGATATTAAAAATATATAAAAACTTAAGAAAAGTACCTTGAACGCTAACACATGTTGCATGCAACATTTATGGTACAAAACAGCTTGACAACAAGAATGCATAATGTCTCTTACATAAAGCGAAAATAACATGATGCACGTAATCTAATGTTACACATAATATGCAACGTGGATAATCATATCACTTGTTGTTGCTACAAAAGCACACATTAAAAGAGATAAGGAGATGTTTAAGGACTTGCAGTTGAAGAGCAAGAAACGTACAGCCTCAAGTTGCATGTGTGTGTGTTTGTTTATTTTTGGCTGTTGCGGTTATAGTGCAATTCGTGCAGCACTTAGTTACATCGCTGGAGGGAAGGGCTGTGTGGCAACTACGACACGTAGCTTTAATAAAACACTCTCACGTTCATATCAAGAAATTTTTTCTTTCTTTTTCGTTGCTCTTAATCTTAACATACTTTTTCCCTAGTTTCCTATACTTGTTGTGTGGCCCTACACATAATTTCAATGCAAATGTTAATATAACAAGGTTAACAACGTAAGAGCAGAAAAAAGGAAATGAAAGTTGCAACATATTTAAGGACAAAGAATTTTATAAGTTTAAGAAAATGATTAATAATATTAAATATTTATATTACGTTCATAAAACTTTGGCAATTTAAAGATTTAAATTCAAGGTTTTTAAATAGCATTTTGAATTCTTATAAAAATTAAAAACACTAAAATCCAGAAACTGAACAAAAAGCTTAACTCGGACATGAAATAGAGGATGGACTTAAATCTAATTAGAAGCTTAATTTAAGCTACAACCTTAAATAAAACCCGAACTAGAACTTGAGTTGAAATAAAAACTAGAAATTAAGCTCGAACCTGAACGTAAACCTTGTTTACTGTCTAATATTAATACAGAGCTTTGCTGTATCATTAGCTTAATCTAAAACCAAAATATATAAACTAGTCTTAAGCCACAACCTCCACCTGTATCTAAGCCGTACTTAAGCTCTAACTATAACCTTAGATTAAGAATTATAACAAGCTTTCTTACTAAAACCACAACGGAAAAACTCTATTAGAAAGAAACTGGAGCTTTTAAATTGTACTAAATATAATAAACATATACATAATAACATGGATTCAAGACCCTTACCAAAATCTAAATTTTGAACATGAACTTGTCCAAAACCTTAACTAGAACTTGGAATTGAATTTGAGATAGAAGCTTATCTATAGTTAGAAATTTAACTTACACTAGTACTAAAACAAACCTTGAACCAGAACCTGAACTTAAGTCTGGACAAGAAATTGTATTGGAATCTTAATAAAAACTGAACTAGAGTTTGCAATAGAATTTAAACAAGGGCATATGCTAGAACCTAAACTTTAAAAAGAGTGCATAACGAAAACTGAGCTGAATTGATACTGAATTGGAACGTAAACTAGAAATAAAATTAGAACCTGAGTTAAAGCCTGAACTTAAAACTTTCCTAAAAACTTAACAGAAAACTGTGCTAGAAGCTGAGCCGAAATGTGTTGTAAGACTAGATCTTAAGACTGAGCTTAAGCTTAAATAAAAACTTGAACCATAACTGAAACCTGCCATAGGATCTGGCTTAGAGACATAAGGCCCATTTATAATATTCTTAAGCTGGCTTAAGCAATTGTGCGAATACATGTGATTCATATGTGTCGAACTATATTGGAGTTAAGAAAACTTTTTGGTTAATTTTATAAAACTGGCATTTGCTTAAGCAAAGTGCGAAACAGATCGCACTTACCGTACGGAATATAATATTTTTTGATTTCATTTTTGTTTCTTTAAATGGTTTCGAGAGGCTTTTTTAAATTTATTAAAACCTGAACCAGTGATTTCACTAGAGTCTGAATGAGAGCATAAGTTGAAATCGGACCTATAACTTGACCTAGTGTATGACAGGAAAAACGAATTAGATTGAGAACTGGAACGTGAACTTGAAATTAAATTAGAACCTAATTTAAAGTCTTAACTAAAATCTGGGCTGTAAACCGAACTGGAAACTTAACAAGAATCTGTATTTGGATCTAAACAAGTATCTATTATAGAAATAGATCTTAAGCCTGAGCTAGAACTAATTTGCACAAAAGCTTAAATCTTAACTAAAACCTGAACTATATACGATTTCATCGAAATAAGTACACAGAAAAAATTATCAGTAGTTTTTTATCAATTAAAAAAATTTTGAATCAATTTCAAATGAATGAAAAATTATCAATAAATATTAATGGATTTCATGTTGTAAAATTCCTTTCTTCATAAAAATAATTTATGGAGAAAGGATTAAAATATTAATTAAATAGCAAAAAATCTCAATTGATTTTTTCGTGTAAAATAAAATAATTAAAACTTTTAGAATTGTAGTTGGAAATTGTCAAAACCTGAGCTAAATTTAATTAAACCAATCAGCACATGGTTTGAAACGGGAAAGTTGTGTGATCATTTTTTAATTAAAATTAAAAATAAAAATTTATTGACAAAACAAAATTTACAATTTAAAATTTTTACAAGTTTAAGTAATATATGTAATCACTTTGGTAATAGGTGCAAAATCAACAAATGGGCTGCTTGATTCAATGAATTTGGTTTAAATTTGGGGATTGGGGACAATTTTTAATTTTTTCTTTGCAAAACCTTACGAGTGCTTGAGTTAGAACGCGAATGGGTTCTGAACTTAACTACAATTGAACTAGTATAACATATTAGAACTGAATAAGATTAAAAATGAAACGGAGCTTAAGCCCGAATAAGGACATTAACTTTATATATAACAGGAAACAAAACAAGATTCTTAACTAGAAACTGAAAGGCTTAACTGGAAATCAAACTAAATCTATATTAAAAACTGAAAGATTACCTTCTCATGAGGCTGAATCAGAATCTGAACTAAGTCTTAGGCCCGTTTTCACGACTTACCTATAAAGATCGAAATAGTTAATGGTACCTTTAGCACTAGTGAGGAATAAAGTTACCTTTAATTATTTTTCGTTTTCACAACTTCTGCATAAAATAAACTTAACATTTTTGAAAATGTGGCAGTACTAAAGAAAATACCGATTATTTTTGCCAAGATAAAAATACGAACTGGCAACTACGTACTTTTTTTACATTTACAAAATATACGTATAATTGGAGTTGCCATATATAAAAAATATGTGAATATAATATGGCAATCTCAAATCTAAACCTTACGACAAAAGTTCCTCTCTTTAGCTTATCCTTCACTTTTAGATTAAAGGGAACTTGTGATAATTAAAAACTCATTATCTGTTCGATAACTTCCTACATTTAACTATCGTTAAGTCGTGAAAATGGGCCTTAGAGTATTACTAAAGCTAGTAACCAAACTGCAAACTGAACTTTATCATGAGCTAGAACGTAAATTAAAAACCAATCTTGAAATTTAACTTAAACCTGAACAAGAAATTTATTAAGAACTTGAAGTAGGACATAAATTAGAACTTGCCTAAACTCTGAACATTGCTAAGAGTCTTATTTAGACCCCAAACTAGAACCTGAGCCTAAGTCTATCTAATCTAAACAAACAAACATTAAACTAGATTCAAAACTAGAAACTTAACTTAAAGTGAGCTGCAATTGAAATTGAGTTTTATATTGGTTTTAATTTGCAGTACTTTAGCTAAAGTTTTAATTGTCTGTTGCAGCCTTATTGCTGCGGCATATTTTCCATTACAACTTTATTCATTCAACCTCTTTGCGAAATTGAAAGTAAAAGTAGTATAAACTAAAAACTTTCCAACATTAAAATTTTTTATCAATTGTTCTGTGGTAGTTTGGTTACTTATCGGAAATAAAAAATAGAAGAAGAAGAAAATAAAATAACTTTTTTTATACCACCTGCTGTTTTAGTTATGCTGCTCTTAAAAAAATCCTTAGTATAATATGCAACAAAAAGAAATAGATAAGGGAAACATTTTTTGCAGGTTTAAATTTTCTTTTTCAATAAAAAGTGCTTGATAAGGGAAAGATAGCTAACAGTCAGTCTAAAGAATAGAAAGGAATCTAGTAACTGGAAAATTGAGCTTATCCTACATAAATGTTTTAATGGTGACTCTAAGGCTGTATTTTAATTTTATTAAAATCCTTTATCCTTTTGATCCTTCCCATTATTGTGGTTTGCTTTAGTACTTGTAATATTTTTAGCCGTCTAAACAAATTTATGCACGAAAAGTCTTATCAAAGAAGGGATTTGGCGTTTTTTTTTTATTTATCACTAAAATACTTGAAACGATAAACAAGTAAAAAAAAGAAAATTCAATTCAAAGTCTTTGACAACAGCTTGTTTACAGTGACATAAAAACAAAAAAAAAAAAAAGCTTGTTATTTTTTTTATATCTATATTTTTATAATTTTTCGTTTTAGTTTATTAGTAAAGGGTGTTTTTTTTAAGGCCGATAGAACTTGAAATTGCAAAAAATATTCTAAAGTCTAAAACATGAAATTAACCCAGGCATAAGTGCGCCGCGGCAGTTCTTGACAAAGGGCATTCTGGATGTCCAATTTTTGGACAATTTTTTTCGAAAATTGCTGGCCGAATGTCATAAATAACACAAACAATGTTGGTCTCTAAGGCGTCAGTAGCTTCTCGTAGCCTCAATATTATCGATAGGTGTCAAATCGCACGGCTTTGGAAACTAATTGACAGGTCTCAAAATTAACGAAATTGCCAAATACGGTCGCAATACAGTACGTGGCATTATCGTGTTCAAATTACATCTCACCCGGTTGAATGATATTTTTAAACAATAAACAAAAAATCATTGATTATCGTGCAGTAACTATTGCCCTTGACTATAACGCGAGCTCCGTCTTTATTTTCAAAAAATAATAAGGCCTTATAATGCCGCCGGCACAAAAACTGGATCAAACAATGCATTTTCTGAATGTAATTGGGGCTGTTGTGAATTAGACTCCTTCAGTAGGCTCAAATTTTGCTTATGAACAAACCTCTTAGGCCAGAATCAAGCCTCACCGTTAAACACAATTTAGTCCTCGTTGTTCAATCGTGAATCTATTCACAACAATTTGCCAGAGTACACTAATCATAAATGTCAAAAAGTGAGTGCACTATGACAGTTCGCTTGAGAGCCAACACCTTCGGAAGTTTTATCAGGCTTAAAAAACACAATTTATATACAATGCATGTGTATTTTTGTAAGTATATTTTTCCGTCAAGTATACCACTTACCCTTAACCTAAACCACAAAAACAAAGTCAACCAAAGGAAAAGCTTTTCATTTATATATAAATATATTTTTTTTTTTTGTTAATATATTTTTCTTCTTAGTCTATATTTCGTTTAAATCATAGAAATCCTTTCCACAACACACTCATCTTATGAATACACTGAGCAAAAAATTTTTGTATTCAAAAGAAAAGAAAAAAATAAATTAAATATTCCCTACGAAAAGAAAATCAAATCAAGAGTTTTTGTTTTAGATTTTGCGGCAGTTGTTTTTCATATCAATCAATTTAATTGAATTGAAGTAGTAACGGCCAGTAACAACAAGAAAAACCATTCTAAAAATTTTTTAATTTACTTATTAAGATTTTTGTTAAATAATTCGCTCGAGATAGAAAGACAAAAGTTTTAAAATAAAAAGAAAATAGTAAAAATTATAAATTTAAAAAACGGACTTAAGAAATGAACTTTAATGAAATTTAATAAAAATAAAAAGTTCAGAAAATTTTTGTTACGAATACTGGGAATTTCTAAAAATGTTAAATATTAGAATGTGGGATTTTCTAAATATATGAACATTTCTGAAGCTTGAATGTTAACCAGAGGTTGACTTAAGTAAAAAAAAATGTGAAATATTGAGGGAATAGGACTATTTCAAGAAAGCTTTATAAATTGAAGATTGACTCAAAGAAACATTAGCAAATTTGCCTAGGTTGTTGGTGATTGTTATCCAGTAAAACATCGCTTACTTTTTCAAAATGAATATCTTCCTTCACTCATTATTTAGTAGCTTTCTTCTATAACTACTTCTTTCTGAATGCATAAAGCTAAAAAATGACTTATATTTGAATGCGCTCATTTTGGGACATCCCTTGTAAAATTCATCGGTTCTTTCAGTAGAATTGTAAGTAGTGATTTTAGTTTTTTCTAATTACTAAACACATTATTTTGTAGGCGAAGTTTTTACTGGGTATGAAATAAAAAAGTAAGTCATAAAATTAGAACTTTAAAACGAATTACAATCTAAAAACAAGAAAAAGAAGGAAAAAAAATGAAAAAAAAAAAAACAAAAAATGTACTTTGGACTTCAAGAAAAATTCTTGACAAAAGTACGAAGAAACAGAAGTAAGGAAGAACATGTAAAATCAATTAAAATGGATAGTCATTCAAAAAAGCAAACTTCGATCTACCAAAGGTTAAAATTCAATTTGGTTTAAGGATTGATGTTTGACTATTGACGTCAGCAGTCGTCGATGGCTGCTAGTGTAAAACGGCAAATCCATCTGAGGAGATCGAGTGGTTGCGATCGAAACATGTCATGGTAACCTGCCGGCCCGGGTTCGAGCCCCGGCCACGGTCAGGAATTATCAATAACAATTTTAATTAATTTTCATGTTGTAAAATTCCTTTCTTCTTAAAAATAATTTAATGAAAATTAAATTTAATGAACTTAAGCCTAATTAAAATTATTAAAAAATTTGGATTAAAAACCATAAATAGTTCAACAAAATAACCACAATACTAATTATTAATTTAAATTTTCTTTTTAAATGTTTTCAAGTTTTTATTTATTAATCAAATTAACAATTTTTCATCACTTTTTAATACATAATTTTTAATTAAGAATTTTAATTAGAATAATTAAACTTTCTTTAATTGTATTTTTGTCCAATTTTTATTGTTTATCTTCCATTTTGTTTTGTTTAGTGTACTCGAACAGATACACAAGCAATCCGTTAAAGATATTTACTTTTACATTTTTTCATACAAAACAGTACATTTATTTCTTTATATACAACATATACATACACGCACATACAATGTTTATGTGTATAGCAAAAGGTTTTTTTTTTTTGTAAATAAGAGAAAAATCCTGCTGATTGGGAAGGAAGAGAGAATGGATTTTATCTTATAGTCTATATTAAATTTTTGATATTGTTGCTTGTTGTTCATTCGGGTTTTTTATTCCGGGTTGATTTTTGTTATTATTATTGTTACGAGTTAGTGTTTTATGCTAACACACACATATACTTACTTATGCATGCATATAAAGGTATGTTTGTTTAAATTTGATACGTTTTATTCGCTGTATTGCGCTTTGTGTATGTATATTTTTCTTCTTTATTTTATCAACCAAAGATAACCTTGACACATTTACTACAACTTTGTGGCCAGGTTTTATTTGAAAGAATATATATATATACATAAATATATATATATATATATATATATATATATATATTACAAACATATATGTATATACTTCTGTGTATCCATATCACCTGCACCATAATAATGTGAATATGATGTAAATTTTTTTATTTTTTAAAATATAGTTGCTCACTTTGTCTCTTAAATGTTTTGCTAATTTTAATTTCTTTTATGCTTTTAATATTTAGTTTCAGACTCTCTTAAAGTTGTTTAATTAAAATAACCTGTTTCTAATTTCTTTTCTTTATTTTTTAGAGAAGAATTCTGAGGAATTCTTGCAAAATTTTAGCGAAATTTAAAGAAGGAATTTTAGTTTTTTAAGCACTTTTCTGAGAAAAACAGTGCATACATTTATGACGAAAAGTTGTATTGGTATAAATTGAAGATAAATAAAGGCTTTGGCAATGAATTATAATGACCACCAATTCATTTAAGATTACCGACTCCACTTAAGGAATTACTTAGTATGTTTATCTGTCTAGTGCTAAATATTGTTTCATTATTTTTATTTTTATAAAGGTTTATTGCTGGTTTTGGAAGGCATATAAAGCTTTTTACAGAAAATTTAGTTTCAGAAACTGGTTTTCAAATTTTTTTTTTTTTTTTTTTTTCAAATAACCTTAAAACTTTTAATAATGATCAAAAATGAATGAAACTTTGAAAAAGAGTGATGATAAAGCAGCTTATTATGTAAAAAGAATTTGGTTGCATTCTGCTTTAAAACATAAAAGTCACTCATATATCCTTTTTTCCTTCCAAATAGAAAATAAAAAAATAAATAAATAAAGATACAAAACTATTCCGAAATACTTAAAATAATTCAATGAAACCATATTCAATCGTTTAAATTGATAGGTTTTCCATTTTCAATTAAATATTTTTTAATTGTTCCAAGTAAAATTTAAAATACACCAATACCCCTGTTTGCGTCGCTTCGGTTTGCGTCGTTTCGAAGTTGCGTCGTTTTCAAATTTCTGTGATTTCGAAGTTGCGTCGTTTTGGTTTCAGTTTGCGTCGCATGGCTTCGAAGTTGCGTCGCCAGTGCTTCGATTTGCGTCGTTGATATAAAAATGTGTGTACAAAGCTAAAACAAAAAAAGGGGATTTCCCATTTATGTTTCAGTTTGAGTAGGATGACTTCGAAGTTGCGTCGCCAGTGCTTCGATTTGCGTCGTTAATATGAAAATGTTTATACAAAGCTAACGCAGAAAATGGGGATTTCCCGCTTAAGGCTAATGCAAATATGTATGAACAGGTTGTCTGCTAGTTGAAAGTTAAAGGTCGTTAGTAGTTTCAAATTACATTTGCTGAAGAGAGGTTGAATCTAAATATTTTGCAACAATGAGTCAAAAAAGAAAGCAAATAAGCTTAGAACAAAAACTGGACATTTTGAAACGTTTTAAATTAGGGGAAAAGGCTGTTGATATTGGAAGAGGCCTTGGATTAGCACCTTCTACAATTAAATCCATTTGTTCCAGAGACGCTGATAAAATTAAAAAATTTGCTGCAACCGCAACATCCTTACAACATAAACAGGTAACGAAAATGAGAAGTCGTTTAATGGAAAAAATGGAGTCACTTCTAAGCATATGGATAGAAGATCAAAATCAGCGAAGAATGCCATTAAGTCAAATGGAAATTAAAAAAAAAGCTTAGACTTGCTTTTATACTATGAATTTTTTATTTTTATTTTAATCTTAATATTTTTATGTTTTTGCTATGTTTTTTACGTTTTTCTCATGAATTGTTATATTTTTATTTTAATTAAAACTGTTTTCAAAAAAAAATATACAAAAAAATTGCATTTTTTATTGAAAAATCTAATTTTTCTGCTAAAATTATGAATCTCGGAACCAATTAAATGAAAATCAATACAAATGTATGGAAAATCGTGCTTCGGTTTGCGTCGTTTCAGTTTGCGTCGCGTTTCTCCGGTCCCAATTAACGACGCAAACCGGGGTATTGGTGTATTCTTAAAAAATATTCAAAGTTATCGAAAACGCGTAAAATTATCAGCCCAATCACGAATAAAAATTCCGTGGGAAAATTTTCTTTTTTCCCATTCCTCCTATTACAAATAAAAATTCCGCATGAAATTACTCACATTTTCCGTAAAAAAAAATTCCCTTGCAAAACAGAAAGGAGCTTATAAACAATTGTAAGTTGGATTTTTGGAGGGATGCTGAAAACGAATTTAACTACATGGGGCCATCAAATAATTGTGTTACTGTGTGGAAAAATGTTAGCTATTAATAATCTTAAAAGTAATTGATCTTTCAAAAAAAGTTAGTACGGCAAAAGGCTGCAGCACAAAACAAAAAAAAAAAAAAAAAAAAAAAAAAAAAAAGAAGAAGAAGAACACAGGAGGAATAAAATCATACGCCGAAGTTAGGCATGTAAAGCCCGCTGGTACTAACGAATAACCTGTCACAAAAAAAATTTTATAAAGAACTTGCAAGGTTGTATTATTCTTTTTATTTATTTTATTTTATGTTTAAATGATTTTACTTTAACACGTATAGCCACAAAAAAAATCAATGCAAAAAGCCACTGTTCCCACGGAATTTATAATTAAATGTGAAGGTTACCCATATATCCTTTTTTTAAAACTTATTTAAAGTTTAGTTATATCAACATAAACGGTGTAAAATCTTTATGTCCACACCACAATAGTGTAGACGGTATTACGCGTTTGTGCTAATGTGTGTAACCCATAACATTATTGGCTCTCAGCTCTTAGTATAACGATTGACTCAAAGTTACTTTCTGACTCCAACCAAATATGTCCGTCCGTTGGTCTGGCTGGCTTGTTATCTGTCTATGTGACTTTGTACGCAAGAAACGGTTCTGAATTTAAAAATAATATAAAAAAAATTTGTTAAATACACCTTAATTGTCATAAGGACGGAGTCTATGGAAAATGGTGAGAATTATAATAATTTCACATGCCCCCATATACACTACTTTCCGGAATAGAGTCTTTGTTTGTTTATTTGTTATCTGTATTTTTTATTTAAACTAAACAATTGCTTTAGGCATTTTACAGAAAAATAAAAAAATTCTTAATGAAAAAAGATATATAAAAACTGTGTGATTTAGAAAATTCGGTTTTGTTTTTATTTTTAATGTAAAATTTTTTCCAAATATCCTTTTCATGGTCGATATCTAAAATTTATTTAAACTGGTCTTAAATTGTCTAGATATTATTTTGATTTCCTAAAAATTATTTTTTTTTATTCCGTCAGTTAAGATTCAAAAATGTGTTTATATTAGACCCGCAAAGCTTTAAACTTGTCTGTAGGACATAGGGTAGCTGGTAGTGAGCCAGTCTATCAGTGCTGGGGTAGCGGTTTCGATTCCCGCCAGAGAATTATTTAAATATCTTCATGCTTATGAGATTTTAGAATGAAGGTTTATATGGGACCTACCAGCACACATTTTGTCATGACAAAGTAGCTATCGCAATTTATTGGCGCCAATTTTTATGTCAATATCAACATTTATAAGAAAGTTATGGTATTAAAAGCTTTTTTTGGGAGAAGTTTTTGTATGGGAGCTATCGTTAAGTATAGACCGACTCCGTTTACATTTAGAAGGATTATTTACATTGAAATCAAATAAGTTTGGACCAAATTTGATCGAAATACCAACATAAAAGACCCGATTCCGGAAAGAAGCTTGTATGAGGGCTCTGTGAAATTATGGACCGATTTTCACCAAAAGGCTTAGTCCTTGTACCAGTTAAAACATATTTCCCAAATTTCATCAAATTATCTATAAAATGGCGAAAATGCGCACAAAGTTTACATGGACAGCCAGACTCAGGAAGTGGTTCTGAGTCGACCGGCATAATTTACGCGGGTTTAGGATCAATATTTAAAGGTGTTACAAACATCACCACAAATGCAAAATATCCTCTCCACTATTATGGTGTAGGTATAATTATCATGCCTAGAGCTTAAAAAACTGCAATCGGAGCCAAAAACTGACGAACAACAAAGGAAAATGTGTGTAAAAATGTTTCTCTTTTTGAGTTAGTTTGATAGCGACTGTTTACATTTTATGAATCAGAAGTAAAAGCAACAGTTTTTTTTGGCGAATAACAAATGAAGAAGTGAAAGAAATGGCAGTTTTTCTACTTTGACTGCAGTTTTTTAAACGCTGATCAAGTCATATGAATTATAAAAACATGGGCGTTATTTTTTGCCCTTTAATATCCGCTTTTTGGCCGATTTTTTGTTTAAACAATAGAAAACTGTTGAATTAGCTTATATGAATTTCTAAGCATTCTGCTTGGTAATTATTTTTACTTTATAAATTTAAGTGCACCAAATTTAGTCGAATACGGTTCTCTAAAATAGAGGCCTCTCATATATCCTTTTTTATTTATAACCAAATTTACCCATCTTTTATTTATCTTTACAAAAAAAAACCCAACTTAACTTAAGTCTTAGTTCAATATTTGATTTTTTTTTTAAGAAATTCAATCATTTATAAGCTAAACTTTCACTTTAAATTTATCTCAAGAAAAAGCTTTTTTTCGTCTGAAGACCATTCTTTTGTATTCAACCTGTAGTGTATACGTATTAAAATATACGAGTACATAAATTACTTATACGACCTTAAAAATTCGTGTGGATAAAGGCAGTATGTACATGGAAATACATAAACATGAATTAAACGAAATAATGAGTACAACTCTCTGCAAAAGTATGTGTAAGAGTATATTTCTTTAGAGGAATAAAATTTACAAAACAAAAGTGTTTAATTGCAAATGTATGCATGTGTTTACTTTTTGTTTTTGTAGCATTTAATATTCATCATTATCGTTTTTGTAACCTTTTCTTTTCTTTTATTTTATTATTTTCTTATATTTTTTATTTTCTTACTTTTGTTTACAAGTTTAATTTATTACGAACAACAATAAACTGCTGGTGCGACACATGCTGGTAAACGGGTATGATTTTGTAGGTGTGTTTTTCTGGTGCAACATTTTTTAATTTTTTTTTTTTTTTTTTTTTGTATATTTCCTGTCATATTTACCCTTTCGCTTAATTCATTTCATATTTCTTTTGCTTTTTTGTTTGCCTTTATTTGTTATGATATAATTAAAAGATGCAGTTGTTAATTTAAATTCTTAATAAAGTTTTTCTGTGGGTTTCACAAAATGAATGAAACCCATTTTATTGTAGCAAAAAGATGATTATTTTCATTATAAATGTCATGTTCCATGGTCGAGTCTTTATTTCATTAGGACTATATGGGTGCAACAGTAGTTGTTAATTTTTAATTAGGAAAAATACAAAAAAAATACTTAGAGTTTTTATTTTGTTTAAGTTTCTGTTTGCTTGTGCAAAGGTAGTCACGATTTATTAAAATTTTTTCGAATTTTTGTAATGTTCGAGAACTGACCTTTTTATGTAGAACCCGAGCTAAAACTTGCAAAAGAGTCTAAACCATAACTAAAAATTGAAAATAAAGATTTTGAACTTTTATTAGATATTGAAAATATATGAACTAGAGCTGGAAATAAACTACACTGAAAGAAGTTTCTTCAGAGATCCAATGGATTTTGATATAAATCCAATGAAAAATTACATTAAAAGTTAACCTATGTAACGCCTAAGTTAATGAAATGTCTCATAAAATCGATGAAAAGTTTGCATTAACCTAATGTAAGAAATTATTTTAAGACTAAGAGTATTTTTCATCACATGAGTCAAACGTTTAAAAAAATGTTTATGTTATTTTAATGAAAATGTTGTTTGTATTTTAATGAAAATTTCAATTTGTTCAATTACATAAATTCATTAAAATAATTACTTTATTTTTATGACAGCCTTTTATTATTTTAATGATTCTTATGTTTATTTATTTCAGCCAGTTTTTCAATGTGTGTTTTGAGTTGTTGTGATTTTTGTTTCGTTTTTTTTTTATTCTTGTTACAAATCAGCAAGTTATCGAATTATTACCGATAAATAAGCTTCAGCGACAAAAGCAGTATTTTACAGGAGAAAGTTTTTTTTATTTTGTTTCATAAAAATTTTGTATGAAGGTTTTCGCTTAAGATAAAATTGTTTTTGCTAAAAAAAATCGTAACGGTACCTTATATGATCATGACATTTTAGGATATGGTGCAAGTGTTGCCAATAAAGTCAATAAAGTTACCGCTTTTTTGCGGTAATGACTCGTTATTTTAATTTTATTCCATTTTGTTAAATCGCATTTACGTCATTTTCTAGCCCGCGACGACCCTCATCAGTATTCTTTCCATTTTACTAGTTTCTATTACTACGTAAATTCTTGTGTATTTTAATTTACAATTTAAGGAAAAAGATTGTGAGAATTTGTTGATCTGTTTTTTTTCTTTCTCGTTGTTTGTTTTTGAACCTTTTGCTTACATTTAGTTAAAATAACTATTTCGTTATCGTAATTGTTTTTTTTTTTCATTGATATAAAACTTTAAATTTAACTATTGTTTCACAAATTTTCATGTCTATTGCCAAAAATTTAATTAAAAATACGTTTTTACAAGAGTTCTAGAAAGAAAATATTTTCTAGTCTAACGTTTTTGTGGTTAGAGAACTTTATTTTGTTTTCATAGATTTAATGATATATTTCATAGAAAATATGAAGTTGCAAAATTTTCCTTTTCCTTAAAAATATTTGAACATGTTATCTCATAGTTCATTTTCATTAATTATAAAAAATCTATTGAAATAATATATTACAATTACTAAGATTTTTCTTTTAAAGGAGATATTAAATTTTAATATTAATACATACAAAAACTTTAGCGAAATGACGAAACAAAATTTCGTAGCGTTAATGAAACGGCTTCATTAAATTTGCAAAATTTAATTCCCGTAATGAAATTTTTCATTGGATTTAAGAAAACAATGAAATAAAAATGATTTATTAGACTAGCGAGGCATAATTCTTTGAGTGTAGAACTGAACCACAGCTGAAAGAGAACTAGAATTTAACAAGAACAGAATTAGAATTTAATTAAAGCTGAACAAAAGCAGAACTTGAACAGAATTAGAATTAATAAAGAATTGAACTAGAACTAACCGAGAACTAAACTAGAACCTAAATAGAACGGAACTAGAAGTAAACTTGAACTGTGATATTAACACGAAACCACCTTGCAAACAATATAACAAACAAATATTAAAATACAAAATTTATGTCCTTTTTTACTCTGGTTTGACTTTCACATAAAACACATGAATACAATTAAGTCTGCCAAGTGTTGCCTTTCGGTATTTTTCACCAAACTTTTAGCCCAAAAGCCAAAAATTCTTAACCATGGCTGTATAAAACTTTATATGGGTATGTATGCATGTATGTATGTATGTATGTGTATAAGTAAATAAACTTGTAGCAATTGCTCGCAGAAAAAAAAATTGCATTAATACTCCTCTCATGAATGTGGGGTAGTATTCAAGTAGTAGTTGTAAAGTATTCCTGGTAATTGTTGCTGCTGTTGCACATAAAATATTTTAAAATTTTGTAAATGTATAAAACACATACAAACACATAAGTAAGAGTGTTGAAATATTTGAATGCCAGGGTTATTGTTACATAATAATATATAGTAAATTATATGGTGAGCCTTCCTCTGTTGCAATTTCACTTTGTTTGTTATTGCTGGAGTATGTTGTGTTATACATTCCTTTTCACCACCAGCAAATTTCATTGTTCTGTGTGTAAAATTTTTAATGCTGTTACTTGTTGCGATAACAAAAGAAAACGAAACACAAGCCAGAAACAGAAACTACAGTCGTTAAAGGAATGCACCATAAAGACTTTACACAAGCAACGATGTTGCACTTTTTGTAATTTGCTCTTGAACGAGAAAATAATGGAAATTCAGAAAAATGCAAATCTACGTTTCCTCTCTTTTGCCTTTTGTGGAAAAATGCTTAAGGATGAACATACGAAAGAATAAAACATATGTGAACATGACTTATTATTTAATTGTCCTGGTGAAGATTATTTATGTTTTGAAAAATAAATAATAAAGTATTTGCCTGATAAGTTTAGTTTTATTTTAGTTCTAGTTCAGTTTCTAATATTGGGTTAAGTAGTTCAGCCTCTATTTAAGGGTATAGCTTGCTTTTCTTATTGTTGTAGTTTAGTTCTAGTTAAGATCTAGTTAGGCGCTTAGGGTCAGGTTTTATTCTTTCATATTTTATTTATTAAATTAATAAGTACACAACTTTGTTGTTTAACAAATAAAGAGGTTTAATCCTTTTCTACGTAGATATATATGGCAATAATTTTTGATTGATAACTATAAATTTGGTACGTTAGTAATTAGGGTAAGATTTTAGTACAGGCTTTGCTTTAGCGCCTAGTTCAGGTTGTAGATTACACCGGTCAACAAAAAAAATAAAAATTCTTGGGTTTCTGTTGTAATGCATAAATTCTGTTGATAGACACCGAAAAACATCTAATTACCAATTTCTAGCTTTTAAAGTTTGTTTTTCTCTGTTTTACGTCGAAAAGTAAGATTTTTATCGAATTTGCGATCAGCAGTTGGCAGCACTTATATAACAAGTGTTGCAAAGTGCATATTTCTTGCATAAAGCTTTGTAGTGGGTGTTTACGAATTTATTGCAGCTGTTACAAACTTTATTGTGTTTTACTAAATTAAAGAATGGCGACAAGACGGTGTAAAAATAACGGTGATTAATTTTTTTCTTTGCGGTGAATTTTTGAAAAAAGCAAAAAAATTTCTTTAGCATCAAATTTAAAGCTTTGTGAAGCTTAAGAAGCATATTTTAAGCATCAGATTTGAAATCAAGATAAAAACTGGGTACCTCATTTTGCCTGTGTTAACTATCAGCAACGTAGGTACATGGCCTGATCGGGTCGAGTTTCATATAGGAAAACATAACGTCAAATGGGAACCAGTTGGAGATCCAAAAAGTATCTTAATGCCGCCATTGCATATCAAATTAGGCCTAATTAAACAATTTGTAAAGGCATTGGATCAAAATTCTGAAGCTCTAGAATATTTGAAAGGATTCCTTCCCAAATTATCCAAAGCGAAGATAAAATCAGGAAACTTCGTAGGACCACAAATAAAACAAAAATAATGAACAGTGATGAATTCGCAATATTACTCAATACCATAGAAAAACAAGCCTAGAAGAATTTTAAAGAGGAAGTTCATGGTTTTCTCGGAAACAAAATAGCAGATAATTATAAAGATTTAATTGAAACTATGCTTGAAAACTTTAAAGTTTTGGGCTGCCGAATGTCTGATAAAGTTCCTATGCTACATGCTCGACTGGACCAATTTAAAGATAATATGTAAGTTACTCAGAAGACCAAGGAGAGAGTTTTCACCAAGATGTGTTGAACTTTGAACGGCGTTACCAAGGGCAGTATAACGAAAATATGATGGGAGACTATAGTTTTGGTTTAAAACGAGAAAGTCCATACAAGCATAGGAAAATGACTAAATATATTCATTTTTGAACTTGATTTTATTTTAGTTTCTATCTCTAAGCTATGATTTATGATTATTCTTGAATTAAAAATACTATTCAGTTCAGCAAATTTTTTTTCTTTGTAATGCATAATAAAATTTTGAGAAAATCAGTCATTATTCTTAAAAATCGAAAAATATGTCTTATTTCCACAAAAACAAACTTTGACAAAAAAAATTATTTTTCCCATTATTTGCAACCTAAAAGAAACTAAAAAGTTACATTTAGAAGTCAGACCCAAAAGTCGTGTCGACCGGTGTTATATGCTACTACAGGTTGTGGCTCAGCATCTAATTTAAGTTAAATCCTAGGCTAAACAAGAGCCTAAGGTGTTATGTTAAGTTCTAGTTCAGGTTTAAATTCAAAATCTCTTTTTCAGGATCTCGTTCAAGTTATAGTTTTGGTTGTAGTTTATTCTCTATTAGGCTCTGATTTAGGGTTTAGTTAATTCTTGGGTTTAAGATATAGTTCTTGTTTAACTACAGGTTCTAATTAAAGTTCTAGTGCATGTTCTAGTTCAGATTTTATTTAAGGTTTAAGTTTTAGTTCAAGTTTCACACAGTGTTGTGAGACTGACCACACTAATGCATACGTTTTCAAAAACACATACTAGGCAAGAGATGCCTAAGAAATTTTTCAGATATACCCTATAAATAAAATGATACAGCTCTTCAATAAGAGGATTTTGAATTCTATTCTTTTTCCGTTAAAAATTTTATAAATACATGGAACGGCTATAAAAAAAATCGGGTACATTATTATTATTATTATTTTAATGAGTTTTGATAGTCCCATAAAGGATTTGTATAAATTAACATTAACATTTGTCGTAATACAGTAAGATTAAAAAAATAGTTATAAAAAATAAATATGGGGTGCTTTTTACCTGCATGAGAACTTTCGATATCGATAACTATGATTTGACAGCTGAGAATGTCAAACTGCGTTGATATATCTGTTCAGCAAGGTTTGGCAAGTCATTGTTAATCATTTAACGCTAAGACAGCGCTTCGAAATTATTGAAATTTCTTTAAAAAAAAAACTGTTCGCGATGTTCATAGAGCTTAATTATTTTACGAAGCCGATTTCTGGTTTAAAGGCTACGTCAATAAGCAAAATTGCCGTATTTGAAGCAAAAGACAATCCTCAAGCCGTTAAAAAAAACCTATTACATCCATTAAATTTGACTTCTTGGCGCGGCTTACACTCCCTTTCGAAATGAGCAAGGAGCTGCCATTACGGTGAATAGCAAGCGCTATCAAGCCCTGCTGACTTAATTTTTGTTTCCATAAATAAAGCAGCTAAACATCAAGGACATTTGGTTCCAACAAGATGGCGCAACTTGCAATACAGCGCGCTTAACAATCAATTTATAGCAAAAAAAAATTGGGTAACAACTTTCTTTTCGGGAGTGGTGCTGTTCACTGGTACACACATTCGTGAGATTTAACGCCTCTGGATTACTTTTTATGGGGCTATTTTAAGTCATTGGTTTATGCCGACAAACCAGCAACTTTTGAAGCATTGCAGGCTAATATGTATGCCACCATTACGACAAACGGCCAAATTGATTTAAAAAGAATTCAGAAATAGGAATGATCAAAGAGACCACGTAACTTGTTGCCGCGCCGGACATATGCCAAAATGTTATCGTTGTGCAGTAACTTCTTCTATTTATGGCCACTCGTTATATAAAATGACGACACTGTTGGACCATGAAGTTAATGTTCTAAACCAGTTTATAGTTTAGATCTGGCACATCTTTTGTTTATTTCTGTTCAAGCTCAGCTTCAGGTCCTGGTTCAGCTCTTGATTAATTCTAATTAAGCCCTGAATTCTGTTTTGTTCTCTTTATCTGTTTTAAAGGATATTTTTTTAATCATTTTTATTCCTTAAATTTTTCCCCAAATTTTTGTTTAAAACTTGGCCAAATAAGGCGTTTGAATTTATTTTCTTTGCTTATTGTTTTATTATTTTCCCCCTAAAACTCAAACCATAAAATAAACCTTTGCAGGCTGCTAGTTTTCGTTTTATTTATTTTCCAATAATTTATGAACCATATTATTTCTTATTCAAGCATGAAATTAAGACACAACAAATATGTACAAGTTCCCTTTTTTTTTGCTCACAAATTTTAATGTTGTTCTAGGAAAAACTCTAAAAGCAGGAAAAAGCAGAAAAACTAATAAAGCAGCACAGAAGTGACAGTTCGATAATACCAAACAAAAACCGGAAAAATGCCAAAAAAAAAAACAAAGAGGGGAAAGAAAAGACAAAGCAGAAAATGAAATGTAATTGACAGCAGTCAAAACAAAAATACAATAACAAACAGCAACAAATCTATTGCAATAATAACGGTACAAAAAAAGAGACTAAACAAAAACTTGTAAGCACACACTTATACAGACATAAATTTCACCGACAGTTTTTTTGATTCACTCTCACTCACTCCCTTACTAATACAAATGCATTTCGAATTTGAAGAGTTGAGAAAATAAAAAAAAACCAAGCTTAAATTGTTTAATCTTTTAAGAGTCGGCTGTGTATGTGTAGTTTAGGGAGAAGTTCAGATTATCCAATTTCCTGAAACTACTACTGACAAAATCGTTTTTATTTTTCGGAAGTAACTTTTTTTCATTAATACAATATTTTTTTTATCACATCCTGAAGGGTTAATTGAAATATATAAATCAAATATTTACAAAAGACTAAAAGGTTTTAATGTTAGCTCTTGCAAGGAATTAAACATGCCGTAGTAGTAGTTAGTTCCTATTGTATTTATGGAAAGGGTGGGGGAATGGTCTGTGTTTAATATTTTGACATTTTTTATTTCCTGGAATTTTAGATATGACTTTTAGAAAAAACTTCGGGTGAAATCGCTTGTGAACTATAAATTTTTCTCTTTAGAAATAATTTTTGTTATTAATACAATATTTTTATGATCCTCCCTAAGGGTTAATTGTAATACATATATCAAATAATAACAAAAAGACTGAAAGGATTAAATATAAGCTCTTGCCAGGAATTAAACATGCTCTAGTAGTAGTTAGTTTCTATTGTATTTTAGGGGAGCGGCAAAGTGCTTTTAATATTTTGACTTTAATCATTTCCTTTAAAAAAAAACTTCCGGTAAAATCGTTTGTGACCTATAAATATTTCTCTTTAGAAATAATTTTTGCTATTAATTCAATATTTTTATTATCACTTCCTAAAGGGTTAACTGAAATACATACATCAAATAATAACAAAAAGACTGAAAGGATTAAATGTTAGTACTTGTAAGGAATTTAATATGTTGTCGTTGTAGTTTGTTTTTATTATCATTATTGCAATAGTAGTAGTGGTAGCAGCAAATAAGAACATGTGTTTAGAAATAAAAAAAAAAAAAAAAATAACAAAAACTAGCGCACTGGTGGCAAACTGAAAAATATAAATGTCAGAAATGACATATTGTTTGCTTCTCTACAGAAAAAACATACTCATACGCTTATTTTTTGTTAATTTTTTATACTTAAATGTTGAAAAAAAAAAATTAAGAAAAAACGGAAAAATAACATTGAAAAAGGATGTTACCAAACAATGTGCTTTGTCACTGTTTAAATGTTTATAAAAACATGTTTTTTTTTTGTTGTAGTTGTTATCCTTTTTTTAAACTTGTCTGTCTTTCTAATGTTTATATATGTATGTTTTTATATTTATGTACCATATGTTTGTTTGTGTTATGTTTATTCGTATTTGTTATTTTATGTTTAACATGTTAAATTGCATTGATATCATGTGTTTTATAAGCAATGTTTATTGTAGATTTTGCTACACTAGTTTTTTTTTTTAAATTGGTTAATTAGAAAAATAATTTTTTTTTTTCCATTAAGCTACAAAAATATATACACATTCTTTATATGTATCTTTAATTTGAGTTTGGGATATGTATGAACGTTATATCCCAACAAACACTTTCGCTTTCAATTTGAAATCAAAAATTTCTCAAACGACAAACGTTTGATTTGAAAATTTGATGAAATCAAACCTTTTCTCAAACGACAAATATTTTATAATGATTTTAAAATCATAGCATTATTAACAAAAAGGGGATATTATTTTCAAATTAAGAAATGCCTTAATTTTCAACTTGCTTTCAAACGTTATTCTCAAATGTTTTGTGGATTTTACTACAATGTGGAACATAAATAAAAATAATCTTTTTTTTTAATATAAATTCATTATAAGAACAATTTTGATTTTTAGTTGAACTGTTAATTTTTAATTTTCGATATTCTTTAATTAGGCTTGAGGTCATCAAATTTAATTTTCATTAAATTATTTTCACTGAGGGAAGGAATTTAACAACTTGGAATTTTTATTAAAATTTATTGATAATTTTTCCTGGCTGAGCTGGGATTTGAACCCGGGGGAAAAAAAAAATTATCAATAAATTTTAATAAAAATTCCAAGTTGTAAAATTCCTTCCCTCAGTGAAAATAATTTAATGAAAATTAAATTTGATGAACTCAAGCCTAATTAAAGAATATCGAAAATTAAAAATTAACAGTTCAACTAAAAATCAAAATTGTTCTTAGAAGTAGCTATGGCACAAGCTCTAATGTTTACATTTGTACTTTAATTTGTACAAATAAAAATGTCGACGAAAGTGGACAAAAAAACATAATAAACAAATGTATTCAGGTTTTCAAGACAAAGTCTTGACAGAAAGAATACGAAAAAACAGAGGAAAAAGGAGGCAACATGTAATTTGAAATTTAAGTGATAATAACAGCAAAATTTCGAACCACCAGTACTACTGGTTAAAGATTGATGTTTCACTGTTGGCTAACGGGCACCGCAGTGGTGCAGTGGGTAGAACACAAAGATCTTCTGACGATAGAAAGTGGTGTTTCTTGAAACATGTAAAGATCAACCCGAGTTCAAATCCCAGCTCAGCCAGGAAAAATTATCAATAAATTTTAATAAAAATTCCAAGTTGTAAAATTCCTTCCCTCAGTGAAAATAATTAACCCGGCGCCGGGGGGGATGGGTCAAAATTACCCGTCACTTTTTAAATTGACTGTGGCTTAAAAAATGTACTTCTCTTCTCTACGCTCTTCTCAGTAGCTGGAGATATTGAATCTCTTTTAATGTTATAAATTTCAAATCAGTCGCATGGCGATTGTACTTCGAATAACACGTGCTTAAACTTAAAAAAAGGTAAATATGACCCATCCCCACAGTATAAAATAAGTGTTTATTATATTTAAACTAGAAGAAGCCTCCTTTGTTAACTTTTTTAATATGAAATGTTTTTTGTTTAAAATAAAAGTAAATATGTTATTTTTTAACAAAGTCATGTTTTATTTCCTTAATAAGGTTAAGCCCTTATGACACTACATTTTTTATTCATTAATTGATATAGAATTGATAGAAAGAAACAGTAAATGTTAGAAAGAGCAAACTGGAGCAAACTATAAAAAATGTAAACAAAGTTTTGTAGTTTTTTTTTCTCTTGTTATGGTTTTGTTTCAGGGATGGCGTTGAGAATTTTTAAAATTGTACCAACAATCTTTAAAAATTGTACTTTTTTACCCTTATTGTACTAAAAGATTTTTTTAGTTGAAATTAATTTTATTTATGTTCATAAAAAATACCACAAAAAGGTATTATACATCTTTGTTTAAAAAGTATCAACAAAAAAGTACAATTGAAACAACTTAGCCATCCCTGTTTTGTTTATTTTATTAAATGTTGCCAACTTTTTGTTTATGAGAAACCTAAAAACAAAAAGCGGTAAATCGCTGAATTTGCCCATAAACCGCTGATTCAGCAACACTTTTAATATTTCAAGCTTGAAATGTCAATTTTAAGTTAAACAATTTTACATTTTTTTTGACATAACTTCATTTTTTATCGATAACTTTTTAAAAATTGTTGACAGTTTGCCATTTATCTAAATACAGCTGAACTCTTTGCACTTGGTAAATTTTTCTATTACATTATATTTGTACTGTTCACCAAAACTTGAACAATGCATTAAAAATGTAGTGTCATATGGGCTTTAGATTCAATCTATATTGTATATATTTTTTCGTAAATATAGCAAAAAACCTCGAGTTTAATAAGTGGGTCATTATGACCCAACCCCCATGTCCTTGTAGCTAAAATCCACTCCCCCGGCGCCGGGTTAAATGAAAATTAAATTTGATGAACTCAAGCCTAATTAAAGAATATCGAAAATTCTAAATTCATTATTTTTTTTAATAAACAGTGAGATAAACATTCGACACCATTAGATGAAATAGTGTTCGTGCCGTCCTCTCATTCTTTGAAAGACAAGATACTTGGCTCCTTGTTTTGAGGATTGTCAGGACGTGGCACCGCGATCGTACAACAAACTTATATTTTCTTCAAATTCCTGTTTATTTTTACTAGTGTTCGCCTAATGCTCAAAATTCGACCATTAACTTTTATGTGCATATGAAGAAAACATAGTACATCTAGGTACGAATGAATTCACATGTCTTGGACATTAATTTTTTCCATCTTAGTGGATCGATTTGGCAAGGGACCAACCTCTGGTTTATATTTTAATACAATATTTTTTATTTACGATAATATGAATTCCCGCGCTACTCGATTTAAGCAATTAAAGGTAAGTAAAAAATTCATATTTCTTCTTTTACAGATGTGAAAGCAAAATAAAAAAGGCACGGGGCAAGAGTCTTCGAGTTTGCGCAAGTATTTGAATTTTGATTAATAGTAGTCCTTGAAAGACGGAGAGAATTCATAAAAAATTTTCTAGGATGAGAGTAAATTTCCAAACTAATTTTAAAAGACAAATCTCCTTCTATAGTTTTTCTAGGTTTCAGTGTCGTCTCATTTATTCAAAAACTTTCCACTTTCCTTGGGTACGACTGGAATATTAAATTGAATACTTAACTAAAGAACCTTTTAAGGCAAATAATAATGTATATTTTTCCTTAAATTTACTACACTAAAGGCGACTTAATGTCTAACAGTAAATGTCCTTGTAAAACTTTTTGTGATTGTTTTTTTTTTATTGATGTTTATTTAGGTGGGCATCCTGTTGTGATATTTATGTGTGAGTTACAGCTTTTATTATCGTTATTCTAGCAAACATGTTACTGTAAATATCAATGCGTGTATATACATACGTGTTGATGTGTGTGTGGAAGTGCGTTCATAGACATAAGTGTATGAATATTGAAGTGTAATCGATAAAAATTAAGTAAGCGTTAAATGAATTTTAATACAGTTTATAAATGAAATGTGATTTTTCTTTTTCTAGGAGAAAATCTTATAAGGAAGGATAAATATAATAAAGAAAATCAAATAGGTAGATATTTGTGGAACTTTGGTTTTCTTTCTTTTTATTATTTTATTTATTAAGGGGGAGAGCAAATGGAAAAAAAAAATTTCTTTAGAGGTTGAAACCATATCGCACTCGAACATAAAGAGCGTATTAAATCAAAAAGGTTATTTTTTCACTTTTTAGAAAAAATTAACATGCAATATTCATTTATACCCACTGTTAAAATATTGCGCTTTTTTGTCTCCTCTTTGGTATTATGCCTTTAATATTAAATTGAAAATTGTTTTGCATCAAGGGAAAATTTTGAAATTTTGAGATAATGCCCTCTTTATGATCAAGTGCGAAATATATAAGTTAGTCATTCTCCTTGTAGTTTCTCTAGTAATGATCATGGACCCATAAGGTTTATATGAATATTCTGGGGCCTTATGTGTAGCAAAGTTGATTTAACTATGTCCGTCTGTCCGTTTGTATGTTAAAATGAGTTTTGCGAAGACCAGATTTTTGTAAATTAATATCAAATAAAGTCTAGATTGGTCCAAAAGTGGCTGAGATATGAGCACAAAACCACGCCAGCCCTTAATTATCTCCCATAAATATTTCATTATTACACATAAACCTTTACTACTAAGCCCTGATGCAATAGGGTTCATACAAAACCAGCAAGGTTAAATAAATTAAGCTCAAATATTCTCTATATATGAGATTTTTTTGGCCTTAAAACCAACGAACTCGACCACAAAGCGCTCATACAAAAATGCTCC
Source organism: Pollenia griseotomentosa (assembly GCA_963931875.1). Lineage (NCBI taxonomy): Eukaryota > Metazoa > Arthropoda > Insecta > Diptera > Polleniidae > Pollenia > Pollenia griseotomentosa. Next base: position 190,234,057 of record OZ007561.1, read on the forward strand.
GAGTATAAGGAGTTTGACATATAAAACTAATTGGCTTTTCAATATATAAGATTCGCCAAAGCACTTCTATTTGATATTCTTAAAAGAAAAAAGAAACTGCTGTTTGCTTAAATATTATATCCATTTCCATACTTGTTATGTTTGTGTTATTTTCAAAAACCTTGGAACTTACAACTTAAATACATTTTCTACTCTCACGTTATTTAAGAAAGCATTTCGTCCGAACTTTTCACTTTTATATGTTGCTTCTCTAGTTCTTGCCTTTTTTCAAGAATGACCTCTTCTATTGGAAAAGTTTCCATATTTGACAAGTCCTAAGTTTTAACGATTTATATTGTTTTTCAACTCGGTGTTTTTTTTCGAGTTTCCTTTTATTCCGTAAGTTTTAACAATAACTTCAATGTCCTTTTTTCTTGCTTCGTTTTTAACTAAAACTATTTATTTAAAATAAATGTCAAAACTTAATTTAATCTTTTACGTGTCAATTACAAACACTTAGATTTTCGCATTTATTTTTTATTTTCACTTTTTTTTGGCTGGCTTAAGTTGGTTAGAGAGCAGAAAAGAAAACAACAAATGAAAATGGAAAATATTAAGAAACTAAATATAAAAAACAAATCCTAGATAGACCACATTTTATAACGCATGTCAGGTAATGCATAAACGACGTGATCCCTTACATTGAAAAAGCAAAAGAAGTTAAAAAAAACCTTAGAAAAAACATACATTGGCATATTCTTAGAAATAATACACACAGAAAAAAATACCAATGTAAAATTAACATGGAAAAATGTTAATTGAGAATCATAGTAAATTTCTGCAAAAGTATGCCCTTTTTTTAAATTTATCATTATTTAATAATAATTTTAAATAAAATAACCTTAAATCATGTTTATTTAATATTATTCACTGTTAAAATAAAAAAAAAAAATATTAAAATATAAATAAATATGGATTCAATATTGAATCCATAAAAACCAGTTTTATATTAAAATCAAAAGTGTATCTTGTTAAATTAACATGCATTCATACTTAAGTATGTACATTTTTTATTTTCATTCTTAAAATATGTTATAAAAAGAGGACAATTCCCGTATTCTTTTAATTAAAATTAGTTACTTAAATAGTGCATCAAGTTTTCAAAGTATATTGATGACGAAATCCATATCGGGCGATGCTGATGCTTCTGTTGACAAAGGAGAACTCAAAATAAGTGAAACATGTGTTACAGGGGTAAGTGTATTGAATTATTCTTAAATAAATGCATATGTTGTCTCTGAGGCTTCTTCACACTGTTATAACACACTCAAACCAATTTGATTCTACATGAAATTCACGTTGTTTCAACTTGAAATAACTTTCATTCAACGTGATTCGGATTGTTATTTCAATATAAATTACATTTTGCTCTAACTTTACTGCAATGTTAAATTAACATGAATTATAGTTATTTTAAAAGAAAAAAAATGTTGTTCGCAGTTATTGTAAAACCAGGTTGAATTAACATGAAAAACGTATAAAGCAAAATCACCACCGAAAAATTTTAAATCAACCTTGTTTTCTACGTTTTTAACTTGATTTTTTTCTGTGTGTAGAAGAGTTAAGTTGAAGGCGAAAGAGCAATTTCAAAATGTCGCAGCTCGTTTGTTGAGTCCAACCACAAAAGAAACATAGTTTTTACTATATTTCATGAAAGAGCTACGAGGTTTTGGACTTTTGCATAAAACACTAAGCTCTGCTAATATTTTTTTTAAGTGTAAAGTCTTTTGCATCAGGCAGTTTTTCTTTATAACCGAAAGTAAAACTTTTTTAATTATATACAGTGCAGATGACCCGCTGCCAATGTGGGACGTGTGCATTACATTAATATGGGTATGACCAGGTGGACGGGTAAGCCAGAATAGGATCTACTTAAAATACCTCCAATGAGATATTAATTGTAACTCCGCTAAACAAGTATCTTCAGGCTAGTTCTAAAGGCTGGAAACTGATGGAGAAATTAAGACACTGTAGAGTAGCCAAATTTAAGTGACCTTGATTTAATCAAGAACACACAGCTTAACTTGTAACCGACAAAAGAACGAATACATCTAGCTTCCTGACAGTATTAACAGAAATTTGGATGCCAGGCAAACATGCAAGTCAACACGAACTTTCCTTCAACGGGCATTGTTTCTCTTGCAATGAAAGAGAAAAAGAATAAAAGGGGTACCACCTTCTGCACTAACGCCCGACGCAAGCTATAAGACGAAAAAGATTCCTTTATAATTACACATTCTCCAACCTTGGGGAGACGTCTATGTCAAAACTAAATTAGCTACTAAGAAATCTCACGGCTAATAGCGGGATTTGATAACACATAAGCTTACACTACGATGTAAATTAGAATACATCTGACGAGTGGTGTGACCTTATCGTTTGGACTTTGCCTAAATGTTTGTCCCTCCCCCTCCATGGGGGTATGAGGGCAGCATTCAAATTATATTTTGCTTCCACATCCTCCGAGAAAATCAGGTGCAGTCAATACCTGGAATTCGGCAAAATTCAAAACTTACAGATCTCTTGAGATCGCGGCTAACCAGAGGTCATATTCGGTACTTTTTAGATTGATAATTGGTGAGGAGCCTTCGGGGATCACGTGGTGGTTGTGGCTTAAATATACGCAAAGTCGCGTGAATGGAGATCTTAAAAACTCGGCCTCAAAAGATGATATTTTTTATTAATATGAAATTCATTATGAAAGCGCATCTTGATGCAATAATAACTAAACTTACCCCTTACATTCATATATTTACGTTACACATTGAAAATGTTACACACATACCTAAAAAGAAAAGAAAAACTGTTTAATTTTTTTTGTTAATTTTAAAAAGATTAACAGCTGAAACTTTAAGGTTTTTGAAAGAAATAGAATATATACATTTAAATATTAAAATTACCTCTTGAACTCTGTTTAACATTCTTAAATATCGGTGTAATTTATAAAAATATAGAAAATAACAATATTACTTTTTTACCAATCTCTTGCGCTTGATTAAATTCCATTCACTTATTACAATATGTACCTTTGTGAGTAAGAAAATAAGTTAACAAATTTAAAAACAACAAAAAAATGCCACTTCAGCCAAAAGTACAAGAACAAAAAGAATAAAAGGTAAAATTATAAAAATGCTTAAAAAATTACAAACCAACACACTTACATCGTCATAGTATAATCACTACACAAAATATAACATTAATGACCTTAACCCAATTAAAAAACATCAGAAACAAAAAAGAAAACATACAGAAAATGGCACAAAAACACAGGAAAAAAAATTAAACACGAATACCTAACAAAGCATATACAACAGCGGCATCTAGTATTGTGTAGCAGTTGTAAGTAACAAGGTGCCATGGTACTTGTATTGGCCCCTACAGGCAGTCTGGTCATAGAAACGAAATAAAAAGTAAAACACAAAGCACACAGTTACAACTCACACACATTCAAACACACTCAAACCTATAATTATAAATTTGAGAGGAGGCAAACAACAAGTACTCGCATTTATACAATTGAAAGTAAAAAGAGACAAACTACTTTAACAAAAAAAAAAAAAAAAAAAAAAAAGAAGAATTTCACATCCTAAAAAAATTTATATAATAAAGATCATTGCCACTGGGGTTTTACCTTGTCATTAAGATATTTTACTTTTTAACTTGATTATTATTTGTACTTTTAAAGAAAAATATTTTTCCTAAGATTTATTTACGAATATTATGTACAAAATTGTAATATAGACTTTTATTTGCAATATGGGTAATTCCAAAGTGTTGAACGTGACAGTCGTACGCATCAAAAATGCAAAAACATTTTAAACAACAAATATTTTTACGTTCTTTTAAACCTTAAATTATAGCACTACGAAAGCACTATTATCTATGCTAAAGTTTATGGGAGGCGCGATTCTAGGTCAAAGATAAAGAAGTAGCGGTTCGAACGTGAAAAAAATAGAAGTAGTTTTTGTTGCCATGTATAAAAAGGCGTAATTCAGCAAAACCTGGCACAATTTTTTAGTCAAACTACTTTCAGAATTTTACGTAGCAATGTAACATTAAAATGTCTTTGGTTTGGTTCCAAAATCTTCCGTATTTTTTTTTTTTTTTTTGTTTAAGCCAAAATCTGTTTCGATACGTGACATTTCGAACGTGAAATTTTTTCCATAATAATTTAACTGAATAATGATTAAAAAATAAGAATTTACCGTTAATCCGAATAACATATTTCTCTTCGAACTCATCCTTAGATTACAGACCATCTAAGAAATTTTTTTTGGAATAATTTTCATCAAATAGCACCTCTTTTCAGGAAGATAATATTAAAGAAAACATACAATAAAACATTCTCACAAATAAGAAATTACGTTTGCACAACTTAGCAGTCTGATTGTTAATCTAAGTGAACAAATTTATGGGTAAATTTATAAAATTAGTAAAATCTAAATATTTTTCTATAAGAATATCGTAAAATAATCAGCCTTTAATTACTTTTAAATTTTCGGTCACGGTGGACCTTTTGACGGAAATTACCATATAGAAGATAATCGTTTTTTAAGAGTGGATTTATCTAGGAAAGTTTTGAGTTCTAGTTTGGTTCTACTTTAGCTTTAGTCCAGTTCTAGTTAAATTCTGATTCAGTTCTCGTTAAGTTCTACTTTAGTTCTAGTTCAGTTCTAGTTCAGTTCTAGTTTAGTTCTAGTTCTGTTCTAGTTCAGTTCTAGTTCAGTTCTAGTTCAGTTCTAGTTCAGTTCTAGTTCTGTTCTTGTTCAGTTCTAGTTCAGTTCTAGTTCAGTTCTAGTTCAGTTCTAGTTCAGTTCTAGTTCAGTTCTAGTTCAGTTCTAGTTCAGTTCTAGTTCAGTTCTAGTTCAGTTCTAGTTCAGTTCTAGTTCAGTTCTAGTTCAGTTCTAGTTCAGCTCTAGTTCAGTTCTAGTTCAGTTCTAGTTCAGTTCTAGTTCAGTTCTAGTTCAGTTCTAGTACAGTTCTAATTTACCTCTAGTTCTGTGTAATTCAGTTCTTGGTTATCTCTAGGTCTCTATTAGTTCAGTTCTAGCTCAGGTTCTTATGTATACTCTTTCTAGGATTTCATAAACGGCTGTACTTCAGATTTAAGTGCAACTTTTGGCTCGGAATCTGTTAAAGATTCTAGTTAAGATCCTAGTTGAAGTTATTTATTGTTTATGGTTTAGTAACAGTTCAAGTTTGGTGATAACTCAGGTTAAGTTTCAGTGTTGATTAATGTTGGGTTTCAATGTCAGTTTCTAGTTTAGGTTCGTTAAGTTCATGTTTAGGTTCTAGTTATCTTTTTTTATAACAGTTTCTAGTTTAGCTACTATTTCCAGTTTTTTTTCCTTTATTTATTCCTCGAGGGAACATAGGGCCATCCTGGTTACATTATGTACTGGCTTTCTTAAGGTGTGTCCTATCCATTTCCACTTTCTGCGTTTTATCTGTATGTGTATAGGCTCTTTTTTGGCTAAGCTCCAGAGGTTTTCGTTATTGTGTTGGGCCAGTATATGCCACATATAATCCGAAGGCTTTTATTTATAAAAACTTGTAGCCGCTGCCTGATCGCATCACTGGCCAGCCATGTTTCACTCCCGTGTAAAAGGGTCGACTTGACACAAGCGTTGAAAATGCGGATATTTGTTGTTCTCATGATTTGTGGTGCTCGCCATATATTTGTTTTTCTGCCAAATGCACTTCTTGTTTTATTGAGCCTTATTCATGCCACCGCTTGAAGACATTCTGCTCTCTAAGTAGAAGAAGCAGTCAACGTATTCTATTCTGTGGTTGTCGATGGTGATATGACCGTTGCTTCTGTTATGTAGACGCATGGGGTATGTTTTTTTTATATTTATTTCTAAGCCAACTCTTCTGGCTGTCTTCACAAGATCGTTTGTTTTATCTTGCATGTCCGAAAGTTTGTGTGAAAGAAGGCAAATATCATCTGCATATTCTAAATCTTCCAGATGCCTTTTAAAACTCCACACAATACCCCTTTTCTTCTTTCACAGTTCCTCCATAAGACAGTCCATTACCACTGCAAAAAGTAGTGGCGGTAGAGGGCTGCCCTGTCGTACTCCCATGTTTCCACTTTAGGCTCTTGTTAATATTACTTTACTTGTGGTTGTTGTTAGGGTTCTAACTTATGTTATTGCTAAGTTCGCCCAGTACCTAATTAATATTTTAGTTTGAGTTCTGCTTTGTATTTTGTTTAAATTCTACTTTATTTTTTAGTTCAGTATGCGCTCATGTTCTAGTTGAAATTCTAGTTTATTATTGAGATTTCATTCCGTTTAGAACTGCAGTATTATTTTTCTTTTCTTAATAATTTTCGGTTCACCGTTTGTTTTTTTTTCTTATAGTATGGTCAAGACCTACATACGTTTAATCAAACTTCAAAGTAATTTAGTAAATTCTACGTGCTAGACGTTAAAGAGTATTTTCTTACATAAGACAAATAAATTTTCGATTGATATTCTTGAAATGATAGACCCTTCCTTAAGTATACACTTCAGTCTACAAGTGGCAGGCGAGACATAAAAATTTATTTCTACTGAATACAAATTGCCACTTGTTTAAACATTCATTTTTACTAAAGCTAATTAAAAGTCGCAACGTTTGGCCAATAAAAGAAGGGCAGACCAATTTTATTTTATCTGATTTTTTTATTATATCTTTTTACTACCTTAAAAACGTTTTAGAATTTAATAAAAAGGTAACAAAACTTAACATTAAGGGTCGGATACTGTATCCCAAACAAAAATTTAATTAATGTTATTAAATTTTACTTAAAAAAAAAGCAAAATGTCTAATTCGTGTTTTTCTCTTACGGGGATACACATGTTAAAATGTCAACAATATGCTTCGTTTAATTTTGCATTGAATGCTGGAAGCAATTAAAATCATTGTCATAGTATATAGAAAAACGAAAACCCCATCTCTGTGCTGTTCATTGTTTTACTTGTCTTTCTTAACAAAAAAAAACTAGCTGTTTTTTTAGGCTTTTGCTGCTGTGTTATTGTTTTTGTGATTTATTCTTTTGTTGCTTATTCGCAAGGATAGACACCAAAGTGTTGTTAAAATATTAAAGCAAGAATACGACTATAATGAATTGTGAATACCCTTGGTTATCATTACTTATTACTGTTATAACACTGAGGTGATGTGATTGAAATTAAAAAGACAGTTTGTCAGAGAAATGGCCCAGAAATATGCGGAATTTAACTAGACATTTAGCAATGACAGATGTGAAGATAAGTATTAATATAAAAACAGAGTAAAAATATAACATTTTTAACATTTTTTGTTTTATTTTTTGTGAAATAAGTTTTTTTAATGTCACTTTGTTGTGCACAAATTTGAACTTCTTTTTGTTAAAAAAAAATAACTGTTATTGCGAAAAAAGTGTCACAAGACTATTAAAAGAATAAAAGCTTTTAAAAAAATAGTAATTTGACTTCGAATACACATTCCAATTAATATAAATATTTATGTATAATTTTTTTGTAATAAAATGCCATTTACTTTTGTTGTAAAAAACCTACTTATAACTTGTGACTTTTTTTCTTCAAAATTTTACGATTTTTTTTTGCAAAAAAAAATTTACAATTTATTGATGAAAGATTCCTTTCTTTTTTTAAAAAAAGTGTTACATGTTTCTTAAAAAATTTAAAATTTTTTTTTAAAAATTTTCACTTTCTTGTGAAAAATTTTTGCTTGCAAAAGAAAAATTACACCTAAATGATAAAAGAGTTGCTCTTACGAAGGAAATGTGACATTTTTTTAAAAAGTTTAACATTTTTTGTGAAAAGTTTATAATTTTTTTTGGAAAAATTTAACTGTTTGTAAAATTATTCGCTTGTTTGTAGAAAAAGTTTGATCTTTTTGTGAATAAAGTGTGACTTTTTATGGAAAAATTAATATATTTTTATGTTAAAGTACTGTGATTTTTTTGTGCTAAAATTAGAGTGTCTTTTTTGACAAAAAAGGTAAATTTGACTATTTTGCTAAGAAAAACTTAACAATTATTGAGAAAAAATAACGACAGTTTTCTAAGAATGCGTGACTTTTTGTCTAAATGTGTTTTTTATTTTTATATGTTGAATTTTTTTTTTTTCAAAACAAGAAGTGACATTTTTATCTGTATAAAGTGCGAAATTTTTGACTGAAAATATTGTAACCTACTATTTCTAGTTAAAAATATGTGACTTTTATGAAAACTTTTTTGTGACTTCGTGACTTTTTTTAAATTTAAAACAAGAAAAAAAATCTGTTATAAATGAGACAATTTGTAAAACTATGACTTTTGAACTTTTTGTGCAAAAGTTTGACTTTTCTGCAAAGACATGCCCTTAAGAAGGTAACACTTTTGCATATAGGTATGACTTTCGAAAAACCGACTAAAAAGTTGTGTTGAAAAAAGTAAATAAAATTATTTTAGCTAAAATAGCTTTGCCTTTTGACAAAAAGTTTTTATAGTTTTATTAAAAATGCATGATAGTTTTGTGAGAAAAAATTAACTTATTTTATCAATTAGCAGAACTTTTAAAGAAAACAAATTAAATTTTAACCAAATTGCAAGATGATGTTAAAAAAATGCAAAACAATTTCACAACAAATCAGCCCTTATTTTAAATTGTAGCAATCAGGTTTATAACTTGTAAGCAACTTGTAACACTTTTAAATTTTTTCTTTTTTCTTATTTTAGCTCTAGGCAAGGTGACTTAAATTCTATGACACTCTTGTCTAGGTATTGTTGTAGGCATATTTTGAGTTGACAGGCAACAATTAACAAAAGCAGCGAACAACAGAAATACTAAATGAATGAAAACTTAGTACCGGTAATGTAAAATAATTACAGAACTTAAAGGTATTAAATGCCAGAATAATAAATTTAAACAGCTTAGCGAAAGATTTATAGCTTTTTTTACATCAAAAAACTAAAAAAAAAAATAAAACAACACAAATAATGAAATATTGTTAGTGAAAATAAAGCATTGAAATATTGAATTGTTTTAGTCATTTAAAAAGGTTCCTTTTTTGGTCATGTCGATTCTTTTTGTCTGAATTAAATGTTTTTTTTTTTTTTTATTTTCTACTTATCTTCGTCAATTTTCTTTTTTTGGACAATCAAGCACAAAACCATTAACCTTTTTCAGAGACTTTTAGACACATTTCTTTATTTTCGGTTTGACCAGTCGGTTTACTCTTGTAAATTTGCCAAAAGCTACATTTAGAAAATTGTCCATAAATTGCTAAATGTTTTCTTTTTTTTAATATTTTACCACAAAAACAAATAAAACATAAAAAAAGTATACTTTACATTTACAAAATTAAAATTTTTTTTAATAAATAAGTCAAAAATAAAAAACTAAATTTTGATCAAATAAGTAAATTCTCTATGAACTACATAAACTACACACTTCTACAAAAAAAAAAAAAAACACTTTTTGTCAGAACTTGAAAAGTGGCCTACAACCGCCACGTAGGCTTAGGTGGGGCCATATAAAACCCTTTTCAAAATATAAGTTATATAAAAAATAAAACTGGTTTAGGGTAGTTCGTAGTATTGTATTACCTCTAAATCCCACATCTTTAGACCGATTTGAAAATTTAAAACAGTCTTGAGAAGGCAAAAAATTAAGCTTTAATAAAAAGTATGTATGAAATGTTTATTCGCAGAAATTAGGTATGTTTTTATCCAAAGTTTCGAATTTGTTTTTTATACAATTTTTTAAATTCAACAATAGCTATTTTATTTTTTTCTACGAAAACCAATTTTTTTTTTGCACAGTTTAGTAAAGACAAATTTATTTAGAACAAAACGAGACATTACTTGTTAAAAAAGTTATAAGGTTGCAAAAAAAAAGTTTTTAATTTATTTTTTTTTTTTTTTTAATTCCCTAACCTAATCCCGCGAAGCTCTACGCTTGTCTGCAGGTACCAGAGTCTCTGGCGGGAATCGAACCCGCAACCCCGGCGCTGATAGACTAGCTCACTACCAGCTAGCCTACCGGGGCACTCAATTAAGATATAACCGCTTAGTAACAAAAGCTTGTTTAGCAAATGAAATTTGTTTTTTTCTTTTGCATATTTTGTTTCAATATGCGAGGTTTTAAAAAGTTTTCATTGCTGGGCCCTGTATCAAAATATTTTCGAAACAAAAACAAAAATTGTAAAATTGTTGTTTTTTTAATGTATTTTACTTGTAGACTTGTAACTTGTAGTTTTGAGGAACAAGTCCCTGTGGTCTATACTTGTACGAAGGTATCCATTTATTTCGAAAAAATTTAGCTTGTAAATAAAAAACTGTACAAATTGCTTAACAATGTTAACAATCAGGCAGAAGTGGCTAGGAGATAGGTTTCACGACGAACTGGGGTGCATAGCTGGATGTAATCCGGCCGATCTACTGGGGTTTGTCAGGGAAATAACGCGGCTGTTTCTGTTGAGGGGACTGTAAGGGGGGTATTGGTGCTACTTTCTAATTTTTTTTTTCCGTCTATCGCATACTTCCTTTTCTCTACCTTTCACTTCTTCTTCTTATTCTATCTTATATTTCTTTGAAGGGATTCACAATGGACTGCATTGGTCTCCGAGTGGAGGTGTGCCCATGGGCGCACAACCCTTCTTAACCTAACCTTACCTAACCTAACAATGATTAGTATTGTGACTATTTTGTTGAACTATTTATGGTTTTTAATCCAAATTTTTAATGTTCTTAATTAGGCTTAAGTTCATTAAATTTAATTTTCATTAAATTATTTTTATGAAGAAAGGAATTTAACAACATGAAAATTAATTAAAATTGTTACCGTGGCCACGGTCAAGAATAAAAGATTATCAATAACAATTTTAATTAGTTTTCATGTTGTAAAATTCCTTTCTTCATAAAAATAATTTAATGAAAATTATATTTAATGAACTTATGTCTAATTAAGAACATTAAAAATTTGGATTAAAAATGTTAACAATGTTTAAGTTAAAAATGGCGACTAGCCCTCAAACGTTTGTTCAACAAACCATCTGTTTCTTGTTTGAGAGACTAGCAATAGCTTGTCAGCATTCTTACGTGGCTCTTTCTATAGAAACGCCTTTTTCATTGTAAAAATGTTTGGTGAAATCGTTCCTTTTGCTCGTCACTGAATTGACCAAAGTTTTTGGGGGAAAAAATCTATAATTGCATGCAGAATATGAATTTTTATGCACATTCGACAACCCATTTCAGCATAAGATTCTAGAAATTCATTTTCCACTTCAACGTTGTTAGGACTTTTTTGTGTCACAAAAAAGTTTTGACATAAGAGGAAATAAAACAAGGAAGAAAGTAAAGCCGACCATATGTTACTCTACACTACAGGATTTAAAAAACAAATTTTCGAAAGTCTATGGCTATAGGAATAGGGATCTCTCTTTGTTTTAAATTTCATTAGTTCATATTTAATATATGAAGATTCAATAAAAAATAATGAGAAAAAAAAAATTAAAATTGGCTTGATAGTAGGCACAAAGATCCTACTTCGGAAGGCAGATTGTATGGGGGCTTTGTAAAATTATAGACCGTTTCGCCCCATTTTCAATAGGCTTGCTCCTTGTGCCAATTAGAACCTATGTACCAAATTTCACCAAATTGTCTTCAAAATTGCGTACCGTGTACTTCGCGCACAAGGTTACATGGGCAGCCAGTCAGCCAGCCAGACAGACAGTCTGCCAGCCAGCCGGCCGGACATCGTTAGATCGACTCAGAAAGTGATTCTGAGTCGATCGGTATACTAGGTCTAGGACCAATATTTTAAGGCATTACACACATCTGCCCAAGTGCATAATACCCTCTCTGCTATTGTGGTGTGGGTATAACTACTCCATGCTCTATTTTCTATTTAATTAAACTTTTTAGAAAAATGTTCATCAAAATTAATTTTTCTAATTTGCTGTACCTAAAAAACCACACTAAGATTTAGTTAATATAACAGTTTCTACGACAAAAACTTTAAGTACCTTCTTTTATTTTGCCTTTACTTATTTGTGGGAAAACGGATTTTAAATACAACAAAACATCGCCTTCTAAAGAGCATATTTGTCGATTGAGCGGATTTTTAAGAACAAACAAATTTTTTTTATATAAATATGTATAGCGAATGTTTGAGCTTAGTTTAATTTCACTCACACGAAGCCCTAAAAATCAGGAGAAAACTTGTGTGAGGGCCATGGGAATTTGTCTCATTTTTAATAATAAATACGTCTTATATTAAGAAAACTTAGTGCCCCTGGCTCATATGGTAGGGAAATATTTTGCCAATACTACTATTTTGTGAAAAAAAGTAGTTGCTTGTCTAAAACTTCCTCATTTACAAACTGATTTTGTTAATTTAAACTACCAGTTTTTTTAATATGACTTTAAAAAGTAAATTTTTATGCATAAAAAATTTGTATTAATAAGAATCATTAAAAATAAGAGATTAATTAGTAGGTAAAAATTGAGACAGTCGGAATTTTGTTCTCATATCTTAGCCATTTGTGGACTGGTCGGGCTGAATTTCGACAGCAAGATAGTCTTCATTTTATCTCGGGTCTTCGTAAACCTTTACACACGGGCAGCCGGACATCGTTTAAGAAATTTTGGTACTTAATAAAACCCAGAATATATGTACTCTTTAGGATCTAGTATCAATATTGTAGAAATTGCAAACTTATATCTACCCTTTCCGCCTTATGGTAGCTGCTTCCAATGATGCGAATAGTAGGGAATTTTTCCTTTCTTGTAAGGATTCTTTCGGAAAATTTTAAGCGAAGGGGAAAAAGAACAGATTTTTTATTTTAAGGCAAATGTAGGGAATTTTAAAAATATTTTACGTAAATATTCGACTTATTTTCATTTAAAAATTTTAATTTTTCATATACAATGGCATTTAAAAATGTAGTATTTTTTTAACGAAACCATATACTATTAGTCCCAACTGCCTGGCAATCTTCAACAAGTGCCAAAACCATGTACGTATATATAAGTAGGGCAACGAATATTTGGGTTCGTATTTGCGAACTATTCGCTTATTTCACAATCACATTCGCTAAAATTTATGCGAATATTCAAAGCGAATATCTTATGAATGAAATTACTACATAGAAATAAATTTTGAACTGAGAGAAAACCAATCACAGCTTCTTGACTGAGAGAAATTAAATCATTCAATTTCGAAAATTTAATAAAAACTTTTAAGGGTATGAAAGGATATATTTTTAAAAGAAAATTTTTATGTTTTGTTCAGGGGAACTGAAGTAAATATTTTTTGAAAATTCTACAGAGCCTTTCCTTTTTTAAGGTACCGAGTTAAATAAAAATTAGATACATACATACATACATATTATTTAAAGTAAGTATTCTTTAAAAATGCTAACTCCTTTAAAAATGAAAAAAGACTATGTTAAAGGATATATATTGGCGTTTCTGCCAAAAAAGAAAAATTTTAATTTGTCAAACGGTGTTTTTTTTAAATGGATTATTTATGTTGATTTTTTACTGTTGTTAATAAATGCTTCAATTATAATATTTACAAAATGTAAACAAAATATGTATTTGTTGGGCTGTTGCTAAAAACAATAAATTTTTAACGCAGGGAAAAGTATAGGGTAAATTTTTTTGGTTGTAGGGAAAAAAGGAATTTTTTTAAACACGTTGGAGTTGGAATTTTTTTAAATTTATACTGGCATCACTGGCTGCATTCTTCGGAAACCCCATTTCAACCAGAACATTCAATTCCGCTACTCAAAAGGATACAAATCCATATTTTAGAAATTACAAAGGAAGTGACACACTTATGTGCATACATTTATGTATAAACCACTTCCGTGTGTGAAAAAGGGCATAAAAAACCCTTTTCAAAAAGTGTTTACTCTATTTTTCATAATATATTATTTTTACATTTCTTTATATTTTTTAAATATTTATGTAAAATATTTTCAGCAGCTTGTGTACGATAGAAACTGTTCCTATAAAAATGTTTAAAAATAATGAATTAGTATCAATAAATGTACTATATACCAAAAAATATTTTATGTACTTTGTTTTCTTTTTTGATTTGACAATTTCCAGCAAACAATCGATAACTGGCACCAGTAAAAATAAACTTTGTAATTTCATTTCCTACCCGAAAGCCAGTTGTAGACAATTTAATGGAAATTTATGCATCTGTGTGTTCTCATTATTTAACTGTAAAAAGTAGCAGTTATCAAAAAATATTTATGTAGATTGATTTTAGAATAAATTTAAGGTTCAGCTCATCAGCCAATCAGATCTCTTTAATTTTAACGTAAAATATTTTTTGAGAAACAATTTTTTTTTTTTTTTTTTTGATTTTATAAAAAATGTTCTCTAATTTGAACGAAATATTTTTTGAGAAACAATTTTTTTTTTTTTTTTTTATTTTATAAAAAATTTTCTCTAATTTGAACGAAATTAAATTTAGTTCCAAATAATTTGTAGTTTAAGTGTTATCTAACAAATTTGAAATTCTAATTTGTATCTAGTATAAACATGTTATGCATAATTGTAGTGTTTACATTACTATACTGAATGTTCCAGTAAGACTATTCAGTCAAAATGTTCGCTAGCTTTAACCCTGGAAGTTTGCTCTTATTTTTAGTACGTTAAGGTTACTCTTTGTCGAATCGGCGAACTATTTAAAAAATATTCTAGCGAAACGATTTTTAAAGTAACATATTAAATTATTTAAATAGAATCTGGGAATTTATTTCTCATGGTGAGTAACATTTATTTTATAAATTTTTATATTTATTCGAACTTGTATTCTAAGTCAAATTACAATTTTTTAAGCTTTTGTACTTTAATATTTTCCAGGAATATTTTCTATGCACTACAAAGCTTACTTTAGCTATCCTTTGGCTAGCAATGATGTACATTTTACAGAAAATTTATACACCTGTTAGATACTAGCAGAATGTAATGCATTTTCTGGCCCGCTACGGCCTTCGTCAGCATTTTTTGTATCGAATAACTGGATAGTGCCTATTGTAAATTTAATGCGTTTAACTTAATTATTTTAACAATTAGAATCTGGGAATTTATTTGTAAAATGCTTAATTTAGCACTTCGCTAGCCCCATTGAAATAAAATTTGTAAAGAAAACAGTGTTCGTAAATAAACAGAACATTACTTGTTCGGCTCACCAGGAACGATTCTATTTTTTAGTGGTTGTGTAGACAAACACAACCCTTAATACTGTTCATAACTATTTTCAAGAAAGAGCTGAATATTACATAGTGTTCTGTTCTTCGTTAAAAGCAGAACAGTTGTAGTGATACTGTAGACAAACCTTAAATTTAAATTTTCTTTTTTTTTTAACATTGATACAGAAATTATCAAACAAAAAATTTTAGCAACTACCGAAACACGAATAGCTTGTATGTGTTTATGTTTTGTCTGTGCAAAATTATTTTGCTGGCTTTTTTATTTTTTTTTTTCGTATGTGTATTTTGTTTTTGTAAAAAATATTTGGTTTTTTTACCAGAACATTAATGAGCTGAACCGAACACAATAAAGTTTGTGGTTAAAAAAAAAAAAAAACCGAACGGAATTGAATTATGGATAAAAACATTATTATTTTTGTATTCGAAAGATGACAAAGAGAGAAACTATATATTTTTTTTTAATGATTTCCTACACAAACACTATTAGCGTTTGTGTTTTAAACAAATCTACCGAACCGAACACTAGGGAGCGATATTTAGTGTTTATTTTCGAACACTGAAAGAAAATGATTTTTAAATCAGATCTCGTTTGATAACGAAATTATATGTACAAAACTTGGCAACCTAAAATGTAACCGTTTTTAAGACATATAGAAATTTTTGTTGTCTTTGTATGGGTGGTACTACGCCCAGTTCTAAAACTCAGCCCACTTTTTAAAAAAGGTTGTGTGTTGTACTGGTTACAAATTTGGACTATTTAACACTTACCTTTCTTCTATTATATATAATAGAAGGTGCCCAATATGGAAGGTGCCCAATTACACCCACTTTTTGATGGATTTTGTGCATTAACAACCGAGTTATGTGTACCTAATTAGGACAGTTTTTCTCCTACCGTTCTGTGGATAAACAATAAATCTATTTTCTGTCACGCCCACGTCCCTTATTCCGCTTCCTTTTTTGGCAGATGTCATGCACTTACCTTGAAGCTATTTGAACAAATTTGTAAACGTTTGCTGCTATGATTCTCCAAATAAGCAGCAATCTATTCGTGTTTGTATGGGAAGAGCCACTTCCACTTCTATAATCCCGCGCACATTTTGTTTGATGTTTTGTATTGAACTTGGAACCTGGCGTTCTCCAGATATAGACATATATATAATTTCTTTACTAAATATTTTGAGTTTTTTGAAAAATTGTGGGTACATATTATTTATTTTTAAAAAGCTCCCCATTCTGCACTAGTTTTAAAAGCAAATGCTTGTTAACGTCAATATTTTTAGATCGATGTCAATGCTACTCTTACTTAACACTGTAATTTAGTTGTTTTAAGGAAATTTTGCCCAGGGGAGTGAAATTTCAGATAATTAAAGTGCTTTAAGTTGTCAATTGTTTTCTTGTTATTTGAATGTAACACTTCACTCCTTAAAAGAACAATAAACCTTTTTGTACTTTTGATACATAAATTTTTTTCGTCTATGAATATAATTCGAGAAGTGGAAATTTATTTGTGTTGTTAATACTAAAATACATAGCAAAAAAATAAAACATCCTTTTGCCATTTTATGCTGCTTATATTTTTAAGCTTATACCCTGTTTTTTTTTTGGAGTTCGGAATCAATAATTTGTAACAAAACAAGAAAAAGCAATCGCTTTTAAAATCTGTTCTTTTTGATTTTATAATGTTTTTTTTTTTAAAAGAAGAATATTTAATATATAAATACGGAAAAATTTTGGAAAAAATATATTCTTGTGTAGATATGTACAATATCAATAATGTTTTCCATTCTTAATTCTTGGCATAACTGTGGCAATAAAGCGTTTTACATTTTCTTGCAACAAAGTTCAATTTTCGTTATTGTCGTAAAAATAACCAAAATTCATTTGTATAAAAGTTTTAAGTAGCTTCGGCAAAAAAAAAAAAATGCTATATAAATATTTGTTGGTACACTCCTTTAAAAGATCTTTGTAAATATACACGTGTGCATAATTCTACTAGCTCGTTTGTGTGTATTTAGATATCTTCTTTATTTACGCTCAGATTAAACACGCGCATTTAATTACAGTTCGTGTCCTTCAGGGATGCTTAAAATATGCTGTTTCCTTTACTTTCTTTGTACATCTATTTAGTTTTGTACTGTGCTTAATGAAAAAGTTTCCAAACTTTTTACATGTTACTACAATATGACAAAGTAATTTTATGTGTATTAAGCTGAGAGTAAGCAAACTTATATTTGTAAAAACAAAGGAGTTTAAATAAAAAATATTTACCTTTAATGCTCGTTTTCCTGCACACAGAAAAAAATCAAGTTAAAAACGTAGAAAACAAGGTTGATTTAAAATTTTTCGGTGGTGATTTTGCTTTATACGTTTTTCATGTTAATTCAACCTGGTTTTACAATAACTGCGAACAACATTTTTTTTCTTTTAAAATAACTTTAATTCATGTTAATTTAACATTGCAGTAAAGTTAGAGCAAAATGTAATTTATATTGAAATAACAATCCGAATCACGTTGAATGAAAGTTATTTCAAGTTGAAACAACGTGAATTTCATGTAGAATCAAATTGGTTTGAGTGTGTTATAACAGTGTGAAGAAGCTTCAGAGACAACATAAGCATTTATTTAAGAATAATTCAAAACAATTACCCCTGTAACACATGTTTCACTTATTTTGTATTCTCCTTTGTTAACAGAAGCATCAGCAGAATCGCCCGATATGGTTTTCGTCATCATTCTACTTTGAAAACTTGATGTACTATTTAACTAACTAATTTTAATTAAAAGAATACGGAAATTGTCTTCTTTTTATAACATATTTTAAAAATGAAAATAAAAAAATGTACATACTTAAGTATGTCTGCATTTAATTTAACAGTTAAACTTTTGATTTTAATATAAAACAGGTTTTTATGAATTCAATAATGAATCCATATTTATTTATATTTTAATATTTTTTATTTTTTTTTATTTTAACAGTGAATAATATTAAATAAAAGTGATTTAAGGTTATTTTATTTAAAATTAATATAAAACAATGATAAATTTAAATAAAGGGGATACTTTTGCAGAAATTTAATATGATTCTCAATCAACATTTTTCCATGTTAATTTTACATTGGTATTTTTTTCTGTGTGTGTGTGTTGCATTTAGAGAGTGTGAACATGATGTTTGGTCTTTGAAAATCTACTTTAAAAAATAAAACTTTTTATTAAAAGAACATTTTTGAATGTTAGTCAGCCAGTAGGTGTAAAATATACGGGTGCACTACTTATCTTGAACTAGTTTTCAATCATACATGTTAAATTCCAATTAGCATTAGCAATTGATGCAATTAGTTTATATTCTCTAATTGATCAAACAATTATATTTAGTTCAACTAATTCCCATTAGCTAATTGAAATTTTTATTCTAATGGAAAACTAATTGCAATTAGTTGCCATTAGCAAAAAAAAATTGGTTAACCTTTACAATTAGAAATCTAATTGACTTCTGATAATGCAATTAGATATTCAATTAGCTCGAATTAGAATCAATTGAATTTAATAATTGAATATCTAATTGCATTATCAGAAGTCAATTAGATTTCTAATTGTAAAGGTTAACCAATTTTTTTTGCTAATGGCAACTAATTGCAATTAGTTTTCCATTAGAATAAAAATTTCAATTAGCTAATGGGAATTAGTTGAACTAATTCTAATTGTTTGATCAATTAGAGAATTTCACAAAAGAATGTTAATAAGCAATCATTAGCATTAGCTAATCATTACTTAACATGTATGTTTTCAATATAATTTTAAAAGAAGAAAACAAAAACGTTTTTAATTTAAATAAAAATACTTAAGGTATGTTCAGACCTAGCAAATATTTGACGAAAAAATCAAAAAAAAAAAAAAAGCACGACCAAACTTTAGCTTTATTTAATAAATTCTATTAATATTCAACATTTTTTTTATTTTTCGAATTTATTCTATGAGTTACATTTCAGTTATGTATTTTATAAAGCTTTTTTTGTAATAGTTCTATTCCTTAAATTTTTAGGAATGACTTTTATACACTACCAGACTATTATATTGTATTTTCTTGTTACATTTTACCTTAGCTATCCATTGGATAGCAATGAAGTATATTGTATGTACAGAAAAATTTACAAATATTAGACACCAGCAGAATGTAATGCATTTTCTGGCCCGCTACGGCCTTCGTCAGCATTCTTTGTGTCACACTGGATAGTGATACTTTATAAATTGAATGTATTTAACTCAACTATTTTAACAAATAGAAACTGGGAATTATCTCATTCCTAAAAATTTAAGGAATAGAACTATTACAAAAAAAGCTTTATAAAATACATAACTGAAATGTAACTCATAGAATAAATTCGAAAAATAAAAAAATGTTGAATATAATATAAAGTAACCTACGAATGGAGATAATTCCCAGTTTCTATTTGTTAAAATAGTTGAGTTAAATACATTCAATTTATAAAGTATGGCCCGCTACGGCCTTCGTCAGCATTCTTTGTGTCACACTGGATAGTGATACTTTATAAATTGAATGTATTTAACTCAACTATTTTAACAAATAGAAACTGGGAATTATCTCATTCCTAAAAATTTAAGGAATAGAACTATTACAAAAAAAGCTTTATAAAATACATAACTGAAATGTAACTCATAGAATAAATTCGAAAAATAAAAAAATGTTGAATATAATATAAAGTAACCTACGAATGGAGATAATTCCCAGTTTCTATTTGTTAAAATAGTTGAGTTAAATACATTCAATTTATAAAGTATGGCCCGCTACGGCCTTCGTCAGCATTCTTTGTGTCACACTGGATAGTGATACTTTATAAATTGAATGTATTTAACTCAACTATTTTAACAAATAGAAACTGGGAATTATCTCATTCCTAAAAATTTAAGGAATAGAACTATTACAAAAAAAGCTTTATAAAATACATAACTGAAATGTAACTCATAGAATAAATTCGAAAAATAAAAAAAATGTTGAATATAATATAAAGTAACCTACGAATGGAGATAATTCCCAGTTTCTATTTGTTAAAATAGTTGAGTTAAATACATTCAATTTATAAAGTATGGCCCGCTACGGCCTTCGTCAGCATTCTTTGTGTCACACTGGATAGTGATACTTTATAAATTGAATGTATTTAACTCAACTATTTTAACAAATAGAAACTGGGAATTATCTCATTCCTAAAAATTTAAGGAATAGAACTATTACAAAAAAAGCTTTATAAAATACATAACTGAAATGTAACTCATAGAATAAATTCGAAAAATAAAAAAAATGTTGAATATAATATAAAGTAACCTACGAATGGAGATAATTCCCAGTTTCTATTTGTTAAAATAGTTGAGTTAAATACATTCAATTTATAA
Source organism: Pollenia griseotomentosa (assembly GCA_963931875.1). Lineage (NCBI taxonomy): Eukaryota > Metazoa > Arthropoda > Insecta > Diptera > Polleniidae > Pollenia > Pollenia griseotomentosa. The sequence goes on from OZ007561.1 coordinate 190,254,713, forward strand.
AGTATGGCCCGCTACGGCCTTCGTCAGCATTCTTTGTGTCACACTGGATAGTGATACTTTATAAATTGAATGTATTTAACTCAACTATTTTAACAAATAGAAACTGGGAATTATCTCATTCCTAAAAATTTAAGGAATAGAACTATTACAAAAAAAGCTTTATAAAATACATAACTGAAATGTAACTCATAGAATAAATTCGAAAAATAAAAAAAATGTTGAATATAATATAAAGTAACCTACGAATGGAGATAATTCCCAGTTTCTATTTGTTAAAATAGTTGAGTTAAATACATTCAATTTATAAAGTATGGCCCGCTACGGCCTTCGTCAGCATTCTTTGTGTCACACTGGATAGTGATACTTTATAAATTGAATGTATTTAACTCAACTATTTTAACAAATAGAAACTGGGAATTATCTCATTCCTAAAAATTTAAGGAATAGAACTATTACAAAAAAAGCTTTATAAAATACATAACTGAAATGTAACTCATAGAATAAATTCGAAAAATAAAAAAAATGTTGAATATAATATAAAGTAACCTACGAATGGAGATAATTCCCAGTTTCTATTTGTTAAAATAGTTGAGTTAAATACATTCAATTTATAAAGTATGGCCCGCTACGGCCTTCGTCAGCATTCTTTGTGTCACACTGGATAGTGATACTTTATAAATTGAATGTATTTAACTCAACTATTTTAACAAATAGAAACTGGGAATTATCTCATTCCTAAAAATTTAAGGAATAGAACTATTACAAAAAAAGCTTTATAAAATACATAACTGAAATGTAACTCATAGAATAAATTCGAAAAATAAAAAAAATGTTGAATATAATATAAAGTAACCTACGAATGGAGATAATTCCCAGTTTCTATTTGTTAAAATAGTTGAGTTAAATACATTCAATTTATAAAGTATGGCCCGCTACGGCCTTCGTCAGCATTCTTTGTGTCACACTGGATAGTGATACTTTATAAATTGAATGTATTTAACTCAACTATTTTAACAAATAGAAACTGGGAATTATCTCATTCCTAAAAATTTAAGGAATAGAACTATTACAAAAAAAGCTTTATAAAATACATAACTGAAATGTAACTCATAGAATAAATTCGAAAAATAAAAAAAATGTTGAATATAATATAAAGTAACCTACGAATGGAGATAATTCCCAGTTTCTATTTGTTAAAATAGTTGAGTTAAATACATTCAATTTATAAAGTATGGCCCGCTACGGCCTTCGTCAGCATTCTTTGTGTCACACTGGATAGTGATACTTTATAAATTGAATGTATTTAACTCAACTATTTTAACAAATAGAAACTGGGAATTATCTCATTCCTAAAAATTTAAGGAATAGAACTATTACAAAAAAAGCTTTATAAAATACATAACTGAAATGTAACTCATAGAATAAATTCGAAAAATAAAAAAAATGTTGAATATAATATAAAGTAACCTACGAATGGAGATAATTCCCAGTTTCTATTTGTTAAAATAGTTGAGTTAAATACATTCAATTTATAAAGTATGGCCCGCTACGGCCTTCGTCAGCATTCTTTGTGTCACACTGGATAGTGATACTTTATAAATTGAATGTATTTAACTCAACTATTTTAACAAATAGAAACTGGGAATTATCTCATTCCTAAAAATTTAAGGAATAGAACTATTACAAAAAAAGCTTTATAAAATACATAACTGAAATGTAACTCATAGAATAAATTCGAAAAATAAAAAAAATGTTGAATATAATATAAAGTAACCTACGAATGGAGATAATTCCCAGTTTCTATTTGTTAAAATAGTTGAGTTAAATACATTCAATTTATAAAGTATGGCCCGCTACGGCCTTCGTCAGCATTCTTTGTGTCACACTGGATAGTGATACTTTATAAATTGAATGTATTTAACTCAACTATTTTAACAAATAGAAACTGGGAATTATCTCATTCCTAAAAATTTAAGGAATAGAACTATTACAAAAAAAGCTTTATAAAATACATAACTGAAATGTAACTCATAGAATAAATTCGAAAAATAAAAAAAATGTTGAATATAATATAAAGTAACCTACGAATGGAGATAATTCCCAGTTTCTATTTGTTAAAATAGTTGAGTTAAATACATTCAATTTATAAAGTATGGCCCGCTACGGCCTTCGTCAGCATTCTTTGTGTCACACTGGATAGTGATACTTTATAAATTGAATGTATTTAACTCAACTATTTTAACAAATAGAAACTGGGAATTATCTCATTCCTAAAAATTTAAGGAATAGAACTATTACAAAAAAAGCTTTATAAAATACATAACTGAAATGTAACTCATAGAATAAATTCGAAAAATAAAAAAAATGTTGAATATAATATAAAGTAACCTACGAATGGAGATAATTCCCAGTTTCTATTTGTTAAAATAGTTGAGTTAAATACATTCAATTTATAAAGTATGGCCCGCTACGGCCTTCGTCAGCATTCTTTGTGTCACACTGGATAGTGATACTTTATAAATTGAATGTATTTAACTCAACTATTTTAACAAATAGAAACTGGGAATTATCTCATTCCTAAAAATTTAAGGAATAGAACTATTACAAAAAAAGCTTTATAAAATACATAACTGAAATGTAACTCATAGAATAAATTCGAAAAATAAAAAAAATGTTGAATATAATATAAAGTAACCTACGAATGGAGATAATTCCCAGTTTCTATTTGTTAAAATAGTTGAGTTAAATACATTCAATTTATAAAGTATGGCCCGCTACGGCCTTCGTCAGCATTCTTTGTGTCACACTGGATAGTGATACTTTATAAATTGAATGTATTTAACTCAACTATTTTAACAAATAGAAACTGGGAATTATCTCATTCCTAAAAATTTAAGGAATAGAACTATTACAAAAAAAGCTTTATAAAATACATAACTGAAATGTAACTCATAGAATAAATTCGAAAAATAAAAAAAATGTTGAATATAATATAAAGTAACCTACGAATGGAGATAATTCCCAGTTTCTATTTGTTAAAATAGTTGAGTTAAATACATTCAATTTATAAAGTATGGCCCGCTACGGCCTTCGTCAGCATTCTTTGTGTCACACTGGATAGTGATACTTTATAAATTGAATGTATTTAACTCAACTATTTTAACAAATAGAAACTGGGAATTATCTCATTCCTAAAAATTTAAGGAATAGAACTATTACAAAAAAAGCTTTATAAAATACATAACTGAAATGTAACTCATAGAATAAATTCGAAAAATAAAAAAAATGTTGAATATAATATAAAGTAACCTACGAATGGAGATAATTCCCAGTTTCTATTTGTTAAAATAGTTGAGTTAAATACATTCAATTTATAAAGTATGGCCCGCTACGGCCTTCGTCAGCATTCTTTGTGTCACACTGGATAGTGATACTTTATAAATTGAATGTATTTAACTCAACTATTTTAACAAATAGAAACTGGGAATTATCTCATTCCTAAAAATTTAAGGAATAGAACTATTACAAAAAAAGCTTTATAAAATACATAACTGAAATGTAACTCATAGAATAAATTCGAAAAATAAAAAAAATGTTGAATATAATATAAAGTAACCTACGAATGGAGATAATTCCCAGTTTCTATTTGTTAAAATAGTTGAGTTAAATACATTCAATTTATAAAGTATGGCCCGCTACGGCCTTCGTCAGCATTCTTTGTGTCACACTGGATAGTGATACTTTATAAATTGAATGTATTTAACTCAACTATTTTAACAAATAGAAACTGGGAATTATCTCATTCCTAAAAATTTAAGGAATAGAACTATTACAAAAAAAGCTTTATAAAATACATAACTGAAATGTAACTCATAGAATAAATTCGAAAAATAAAAAAAATGTTGAATATAATATAAAGTAACCTACGAATGGAGATAATTCCCAGTTTCTATTTGTTAAAATAGTTGAGTTAAATACATTCAATTTATAAAGTATGGCCCGCTACGGCCTTCGTCAGCATTCTTTGTGTCACACTGGATAGTGATACTTTATAAATTGAATGTATTTAACTCAACTATTTTAACAAATAGAAACTGGGAATTATCTCATTCCTAAAAATTTAAGGAATAGAACTATTACAAAAAAAGCTTTATAAAATACATAACTGAAATGTAACTCATAGAATAAATTCGAAAAATAAAAAAAATGTTGAATATAATATAAAGTAACCTACGAATGGAGATAATTCCCAGTTTCTATTTGTTAAAATAGTTGAGTTAAATACATTCAATTTATAAAGTATGGCCCGCTACGGCCTTCGTCAGCATTCTTTGTGTCACACTGGATAGTGATACTTTATAAATTGAATGTATTTAACTCAACTATTTTAACAAATAGAAACTGGGAATTATCTCATTCCTAAAAATTTAAGGAATAGAACTATTACAAAAAAAGCTTTATAAAATACATAACTGAAATGTAACTCATAGAATAAATTCGAAAAATAAAAAAAATGTTGAATATAATATAAAGTAACCTACGAATGGAGATAATTCCCAGTTTCTATTTGTTAAAATAGTTGAGTTAAATACATTCAATTTATAAAGTATGGCCCGCTACGGCCTTCGTCAGCATTCTTTGTGTCACACTGGATAGTGATACTTTATAAATTGAATGTATTTAACTCAACTATTTTAACAAATAGAAACTGGGAATTATCTCATTCCTAAAAATTTAAGGAATAGAACTATTACAAAAAAAGCTTTATAAAATACATAACTGAAATGTAACTCATAGAATAAATTCGAAAAATAAAAAAAATGTTGAATATAATATAAAGTAACCTACGAATGGAGATAATTCCCAGTTTCTATTTGTTAAAATAGTTGAGTTAAATACATTCAATTTATAAAGTATGGCCCGCTACGGCCTTCGTCAGCATTCTTTGTGTCACACTGGATAGTGATACTTTATAAATTGAATGTATTTAACTCAACTATTTTAACAAATAGAAACTGGGAATTATCTCATTCCTAAAAATTTAAGGAATAGAACTATTACAAAAAAAGCTTTATAAAATACATAACTGAAATGTAACTCATAGAATAAATTCGAAAAATAAAAAAAATGTTGAATATAATATAAAGTAACCTACGAATGGAGATAATTCCCAGTTTCTATTTGTTAAAATAGTTGAGTTAAATACATTCAATTTATAAAGTATGGCCCGCTACGGCCTTCGTCAGCATTCTTTGTGTCACACTGGATAGTGATACTTTATAAATTGAATGTATTTAACTCAACTATTTTAACAAATAGAAACTGGGAATTATCTCATTCCTAAAAATTTAAGGAATAGAACTATTACAAAAAAAGCTTTATAAAATACATAACTGAAATGTAACTCATAGAATAAATTCGAAAAATAAAAAAAATGTTGAATATAATATAAAGTAACCTACGAATGGAGATAATTCCCAGTTTCTATTTGTTAAAATAGTTGAGTTAAATACATTCAATTTATAAAGTATCACTATCCAGTGTGACACAAAGAATGCTGACGAAGGCCGTAGCGGGCCAGAAAATGCATTACATTCTGCTGGTGTCTAATATTTGTAAATTTTTCTGTACATACAATATACTTCATTGCTATCCAATGGATAGCTAAGGTAAAATGTAACAAGAAAATACAATATAATAGTCTGGTAGTGTATAAAAGTCATTCCTAAAAATTTAAGGAATAGAACTATTACAAAAAAAGCTTTATAAAATACATAACTGAAATGTAACTCATAGAATAAATTCGAAAAATAAAAAAAATACTGAATATAATATAAAGTAACCTACGAATGGAGATAATTCCCAGTTTCTATTTCTATTAATTTTATAAGCTTTATTTGTAAGAAAATATTTGTATGATATAATTTAAGAACTGTTAAATGATGTTTGATCAATCCATACGTTTTGCAAAAGCAAATAATTTTTTAATTAAACTATTGGTTGCGTGTAGGACGTTTAGTCTTTAATAGGTGTGAACAATAGTTAAGTGTAAATTTTTGGGAAATTTGAGTTTTTGTGAAAAAATGTTACTTCTGGTAAAACAAATGATTCAAAAGGTGTCACAGTTTTCGTAAAAATGCAACATTTTTGTGATAACACAATTTCTTAAAAAAATTGTGACTTTAAAAAAAAAAACAAAGACTTAAAAAGAAATAATTTTAACTCTTTAGAAAAAAAAATTTTTACTTGTTTGAAAAAAAAAAAAAATTCTGACTTTTTGTGAATGGAAAAAAGTTTGACTACCCTGCAGGAAATGTCACTAGTGAATCTGTACTGATTCACTATTGACACAGTCACCAGTACTAGTGACTTATTATACCCCAGACAATGTTATTTACTATAGACATTTAACATGTGCGTGTCACTAGGTAGTTCCTTTGGGAACATATGTATCCATTGGAACCAGAGAAGCAGTAGTACATTCAAGTTAATGTAGTATACACTTTTGGTACAAATACGAAATCAAAACTTTTTGTATTAATTCTTTAACTTTTATAGGAATTGTACTTCTCAGTTGTAATAATTGATAATTGATAAAAATTTTTTCGTATCAAAGCCAAATATATGTAGGGTAGTGAAGACACTTCGTTGACAATGTCACCAAAATAGTCGCCATAACTGGTGACTTGGAGGCACTTGCACCCAGGTTTCCTTCAGGGTACTTATAAAGTGAAACAAGTTCCACTTTTTGTTAAGTTAAGAAATAGTGACTATTTTGGAAGTGAATAAACTGAGCTTTAGTTTAATAAAAAAGTGTAAAGTAACAAATTTTGATCATTAATAGATAGACTAAAATTTATTGTTGAGGGAAAGCTAGCTTCTATGGTTATTAAAAAAATTTTGACTCTTTGTGAAGTTAAAAAAGTGTTGCTCTTAGTAAAATAAAACAAGTAAAGTCCCAATAAGCAATTTTGCTGAAAATCAAGTGCAAAACAATTGGTATTCAAGTTCGAATATGAAGTTTCAAGGCTTGATGTAGATACTTTTGTTACACTTTATTTCAATAGCATACTCCAGTGAAATGGGAATTTGAAATCAAGTGAATATAAGTACAACTTGAAAAGCGTTCGAGCTCGAGTATATTTCCAGAAAAATTTTAAATACTTGAAATTTTATTTTTGAGTGCTTATTGGAGTAAGGAAGTCGTTTTTTGAATTTAAAAATTTTCAACTTTTTTTAGGGTCAGACTTTTAGAGAGGAAAGTCTTCTGCAGGTACGTCATTCCATATACGAACAGCCCAGTCAAAGAACGAACTCTTTCTGTAATGTGCTGTACGATGTACCGGCCAATCGACAACAAAAGGATGGGTTCTTAAGGTAAAACAGGTATTACAAACAAACTTACGAGTTTCGGGAACTAGATCCCTAATTTCACCACAACACATCACATTAAAGTAACGATAAAACAGCGAAATAGAACCCACATTGCTACGGCTTTTAAGCACAGCATGAGAGTTGTATTCCATTCTTAGTCGGATAACGGCGGTATTAATAGTGAAGGGGTATGATAGAGTGAAGTTTCTCATAAACCGTTTAAAAAAAAAACCGAGGCACTTAAATGCTTATACATAAAATTATAATTTTGATTTATTTAACATTTTAGTTGTTCAGAAATAAATTTTTTATTAAAATATAAATTAAATAACAAAAAATCTTAATTGATTTTTTCGTTTAAATTAAAATAATTCAAGCTTGTAGAATTGTTGGGAATGTTTAAAACCTGAGCTTTATTTAATTAAATTAATTAACACATTGTTTGAAACTGCAAAGTTTTTTAATAATTTTTTTAATTACAAAAATATTCACAATTTTAAATTTTTAGTTATCAATATATCTGTGGCATTTTGACAAAACATCTTAAGTCAAATTTAAAATTTGAATAAAATGTTGTCAATCATACGAATTTTCATTCAAAAAACATTTTTGTTTACGTTTTTAAAATTTTGTTTTATAAACGAAATTTTTCTTTAATTTTGGTTTATTTTATTATTTGATAAAAATGATTTTTTCACCGAGATTTTTTTTAAAACTTTTTTGCTAACTTATCTCGACTTAAGATGTTTTGTGAAAATGCCACAGATATTCATTTTGGTAAAAGGTGCAAAATCAACAAATTGTTTGCTTGATTCTATGAATTTGGTATGAATTTGGTGATAAGAGAAAATTTTTAATTTTTTCTGTGTATGGTTCTTTGATAGGTTTGGCTTATGCCGACAAGCCAGCAACTCTTATAGTATTGGAAGCCAAGATTCAATCCACAATTTACGCGATATGGCCAGATTTGTAAGAAAAAGTAGTCAGAAAGTGAACTGATTGAACGGACTATGTATGTAAGTCGTAGCCGAAGCAGACATATGTACATATGCCAGAAATCATATCCCAATAAAAAATGGAGCTTCCAACGAAGCAGGTGTGTAAGGAAAAAACATAGAAGTTTCGCTTACCATTGCGCTTACGGAAGACATGAATTTTATATGGCGAGTTTCCACTTTGAAGCAATACATTTTTGATACATAAAGCGCATTATTCGGCGCATATAAAAATTGTTGGCTTTAACGATCAGGTTTACACACTGATGGCCATTTTCTAATTAGGCGATTATCTTTTTTCCCAACTAAAAATTGCACATTAAAGAAATTTGGTTTTCCCAATGTCTCATTTGCTTCTAATTTGTCGCAATGCTAATCGCCACTCATCTGCCAATAATTTATTTGACGTACAGATAAATTCAATCAGCTGACTCCCAACTCGTACATGTGTTTTGAGTGGTGTTGCCAACTCAAACCAATGTTTTTTTGTCGGTATATTGAAAAACCCAAAATCGCTAACGGACAGTTTATCGGTATAATAAATTTATGTTGACATTAAGTAACAGACAGTTTGTCGATACATTGAGAAAATGGCCATTAGGGAAATAACTTTTTGCAATTTTTGCAAACAACAAAAATACCACCTCATGGCCGTGTGGGGCATAAAAAAATATAAAAAACTATGGTGTCACTTTTCATCTTTCGTGAAAAAAGTTTCCGCACCGAATGCGTTGAAGTTTTGTTTTTATTTTTTATTTTCATCATTAAATCAGTGGCTCTTGTCTTAAATAAGTTCGTTTTTGTTTAAATTCATATATAATCTTCAACATTAAACCATTTTTCATAAGTCTAATGCAAAATCAAAAGGGTTTCAATTTCCAAAAATAAAGTTTACACATAATACGGAGTTTAAGGAATCGCTTACGGTGCGGAAACTTTTTTCACCGAATCAGCTTAAAAAACAGTTTTTTATTATCAGAACAAAATTCCCCACATGGCGCTGGAGTGGTATTTTGCACTCAAAAAAAAGTTATAGCCTTAATGGCCATGAATGTTTTGATACAGTTATTTTTATTATTCTCCCTTACAAGCCTGCTTCGTAGTAAGGGAATGCCGTGGCACTTGAAATGTTATTTTTTTATTTAAGTTGTTGAGAGTTCTTAACTTAACTGCATTTCTGTATGTCTTATAGCGTAGCGCATAATTGTGCGCTTATTTTTTTAAATGTACCATTAAAGCTTCGCAAAATGATAAAATTTTTTATTGGGATTGTAAAAAATAAATGCAATAAAAATACCTACTAGACTATTATAAAAAAAATTCATTCCAACAATATTTCTGTCTTGTATTATGATTTTAATTCTTTATATATCGTCGCCTTAGATTGTAAACCGGCCTACTAGCTTCTAGCAAATTTTACAGCACAGACAAACAACTTTTATTGTTTTCTATTTTTAGCTTAATAAGCAAACCTTTATATATATGGTTTATTTGCTAATATTCAAAAGAGTCCCAAATTGACGTCAAAGTTTTTCTTAGTCGATGCGTCGTTTCTTTATCTTTCAAACGGTATCAAAGTCTCATGTAATGTAAAAAATCGATTTAGCAGGTTTACACTCTATGCCGACGATAAAACAAACTGGATTTAGTAATTTTTTTTTAAGAAAGTATGTTTATTATCCAATTTCATATTTACCGTAAATTTCTAAATGCTTTTTGAAAAATAACTTAATTTTATCTTTGTTTTGTCTGTTTTTCCAAATCTAACTAGTTTCATATTTTCTAACAAATACAAGATGATTTGCTATATGGCTTATAAAAAGAGAAAGCAACCCAGCTAGCCTTTTCAATCGCTGAAGAGTCTACTGCGAATCTTATGCAGAGCGTTTTTAATCGTCGACGAGCGCATTTTTTAATCGTGGAAGATACAGCGTACGGGAGAAACTGTTACATGTAGATGATTCGTCTGCGAGAGTCTTCCACAACGCAGCGAAAGACACTTGTATTAATCGTAGATAGAATCATTGAAGATTTATTTACAGATTATCTTACAAATCTTTTATTAAGAACATGAAGAATCTCCTGAGGCTCATGCAGAGATTATTTTACAACTTCTGAACTGCTCTTCATGTTATTATTATATGAGTCATAGGCTGTTCATTTTGCAAGCTATGTATAAAGAAATCAATTTTAGTTTTTGTATTACAAATTAATAAATAAACAAATTTTTCATTTATTGAATATAAAGTACTTTATACAAAAAATTAATTCAAACTATGGTATATGTAAAAAGTCATATAGATATAACAGCCTCTTTATTTTGAAAAATAATGGAAGTTATTTTGTTTGATTTTGCTTTGTTAAACGTCTTTCGATACGGTCTTTAGCGTGTACAAAGTGTTGCTGCAAAGTTCTGTTGATAATAGTATCATCACAATGCGTGAATTTGGAATGAGAAAGATCTATAAAAAACAAAATTAATCAATCGAACTAGGTTGTTTTAAAAGTTGTTTATATATAGGCCTGTTCTGCAAATCACTTTTACTTAAACCACGTGATTTCAAATCACATGTGCCTACTAAAATCACACGTGTGATTTTTGTGTCTCGTTTTTGTGTGTTTTGGTGTAATCTTCAACTGCCGAAAGCACACCGAGAAACACAAAAACGGTATGAATTTCAGAACGCCACAAAATCACGCTCGTGATTTCAAAAACACGTGATTTGAAATCACGTGATTTTCAGAACAGGCCCGATACTTCTCATAATAGAAACAACGATATATTGCTGAATACTCTCTTTCTCGCTCGTTCCTCTCCAAGTATATTGAACTGCAATTTCGTCGCGCATCACTTTTTAACAGTTTAGATTGATTTTGTTCCAAAACTGTAATGCGATTATTTAAATTCCGCAATTCGGTAATAATTTCAAGATTTTGAACAGGACACAACCGACACGAGTCTTAATCAAAACATTAATGCAAATATCAAAAAGAAGAAAAAATAAAAATCCTAACGGTTAATTGCATGACAATAGAAACAATAACAAACATATTTTTGGCAAAAAATCGTCGATTAAACATTGCAAGATTAAAACCCAATCGTTTCAAAGAAAGATGAAAGATAAATCTTCAAAAGATCGTCAGAAATATCTTTAAAGAGTTGTATATTAATCATTGCAAGATTAAACGGCGAACGTGCCTAAAAACTTAAAATAAACAAAAAAGTAAACATCGTTTTGTTATTGTAACTCGTCAAATAATCATCAGGAGTTTCGTTTGGGAATTGTATTTTAGTCACAATCGTCTATTAAACAGCTCTTGGCTAGCTGGGAATTGCCATAAACATTACAAATAGCTACAAATATTACCATGACTCTGGATTTCATTTTAACTAAGATAATTTTAATTTTTCATAGATTCACAAAACATATACATACATTCATATAAACATAAATATATTTTTTATATGTGTGTCGTTTTCATTTATAATATTATTTATAAAAATAAGTAGACTAACTACTTATAAAATAAGAATAATTACGAAATTTTTCATCTGCTTAAAAAGAAGAGCAAATATACAATTGTATTATGTTCACATACATGTATCTCTTAAAACACATATACAGAGATGTTTTTATTTGTACATAATAGAGTATTCAATTATTCGACTTTTGGTTTTGTTCGAGTAAGGAATTAATCGATTTTTGCGTTAATATTCGAATTATTCGAATAATTAAAATAATTATATCCAATGGGAAAAAACATACATCTCTAATTGAATTGATACTTTAGTTATATTAATAAAAAAAAGGTGTTTTGTATAGAGTAACACAAGTTTAAATCATAATAAAACAAGGAAATATATTTTTAATATCAATGAAACGAGCTTAATTGGAAAGAAAATTTTATGAAATTAATGTTTATATATGATTTCTGCCATGTGGCCGCCACGGCTGGTGCGTAGAAGGCGCAATCTGAAACACCAATTTTCAAAAATTTTTCTCAGCATTTGCTGCCGTATTTCGCTGATAACTCTTTGAATCTTGATTTTCAGGTGTTAAATTGTTTGTGGTTTATCGACGTAGGACGAACCCCAAAGAAAATAATCCAAAGTTGTTAAATCACACCATATTAGTGGCCAATTAATTGGGCCATTATTTTTTCATCAAACGTTTATTTGAGTTAATCAATTGTAGCGCCTGCTGTGTGGATCAGCAAGATTAATGCCACGTAATTGAGGAACGAAAAAATTTCGAATCATGTTTCAATACCGTTCCACATTGACAGTAACATAATGACCATCATCATTTTTGAAGACATATGTATGGGCCAAAGACTCCGCCAGCCAATAAAGCGCATCAAACAGACATTTTCTGTATATGTAATGGTTTTTCGACAAAAGCTTGTGGATTCTCCTCACTCCAAATGCGACAATTCTGCTTATTTACGTACCCATTTAACCAGAAATGGGCTTCGTCGGAAAATAAAATGTTGAATGGAAATTATTTTGATTAAAAATTTCAACAATTTGCACGCGTTGCTCTGGTGTAAGTCGATTCATAATGAAATTTTCAAGCAAACTAAGCAAAAAACAACTATCAGCTATTAAATGGGTGCTTAAATAAAGCAGTGATGCCAACTCAAAATTGTAACACTCTAAAAAAAAACAATTTAGTTACACATTTTAGAACTTTCTTATTTACAAGATTTATAAGCGATTCATGATGATAAATTAATAAACAATAAGATAGATAGCAATTCACTTGTACTACACATACAAAAATGCAAAGGGGGCCTGTTTTGTGAATTCTTGTAATGAGAAATTTTTCATATAAAATTTTTTGAATTTTTTAAAATTAGTATGAAAATATTTTTAAGTGTGGTGAAGTGTTATACCAAATAAGGGGGAAAACTTTTGAATAAAATAACTAATTAAAAAATCAAAAACCCAGCTTCAAAATTTAAAAAAGACCGAAACCAGATTAAGAAAAACATAACTAAAATAAACTATAAACAAAGTAAACACTTCTTTAGTTTAGAGCCTGCAAAATGATCTGAAAGACAAAAATTTAATTAAAAGGCGGTATGGGCGTATATGCCTGTATATAAAGTTTCTTTAGAAGCTAATTATACCATTTATGCTTTAATTAATAATTGCTTAAATTTTAGCTAAAAATCTAAACGAATTTAAAATTTATTTTTCATTTTATTTTATGTTTTGATGGACCCTATTATGAGGGGAAAGCCCCACGGTATTTTTTATAAATTTCAAGAAATGAAGTGCGTTTTTTAAGTGTGGAGATGTTTGAATTTTAGGCATCTGATGTTTAAGGAAAAATATTGTACCCTTTCCGCTCGAATTGTACCCTTTCCAGACGACGAGTGTTAAGCATTATATTTAGTGGCAGACGGGACACATTATTTTTTTTTTTTTTTTGTAGAATTTGCAGTTGTTTCCGCCTTAAAAAAAGGTGTTTTGTATAGAGTAACACAAGTTTAAATCATAATAAAACAAGGAAATATATTTTTAATATCAATGAAACGAGCTTTTTTGGAAAGAAAATTTTATGAAATTAATGTTTAAATATGATTTCTGCCATGTGGCCGCCACGGCTGGTGCGTAGAAAGCGCAATCTGAAACACCAATTTTCAACAATTTTTCTCAGCATTTGCGGCCGTATTTCGCTGATAACTCTTCGAACCTTGATTTTCAGGTGTTCAATTGTTTGTGATTTTTCGACGTAGGCAAGTGACTAAACATAACCCCAAAGAAATTAATCCAATGGGCTTAAATCTCACCATATTGGTGGCCAATTATTTGGGCCATTATTTTTTCATCAAACGTTTATTTGAGTTAATCAATTGTAGCGCCTGCTGTGTGGATCAGCAAGATTAATGCCACGTAATTGAGGAACGAAAAAATTTCGGATCATGTTTCAATACCGTTCCACATTGACAGTAACATAATGACCATCATCGTTTTTGAAGACATATGTATGGGCCAATGACTCCGCCAGCCCATAAAGCGCATCAAACAGAAATTTTCTGTATATGTAATGGTTTTTCGACAAAAGCTTGTGGATTCTCCTCACTCCAAATGCGACAATTCTGCTTATTTACGTACCCATTTAACCAGAAATGTGCTTCATCGGAAAATAAAATTTTGAATGGAAATTTAAAATCAATATCAATTTGTGCTTCAGGCCCATCGCCGAATTATTTTGATTAAAAATTTCAACAATTTGCACGCGTTGCTCTGGTGTAAGTCGATTCATAATGAAATTACAAAGCAAACTTAGCAAAATGCAACTATCAGCTGTTATATGGGTGCTTGAATAAAGCAGTGATGCCAACTCAAAATTGTGACACTCTAAAAAAAAACAATTTAGTTACACATTTTAGAACTTTCTTGTTTACAAGATTTATAAGCGACATACAAAAAGGCAAAGGGGGCCTGTTTTGTGAATTCTTGTGATGAGAAATTTTTCATATAAAATTTTTTGAATTTTTTAAAATTTGTATGAAAATATTTTTAAGTGTGGTAAAGTGTTATACTAAATAAGGGAGAAAACTTTTGAATAAAATAACCAATTAAAAAATCAAAAACACAGCTTCAAAATTTAAAAAAGACCGAAACCAGATTAAGAAAAACATAACTAAAATAAACTATAAACAAAGTAAACACTTCTTGAGTTTAGAGCCTGCAAAATTATCTGAAAGACAAAAATTTAATTAAAAGGCGGTATGGGCGTATATGCCTGTATATAAAGTTTCTTTAGAAGCTAATTATACCAGTTTATGCTTTAATTTATAATTGCTTAAATTTTAGCTAAAAATTTCAACGAATTTAAAATTTATTTTTCATTTTATTTTATGTTTTGATGGACCCTATTATGAGGGGAAAGCCCCACGGAATTTTTTATAAATTTCAAGAAATGAAGTGCGTATTTTAAGTGTGGAGATGTTTGAATTTTAGGCATCTGATGTTTAAGGTAAAATATTGTACCCTTTCCGCTCGAATTGTACCCTTTCCAGACGACGAGTGTTAAGCATTATATTTAGTGGCAGACGCGACACATTATTTTTTTTTTTTTTTTTTGTAGAATTTGCAGTTGTTTCCGCCTGCCTTACCTTATGCTGGTGGAATTTGACAGATAAATCTAAAAAGGGCCTTAAATATGTTCAAAAGTTTGTATAAGGAAAATAAATACAGAAGGTAACAACATGTAATTTAGTTTTATGGTATTTTATTAGTTAGAAATCTAAAAAATATAACATTAACAAAGTAGAATTTCCTAAGAAATTTATTTCAATCGATATATTGACATACTTTGTTCGAGCTATTCGTTATTCGAAATTGTCTTTTTTCACTATTCGATCAATTAATGTTGGAAAAATTCCTCGATTATTCGAACAACGATTAACCGAGTGGATACTCTAGTATATATATTTACAAGTTTGTATTATTAATGTATGTGAGTATACAACAAAACATTTTTATCAACAAAATACATTAAATATATTTTATAAAACATTCATATAAGCAAACACACACTCACATGTTTTAATTTATATAGATGTATGTATGAGTAAAAGTAGTAATGAGAAAAACTTTTTAAATTAATAATTTTGAAATGTATAAAACGAAGAAAAAAAAATTATAAAATAAAAAATAACTACCCTGCAGGAAATGTCACCAGTGAATCTGTACTAATTCACTATTGACACAGTCACCAGTACTAGTGACTTATTATACCCCAGACAATGTTATTTACTATAGACATTTAACATGTGCGTGTCATTGAAAATCTACTACTGATATTGGAACTACTGACTAGGTAGTTATTGATAAGAAATGTTTTGTATTTAAGCCAAATATAGTGGCAAATGTAGTGTAGTGTAGACTCTTCGTTGACAATGTTACCAAAATAGTCGGCAAAACTGGTGACTTGGAGACACTTGCAACCACACTCAAAAAAAAAAATCAATCCATCCGTACTCAAATCAATCCGGAGCGGTATCAATAGTACGGTGAGTATGGATATTCTTGAATCAAGTACAAAAAGATTGATTCAAGTACGGATTATTCAATCCCAAAACTCTCACTTTATCAATATTTGATCCCGAATTCGTACTTGAAGTAATCCGAAAACGAGATTGATTTAAGTAAAACTCAGATTGAATCAATCTCAAAATGCGCTTGATTCAAGTATGATTAAGTTAATTTTATCCCCAATTCGTGCTTGAAAAAAAAAAACATAAAAAAACAAGAAAGAAAAAGTGATTATGATTGATTTACTTACCCGTATTACACCTAACAGAATGATAAAACACCAACATAATGCCGATATGGTTTTTACTTTAAAAATCTTATGTACATATTTAACTAAAATAATAAACTAAATGAAAAGCAAGATTTCAAATTTACTTTTTAACCCTTCATGGTACACAAGAGTCTGGCCAGACCTTTGTTTAATGTTTATAAATAATTAAAACATGCGTAAGCCGGAGGGTTAAACATGAAAATAATACATACATATATATGTATGTATATGTTTTCCTTCTTGTTCTGTTGTTTTTGTTGTTACTACAAACAAAAAGCAAATCGTTTTGTTCGAACTTGTGTCGTGTTTTTGCAATTGTACAACAAATTTTGAAAAACACACACGTACGCACGCATAAAAGAATGCAAAGCTGAGAGATTAGACTTATAAGTTCTCTGAGAACAATACGCTCACTTTATAATTTAACTCTCAGAGTGGCAATACCAACGAAAAGTTCAATCTTTTTTGTACTTGATTTGACAATTTTATGCTTATTTTGAGAAATTTCGGGATTGATTTTCGAAAATGATCCCATTTGGATTGTTTTAAGTACGTTTGGGATTGTTTTAAGTACGTTTAACTGTTTTTCGTACTCAATTTTTTGAGCACGCCTCGTGCTAAAAGTGAGCATAAAAAGATCAATTTATCCCGAGTGTTTTTCTTTCTGTGCAGGTTTCCTTCAGGGTATGTATATTATAAATACACACATGCATACATACATACATACATACATATAGCAAATATTGTTACACATACACTACTTAACACATACTAATTAATTTGCTTTAATTGTTGTTGTGCAAAATTTGTAGCATACCATTAAGAATGAAATTATTTATTATTATTTTTATGTGCATATAACCTTTGTATTTATGTAATCGTTTGCATGCTTGTTGTAGTTAAATTAAAAAGAATTTTGTTTGTTATTTCTGTCAAAATCTTATTATTTCATCTTAAATAAAATATTCTTTGTTATGTAGTTGAAATACTTTTAAAGTTTATTTCGATTAAGGAAGCTCAATGACTTTTTTTAAGAAATAACAAATTTTAAAAGCTACTTCAAAATAATTTGTTCGAATTAATTAAGCTTTCTTAATTTTAAATGATTTTGTATTCCAAATCAATATACAGGGCGTATGAGTAATTGACTAATAAATTGCTTATACGTAGTAATAGAGACAAATCAGGAATAAAAACAAGTTAGCAAATAAAGTCGGTCAAGCCCAACCATAGCCTACACCGCAATATTTAAAAACAAATTTTCAAGAGCATACCCAATTTTCTACCCATGGGCAATTTGGAGATAAAGATTCATTTAAATATATGCAATCTTTTTGCCTTTAAGGGATTTTAGGAAGGGGGTTTATATGAGGTCTAGTGGCTACCATAAAATTTATTGTCGCCAAATTTTATGTCAATAATAGGGATGTAAGGAATACCGATATATCGCCGATACTTCAGATTTTCCGATATATCGGTATCGGCGATATTCTGCTGTCGATATGACGATATTTTTTATAATTTTTGGAGTATTTTTGAGCAAACAATTTTATTTTCTATGCTTATTTTTTGTTACGAAACTTAGAGAATTAACCAGCGTTGTCAACGTTAAAAATTCAAAACGCACCAAAATGGAAAAAAACCCGCCACTTCAAGAAAAACGCACCATTTTTTTTTAAACATCTTTAATGAGTTAATTTGGCATAAAAATTATTATTTTTGTATTTTATTCTACAAAGATTTTTTCTCAAACTGAATTTGCTTTGGTGCTACCAAAAATTCAAAAACGCACCGAAATTTAAAAAAAAAACACACCACGCACCAACAAGGGAATTTTTCGCACACAAAATTCTAAAACGCACCCACAATGGTGCGAAATGCCCCAATTCGACAACGCTGGAAAAACCAGATTAAAAAGCTGAGCATAAAATCAAAACAGAATAATGAAATAATAATATGTCCCAAAATTAAGCGGCTGACTTAGCATTAGATATAAATAAAAGATTTGAGGCTTTAGAAAATAATGAAACCGATTGTTTGCCTATAATTCTTGACCCTCGTTACAATGCTCGAATATATCAAAGATAATCGACTTCAATCATATCGATAAAACGTCTTATTAAGCTACTTAACATGTCTCTGCATTCCGAAAGCCTTGAAAACACGATCACCTCTACAGATAGAACAAGTTCTGATAAGTCCAAAATAAATGGAATATTGTTATATTTACTTGTATCAAGTTTGCTTTCTAACATAATACGTTCCTGTGCTATAAGTATAAGACCCAGTCTTGTTCTACATGAGATGGAATTAATAAATAAATAAATAAATGGTTTTTGGAGCGTTTGTATATAATTTATAGGGGAATGCAAGAAGGATAAGCATCTGTCTATCGTAAGCTTTTCGTTTAAAGATCTACTTCAAATAAAAGGATGTACGCGTGCCGTGAGTTTTTTTTGTCACACGGGCTTTACGCGTAAAACGCACGTAATTGTGATTACTCTAATCACGCGTAAGAGAGTGAACGTGACTGGAAAATAAAATTTAAGCTTTATTTCCACGAATTTCGTAACCCCTTGTCAGGAAATTATTAAGTATTATTAAAGTTAAAAAATAAATTACAATTTAAAGGATTTAGTTTTTAATAAATGGTGATTTTTTGCTATTTTGTTTCTCAGTGTAACAAAAGCATGAGTAACATGTGGCAATGCAAAAAATGTTCAGTCAGGCTTGCCATTTTGCCATGAACAGACTAACAAACGAAAAACGCTTGCAAATCATTGAAATTTATTATCAAGAGAGAAATGGTTTATAAGTATACGGTCATATTATGGTTGCCATAAGCGACTCACTGCCAAGAGCCGCCGAAATTAAAGAAAAAAGTATGCCACACGGATGGATCACCTACGTCGTAGCTGCGGGAAACGTTTACATGAAATAATCTTTAAAAAGTAAATGGCAGTCATTCATTTATCGCCCCAAAATACATTTTTTGCAAATTTTCTGTCTTTTTTTCAATTTTCAAAACCCAAATGGTTGAAAAGTCATTAGTTTAAAAATTTAAAAAAACTAAATACGAAAACGAAACGAAACCTTGTTAATTAAATTTTTGAATCCCAAGAAAAACTTTGATAACTAATATGCATGTGGCAGTGAAAATAAAACTGAACTGGCAAAATAAAATAAAGTAATTTGTTTTTATTTTTGTTTTTTTTCTTTTCCCACTTACAACTACATTTAGAGTTGACACAAAATCAACCAATTGTAGCCGGGACTGTAAGAAAAGATAAACTCACTGTTTATTGTTGTTGTTTTTGTTTAAGCTTTGAAATTGTTACAAGTAAAACTGTGGCTTATAATTCTTATTCGCTTAACAGTTTTATATGTGTAATATCTTTAGTTTTTCTAAAATCTTTGGATGAAGTTTCCTGAAGATCTGGCCTAAGCAACCAGTGAAATGCGCATAGGAGTAGCTTATCCCTTCAACAATAAATTTCAGTTTATCAATAGTATGAAATGGGAATGTAGCACATTTAAACGAAACCTTGTTAAATACAAATTAATTTTTACTTTGATTTTCATTAAAAAAATGTTCTTTATTTAATAAAATATTTAACGAGTGTGCTTGATAACAGAAAGTTTTTTAGTAAGTTTGTGTGATCGCGAGAATATAAAAAATGTTTTTGCGAATTATATATTTTTTACTTTTAAGTGTGCGTTATCATAAGTCAATTACTGCTCACGCACAAATGTAGCTCTTAATTAAACTTTCTTTTATCGATAGAAATTATTTGTGCAAAAAAAGCAAATGATTACCTTTAAAGAAAAAATTGATGACATGTAGTCGAAGGACAAAAGCCGACAAGTTGAAACCGATGACGAATCGGCATTTCGCCGTCCTCTTCAATATATTGCGCTACAGCAGCCATTATTTCTTTGATACGCACATTTCTTTATCTTGTTTTGAATCCAGAAGAGTGATATTAGTGCGAAGACGATCAATAACTGCACGAGCTGATTGCTTTCTAGGCCGACAATGTTGACCGTAAAATGGACAAAGTGCTCTATGAACAGTGTTGCCAAAACTTGATGACAAAAAATGGCTAAATTTACGGAAAAAAATGGCTAAAAAATGGCTAAAAATGGGCTAAAAAATGGCTAAAAGCTTTTTTAAATAAAAACACATTAAAATTCAATAACAAAACAGAAATAATCCATTTAAATTTGTTTACGATGAAATTGTAAGTCAAGATCAATTTCTTAAATAAGAATAAACGTAAATTAAAAATTAAATCATCGATAAATTCGATGTCGTTGTTGTTCATCTCATAGGAATCACTCGTGCCTATTAGTTTTAAATAATTTGAGGGAAAATCATAATCACGACAACAGTAACCCAAACTTTTGAGTCCAGATCTACAATAAAAAACAATTAAAAAAGTATAGTCGGTTAACCCCGACTAGATGATACCCTACACCACATTATCTGCAAATTGACGACCGTTACTTTGCGCACAAGGTGTACAGCACAAACGCATAGTACTCTCTCCACTATTGTGGTGTTGGTAAAAATAGTTTATTGTTACGGTAAAAATATGTACCTAATTAAAAAAATAGAATTAACGGTTGCTAAATGTAACCTATTTCTCAAATTACTTTTAAGATGTTTACTTGGCTAAATACCCTCTCTACTTCAGCATTAGACCATGGAAGTGAGAGCAACTTTATAGTCAATTCTGAAATTTCTAAAAAAAAATTTTGTTGCCGACTGTATCTCTTTATTGAAATACTTGCAACCAGAAAGAAACACCGATGTTTGTGTTGATCCATTTTATAAATTAAATATTGGAATACTGTTACTTTACTTTGAAAGATGTTTCATCCTCGTTTATAGCGATTTTCAGCATTTGTAAAAGTTGTGATTTAAATTAAAGGCGTTTTAACTGTTTAAAATGTTTATTCTACTTTTATAAATTTTTAAAATAAAATAAAAATTATTCTTTTAAAAGTAAAACGGCAAATAAAATTTAATGGCTAAACAATTTGAAAAATGGCTAAATGTAGCCACTAAATGGCTAAATTGGCAACACTGTCTATGAACTTCGCGAACAGATTTATTTTTTCAAAGTAAATTTCCACGCTTTCCTAGCGTTTACTAATTCATCATGACTTGCCAAACCTTACTGAACAGAAATGTCAAAACAGTTTGTCATTGTCAGCTGTCGAATCATAGTTAACGATATCGATAGTTCCTATGCAACTAATAAAAAAACCTGATAGTTATAAGGAATCTGAGGACCACTTCTCTTTACTGTAGCATCTATAGCCCAAAAATGGTAAAAACTAAAAAAAAATATTGAACATTTTCGACGTTTGAGCAATTATGTGACACTTTTGGCTTTCCCGGAGACAGGAGAGCATAATCGCAAATGGTTTCCGAGACATAGGCGTGAGGTAATTGCATGTTCTTTGGAAAAATCAAGTTTAAGTCAAAATAAACATAAGTCCTTAAAATTTTAACAGCAGCTAAATCTTTGATGTTGTTAAATTCCACACAAGAAGGTGTTGGCACTCGATGACTTTAACAATGTTGCATTGTGTTATAAAATTTTCCATTAGCTCGCTTTATATGACAAGAAATTATACTTCTAAATTAAGTCATGGTTGGTCTATAATTTACTTTAGGTCCCTTATTGAGCCTACGGCCGGAAAACACTCTTGTACGCCCAAAACCGTAACGATTTTCGCTATTGTAGTAAAATTATGTTCGGTTTAATTTTATAAGACTGTGATTCACTAACTTTCTACTTACTTTCAAGACGATCGGTTCATTTATTACCTTGGGCCCCAAATAAAGCCCATGTTCGGAAAACACTTTAGTTTGTCATAGTTTCATTAGACTAGAAAGCACACCACCCAAATTCTTGGAGCTCGGTACATAATTCCATCTGTCCCATATAAAAGCAATTATCGCCCCGAATAATAATACTGTCAGATCAGTTTTAATAAAAATAAATCCTGTATAAAGCAGACTTCTGAAATATTTGTACACTCGGTGGAGAGTATTGATGTTACGGTGTCAGCCAAATGTAGCACTTTTACTTCTTTTGTTTTAAGTGAAACTTTAAGTAAAAATGTTTGACTTTTTCTAAAAGGAGTGTCACTAATTATTTGAAGAGTTTGTGGTTTTGTCAAAAAGACTGGCTTCTTGTAAATAAATGTAACTCTTAGCCGTTTTACAACAACTTTTTCCTAAACGAAAAACTTTTCTTTAGATTATCAAAAACAACTAAATACTTAAAACATGGCCTACAAAATTAGATACTATTACAAAAATGTTTCTTTAAACCGCATAAATTTTACAAATTGTCCATCATAAATAATAAAGTTTGTTTAGTCAAAATTATGAACAAGAATTTTTTCCAACTAGGAAACATGTAACAATAAACTTTGAAAAGTAAAAACAAAAATTAAAATCATTTTGTTAACAATTCGTTTACGCTAATGTCAGCCTTCTCGGGCAGGAGTTGAAACTCAATGACTAAATCAAGGCAATTTAACAAAAACGTCGAAAAATAGCACAAGGTTAGTTAAAATGATTGCAAGGAAAATGTACCATATTTAAAAATAATAAAAAAAATGATGAGGGAGTTAAAATGGTGTTTTTCGAACAACTCATAAACACTAAAAGGACAATGTAAGTTTAACTTTTTTTTTTGCTGCGCTTGTTTAAATATTTCCACTCGTAGTTAACTGTTGTTGCTCCTTACCTCGACTTATTGTTGTATGAATCTCCTTGCCCCTGCCCATTTTAAATAAAATGCTGAGCTTGAAATTGAAAAAGAGGCGAAAATTAAAATGAAAATGAAAAGAAATACATGCTGATGTAGTAAATACTTCAAATGCTAATTTAAATTTTAATTGCTTTATAAATGTTAACAAGTCCTTGAACTTTTATTTATTTTTAACAATTTTTTAACAACTACTACAGTGGCAACATAATACTACAACAACACAACTACAAGTACAGCACCAATATATTTTTACTTCTGGCAAGTTTAAGAGCAAGTACAACATGCAACCAACAACTACAATTCCAACAACAACAACAACCTCCACTACTTCACAATTCATTAACACTTGTGTTTGTATATGTAGAAAATACTTTTTAAACTACATCAACAACTACAACACGCTAAATTGTTATAACAAATGTTTTAAACAAAAGTTGGAACAAAAAAAAAAAAAAAACAAATCATACACAAAACTTTATTATTAGGGAAATATTAACCCTTGTTTTAATAAAAGGGTAAATTGTGAGGCTCTGGTTTAATGCAACTTCTGTTTAGTGAGATTTTGTAAATGCCGGGTTAGAGGTGAATTTGTGCCCCCAATCTGAAGTCAAGTTCTGACTGCTGGCGAGTGCCACTGTTGGCTGTTGCCGCTTAATAGAATCTGCTTTGCAGTGTTGCTAAGATACTCTTAGCTTTAGCACCTCAGCAAATTAAATAAAGTTTTTAACTGACTATTAATTAAAACCCTTTTATTCTCACACTGGGATTTTAAATTGTACCACGCTATCTCAAAATTTTCAGCTGTCAACGAAACATTTCTATTTATATCACGTGCTTCACTATCTGTCTTTTGAAATAAATAAAACAATTTCTCTACAGGGCTAAGTCTATAATTATTTATGTAGATTGCCGTAAACATGTCCCTGAAGGTGGGCCACGATACGTAATCTCCATGAAAAACGCCAGTATCACAAGGGGGTACCGGTATAAAACACAGGTTGGAAACCACTGTTTTATTTTTCTGTCTCCCCTCTTCTAATACCTGTATAGCATTGGCCAAAATATTTATACACCTCACATATACTTTTCGCACCTGAGGAAATTTTGTCTGCACCGAAACTAATTCGTTTTTCGCCTCTATAGTGTCCGCGGAAACTCATCAAAAACTTTTTTAAACTTATCCCAACTTTTATCTAATTCGCCCTTTTCAAAATCAAAAGCCTCGTTGGTATATCCTGAAAAGTCTTCTTTTTTCAACATAACCTCAATGTTCACTATTTCCTCTGCTGCTCGAATAAATTTTTCAAAAGTCGACATCTTGTTTTAAAAAAGCGCACTACCGAACAACCAGAAAAAAAATTAGCGAGGCAGTTTTTCTTTTTTAAACACCAAAAAAAATTCCAACGAGACAAAAATAGCAATTCTCCAATATATTGTTAGAAAATTTTTACCAAAACTAGTTAAGTTTAAAATTGCACCACGAATTTAAAACGAAAAAATTCCTTACGTACGAAGAAACACCAAAAAACAAAATTATTATCAAAAAATCCGAAAGTTGGCCGTAAGCAAAGGGTCAAGTGTAAAAAAAAGCAAATCACGTTTCTTCAAAAAAGTTGCAATAATAAACGGGATCTATGTAATATTTTTCAATGTAAAATTAAAACAGCAAAAAACTTGAATAACGGTCTCTTTTTTTCCTTTTTTTTAAAAAAATCGCGTGTTAACCTTTTCAAGGTGACCTTAAATCACTCTTTCGAACCACAAATTAGCACGAGTCTCAATATGCACCACTTTATAATATAACAAAATTGATCTGTACGCACCTTTTTTAATTCCAAATTCCCGGTAGAAGGACCAAAATGTTTATGCGTTTTCAGCAGGTTACCTGGTTGATCTGCACGTTGTCCGGAGCGTCTTGGTTGCACTAGGTTGTGGTGCACTAGTTGGCTAAACTAAACCACCCTTATTTGAAAATAACTTGCCGGCTTGTGGCTCGCTTTCAAAAAAAGTAAAAACACTTGAATCAATTTTCCTTTTGTTGTTTTATTCACTTTCTGATTCTTTAGTTTCGTTTACAAATGTTTCTTTTCTTTGAGTTGCCCAATTTACTTTTCTTTAGAAATTTTACTTTACTATCAAAAAGTAATTTCAATTTTTGGGAATACAAAATTTAATTTCAAAAGATTTTGTTATTCGTGCTTAATTCCCAGTTTTTATTATTGATAAAAACACTTGAAATTTATTGTTGATGGGATAAGCTATTCCTATGCGCATTTCACTGGTTGCTTAGGCCAGATCATCAGGAAACTTCATCCATAAAGATTTTAGAAAAACTAAAGATATTAAACCAAATAAAACTGTTAAGCGTATAAGACTTATAGCAACAGTTCTACTTGTAATAATATCAAAGTTTAAACAAAACACATCAACAATAAACAGTGGGTTTATCTCATCTTACATTCCCCACTACTTTACTTTAATATATTATTTTTTCACTTCTTTTCTTTTATTTAAAAATTTACAATTTGTTCAGGTTTTTTTCTTTTGCTAGCGGCGTCTGGCTGATCGAAGTATTCAAAAACAAGTAAGAGAACTATTCTTAGGGTGACGTTAACAACCAACTGGGCTACATACAACATGGGGTGTTGCCAGATGCCAGCATCACATGTAGTCCGGTTTCACACGCTTAAAATAATGGGAAACATCATGCCCGGTTTACACCAGCCAGACGCCAACAGTAGGATTTGTACCAGCTAGACTCTTTCTGGTGGGGTTGCTTAAGTCACAAATAAACCAAGCCGCGGAATAAAAAAAAATTGCGATGATATCTCACACATTAAACTTTGTTTTATTTAAGACTTAAAGATGGGAAGGGCTTAATGAAAGAGGGTTTACAAGTAGACAATTTTTGTTTTAAAATAAATTATTTTTTTAAGAAGACAATGGCCAAAAAATAATTGCAGCTATATTTTATATGTATAAGAATGTATTTACTATTAAATTTATAGTATTTAGAGAAATAAGTAAAATTAACATTCGATTTTTCTAAATTGCAATAACTTTTCTTTTTACTGCCTTATGTTTATATTTATATATTTTTATATTTATTTTCACAATATTAAAAGAAAATCACTCATACGTATAGAAACTTTTAAAGCAGTTAATTGGAAACCTTGAAAATTTTTATTATAAAAAAGTTTTTGTCTGTACTTTAAAAACCTTAACCCTTAAAAATATTCTTATTTAACAACTTAAAGTATAAAAAAGAAAAAACGAGAAATTTCAAAATTTTTACAATTGAATTTATATACAAATAGTCAGAGTTGCTTTAACATCAAACCATAGAAATATTTTCTTTACAAATACATTTTAGGAAAAAACTGTCCCGGTAGACAGTTGAGAGTGAATTAAAGTAGAACAAGAACTGTTGGAGAACTACTCTAGAATCTTAACTAAAATTTCTTAAGCATACGAATCTGCACTTGATAAAAAACTAGAAACTCAACGGGAATCTAAAATAAAACCTAAACTGGAACTTTGACTGTAGTTTGGAAAAGAACTGATTTAGAACAAAAGCAAGAGTGAATTACAACAAAACTTAAACTTGCTGTAGAATTAAAACTATAAGTTGAACTTAAATGTTGCTTAAATTATATTAATTACAATAAAAAAGAAACATCTTTGTATTGAAGGATCAATTAACATTTAAAACGATTTTGGACATAACGAGCTCTTACCCCAAAAAAGCTTAAGTGACAAAAACACAATTTTACAGGAAATTTTTTTTTCTTATTTTATTTCATATGAAAGTTGTCGCTTAAGCTAAAATTGTTTTTGCTATAAAATCGTAACGGTATCTTATGTGACCAAGACATTTTGAAAATTCAAAATGTCATTTAAGCTATTTTTGCAGTAAGGGCTCGATATGGGTACCGTTGCTGTTGTTAACGAAGTGCATTTTCGACTTCCAAGTTTTCACTTTTTCGAGCATTGATGGCCGTATATCACGGAGAACACAAACACTGTTGGTCTCCAAGGCATTACCGTTGCAGCATAAGCCAGGAACTTCACGCAGCTCAACATAAATTAATCGCGAGGTGTCAAATCGCTTAGACCAATGTAGCCAAGTAACTTAACTTTTTGCCAAATATTGATTACATAGTGCTATCCTGTTGAAACCACATCTCGCCCGGATCAATGAGCCATCCATATTTTCACACAAAAAATTATTAATAATAATAAGTATTGTGGTTATTTTGTTGAACTATTTATGGTTTTTAATCCAAATTTTTAATATTTTTAATTAGGCTTAAGTCAATAGTCAAACATCAATCCTTAAACCAAATTGTATTTTAACCTTTGGTAGATCGAAGTTTGCTTTTTTTGAATGATTATCCATTTTAATTGATTTTACATGTTTTTCCTTACTTAATCATGGTGTGTTAACGATCTCTGTTAACCGTAAAGCAAGATCCGGCTTAATTTTTGAAGAAATAATATCCAATGATGCCTCCATCGTATACACCACATCAAACGGAGCATTTTTCTGGTTGTAGTCGAGCCTCTAGGGTCTGATGTGGATTGATTTCACTCCATAAACGGCAATTTCGTCTATTAACAAATCCGTTAAGCCAAAAATAATCTTTATCGCTAAACAAATTTTTGCGATAAAACTTCGACGACTAATTTTCATTGTAAATATGAATAATTTTTTTGTAGTGTTATTCAAGTATTAAACAATCCATGATGATTTGCCAGGGCAAGCTGATTAGAAATTTATAAAGATGAGCCGAGTATAAAAGTTCGTTTGATAGCCAATGCTTTCGTTAGATCTATTGGGCTAAAAAAAAAACTTAAACTAGAATATTAACAAATACCTGGACAGGGATTCAAACTGAAACTAAATCTAGAACGGAACTTAAATCTTATCAAGGACCTAAATTAGTATTTTTGCGTCCTAAAAATACTTTTCTCTAATATTTTTCTATAAACCACTTTACTGGGTTTCTTAACAAAATTGTACTCTCATAATTTATAGATTCGTTTATAGAATAACTGAGTTTTCATTGTAATTTAGGTATGTATTTATACAAATTAAGTTTATTAGGTACAAAAATTTTCTTTTCTTTTCAAAATTATTCTAACAAGACTATAAGCCAAGAAAATAAATAATTTTCCTGAAAAATTTCATGTAAAATTTTCCAAACAAGTCGAGTGTATGAAATAGCTTTTCTTGTTAAAAGAAATTAATATGAAATGCCTTTTTATTAAGATTCTTTGTTAAAAGATTGTGTGTTAAGTTTGTTTTCTGTTCGTGTATTTTATATATTTTTTTGTTACAATATAAATAAACGGAAACCGGAACTTCCCCTGCTTGAAAAGTAACTGCTTTACATGTGTATTTTGATAAAGTTAAAATATTCTTTTGTGTAATTTTCTTTTACGTTTTATAAGATTTTTTTTTTCAGGTTTTTTTTTTAACTAGATAAGAAAGTCCTTTGAAAAAAGGAAAATGAACATTTGCGTTCAACAATTTGTTTTGACAAAAAAAAAAAAAAAAAAAATTTTTTTTGGTTTATAGAAACAAAAAACACTTGCGAAATGGGGAATGTTTAAAAAAGAATAGGTATAAATAAATTCTGTATGGAAAATTAATATTAATTTTAGGATCTTTTGTAAAACACTATTGACTTTTAATATTTTTTCAAAGGCAAAAGTTTTTGCAAATTTAAAAATCTTGTATTACAAACAAAATTCAACCCAGCTTGTTTTTAAGTCTAAAGCTTCTTTTAAAGTATTAGATATTTTATAAATGTTTAAAAAACCAAACTAAAGTAAATCATTTTTATCTCTACAAATATCATAAAAATATCAACATCCGTTACAAGATAAAACATACTATGAATAAACCACCCAAAAAAGGATTAAGTCCTTAAATAACATGCGTTAGATAACAAAAAATCTATAGAAAAAAGGATGCTTAAACTTTTCTTATATCTACCATACCACAAAACCTTTAATCCTTTAGAAAGTCTGGCATATCTCGCTCACCAACATGAAAGTTTTTTACTGTAACTTTTTAACAACTTATAAACTATTCCAAAATTCTTAATAAAATGATTTAAACAAAAACCGTTATAACTTCTGCCTTTTAAATTGTTTTGTTGTGTTTGTTAATTTAAATACCCCCCATTAAATGAATGGTGGGCTTATCAAACGTTTTTGCAATACGTCGAAATTATTAGCATACACGCGAAGAAAATTTGTATATTGCAAATATTATATCTCCTTATAAACACAGATATCGAAAAGGAGGTTCCACCACTAAAAATCTTATACAATTTACTATCGTTGTTACCCACCTTTTGAAAATAGTATGAAAAACTTGCTCTGTTAATAACTATATTTACTCTAGTGTTACTTTAAAGCTTAAGTTCGGTGTACAGTTAGTTTTATTAATTTAATTAAATAAAAATTTCGAACATTTTTTCACAAAAACATGTCTTTTTATCTTAAAGTTTAATTTTGTATTAAGTTGATGTAAGATTTTCCTTTGCAATTTATTAACATACACACCTTCAATTCTTTCTGATCTCAAACGCTTTTTTACTAACATTTTTATTTCAGTATTTATTTGAACAACACGAATTCTTATGTGCTTCTTTATACCTTGGGTATGAGACTGTCAAAAGGCGAGTGTGTGTGTTTCTCTTGTATAGCATTGTTGACATTTTTTTTTATAAAAAAAAAAAAAAAATATTTTTCCTTCTGTCAACACTTGTTTTTTTTTTTTTCGTTCGTGTTTAGTGAAAATGATTGTATATCATTTTTTTTTCTTGGCAAGAAAATGATTTTATTTTACGTTGTTTATTGTGTTGAGTTGTTCATGTGGGTTTTTCTTTTTTTTTTTCTTTTCTTTCATTTTCCTCCATTTGTCTTGCTGTATTGTCTACTCATTTGTGTCACTTTTAGGACAGTTAAGTTTGTTTTTTTGCGCTTCACTGTCGCATTTAGTTTATTTAAGCTTTTTAAACCATATTTCTTTTATTGCTCAAGTTATTATGATGGGGTTAAATGCTTCAGATTGTTTTCTTCATTTGTACTTTTTTATCATTTGCTGTCTTCTGGCATTTTATGGAGTCTTTGAACCCATTTCAAAAATTTTGATGGAAAGCATCACTTACCTAAAATGAAAAGGAAAGAAGAAAAACAATGACGGTATAAGAGAAGTTATTTTTGCAGGTTTTGTTAAGAAAAGGTCTAAAACTAATTATTAACACTTAAATAGTTATACTCATATAAGTTGATAGAAAAATAAATGCTTATCAAGAAAAAATAAAAAATGACAATTTTTATTATCGAGAAAGTTTTAAAAGCTTTAAATTCCGAATTGAAAAATAGGAAATCCTTTAAGATAAAACCTTTTTGTTTAAAGACTTAAGGAATTCGAGATACTTTCAATTTCAATTTAATGCGCTTATGTATATGTGATTAATAAGAGTAGAAGTAGACCACTTAAGGTTTTTGTTAAATCATATAAGAGACGAAGGTTTGATTTATGCCGTCTCTTTTTTAAGCCAAGCAACTTTTTTTATTTTGCATATAAATAAATTTCGGAAAATGGCTTTTTCTTATTTTAGCGATTGGTTTTTAATTGAGTAATTTTTAGCCTAAACAATAAAAATTCTGATTTAAAATTAATTTTATACCCAAACCACAATAGTGGGTGCTGGATGATTGTAACACCCTTAAATATTGGTGCTAGACCAACCTTTTAGTGTAGCGATCGACTTAGAATTCAGATTTTGAATCCAGCTCATCATGTCCGTCCATCCGGCTGGATGGCTGGCTGTCTCTCTATAAAAAACCTTGTGCAGAAATTTTGAAAATAATTTGGTACATATTGGGGTGTTCTGGAAATCGAAAACGCAAAACGCAAGAATTTAAAATAGATAGATTCTAATGGCACATGGACTAAGCCTATTATAAATGATCTGTTAATAATTTCACATTTTTTTTCCCGAATAGAGTCTTTGTTCCCATAAACCATCTTATTGTGTTGGTATTTGGTTCAAACTAATTTTATTTCAATCTAAATTCTCCTACACAATTTTATTTGAATCGGTCCATATACATATGACCAAAGCTCCCATGCAAATAATACTCAAAAGCTTCTAAAGCCATAAGCAGCGCTTAAAAAACTGTAGTCAAAGTAGAAAAACTGCTATTTCTTCCAGTTCTTCATTTGTCATTGGGGAAAAAAAAAATTGTTTCTTTAATTTCTAATTCATTTAATGTAAACAGTCGCTGTCAAACCAACCCAAAAAGCGAAAAATGTACAAAAATTTTCGTTTTTTTTTTCGACAGTTTTTGGTTTCGACTGCAGTTTTTTAAACCGTGGCCATAAGTTCCTTAAAAATTTACGTATTGGCATAAGAATTGACGACAAAAACTTTTACGATAGCTACTAAGTCTCGGCAATGTTGTGGTGATAGGTCCGAAATGAACCAAAGTTCCCATAATAAACCATTTTTTGTATACCTTGAAGGCAAATAAAAAAATCTTATATATGTAGACGAATATATCTAAGTAATGTTCGGCACAAAAAGCTTTTACTTGAATCTTTACCTCGTAACATAGTTTTGTTCTGGCGGGCCCATGATTGCCCATGGATCCAAAATAGGGTACACTCGCAAAAATTAGTTTTTTAATGTTGTGGTGTTGGATATCATATGATTGGGTTTAACCGTCTTATTTGTTTCTTTGTGGTTTTGTTAATATTTTCAAGCGATTTTGTAGTAACTGTCAAACTATGTATGTACGTGCGATGTATTAGCACTTGTTCCTCTTAAGGGTGTCAACTCAAAATTTATAATTGTTTACTTTTTGCACAAAAAAAAGATATACAGTGACCATTTTAAAAATCTTTTTTTTACTTTGAACGAACACTCAGGGAATGCCCCCTCCCACTGCAATGCATTGTGTTGGTTTTAGGAAAATAGGTTATAGGGAGAAGGAAAGAGGGTGTCGTGTCTGTGGACATTTTATTTTAACTTTTCGAAATTGTAGCCGACTGAGAAGAGTTCAGCCGGGAGTCTTCCACATACGGCTAGTTTGACCGAGCAACGATTTTTTTCTGTAATGCGTTGTGCGATACATTGGATAGTTGACAACAAACGGATCTGATCTACATACAGTTGTATTTTTCTTTATGATATATGAGAATATATTAAAAAAAACATTTTTTGCCTCTAGTGAACATTTATAAATGTTAAGTTAACTGGTGCGATATCGTCGGTTGATTATTTAATTGTCGTATGTGGATTTTTTGCGGTTTTGAGTTAAGATCGATTCCTTAGGTTTTCCGACCTGATCTTTCATTTGGCGTAATCAGTTTTCAATACCTCATACCGTTTTCGAGATATGAAGCAATTTTCAAATTAAATGTCGTATGTAACTGCCAAACGCCACATACAACAAATTTCCATATAAAACGACCAAAAAATTGATTTATTTTTTAAATGTCGTATGTGGATTTTTCATGGCACATACGATTTTTAAATAATTTTTGTTTTAAAAATAAGTGTCGTATGTACCAAAGGAAAACGTATTATGCCCATATCAAGGCTAATTCGTACAGGTGACATTTTCGAGTCATCTGTATATTGTTTATTTTTTTGTGTGTATACTGAATGTCATCTAAGTGTAGCGAGAATGTATGCTTTATACAAAGAACAAACTAGCCAGCCAGTGTCTGTCAATATTTACAGGAATGTTTTTAATTACTCTTTCAACCTTTCCTTTCACCGTCCAAAGAAGGATCTGTGTGATAAATGTTATATGTGCAAAACAACAAAGATAATTTAGATCCGAAAAATTTAGACGCCTACAAGAAGCATAAGGACGAAAAATTGTTTATGAAGGCTGAAAGAGACGTTGATCGGCAAAACACTGACGAATCAAATGCTATTATATGTTTCGATTTGCAAAATGTTTTTAATTTACCGATATGCTACTGTTCAAACTTTTTTTATAAAAGGAAATTAGCTACCTTTAATTTAACTGCCACTTTAATATTACCAAACACTCCAAACTTAACGTATTGCGCTATATGGAACGAAACTATGAATGGTAGATCAGGGAACGAAATTGCGAGTGGGCTAATCAAAATATTAACTGCAGTCGTAGCTGATAACCTTAATGTCCTCGAAAAAATGCCACCCCCAAAAACATAGGGTATGTTTTAATGGGTAACTAAAAAAATTAGATACGTAACTATAATATATAATTTCCTTACTTATATAATATCTTGATACTTTTCAAATACATTTAGTATTTAAATGTCGTATGTAAACATTTCGGAAGAAAAATGTCGTATGTAGCTATTTAAATGACAAAAACGTTCCACTTTGCCACATACGACAATTTAATTCTGAACAAAAATCAAAATATTTTCTACCCCAAATGAGTTATAGGCATTAAACTTTTAAAATAACTAATCAAATATTAGTAGTTTCCCCTCCTAAAATTTAAAGAAAATCGCTTTGCTGGAAAAATTTTTATAAGAGCTCAAACTTCAAACTCAATTTACTCGAATCCACATACGACAATTAAATAATCAACCGACGATATGTAGATATATTCTTATTAAGGCGATTCTTTTGAATTAAAGTTATTCGTTTTTTAAAAATTAATTTTTATGATAAATTAATCTTAGAATCCTTTAAATAAAAAATTCGTTCAAAATAAAAAAACAAATCACTTAAATATAAAAAACAACAAACTTAAATATAACATAGCAGTAGATGACAAAATATAAATAAAAACACATTTTGCCAAATAAAATCGTCAATTTGAAAAAAAAAATTATTACAAAATCCCCATTATTAAAAATACTTTGAAAATTTATAAAGAAATCGCTCAAAATCTCAAAAATTACTTAATGATAACTAAAAAATAATAATAAAAATTTTAGTTTTACAAAAAAATTAAGAAGCAAGTTAGAGTGCTATATTCAGCTGTGCCGAATCTTTGATACCCTCCACCGATAGTTTGAATAATTCAGGAGTGATATCTATGATGTCTATTTATTATTATTTTATCTTTATAAAAACAGACATCAGCATTAAAATTGGTTGCAGTTTAGATCTATATTAAATTTATTTATTTATTTATTAATTACACTAATATAATTATTGTAACTAACTTAAGCTAAGAGTTCTAGTTAGCTGCAGTGGCTTTCGACTCTGATTGTTAAAAGGAAACATATTTACATATTTACAAATTAATTTAATGTTTTGTTCGTTGACAATTTTTAAGAGATCAGATGGAGAACTGGTGCCAAATATGTTGATTCTGGAAGAATGGTATGTGGAGCACTTATCAAGGATGTGAACGATTGCAAGATTCACATATTGGATGTGTAGTTTTTTCAAGTAGATATATGTGAGATAGTTTGCAGTGTCCTATCTTTAGTCGTACTTTTATATTGGTTTCCCTTCTAGAGCAGGTTTTGGGATAAATAGGTTTCGAATCGGTGGGATTATTTTTTTTTTGTAGTTATGCTGATAAAACGCCATTTGTCTTCGGTAATCGATTGCAAATGGGGGTTGACTGAACTTAAAATATCTCGAGTTTCATATGATGGGAATTTTATTAGTGATCTTTGCTTTGCTTCTGCGGTCTGTGAATCCGCATATTCATTTCCTGGTATGCCAACATGAGAAGGCACCCACATTATTTTAATTTTGTCAGAAAGTTTTATAAAAATGTTTCTGATTTGATTTATTACCGGAGAGTCGTATAAGGAATTTCGTATCGCTCGAATAGAAGAAAGACTGTCAGTACAGATAATATAATTCGAGTCACTGTTAGCGACGTATTCAACAGCTGCGAGTAATGCTGAAGCTTCGGCTGTGAAGATGGAACAGAAGTTGTCGATGTAGCCCATGTTGATTAGTTTCCCGTGCCGATCCACTGTTGCAAATGTGGCGCAATTATTTGACTTAGATCCGTCAGTGAACAAAAGGTTCCAATTGTGCCTATTATAGTAATCCATTATGTTACTAAAAGTCTGTTTGTAAGCGATGGGAGAGGTTGAAGTTTTTGGTAGCTCTAACATGGATAGGATAAAAGAGGACTGTTTTAGAAGCCATGGTGGTTCAGTTTGTTGTTTGAGAAGTTTTGGTTGAAGATCAAATCCAAGTTCCCGTGCTAAAATAATGCATCGAGAAATAGTTGACAAACGCTTGGGTGTCCTTTTGCATTTTATTCCTTTTTTTACTTCATCAAATAATATTTTGTTTCTGCATAAAAACAGTTTGGGTATTATTTTTAGTGTTTGAAATAACGTACGGTATTCAATTGAAGGCATACCAGTTTCAGCCAAGATAGTTTCAATAGGACTTGTACGGAAGGCCCCAATGCTGCGGCGGACTGCCGCATGATAAGGCTTTGAATTAATTTAATATATGATGGTGCACACCAACCATATATTGGAAGACCGTAATTTTTGAGAGGAGAATTGAACGAGTGGGGAATGTAAGATGAGATAAACCCACTGTTTATTGTTGATGTGTTTTGTTTAAACTTTGATATTGTTACAAGTAGAACTGTTGCTATAAGTCTTATACGCTTAACAGTTTTATTTGGTTTAATATCTTTAGTTTTTCCAAAATCTTTATGGATGAAGTTTCCTGATGATCTGGCCTAAGCAACCAGTGAAATGCGCATAGGAATAGCTTATCCCATCAACAATAAATTTCAAGTGTTTTTATCAATAATAAAAACTGGGAATTAAGCACGAATAACAAAATCTTTTGAAATTAAAATTTTGTATTCCCAAAATTGAAATTACTTTTTGTTAATCATTGTCGAAATATGTATCAGAAAGTTTTTAGATGTGAGAAATTTAATTATGTTTAATCTGGAAAATAAGCTTTTTCTGAGATGTAAGCAGTGTTTTTTAAAAGTAAAACTTTTATCAAAGATAACTTCGAGTATACGAAGTTGTTCTACTCTCTTGATTTTTGTATTTTTATAATCGATGTCGAAGTTATTACAATTGTGTTTTCTACATATGTCTAGTAAACTACATTTGTCTATTGAAAGCTTTGCGCCTGATATTAAGCACCACTTATCAATTGCTCTTAGAGTATTTGAAAAAATTTCTTTCACTTTGTTATAATCACTGGTTTTTGTGAAAATTACAGCATCATCAGCGTAGATAGCGTGTTCAATATGTTTTTGTTTTGATAGTATAGCATTAAAATTGGTTGCAGTTTAGATCTATATTAAATTATTAACCGACAATCTTGAGTAAAATATCATGATTCGTAACAGTTTAAGCCGAACTCTAATGATTTTCAGGAGGGGGATTTATATTGGAGCCATGGTAAGTTATGAACCAATCATCCCAAAATTCCGCAGAGTGATTTCTGGTATTATGGTGAAATTAGTTTTAGCGTTTACAGTGAATTTCAGAAGGCTTCAAGATATGGGATCTAAGGTAAATTATGGACCGTATATCACAAAACTGCATGACATTTTTTCTGGCCATATGAAAATAAGTTGGAATAAATTTTACCACAATAAATATGTCTGCTACGGTTTTTGGACGTATTTAATTAATTTACCAGAATGGGCTGTATATGGGGCCTATAGTAAATTATGGGCCGATCATCAATTTATTAGTGCTATTCTAGTCCTATAAAACTATATAGCATTAAATTTCATTCAGATAGCATTATTTATTACGGTTTTAGGCTAACTTAACTGTTTTCCGGAAGAAGGGTTTATATGGGGCCTAGGGTAAATTACGGATCGATCTTCACGATATTTGACAGTGTGATTTCCAGTCGAATAAAACGAACTATTGCAAAATCTCATATCATTCCGTGCATTGTTCCACCCTTTATGTTAGTTTTTGTAACAGGATTATCAATTTTTTAAGGTGGTGGTTCCACATTTTGATTCATACCTCTGTTCCTACTGAAACGATTTTGCTGGATTTCAATCCCAAACTGCTTAGGATACAACTAGCAATTCTTTTGAGTTTTTCGGAAGTGAGCGTGTTTTCAACAGACGGACAGATGGTCAGAGGGACAGACAGACATGGCTAAATCGACTTAGAATTACTTAAGGAGCCAGAATATATATACTTTATGGGCTCTGAGATGAATAATAAAAAACTTTCATACGGAATGACAAACTAAGTATACGCTCTTCACAACTAATTGTAGTGGAGGGTATAAAAACGTTCCATGAACAATTTCACATCTTGCCCCGATATAAGTCATCTAAAAAAACATCAATGATCATGGTGTGGTTACGATTTTCGCTGACCGTAAAGAAGGTTCGATGATACCATAAGCGTGTAAATGCACCAAACGTTGCGTTTTCTGGATGTAATAAAGGCTTTAGAGTCTGCTTTGGCTTGGCCAAAAGCCAACTTTAAACCAAACAGGTAAATATGATTTTGCGATAAATCTTCGATGACTGAGTATTCTTTCTACTCGATCGATCCATAATTTATCATGGGTCTCATATAAAGCGGCCTTCCGGAAAGCACTTTAAGACCCATCTATGCTAGAAAATTGTAATCACTTAATGGAAATTTGGTTTATTATACGTTTTTCAGTACAACGAAAATTTGTGATGATCAATCTTTAATTTAGCTTAGGTCACATATCAAATTCACTCCTAAAACTTACTTCAATACTCCTAAAATTAAGTAAAATTATCTTTTACATGACTTTTTGGAAAGCGCTTTAAGGCCCAACTATAATATGCTTAAGTTGGCTCAAGCAATTGAGCGAATACATAAGATTAATATGTGTAGAACCATATTGAACTTAAGAAAACTTTTTGTTAAATTTTATGAAACTGTCATTTGCTTAAGCAAAGTACGAAACAGGTCGCACTTTTCGTACGGAAAAAATAATTTTTTTTTTATTTTATTTTTGTTTTTTAAATGCTTTTGAGAGACTTTTTGTTAATATTTGACAGTAGCTTAAGGAAGCTAATGCATATTATAGTTGGGCCTTTAAAGTGCCCATAAAATCACAATGAACTCTACTGCTCCCCTATGAAAGAAAGTCACATCGCCATTTTAGTAGTTTTGAGCAAGTAGGACAAAATTTTACTCGCGAGCATAATTCGAGTCAATTCTCTTGTTTTAAAATTTGTGCTAGCGGGATTTTTTTTTTTTTAAACTCGCCAGAACAAAAAATTTAAAATTTGTGCTCGCGGGACTCTTTTTTTTTAACTTGCCAGAACAAATTTAAAAACGAGAGAATTGAAGCGAGTTATGCTCGCGAGTAAAATTTTTTCCTACCCTATTCAAAACTACTAGAATGGAGATGGTGATTTTTTTTATTTCAACTGTGAGCTCAGTTTTTGTAAAGATTGGTTACTAGTTTATAGATATATTTATTTTTTTGTACTCTACATCTAAAATATTCCAACTCTCAGTTTTTTTAGTTTTTTTTTCATTATGTTAGCGATTATTTCTTTAGTTATTTTAAAACTATTTATGGCTATTTTCGAATTTCTGAACAGTAAGTTTGTTAATTATAGAAAATATTTTTTTTTTTCATATTCGCAGTCTTAGGCGATTTTGTTTTGTCTTTATTTATATAATAATCAAACAGTTAAGATTAATATAACGACACTATAATACTTTTTTTTGTTAAACTAATGAAAATTTGCTTATCTTATTATTTTTAATTAAAACGATTGAAAATCTTATTTCAGATTGTTTAAATTACATTCTCCATTTGTTGCAGAAGCGGTTGAATTTTATATAAATCCACTAATTTAAGGTAGTTGTTATGTTCTAAAGCTTTCAATTTTAATAAAGACAAATCTTTAAAAAAAAAAATTTCACCAATTAATATCAATATATCTTTCCTCTCAATATATTTTTATTACTTTTATATCTTTTATATTTTGGAATTTTGCTGTTGTTCTTTTCATATAGCAAACACATTCATCTTATTGTAAATGTTAGTAGTATTTTTGGCAATACAACAAATGATTTGTAGACATGTATTGTGTTCATTCTAAAACAGTGGCCTCCACTCATATCAACGGACTTAAGAAGTTGAACGACTATTCGTAAAAATTTTAAAGTATTAAATTTTGTTTAAATGCAGTGTTAACAAATCAGTTTTCTTTAAGTTAAAATTTGACATTTTAGAAAACACTAAAAAAAACTTTTAATTGTGTTCTATTCTTTAAGGGAACACTGTTTTAAAACATTTGTATTGCATTTAAGATACACGTACCAGATAAAAATCTTTTGTTGCACTTTTTTACTTTTTAGAAGAAATTTTGTTACACATACATCAATTTCTTTAGAGTATTTTAATTTATGAGATTCTAGGAAAAACTCTTCTTGTTGTCGATTTCTTTAGCTTTTTATTTGAGATTCTTAAAAAAGTCTTAACACATAAATTTCATCAGATTTATCTATGAAACATGGATAACACTAGACGTTTGATTGTGGTGAAGGAGAATTTATTTTATAATTTTGTAAGGAATTAAAAATGTCCTTACATTTTTTTTTTTTGTGGTAAAAGAATTATTTAAAATAAAGCAAATAAGAACGTAAGAATGATTATAAATCAAGCTATACTACAAGAGAATTATATCCGTATAATAAACATTTATTGATCTACCATATAAAAAAGTTATGTTGAAATAAGTTCTCTTAAAACTAAACTTGTTTTCAAGTTTCTTTTAATATCAATATGACATTTAAAGGGTGTTTAAGTTTGAGTTATCATCGGTCAATGGAAATTGCTACAGGGAGATGATCCGTGGATAACATGTGATTTTAATAGGATGGTAACACTTGCCATACAACAAGATAAACAATTGATCTTTGGAATGCAGCATTTTAAAATCTCATTATTTCTCGTAGAGGAGGTGTGAATTGGCCATCAAGATTAAATCGCACAATCTTTTAGACTATTTTTTATGGGGCTTTTTGCAATTAAAAGTGTACACCAATAATCCCACAGCAGTTCAAAAGCTTAAAAACAAATTTATCGAGCAGTTATCAAACATTGGCAACAGCTTATTGAAAGACGTCAATGAGAATTTTGGTAAAAAATTGCAAGCCTACCGAGCCAATGGGAGGGGGTGACTTGACCGACATCATTTTTCATGTTTAACCGGAACCTATTTGTAACAAACTGAAATAAAAATATTTTTAATATCTCAAAAACCCCCTTTTTTATTAAAATTAAAATAATGACTTATTTTTTGGACACCCTTCACAAGAGCTTGAGCAATGAGCAATTTCTTTATCCCACCACGCGATGGGCAATTTAGTATTAATAATAAAAAAAATTTTTAGGCCATTTTGGCCAAAAAAGTTTCCGCACCAAATGCAATTTCTAAAGCTCCGCAAAATAAAAAATATTTTTTTGTATTTTCCATACACATTATATATATGGTACATTTATTGTTTATATATGCTTTATATTTTAAATATATTAAATAAGTAACTGTATAACAAAAATGGTAAGCGATCGTTTTGGGTTTAATGAAATAAATTTTAAGTTTAAAGTGCAAGTTGATTTATATAATGGGAAAATATCTTGTGCAAAGGTATTTTTCTCTGAAAATTATCAACA
Organism: Pollenia griseotomentosa; assembly: GCA_963931875.1. Classification (NCBI taxonomy): domain Eukaryota; kingdom Metazoa; phylum Arthropoda; class Insecta; order Diptera; family Polleniidae; genus Pollenia; species Pollenia griseotomentosa. Next base: position 190,295,842 of record OZ007561.1, read on the forward strand.
TACAACTTTTCTATCGCAACATCTATCATTTGACATTAAAATTTAGTTTATTAAAAAACCGCGAAAAAGAGTCAAAATATCGCGATTTTTTTGCGCCCTTCTTCCGTACAAATAGTAAGATCTTGTTATATTAATGGAATTATTAGAAAATACTTACTATTTTGTTATTAAATGTCAATTTTGTATACTTAGGAGAAAAATTAAAATTCAAAACTTCATCGCGTTTGGTGCGGAAATTTTGTGATTTTTTTAATGTTATTTTTATTAAGTATCTTGCAATACTACATCTGTGGAAAGGGGTGTAATTTTTTCACTCTGTTTTGCCAAATTACCATGGACGGGTATAGAATTCAACTAAATTTTCAAAACTTTAAAACAATTGTAAGCTAAATCTAATTTTTTGATCAAATAATCGTCTTCGCAGATGGAGCTCATGTCTGAATGAAAAGGTACGTCAAGAAACCAAGTTATCGAACTCGGGTCGATACTTATCCGCATGAAGTCAAAAAGCGTCCAGTGAATCCCAAAAATCTACTTTTTGCTGTGGATTTTGGGCTGGCGCCATAGTGAGTCCATATTTATTTAAGAACGTTATTGTCCAGGTGTCACCGACAACAGCAAGCCTTATAGGTAGATTCATATGAATAATTTTTTGGCCTCAAGATGTGCCATACAGCTCAAGCTACAATGGACAATGTACTTCACGAGTGATTTGTCATCTCACGTGAAAGTGAAATGAGCTGGCCACCGAGTGAAAAAATAAACATTTTTAGTTAATACCCTCTTGTTGATCAAGTGCGATATAAAAAAAAGTTTGCTTTGGGTACGTGTTACTAAAACCCAAGAACCGCTGGACCGATTGGCACGAATTTGGCCCATTAGTAAATTAAGTCTGGAACCAGGTTTCTCTTAAGTTTAGTCTCGAAGGGTGGCGCTGTTGTCGTGATATTCCAATTTTTTTTAATTTATGGTACAATTTGGTGGAATTCAAAAAATATATTAATTAAACAAAAATAAATTTCCTTATAAAAATAAAAAACCACCTACATTTCGTAGAAAGTTGTGAACAGCATAGGGAAATTGCGCTCGAATAGTCACAATTTTAGCATTAAGGTTGCGTATGACTAATATTTAATTTTGCAAATATTACTCATACGTACAAGTAAACAGTAAGAGTATAAGATTCAGTTTACAAAAATTTACATTTACAAATAGACATTGTGAATTTTTTTTCTCTTTAATTATTAATTGAAATTGACGAAGTAAAGTAAGACACAAAAATAATGGCCAAGGCCAAAGCGGACCTGAAAATTCATTACTATTACAGTCGAACTTCTATATAATAAGTCAGCAAGGAACTAGAAACTCACTTCATTATATAGAAGATTTTTAATACAAAAATTATATATTTGTTCTACTTTTATTTTTCTCTTCCAGATAGCTGCCTTGGTTTTATAAATATTTGATAAACTGCTTTGAAATAAACTGCTTAGTTACATAAATTAAGTTTTCTTTTCTTTTACTCCTTCTTTGTTAACTTAAATTAAGAGCATTTTTTCAAAAGAAACGCTTCGAAATTTTCGTTTATAGAATATGGACGACTTTTGTCACTATTGTTAATGTTGGAACTACTTTCTCGTTATTTTCTTTTTATGGGTTCCCTCTTAATATATATTATACTTTTTTCACTGTACACAGCGTTCTTGGCATGGGTGAGAGATAATTTTTTTTAAATAATTTATTATATGGAGACAAAAATGCGTTTGAGTTAAATTTAGTTGGAAGCAAAAGGCAGTGTTTTTTGTAACCAATTCTTTATAAGGAGAGCTTAATTGTAAAAAAGTTCACAATAGAGAAGTTTGAAATTTTTTTTTTATCTATAAAATTTACTATACTGCTAACCAAAGGAAAGCTAAAGTAAAACCGCATGTAACAGGACGAAACAAACAATTCCGGTTATTTTTAGAATTATTCCCTAAAAAGCATTTTTGGATCGACACTATCCGCCAAAATTAAGCAAAAGAAATAGAACTATAAGCAAAGGGCATTGCTTATTTCACTTGGACTCAAAAGGGACATTTGAAAGCTGCTTAAAATAATAATAAATACTGTGTAATCTCCCCTAATCGCAGCAAAACTGATGATTCCTCGGAAGCAGTAATAATGTAAAGCAGAATTCGGAGTGTAGCGCTTACACTTCTACACAGAAAAAAAATAACAAGATTTAGTATGTAATAAATAAAAACTATTCTAAAATTTTCAATAATTTTCTTAATTAAATTGTTTGTAAAATGTCATATTAACAATTTGTTTTAGTGGAAAAAATAAAAAAAATATTCTGTCAAAAATTTTTAATACAAAATTAAAAAAAATAATTTTTTTTGTTTTAATCTCGTTAAATGCTGGGACTGGGACTTATTGAAAACAAACTTTTTCTTTGGGGTAAGTGAAGCTGTTATTTGAAACTTCTAACCGAGATTTTAACACGGTTTAATTTATTCTAGTTTTCAAATTATATTTGATGATTGTGTCAAGAATCCGTTTTGAGCACGTGTTAAGACCTTCTTCTGCATCCCCTCCTAAGTCCGTTTATAATAAAAATATGTATTTGTAATGAGATTTTTATTATATGTATTTAAAAAAAAATAATTTGATCAGCATTTTTAATGCATCTCTGTCTGTAAAAGTTGCAATACATTTTTTAAAATTAAAAAGCAACAAAACATATTGTTAAAATGACAAATTTGCAATTAATTTTTTTATTTGATTGCTAACTAATATTTTATTTAATATTACAAGCTCGTTGTTAAAAAGATTTGTTGAATGTGAACAATTTTAATTAACAAAAGTATTTTTTATATTTACAAATGCGATTGTTGGTGCCTTTTCAATTAAAACATTAATTGTATTGACGAATATGGTATTCAATATGACAATAGATTTGTCGTAATTTTTTTCTGTGTATAAAATATTATATTATTTTTGTTTGGAATTCCTCGAATAGAAGCTCTGCTTTAGAGTTCTGAACTATACTTATTTCACGCTTTCAAAGCTGACATAATTTACGTAAATAAAGTAAGTGAAAAAAATTGAGTTTTGGAAAAATGTTTATTTCAGCTTTTAAAAAACTTTTTATTAATCTAAAATATTTTTTCTGGAAAAAAGGGAAACAGTTTTATAAACAAATAAATTTTTTAATTGTTTTGAAATTATTTGAAAATTAATCAACATTTTTAATTTTTTATAAAAAGATGTCTCAACGAAGCTGTATTAAATGTAATCATAAAAAAACAAATAAACAGCGATTCTGTTCTAGTTTTAAGCGCTGCATTTAATAATTGTAGGATTGTTTTCCTTATCTTACAGCAGTAAAGGAAGGCAGTAACTTTTAACAGCAAAAAATTTTGCGATTAGGATGCATTTTACATATTAATTGATCCTAAATCTTAAAAATTTTTTTGCTGGGACCTTTTAAAGCGGATACCCTCTTTGACGGACGCTGTAGCCTAATCACGGCAGCGTTTCATAGGGAAAGCAGTAAGTTCTATTGAAATAATTTTCTACTTCTAAGCACACATTTCAATGGTCCCTCCAGTTTTCAATTAAAAGAGATTCCACGTTACTTTTCTAAAAAATATTTCGAAATGCTTTTTTGCTGGGACCTTTTAAAGCGGATACCCTCATTGACGGACGCTGTTGCCTAATCACGGCAGCGTTTCATAGGGAAAGCAGTAAGTTCTATTGAAATAATTTTCTACTTCTAAGCACACATTTCAATGGTCCCTCCAGTTTCCAATTAAAAGAGATTCCACGTTACTTTTCTAAAAAATATTTCGAAATGCTTTTTTTTTTTTTGTTTTGGTAATTTTTCATGTTTCATTTGAACAAATGGTGGTGAAAGGTTAGATTCAGCACGGCCGTAAATAAGCTTTTTGCTTGTTATTAATAGCAAGGATAATAAGTAAATTTTTTCTCAATTTAAAATAGAAATTTTTATTTTAATATAAAAGAATCCTTTTCAAAAAAAAAAAATTTTCAAGCGTTCATCATTTTTTCACCACAATCATTTGTCTTTTGAGAGTTTGTAATTTATCATAAACATTTTTTTTATGATGAATCGTTAAATTTTTACAGACGTCTATTATGTTGCTCTTTTTTTCTTATATTTTTTTTTAGTATTTATTAAAAGCACATCAAATGGGTTTTGATAAAACAAAAAAAACAAAAATAAATGAAGAATGCTATAACTATGAAAAAATTTTGCACATGGTGCAATTTTTTCCAACGTATGTATCAATTTAATGCAATGTTGTCTCGTAACTCCCGTAACGTCATAAAAATGCTATGAGAAACAAACTACAAATTGCTCAAACAACACTTGTACGAGTGGGAGTGTGTAGGAGAGCCATCAATGTAATTACATGAGCACAATAGCTTGAACAACAACGACATAAGGTGCTTATGTGCATTATCAAAGTCATGAAAAAAAAATTGCATATGCATATATGGCTAACACTATTTATATGCAGTCAAAATTCCTGTATGTGTTTTATATAAAAATGAGTTTAAATAAAGTGGCTCTAAATATTAAAATTGGAATTGCATCAATAATAAAAAAAATCTTGTGGATCTTGTCTTGCTTTAATACCCTCTACCACCAGTGGTAAGTTTGGCATTTCGTGTAAAACTTTTTTTAGTTTTCACCTAAGAAGCCATAAAGGACGTAAATTTTAGATCCTTGAATAATTTTTAGGTCGATTCAGCCATTTTCGTCCGTCTGTCTGTCTGTTGAATTCAGGCTTACTTTCGTAAAACTCAACAACAAAAGCCATTTTGATGTACAATTTTTTCCCAAGGTCTGAAATTGAATTAAATCAAAATTCGTGTGAACCAATTTCAATAAAAAATAGCTCAATTACTTTGGAGCAAATTTCACTAGATAGTTTTGGATAAGAGCTTTTCTTTTCCTGGACTTTTTTATTTCCCGGGCAAGCGGGAGTTATTTTGAAATTTTCCGGCATCCCGGGAAATACCGCTGAATACAAATCGATGCATATTATTTATTTATATTTGGGGGTTTCACTAGGTAGTCATAAAGTTGGAAAGTCATATGTCTAATAGTAAAAACTTCCGATCTGTGACATTAGGAGTATTAAGGAATAAAAACTTAAAAACTATAACCGCAGAGAACTGGTGATTAAATTAAATTCGGATAAAATTTCCAAAAGCCGCCTTTAAAGTTTTTAATTATTCTCCTATAAAACTAAACAAACAGACTTAAGCACTTATTGCCACATAATAAATTCAAAGCCAACAGCATTTATATAAAACCAAAACAAGTTAAATTATTTTCAAAAAAAATTATTAATCTTAAAATAGGATTAAAGTTCACAGTGGGCATTTACAGAATCGTTTGAAAGCCTTTTTCTAATTTTTATAAAAAAGTTTTCAATGAAAAAGCACGTTTCCTTTCTACGGATGTTTTCCTTTATAGTCAAAGGAACATTATACAATCTCTAGACACTTTTAGTTTTCTAAGCACTTCCTTCAAAACTTGTAATTCCTTTTTAAAAAAAAATATTTCCTTCGAATCGAATTATTCTTTATTAATAACTTTTATCATCATTTCTTACAGAATCTAATCCGAAAATCTTGTATGCAGCTGATCTGCATATAAAATCATTAAATTTTTTGAAACAAGTGGGAACAACTCTTTTTCGTTTTTATAAAATAAATCTGATCTTTGAACAAATCAAAAATTCTGTACATTTTTACTCTTCTTCTTTTGAAATTTCAGAGCATTAAACATTTCCTTATTTATCGGTTATGAATTGACATCTCTTTGGCGTTTGGCAAAACTGTCTTAAGTCAAAAACTGTAGTTTTTCGTTATGTTTACTTGGAAAACATTTATTTGGTGTATTTGATTGACTTTTTTCCTAAGAGCAGATGATAACGATACGACGGAATTTTGGTAGACTAAAGTGATTTAAACCAAACAAAAGATAAAAAAAATTGAATTAAAGTAAACCAAACTCTAAAAATGAGTTTTTTTGACCCAAGACCTTTTTGCTTAAGGGCCTAACGTTGCCATAATTAAATTAAGAAAAATCCCGGGAATTTCCCTGCAAATTTTCCGGGATTTATTTCCCGAAAATTGTGCGGAATCCCGGGACTTTTGTCCCGGGTATTCTCGAACAAAAAATACTATATTGGACAAAAAAGTGGCACGTTGTCTTATTTTTATTTTTTATGAATTCTCAAAAACCAAACCCATAAAAGTTTTAATAAAACTTTTTATATTTTAGGGTCAAATTTTGATTACATCTCTGAAACTACTGAGAAAACTTAGAATTAACGTTTGAGCGACTGAAAGAGTATGTTGTTGTCGAATTTCGGATTTTTTGTTTACTGAATAAGGAAACACCTTCTCAAATAATGCAGTTATATGTGCTGAAAGTGACAAGGAAAAACATTTTGGTTTCTCAGCACTTTTAACGATTTGATACAAACAGATCTTAAATGCCTTTGAGGCTATGAAGTATTTGGTTTTAAGTTTTAAATAAAAAGTTCACGTCTATGGTTTTTATGAAGTCAAAGTCTTTAGCATTTGTCTTAAGACTGCCGACCCAATTAGAAAATGTTTAACACAACCAATAATTTGAAAGAGTTATTTCTTCTTGGTTAAGAATCTATATATATAAAGTAGTGCAAGAAAGTGTCTGGATTTTTTAGAAGATGTTGTTATATTGTTAAGTGTTTACTTCTTTTTGTACGTACTGTAGCATAATTGGGTACAGATATGTGCTTTTAAACTATAGAGAACATTAGGATTGAAGCGCTTGTATATTTTTTCCGAAATCAGTTTCATATAAAGGACTATCATCCTAACAAAAGTTTGTGGCATCAGTAATAATATTAAAACTATTTTTATCAGATATTGTCCCCATACAAGAGCTGTAAGGAATTTTTGGTAAATGGGTTTAATATAGAAAGTTCGATTACTGCCAACCATATTGACTATAAAACAATATGGTTCTTTGCACAGAAAAAACTATCAGTAGTTTTTTATCAATTAAAAAAATTGTTTAAAAATTATTCCAATTTATTTAACGTGATAACCGAATCAATTATTTTTTATGTTGAATGAAAATTAAATATGGGCATTTCCCCAGAATGGTCTACCAGGATGAAAAAATAAAATGTTGATAATCATCGTCTTTTATTGTTTATTATTATAAAAAAATCTATGTTGTTATAAAAGAATGGTTTCATAGCATATCTCAGCTGATTTACTTGAGGAAATTGCGCTGGAAACTGGAAAATTTTATATTATCTTATATTTTCTACTTCTAAAGACATTTTTATGTACTTATTTTACATGCAAAAAATATGTTATGCTAACACTCTTTCTTCATAATCTCTCCATTACAATCAATTGTAAATTGAGTATTAAGTTGCTTGTTAAGGAAATTTGAAGATATTTATGGGAATCTGCATGGTGATAATAATAAAAAACATATGGAAAATTCGTACGTTCGCGACCCGTACGTTCGCGACCGGTACATAAGCCAATTAAACAAAAACCAAAAGAGATATTTCATTTTGCAAATACTGTATGGAGAACTTCATTAATACACTTTTGAAATAAATTAATCACTTTTGAATATTCCGTTCCATTACGCAGATTTTTACATTTCACTACGTTAGCCAAAGTTGACTTCTATTTTGCGTACGTTCGAGACCACATGTTTATAACTATTATTATGAAAACTTAAACTTGATGATATCCATCTTTTGCACTAAACATACATCTACACAAATGCTATCGAATCGCAAAAAAAATGCTAGGAAAAGTTTTGTTTTCTATATTATTTGTAAATCAAAAGCGTACGAACGTACGTTCGCGACCCCAGGAAATGCCCAATATGGTTTTGATTTAATTGTATTGAAATTCATTTTGAATTAAAATATTAATTAGTAAACAAGAAATCTTAATTGATTTTTTTGTTTAAAATAAAATAATTTAAACTTGTAGAATTCATGGTGAAATTACTACAAGGTGGCAGCACTAGGTGTTGTTGTACAACAATACAACAAAAACAGGCAAATTTGTTTGTGTAATAAACTCCGTGCTGTCAAAAATTATGTGCAACAATGTTGCCATTGTTTGTCTTTTCCGACAACATTTGGTCGGATAATTTTCGCTTGGTAGGATGGTAGGCTAAACCTTAGGGCAATGTTACACGTTTAATAAATACATATATAACAAAATCGAAAAAATTTAAGATTAAAGCTATTTTAAGATATTAAAGTGGTCATTTTAAATGCTTAAGGATCATAGAAATCAATATAAGTATAAACATTGCATAATGAGAATGAAAATATTGAAGTCTAACGGCCAATTTCACCAAGTTCGGTTATAATTAACTACCGGTTATAGCTGTCAAAACATATTGGTAACTGGAACTTTAATTGAAAGTTAGTTTTAACCGAACTTGGTGAAATTGGCCGTAAGTGGAATGCTATTTCTGAAAGGGCGAATAGAAACAGAAAGCTAAACATTACGAAGTAGGAATTCTGAAACAATTTCGTTATTAAACAAATTGTGCATTAAGAAGAAATTTAATTTATCATATTACTATGTTTATCATTCTATGTGAATTTTTTTTTTTAATATTCATCGAAGATTCCATAAAGTATATATATTCTGGGTCTTCTAAGTCGATTTAGCCGTTTGGGTTACAAATTGTTTCTAGTTCTTCAAAGATGTTTTTATTAGAAAAAGAGTTAAGCTCCCAAATGTGAAACTACCCCCCTAAAAACTAACATAAATTTGTAGCGGAATGCACTGATTGTCATTAAATTTCAACAAAAACCTTTTTATGACACCAAATATGGTGAAGGTCTGTCCATAATTTACCTACGGCTCCATGATAACTCAAAACTTAAAAATTTTCAGTAGAAGCAAAACAAATTTTAATTTTATATTAAAGGTATATAAAAAATAAGTTTTAAACTAACAGCTATATCTGGTAGTTAATTATAACTAAACTTGCTTAAATGTATCAAAAAGAGAAAACTGGTCGAGTCCAAAGGATTTTGGTTAATAAGTTTGGTCGAATAGAAAATTTTCAGTGGCAACGCTGATCTGAAACAAATAAACGAAATATATTATGAAAAAATTACTAAAAGATTCATACTTAAAATTTTAATGTTTTTTGAATTAAAAACAATTGTTTTTCCACTTTTTTTTCAATACAAGTCTTTTGGAGGTTTAAAGAGAGTGGCGCACAAGCGCATATCAAAAATATACGCATTTTTCAAACGTACACACGACGTCGTCACATACACAATTATTTCTGTTTTTATTTATTATTAAAAAAAAACTGTTAGCACAACTAAAGACACACATATAAAAACCACATACGATTTATTTTTTGGAAATATTTTAATTGTTATGCACAATTTTCATTTAAAAACCGCACAAAAATGATTTTTTTAAAATTGTTTTTCAAGAATGTAAACATAAACAAAAAAAAAATGACATCTTGGGGTTTTCACCACAGTTAAGCAAAAAATTACCAGATGCCGTAGTGATGCCACCTTGTAGTAATTTCACCATGGTAGAATTGTTGTTGGGAACTGTCAAAACCTGAGCTTTGTTTAATTAAATCAATCAATGTTTGAAACGGCAAAGTTTTTTGATCTTTTTTTTAATTAAAATATTGGTGATTAGAGACAATTTTTAATTTTGTCTGTGTATAAAGCGAAAAAGAAAAACTTTAATAAACCAAAAATTAAGTTGCTGAGAATTTTTCTTATTTTAAATTTATGGACCACACGTCCTCTCTAAAAAATTTGTAGAGAACTACCGGGAAAGAGATGATACAAAATTGGGCAATTACTCAATACGTATGCATTATAAATACCAGAATATATGTTTAAATGACAACAATAATGCTTGCAATTTCCTTGCTCTACAAGTAAAAGACTATTTCAAGAACAGCGTTTATAAAGTTTTACTTCAAGTATTTTATAGCCCAAACCATTGCTCTGTCTGACTTATGATTTTTAATCAATTTAGAACAAGACCGGCGAAATACAGTCCTAAAGAAATGACTCGTTTCTTGAAAACTAAGTTCGTCTACATATAACCCGAAAGGTAGAAAGGAATTATTAGTGGTCAATTTCTTGAATAATATTACAATTAAGAACTTATAATATTACAATTAAGAACTTATAGTTAAAAACTTAATAAAAAAAGCCATTTCACTAAAAAAAAAACAAGCAAATCTTTACTCATATTACCAATAGCTTTTAAGCTCCTCTCCCCACTGTGCTGCCATGACTTTCGGAACCATTCAAAATGTTTAACATGCGAAAAAGGTGTATTTGAGAGTGTATGTGTTAAACATGAACATGAATTAGAACTTTCTCATTTGAGTTGCTATGCATACAAGCCAGATTCAGTGTATTTGCTTCTAGTTACATGCGTGTAATAGAGGATGTCCTTCCACAGTTATAACGAACAACATCCTCCCTCTATATTTCGCATACAGCTACTGAGAAAACTATAGAAGAACATGAATATGAATGCAACATGCAGGATTCATGTTTGTGATATATGTCCATTTGAATGAAATATCCAATGAATATTTAATGAATGCAACTACTGGATATTTCCTAAACTATTTATGCATGCACCTGCATTCGTTAGTTATTTAGTGCAATATGTTTATGAGTTGAGTAAAGCGGGAAGTAGGAGCGAATGTATTAAAGAGCTAGTTCACAATATAAGTGAGTACATAGAAGAGTTGTTTTATGTGTTTGTATTATGGAGCTATTGAAGTACATGTGTGCCGTATGTGTTCTTGAGAGCATGTGTTTATTATTATGTTTATAAATCTATAACGTTGAATTTTTATGGCTTATTTGCCTGGGTATGGGTTAAGATTAGTAGGTAAATAGTTATGAAAACTAAAAATCATTATAAATCATTGATGAAAATCGTTGGTAGCAAATAAATATGAAATTATTATTTTGAATAATATGATAAGTTAAAATAAAACTTTACTTAAGTTGAATTACTAAATTTTTATATGTTATAATAAATGAACTAATATTGTACAAAAAAGGTCAAAAAAAGAATTTGATTCTGCAAAGAATATTAAAACTCTCCTAAAATGTATTAATACATAAACTGTATAATTGAATTATAAAGGGGTAAGATACGAATCAACAAATAAGGGAGTCGGTCTAGACTGGCTAAATTATAAAATGCACCATTATAATGATACATACACGGGGCAGGGGTCTTTCTCGGAGGTTTAAAGCTCTCTGCCTGCTTTCCACTTAGGACTAGAAAAAAGCGATTCCTTTGTTAGAAATTCCCAAACAGCTCACGATTTTCGGTTTGGAACTTAGTATTCCCTGTTAATGTCTTTCAAGCAGTTGAACAGCAGCTAAAGTGAGAAGGCGATGAGCATTGAGTAGCCTGAATTGCATTAGAACATCGATGCGTGACATACCGTCAATGAAGCTTTACTCATCTTGTCGTATTATTTACTTACCTGCTTAGAGGTTATTGGCAGCCCCAATACTAGGATCGAATGCAGAGGCCTAATCAGTCGCTTATTTTTAATACCACTGATTAACGAGACAAAACAAATAATATTAATAAGGATCCGGATTTAATGGCACAACCAATTGGCTATCGAACAAGGACAAGAAAATGCTTGAAGATCCATTTGGAGTAAGTTTCTGACAAGTGTTAGATTCCTTAACTTAAATAAAAATAAAAATACACAATTCTGGTTAACTAAAATAATTGTACCTAATCTAATAAAATGTTTAAACGATTTATGCTTTCAATAGACATTGTCCATTAGATGCAGTGATGGCAATTTATCCATTTAGTGGCTAGATTAAAATTTTTAGTCTCGAAAAAATTAATTAAGGCTTTATCCATTTTATCAACCATTTTAATTTATCAAAATTTACTTAAATTTTTTTTGAAAATTTTCAAACAATAAATGATGAGCCCAACTGGAATCTTTGATCTTTCACCGGGCAGGGTGATAGGTTTAATACGCAGCCTAAACCTGATATTGTGAGATACATAGGCTGCACAAAAGATCCTCTGGGTCGCGGTGCCCATGTCCTTCTTCAAATCTACATCAATCTATAGAACAACAAAAAAATTTATTTATGTTTTGCTATTTTCATTTTCGAGCAATTTAATTTACACACATTTATTTCATTTTGAGTAGAAATTTATGCGAATTTTAATAAACTTGTATATAGTCAGATTTTTGCCACGTTTAACTTAAACCGTAAAAAGGTAGAACAGCGATTAAACCCACAAACGCAATTACTTCCATTGATTCGGAAAAGGACTTAAAGTCCAATTTACTGTTTCAACCGCTCTTTTGTAATCAGTTTTAGACCTACGCTTATTGTGCATAAAGAATAATTCTCTAACTTCAAAATTTAAAATTTCTTTGTCCCATTTTTAATATCAAGCTAATTTAAGATTAAAAAAAAGAATTGTAGTCCATAAAATGATAAGCTTAATTTTTAATATCAAAAAAATCTTAAATATAGAAAATATTTTAGTAAAATTTCATTCCTCGAGCTATTGTAGCAAAATTAGGCTTTTGGTAAATTAATCGATATTTCGGAGACCACACAAATGTAGAACACTTATTTCGGGACCAAATCAGGGCCTATTAAAATAATGAAATTGCATTTTGAACCAATTTCACTTGCCTAGTTCATCCTGTAGAAGCTGTATTTTGCTAAAACCTTTTGAAAGGTACTAAAAGCTCATAAAAAAACCAAACTTTGTACTTTTTTATTGTTGTTATATTTTTTAAGAAATTTTTCACGTGTCAGAAACTATATTCAAACGATGCGGTCAAAACTATTAAAAATAATGTGCTTGACTAGAAAAAGGGTCAGTTTTAAAAGAACGAAAAAATTAAATTTAAATTAGAGACCTGCACAATTCAACATTTTAAGTAAAATTGTCGTTCTTAAAAATTAAATGCATTACTTTGTCATGTCAACTCAAACAAGGTGTTATGAAATGTTCCGTCAACTCAAACATATTGTCTAAGAATGTCATTACAACTTAGATAAGCTGTTGTACACTGTTGCTTTTTATAACATATTTTTTAATGTTTTATTTTAGCCGTTTTTGAGAAATCTTGCAGAAATAGATATAAAAAATTTAAATTTTTCGACATTTTTTGCAAATCTTGAAGCACTAGATACAGTTTTTTCGGATTAGTTTGCTTCAAGTTATTTTCTTCTAGTCTATAGCTACAATTGCGCCGAAAACAGGAAAATGAAATTCTTATTGGCTTGCGAAATATAGCCGTGAGTTATGACACTCTTAAAATAAATGAGCTTTATGTATCTGCAAAGAATAAAATAATGTTTAAAAATGCTTTATTCGCAAAAACAATTTTCATTATCTCTTTAAATACGATGTGTCGGTCATATGTATGTAAGACATTATATTTCTTAAGAAATTAATTTCTAAATTTTACCTTTTTCATTTTTCACTTTCAACGGTTTTATTAGAGAATTTTTCATTATTAACAGCAATATGTGTACGAATATTCTTTTAATTGGCTTAGCAAGAAAACTATTTTAATTAAATCGCTTAATCTTAGTTAAGAACATGACGTATGAGCACTACTTAACTGTACGTATTATAATAGTTAAATATTAATCATACGCACAAGAACACAATGGCTTAGAAACTTTATATGAGTGACAAATTAATAAATTTTAATCCATAGACCTGAGTATACTTTTTTGGAGGTTTGAGTTGCGCTGACTAAGAATTTGTACTCACAATTTGTCCAACAAATCCGGTTTTCGCGATATTTTTGCTTAAAGTATGAAAACCCCCTGTTTTTGGCACATTTCAGGACGTGATAATTAATCTTTACTTATAAAACCTGATATATAGTCTGAAATTTCTACATATTACCTGTAAAATAAATGTTTAACCCTTGTGATTTATTTTTCCTTCTCTAAGCTAAAGTGGTACTCATGTTATTTTCCCCCTTTTTTTGGGTTTTTTTTTTTTATAAAGGGTGGTTAAATTGTAAGGGCCGATGTTGAATGTGAACCACACCTAAACACCAAGATTTTTCCGAATTTTATTTGACATTTCTCTATTTCAGACTTACTCAATTTGAACCATGGAGAGATACACAATCCAACAACGTGTTAAAGTTATCCAGACTTATTATGAAAATGGATGATAAATTTCGAAGAAAATCATCTTCAGTGACGAGGCACATTTTCATCTCAGTGGATTTGTCGATAAGCAGAATTTCCGCAGTTGGGCGAATAATAATCCAAGAGTGATTGTCGAAAAACCAATGCACCCACAAAGAGTGACTGTTTGGTGCGGTTTATGGGCTGGCGGCATCATCGGGCCGTATTTTTTCCAAAATGAGGCCGGTCAGACAGTTACTGTGAATGGTGTTCGCTATCGTGAGATGATAACGAACTTTTTATGGCCCGAATTGGAAGATATGGATGTGGACGATATGTGGTTTCAGCAGGACGGTGCCACTTGCCACACAGCTAACGAAACAATGGCTATTTTGCGCAACAAATTCAATGGCCGTGTTATCTCACGTAATGGCGATGTCAATTGGCCGCCAAGATCATGTGATTTGACACCGTTGGACTTTTTTCTCTGGGGTTATTTGAAAGAAAAGGTGTACGTCGATAAGCCAGAACCTCCATTATGCCTCAGGGTCATCGAAAATTTGGACCATCGGATGGAGGTGTGCCGCCGTAGTCGCGGCGCCCATTTGGCCGATATTTTGTTTCATACATAATTGAGTAATACCAATATATCATAATGAAATAAAATTACAATAATTTCCTAAATAGTTTGTGTTTTATTCAAAATCAACATCGGCCCTTGAAATTTAACCACCCTTTATGAGAGACAAATTAATAAATTTTAATCCATAGACCTGAGTATACTTTTTTGGAGGTTTGAGTTGCGCTGACTAAGAATTTGTACTCACAATTTGTCCAACAAATCCGGTTTTTGCGATATTTTTGCTTAAAGTATGAAAATTCCCTGTTTTTGGCAAATTTCAGGACGTGATAATTGATCTTTACTTATAAAACCTGATATATAGTCTGAAATTTCTACATATTACCTGTAAAATAAATGTTTAACCCTTGTGATTTATTTTTCCTTCTCTAAGCTAAAGTGGTACTCATGGTATTTTCCCCCTTTTTTGGGTTTTTTTTTAAAATTTTGACTTAATTTGTGTATTTTTTTAAGATTTTGTTTATTTATTTTTCAATTAAAAAAAATAAAAGAAAATATTAAAAAAATATAGTAAATTTTAAAAAAAAAATCTTAGAAAAAATAAACAAAAATTAAGACAAATTTACAAAAAAAATCACAAAAAATTGCGGAAAAAGCGAGAAATCTGATTTTTTTAAATATCAGGTTAAAATATCATAGAGATTTATTAGTAGTACATTTGTCTTTAATTTTTTTGTGTACTTGGTGGCTTTAAAAAGAACTACATGATCCCTTGCATTTGAAAACTTTTGCTATGGAAGTTTTCTTTAAAATTTTTCACATAATTTTATTGTTTAAACAAAAAAAAAAATGTATTTATTAGCATGTGGAACAAAATTTTCAGTACCTAAAGATCTTATTGAAGCCATTCTAAAATTCTAAAGCAATCTGGTAAGTAAGGCGACAAATTCGTTATGCGGCTTTAAATTGATAAAAAATATTCCAGGGTTGTTTATGCGATTACTGGATAATTGACCAAACTTTTTAATCGTCGTGCATGTTTATTATTGGAACACGGTGAAACAATACTGGGATGCATGGTGAAATGATACCCAAGCTGAAGGATGGGCGTAAATTTCTATAAATATAAATCACAGCAATATTTCTGTATGAAGCTTAACCTAAATGTATTGTAAAGACTTCCGACAAGCTAAGATCAGCTTTTGTTTCGACAACTGCAAAAAACTTAAAGAGATGATTGACTTGTTTTACTTGAGGATTATTTGGATTCCAGGCTGCAGGGACCTCAATGGGAACCAGCAAGTCGGTAATCCTTCTGTACTGGTTACAAAATGACGTATTTTCCTAAATTTTCTTTCTGCTAAATTTAAACTTTGGCAATGAACTGACTTTTTTTATTCATAAAATACAGATTAAACAAAAATTTTCTAGGCAAATGTGGCCTTATTGAGATAACTAGCTTGCGACGTCTCAATGGTATCGGATATTAAAGTTTTCCAGGTCGCAGAGACCTAAAAGGTAACTAGCGATTGGTTGAGCCTTCTGGACTTGATACATATTTGAATGCTTACATACTTTTTCTTTCTTCTAGATTTAAACTTTGGCAAAGGACTGGCGGACACTTTTTTATTTCAAGAAACGAGTAGTTTCACTTCACCACTAACACAGAAGTCCACATGGGACGCCTGGAAAGTTAACTGAATCAATGCCAAAGCAGTGAAGATAATGACTGTATTTGGTATGGCCTAAATAGTTTCATCTAATTTTAGTTGCTTTAGACTACCACAGGGTCTCGTTTAAAGCAAACATTAGCTAAAAAGCGCTAAGAGTATGCGACCAGACAAAGTGTTTTATACTCACAGCGATCGGTCACGTGTTGCAAGATCAGTTTAAGACTATTTAGAAAATAGAAGTTATACCTGACCTCCCTCTTAGTCAAGAAAATTCTCTCTCTGTCTACCATTTGCTTCTATTGATGTAGAGCGTTTGTATTAGATTATTTCATTTAAAAACAGGGTTTTAGAAATAAGTCATCGTTTGTGGTGTAAAAAAGCCCGATGCTTAAACGCAAAATTTATAGGAAACCAAATGCTTACAGTGTTAAATACTTTAAAAAAAATTTATATTGTAACAATGTTACATTTTAAATGTATGGTCATTAAATATTTCACAATTAATGAACAGAACGCATTGAGCTCGATCCAAGTGAGCTAAGCTTAGGGCGGCTACCAGATAAACCTAACATAAACGTTATATAAGTTATACATCCAACATCTAATCTATATACAAATATTTCTTCAGGATAATGGCTTAAGTACAAGCTACGCTCACTCTCAAAGAAGTTTAAAGTTCCTTTTTAAACAACGTTTGCTTCGTACTAAAAAATGCACATCTCCCCCTACTTGAAAGTTTTCCAAAAATAGGAAATTTGGCTCATTAAATAAGTCAAATATCGCCATCAACATAATTATTTTATTTAGTTTTGATAGTTTGTTTTTTAATTTTCCAAAAATGTTGGCTCTCCATCTGCCATTAAACGTATTGTGTCTTTTCTTTTAAATAATAAATTTGTGGTAATAAAATTTACCTAAAACCTTTGTTAAAAAAAATTCAATTTGACAACTTTAAAGAAGTTTATTTGTCAGCAAAAATAGAGGGGATTTATTAACAAAAAAAAAAAATAACATTTTAAGCCACAAAAAATATTTAAGGATGCGGGATGTCTTTGTGTGTTTGAAATCAAATTTTGATTCATTAATAGTTCTTTTTGTCTTTTTTTTTTTTTTTGTTAATTTTCTTGTTTTAAAAATCTCAACTCTTTTATTTGCTTCTTCCCCGTTTCATTGTCATCTTCAGCTGCTTTTAATTCACCTTTTTACAAACTGTATTCTTGTTAAGTTTTCTGTGAATTTTAACAGTAAGTGGAAAAAGTAAATTAACAAAATTAGTACAACATAAAATCATTTTTTTAAAGAAACTTATTCAATATTATCCTTGTTTACTAAGGTGAAGGCTTTAATGATCTTTAAGAAATTTTTTATTATAAAACAAAAACTGCCAACTACTGTCGGTGTCAAGTGGAAATGACTTATAGTTCACTCTACAACCTGTGACAATCAAACTTGCAAAACCAAAAAATAACACTATACAAAAAAAAGCCAGAAAACATGTCAAGGAAACAGAATCATGCCATACCAAATAACATTTAACCTAAAAAAAATTACAAAGCGAGAAAAAAACCTGAAATTCTTGAAAAGCAAAAAAGCACTATTTCTAAAAGAAATTCATGACCATTGTTTTAATAATTGTTGTAAATTTAACAAAAACATTTACACCTACACCCACCCACACATACACGTTAAACAAGTCCGAAAGGTTTAACTTAATATATGCGTGTATTTTATATATTTGGATAAAAGACAGAGACGGAAAAGCGAGTTTAGCTGCAGTAAATATCACCTTGTAAAGGATATGGCATAAAACACATACACACACACACACACACACACTTGGAAATATGTACCTCTAGTCATATACTCTATACTAAATATTATTGTTATTTTGTTGCTGTTGCAAGTTTGTTTTGTTTTGTTTGTTTTGTTTTTTTTTTTTTTTTTTTTTTTTTTTGTTTTGAACATCATTGTCAATTAAATTAACCTACACTTTACTCACAGACTGACAGACATAGAGAGACTGACTGACTCAATGGCATACAAACTTTCTGCCTAAATGCATTTATACATCTCATGTTTATGCATGAGTATTATCACAATCATTATCGCCAGCATCATCATCATCATCAGCATATTCGCAATAGCAACAGCAGAAAATACACTGGCAACAACAATAAACTTATTCATTTAGTATGTAACTGTGCAATAAAACGTAGTAAATACAACTTTTTTCTAACAGTTTAAAGTTCTCGCTGTTTTTAAGCAGCGAAACACAAAAACAAACCGAAAGCGAAATACAATTCCAATGTCATGCATATGTTATTACTTTGCAAGCAATATTACAGAGAGCAAGGATTAATAAAAAAGTAATAGTTTTTATGTAACAACACAAAAAACATGCATTAAAAAAGTCAGATAATAACATTAACTGCCAATTTCGCGACGTCGAAAGAACGCTTTCTCACACACAAATAGATTTGGAACAAAAACAAACTGTTGAGATTTTTTTTTTTTTTTTGAGAATTTGTTTTTGCTTTACTAGTTTAGTTGTACGAATGAAAGAGTTCTTTCCTAGGGGAAAGGGCACCTTCAGTTTTGTTGAAAATAAGCCCGTCGCAGATATTGTCCCGAGCACACAGAAAAAAATACCAATGTAAAATTAACATGGAAAAATGTTGATTGAGAATCATAGTAATTTTCTGCAAAAGTATGCACTTTATTTAAATTGATCATTGTTTCATATTAATTTTAAATAAAATAACCTTAAATCACGTTTATTTAATATTATTCACTGTTAAAATAAAAAAAAAAAATATATTAAAATATAAATAAATATGGATTCAATATTGAATCCATAAAAACCTGTTTTATATTAAAATCAAAAGTTTATCTTGTTAAATTAACATGCATACATACTTAAGTATGTACATTTTTTTATTTTCATTTTTAAAATATGTTATAAAAAAAAGACAATTCCCGTATTCTTTTAATTAAAATTATTTAGTTAAATAGTGCATCAAGTTTTCAAAGTAGAATGATGACGAAAACCATATTGGGCCATTCTGCTGATGCTTCTGTTATCAAAGGAGAATACAAAATAAGTGAAACATGTGTTTCAGGGGTAAGTGTTTTGAATTATTCTTAAATAAATGCATATGTTGTCTCTTCACACTGTTATAACACACTCAAACCAATTTGATTCTACATGAAATTCACGTTGTTTCAACTTTAAATAACTTTCATTCAACGTGATTCGGATTGTTATTTCAATATAAATTACATTTTGCTCTAACTTTACTGCAATGTTAAATTAACATGAATTAAAGTTATTTTAAAAGAAAAAAATGTTGTTCGCAGTTATTGTAAAACCAGGTTGAATTAACATGAAAAGCGTATAAAGCAAAATCACCACCGAAAAATTTTAAATCAACCTTGTTTTCTACGTTTTTAACTTGATTTTTTTCTGTGTGAGTGAACTAGTTTAATATTAAAGATATCCTTCATATAAAGAAAAATATATTCACAAAACATCAGCCCGCACAAAATCCGGTCAAATGACTAGTTTTGTTTTAATTACTTTCCCTCTGGAGTAACTACCCTTTATCACCAGTTTAGTGACATGTTTGTTTTCACCTACCACAATTCGATCAATATACCCTCCACCATAACTTGTTGTAAAGAGGGTTTGTCATTCCATGTGAAACTTTTGGAATTTGGTTTGCCTGTCATAAGCATTACTTAACGTATGGAATAAGTGCACAAACACTTTAAACAAACTGATTCGTAAAAACTGCACCAAAGTCGGAAATATTTCAAAGAAAAACGTGCTATATTTTTCAGCTTTTTTTTTTGTTCCAAATTTGGCTCAAAGTTCTTAATCTAATCAATTAGTTCTTGCTAGTTTTAAGTAGAACTTTCAAAAATTTAAGTCAAAATGGAGTACACATTTCTTTCATCACTTTTTCAACCATCAATTACATTTGAGTTCATTATCATCCTAACATTCTAATTTTTAAACTCTAAACTGCGTCTTTGCATAAACATATTTAAATCCGTTTTTACCAACAGACATATCCATATGAATTCCCAAAATCTTATTAAGCTATAAAATCAAATAATCATTCTTTGCTGTTTTGTTGCAATGAGAAAAAAAACTAAATTTCATTTTATTTCTTAAAATGTAATTAAACCTCAAAAACTTTTGTTTTAAACCATAAAGAAAACTGCAAGAATAAGAGAAAATTTTTGATAATAAAAGAAAAACTTTAGAAAACACCAAAAACAAATCTCAGACTATTACCTACACCTCAAGCTCTATTCTCAAATCTAACCCAAATAAAAAAAACTTAGACAACACAAATATATAAAAAGTTTTTAACACTTTAAAATATAAAGAACAGTGCAACAGAGTAACGTTAATAGAGCTTCGTAGTATGTGTTTTTTTTTTGTTTCAAATATGAGTGTATGTATGTATATGTGTTTGTAATAAAAACACAACAGCCAAAAATATATAAAAACCATAAAACCCGGCTGTAAACATTGCTCACGTATGTATTTATTCATTTACATTGTACTTGTATGTGCATTGTTAACACAGTACAGACACTCGCAAACACATACTTTGAGAAATACACACATACATACACACAGACACACACTTGTACATGCCTATCTTCACATTGAAAATGTTTAATTTAACAAAAGCTTGTTGATATGTATTAAACAATAACTGACATAAAACACTAACATATTCACATGTTGCTGACTTGCAGACTTGCTGCAACAGCGTCATAAGTCAAAAATATTAACTTTACAGAAACCATCTTCAAAGTGAAAAATTTTAACTCGACATAATGGAAGAAGAAAATTTTGTTCTTCTCTCAAGAGTTTAGTTAACTACATATTCATCTGAAATATATAACACTTCATAAGGCAACTGATTTACTATTTAATATGCGATTTTTGACTTTTGACGTTGTTGCAGCAAATGAGCGATATGTACATTTTTTTATTGCACCCATACCACCATGGCTTTTGATGCTCTATCAAATATTATTTGTGTGTGTGTGTGAGCGAAAGCTTTGCCACTCAAAATGAAAGTGAAGGTAAGATTTTATTATCTGAGTTTTCTTTGTGAAGTATTTAAACTTTTAACTTTTTCTTGATAATATCAAAAGTTTGTTGGCAAAAGGATTAATTTCATTGTAGTTTATTTTCAACAAAAGTAAATTTTATTTTGGTTAAGCAAAAAAGGCTTTATAAAACTTTGAGAATATGAATTACACTGTGTAGCAAAAAAAACCAGCCTCAATACTTGCAACGCGAAATGAAAGTAGACTACTAGTAGAGCAAATCTGCCAAAGGGTTTTGAAAAGTAAGCTCGGGTTCCCGAAATATGGGCCTTTAAAGTTTTTAAATATTTTGAAAAGACGGTTGGTATAAGTCAAAAAAATATACTAAATGTACTCTTGAGCTAAAAAATAATTTCAGATCTCTGCAGTAAAATCGTATGGCGATTCTTTTCTGAGAATATATTAACCCTCTAACACTCATTTTAAGGGGTAATTTTTGTTCTTTTTTTAACTTTAGTAGTCTACTTTCATTTCGCGTTGCAAGTGTCAGACAGTGCCAGACAAAAAATATCGTCATCACGGTTTCTGTCCACGAATGTAGGTTTTTCTCTAGGCCTCTACTCCTTAAGCGAGTATGGCCGCCATATTTTAAAATATTTTGAGCTAATGGATTTGGGTTCAGTTCAAGTTTTTTGAAATAGTTTTTGTATATTTCATAATCATAGTTTTTGCTGATGGCACATTGAGATATTTGTTGATATTTGAGTTTTTTACATACCAGGGAGCACCTGTTATTAATCGAAGAAGTTTATTTTGGCGCCTTTGAATTTTTACAATATTAGCGTCGAAAAGATGGGAAACAAAATATTTCATCGTTTCTCGAAAAGTAAGCAAAAAATGTGTTTTTACACAGAAAGAAAAAACTAGTACTAAGCTAAAGTTTTTTCTAAAAAATTTCTCAGATCCTTGTTTAAGCGTTAAAGGAAGTTTTAGTTAAGGCTCTAATTCTTATCTAGTTAACTTTTTCCTCAGCTCTTATAAAGTGTCGAGTTCTGGTTCGTGTTCTCTTTTAATATAAGGTTATACTTAAAATTAAAGTTTAGATTGTAATTAAGGCTCATGTACAAATTCTGGTTTAGGTTTAAATCAAGATTAAAGTCCATATATAGCTTGGATTTTTTTTTTCATCTAGTTTAGGTGTTCTAATTTAATTTCTAGTTTTGGTTCAAATTTAGATTTAATTTTATAAAACTTTCATTGTGGCTTTGTTTTAATTCAATTTTCATTTGATATTTATTTAAATTTAGTGTTTCCACAATTGTGTATGAAATTCAATGGACTATAAATTACACATGCTCTTTAAACTAAAAAAAAGCACCTCAAATGGTTTCCACTATATTTTGTGACCATTTTTGTAGTTTTCTCTACCACAAAGTACCCTTTAAATTACAGAGTCATACTTTTATTGTCAAAGTAAACAATAACAAAGAGTGTAAAGAATGCGCCTTTGTAAGCAACAAATATTTTGTTGCATTTAACCATAAAAAATTGTTACAAATAGAACTTCGTTTTCTTTCGAACAGATAAAATGTTGATAAAAACTATTTTTTAAAGTACACATACTGGCTTACTTAAATAAACCCCATCATCGAAATGGTATTAGAATCTGAAAGATATAAAACTACAACTGACTAAACACTGATACTGACACATACAAGTAAATATTTACGAATGTGTGTTAAAGTAAGAGTAGACCAGAATACAGGATTTCTTTGGTAAATCCATAACATACACTCACAAATAATTCATGATATTTTAGAATGTTTTCTAAAAGAATATAAGAACAAGAACCCTTTTAAAATCCTAAAAAACTAATATAACATGGATTTGAATTTATATAAGAAATAAAACAGAATGTCTTTTCCGTTCATCAAGGTATTGACTTAACTATACTTTTGCCTGTCTGTCTAACAGAAATGAAAATGCTTTGATAAAAAGCTTTCGAATAAAAACAGTGGCCACAACCCGTATTGTTGAGGTATTGATTTTAAAACCCTTATACTTGGAAACAAATTTTCACAGAAGATTTATTTTATTGGGTTTTTGTTGGAAAGAAAATAAATTTATATTTATATTTGGATATAAAAATATTTTATTATACATATTTATATTGGGTTGGAGAATAATTAATTTCAGATTTTCAGGATATGCAGTATAAGCAAAAGGATCACAATTAATAATTGTATGTGTTTTTCATTTTATTAAAAAACATTCAGTAATAAATAAAAACATAAAATTCAATCTAGTTCAGGTAGATTCAATGTAATGCCGGATTAAAATTAGATTAAAGTAGAGTTAGAGAAGAGTTAGTGTAGAGTTAGGGTAGAGTTAGAGTAGAGTTAGAGAAGAGTTAGAGTAGAGTTAGAGTAGATTTAGAGTATGGTTAAAGTAGAGTAAGAGAAGATTTAAAATAAATCCCCAAATATCATTAATCCCCAAATCACTTTCTTTGTCCTTTTTGCTTGCATGAAATACCCATCTTTGGGGATATATCCCCAAGTCTGGCAGCACTGTCTACTCTAACTCTACTCTAACTCTACTCTTACTCTAACTCTACTGCAACTCTACTCTACTCTTACAGCCTGTTCAAAGATTTTGAACGATAAATTTCAAAATTCTAAAATTTGTTTTGGTTTTAAATGTAATTTTCTATGCGAACGTTAACGTTCGAAATCGATGAACAGGCTGTAAGAGTAGAGTAGAGTTAGAGTAGAGTTACATAAGAGTTAGAGTAGAGTTAGAGTAGACAGGGCTGCCAGACTTGGGGATTTATCCCCAAAGATGGGTATTTCATGCAAGCAAAAAGGACAAAGAAAGTCATTTGGGGATTAATGATATTTTGGGGATTTAATAAAAATAATCGGGAATTTTTTGGGGATTTTATACATATTTAATATATTTTCCCTTTTCTCATTATTTACGCTATTTTTCTTTGTTTCGTATATAAAATATGAAAAAAGTAGCAAAACATTTATCTTACTCTTATCAACAACTTATATGGTGTAAAGGTAAAAAATTAAGATTAATATTTTTAACAAATAGAAACTGGGAACTATTACAAAAAAGCTTTATAAAAAATACATAACTGAAATTTAGCTCATAGAATAAATTCGAAAAATAAAAAAATGTTGGATTAATATTTTTGTTAAGTGTGTAAAAGGTACTAAATAAACTTATGTTATTATTCTTGAGTGAGTGTTTTAAAAAAGAAAATTTAAAAAAAAATCTAAAACCGTTGAAAACAATATTTAAATAAATATGTCTTCCCAAAAAAAAAGTAAATATAAAAGACAATATAATAAAGTTATTGTTGATTTTAAGGATGGCTAAAACCAATGGAACAAGCTCCAAATTCTTATTAAGTGACTCATTCGTCTTCAAAAACAGTTCTGTTTGTAATTTCTCACTGGAATCGCATAAAAGGATTTAAAAAAATATGTCGAAAGCAGTCGCTACAAACAAAATAAAATAAAAATGTTTACCAAACATTTTTGGAGATTTCTTATTAAAATTTTTCTTACTTTTTTTTAAAAAAATTTTAAATTTGATGAGAAAAAAATCAATTAAAGAATATTAACTTTTTAAGGTTATTTTTTTTTTTTGTAATTTGGAAATTTTTGGGGACAAGGAAAAAAGTACCTGGCAGCCCTGAGAGTAGAGTTAGAGTAGAGTAAAAGTAGTGTTAGAGAAAAGTAAGAGTAGAGTTAGAGTAGTGATAGAATAAAGTTAGAATAGAGTTAGAGTAAAGTTAGAGTAGTGATAGAGTAGAGTTGGAGTATAGTTGGGGTAAGAATAAAAGAAGATTAAAGGCCTTATTCATGAAAACTATTTCAGGTTAATAAAAGGTTTATTAAACGAATTTCCTATGGAAATTAAATTTATGTTTTCCCAAATTTTGAACGACCTTGCAGATGTTTAGCAAACTCTCGAATATTAGGATTCAACGGAAACAGAAAACCAAGATTAAAGATATCAACATAATCCTTTCACTTATATTTAATTTACTATTAGAGCATAAAACAATGTTAGTCTACAACGTTACAACGAAATGCAACAAGAATCAACAGGAAAAAATCAAACAATTTCTTTTTATAATTTTAGTATTTTAGTTTTACCGAATAAAAGCAAAAAAAAAAAAAAAAAAAAAAACAACTAGAAACTGTCTTTAAATTTCAAATATAGAAAACAAGTTTATTTGCCTCATTGACCAAGTTTAACAAAGAGAAAAAGGAGAAGCACTAATCCCACACACACACAAACATACTCTCCAACATTTCAAACACACTTCCTTTAAAAACTGTTATTTAAATATGGGTGTGTAAGCAAATATTCACTTACATTGTGTGCTTAAAGCTAAATTACATAAACTTATACAAAAGTGTGAGTTTGTGTTTGTGTGAGTAAAAAAAAGCATACAAGTGCATGTGCTTAGAAATATATTTTTATCATTGTTGCTTGAGGGATTTACATACATTTTGAGAATCTTATTGCAGTTTGTCTCTCTAGCTCTACGTGTATTTATTTGTTTTTGCTTGAAAGAGTATGTGTGCAACCGTTGGCTTAATTGTATAAATGTATGTAGAAATATGTATGTACGTATTTTTGTTGAGTTGTGAGTTTATAAAATTTTATCGAAAATACTTTGTTGCATTAAATTTAAAATGTTTTTTTTTTTTGTTTGTTTTTTATTATATGTATGTGTGTGTTATTATTTCTTTTACATTTCCTTTTCATTTTCTGCTTGCTTTCTACAACCAAAATATACTTTTAAAGCACATACATACACTATATGTTTGTGTAAAATTGTTTTTACCATTTTGTTTGCTTACAACAAAAATAAGAGCCGAATAAAATATATGGGCGTTTGTTAGTAAACATCTGTTTGTTTTTCTGGTTAGATCTATTCGTTCATGCATCTTCTAACTACTTTTCAGCTCTTAGTTACAAAAGATACCACCAAAAATAAATGTTGGTTTTCTTATATTGTTTGTTTAATTTGAGGTAACTTGTATTTTTAAAATTCAATTAAAAATTTATAAATTTAAACGGGTTATTTATGAGAAGAAATTTTTGGAATAATAGACTTTTGTAGAAAAGGGTACTAAAAAATCTAATTTATAGGCATTTAAATTAGAAGCTTAAAGCAAAGTTGTAATTAAACAAATGTGAATGTTATATAAAATTTAACTTTAAATTTTTTTATGTAACCACTTTAACCAAAAAGTATATTTCAGGAGAATAGTACATTATTTTGGAAAAATTACTAAACATTGAAATTATGGTCAAAAAAGGAAAATAGGGAAACAAATTTTGTAAACATTTACATGGAAAAAATATGAAAAAATTTTGTTGCACAACATTAAGTTTACGTTCAAATTTTGCCTTTCAAATAAGAATGCACTCATAATATTTACTAATACATTCATAGTCTTAAAACTTGATGCGCACATGCTTCTGGAACTCCGTTTATTGATGTGCTAAAGCCCAAATGTAGTTAAGAAAACAGCTCGATTACACATCTTATGACTAATTTTTCGTTTTTCTTCATACAAATAGAGAAAGTTGTCTTCAACTTGCAAGACTCTAAAATAAATACTTCTAAACATCTGCAGCAAAAAAAAACGTTTAAAAAATTTTACATCTGTTATGGGGTGTGTCAATCCCGATTTGTTCAATTAAATTCAGCCTCTCCAAATGTTTATTTAAAAAAAAAACAAACAGTTTGTTTCAAAGTATAATTTACCTAAACCGCATTAACAATTCTTACAAAGACCGATAAAATAGTTTTCAAAATCGATGATGAGGTTCATTATTTAGGTAACATTAAAAAGTGTTACATGTATGTAACGTAAGGTATTTTTCTCAGAAAATAAGTCATAAAATCGAGCACTTTGCGATGTAGCCTTAAAATTTTTGCGCGTTGTACAATTTTGATTTTTCTGTAAAAGTAACATAATCGGTAAACTAAAAAACCGGTCGATTTTATAAAGCAAATTCTAAGCAAACAAAAAAGAAACATACAAAAAAAAAAACATAAATTTTAAACTGCTTAAGATAACAACAAAAAAGATTGCGCAAAAATGTCGGTTTTCTGTAAATTTTTCGGTAGTGTGTGTATTTGCAATAGACGAGAATCGATCGAGGACCAAGAATATAAAACATATTTTACGGGGCATAAAAACTAAACTTCATTCACCACTAGGGTCGCTAGAGGGCATAAAATAATTCTTTAATTTAGTTAATCTGAAAAATAAATTTTTCTTAAATTTTATTCTTTTCTTCAATTAAAAACGAATTTGTATTTAAATTTGTTTTAAGAATATACGTTTCTTATGTTTCAACATTTTAGCCAAATTCACAATTAAAGTAAAATTTTAACTGGGCTTTCACTTGAGTTTTTCATACAAGATCCCGCACATTTTTTGGGAAATAAGTCCCGGGAAATTTGTGGTATTCCCGGGATTTTTCTTAATTTAATTGTGGCAACTTTCAGCCGTTAGGCAAAAGATCTTAGGTCAAAAAAACTCATTTTTAGATTTTGATTGCCTTTTATATAATTTTCTCTTTTTCTCTTTTGTTTAATTCAAATCACTTTAGTCTACCAAAATTCCTTCTTATCGTTATCATCTGCTCTTAGGAATAAAGTCAATCAAATACACCAAATAAATATTTTGCAATTTAACGTAATGAAAAACTACAGCTTTTGACTTAAGACAGTTTTGCCAAACGCCAAAGAGATATCAATTCATAACCGATAAATAAGGAAATGTTTAATGCTATGAAGTTTCGAAAGAAGAAGAGTAAAAATGTACAGAATTTTTGATTTGTTCAAAGACCAAGATTTATTTTATAAAAACAAAAAAAAATTGATCCCACTTGCTCCAAAAAACTTATATTCAGAGCACCTGCATAAAAGATTTTCGGATTAGATTCTTTAAAAAATGATGATAAAAGTTATTAATTAAGAAAACGCTTATTCGATTCGAAGAAAATCCTTTTTTTTAAAGGAATTACAAGTTTTGAAGGAAGTGCTAAGAAAACTGAAAGTATCTAGAGATTATATGATGTTCCCTTGACTATAAAGGCAAACATCCGTATAAAGGAAACGTATTTTTTCATTGAAAACTTCTTGATAAAAATAAGAAATAGGCTTTCAAGGGATTCTGTAAATGCTTAATGTGAACTTAAATCCTATTTAAAAATAAATAATTTTATATGCTGTTGGCTTTGAATTAATTATGTGGCAGTAAGTGCATGAGTCTAGTTGTTTAGTTTTATAGGAGAATAATTAAAAACTTTAAAGGCGGCTTTTGGAAATTTTATCCGAATTTAATATAATCATCAGTTCTCTGCGGCTATAGTTTTTTAAGTTTTTATTCCTTAATACTCATAATGTCAAAGATCGGAAGTTTTCACTAATCCAAACGTTCCTGCTCATTGAAAAAAGATAACCAAAAAGTCATTATGCTATAACTTTTCTAAAAATCGTACAAAATAATTGAAATTTTGCCCATGAAGATCTTAAGCACTTTTTCCTTTTTGCCACAGAAATTTGAGAAAGTTGAATGCATTTATAAACTTATTTAATTGATCTCAGGAAATGCTATTTGTTCAAATAAATTAAATTAAAAAATATTTTGCATCGATTTATTTTGAGCGGGATTTCCCGGGATTCCGGGAAACTGAAAAAAAAAATGAAAAAGTCCTGGAAAAGAAAAACTCTAGTATTTACCATTAAAGCAACAATTTTTTTTAAACACACACATTTTAAGTAAAAAAAACACATTTGCAACGTTTTCACTAAACCACATCATGTTGAATGCATTATTATTTTTAAAACATTTTGATAAAATTTTTATTCAAAACTTATAGAAATTATCATAAACGTTATTTTCAGTTTCATACAAATGCTAAAGTAGAAGTAGAAACAATTTCTTAAAAACTTTCGTAGCTTCTTTGTTCCAAAAATAAAAAGAAAGTTTATGAAAAACTTTGAAAATATAAGACAAGACATAAAATGGTTGCTATCAATGTGCATTTGCATCTCTCTATAAATTTATTATAATAAAACTTGTTTATAATTCTATTTCTCTTTCAAAAATAAAAAAAAACCTCTCTCTATTTATATGCGGAAAAACCAATTATACACTTCAAATTTGCAGTTTATCAACAGGCAACATATATACACAAATAAAAATCCTTTGGGCAAAATTGAAATTATTTTTAAATACAAATTAAAAAAAAAAGAAAATAATTAAAATACATACTACCAGAAAACAGAGAAAAACACTTTGCTACAAAAATTGTTATAAATTTCATTTTAATAGGTATTTGTAATGTATCGAATTTAATATGCACTTATTTTTCAGTTGCAGTAATATTTTCCTTTTTCCCCATCCTTAAACTATGCAATGGAAATGGGAATGTAAACAAATGCAATCAATATGTAAACAACAGCAAATGAATTTCTACTATGCTGAGTATTTCACTAAATAATGGCACACTAAAGCGGTTGGAAAAACTCTGCACTGTGTGGTAAAATTTTTAACTTGTAAATTACAGCCGACGATTTGCATCAAACAAGCTGTTGTTTGCAGCTTTCATATATTTTTATTTTTTTTTTTAATTTCACACCACTGTATGGTAGCACAAAGAGTTACACGTACACAAATACATGTATACACTTACACAAGCATTTGCAACAATTACAAATAGCACTCGCATTGGCAATATAAAGCAATTTTCAATTATAAAGTCACACTTATTGTTGTGTGTTTTAAACAAAATGTTAAGTCGACAACAAAAAACAAAAATAAAATTAACTGCCTGTTTTTCAAAATTGTTTTAGAAATTATATTTACATATTTTCATGTCATTACTATAATTACTTTAAGCAGCTTTTGATACTTTTTAGAGGGTGTTTTAGCCGGAATTCTTTTTACAATGGCATTAAATAAAAAAACTTTTTGCAATTAATTTGACCGAAAACCAATGTAAGTAAAGGCTTAATAAAAACCTTAAAAAATATTATTACATTTGTTAACACAAAACTTTTTAATAACAGTCATAAATGTGTTATTTAAAAAGTGGTTATTGGAGGATATTAAGACGGTTGTTGATTGAAGGATAATTAGAAGGATTTTATGAGTGTTTTTTTATGTGCAAATAATTTCATATGAAATGTAAGTCTATTTATTGATTTATCTTAAATAAAGCGAAAAAAAAGTAAATAAAGGGTGCTTTTTATGAGTGACACAAGTTTAAATCATAATTAAAAAGGAAATATATTTAAAATATCAATGAATCTGACTTTATTGGAAATAAAATTTTATGAAATAAATGTTTAAATATTATTTCTGCCATGTGCAGCAGGCGCCTTCTGGAGCAAATTTCCAATAACTTTTGGCGGCATTTGTGGCGTATGTTGATTTCCAGGTGACTTAACAAGTGACTTAACATAACCCCAAAGAAAATACTCCAATGGGGTTAAGTCACACGAACTTTCGGGCCAATTATTTGGGCCATTACGTAAAATTATTGTTTTATCAAAAGTTTGTTTGAGTAAATCAATTGTAGCGGCAGCTGTGTGGCATGTGGCACTGTCCTGTTGGAACCACATATCAGCAAGATTAAAGCCACGTAATTGAGGTACGAGAAAATTTCGAACAATGTTCTTATGCCGTTCACCATTGACAGTAACATAATGACCATCATCCTTTTTGGTACATATGAGCCAATGACTCCGCCAGCCCATAAAGCGCACCAAACAGTAATTTTCTGTGGATGTAATTATGTTTCAACAAAAGCTTGTGGATTCTCCTTACTCCAAATGCGACAATTCTGTTTATTAACGTACCCATTCAACCAGAAATGGGCTTCATTGGAAAATAAAATTTTGAGTGGTTATTCAAATTCAATATCAATTTGTGCTTCAGCCCATTCGCCGAATTGGCGGCGCATACGATGGTCGTTTGGCTCTAATGCCTGCACAAGTTGAATCTTGGAAGCTTTTAAGCCAAGATCCTTTCGTAAGATCTTCCATAAAGAGGAAGGACACAACCCCAGTTGCTGACAACGGCGACAAATTGATTAATTAGGATCATCTTCAATGTTTTCCTGTACAGCGGCGCATTATTTAAATGTGGTCCCAAAACGATCAATTGTTCTTCGAATTAGCCGCTCTGAAGGACGATTATGTTCGCCATAAAATGGAAGAAGTGCCCGATGAGTTTGAAGAAGAGAACAACTGTTTTGATTTAAAATTTCAACAATTTTCACGCGTTGATCTGGTGTAAGTCGATTCGTAATGAAACTTCAAAGCAAACTTAACTAAAAGCAACTATCAGCTGTTAAAAGGGTACTCAAATAAAGCAGTGATGCCAACTCAAAATTGTGACACTCTAAAAAAACACGCTTTATTTATAAAAGTAGACTGACTATTGATCAGATGTAAATATTTGAATATTTAACTCATTGGACTTGAGTTGACTGAATTGAATGTGTTTTTGTTTGTTTTATCTTGTGTAAGTCACTCATTTGTTTCGTTATTATTGGGTGCTCAACTCATTGTAGTTAAAAAACAAATGAGTGTGTTGAAATTGATTTTTATTTATTGTTTCAGACCTCTAGTGGGTACCGGATAGTTATTTTTTGCGCTAAGATTTTCGCTAAGATATACAAACAGTACGTATGAGCACTATTTTTAATTAAATAATACTCATACGCATCTAGTGATAATGCTTTGCTGATTTTTTACATACAGCAATATATTTTTTAAACAAATAGCTTAAAAATTTTGCACTGTTTTTAATAATTTAAGTCCAAAGACAAAGCGAGGAATATTTTTAACTTAAGTTTTGACATCGTTTGTTAATGAATAAAGTTGCTGCATACAAAGTGAGAATCGTTCATAATAGACCATATAGAATACGTTACATCTAGAAAAACGCTGTTACACTGGTGTCATTAGCGGACCTTATTTCTTTAAAAATAAAGGCGTAGCTCGCGTTACTATCAGTAGTAATCGTTTCCGTAGCATGGTAAATTAATTTTTGTTTGAAAATATAAATGATATTGATCTGACATTCAATTATTGGAAATCATAACTTGGAGATGTGCTGATTTAGAAAAGGCTGAATCTGTCAATTGCCCTCCAAAGTTGTACGATTTGGCATCTGACGATTATTTTCTATGGGCCAACGTAAAATCACTAAAAGTCAGGTCTTGCAGGCCAACAGTTTTCGTGTAAATTGTGACGTGCTCGAAATGTGAATCTAAATTGAACGCCTAGAATGTACTTCGTCAAGAACAGCCACGGTGGCCATATGGTCGAAATCGTTTTCAAATGCCATATACTAGTCATTCAAATAAAAATATTTCTTGGTCAATTAGGCTTAGAAGCCCCACTTAACATAGAAAAATCTGAACAACAACCGACATTTGCACTTAACTTTAATTTATTCACTTCTGATTTGACCTTTAGCCACAAAATAAACAAAAAAAAATTGAAGATATCAGCATACAGAATAATTTAAAGAAACTGAACTAATTTTTTAGTTTACTTATACATGATTAATGCGACTGAAAGACGTTGATTGGTCCAATGCTACTGAAATGTTGTTCTCTCCTTGTTTCCTATCGACTTAGACCCTACAACTACGTCTAAAAACTGTTTAGCAATCTTTCAGTCATGAATAATTGATTATGTGTTCCATTATTTGAGCGCTCATTACATGTTTAAGTACTTTTGATAATAATGGCAAAATCTTTATCGATATACCAGTCTTTGTTGTAGGAATAAATTTTGGCAGCTCCCAACACACAGACCACAAAGTTGAATTTTTTTGTTGCTAATTGAAAAAATTTTTAAATGTAGCCACCTGCTAAGTTTAAACAATTTTTTATAAAAATTAAAAAAAATACATATCGCATACTAAACTATGAACAGGCACATCCCAACATTTATCAAATTCATTTCTTTTCGTAAACCAGTTCACAAATAAAATCTTAAGCGATAACGAAAACTTTTGTGTCTTCTTTAACTTCTCTCCTTAAGCATTCATGAAACTCAATTTGATTAAAAAAATTGCATAAATTTTTTTCAAAGCCAGTTTCCTTCCTCTCCTAAACATTTTTAAATTTTGCGTGTTTATGTTTAAGTGTGCGATATTATAAATTTTTATCTTAATTTCTCAAAAAGGTTTTTTTCTTTCTTTGCTAATTTTTACTTCATATCAAGTGATATTATTAAAAGTTTGTGTCCATATTGAAAATATCTTAGGTTTAGTTACAACAAAGTAGAAAAGGAAATAATATTCCTAAACTCTTAAGATGAATTCTGTTAAAGATGACAGATGTACGTTATTTGACATAGTTAATAAAGAAATGAATTGAATTATCTTTATTTCTATTTATTTCTTAATTTCTATTTATTTTCGTTTTTTCTTACCAATATTTTTTCCAAACAATTTTAATTATCCAAATTTGCTTACCTGTAAAAAAAGATACAAAAATTAAACAATTATCAACAAAATTATATATTCCTAATAAAAACTAAACAATTTTCTCTTAAGCACAAAACTCAATAATTCATACACCAACCGCTGTACCTCATCAAACAAGTGGCTTTTAATAGTTACCAGTATAACAATGCACTCATACGAATACACTGCTATTAAAAAACAACAACAAAAACTTATTGAGTAACTTGGCAACAAAAACCCATCAAAGGCAACAATCATCATCGTCTACAAACAGAGTTGTCAGATAAGAAGATTTATCTACAAATTGGGGATTTCATTCTGGATGCGAGAGAAAAAAAAATTAGTTTGGGACTAGGGGACAATAATTCTGGGAGATTTTCTTCTAATAATAATCTAATTTTGTATATGGCAACAAAAACAATGTATAAAATAAAACTTGTTGTTTGATAAATCTTTTCATAAACAATGATATTAAAGTCTATTTAATCAGAACGCTTAGACAAAAAAGAAAAATTGTTTGGTATCTAAAAATTTGACTAAAACAAATGTTAAAGCGTTTCTGCATACATCTTAATTTTTTTTTTTTTTTGAAGACTTATAAGCATTTCGCTTCTTCGACATAAATAAATATATATTGTTACCAATTGGGGCAAACCAATTTCAGCTTAAGTAATTATGGAAGTACTTAAAGCATTTGTAGATGTCAATGTCTTAAGAGAAATTTACATAACTATGCATTACAATGTTCAAAAGTTAACAATTTAAACTTATTTGGATAGAGAAATATAAAGATGCCGCTGGATCTCAGTCATTTAAAGTTTCAGCCAAATTGGAATTAACATATCTCAGAGTACCAACAAGAAACGTAAAGAATAAATATGCAATACTAGAATTATTAATTATAATAGCCAGTACTTATTTTAAAAATAATTGAATATGTTGCGGCACGTTAAAGCATCTCTAGAAATAATAAAACGGTTTTGAGTTCTAGAAAAATGCATCAAAAGTTGAGAAGAATGACAAAATTGAACATGAACTTAACAGAAATTACACATTTATAAGGTAAGGATAGATACCTTGTCCAGCCATTAGGAATACATGTCAGTAGGATTCTTCAGTGGGCCCTTTTTGAGATACCCAGTGTCAATGCCTTACCTACTCAGCAGTAACTTAATCGGAATCATGGCAGAATTCAACCAATTATCCTCATAATGAGGAGAATAAGTAGTATTAGTTCTATCTTAGACAGATATCCAAACAGACAAACAGTAGCTTTCGAAGGTATCTCTTCTGACTTCCAGAACGCTGACACAGAAAATCAACTACAGTTTCCGGTCAATGAATTTCAGACCCATCATCTTCGCATAAGTACCCTACCGACCATCGACCAGTTATCACTGAAATCACTGTTTCCTACTGAACCTAAGTAGAGCGCATTTATCATAGCTTTGCCACAATACCCCGGACAGATTTGTCCGGTTTAACGTGATCATCGTCTGAAGACCCTCCCTCACGGTGCTATTAACACTGGGTCAAAACAATGCGTAACAATACCCCGGACAAGTGGATTCACGAGTCCACCCCAGCTGGGCAAGTCTTTAAGACTCGTGCTTAATAAATAAGTGACTTAAAGTGAGCAGTTGTAGAGCCAACGAATTTAGCAAAAAAATCTGTTATGCAGTCGACCACCTCATTTGACAAGCTCATCTGCTGTTAAGTTAGTCCTCGTTAGTAGCTCAAAACCCCTTGTGGCTAATTCTGGCAGTCATCATCGAATACTTTTTCGTTTCGAAAGAAATTTTATTTCTTGTTCTTTCAGTCGACACTAAACGAATCAAAATTATTTTTTGAATATTGTTAAACTCAAATAAATGCTTTATAATACTGAAAAAATAATTTCGATTCGATTGAGAGAATAAGAAATAAAATTGCGTTAGAGTCAAAAATGTATACGATCACGATCGCCATAATAAGCCCCCTGGTATCCACATAAGCGTTACTTTCGAATACTTCGCAATCTTATGTAAAGGCATCGGACATTCTGCAGTTAACCTATATGTCACTAGGGATACTATGACAGCCTTGCTCTCAGTAAATGTATATAAAAAAACTTTGCAAGTTACCCGCTAGCCTTATAGCTGAGTTTCTGTATGTGGAAGCTCCCTCAAACTCAACTTTGTTTTGGGATTTTTGAACAAATTGGTAAAACATCTGGCAATTCTGTCTACAGCTTTTTAAGACCACTTAATTGCAACATATTCATATCTCAAAAAAAAAAAATCAAACTTGGCAAAATGCGATTGAAGTTTTCAAAATGTACCTTCATATACAGATTTAATAAAATATATTTTGCTATCACTTCAGTTCAGTTTGAGATACAATACTGACTTTCTTTTACATATGAAGAAGGTATGAATAAACACTTTTGCTTAAGTAATTTGAAATTTTTGATTTTTTGAGATATGACTAATGTTGCAATAAATTATTTTTATTGGCATTTCTAAAGACGTTTTTGCCCATGTATAGCTACACCACCATAGTGAAAAGCGTATTAGGCGCTTATTCTGATGCGTGTAATAATTAAATATATTAGTCCGAGACCCACCTTTTAGTATACGATGTCCGTCCGTCCAGCCGGCTGGCTGTTTGTCTGCCAATGTAACCTTGTTATCAAAGTTCAGTGTCCAATTTCTGTATCTATCGCGTCGAGAAACTTTTCGAATGATATGTGTGAAATCAAACAAAAATGACATAAATTGAAACAAACAACTGGTTTTCTCATTTCACTTCAAGTGTAAAATTTTTGGTGAGTAACAGCTATCAAGTAATGCAATTACGCGTCAATTTACAGAAAAGGTGTGTCTGTAAAATTTTTGTGGAAAAGTTCCCGCTTTAAGCTAAAACATAAAACGCTAAAAATATAATAAAAATTCCAAATGGAATGAATAATAACTCTTCCGTGCTGGTAGGTCTTTTGTTCTGAGCTAAACAAACATCGTGGCACTGCCGACGGTTTCATTATCGTCGCCGTCGTTGAAAATTTTTTTATTTTAGTAAATTTGAGTCACTTTTTGTGGCCAGTTTTGCGAATTTCTTAAAATAAGAAAAGAACATTTTCTCAAACCGACCAAAAAAAGGCCAAGTCTACCATCCGACGGATCGAAAAATATTCTACTAGATTTGGTCGGAAAAGACAAGACTAACAATTTAAGCGCTGGTGCACATATTTTTTGACAGCAAACAGTTTATTACACAAATTTTACAGCGTTGTTGTTTTTTTTTTTTTTTGTCGTATAACAACACAAAGTTCTGCCTTGTAGTAATTACACCATGGCCTGGGTGAATTTAAAAAATTTAATTTTATTTTTATTATTTTTTTTTTAATTATACTAGCTGTTTGGTCCCGGCGGTGCTCGGGATTTTCTAAATAAAAATAAAAAATTAAAAACTGGAAAATTTTGTTAATAAATTGACCCCAGTTGACCATCAGTGAAAGTAGACTTTTCCAACGTATGTACTCGGTTGAGGTATTCTCGAGTTATAAAATCACGAACATAGGACAACTTATTTTTATATATATATAGATATGTATGGATGTTTGTATATATATATATGTATGTATATGCATATGTATAAGTCCCAATGTGCACAAAAACGGATGCGGATTCGTTACGGACCCGTTCCGGAAGTTAGAAACGGAATCAGTGTAATCGCGATTTGACTGATCCGTTTCTGACCCGTTTCGGATCCGTAAAAAAGATAAAAACGGAATCAGTGCAACCACGAATTTACGGATCCGTTTCTGACTCGTTACGGATCCGTAAAAAAGTTAGAAACGGAATCAGTGTAATCGCGATTTGACTGATTCGTTTCTGACCCGTTTCGGATCCATAAAAAACTTAGAAACGGAATCAGTGCAATCACGAATTTACGTATCCGTTTCTGACTCGTTACGGATCCGTGAAAAAGTTAGAAACGGAATCAGTGTAATCGCGATTTGACTGATCCGTTTCTGACCCGTTTCGGATCCGTAAAAAACTTAGAAACGGAATCAGTGTAATCGCGATTTGACAGTGTAATCGCTAATTGAGTTTTTTTTAAGAAAAGGTCATTGTGTGGACCCAGCAAAATCAGTTTTTAATAATTGAGTTTTTTTTATGAAAAGGTCCTTGTGTGAACTGACTGAATTGTTTTTACTTTACTATCAAATGACTGTGAATTTAATAATAATAATAAAAAAAAATTAAAACAAAAAATTCATAACAATATTAAATCTTTTTTATTAAAAACACGCAGTGGATTCCGTTTTATTAAAATACACGGGTCCGCAACGGATCCTAATATGATGTCCGTAACGGATCCAAAAAACGGACATAAAATCCGTTTTTGAATCCGTTTTTTTTAAAGAATTTCTCCCGCTTGCGGATCCAAAACTGATCCGTAACGGATTCCGCTACGGATCCGTTTTATGAAAACAAACGGGTCTGTAACGGATCCCAATATGATGTCCGTAACGAGTCCGTAACGTATCCAAAAAACGGACATAAAATCCGTTTTTGAATCCGTTTTTTCGAGAGGAATTTCTCCCGCTTGCGGATCCGTAACGGATCAGTAATGGATTCCGTTACGGATATAAAATACGAAGATGCGGATCCGTTGCGGATCCGAAACGGATCCGTTTGGCACACTGGGAGTATATGTATATTTTTTTATTATACCCACACCACAATAGTGGAGAGGGTATTATGCATTTGTGCTGATGTGTGTAACGCCTTAAAATATTGGTCCTAGACCCACCTTAAAGTGTACCGATCGACTCAGAATCACTCTCTGAGTCGAACTAGCGATGTCCGTCCGTCTGGCTGGCTGGCTGGCTGTCCATGTAACTTTGTGCGCAAAGTACAGGTCGCAATTTTGGAGATAATTTGATAAAATTTGGGACATAGGTTCTAATTGGCACAAGGACCAAGCCTATTGAAAATGGGCCGAATCGTAGAACCACGAGGGAAGATAGGGGGAAAATTGTTCCTCGCAGAAACTATCAAACCGATTTTAATGAAATTTAAAACATGGATAGATCCATATCTATATGGACACATAAGCTATACAGTTTTTGAAAAGTAGGACCACAAGGGGAGGTGGGGCCATTACTGCCTCTCACAAACTTTCCAACCGATTTTATGAAGTTTATAAACATAGATAAATCCATATTTATATGGACACATAAGCATGATGTGTTTTTAAATACTGTGGTGTAGGGTATCATATGGCCGGGCTTGACCGACTATACTTTCTTACTTGTTTTTTTTTTGTGGTATTTGTGATCATTTTTATATATAGTATGTAGTATGTTTTTTACAACAGCCACGTATTTGTCGAGATTACTTACGTGCTAAAATAGCAGCAATAAAACTTAAAAGTAAAAAAAAGACTGTCAATTGGAAAATCAAACTGAAACACAAACAGAAATATTAATAACGAAAACACTAACAATTGGACACTTATTTATAGTGTTGTTAAAAATAATAGCGGGAAATAATAAAATGAAACCAAAATTAATACCAACGATTTTTATGATGCTGGTTATTGCGGTGATGTTAATCAAAAATTGGAAAAAGGGTTGAAGAGGTTTTAATGGTATCTATAACTAAATTATTTAAGTTCTTTTTTTTTTTTGCAGATTGTTTTAAGGAAGATTTGGTGTATTAAATGTGGAAAGAAACACTATTGAATACTAAAGGCTTCGTTACTCAATAATTAAATACGTAAACAAACGTGTCTATCA
Organism: Pollenia griseotomentosa; assembly: GCA_963931875.1. NCBI lineage: Eukaryota > Metazoa > Arthropoda > Insecta > Diptera > Polleniidae > Pollenia > Pollenia griseotomentosa. The sequence continues at coordinate 190,335,732 of OZ007561.1, forward strand.
ATCAAAAAACATAAACAAATTTAAAAGCCGAGAAAACTTTTAATTTATCAGGTTCATCAACAACTCGATGTCATGGTTTCATAAGAGTACCCGTTTAAACAGAAAAGCTGCAGCCGTATTCTATAATTCGCTTAGCTTCCCAGGAAAAACTTTTGTATTTTTAGTAATAGGTGGTAGTTATTTCATACGTTACCTGGTAAGTAGTTGTCATTACAATTGTCATAATTTTGAAAACTTAAATAAGTACTAACTAGTAATGACCACAACAACTACTTATTACATCTATTATTTTCACTACTGAATATTTGCTTACTAATAATCAGCTCAGTAACTACTTATTACTTGTGTTGTTTTCAGTAATGAATATTTACTTACTGGTAACGCACTCAATAATTACTTATTAGGTCTATTAACGAGTAATTTTTTGGCTTCTGGTAAGTATATTGTAAGTACTTACAATTCAACTTACTAGTAGTTAAATAATAACTAGATATTTTTTGACTTCTAGTAAGTGTATTGTAAGTACTGAATTCTGTGGACATCTCGAACAAAAATAAGTAGTTATTCAGCCGAAAAATAAGTAGTGTTTATTTTCTCCAACATTATTTGCTAACTTACTTGGTAAGTAAAGTTTTTGCTGGGTTAATCTACATCTCTATCTAAAAGTTAAAATTTCTTAGAGAACACAAAATTTAAAAGTTTTAGCGATAAAAGCTAAAATTATAACGAATTAAATTTTTGTGTCATTGCCAAATTTAGCAATGCACGTTACAGAATTGCATTCGTAGTCAAAAATCGCTAAATAACCTTTACAGATTTTTAGCGATAGAGATTTAGCTTTAGCAAATTACAGAATACGGCTGCTGATTTGCAAAATATACGTTAATGTAAGAATAACAAGACCTTTTGCTAGGAACACATTCATTACTGACACTTAAACACCCAGTGTACATTTGGTGTGAAATCTTAGCCGAAAGGATTTTTGGCTTTTATTTCTTAAAGTACAGATAAATCGTCCGTGCTCCTCAATGCCGCATTTTGTAATAAACTATCTGGAGACCGCCTTTAAATGTGGCGGAAACACCAGAGAAAACAATGGATCTACTTCGAAACACTTAAAGCTTTTTAAGCCTGCAGTATTTTTCGAATTTCACCGCTTTCGATGTTTTTAATTGAAGGAATTTTAAATAAATGGTTATCGTGTGAAATAAGCAATCGAAAAAAACTCGAATGTATAAGAAGTTTTAAATGCACACTAATTCAGTATTACAACATTGGTTTTCCAGATTGCGCCTTCTGCTCGCCAGCCGGGGAGGCCACATGGCAAAAACCATATTTAAGCATTAATTTCATAAAATTTTATTTGACATTTCTCTATTTCAGACTTACTCAATTTGAACCATGGAGAGATACACAATCCAACAACGTGTTAAAGTTATCCAGACTTATTATGAAAATGGATGATGAATTTCGAAGAAAATCATCTTCAGTGATGAGGCACATTTTCACCTCAGTGGATTTGTCGATAAGCAGAATTTCCGCATTTGGGCGAATAATAATCCAAGAGTGATTGTCGAAAAACCAATGCACCCACAAAGAGTGACTGTTTGGTGCGGTTTATGGGATGGCGGCATCATCGGGCCGTATTTTTTCCAAAATGAGGCCGGTCAGGCAGTTACTGTGAATGGTGTTCGCTATCGTGAGATGATAACGAACTTTTTATGGCCCGAATTGGAAGATATGGATGTGGACGATATGTGGTTTCAGCAGGACGGTGCCACTTGCCACACAGCTAACGAAACAATGGCTCTTTTGCGCAACAAATTCAGTGGCCGTGTTATCTCACGTAATGGCGATGTCAATTGGCCGCCAAGATCATGTGATTTGACACCGTTGGACTTTTTTCTTTGGGGTTATTTGAAAGAAATGGTGTACGTCGATAAGCCAGCAACAATTCAAGAGCTAAAGGATGAGATAATTCGGCACATTAACGGCATAGAACCTCCATTATGCCTCAGGGTCATCGAAAATTTGGACCATCGGATGGAGGTGTGCCGCCGTGGTCGCGGCGCCCATTTGGCCGATATTTTGTTCCATACATAATTGAGCAATACCAATATATCATAATAAAATAAAATTACAATAATTTCCTAAATAGTTTGTGTTTTATTCAAAATCAACATCGGCCCTTGAAATTTAACCACCCTTTACTTTACTTTTCTTGTAAAGTTTTTTAAAATCGATATAAAAATAAATTTTTACTCAATGTAAACTAAAAATGTACAAAAGTACGGAAAAATAAAAACCAAAATTTGTTTTCAAAAAGAAAAACGCCAGACTTTTTTCAATATTTTTGTCTAGGATCAAAACAATATCTTTGTTTTTAATAGAATCGCTTATTTTCTTCAACTGCTGATTGTTTGACACTTAATCTACAAAAGAAAGAGATTAAACTGTATTGTACAGAAGATATATACAATATTGTTTTCTCAAAACCTCTCGCATTTAGACAGTTTTGGAGCACGGGAACGCTTTTTGGAAGCATTTAAATTCCGCAGGAACCAAATTTTGAAGACGGGAACAGATCTAATATTTGGTTATTTGCCATTAACTTCCCAGCTTTAAAAACATTCTAATAAATACAGTTGAAAACAAATTTAAATGTTGTACATATCGTTGGTCTCATGTAAAAAAGTCCTTTCAATAATATACTTTTATCTACTCCTCTATCAAACCGTTGTTTTTGAAAAAAATGCATTCAATTTTTGTCACAAGGAGTATTTGTGTGGCATGTGTTGGAATCACTAAAAACTCAATTTCGAAAAGACATCGCGTTATGGCCATTCTCCATGAGACCAACTATATGCACAATATGTATCTGTTGATTTTCTCTATATTATTCTCTGTTTTTTTCATTTATTTTCATTTATATGAATGTCGTCAAAAAAAAAAGAGAATCTTATACTGTCTGTCTGTCTGTCTGCCTTCACTACTGTTGGCAATTTCCGTTTTTATTTATTTATTTTTTTTGCGATTTCCGTATGTTTTGTCACGTTCACTTTACTTTGCCTTCCTATTCCACATCCATCATCCCACTTCATCAATCTGCTTTCAATACTATTTTTAGCTAAATATTAATGTACGTTAAAGCATTAATATCAGTAAATGCGTTAATGTATTTTATTGCACGTTTGGAACTTTCTGTTAGTTGTCTTTGCAAAAGGACAAAAATAGAGATGAATTTAAGTTGTTTGGAAAGATTTTTCTCATATTTTTTTCATTTTTCCCCTAAACTAAAGTCCTCGATTTGCAAGTGTTAATGTGAAATGTTACCGAAAAACACAAATGGGGAAAAATTAAAAAGAAAAAAATAAATGTTTCTATATGCTTTATGAGTATCCAGCATTTGATGAAATGTACTATAAATATTATCATCTAATGTTTGTGTCAATTGCGGTTTTTATATCATGTTATAAATCTTAAATAGATCCTGTGATTGACAGTTAGAAAATACGTAGTTTTCTTAAATTTTTCATTTAAGTTTTTCGGTTTAGTGGCAGTTTGCAATTTTTTGGGATGATAAGGGAGTTGGAGGATGTGTTAAACATTAAGTATAAATTGAAAATCTTAAAAGAATTAAAGGATAATCGTTAAAGGTTAAAGAGAGCACAAATAAAAGTTAATAGGATTAAGAGCTATTTTCTTTTGGCATTTGTTATTAAACCTCTTTTTGTAGGTAAAAGCATTAAGCCCAAAAAACCCATTAAAAAAATTATGTATTTTTACTTACACTCAATTGCAGAAGATGAACCTTTTCACCTTTCTGACCTTTCAGTGAATCAAAACTTTCACTGAACTGGACCTTAACATAATTGAGAATCTGAACTGTTTTAGCAAAGTATTTGGGAGCCAAACTCTCTACATTATGCGAGACAAGATTTGTGGACCATCACGGCTCAATTTTACACTTTACTACAAGTGTACAATGTACATCATACAGTAGAAGCTTTGGAAAAAATATCTGAGTGGAAAGGTGGTATCTCTACCTTTATATTAAGGAACTAACTTAGTACTTTTGAATTTATTTGCGGAATATACATATTAAGTGTGATACTTATTGTAACACAGCCGCTTAGAAGATCTCAAAACACCTTTCCCAATAGATATCCTAAATGTATTGAACATATCTAAGCTTCTACCTCAAAGTGTAATCAAGTCATATACAGTTATACAATTTTTTGAAACCACTACTAGCTAATGAGCTGATTATATTTGATAAAAGATATAAACACCTACTAACATCTAAACTTAAGCCTGAACTGTTGAATTGGCAACAAACATGGAAAATATCTGAAAATCTTTTATACTACATTTACACCTACGCAAAATCTAGTACTTACGAGATTTCGAGCCAAATCTAGTTGTTTTTGACTAGATTTCCCATACAAAACAAAATCTACTTCGTGACAAGATTTCGACGAAATCTACTCAAAATCTAGTAGTACTTAATGATGCAACTATGGTTTTTACAATATAGCACTAAAAAATATTTCCCTGCACAAGAAAAAATGACATTTAAAAAAAAAAACAAAACAAAAATTGTTAAAAAAAATATTAAAAATTTTTATAAAAATTGTAAAAAAATTAAAAACACGAATAATATTGATAAAATAAATATCGTTGATTATTAAAAAAAAGGTAATGCAAATTTTTTAATGTATATTTCTTTTTGTGTTTGTGTGTGTAACGAAAAAACTTTAAGTCAGCTGTTGTGTTATAAAAACAAAATCTCGCTAATGTCAAAAAAGTACAATGTAAACGCACTAGATTTCGAAGAAGATTTTAAATCAAATCTACAAGATTTCGGCCTAATGTAAATGTAGTATTAGATAACGTTGTGGATGCTTTAATTAACTGTGATGAAGATATTTAAGAAAAATCTAAGAAAAATATTTAAAATTTTCGTTTCAATGCTTGTCAGTAATGCTACGAGCGAGAGGTTATTTCCTACCTTTCGTCGAATATAAACATGGCTCAGAGCAACAACACAGAAGATAGACTGTGCTATCTAAATTTACCTCACAAGGAAGATTAATTTATTTTAATTTATATTGAACTGATATTATATTTTATTTAACCTTATGGTTGAGTTTTTTTTACATATATAATATAGACATATTGTTTTAAAAAACTTTTAAAAACTAATTTTTTACTTTTTTGTATTAACCCAAAAAAAACCCCCCCCCCCCCCCCCCTAAGGCTCAAGCTGGATCCGCGCCTGTAATCATAATAAGCTAAGATGCAATCATATTATGATACAGCACCACTCTCACAAAAATAAAAATAAATTAAAAATTTTTTTGCATCGATTTTTAATTTTGTGGCATATTAAAATTTTTTTTTAATGTAAAAACAATTTTTTTGTTTTTTGTATTTCTAAAACTTGTTTTTTTAATTGTTGAACCACCCACTAACAAAAATTCGATAGACATATTTCAAGTAAACGACACAACTGATACAAAATTATTTTACAAATGGCCCTAACAAAATATTATTAGAGTAAAGATATTTTGTTTGCATCTTAAGCATACTTTGACTACACGTATAGAAAGATATCATATTATGGTTGTAAGATATTGAATATGATTTCAAAGTTATCATTATTTAGTTGTTAGAAAAATAATTATTTTCCAGAAAAATTTATATTTGCGATAAATATTGAAATGTTTACAGTAACTACAATATTGATGTTATTAAATAAAAATAACAATTATTTGTGTACGACAACAATATATTGTTACTATAAACATAGAGTAGTTGCCGAAACCATGCCCAACCATATGTTTTCTTTGCGTGTAGAATTTGAACTAGAACCTGAGAATGAAGAACCTAAACTAAAACATTACCTAACGGTAAATTCGAGTCTATTATTTGAACAAGAGCCTGAAATATACCATATCTCGAACAACATCCTATTTCAAACTTTGAATTTCACATTTTTAGTTCAGTGTTAAAAAAAAAATAGGGCAAAGTCTTAAATACATTAAGAACTTTGTATATCACCTACATAAAAATTAAAAAACAAACAAAAAATAATTTTTGTGAATTTTTTTTCTTTTAAGAAATATAAGTAATAAAACTGCAATCACAAAATCATTGTATAAATCATATTTTATCATGCGTAAATATACTGACTAACACAAATACAAAGGAAATCAAGTGCATTGAATGTTTTGGGTATAATAAGTTGAAGATAGACAGACAGATAAACAGAGATACAGACAGAAAAACAGGCAGACAGACAGACAGTCAGACAGACAGACAGACAGACAGACAGACAGACGTACAAAAAGTTAGCAAAAATGTATACAAAATAAAAAGCAAAAGTTTATTGCAAGAATTTGTAAAAACGTTTCTAGGTAACACAAATCTTTCCATCCATCTATCTTTCAGTTATTTTGAAAAAAAAAAAAAAATAACAAAATTCTACAAACATTAAACACAAAAGAAATTTTATGGCAAAGTGTACTATTTAGCGTACGCTCGCTTGAAAATTCAAACACATACATACCAATACATATTTCCATTTAACTTTTATGTAAAGGAATTTTCATGCACGTGCATAGACAAAAGGGAACAGGAAACAGTTGATACGTGAAACACGAGGAATGTCAAGATTGAAGACAAAATATCGTATAAATTATTTCTGTCAATATCTTTTGAATTTTATTAAATATGTACGTAAGGAAAACGAAAACAAAGCTGAATGTTCATTTATTCTTATATAGTTTAAAGCTCTTTAATTTTTGTATGAATTAAAGACAATTTTTAAGAAACTCTAAGAATTTTTGTTTGTTCAGTCCTTAGTTTGGGAAAAATAGTGGATCAACTTGGCCTATTTCCCGCGTCTAACAAAATTTGTGTATTAATGGGAAATATTAACGACAGATTTCTCCCTGTTAACTGATTATTGTACCAAAATATTGAAATTAATTGACCAATTTGGATAACTTTTAACAAAATTTGTAAGAAGCCAGCATCAGAAATCTTTATTTAAATTAGCGGTTTCTATTGTCGCTAGAATGAAATAAAGAGTTGCCAGCAAAATTAAGCTAAGCAAAATCGCCAAAAGCCATGGGAGAAAAATCAATCAAAAGAAAAATCGCCCAACATAAATGAAAAATGGCCAAAAAAATACAAAATTGAAATTAAATCCACAAATGGTGAAAAAATAATGAAGAATCACCACTAATAAGGTAAATGTATTTACCAATAATAAAACAGCAGTTAATTTTGCTTCAATGACTTATGTGCCGGTTTTAACTGAACAATTATCTAGAGCATGTAAATATTTCACACCTAATGTAAAACTTGCAATGAAACCTAAAGAACCTCAAGAACCTTAAATATAAACTAAAACCTGGGCAAAAATCTGATGTTGTATATAAAATTAATTGTAAAAATTGTAACATAGTTTATATTGGAGAAACAACTCAAAAATTGATGAAAAGACTGAAACAACATGAATATGACTGCAAATGTTTAACTGAAAAAGTTAATTTATCAGCATTAGCCAAACATGCTAGATCAAACAAGCATGAGTTTGATCTAGCATGTAAAAGTTTCAAGTTCATGAAGTAAAGTGAATAAAATTGTTAAGTATGAGCAAGTTGCTTGTAATTTCAAAAGTGATAAAAAGGATAACATTAACACATATTGTAATTTAATTACTCCTTTAAGAAAGTAAATATTATATATGTATAAATGTTATTTGAAAAAAAATTTTTTCATTTGTATTATATTTTTCAATCAATTCAGGTTATTATTTAATTTTTGTTCAATTTTTTAAAAATTATATCTATATATATAAAAATGAAAAATGTTTGTATGTTTGTTTGTTTGTTTGTTTGTTTGTTTGTTGGCTTATAGACTCCTAAACTACTGAACCGATTTTCCTGAAATTTTTACAGATACATCACGTGAGCCCTAAAAATAAAATAGGCTACTTATTTTTTCGATAGGGGCAGGGGAATTGGTATCCCCCATAGGATGCCAATATTAATTATCGCATATATTAAGATCCGCTGCACGCATTATGCAGAACTTTTGGTAGTAAGATCTTCTGAGCCCCAAAATTAAAATAAAATAGCAGCGGGGGAAGTGGAATCCCCCATAGGACGCCAATGTTTAACATCGCATATCTAAAGAACTGTAATAGTGAGAATGTTCAAACTTTCTAGAAGTCACTCTTATGGTATACAACACTTTTGAAAATAAAAATAAAGCGGGAAGGCGCAGGGGGGAAATACCTTCCATAGGATGCATAAATTAAATATCGCTCAACAGAAGAACTATTAAAGGGAGAGTCTTCAAACATGGTTACAGCTACTACTATGGTAAACTATAAATTTCAATATAAAAATGGGCGGGGTAGACAGAGGAGGAGCAGTACCCCTCATAGATAGCAATATTAATAAGAGCCGCTGCAAGCAATTTGTTGAACTTTTGGTAGTAGGATGTTCTGAGCCCCAAAATTTAAACACAATAGCAGCGGGGGAAGTGTTACCCCCCATAGGACGCTAATGTTTAATATCGGATATCTTAAAAACTATTAAAGTTAGAATGTTCAAACTTTGTAGAAGTCACACTTATGGTATACTACACTTTTGAAAATAAAAATAAAGCGGGAAGGCGCAGGGGGGAAATACCTTCCATAGGATGCATATATTAAATATCTCTCAACTCAAGAACTATTAAAGGGAGAGTCTTCAAACGTGGTTAAAGCTACTATTATGGCAAACTTTAAATTTCAATATAGAAATGGACAGAGGAGGAGCAGTACCCCTCATAGATAGAAATATAATTTAGAGCCGCTGCACTCTTTTTATTAAACTTTTTGTAGTATGATCTTCTGAACCCCAAAATTGAAATAAAATAGCAGCGGGGAAATGTTACCCCCCATAGGACGCCAATGTTTAATATCACATATCTTAAGAACTGTTATAGTAAGAATGTTCAAACTTAGTAGAAGTCACTCCTATGGTATACTACACTTTTGAAAATAAAAATAAAGCGGGAAGGCGCAGGGGGGAAAACCTTCCATAGGATGCATATATTAAATATCTCTCAACTGAAGAAGTGGTTTAAGCAGTGTAGCGAAGCGCACCGGGTTAAGCTAGTGTTTTATAAATAAAAACTTATTATTGTAATAAAAATTGTATAGATCCTGAAGATGAACTTAAGATGTTCGAAATATATTGATCTAATTTATAACAAAATACAATAAAGTTTTTTATTTCATTGGATTAAAAGTGGCAATACAAAATAAAAACTCAATAATATAATTTGCTCCAGAAATACAAAATATTAATCCACAACATTTTAGTTGTTTGAAATAAATTTTTAATTAAAATATTTTTTAAATGACAAAAAATGTTTTTTTTTTATATAAATTAATATAAACTTGTGGAATTGTTGTTGGAAATTGTCAAAATCAATCAACACATTGTTTGAAAATATCATTTATTGAAAAAAAATTTTCACAATTTCAAATTTTTACAATTTTAAGTAATCAATATAATCATTTAGGCAATAGGTGCAAAATCAAAAAATGGGTTGCTTGATCTTATGAATTTGGTGATTAGATACAATTTTTAATTTTTTTTTTTTTTTTTTTGTGTGGTAAAAGCAGGTAAAAAGCAGCTGAAGCAGGTGAAGGAAAAATTTGGGCGATTTTTTAAACATCAAAGTCTTAGGCGATTTTGCTTAGGGTCATGGTCATGAGAGAGTCGGTCAAGTTTAGGTGGCTTTTGTTTTCGCTTCTAAAAAAAACTTTAATACTTGATTCAGTCCTCCCTAGTTATATAGAAAGTGTATAAAGATTTGGAATTTGACGCTGCTCATGCTAATACTTCGGCCTTAAAAAAAAACAAAAAAAAAAAAATTGGTAATTAATCGAGTCATCCTGACTTATGCACTTAACCCAAAATCGAAATTTGAAGGCAAATCTTGTTTTCAAAAGATTTCATAATTTTAGTTATCAGAGGCAATTTTTATTAAATCAAGCGTATTAAGATTGATGGTATCTAAATTTAAATCATTTTAAAATCCCGATTTTAAATAAACAAATACAGGCATGCATTCTTTTGATTAAGATTATGAAAATAAATAAACTTGATTTTTTTCGAAAAAAGTAATTTTTTACAAAAATGGTCTAAATCTGAAACAAGTTTTTAATTTGTCGTCTTTTGTTCAGTTAAGTATGGTCAGAGCCCTCATAAAAAGACTAAAAACTGTGTTCTCTATTTAATTCAAATCTTGCGTTAATTTTAGGACACCCTTTTTTACTTTTTTGATATTTTAACGAATAATTAAAATTTTAATTACATACTGATTTTATACTGTAATATAAAATCTTTCCTACAGTAATTCAAATTGTGTATAACTGTTCATTTCAGTATTTCTCTCTCCGATTTTCTTTTTTTTTCATTCAAATAATTTCTAACATTTTGATAATATTATTAACTTCCATTTATTCGAATACATTATCAATAATTTTAAAGAACAAAAAATTTTATGAGTACAAAACTTTACAGACAAAAACCACACCATTATTTTCTTACTCTCAAACAAGAAGCCGAACTCTCAAATGCTTATCTGACTGTCTGTCTATTCCTAGTAATAAGATGAAATTTACTTGGTTTTTTTTCTAAAATTAAATTCTCTACATGAAATGAAAAACCTGTAAACATGGTTGTTAAAATTCTGGATTTTTATAAAAGATTTATCTACATCCTTGTTGCGCAGGATTTAAAAATTTATCTTGTTGCTCTTCTTGTAGCTTGTTCTCTTTATTTTTGCTTCTCTTTTCGATATAAACAATAAATTAAGGCATACATGCTAACAGGTCGCGTTTTTCTGTATTTGTTTTCATTTTTTCGAAAACAAGTTGTTTCGTTTTACTTAAAAAAAAATATCATGTTTTCCATAATGGCAAAAATACATACATATATCACACACACACATATATATATATACACTTGTAGTTACTTTAATAATTATACAGACATAACAGGAGTAGTGAAAATATGGACAGAAAAACTCATTTACACACACACACACACACACCATTAAAAAACGTTTCATGAAGTGAAGTTATTAAACAAAATGGGTAACTGGTATAATTGGGGTAGAAATTAAGGCCTAGTAACTTACAAACTGGTGAAAAAAAAACACAAAAACAGAGCAACAACTTGCAAAACAGCATTCACACTTATGTGGAACATATTCATAATTTAACTACTTTAATTAAGGTAGAAACGAGGGTGGTATCAAAATTAATTCCTTATTAAGTAGAACAATAAAAAATTAAAAAAATTATTTTTTAAATGAAAAATGGAATTTTTTGTAGAAATTTATATTTTAAAAGAAATTAAACAATTTGAAACACTATTGTAACTCGCAGTTATTTAAGCAATTTCACCTTTCATAAACATTTGCATCGATTGTAATTTTGTTTGAAACAAAAATTATTTGCTTTAATGAAGAACAAAATATGTTGCTTATAATGAAAACCATTTACTTAGAAGGAGTCAAACATGTCTTTTTTATGACGAAATTTTTTATTAAGATAAATAAAACAAATAAGTCGTCAAACAAAAACCGCTTTGAAGCATCTAGACACTTACACAACCATATATTTTAATTGCAAATATGGGTTTAAACAATGGAAGCTAAATTTCAATGAGCAAAAATGTATACACAGAAAATATTTTCATTACATACACAGAAAAAATTATTAGTAGTTTTTATCAATTAAAAAAATGATTAAAAAAGTATATAAATTTTATTAATGTGATAATTAAATCAACTATTTTTTTTTTTTTTTTTTTTTTTTGTTGGAAGAAAATTAAAAATATAATTTTAATTTAGTAAAAATTTTACTTGTTTTGAAATAAATTTTGAATTAAATTTTTAATTAAATAAAAAAAAGTTATTTCGTTTAAAATAAAATAATTTAAACTTGTGAAATTGTTGTTGGAAATTGTCAAAACCAATCAACACATTGTTTGAAACGGCAAAGTTTTTTGATCATTTTTTTTAATTAAAATTAAAAAATAATTTATTGAAAAAAAATATTCAAAATATTAAATTTTTACAATTTTTAGTAATCAATATAATCATTTTGGTAATAGGTGCAATATCAACAAATGGGTTGCTTGCTTCTATGAATTTGGAATAAATTTCGTGATTAGAGACAATTTTTAATTTTATCTGTGTAGTTTTTTATCAAACAAAAAATTATTTTAAAAGTATTATAATTTAATTAATGTGATTTAATCATCAATTATTTTTTTAGTTGAAAAAAATAAAAAAAAAATTGGATTTAATTAACACTTTATTTGTTTTGAAATAAATTTTTAAATAAAATATTTATTAAATAACAAAAAATCTTTATTGATTTTTTCGCTTAAAATGAAATAATTTTAACTTGTAGAATTGTTATTAAGAATTGTCAAAACCTGAGCTATATTTAGTTAAATTAATTAACACATTGAAATGGCAAAGTTTTTTGATAACTTTTTTAATTAAAATTAAAAATATCATTTATTGGAAAAAAAATTCACAATTCACAGAAAAAATTTTTATTAGTTTTTTATCAATTAAAAACATTGCTTGAAAAGTATTTAATTTTAATTAATGTGTTGATTGAGTCAATTATATTTTTCATTGAACAAAAACTACAGATACATTTTTGATTTAATTAATATTTTAATTGTTTTAAAAATAAAATTCAATTAAAATATTAATTAAAAAAAATAAAACCTTAATTGGTTTTTTCTTTCAAAATAAAATAAAATAAAATTTTAAAATGTTGTATTATTTATATTGGGAATTGTCAAAACTGATTTTTTAAAATAATTTTTAATTCAATAATTTGTTTTTTTTTTTTTTTTGGAATACTCGTAAGAATAAACAATTAACCTTGTTAATATTGGAGTTATCGTATAAATTTATATTAATCTTAAAAACTTAACTTTATTATTGTGTGTAGGTTTTGTGCTTAAATACATTTATGGCATTTACAGTTTCATTAAAGTTAATTGTGGTTCGAGTTCTTCTTTTGCCAGTTATAATATTTTATGTTGATACCGTGCAATCGTCATCAGTTCTTTTGAACATTTTCTTCTGATTGTTGTTACGTCTACGCAATATTCTTTGAGGTTAGTGAGCTAGTTCTTGCGTAAGTTGATTGAATTGTTTATAAAGTATCATACAGAAATTTAAAACTATTTATCCTCTTAAAGATATTAGAAAGTTTCTACTGAAAAATTTTTCCAAATGGTTCAAATTTTGAAAACAAGAAACCTTTTGAACACGAAGAATGGTAAAACAGATGCTATATACGAAATACGTGAGGAAATATACAAGATATCACAGCAGCCTCCAATACCTCGACGCCAGATTTGTAGCAGGCAAATCAATAGATTCTCAACAATAGCAAGCTATTTTTAAAAAATTCGAAATAATGCCATGCTGCCGCGTTCTTTAAATATAAAATAAATATGTATATGCATGTACATATGTAGATAGTATATCGTCGGCTTAATATGCAAACCTGCTAACTCACTTTCAGTAAATTTTACAGGAGAGACAAAAAACTTTTTATATTTCATATTTGCAGCTTGAGGGAAAATCCAAAAATAAAGTTGGTTTTAAACACTTCAAGACACAAATACAAGAAAAACTACTGCTGGTCGACTTAAAAAGTGAATTTAACAGGTTTGCATATTAAGCCGACGATATGTAACTTTGGGACACATTTCTAAAATAAAATATAATGATTCCTTTCAGTTTTAGGCTTTTCGCGAGGAAGTTTTACATTGGACCTTTAGTGAATTTTTAACAAACATCACAGGCAGAGTGAAAAAATTGCTAAATTCCAATATAAAAATATAATTTGCTAGCATTTTAGGCGTCATAAAGTGCTTTTCTGGAGGCGGATTTATATGGCACCTGTAAATTCTGAACCGATCATGACAAGTTTTTATGTTAACTTCGAGTCTAACGAAACTTAATTCGACCGAATTTCACCACAATATACATTTTTATTACCGGATACAATTTAGGGCGTATTTAAATTTTATTGTTATTTAAAAAAATTGTTTTAAATAATAAGTTTCTAATTTTAATTCCAATTATTTATAATAATTTATTCAATAAAAATTTTAATTGAATCTAACAAATAATTTGATTATTAGTTTGCTCAATTCAATTACTAAATTCATTAGTTATTTGTTTTTTTTTTAATTAAATGAGGTTATTGAATAAAATATAAATTTTTTCTTAATTATTTTTGTAATTGAATCAATTAACACATTGCTTGAAATCTCATAGTTTTTTGATCATATTTTTTATTAAAATTTAAAATATCATTAATTGAAAAAATAATTTACAATTTTCAATTTTTACAATTTTTAGTAATCAATATAATCATTTTGGTGATAGGAGCAAATTCAACAAATTGTTTACTTGATTTTATGAATTCGGTGATTAAAATCAATTTTTAATTTTTTCTGTGTTATAAGTTTTTATAATTTTTATTAATCAATATAATTGTTTTGTTAAAAAGGGCAAAATCAACAAATTGTTTGCTTGATTCTATGAATTTAGTGATAAGAAACAATTTGCTTGGAGAATGATGTTCATCTTTTAAAATTAATACCTCAACATTCGCATGTAAAATAGCTCGGTGTACATCTAGATCGCCGTTAAACGCCAACTTTTTAAGATAAAAAGGAAAATTTGGGAAAAAAAAGATCTTTTTTAGAAACAGACACCATTTTGAAGAAAAGGGACAGACTTTTTTTGTAAAAAAGCCATAATTTTTTTTAAAACAGTTTTAAATTTGAGAAAAAGATAACCTTTTCGAGAGCCCGATTAACACTGTTGAAAAGGTTATCTTTAAGAAAAATAATGATTTTGCGAAGGATGAACTTTTTCATGGTTAAATGAACTTTTTTAAGGAAAAAAATTTAATCTTCATTAAAACGGTTTTTTATAAAACAAAAATCGTTTGTAAAAAAAAGTGAATAGTTTTGAGGAAATTTCATTGTTTTACAAAAAACACTTAAAGTAACTTTTCAAACTGCTTTCTTGAACATCTCATTTCATATTCTTATGTGTATGTATATTTTCTGTAGGTGATTATCATATCGCGTTTTATAGTACATCACACCATCATCATTTTATGTGCTAATTTCTGTTCATAATAATAAAATAATAATAATAAAAATGGATGGTGTTGATAATAAAAACAAAAAAAAAAAAAATGTTTGTCATTGGGTCATTATAATTTCTGTTTATGTGAAATTTGCACAATTTTCAAGGTGTGTGTATGTACGTGTTAATAATTTACTTAGTCTGTTTGTAATAAATGCTTTAAAATTATTTCTTAGACATAAACTCAAGCACCCACTTACACCCACAAGTTATTATATTGAAAATAAAAGTCTGGCAGAGATTTTTTTCTGGTTTTAAATATCAAGAAAATTAAATAAGTATAAACAATAATATACAAGAACAACAGAGTGTAAAAAGTTGCTTAACTCTTTCTTCAATTTATTTGCAATTCTTTGCATCACAACCGAAAATATAAATGTTCTTATTAGATACCTTCCTCCCCTTTCCTATGAAAACATCTAATTAGAAGACATCACTTCATATGAAAAATCATCGTCAAGACAGCACGACTTAATTTGACAGATTTCCGTCAAACAGAGAAGCAAACGACAAATATCAAAAGACTGAATATTTAAGAGAATTACTTACACGTGATCTCAAAGTCAGCAACAATAAACATTTTTATTATTCTCCCCATTTTCATTTCATTTTCATATTGAAAGGGAAAAAT
The DNA here is from genome assembly GCA_963931875.1 of Pollenia griseotomentosa. Classification (NCBI taxonomy): domain Eukaryota; kingdom Metazoa; phylum Arthropoda; class Insecta; order Diptera; family Polleniidae; genus Pollenia; species Pollenia griseotomentosa. The sequence continues at coordinate 190,351,645 of OZ007561.1, forward strand.
CGTAATTCAATTACTTAAATTAATAGATAACTTGTGCTAATAAATTACATACATACATACATACATATGCACATACATTACGTTAATTTATGAAAATATGTGTTAAAAGGGACGAAAAATATTTGGCTATTGGCAAAATATTGTCAAAAAACTAATTTTTCCTGAAAATCGCAGGTATGGAAAAATTATGGGATTTTGACATAATTTTTCCATATTTTTATTCCCTATTATATCCTCAATAAATCCCAATGCGATGATCAAAAAATTCGAAAATTTGTTTAACAAAATTTTTAAAAATTTGAAAATGGAGTTTTGAAACTGCCGTTAAAAAAATTATTTTTTTTTTGTCATACCTGCTAATAGGTTAACGGTATCCTACGAAGACAAAAACTCATATACAAGTAATAATGGATATGTTTAAGGTCAAAATAAGGCCTTTTTTTCTTAAAATATGTTAATTTTATACCTACATTTCGCGTTCTAGTGGCTCCAAAAGGAGCAGGTTTTATGTATGAATTCATACCTTAAATCGCTTCAAACCTGCTGATGGGATGCCTGATTTTTGTATGGGGTATTTGGCGGACTATTTTCTGCTGACAATAAGCGCTTTGGAGGACTATTTTCTGCTTCTTTTAACATGCAAACAAAGCACTCATAAAGTGCTTTTTTAAGGGTTAACTATATTAACATATTCATTAATGTTTTGCTTTTACTCGCTTAAATGCCTTTTTCAATAATTTTCGTAAGCCATAATATATTTTTATTTTTTCGCTTTAAAACCTTCTTCGCTGTCAGCACTAATATAGCAGCTTTTTATATATTTAATTCTATATCATTTACTGCTCTATAAGAGCTCTTTTATTGAAGCGCTCGATTATGCGCTTTTTCTCTAAAGTGCTTCAAAAACTAAAATTTGGATGAAGTTTCCTGACGATCTGGCCTAAGCAACCAGTTAAATGCGCATAGGAATAGCTTATCCCTTCAACAATAAATTTCAGTTTAACAATAGTATGAAATGGGAATTAAGCACATTTAAACGAAACCTTGTTAATTAATTTTTTGAATCCCAAGAAAAACTTTGATAACTAATATGCATGTGGCAGTGCAAATAAAACTGAACTGGCAAAATAAAATAAAGAAATTTGTTTTTTCTTTACCCACTTACAACTACATTTAGAGTTGACAAAAAATCAACCAATTGTAGTCGGGACTGTAAGAAAAGATATACTCACTGTTTATTGCTGCTGTTTTTGTTTAAGCTTTGATATTGTTACAAGTAAAACTGGGGTTTATAATTCTTATTCGCTTAACAGTTTTATTTGTATGTGCTATATTCACATTTCATACCATGCGCATAGAAATAGCTTATCCCTTCAACAATGAATTTCGGTTTATCAATGGTATAAAATGGGAATGTAGCACATTGAAACGAAACCTGGTTAATTAAATTTTTGAATCCCGAGAAAAAAAATTTATTTTTTTCTCAAAAACTATAAAACGATTAAAGAATTACTTTAATTATTTTCTTCTATATGACGTTTTGGAAATATTGTTTTTGTAGTTTACATTTTGTAAACATAATGTTAAGCTTGAAGATGCTATAACTTAAAAAAAATGTTCTTTCAAAATGCCAATTAAGACCCTTGACGTTTTTATTATGTCAGAGATGGCACATGTCATATTCAACAACTAAAGGGTGTATATAATCTTCATATTTGCCATATTTTTTTTCTTTTCTTTTTCAGAACTAAATTTAAACAAATCTTTTCTCATTACATTAACTATCCATCCAATCTCGTTTACCCCACATTGTTTCATTGATGTTTTTTAAGACTTCTGACATTTAGCAAAAAACAAAAAAAAAAAAACACACATACACACACACACCAAAAAAAAGAATAATACAATTGACAACAAGCAAAATATGTTGAGGTTGTCATGGTGACATTGTACTACTGCAGACAATGTCAGGCCTAATGAAGTGGTGGTTGTTGAATCAAACAAATTACAACAAAAACAGTAGCGACAGCACCAGCAAAAACTTTTAAAGAGATACAAAGATGAAATTTTAGTAAATTTTAAGAACTTAGAAAAATATTAAGGAAAAAAGCTTTAGCAGTTGTAAATAACAAACAAAATAAAGTGTCTTTACCCATTTTGTACCAGCGGTCGAAATCTCGACCTCAAACTTTTGCTGTTTTTCATTAAATAATTAAAAATATTTGATAGGGAAATTAGCATAGTTTTTAAATTTTAAATTAAGTTTGGCGTTTTAGCTTTCCGACCTAAAATGTTTACTTCCCTCGTCCTCCTCTACCTGTGAGGACACAAAAATAGACTTAAAATCCGATAACAGTTCTTTGCGGTTTTTGCGCAACTAACGTAATTCGCGTAATTAGAGTGGTAGGTGCAGGCCTAAAAACAAAATTACCTCGACATGATATGGACCAAGAACACGGGTCCTTTTGGCAACGAATTATAATGAAATAGATCCGATAAGAAATGCAATTCAGTACCCTAAGCCAACCTTATTTTAAATAACAAGTATATGGGCAAAGTTCACATGCACTATAATGATTTAATGCTAACGTTCGGGTTGGAATCGAGGCAAGAATTAGCGGTTTGTGTTACCTGATTGGACAGCGCTAGTGTTAATGCATGGAAATTGCATTGCACGGTTGCTGAAAAAACAAATCGAAATCCCATGAGTCAAATTGATTTTAAGAAATTCAATAGTAAAAACTCTGTTGTTATCCGCCGAACCGAATTAACTTCATCCGATGAAGAATATGGGTGTGACAACATCATTTCCCAAAATAAAAGGTATGCACATGCCTGTGTGTGCTATCGCCAATGCAAAGCATAAAAGAAGCACACTGCCTTAACATACGCTTAGTGTTATAAAAATTTACATATGGGTAAGTGCTTCAAGGCCTCCTGCTAAATTTTAACATATTTTTTTTTTCCAAATTCATGAAAATTTCAAGATATTATTTGTGTATTTATGGAGCCTGGTTCAAAATGGGTTAAACGAAAATTTCTTAGTAAACAAAAAAAAATTTTAATAATAATAATAAAACTTCATAGAATATTTTAAATTTTACCCCTGAGAATATGTTACAGTTAAGTTAACAAAATATTATGGCTTAAACAAACATAAACCTCGAGTTAGGCAAGGCAACTAAAAGTTACAATAGTTTTTGTTCAGTTTTTGCTTCATAAAGCACAAGATGCTAGAAAATATGATTTTGTATAACTTTTTGTTTTATTTTTAATGAAAAAACTCTTTATTTTAGTCTTTTAGAGCTTTAGTGTAAATAAGTTTAAAAACTTTTGTCCACACACATTCAATGTCTTTAATGTTTAAAATCCAGGTGTTGTTATTTAGATGTTGTTATACTTGCTTTCTTTTAACAGCATTCGTGTGTGTCTCCATAAAGCATTGCATACTTATAGGCTTTATGATGCTTAACTAACATTTGCATACTCTTTTTAGTTTTTGCTGTCAGTTGTTGGCGTTGAGTCTTTTTACTTCTATTGTTGGCTTTTACTTCTTCTTGGATTCATACATAGTAGCCACCTAAGGTAATATTGTTGTAAAATTTTTTTTCTAATTTTTGCATCTTCATTTTATTATAATAAGTACGTTTTTTTTCTTATTTTATATCTCTTTGTGCTTATTACTGCCATTGCTGTAGCTGAGCTATTTTAAAATTCTTGTCTTTCAAATAACGGCTCACTACCACGATTTTTATAGTCTTCTAAATTAGACTTTATTCCTTGTTGCTAAACTTTTGAATTTAAGAAATTAGTTTAATTAAAGGGAGAGTATTTTTTTTTTTTTTTTGTTATAGTGTTGTTTTTAGAGTAACGTTCTTGAATTTCAGAAAGTTTTAATATTATACAAATAAGTAAAGAACGCTTAGCTATGCCATTTCTTTAACACGCCGCACCAAGAATCAAAATACAAACATAGTAAAGTACCTAAAAATATGCTACTTCAGTAAGAGATGTGCCTTTTGGCACCCTCCACAACTATAGTTGTGAAGTGGGTATACTAAGTTTGTAATTCCTTTAAAATTTTTTAAAATTTCTATTGAAACAATTTTGTAATGCTTTCAAGGTAATTATCTAGCAATACCATCATCTAAAACATTCGCACCGTATTGTGATTTTAAAATTTATTAAAAATTAAAAGAAAAAAACTTTATTCGTACTCATAAATTTTTAATATAAATAAGAAAAAAAAGAAGCTAAAATTTAAATTAGAAATCGCCAAAATAGCCGCCAACCTTTTTAAAATATCGCCATGTTGCCAAACACAAAATTTCATCACCAAATACGTTAAGAGTTGTCACGACTGACAGCCACGGTAAAGTCAAAAAAAATTTTAACAAAAACAAAACACATAAGTTCAGTTCTTTAACTTATTTTTGCCTTTATCTTTTCTACACAGGCTTTTCTTGCTGTGGTCGTGCAAGTTTCCGAACAACGACAACAAAACTAGTAAGAAGCGTTGCTTAAGTGTTTTGTTTGCTCATTCCTTCATTCGTGTGAAACAGAAACACTACAGAACATTACAATATAATATATGTGTACAGAACTACTATAATTATACTTCTTTTTACGAAAACACTACACGCACGAAAAAAAATGTTTTAATATGGTCACCTCCAACAAAACTATTGGGGTATTCACAAGGTGTGCTATCATGTTAAATTGTCATAATGTTCTAACATTTTACAATGGTTTAAAAATATTGTTGTTGCTTTGTTAACAAAAAGTGTCATAAGTTAATAGAACTTTGCTTGCTATGTTTATTGTGCTGTCGTAATTAATCAGAAGAGACCTGCGCTGAGCGGCTGAGCCGAGCCGCATTAGTTTTTGAAGCCGTCGCCTTGATGGTATAGTTTTATCCGGCTAATATCCGAATTCAACCTGCGGCTAGCAATTTTTGCAACAAAACACTTGCGGCGTCAAATTATATCGGCTTAGGACTCTGATGTTTGGTAAGCAAACAAAATAAAATTTATTTGTGATTTGCGTCTAAAAAATGGAAAATAGTCAGATAAGATCTAATTTAATTTTTTAATTCATGGATTAGAATTAAAAAATATTTTGATATTAGGTAAATATTTATTTTTTATATTTGATTGAAATCAGCTGATTCAAATTTAAAATAGCACACTAAATTATGAGGGGTTGTTCACAACAGTCGTATTTTTTCATGTTATTATTTTAAGACTTATGACTTTATGACACCTTTTGAATCCCCCATATTTTTTAAGAAAATTTCAAAAATATTATGTCTTATTTAACCATATTATTATCACTGACAACTATTTTATTGTTAAATTAGTCTTCCATCAAGAAGCCACAACTATTTTATGATTGTTTCTGAACATGACAAATATTTGCTTTTAACTTGACAATAGTATTTTCCTCTTTTCCAAGAGCAACATGCTATGGTTGAAAACCAACCATGCTATTATAAGTGTTAAATATATTTAAGTTATTATTAACCCCAACATGTTCGAACGGTATTAAGGGCTTTCTACCAATAACGAAACATAAAATATGAATCGTACGCTAAATAATGTTCGGTTTATTTTGGAAAACTGCTGTTTATACTTTGTGGGGTCTTAGATAAATATTTAGAAAGTTTCATTCGGAATGACAAACTAAGTATTCCCCCTTCTTCAATAAATTATGAAGAGGTTAAAAAAAGAAAGTTATTTTTTAAAGATGAACTTTGGTAAAACAAATGCTCCATTTTAAAAGCATGTATGATTTAGGACTTTTTTATAAAAAGGTATGACGTTTTGTGAAAAAATATTATTTTTTTGTGTAGACATTTTGAATTTCTGTGAATAAAGCATGACTTTTCAAAGAATGTGACATTATATGAAATAACTGACTTTTTGTTAAACAAGTGATTTAATGCCATTTTGTGTAATCTAGGAAAAATATTTGGATAAACATTTTACTTTTGGTAAAAAGGATATACAAAAGTAATATTTCTTCACAAAAAGTCAAAAAACAACATGACTTTCTGTGAACAAAAATGTAAGTTTTTGTGAAAAAGCATGACTTTTTGTAAAAAAAAAAATATATTACTTTTCGCATAAATGTTATGATTTTTTGTGATAAAGTAACACTTTTTTTAAGTTAATAACTTTTTGCAAAATTAAAGGCAAAATAAATTACCTTTTGTGTATTATATTTCTATGTCATTCCAAATCCAATCAGCCCTCTTAATAAGGATATCTATCCCCCCACATTATTATGTGAATATTATCCTCACTCCTCACTGTTATGGTAAATAATCAAACAAAAAAAAAAAAAAAAAATAAGAAGCCAATACTTTTTTTTATTTCCCCAGCAAGATGGCATGTCTTAACACATTTGTGTATTTTTAATTTTATGGCGCAATTATTTAAATACTCTTCTGTCCATGCAACTGGCTACAGTTTTTTCATCTTCCAATTCATACACAAACATTCTCTGTTTGTATTTATGTTTGCCCTCTCTGTTTTCCCTACTATTACATAACAATTCATTCATTTCGAAATTCTCCAAAGGTTGTTAATATTCTTGCTATATTGTCAATGGTATTTTTAAAATAAGGCCTCGAACACTTTTTCTTGTGCTGTAAAGTTTTCTCCTTTTCGGTGGCCTTTGGCTGAAATAAAACATGCAAAAGAAGATAGGAAGGAAACGAGGTGCTCATATTGAATAATTTATTTTTTGTTTCCTTTAAGTATTTTTTTTTTTTTCGTTTCACTTTTATTTTTTTTTTTTAATTTTTTTTAACAGTTTTGTGTCTTAACTTCATTTTATTTTTACGTTGGTGACAATTTAGTAATAATCTTTTTGGATTTTTATCGTAATTTTTTTTTAAGTACATAAAAATTTCATTCATGGATTTTCAGGGATACATTATTGAAATATAAAAATTTTAAGGACTTTAAATTTTTGGGTTTATGTTTTAGAAGGCACTTAGATGATAAACTTTATTTTTGTTTGCTTTTAATACCTAAAGTACTTATGAACTTAGTCGTTTTATTTATTACAGAAAAAGTTTTCCTCAAAAATGTTTAATAAGGTGGAGAAAAAAAGCACTAAATAGCATCGAAATAAAGCAAAAATCGACACGTCGATTTTGTAAGAAAATTTGTCATAATACCATTTTGTGAAAAGATTTATTTATTCCAAAGAATCATATTTTGAAACAGTCATGACGTTTTCTATATTAATTTTTGTAACCAGTCTTACTTTTTGTTTTTATTTTTACTTTTTTAAAAAAGAGAGGGCACTTTTTAAAAAAGTATTTATTTTTTTTAAAAAAGTATAGCATTTTTTTTAAATGTGTGACTTCTATAGAAAAATGTCACCTATTTAAAAAAAAGTGTGCATTTAAAAAATTATTTACTTTTCGACAAAAAAGAAATGTTTTAAGAAGTTATTTTTGGGAATACAAAAGATTTATTCTTTGTAAAAACTTTTTAAATAAAAGTTGTGTCTTTTTTTAAGAAGTGTAACTTTTTTTAACAAAAGTTTTACTTTTTTTTTTATTTTTACTTTAAAAAAAAAAAGAGTGACTTTTTAAAAAGTGTTTGTTTTATTATTTATTTTTAAATATGAAAAGTCTGACTTTTTGTAAAGAATAAAGTGATTTTTTTACAAAAAAGTGTGACCTTTTTAAAAAAACAAGTGTGACTTTTTAAAAATACATTATTTTTTTTTAGTTGTAAGTGAGGTGTCTCTTCTAGCAATAAATTATACAAGTAATCAAAAGTATACTTGTAAAAAAGTGCGTCTTTTTTTTAAAAAGTGTGACTTTTTTCAACGAAACGTTTGAAAAAAAAACAGTTACATTTTTTAAAAAAAAATTAGATTTTTTGAAAAAAGGATAACTACTTGAAAAAACTGTTACTTTTTGAAAACATGTGCTCCTTTTTTTAAAAAAAGTATGATGTCTTTTTAAAAAAAAGTGTGACCGTTTTTTAAAAAAAGTGTTATTTTTTAAAACTAACATTTGACTTTTTGAAAAAAAGTTTTACATTTTTTAAAAAAAATTCTGAATTTTTTTTAAAAAAAGGTGGTTTGACTTTTTGCAAAATAAGTGCATTTTTGTTTAAAAAAAACCTTTACTTTTTGTTGAAAATGTGTAACTTTTTGTTAAAAAAGTGTGAGATTTAAAAAAAAATATTGTAAAAAAATGTGGTACCTTGTAAAAAAAAATTATATAAATTTCTTATGAGAAAAAGTTTGAAAGACTTTTTGTTATAAATAGTTTAAGTTTTTATTTTATGACTTTAGAAAGAGTATAAGGTTTTGAAAAAAAAATTGAGACGTTTTGTTAAAAAGTGTGGTTTATGGTAAAAAAAAAAGTTTGGCCTTTGGTAAAAAAAGTGTGATTTTTTGTAAAAATAATGTGACTTTTTTTAAAACAATTATTACTTTTTGTAAAAATTATGACATTTTTAATCAAAACTGTGACATTTTGTATAAAATAGAGTGACGTTTAAAAAAAAAAGTGTAACCTTCTTAAAGTAAAAGTGTCACTTTTGGAAAAATATGTGACTTTTTTAAAATAAGGTGTGTGTTTTTGTAAAAAAGTAAATTGTGGCTTTTTTTTAAAACTACTTTTTAATAAGTATGTATGACTTTTTGTAAATTTGTAACTTTTTAAAATAAGTGTAAATTTTTTTTTGTTTGAGCTTTTATAAAAAAATGTGATTTATTGTAAAAATAATTACATCAATTTCTTTTGAGAAAATGTATGAATGACCTTTTTTAAAAAAAAACTATAAGTTTTTATGTTTTTTCTTTAAAAGAGTATAACTTTTAGGACAAAAAAGTGTGACTTTTTGTAACAAAAAAGTGTGACTTTTTGTAAAAAAAGGGTAAATTTTTGTAAAAAAAAAAATTTGGCTTTTTGTAAAATAAAGTTGGGTATGTGGTAAGAAAACTAGAAAAAAATGTTTTCTTGAAAAGTAAGAATTACTTTTCGTAAAAAATGGAGTTTTTTTAATATAAAGTCATAATTAAGACTTTTGAAAAAATGTATGTATAACTCTTTGGAAAAAAGTATAACTTTTTGTGAAAAAGATATAGTTTTTTTTGAAGACTGCTAAAAAAAAACTACTTTTTTAAAAATAATTATACTATCAAAAGTAATTTTTGGGAATACAAAATTTTAATTTAAAAGATTTTGTTATTCGTGCTTAATTCCCAGTTTTTATTCTTGATAAAAACAGTTGAAACTTATTGTTGATGGGATATGCGCATTGTACTGGTTGCTTAGGCCAGATCATCAGGAAACTTCATCCATAAAGATTTTAGAAAAACTAAAGATATTAAACCAAATAAAACTGTTAAGCGTAGAAGAATCATAAGCAACAGTTCTACTTGTAAAAATATCAAAGTTTAAACAAAAATATCAACAATAAACAGTGATTTTATCTCTTCTTACAATTCCCCACTACAATTGATTGGAATTCTTCCAGCATTAATTGTAGTTGTTAGTAGGTTAAGAAAAAACAAAATGCAAGAAACAACTTGCAAAAGCATGTTGCCAGTTAAGTTTTTTTAGGCCATGCACTTATTATAAAAAGTAATTTTTGGGAATACAAAATTTTAAGAAAAAATCAAGAGTTTTTATATGAATGAGCATGACGTTCTGTGAATATTGTTTGAATTTTTTAGAAAGATTTTGTTGAAAACTATGATTTTTTGTAAAGTTATAAGACTTTTTGTGATAAAATGATTTCTCATAAGACACTAGTTTTTTGTGAAAACTGTATTAAATTTTTCGGAATGAAAATATTATTTTTGTATAATTTTTTAGGAAAAAAGATATAAATTTTAGGATATAGCAATATTTTTGTAAGATGTGCACACATTTTGTAAAAAAATAGTATTACATATTTCTTTAAGGGAAAAACTGACTTTTTTGTAAGATGTATGTTAAAAGTTATATTTTGTAAAAATGAATACTTATTTTAGAAAATGTGAATTTGCCTGAGTTTCAAAACATCATAATACTTTGCAGTCCAAGTCAAAAAGGTATCATTAAGTCTAAAAACTCTCAGTTTGCCTATTGTGTTCGCTTGGCTAACTTTTTTAGTGCACTTTGGGACAGATAACGTAAATAAAACGTATTACTGTTTTCGAAAAGAATTAGTTTGTTTTTTTTTTTTTATGTAATTTATTAAAGAAAAAATAATTTTTTTTTTCTTTCTTAGTGAAATTTTAATAAAAAATTCCCATTTAAAACAAAATATGTTCTCTAGCTTTGAATAACAAGCTCATTTATAACTAAATATTTTGTCATATTTCTTGCATAAATTGCCCATATTTTATGTTTTCTATTTAAATTTATTAAATTTATCTTTAATCCTATAAATTCTATATATCGTTACTTTAATATAGAAAAGCCCTAACTAACGTTTTCCTTACTTTACAGGAGAAGGAAAAAATTTAAAAAAAAATTACAGTCTTGTAGTCGCGTTTTTTTTAAACTCAATTTTTTATTAAATTGCTTAGAGAATGTAATAAAAAACTGCCTTTAAAAAAAAATCGCGACTACAAGACTATACTTTTTATTAATTTTTTTCCTTCTCCTGTAAAGTAAGGAAAACGTTAGTTAGGGCTTTTCTATATTAAAGTAACGATATGTACTTTATGTTCTTTTTATACATTTCAATAATTGAAAAACTTTTGCGTTAATAAATAACTCCATAAATTTGGAAATGAAAACGAAAGAAGAAATAAAGACAATTTTCGGTGTTTATAAAATAAACTTAATGTCCTGTAAACCGCCTTCTGTTTAAACGTTTTTTTTTTTTCTTCTTTATTTTATTAAATCATTTTATATGCAAATTTAAGATTATTAAGCATCTTTTTAGTTTAGTCTGAAGTTTACGTACTTCAGTATTTTTCTGCCTTTTTTTAAGAATTTTCCTTAATAACACTCAACACGCTTTTGTCAGTACTTTTTGTTGGCCATTATTTTTGTTCTTTTAATTTTGTTTTGTTAACATTATTTCTTTTCTTCTATTTTATCTTTTCCTATCAATAGCATTGCAATAATCAGCATAATGACCATTGGAATTTATAAACATATTTTATACAATACGCAAAACAAAATTATTGAAAATATACTTTGAAACTGTTTTAAGAGACAAGTGGACTAGTGGATAGACAGATGGACAGACTTACGCCATTACTGAACTTGAATATTTTTCACGTAAATAGTAGCAAAAGAAAGTAACTGGCTTATAAGGAAAAATGAAAATGAAATTAATAATAAAAAAATGAATTTATTCAGTTCAGTTCATACCATTCAGATACATTTATGCATTTATAGACACTTTCAATATTAAGCAACTATCGAATGTAAAGTAGACCATTAAGCTCCAGTTTGTATGCGAAAACAGCACAATTTTCAATCTGTCTTTTTTAAAGCTTTTTCCAATAGTGTTTCTATTTACACGTAAAATCCTTTAAAGAAAAGAACAATACAGTTACAACAGCCACCATAGCAGCAATAATAGTAAGAGCCAACAGCCATCTTAGCTGGATGGGCAGGCAGGATCTTTTGGCTGGTTTTTTTTATGCAAAATGAATGAATGGCTAAGAAATAAATGGATATTGTCATAAAAGTTAATGGTTCTTTACATCTCCGTTATTAAGCTACACTAACACTTACATTTGGAATATAAAACTCTCTCACAATGTCCACAAAAAAATACACTAAAATATTTTGAATATCGGGCCTTCTAAGTTAATTAAGGAATACTACTTAATATTTAAAAACATGCACAAAAATTTATAAGTTCCCAACAAATTACAAAGTTTAAGTATTAATAAGATTTCTCTATGACGTTTTAAATTCCCAATTTTTATTTTTGATAAATACACTGAAATTTATTGTTGAGGGAGAGATAGTTTCTATGCACATTTCACTGGTTGCTGGAACAAGAATTTTAAACACTCAAAGTTTTCTCACAACAATATCAAAGCTTAAGCCAAACACCAACAATAAACAGTGAGTTTATCTTTCCTTACATTCCCCTATAATTGTTTTTAGTTTTAGTTTTGACAAATAGTTCTTATAGAGCTCTGTCCTAACTTTGTTTTAGTTCTGTTAAACTTTAGTTCTATTCCAGTTTTAGTTCCTTTCTTTTGTTTAACTTTTATTCTAGATCTGTTCTTTTCCAGTTCTGTTCTATTTATGACCTAGTTCTGTTCTGTTCTAGATTAGTTTTGCTCAGTTCTGTTCCGGTTCTGTTCTAGTTCTTGTCGTGTTCTAGTTCTGTTCTAGTTTTGTTCTAGTTCTGTTTTAGTTGTATTCTAGTTCTGTTCTAGTTCTGTTCTAGTAATGATCTCATTTTGTTCTAGTTTTGTTCAAGTTCTAGTTCTTGTTCTTGTTCCAGTTCTTGTTCCAGTTCTAGTTCTGTTATAGTTCTGTTCTAGTTCTGTTCTAGTTTTGTTATAGCTCTGTTCTAGTTCTTTTCTAGCTCTGTTCTAATTCTGTTCTAGTTCTGTTCTAGTTATGTTATATTTCTCTTCTAGTTCTGTTCTAGTTGTTTTTATAGTTATGTTCTAGTAATGTTCTATTTCTCTTCTAGTTCTTTTTATAGTTCTGTTTTAGCTATGTTCTAGTTATGTTCTATTTATCTTCGAGTTCTGTTCTACTTCTTTTTCTAGTTCTGTTCTAGTTCTGCTCTTGTTCTGCTCTAGTTCAACTTTATTATCATTAATTTTTACTTGAAAGTTTTAAAAATTATTTCACCCCTGACCTCTTTCTCTTTTTGTGAAGATTCCTTCCAATTTTCTATATTATTTTATTATTTCTATATTTATTTAATAAATACGATAAAATAATTTCCCTTTTTTTAACAGAATCTTAATTTTGAAATTATTTGATGCGGTTGTTTTGCAGTTCTTTTTTATCTTGAACTTATTTCTTATAGATTTGTTAAGAAATGCCAGCAACATTTTTTTGGCAAGACAGAAAAAAACTTAACTTTTGTAGAAAAGTTTTACTTCTTGAAATATTTAAACAATTTGAAACCTCAAAGTGAGCAATTATCTATAGTACACTTGTATTTGGAAAACAATTTTTCTCAAACACATGGAAAAAAAACTAATGAAACAACTCTTCAAAACTTTAAATTTGCAGCAGATTGTAAAAAAAAGCCTACAAGCAAGAACAAAATATTTTACAACTGCTAACAAAACGACAGAAGTTGGAAAAATTTAATTTAAAGAGTTTGAAAAAATTTGTCTACTTGTCAAGCAAGAAACAGGTGTGTTCTCTGAACAAAAATGCAAGGAAGGACTGACATTGCAACTGTCACTTCTTACAAAAACCGTTCCAACATCAACAAAAGAGAAACTTTAAATGGAAAAAAAGGTGCAAAATGTCATCACTTGAAACCGGAAGTCATGATTAAATTTTAGTTACTTTCAAACTCATACAAGTAGAGACTCCAAAACATTTCAACATTTACAAAAATACTAAAAAAAATGTTTACACAATCAGAGTTAGAGCTAATGCTTCAGTGTTGCACACGCACATATTCAGCAAACACAAAAGTGCCCAAACAAACGTACAAAAAGGATGCGAAGAGTGTAAAACGCCAGTGGTGTTTAATGTGAATACAGTTTTCAGGACATCCCACTAAACAGGCGTCATTATATAAGAATATTGTTGAATATAATGGGATTTCTTGTTTATACACCAGATTTTATATTTCAGTTTACGAATAAAAAAAATCCCTTGGAAAAACTTTTATGTCCTTTACAATATTTTGTTGACAGCATTCCTTTCTCTCCCTAAAATGATAAATAGACCTTAACAAGTTTGTGTTAATTACTCTGCTGGTAATTTTATGTTTTCTAGTTGTTTTTCGCAAAAATAATTACTGGCTTTTTAATTCCAAAGGCTAATTTAATTTTACACTGAGATGCCACATATAAAATGAATTTAAAAGCTTTAAGCTGAAATTAAATTTTTCATGTTGCCAGGCAACTTACATTTTAGGTAAAGTTTTGTGTTTGTAGAGAACAAAAACTCAATGCTCTTTAATCTTCTATGCTGAAGAAAAAAGTGCGACATTTAAAGGAAACGTAATCAACATGTTTTTTTTTTAAGAAAATTCTCAATTAAATAATTATTAAATTCAGTTCTACTTTAGGATGTAATTAAGAGTTAAGTTCAGGTAATAGTTCAGATTTTTCAAAAGTCTGCTAACACTTTAGTTTTAAGTTTAGATTCAAGTTCAGTTTTTTTGTTTAAAACTTTGGTTCAGGTTCTAGTTAAGGTTAAATTCTAGATTCAGGTTAAGTTATTTATTAGTTGGTTAGAATTTAGGCGACATATTTGCTCACAGAAAAACGTTTTCCAAAAAATGTGTTCTATTTTTATTTGTTCTTTTCTGGAACTAATTTGAAAAATCCCAATTATAATTGACCTATTTCAAACAGAGAAAAATTCCTTATTTCTATTTGGCTGTAACTATTTTTTAAAATTAAATTTAAAAAAGATTTTAATTGAAATAAAAAAATTACATGATTTTAAAAATCTCTTTTTAAAAGGTTTATTTTTTCTTTTTTTATTTGTCATTGCGTTTGTAATTTTTGAAATATTGATCTAAGACTCTACACAGAAAGGCTTGTACTACATTTATGTTTTTCTGTTCTGGTTCTCTTCTAGTTCTGATTTAATTCTGATCTAGCTCTGCCTAGTTCTGTACTATTTCTGTTCTTGTTCTGTTCGAGTTTTGTTTTATTTTTTTGTTATAGTTCTTCTATGGTATTGCTATTTTTGTTCCTGGTTCCATTTTTAATTGTGTTTTTATAGTTCTGTGTCTGTTTTTCTTTTGTTCTAGTTCACTTGCGGTTCTGCTTTAGTTCTATTATTTTTGGTTCTGTTTGGTTTTAGTTCTATGCTCATGCTTTCCTAATCTTTTCTGTACTTAACCTAGTTTTCTTGTGGGTCTATTCCGATTAGGGTGTTCAATTAATCGGGTTTTATTTTTGTTCTAATAAACGATTAATCGATATTTGGCATTTTTAACTTATTCGATTAAACGAATAAAATTTTAAAATTAATCGATTAATCGAAAAATTCTAAATCCAGATATTTTATTAATTTACGAATGTGAATGTAGCTCCAAATTGTTGCTTCACTTTCAGACACTTTCGGGCACTTAGATTTTAAGATAGTCAATATAACTTCGGATTTTTTGAAACTTTTTACGGACATTCCATTCTCTGCTATGCCTTTGCAAATTATTTCCTCTAGAGAATAGATCGAAGTATCTTGTTTAAAATATTTATTCATTGGACCACTTGTAGCCCCCTTTGTTGGAGCATATTCTTCAAGTACTATGCTATAGTCACTGTGTAAGTGGTAAATTAGTGAAGTTGTTGAAGAACATTTACGCTAATACATTTTTAGACCTGTTAGATTATTAGATTTATCCTTCGTACATTATTTTAAAGCAAAACTCATTCTTAAAACAGAAACGCATGAACTATTTTGTTAAAAAATACGGGCGTGTTCTAGATATCGAAATGAAATGGATTTAAAATCGAGCAAATTTTAAAAACGACCCTGTAATGAAATTTCATAAAAATATTCCATTTTATCTACCTCATTCTTTAAGTATCTATTATTTTTGCAAAAACAACACTAAAACCACGAAAAACTACGGCCATTTGGTAAATAATTGAATTTTAATTATCGTTCGATTTCACAACACAAACACAAATAACATTTTGTTTGTTTATTCGAGTTAAAACTTTTAGAAATACTATATATAATTATTATTCGATTAATCAGTATAAATTCTTCGATTAATTCTTTAATCGAAATTAGCAATTTTAAATTATTCGAACAATTAATCGTCTAAAATTTTTCGATTAATCGAACAAGAATTAATTGACCGAACACCCTAATTCCGATTCTGTTCATTTTCTTGTCTAGTTTTTTTTTTAATTTTGCGCTGTTTTCTGTTTTTTAAGCATGTTTTTACACATTTTAAATTCCATGAATAAAAATCACCTGCAAAAAAAAAACAAAGGATACCAGGCGTAAGAATTTGAAACGGAGCACAGTTAAGAAACTTAAAGTTCAAAGGCAAAATTGTGAATAATACAAAAAGAGAACATTCAAGAAAAAATGTCATTAGAAAATGTAAATTGAATTGAATATTTCTGTTTGTATTATCCAGTCAGCAGCCTCTTGGCTTGCAGCAAGGTAATATCTGCCTTCATCCCCAAATTGTTTTAAGAAAATAAAAGAAATTTTAAGTTTTTATGTACATTTTAGTTTCAATGTAAGTGTTTTCTTTAAATTATATGTAGAAAAAATTTGAATAAAATTTATTAACTTAAATTAAAAATATTTTGCATTTCGGCTATAAAAAATAAATACGCGCCAAGGTGGAAAAAAGGATCTAGTTGAGCTCCTGCTTTTTGTTAACTTAACTTGAGGTGTTGTTTGTGATTCGAACTTATACACTTTTACTTTTTTTTTAATTTTAACAAAATTGTATAAGCACGTTTAAAAACATGCAGTTAATACTACATGCACTTTGTAAAAAGTTGTTGTGGGTTTTTTCCCAACGATTTTCGTTTTGGCAAAACACCTCAACGGTTTGTTTTTGTTTTGTTTTTTCAACATCTCATGTGAAATGCGCGCTGTTTGCATATTGAAAACCTTTTTGGAAAAAAACCATAGAGTTGTTGGCTTGTTTAGTTTTGAGTGTGTGTTTAAGTGATTTTTTTTTCTCTTTTTTAGAACAAATATTTGCAAACTCATTTCTTTTTTCTATAAAAAAAACCTCTTTTTTTAAGCCAAGTGAAAAGGTATTCGTATTCTGAAGTTGATTTTTTGATTGATTTAAGTGCAAAATATTCGTTTTGTACTGGAGGGAAAAGAAAAACAGAACCTCAGAATTTGTAAACAGTTTAAATGTAAATTTTATTACAAAGTCTCAAAATCGTTTGATGATGTTTAAACCAATAAAATGCGGGATTGTTTGAAACTGACTTTCATATTATATCAAAAAAGGTGAAGGACATGAAAATTAATGTAACAAGTTTTGTAAAAAAAATCAATTGATTTTTTAAAATAAAGGAAAAATTACCCTCAAAACAATTGTTAAGACAAAAATCCTATACAGAGCCTTAGTTTTAACAAAAAAAAAAAAACTTTATTTAAAATTCCAATATCAACATACTAAAAAAACTTTAATGCCTTACAATTTAATAGAAACTGAAAAAATCTAATTTGCTTATTTTACACAACTTTAAATATCACAGAAAACGCGCATGAGTATCTCCTCCCTAGAATACAAAAGAAGAAGTAACAAAATTCAAAAATAAAATAAAAAATTTCAAATTTATTTCATTCTCTAGAGAAATCATCAAGTATCTCACATCTACATACACATAGTTCTTCGTTAACTTTGACAGTGAAAGCCAAGTATAAGTTCACATTGGATATTATAAAATAAAACACGTTACAAATTTGTAAAGTACAGGTATTAGTGTAAAGTATTTGTTGAATGAACGAAATGAATGAACATAACAAAAAAAAAAAAAAAAAAAAAGAGAAATGGCTGAATTTATAGTTTTACTACATTCGCACAAAATACAAACATACAAATCTTCACTGGAATAAATGTACAAACATACACTCTTACAAAAGCTTTGAAAATCACGCGTCATTAACAGCACTTGTGCAATAAAATGTATGTAAATGTTGCTATGATATGGAATATTTTACACTTTATTCTTGTCTTTTTCGAAAGTTGAATAAAGGTGTATGTTTCAAAAAAAAGCACACACACACACACTTTTACATAAAACTTACATATAAGTTTAATTTATAAGTGTAAATGTGTTTGTATTGGTACGCACATACAAGAGCTTGAAGTTGTTGTTAACGGTTTAGTTCTTTCAAGCTAAATTTATTCGATTTTCTTTACAGCTTTAGCAGAATGGCAATACAAGGTTAAATTGAAGATAAACGATTAGAGGTTTTCATTAATTTTAATAAACAATCTAGTAATTTCCGTACGGAAAAGTGAAAGTAATAAGAGGGTGAATTGTATTTAATAGAAACAATTTAATTTAAAGAACAGAACAAAAAAAGAACGGAAATAGAAATAAAAAAAAATTTTTGAAAAAAATACCTGAATAGAACTTCAACTTTAATTCTGGTCTCCCAAAATGCCTGATTTTAATATCTCTGAAACCAGGGCATTGGGCAGAGAAATTAAAACACTGTTTTCTCCTCCTCCTCCTCAT
This sequence comes from Pollenia griseotomentosa, assembly GCA_963931875.1. Classification (NCBI taxonomy): domain Eukaryota; kingdom Metazoa; phylum Arthropoda; class Insecta; order Diptera; family Polleniidae; genus Pollenia; species Pollenia griseotomentosa. The sequence goes on from OZ007561.1 coordinate 190,369,978, forward strand.
GACAACTTCTGCAGTAGCCATAACAACCAGTTACCCATAATGATCGATGTCACCGTCCTAATCTGTCCCTACCAAGCACAAGCCGTATGTGGGTTTTCCCGCGTCATAGCCAGGCCATAGAGTCCTGGCCAACGAGCAGGTGTTGCCACTCTGCCATCACTCTTTAGCTTTCTTCTACAAATTACATTTTATCAAAGTTCTACAGCGAACCAAAAAATGCTTACTAGGTCGTCAGCGAACAGATCGATCAAGAGGAATTCTTTTTTGGCCAGGCCACCTGCAATAACGTTTTGTAGTCAACACTGTGCCCTGGTACGCATGCCCGCGTTACACTATAATGTTTCGCAATTTTATTTAGAGATATCCGGCATTCAACAGCTAACAGTGATGTCGTCCGACAGCCTTAAAGGGCTCTTTATGCTCGATTCCTCGATGAAGAAACCTCCATCTAACTTACTGCCCCTCTTAGATGGGTTCCATTGATCGTGTTTCATTAAGCAGCCAATCACCATTGCCATGATGCGCCGCGAATGATAAGTCAGGTCACCGTGCAACGTAATCCAGGCATGACAATAGCACCGCGTAGACCAAAGGCCCATATCCTCCAGCCTAACCACGTAACTCAGGGCTTGCTGCTCAACCATTATGTCAACTAGCAACTAGTTCAACAAAGTGAACAGCGCCTTCGGCGGTGTAGACAGAATTTTAACTGACCATGGCAATTCCAAACCCCAAAGAAGAGCGTGGGTTTTTCTACAGCTCCAGCTCCTGGCTACATATCTCCCACAGGTATATATGGCCAAAATGGCGCTATCAATCCTCGGCCGAACGTTAAGAGTCACGCCAAGTTATTAGGTACCATTCGAGATTATTAACTTTGGGAAGGTCACCCCAATTTTTTTAATTTACGTTTAAAATTAAAGACTTTAGAATAATCCCCGTATTTATTAACGTTTATTAAATTAAACAAACGTTTATTAAGCCAAATTTTCATACAAAATTAGTTTTCTAAATAAATACAAGCATAAGCGTTTTATGGTATGACTTTTCAAATAAATTTTGGAACTAAGTCCTCATCCATATTATAGACATTTGCTGCAGAAACTTTCTTCAATTCTCTTTCGAAACTGCATTCGTGTCCATGCAATAAAACTTTTGTTTTGCAGCATTAAATCATTTAATATGGCTTTTCTCTTATTGTCAATAAAAAACTCACAACAACTCCTTGTACATGAAACAAAGTACACTTTTCCACTCGTCTTACCTCTTTCATTATCGAACTTAAATGTTTCGCAGCAAATGTTTCATAATGCAGACTAGGACTAAAGCACAAATATGAAGGTACATTAAAAAACTACTGTAAAATATTTGAATATAAATATTTTGTTGACATAAATGAATTTAGATTAGATTTGTTTTATAAATTTTTCCTTAACTTGTAAACAAGTAAATGTATTTATTGTTTACTGCAAAATAACTCAAACGACAAATATGCAGTAAAAGAAATAATATTATGACAAAGTTTTTGCAAATTATAACCCCATTAGAAAGTATGCAAAATAGAATACAGGCTGGCAAATGAGAAAAACACCAAAAATTAAATCAAAAACGAATTTAATTTTTACATATTTTTTTTAGGTTTTGCACACTTTATTTCTTGTCTTTCTGTAAAAATTATATAAAAATGGGTCACAGCAACTAAGGAGCCTTGAATTTCCTTTTACTTTAAAACCATCAAATGGCAAAAAGAGAAAGGAAAAGAGAAAGTGGAAGGTCTGTTTAGGAAATACTTCTCTATGGTGCTGCTTTATCCCTTTTTTTATATCTGTATAAAAATGAAATGTACATTTGTCTGTTGTTAAACTTTTTACAGATCACTTGCATGCAACAGAATTTATTATGGCATAACTGTTGCATATATTTTCCTTTTACAACTTAACACCACCATGACTTAGATTTCATCCAGTTAGTTGTGCAAATTTAATTCAAAAAAAAAAAAAAAAAATACTGTAAAATAAAATGTTTGTTGCATAAATGAAGAAAGAAGAAAACGAATAGATGAGTTGTTGGATTGGGCTTCTTATGCGTTCATACCAAACTGGAATTTTACTTTGCCACCCTGATGTTGCAACAGCATCAGATGAAGATGTTGATTTTTTTGTAATTTTTATATTTATTTTAGTGTTTTTTTTTATTATTTTAAGTAAAAGGATTTAAACTGTATGTATTTGAAAAGCAAATGTGTTCAATCTTTAAAAAGTGTTCAAATTATTTGGAAAGTTTTTATATGAAAATTGTTTGAGTCCTTTTTTGGAAAATAAAAACTAAAACATAAGCGTAGGAAGAACGAATTAAAGGATACCTAAAGGAAAATAATAACATAAGTTCTATAGATCCAGAAAATAACTAGAAAGGGAGTAGACCATAACCAGAAAATAAGTAGAATAAAACTAGAAAAATATATCTAAATCAGAACTAGAGCAGAACTAAGACAGAACTAGAACAGAACTAGAACAGAACTAGAACAGAACTAGAACAGAACTAGAACAGAACTAGAACAGAACTAGAACAGAACTAGAACAGAACTAGAACAGAGCTAGAACAGACCTAGAACAAACTAGAACAGAACTAGAACAGAACTAGAACAGAACTAGAACAGAACTAGAACAGAACTAGAACAGAACAGAACTAGAACAGAACTAGAACAGAACTAGAACAGAACTAGAACAGAACTAGAACAGAACTAGAACAGAACTAGAACAGAACTAGAACAGAACTAGAACAGAACTAGAACAGAACTAGAAAAGAACTAGAACAGAACTAGAACAGAACTAGAACAGAACTAGAACAGAACTAGAACAGAACTAGAACAGAACTAGAACAGAACTAGAACAGAACTAGAACAGAACTAGAACAGAACTAGAACAGAACTAGAACAGCACTAGAACAGAACTAGAACAGAACTTAAACAGTTCTAGAAAAGAACTAGAACAGAACTAGAACAGAATTTAAAACAAATTTGAACCAAACTTTAATAAACGAGAAAGGATTTAAAACTGAACTTGCCCAAGGCTTAACTTAAACTAAAATCTAAACCAGAATATGAACCATTATTTGGAATAGAACATAAACCGAAACCTGAACAATAACTAAAGTAATACTAGAACTGAACAAAGCCTTCTTTAACTCTGTAGTTTCTTAAATTTTCTTTTCGATCCCTCTTGTTACTTTTAAGTAGCAGTTAAATTTTCTTTTCTGACAAACTATTTTTTCCCCAAAACTATTGTAAGCGACTAGTTTTTGATCTTGTGGGAAAAACTTTTTATGCAACAAAGACATATTAGCTTTTTCTTTGTTGTCTTTTAAGAATTTACTTTATAGCTGCCACAATTCGTTGAGCAATATTTTTATTTACGAAAGAAAAAATAAATTTAAGTTCAACTATATTTTTTCAAAACAAAAAGATGTTTTTAAAAAAATAAAAATGCTGCTGGTACTTTATAAAACAAAACATTTTGTGTCAGTTTATTCCCAATACACTGTTATTAATAAACTGAGTACTTATTTCATTCGTTCATTCGCTCGTTCATTCATGCTGACTGTTTTGGTCTCGTGGGAACATTTTGTTATTTTTACTTGAACGAAAGTCAAAAACTTGCAATAAATAAAAAAAAAAAAAAAAATAGAATGACCGAAGGTTTAAACAGAAATAAATAAAAATGACATTAAGAAACGAAGTTTTATGGGAAGGAGCCCTAATTGATTGCTTTTTTAGCAAGAAATCTTAAAAAAAAATTAAATAAAAGTAAAATGCTAAAAATCCTTTAAAAAATTAGTTTGAAATAAAAATATTTTAAATTTGATTAAAATCACAAACTGTTTTTAAAGAGTCGATAAATTCACAAATACTAATTTCATTTAAAAAAAAACGCTGAAGTCTAGCCAAAATTAAGAAATGACCAAACAAATTACCCAAATAAAGACATATCTTTAAAAATATTCTAAAAACTTATGAAAATAGATTAAATGAGAAAATTGAATAAATTATAAAAATATCAACAGATTATCGGGAAAAATTAAGTGATTATTAGAATTCAGTAAAAGCGGGAGAACTTTTTTTAAAAGGTTTTTTTTTTAATAAAAAAACAATGTCATTGTTTTGTATGATTTCTGTATTAGACATTGTACAGGTCTTATTAAAAAGTCTAACTGCCTTACTTATAAAAAATAAAACAACTTTATAAAGGGTTTATGAAACAGTTTTTGTATGAAAATCGGTTTTATTAACGCTTTATTAACCTGTTTTATTTTTTATAAATTGGACCGTAAATTTTTTAATTTCTTATTTTTATTAAAATACCCTAGAGGAAAGCGAACTGACACCAAAGTAGTCCCGTGATAGGTCTTTGGTGGTAGAGACCGGTTCTAGTTCTAACACTATATGAATAAGACCTATAACTTTAACATGGGGTTGTCATTGGAGGGGGTCAATTGACACCATTTGACCAGTCACAGAACTATTCTCCATGAACTTGCTTAGTTTCAGTTACTTAAATGTAGTATTATTTCAATAAAACAAGTCCTAGAATTAACTTCAAGAACCAAATTTTGGAAAGTACCAAAGAGTTTGTCACAGCACCGGTGAAGACTGTACTGTAATTCATAACCTTTTCTACTTTTTGTTCTTCATAAACCAGTTAAGGGATTGGTTCTTCTTTCACTGGTCATGAGTCCTTTCTTTTTTTACTTGTTCAATTTTCACAAATCCCACGACCAGTCTGTTAGACCAATTGACACAAATTTCCCACAGGGTACTAGCTGACCCGACAGACGTTGTTCTGTCGAAATTTAAATAAATTTGTTTCTTTACGACCAACAAACAACAAAAATCTCGTATATATTTGGTATCCTGAGAAAGTGGGTGTAAAAATGGGCGTGGTCAATAAAACTTGTTCATGCATATTTTCCGAACTTAAGACGTTATTCGTACTAAGTTTGAGCGGAATTTATAAAAAAATATAAAAACATTTAACATTTTATTTATTTTCTAAAAAAATACTGTAATCCGAAATTTTCAAAAGAATAGAAATATACATAACTAATTTTTAATATATTAAAATATAACAGTTAGTTGTAGTTATTAAGTAGCAGAACCCCTAGCTCGGCCTTAAGCAGCCAAACCATAAATTCTCTTTCTTTTTCTATTCAATATTGTGCCAAAACTTTTCCAGTTTCAATATCATTTGATATATTGCTGTTATTAAGCCCCACTAAAATAAAAAATTCAGCTCGAATTTTTTCTATTGAAATTTCCCAGTAGAAATAGAAAAAGCAAAAAAAAAATTCCTGGGAATTTTTATTCAAACGCTCATTTTTATACAAACAAACCTAGTTAGTTTTAAAATAAAGTACCAAAACAAAAACGAAAATATCAACACGCAACACTTAAACGTTTTCCAACACACAACATGAGTAACTAAACGTCCTTTAGCATCCTACAACAACAAATTCACTTCAACAAAACAATAGAAATAAGACAGAGTTTCTTAAACGTTGTAGGGCAAGAAAAATATTAAGAAGATGTAGCAATTGCAAAACAGTTTGTGATTAAAGAATGCAGGTTTTTGGAAGGCAAGAAAGTAAGTTTTAGCATAGAAACAGCAGCAGTAATGGCAAGGAGACAATTTCCTGCCACTACTTGTATTATTATTGTTAGAGGGTCTTATGTTTTCCTGTAGAACTTTTCTTTTTTTTCTTAATTTTTACAAACAATAAGACTGCAATATAAGCTCTCAACAAAAATAATAATAAAAAAAAATACAAACTTAAATATATATTTTTCAACATTTGCAGAAATATAACGGCAGGAGTAAAAGTTTTTTTTACTAAAAATCACTTAACCATCAAAATACTTTCTGTTAAAACAGAAAAATAATTTTACTCCAGACCTCTTTTCGCAATATGTAGTGTCCCTTCACACACATGCAGACACTTTCAATAACATTTTCATACAATTTCATAAAAATAGAATTGTATAAAAGCTGAGTACAACTGGCGGCATTTTTACACACACTTACACACACCAATACACAGATACATACATATATACGCTTACACAATCTTATATTCTCTCATATTTGTTTCATAAATATTGGTACAAGTTGTTGACGCCACTTTAATTGTATGCGTTTGCCAGAGTGGGTGTATATGGGTGTTTGTGAATGTGTGAAGTATGCGGGTGTCGGTTCCGAGTGTGTCTATAAGTTTTTATATTTATTCATATGTGTGACAGTCAAGTGTAGTGGTGCATATAAGTTCTGTATTTCTTTGGTTTTTTATTATTCTTTCATATAAAATTGTTTTTAGTTTTTTTTTTACATTTTCTATTTTTATTACGTTTTTATTCTTACACTTTTACTTCCTGTCTTCTGGCTCGATTGAATTTGGTTTTTCTTTTCTCATATATGTTTGCTATATATTTTTTTTAATAACCCTACTTTAAATATTAAGATTATACGATTTAGTATAAGATTTTGTAAAAGTCTCAGTCTATGTAAAAAATTAAGTAAAAGGCTTTGTATAAATCCTATAATAAGACTTTGTATGGGACTTGAAAACACTACGTGTAAATAATTAAATATATTAATTTAACACTTTTTTAATGCTAAGTATTAGACTTTGTGTAAGTCTTAGGCCCATTTTCACAACATACCGATAGCTAAAGTATAACTCTTAGTTAAATACTTTGTAGAAATATTTGAGTTAGGCTTTGCATAAGTCTTTATGGGTTTCATTGCTATCGTTTGTATATGCCTTAGTATTAACATTTGCATAAATTTCCATTAAAGCATCAGTATAAGACTTTGTATAAACCTTATTATTAGTATTAGACTTATAATAAGGAAAAAATCTTGATATCAGACATTGTAATATTAGTCTTTGTAAAACTCCTTATTCAAGCTTTGTAAATATATAAATCAAAAATAACCACAATACTAATAATAAATAAATACTTTTTAAAAATCTTAATATAAGACTTTGATGAAAAAGGTTAATAAAAGACTTTGTTTAAATCTTAATATAAGAATTTGTAAAAGCTTTAATATAAGACTTCGTAAAAGTCTTTATATAAGACTTTGTAAAAGTCTTACTATAAGACTTTGTAAAAGTCCTAATATAAGACTTTGTAAAAGTTTTAATATAAGACTTTGTAAAAGTGTTAGTATAAGACTTTATAAAAGTCTTAATAAAAGACTTTGTAAAAGTCTTAATATAAGACTTTGTAAAAGTCTTCATATAAGATTTTGTAAAAGTCTTCATATAAGACTTTTTAAAAGTCTTAGAATAAGACTTTGTAAAAGTCTTGATGTAAAACTTTGTAAAAGTTTTAGTATAAGACTTTGTAAAAGTCTTCATATAAGACTTTGTAAAAGCCTTAATATAAGACTTTGTAAAAGTCTTAGTATAAGACGTTGTAAACGTTTTAATATAAGACTGTGTAAAAGTCTTCATATAAAACTTTGTAAAAATTTGAGTATAAGACTTTGTAAAAGTCTTAATATAAGACTTTATAAAAGCCTTAATATAAGACTTTGTAAAAGTCTTAGTATAAGACGTTGTAAACGTTTTAATATAAGACTGTGTAAAAGTTATAATATAAGACTTTGTAAAAGTCTTAATATAAGATTTTGTTAAAGTCTTAATATAACACTTTTTAAAAGTCTTAAATAAGACTTTGTCATTATATATGACTTTGTCTTAATTAGGGACTTTTTCTTATTATGTATAAGACTTTGTTTAAGTCCTAATGTAAGACTTGGTTAAAGTCTAGATTTTGTAAAACTCTTAATATAAGACTTTGTAAAAGTCTTAATATAAAACTTGGAAAAGTCTTAATATAACACTTTGTATAAGTCTTAATATAAGACTTTTTAAAAGTCTTAATATAATACTTTGTAAAAGTCTTAATATAAGACTTTGTAAAAGTTCTAATTTAAGACTTTGTAGAAGTTTTAATATAAGACTTTGTAAAAGTCTAAATATAAGACTTTTTTCAAGTCTTGAAATAAGACTTTGTAAAAGTCTTAAAAGAAGGCTTTGTAAACGTTTTAATAGAAGACTTTGTATATATAAGACTTTGTAAAAGAATAAAAATTTGTAAAATCTTAAGTTTACTTGTTTGTACAAGAGCTAATAGAAGACTTTGCAAAAGACTTACTTTAAAAGATTAACATACTTCACCGATCACCTTCAATTTAAATTTTTTTTTATTTTTTCAATTTCTATGTTTATTTCCTTTATTTTATTGTCTCTTAATTTTTTTTTTTTTTTTGTCTCCCTCGAGTACATTTTGTTATGATTTAAAAGTAGCTTGGGTATACCGTAACTAACACACAAAAGAAAACAAAATTTTCTACCGTTTTTTTTTTAGCTTTATTTCCTTCCGTTTCCGTCCTTTTTTAAATTTACCTTTTTGGCTGTGAAATGGATTTTTTTGCTTTTGTACATGTAACTACATATTTAACACAACAAAAACGACTTAAATAAAATTAAAATTAAAAAAAGAAAACATTTAAATAACTAAATCAAAAATAAATGAATAAATAAAATAAAACTTTTAAACAGTTTCGGGCAGTTTTTTGGAAAAATTGTAGTAAAATGGACACAAGTGTCGATAAATTATTAACTTTAAAATGAACAGTAAGCGCGACTTGACAATATTTCAATTAAACGTTTAATTCACTTGATTAAAATTTTAATTCACCTGATTAAATATTTAATTAAAACTGATTTTATTTTTGATTAATTCTTTTACTGGCGCAAAAATTTTTTTCTGTGTATAGGATGTGGTAGAAACTTAGTATAAGTCTTGTTATAGGACTTATCGTAAAATATTTGGATCAGAAAAATCCTGACACACAAATTGGCATATTAACGTTTCGAATAAAAACTTACTTCAAATCTTAGTATAAGACTCATTATTTGTGTATAGCTCTTAATGCAAAATATAATTCAATCTTAGTTTAAATTTGGTTGTCAGTATAAAACACTGTTAACGTCTTGGTGTTGGACTCCGAACTTTTAAAGACTTAGTCGAAATCTGGCTTAAATTTTCGTTTAAGTCTTGGTATAAAAGTTAATATAAAGCTTTGTATTAGTTTTGATATAAGACTTTGTGTTAGTCCTAGTATAAGACCTACCATAAGGCTTGGTAAAGTTTATTACAACCATAGTTACGAAATCCAGACTCAATGTGAGTTTTTTACGAGTATTAGACTAAGTAAAATATAAATAACTCTTTGAGATTCTGTATAAGACTAAGTTAAAAGTCTTGAAAGCATTCCTAGTTTTTATATTTTATCATACTTTTTATAAGGTTTAATATCTTAAATTATAAGCCCTATAGCCTTGAAAGCTAGTGATATATTTAAGTAAAATTTATTGTAATCTTATTATAATGAAAAAAAGGGAAAACTTAATTGTTATTACTTTCACTTACTTTTATAGATACCTTTTTAAAGCCACCACTTATTTTCAATAATTTTTATTCCTCTTAACTATAAAACTTAAAAATTCTTAGTTTATTTTCTATTCTTTGCCAATGTTTAACCAACTCTTTCTTCATAGCTAATAGTTTTTCGGGGGAAAGACGAAGAAAAATGTATTATAGCAAACCACACAAGTAAATAGAATATTTTCTTATGGTTTTAGGTTCTAGTTCTCAACAATATTTTGCCAGTTAACTTTTGTATAATAGTTTGCTATTGTAGGTTTACTTAGTTGGATTTATATTGGTTTTAGTTATATTTTTCATATTTTTGTGAGTCGGTGTGCTCTGTTCTTTGTCTTAACTTGTTTGATTGCTTTGTAGACCACAACATATGTGACACTCTTGCCTTAGGGTTATACTTGTTGTGTAGGGATGATGAAATATATTTATATGTATAAAAAAAAAACAATTGAAAAAAGTACAAAGAATAATATAATAAGTTTAAAAAAGTTTTTGTTTTTACTTTTTTATGAGAAGGTAAAGGAAATCTAATAGTGGAAATAAACTTATTTAATTTTTATAAAAACTGTTAAAAATTGTATAGTAACGCGTTAGTAACAGACTTTGTTAAAGTCTTAGGCCCATTTTCACAACATTAGCTAGTAGCTAAAAGTAAACTTTAAACGGCCTTAAAGTGTTCTATTATTAAAACTTTACTTTAACCTTAAGTGAGCGATAAAGTTAATAAAGGTTCCTCCTACCTGGTGGGTTAAAATAAAGTTGTAATAATGGAATAATTTTTATACGGCCGATAAAATCCTACCTTTAGCTATCGGTAAGTTGTGAAAATGGGCTTTAGTGTAAGATTAAGCTCTGAAGGCAAAATATTAGATTTTAAAAAGTCTTAGTAAATGGCTTGAAAAAGTGTTTGTCTATCAGATTTTGATATTTCTTAGTATAGTACTTTAGAGAAGTTTTAGTATAACACTTTTCAAAGGAATTTGTACAATACTTTGTAGAAGTATTTATTGAAAAAGCCTAAATAGAAGGCCTGTATAAATAATTTTAGAAGTCAAAGTTGTTGGTAAATGATAAAAGCCTTAGTATAAAAATTTGTAGAAGTTTTAGCATAAGACCTTGTAGAAGTTTTAGTATAAGACCTTGTAAAAGTTATTGTATAATACGTTGTAGAATTTTTTGTTTTTATCCTTGAAAAAGCCTTAATATAAGACATTGTAGCATTGTTAGCATTAGACCTTGAAGAAGTTTAAGTATAAAGCTTTGTAGAAGTTTTATTATACGGATTTGTAGAAGTTTAAGTAATAATCTTTGTAAAAGAACTTGTACAATACCTGGCTGGTAGAATTATTTGTTTAAAACCTTTTAAGAGCCTTAACATAAGATTTGTTTAAGTAATTTTAGAAGTAAAAGTATTTGATAATTTATAAAAGCCTTAGTATAAGACTTTACCTTAATATAAGAATTTGAAGAAGTCGTAGTATAAAACTTTTTAAAAATGTAAGTATAATATTTTGTAGAAATCTTAGTATAAGACCTTGCAGAAATCTTAGTATAAGACTTTTTGGATGTTTTAGTATAAAACTTTATAAAATATTTAGTACACGACTTACTGAAAATTTTAGTAAAAAACTTTGTAGAAGTCTTATTACAAACTTTGTTTTAGCCTGAGTATAATAGTTTTTATAAGTCTTATAATAAAATTTGTTAAAGTTCTGGTATAAGAATTTGTAGAAGGCTTATTTAAAACCTTTATAGATGTGTTAACATGAGATTTTGAAGAAGTCGTACTATTAGACTGTGCAGAAATCTTAGTATATTCCCTTTTTTAAATTTTAGTATAACAATTTTTAAAAGACTTAGTACACATTTTTCTGTATAGTCAGTGAAGCTTTTTAGAGGTGGTCAAGTATAAAGTATGTATTGTTTAGAGCTAAATTTAAGGTTTTGTTAAAGTATAACTTTATTTATGCTTTAGTATAACAATTTTTAAAAGTATTATTATTCGGACATAACTGAAGTCTTAATATTGGCCTTTATAAGAAAAAAAACTTTGTTAAGCTCTTGTATAAGACTATGATTAAGTGTAATTCAATAACAAGTAAAATCTTAATGTTTGACTTTTTAAGATTTAACTATGGCGAATAAAATTCCCATAAGGTTTGTTCAAGTGTTTTTTTTTCGCAAAATTTTATAGTTTTTTATCTTTTTTAATTTTTTTCTTTACTTACCTTTTATTGTCACAAATATTAGCAGCAACATATACAGCAGATACGAATCCATGACCAATGTTTGAAGTAAATGCGGCTAAATTTAGCGCACTAGCTCTGTAGATTTAAGAATATTTAAACAAAATGAATGCAAAAGCAAGAGTTAAGTAGTAGAATATAAGTCCACTTATGATAATTAAACTAAAGATGTTGACCGAAATCGGGGCAGGATGTTAGAAATGCTGGAAAATTGTTTTAGTAGGTTACAAAATGTTATTTTGTAGTTCAGTTTAAGATTTTCAATAAGGATGTTTGTTTAAAATTTCAGAATTTTCTTATTTATTCTAAAATATTTTCTTTGATTTGAATGTCATGTATTGCAGGCAGCTTATTAAATCTGTTTCCCTGTTAAAGGTTTTTTATATAAACTAATCCGAATGTAGTTAGGAAACATTTGATTGGTCGATGAAATATTCTTTAAATACCATACAGATAGACTAACCGGCTTTTCGTGTTTTTTTTGTTGCTTTTCTAAGTTGGAAACGTAAGCCAAGGAGTTGTTTCTTTTTAAACCGCCACACCAAGTTTCATTTACCAAAGTGATTTGGCCAGTTACCAAAACAAATTTTCTATTTTATCTCATCATCATTATCATCATAAAATGAACATTTTATTCTGGTAATATTTCTTTTTTTTAGAAAAATTTTCTATGTTCTTGTTATTTATGGCTGATGTTTTATATTGTTAAGGAGAAAATTTTGTTTGAATAAAAGAACAAATTGATTTAAATTTTGTTTTTTTGCTGCCAACTCTTAACACAATTTCTTTTGCTATAATTTATCTTGTACGAAATTTTGTTTGGTCTTATAAACTTTTTTAGGTATTTTTTTTTCTAAATATTTGTTTTACAAGTTATTTATGTTTAGGAAATTGTAATATTTTTTGCATAAATTTGCTGCTGTTTGCTTTTAAATCAGTGATCTATTATTTAAACAATAATTTTGTTTTAAAATTGTTTGAAATTTTGTTAAAGATTTATGCATATTTGAATTTAAAAATTATTAATTTAATTAGCATAAATTGTGGAAATTGATTTGAAAACAAATATTTTTCGATACGCCTAAAAGTATGCAATAGCAAGGGAATTCTAAAAGCTTGTGAAGTATTTTTTGTTTAGCTTATAATTAAAATATTTTTATTATAACAAGTCCAACTTTTTTGCGATTTTATTAATTTTAAATAAGTCCACTTTATGGTCTTAAATTGGATTTGCTCTTAATACAATTTATTTTTGTAATATAAATCTTCAGTTAAAATTTCTCGAATTATCTTTGTAGTTTTTTTTTTTTTTTTTTTTTAATTTGAAAGGTCTACATTTTTGATATTTATTAAAATAATTTTCTTCAAAACATGCTCCTTCTTTACAATATAAAATTTTTTAATAAGTTCTTTTACTAAATAGTATCTATTTGTGAAGCACCTATTATAATTCGAATTCGAAAAATTGTTTAGTTTTCAATCAATGCGAATATATTTAATTTTTTTGGCTATTTCGTTTAACTACTAACACTAAGTTTTTGATACGAACACAAGTGATTTTCTATTCATATTTGTTTTATTATTTATACATTTTTTTAAATTATTATTCTTTTAGAAAGATATTTAATATTTTCCTTTTATTTAATTAAAATTTTTTGCTATTTGCTTAGAAACCTTAGATTTTAATAAATAATTTTACTGCACTTTGAAGCTGTCGTTGTGGTTTGGTGAAAATTAAACACTAGTTGTTTTGTATAAGAAATGCGTCAACTGAAAAGAAAGAGAACAAAGTTATTTTATTAGACAAATTTCGAAACATTATGGTATCAGTTTGTAAAACAGTATAACTTTGAAAAAATATTTAAGGCTCTAAACATGATTTGTGAAATTGTATGTCTAAGAAAAATACTTAGTAAAGGTATTAGCTTTAGTATAAGACTCATTAATATTTTACCGAGACTTATACATACACTTATACTTTACGTTTTTTTCTTAATTATTAGTCCCAGTCAGTGTTGCCAATTTAGCCATTTAGTGGCTAGATTTAGCCATTTTTCACCCTGTTTAGCCATTAAAAAATGAGTTTAGCCATTAGCCATTTTTTTAGCCATTTTTCAACTTGTTTAGCCATAAAATTATTTTTTACCGTTTTTCTTTTAAAAGAATAATTTTTATTTTATTATAAAAATTTATAAAAGTAAAATAAACATTTTTAACAATTAAAACGCCTTTAAATTAAAACACAACTTTTACAATGTTGAAAATCGCTATAAACTATGATTATGAAAAATCTTTCAAAAAAAAGGAAAACTATTCCAATATTAAATTTATAAAATGGATCAACAAAAACGTGGGTGTTTCTTTCTGGTTGTAAGGATATCAATAAAGAGATGCAGGCGGCAACAAAAATTTTTTAGAAATTTCAGAATCGACTATAAAGTTGCTCTCATTTCCATGGTCTAATGCTTAAGTAGAGAGCGTATTTAGCCAAGTAAATATTGTTAAAAGTAATTTGAGAAATAGGTTACGTTTAGCAACCGTTAATTCGATTTTATCAATTAGGTAAATATTTTTACCAAAACAATAAAATATTTATAGCAACACCACAATAGTAGAGATGGTACTATGCGCTTGTGTTGATGTTTGCAACACCCTAAAATATTGGTCCTAAGCCCAAATTTTTGTATACCGATTGACTCAGAATCACTTTCTGAGTCGAATTAACGATGTTTGTCCGGCTGGCTGTCCATCTAAACCTTGTGCAAAAAGTACAGGTCGCAATTTTGGAGATTATTTGATAAAATTTGGTACAAAGGTTCTAATTTGAATATGATACCCTACTTATAGTTGGGGTTGACCGACTATACTTTCTTACTTGTATTTTATTGTAGATCTGGACTCAAAAGGTAAAGGGTAAATACTGTTTATGATTAACGTTTAAATTATTTAATTCCTATGAGATGAACACTAACGAATTTATCGATGATTTAATTTTTTAAATGTCTATCAAAATATTAATTTACGTTTATTCTTATTTATCAAGTTGATCTTAACTTACAATTTCATCGTAAACAACTTTAAATGAATTATTTCTGGTTTGTTATTGAATTTTAATGTGTTTTATTTAAAAAAGCTTTTAGCCATTTTTTAGCCCATTTTTAGCCATTTTTTAGCCATTTTTTTCCGTAAATTTAGCCATTTTTGGTCACCAAGTTTTGGCAACACGGGTCCCAGTATAAAGTGTTTAGGTCTGAATTAGTCTCAGACGTTGTGAACGACCTAATTTTAGTATACAAAGGCTAAGTAAAACTTTTAGTATAAGACGAACGTATGTTCTATTAAATCCCCTTGAATTAGTTTTCAAATACACTATTCCATCATTAAGATAAGTACTATACTAAAACTTATACATATACTTTACAACTTCTCTTAGTATTAGTCCTAGTATAAAGTGTATAAGTCTTAATGAATCTCAGACTAAGTGAATGACCTAGTATAAGATTTTAACAAAATTTAGCGCATTACTATATAATCTTAGTAAAAAACCAAGTATAAGTTTTAGTTTAAAACAATCATATATCCTGTCTTATCTTCTTGAATAAGTCCTATATTGAAGTAAATTTTCAAATGCACTATAACTTAAACTAAGACTTAAACAAATAAACCTTGTACATGATTTTCATTATTTTTACTCTAGACTCTTTATATAATTCTAAAAATAAATAAGACTAAAAGATTTAATATCAATCGTAAAATAATTCTTAAAATAAAACTTAGCACGAATCTTAACTTAAGACTTGCTTTTACCACAAAACAATTAAATTTAAGAGCCAGTGTTATTTTAATTTTTATACGAGTCCCATTATAAGACTTGATATAAATTTTAGCTTTACCCAGACTAAAATTTATGTATAAAATTATATTTTCTATAAAAGTATTAATCTTATTATAAAACTACAAAAAGGTCTTGGTATAAGGGTTAGTATAAGACTTGAAATAATACTTTATATACAATTTCTCTTTAAGCGAAAATTTGTTAAAAAAAAACTATTTTCTGTGTAAATAAAAGTTCCTAGAACAAATTTCTGGCAATTTCTATAATCTTCTTGAATAAGTCTTATACTGAAATAAGTTTTTTAATATTATAACTTACACTTAGCTAAGTATTACTTTTTATTTTATTTTATTACTTTACGACATATCTTAGTATAAGCCCCAATATAAAGTGTATAAGTCCTAATGAGTCTAAAACATAGTGAGCGACTTAGTATAAGATATAGCTTTTAGTGTTCTATTTAAATAACAATTCTTATTTAAATATAGTTTTTCATTTAATTGTATTTTTATTTGACATAAAAAACGAATTTTAAACATAAATTGATATATAAAAAAATTGGTGAAATTGACCAATTGGCAATAAAAAATTATGGAAAATTTTCCTGTAAATTTTTTTTTTTTTTTCAGAAAAAAATTCTATAGAAAATCTAAAAACGTTTGTTATGTGAAATTTTTATGTATAAAAAACCAGGCTTAAAATCCACCGAAGTCTAAGCTGGAGTTATCGGAACAAAGAAGCGCTAAATATGGGAACAAAAACCGTGATGGGGAAACTTTTCGTCCGGCAATTGCAGAACATTTGATTAATTAGTGCTAGTAATACACGCGGAGAAAAAAATTGTTTAAACTTCAGTTTTTATATCAAATGCTATTCTCCATTAAAAAAGTAGAAGGTCATGTTTACCATAATTTCCTAAAAACTCGTACAACATAATTAAAACTTTGGCCGTGTGTACTTTTTAGCGTAAAGATCTCAAAAGACCATTTACTCAAACTAAGCTTGAGCAAACCTAATCCCTTTTTTGCCACAGAAATATTAACAAACTAATTCTTCAGAAAAGTTTTCTTATTATGGAAAATTTCTCTGTTTCAAACATTTCAATTAAAAATGCACAGAAAAAATTCTCCCAAATTGTTCACAAATTAAAGTATTAATCGGATTAAACGTTTAGTTAAGTGAAATAAACTTTTAATTGATACTATTAATTTGTTTACTAGTGCAGATTTAATTAATTTTTTAACTACAAAAGATTTTGTTATTCGTGCTTAATTCCCAGTTTTTTTTATTGATAAAAACACTTGAAATTTATTGTTGATGGGATAAGCTATTCCTATGCGCATTTCACTGGTTGCTTAGGCCAGATCATCAGGAAACTTCATCCATAAAGATTTTAGAAAAACTAAAGATATTAAACCAAATAAAACTGTTAAGCGTATAAAACTTATAGCAACAGTTCTACTTGTAATAATATCAAAGTTTAAACAAAACACATCAACAATAAACAGTGGGTTTATTTCATCTTACATTCCCCACTACAATTAGTTGAAATTCTCTCAACATTAATTGTAGTTGTAAAGAGGTTAAGAAAATCAAAATAAAAAACAACAACAACTTTACAAAAGATGTTGACAATTAAGTGTTTTTTTAGGCCGTGCACTTGCCTGTTTATTATCAAAAAGTAATTTCAATTTTTGGGAATACAAAATTTTAATTTCAAAAGATTTTGTTATTCGTGCTTAATTCCCAGTTTTTATTATTGATTTTTTAATTAATTTCACAAATTTTTTAAGTGAAACCAATTCTTATTTTTTTGTGTGGGTTTCTCTATAAAAGATTTATTTTGCTATTAAAATGCATATGGAAAAATTTCTGCTTGAAATTTGTATAATTATTTTCCCTCTCTAAAAAATTAATATAGAAGTTTCTCCCTCTTGCATATAAAAAATATCTATAAAAATTTTGTCTTTTAGTAATTTCTTTACAAAATTTTTCTTTAGAAATTTCTTTATTTGTAATAAATAATAACAATTCCTTTAAAAAAAATCTTTTCTCTGCAAGAATTTACGTAGTTTCTCTTTAGAAACTTTTTTAAATATTTTTTACTGTTTTGATTCGAAAATCTATTAATTTTTTAAAAAGAAAATTTCCTGTATTAAATTGTTGTCTATATTCTTTAAAAAAATATCTCTTAGAAAACATTTTACACAATTTCTTTTCTCTAATAAATTTTTTTATTTCAGTCACTTAACTTTAGCTTTTTTTTAATTTATATTTCAACTTTCCACATTTTCTTTTATTTCAAAACTTTTCATATACGATATAGTTCTTGTATAAACACTAGTACATTTGATGTTCGTTTAACTGATCCAGATACAATTTTAATTTCATTAAATGTCACTGTATAAGCTTAAAGTTCAAACTATGTATTTCTTTTTTATACCCTACAGTAGACCACATTGTGAAATGTAGGTTTGATTTATTTATAAAATAAATGAAAAAAAAATAAAACTACAGGCCGAAGGCGTTTTAAGTCTAAAAAAAGAAAAGATAAAATCGGTACAGACCTAGACACATGTGAGTTCTTTAGGAGACTTACAAAGATTTTTTCTTTTCAAAAAGGCTTAGAGTGTTATTGGGAAAATAAAGAGAATATCAAAACAAGATGACAGCCTTGTTGGGTGCTGCTATTTTCTCATATATATTTTCTATTTCCGTTTTAATTGCACGCTCTCATGCTTAAACGGATGTTGTAGGAGGTTTGAGGGTTGGCTTGTAAAGTAAATGTTACCATTTGATTTGTTTTAAGGAAAAGTTGTAGGGAATTTGAAAAAAAATAGTAAGTAAATAAGTTGTGTTGTATCAAGTGTAGTTATTTACAGTTTAAATTATATGTTACCTACGTACTATGTACATTCAACACATGTATATATGTATGTTATTATGAATGCATGTTGGAATTCATACAAATCTTGGGTTGGGGACAAGCTAGTTTTATACTGATTAGATGTGTTCAATTTCGAGCCAAATCAACAGGTTTGTACCAATTTAGCTATTGTTTAACTTATACTCAGTATGTTAGAAAAATTTCAAACAGAAAAAACCTTTTTCTTCAGCCCAATATTATTGTATTTATACGATTTTTATATGCAAAAAGTAAATGTATGTAACAAGCTGCAAAGCAACTGTTGTTAGTTTTTCTATCATGCAAATAACATGAGAAAATAATACATTGTTTCAAAATGCGCACAGTGGTTAAACGACTGAAACAAATTTCTATTAAAAATATTTTTTTTTTTTTGAAGAAATTTTTTTAGTGAGTAAAAAGACAGGGGCCTAATTCTGGCAGTCGTGATCCAGTACCTTCTCGATCCAAAAGCAATTTTATTTCATTCGATACAGAACGAATCGAAATTATTATTTCAGTATTGTGAAACTCAAATGAATGCTTTACAACACTGAAAAAATAATTTCGATTCGTTCAGTATTGACTGAAACAATTAGATTTTAAATTGCTTTCGAATCGAGAAAGTACTCGATCACTAATGCCAGAATTAGGCCCCAGGCATTTTTATCACAAAATTTTTCTAACAAAAAATTCATATTTTTTTTAGGCCAATTGTATTAAAAATGTATATCTTAATAATTTCTATAAAATAATCTTTTCTTTAAGAACTTTTCTTAGAAAACTTTTCTTAAAATTGTTGTCAAAAACGAGGTTTTATTACTGAGTCGTAATCTCAAATTAAAAATTTTAATTAGTAGTTGTCCCTTTAAATATTTTACTATTCATTAATAATTACTATTGTGGTTAGTTTATTGTACTGTTTATGGTTTTTAATCCAAATTTAATTTTCATTAAATTTTTTTTATAAAGAAAAAAATTTTACAACATGAAATAAATTAAATTTTATTGATAATTTTTCATTTTTGACTCACCTGGGAATCGAACCCCTGTGTAGAGATTGAGTAGCTACAATCGAAACGTAAGGGCAGGGCAGCTTGTGAGTGAAACCCTTGGTTCGATTCCCAGCTCAGTTGGGCTATAAAGCAGGTTGTATAATTGTTTATAGCTCGTTGTAGTTTCTTCTCTTTTGTTTTTGCTTTTCTGTCATGGCTGTTTTTGTGATTTTATGAAAATTTACAAAAAATGTATTAAAAATATCATTTGGCATGAAAAACTTATCGTCAGAATCCATCTTTTATAAAAAAGCACTTATCAAACACTAAAAAATTAATATGTTTAAACAAAGAAACTCGCTTTATTTAATTTAGCGTTTAAGGCCTTATGACACTACATTTTTAATGCATTGTTCAAGTTTTGGTAAACAGTGCACATATAATGTAATAGAAAAATTTACCAAGTGCAAAGAGTTCAGCCGTATTAAGATAAATAGCAAACTGTAAAAATTTTTTTTAAAGTTATTGATAAAAAATGAAGATACATATATCAAAAAAAAATGTAAAATTGTTCAACTTGAAATTGACATTTCAAGCTGGAAATATTAAAAGCGTTGCTGAATCAGCGGTTTAGGGGCAAATTCAGCGATTTACCGCTTTTTATTTGTTTTGTTTTTATGTTTTTCATAAACAAAAAGTTGACAACATTTAATAAAATAAACAAAATCATGACAAAATAATAACTGAAAAAAAAATTTGCTTTCATTTCAACATTTACTGTTTCTTTCTATCAATTCTGTATTAATCCAATGAATAAAAATGTAGTGTCATAAGGGCTTTACTATGACACCTTCTGGCATTGATATAGCACAAACTTGTTTCGCTTCTAGCGGCCTCTGTCACATTGTTAAATAAGTCGTACTATAAAACCATCTTGGTACGAGACCGTGTTTAATTTGTATAGGATCTAGTGAAGGGCTTTGGTAAAGGGTAAATAAAAAGGCTCGGAATTCAAGCCCTGATTAAAAGTGAAATATTTACTATAAGACTGGTAAAGGCTTTTTTATAAGTCGTATTAAAAGACTTTGCACGATTATTGGTAAGCAGTTTTGTATAAAACTTAGTATAAACCTTTGAATGATCCTTAGTATAATATTTTGTATAAGTCTTAGTATTAAACCTTGCAAAAGTTGTAGTATACGACCTTGCGCAAGTATTAGTATAAGACTTTGTCAAAGTATTAGTATAACACTATGTAAAAGTCTTGTTACAGGACTTTATAAAAATCTTTGTACAAGACCAATGTTTTACAAACTAAGTCCCTAATAAAGTCTTCGTATGAATTTAAGTATAAGAGTTTGTATAAGTCTAAGTGTGCGACTTTGTATAAACCTTAATATAATTCTTTTAAAAGTCTTATCATAAGACTTTGTATAAGGCTTAGTATAAGACTTTGCAAAAGTCATTTTGCAGGTCTCAGTATAAGACTTTGTACAAATTCTTGTATAAAACTTTATAAAAGTCATTTTGCAGGTCTCAGTATAAGTCTTTCTATAAATCTTGTTAAAGGACTTTGTATAAACTTTAGTATAAGACTTTGTAAAAGTCATGTTGCAGGTCTCAGTATAAGTCTTTGTATAAATTTTGTTAAAAGACCTTGTATAAATTTTTGTATAATACTTTGTAAAAGTCTTGGTATAAGACTTTGTATAAGTCTCATTATATAACTTTCTATAAGTTTCAGTATAAGCCTTATACTGAAGCTAGTAAAATTCTTTGTACAACTTTATATAAGACTTAACAGAAGCCTAGAAAAATTCAAAAAGGACCTTCGAACCTACTGTTTTCAGTTTTCCTATCCTCCGGTTACTTTTACTTTATGCTGTTTTTTCTTGTACTCCTCCTTCCTATAACATAGTTGTTGTCTTTTTATGAACTCTTTTTCTAACCCTTTTTGTTGCATGATTTTGTTTAGTTTTCTGTCTGCATTAACCAACCAATATAGAATGTTTATTTTCCTACAAGAGAAGTTTATTGTTGTTCGAATAGTAGTTACATTATGCATACAAATGCACACAGAACATTGATAAATTACAAAACTGTCCTACATTCACTGTCATCATCCCAGATTGCCAAAGCTTTAAGTCTTATACTGCTTATAACAGAAAGATTTTTTATTAAATAAAAAACGTTGTATATTAATTTTTAATACTTGGAAGAATTTACCTTAAATTTCATATGGTTGGTTATTTTTTTTTTTTTGGAGAAAATTAGTTGCAAGCTGACAATAGTTAATGTTGAAAATTTGAGAAGTTTTTGTAGGCCTTTGACTTTTTGCAACTCAGACTTCAGTCCTTGTTGCATGTTTTTGGAAAACGTTTTTTTTTTTTTTTGTTAGAGAATGTATAAATAAATGTTTTATTTAAATTCTTAACTTTGATAAACTGTGCAATGTTGTGAAGGAAATTAAGCCACTTTCTTATCCTGCAGTCTAAACCATTATTCATGTGGCATGAACCAGGGAAATGACTCAAAACAAAAAGAAACTTATTTTAAATTAAAAGAGGTTAAATAATATACCAAGAATACTAGCAGGGAAAAGCATAGCATATATTGCATTATTAAAGGGAGAATATACGAAAGGTTAAAGTTGCATACTTTATGGAGTTTAAGAGGAAAATAGAAAAAAATTATTAAATAATACGAAATCAACAACTACAGTTTTAATTAAGTTCTAGTTCTTATAAAGGCTCATTTCTGGTTTTCCTTGAGGCTCTTGCTTTGGTTTTAATTTTTTTTACTTTAAACTTTAGTTCAGGTTCTAATTCTGAGAGTTACTTTAGGTCTTTGATCGACTTATATGTATTTACTTTAGTTTCTTGTTCACTTAATACTCTATGTTCTTGTTCCTGTTCTAGTTTTAGCTTAAATTCTAGCTTAGGTTCTAGCTCAGCTTTTAGTTCAGATTTTACTTAACATTCTAGTTCTCTTCCGGATTCACAGAACAAAATTTGTTCACCAATTAAAGTATTAATCAAAAATAAAAACAGTTTTAATTAAAAATATAATCAATTTAATTAAATGTTTAGTAGATACTATGAAGTTAAAAAAATATCAATTAAACGTTTAATTCAGTTGATTAGACGGTTAATTCACTTGATTAAACGTTTAATTCACTTGATTAAATTTTGAATTAAAACTGATTTTATTTTTGATTAATGCTTTAATTGGTGAAAAACGTTTTTCTGTGTTCTAGTTTCAACTCAGGGGCAAATGACAACATTCGCTATCAATAGTTATTGCAATATTGCAATAGGTTTTAATTTGGAATCTACAGGGTGACCCAAAATAAGACCTTTTAATGGTAAACACCTATAACTTTTTTATTTTGTAATATAATTGTTGCTTTTTCTGTAGGTTCAGTTATAATCTAATTCTTAGAAATTTATAATGAATGCATACGATACACAACAACATGTCAACGATTAATTGTTACGCTGCAGCGAAATTATCGTCAATATTTTAATTCCAGATCAGCTCTCACAGTCTTGATGATTGGGAATTAGTCGGTCGTTTCAAGAAACGGTTTAGAGGTGCGCAGTGTGTTGGAAATGATCCATCTGTCTTAAATCGTCGTCATTCCGGCCAAATTGACATTTCCAGAACAACAATTCAGGGAATTTTAAAGTTGGATCTTTAGATACGTCCATACAATATTCAAATTATGAAAGCACTGCCAGCGCAAGACAACCAACAACGACATTGGCAGGTCTTATTTGGGTCAACTTTTAGTATTGGTGTTTGTTTAGGTTCTACTGAAGCTATCGTGCAGGTTTTCGTTCATGTTTTCCTTTGAGCTTCAATTAAGGCTCTAGTCCATATCCAACTCTAATTTATAACTCATGCTTTCTTCCAGGCTATAATTTAGCTGCCAGTCTTGGTTCTAGTTCAGGTTTCTTCAACAAATGTTCCACTTCTCAGTCAATCTTTTGTTCTTGTTCAAGTGTTAGCCCAGGTTCTAGTTCAGCTCCTAAAAAAGTTCTTGTTTTATTTGTTACTTCAATTCCTTGTTTATTTGCTCTTTAACGAAGCAATTTTTCCAATTTCTATATTTTGTTCTATAGAAATACCTTTAGTAACAACCTCAACAACTTACATTTACACTTCTCTCATCAACACATACATACAAACATACATAAAAACCCAATCAATTCCTGTTGCTGTACAAATCCTATCCATACAATTTCCTTTCGCTCACACCAAGACAAATCACCCCTCTCGATAGCAATACACAATCAATAAGTAATAAAAACACAAATACAATGTATGAGAAAATAAACCAAAAAATAAAAAAAATTTAAGTCAATGACATTTATTAAAAGCAGCAGGCAGCAAGCATCGAACAGAATCCGAAATACAACAATGATGGCGTCCGCCAACAAAAAACTACAATCAATAAATGGTTGTTTTACATAAAATAGTTTAAAAAAAAAATGTTAAACCACCATCAACAAATTGATTGTTGGCAATATTTTGTTCCAACATTTTTTATTTTTTTGAAAATCGATTTTAATAGAATGCTTTCTATTTAATATGTTGTTAATATAAATGTTGCCTTTTTTATTGAAAACTCACCTGGGGAGACCACAAAAAATTTGATGAGTGGTTTAAGGTGTAGTGAATTAAGTCTGTGCTAAATATTTGTAGGTGAAAGTGCTGTCAAAAGCAAAAATTTTAATTAAAACTCCAATAACACACATACATTTTGGTGTTTGAGGTGAACCAATATTTTTGCGGATTAATGAAAATTTAAGTAAAATTTATTTGAAAAATATCAAACCTAAAGGAGCGCGGATACAAGGCGTGGGAGGGGGTAAGGGAGGTATTGTTAAATGGGATATTTGTACTCCTCCACATTTATATCAAATTCAAAGCCTTGGCTTTCATATATAACTTCTTCCAAATTGAAAATATGGTGTTGAGATGTGAAAAACTGTGTGGCTTATGTTGTTTTTCTAAAAAAAAGTCTTCCAAAATATTGAACTTCAAAAAGTCTGTTATCGTTTATACAAGAAACTGAAATAAAACAGCTAAAATCTTTTGAAGAGGATGAAGGGATCTAGGGAAAACGCATAGCCCCAGTTTTTTATTTCAGGTGTCTTAAGATCTTTTTACAAAAAGCCCTTTTTTGAATTGTTATTTAAGACTTTTATTTTTATTTATTTTTTTTGCCGACATAATTGTATTTTCTCGTTTTTTTCGGCAGAAATAACAGTTCATTATTGATTTTTCCATCAAATTCCTGAAATCACCTTTGACATTCTTAGGCCCCCAAATACATGATTTATTACAACTTTTAATGAACTTAAATGAAAACATTGCCAAATAAAGCTTAGATCAGAAAAAACCAATTATATCTGAATTGTATTGCTGATTTTGTAATACCCTCCACTACTATTAAAAACTTTTGAATTATTCACCTCAGACCCCATAAAGTAATAAATGTTGGTATGTCAAGGTCGTATAGGACTAGAAATCCATCGTAACATTTTGTAAAGATCGGTCTATAATTTGCCATAGGATCCATATAAAGCCCACTCTCGTAAAACCATTTAGTTGGCGTAAAACCGTAACGGCTTACGATCTTTTAATTAATTTCGGTCTTTCCAGCATTATATGACTTTAAATCACACTGTCGAAAATAGTAAAGAGGTCCCATATAAAACCACTCTCGAAAAACACTTTAGCACGCGTGAAACCGTAGCGAATAATGCTTTTATACTAAAATTTGATTAGTCATAGTTTTATATGACTAGAATTCACACTGTCAACTTTTGTGAACATCGGCTTATAATTTGCCATATCTTCCATATAGAGCCCACTTCGGAAATATTCTAACTAAAGCTGGAGGGTATCAAAGATTTGGCATAGTCAAATATAGCACTCTTACTTGCTTATAAATTATATTGGATGTTTCTTTTAGCAGCATGAGAACGAAAAACTAAAAAACAATTTAGAAATATGGTTGGAAAGAAATATTTTTTATTATTATCCGGTAAATCGTTTTTTAACATTTATTCCTTAAATATGATTTCCGGCATATGTCCACCGCGGGAACGAGTCAGTACAATTTTTGACTACTTATTCCAATATATCTGACCGTATAGCGTCAATGGATGCTTAAATATTTGTTCCAATTCTTCAAGAGTTACTGGTTTGGCGGCATAAGCCAATAACTTAACATAGCCCCATACGAGAGGGTCAGTGAACAGGACAACTTCTGGAAATAAAGTTGTCACCCAATTGATTTTCCAGTAAATGGATTGTTAAACGCGCTGTTTGGGAAGTACCGCCGTTTTATTAGAACCAAATGCGTTGATGTTTAGTTGATTAATTTAAAAAAAAAAATTCAGTCAGCATGGCCGATAGTGCTCGCTATTTGCCGCCAGTATATTTTTCTATCTTAATGGAGCAATTTTAAATGATAGTTTTTAACACATATATATTTTTAATCAATTAGCACAATTGCGGAATCGGATAAAAAAATAAAAATATGTAATTTTAGCAGTGTAAAACTTATTTATTCAGATGAACCGTTTTCTCCAACAAACAAAGCCACTAACACACCAAAAAAAGCTTATTTTTCGCGAATATCGCCAAAACACGCCTTATGAAAAGTAAATAAATTTCCTATTCGTATTCAGCGACCTCACATTAATTTAAAAAGTAATTTTATACCCTTAACCAAAGGTAAACACATCTTTGTTATCAATACACCAACTCTCTTAAAAAAATTAGGCCGGATTGGAGAAATGGACGTGGCACTTCCCATACAAGTACATTATGGATTTTTTAATATCTCGAGAACGGCAAGACCCAAAGTTTCCAAATTAGGTACAAGCTTTCTGGTTATCAATACGCTACATCCGACAATGTAGGCGGTATTGGAAAAGTAGGCGTGGTACAAAATATATTTATTTATATTTAAAGAAATGTATTTATATAGCTTTATGTTCTTAAAGCACCATGTTTTTTCTATTTGATATATGACAGAAACTTTGGAATTCAAAATTGGCCTCATATCTTTATCTGTAATCCGACCTGCAATGTAAAAATTGGATATTTTGAGTGTAATGAGTGACAACAGCTTTACAATTTTTTTTTTTTTTTTTGTATGATGTTTCACAAATTGATTGATTTGATCTCTTTTTCAAAATGTTGATGCTGCGGTAGAGGGCTAGAAGTAGGTTACAACTTTTTCTCCAAAGTTTTAGTGCTATTCAAAATTTAAATTCTATCAAAAAAAAAAAACTGTAACGCTATACCCTAATATGCATAAGCATTTGAAAAAAAATATTGAAGTCACATAAATGCTTATGAAAGGTTAATTAGAACATGTTCTAACTACGTTAGTAAATACTAATAATTCAAAGCCAGTGCAAGTAGTTCATACATAAATGTGTACATGGATAACTATTAAGCTGTTTTTAGTTTTGCAACAACCAAAAGTTGCGTTTATGTTCAATATTGGCTAGTTTGTTTTCCTCCAGCCTCTTCTACTCTCAGTAACTGTAATTCATTGCCATAAATGGCTTCCTGTAACAGTTTTGAACATTTGCCGTTGCATGATTTTTAATAAAAATCTCAGTTGTTGTAGGTGTTGGTTTGTAGAGCTGTTTTTTAGTTTTTAGCTTTTTTATGGTGTTATGCTTCACCTGTCAACCATCAGAATTTGAAATATTATTCGTCACACTGAATTGAATTTTCAATTTCAAATGCAGTTTTTTTTTTCAATTTATTTTTCAACGTAGTTTTAGCATAAATTGTTAACGAATATAGAATAAAATAAAAAATGAAAACTTTAAAGTTGCTAATAAAAAGTAGCCCTAAAGTGTCGACTTTCAGCAGCAATATATCAATAAAGTTTAATTAAATTTTTAATTGAAACCTTTAACGCGAGGCAAAAAAAAAAAAACAACGAATGCAATTGCTACTAATGGAATAATTAAGGTTGATACTTGCACTCGCTCTCAGTGGGATTATTTATTTTGTTAGAAACTTAAATTTAATACGGTTTTGTTGCAATCAAGTGTTTTATTCGTAGTTTTTGGATTAAATAGAAAATTAATGGCAGTTAAATGTGTTTTTTCTTTTAGTTGGTGTTGTTGTACAGAGCAAGCACAGAAATAAAATTAAATTTAAATTTTGTAGAAAGTATTTAATTGTTATTAAATAAAAAAAAAGTTTCTTTGAAAGTTAAATTGAATGGAAAAAATATTTGTAGAAAACGGAATTTTTGTTGTGTGCAGTAAAAGTTTTAAATTTATGCAAAAATGTTGACAGTATAATATATAGTGTTGAATGTAGTTTTTACTTAAGTACAAGTCTTAGTATAGGTGTTAGTATAAGAGTTTATTAAAGGTTTAAAAAAGGTTTTTATAAGACTTAGTAGGAAACGTCGTGGTATAAAATTATAAGACAAAGTCTCATGATACGATATTTAAACTGTATTATAAATCTTGTTACCATTGTTATACAAAACTTTGCTAAAGTATAAGACTTTGAAAAACTTGTAGTATACAACTTTTTAAAAAATCTAGTATACAATTTTGGAAAATTATAAGAATTTTAAAGAGTTTAAGTATAAGAGTTTATAAGACTTTGTAAAAGATTTTGTATAACACTTTGTAATATACTTAAACTATAAGTCTTTGAAAAACTCGTGGTATATAACTTTTATAAAGACCTAGTATAAAATTTAGTAAAATTATAAAACTATGTAAGAGTTTTAGAATAAGACTTTGTAAAATATTTTGTATAACACTTTGTAAAAGACTTTGTTTATAACTTTGAAAAAAACTTAGTATAAAACTTTGTAAAAGCAAAAGACTTTGTTAAAATCTTAGTGAAAGAAAAAAGTCATGGTATAAAAGTTTTTTAAAGTCACAAGACAAAGTTATTTTAAAGGATATAGTATAAACTTTAAAGAAAGTCGTAGTATTAGACTCAAAAAAAGTCCTAACATGGTCTTATTGTAAGACTAAGTAAATGTCTTAGTACAAAACTTTGTACATTTTTTTAGTCAACTCTGTAAAAACAATTTGTTTAGTTAACAGTATAAGAGTTTGTAAATTTTAAGAAATTTAAAGCTTTGTAAAAGCCGTAGTAAAAGTCTTAGCATAACACTTTGTAAGTTTCTTAGTCAACTCTGTAAAAGCAATGGTATACGACTTTGTTGAATTAAGAGTATACGAGTTTGTAAATGTCGTTGTATAAGATCTTTTAAAGTCGTAGTAATAGACTTTTAAAAAGTATAAAGTAAAGTAAAGCAGTAGTATAAGACCTAGTGTAAAGTTCTTAGTAAAAGTCGTTCTAAAAGTATAAGTATAAGAATATATAGTTAAGGCCTAAGTGTAAGAGTAAGCTAATTCTAATTATAAGACTTTGTCAAAATACTAGTATAAACTTTTTAAAAGCCTTAGTATTACTCGGAATAATGCTTAGAATCTGTAAAAATTATTTAAAGGTCATAGTATAAGACTTTGTTAAAGTGTTAATATGTATTTATATATATTAATATAAAATGTTGCATTAATGCTACTACTGACTTTATATTGATAGTTTTGTATAAGAACAACTATAAGTGCAACCAATATGTATTATGACTTATTGTACTGGTCTTTAGGACCAAATACACTTGTCAAATGCTTGTCATGCAGGCGAATACACTCGTGTACGTGTTTTGGACTTATTTAAAATTCGCCGTCATATCTAATTTTTTTGATTTTCCAGCCATCATCGTCGGTGTCGAACAAGCAAACACATTTTCACTGCTACGAACACACACAGAAAAAATGAAAAACCAACTTCAATTAATGAATTTGTTAGAAATTTGTACTATTAATTAAATTCTTTACTGATTTTCCGCCTGCAAACAAATTGACCATATCAATTAACGCATTTGTAAGTTTGAGCTTTTCTTGCTGTTCAGTTTCAATCAATAGGTTTAATTGAAATTTTACCACCAGTAAAAGAGGCCATATAAAACGTTAACTCAAATCAAAATATTTTTTTCAATCAACACAGTTGATTGAAACAATTAAAAAATTGTTTGAGAATTTAAAATATTTTGAAGTTTGCGTGTATGTTTTCATATTTGCAAATATACACACAAATATTATAATTTTTGTTTTCAATTAAGGCAAATTAATTGGAACAATTAAAAAAATTGTTTAAAACAGCATTATAGAATTAATTGAAAAAATTTTGGTAAAAATTTTTTTGTGCAAAGTTTGATGAGTATTTTGATAAGTGTATTTGGGCTTTTAACATCAAAATATTTTAATATAACAGCGGCATTCAGTGTATGGTGCGTTTTAGGTTGCAACCGTTTATTATTGCAATAATTTTGTAATTGATAGTGATCGGTATTTAAAGCAATTTTTGCAATGTTTGATGGTCATAAGTTAACAGCTGATATACAGAATTATTGGTCGTGAAAATGTACAAAAAAGTATTTGATTATTTTCTGAAATTTTTTTTAAACCCCACGAATTAGTGCAAAAGACAATTTTAAGTAAGAATTTGAAAATTTGTTTCACGATTCTAAATTATTGTTAACAAATATCAGTTGTTCGAGTATCAGGGATGCAAACACAAAATACATTGCAAAAAGCTATGTTGTTTTAGTATAAGGCAAAAACATTGTTGCGATACCTGCATTTCTGCGTATTTTGTTATTGCAATGCAAACAAAAGCCACAATATTTTTTCATTGGCGCTTTCGCAAGACGATTTGTAAATACTATGATAAAGGGCAGAAAATAGTCGGGTTTGACCGAATATACTTTCTTACTTGTATTTGTTTCTTTTTTTGTATATTCTATAGTTCTTGCTTAAGGCTTACGCAAATAGAAGTTTATGTCATCAAATATTTTAATTCTTGCAAATAATTTATTAATCTTTAAAACATAAATCCCTAAAAATTTTAAAAGGACCTTAACTTAATTACTCTTAAAGATTTAACATAATTACAGTTCTCTTGAACTACGTAAGACTTTAATAGAAACCAATTAGTACAAAACTCTAATAAATCAACGATACAATTTGGTAGATTATAGTGGGCTTAAAACAAAAGAAAAAACAGAATTGGCTGAAACCTTATTATTCATTTTTTGCTACTTCAGCAAATTTATGAGCACACGAAAAATAAACTTTAGCAAAATTTATTCTTGTATATAATTTATAACAAAGTCATATTTTGCTATTAACATTTTTAGCCTTCATTTGCTTAGCAACAAAGCCATCTTTTTATTTTCTCCTATTATTTTGGCGGCCAAAGGAGCAAAACGGAATACTTATCAGTAATTTAAAGGGCATAATAAAAAAAATACGAAAAACCCATTAAAACGATAATAGATGAACAGGAGAATTTAGTCATTAAAGTATTCTGTTCACGTTCTTAAAATGAAAATAAATGGAGGGCAAACGACATTGTGGTAAGACAACTCGACTGGTTATTTAACTCCTTGAAATATTTTTAATACTTTTAAATACTTATAAACATAAAAATTTAAGCAAGAAAAAAAATTAAAAGCAATTATATCCTCCACGCGGTGTTGCCAACTCTGTACGGCTAAAAAATGCTAAACGCTTGCAAAAAAAAAATGGTTTTATTAATTTTATTAGAAAAACTCAAAAATACTGATGATCTAAAACTTAATTAAACTAGTTTTTACAATAACATTTTTAATTGGAAAATCATTTCCTGCATAAACTGAAAATTTTTAAGACAAAAGCTGTACAGAAAAAAAGAGTTTTAAATACCAAATATAGAAATTTTCAACAGAATGGATTTTTTCTAAACCAATTAAGTTGTTTGCTTTAATACATTTAAAAAAAAATGTTGTGTCTACATTAATTTTTAAATGTTGAAACAAGATCAAAAATTGCTAAATCTAAGACACTAAATGACAAAATTGGCAACACTACCTTGACTATAACAAGTAGTTAAGAAGGATATATTAAGTTTTTCATTGCATTTCTAACATTATGAAGTATTTATCTAAGACCCTATAAAGTAAATATGTAAATTCTGGGTTCTAAAAAACCCTCTATGTCCATTTAACCAGATTCGTTTGTTAAAATTACACTTACTTCTAAACGACTGAACAAAAAATAAAATTTTGGCGAAAAATTGGTTTAATCTTTCCTGAACACTTTGGCTAGGAAAAGAGTTAAGGATACAAATGCAGACCAACCTTATTTTTAAAAAAAGTTAATTGCTTCTATTCTGATAACACAGTTCTGAAAAGATTTACATGAGCACCACGAGTGACAAACAATGCGTTTACCAACCGCCCCGCGTTTGAGAGGCACACTCAGGTGGCAATTAAAGTACATAGTCCGGTAAGATTATTCACTTGCCACTTGTTTAGGAGCTGGAGATATCTAACCTCCTCTGCTTTTGAAAAGGACGAACTTTCCCCCAAGTAGTGAAAAACCACGTAGTGTGATTTTCCGGACCCTCCTTCCCGAAACTTAGAAAAGTAAGCTACAACCACCACGTCATAAGCGAAAGCATCCTGTCAGCAGACAGGCGAAACTTCAGCAAAAACTTTCGCAAAGACAATCTACTTCATAGACAATTTCCTTGAAAACAGTTAGTCTGGTACCGTGTCATCGAGGGCTATTAACTCCCGTGGTAACAGATAGGTTCTCTGGTCATCTGCGATCGCAAGAAATTGCGAAGATCTCCTGAGATCTGTAAATTTTAGATTTTCGCCGAATCTCAGCTGCAATTCAGGTGCCCCGTAGGATGTAAAACTAAAAAGTTTATCCCAACACCTCAAGGGTTTTGTCGTTAAAAAGATACAGAATTACCCTACAGTTAGGATGAACCTTAAACTTTAAACTTTAGGTCAAAGTAAAGTTTTAATAATAGAACACTTTTTATAAGACCGATTAAAGTCTACTTTAAGCTATCGGTAAGTTGTGAAAACGGGCCTAAATAACACTTTTTTAAATCAAAACAACATATTATTATTCCAAAACAATATAAAAATTATCCGCTTACTTAGGTGGGCGTTATATTACAGAAAATTTGGTTTTATTTATTTAAGCATTTCAGCTGATTCTTATGTAAAATAGCCTCCTAATTTCGAAATTTACCTTGGATTTTCCTCATCACCCATTTTTTTCGGGGCAGCCCTTCTGTTTATCAATTGATAATTTCATAATATTAAAAATTATTAAAGACAACTTTTTTTTTAATTTCCCATAAATTCTTTTTTATTTTTCGAATTACTTCGGCTCCAATGCTTTAATCTTCATGTTAACCCTTATTTGGTTCTTAATTTTTTGGCAGCCTGAATTAGAAGTTACTCGTACTAGAGACGAACAGTTTTCTGCCAACATGCCACCTTTCCATTTTCTAAAAAATCTTACAGCAAAAAAAAAAAAAAAATTATAAAAAATTGTTCTCCATATTTATTAAAAACTGGTCCTACGTTTTCAGGGAAAAATTTTAAGTGTGAGTGCATATAAGTTGATATTTTACACTCCACAGCCTTATAAGAAGAAAGAATTCCTTTTCCATTAAACCAAGCTATTGACTTTACGATCGCCTGCGGTGCTCTGAAGAAAGAGTTACGGAGAAACTGAAAGGCCAAAAAAAATCTTTATTTAACTAAAAAATCGGAGATCATATTGGGTTTCAGGAGGCCATTGAAAACAGAAAAAATTCTCCAAAACTGTTTACCAATTAAAGCATTATTCAAAAATAAAATTAGTTTTAATTAAAAATTTCATTAAGTGAATTAAACGTTTAATCAAATGCATTAAACGTTTAATCAATTGGATTAAATGTTTAATTGATGCTATTAATTTGTAACCTGGTGTAAATTTAATCAATTTTTTAATAATTATCACAAGCTTTGTAATTAAAATCAATTTTTATTATTTTCTGTGAACACAGAAAAATTGTCTCAATCACCAAATTCATAGAATCAAGCAAAAAATTTGTTGATTTTGCAACTGTTACCAAAATGATTACTAAAAATTGTAAAAATTTAAAATATTGAATATACATATTTTTTTTCAATAAATGATATTTTTAATTTTAATTAAAGAAATGATCAAAAAACTTTGCCATTTCAATCAAAGTGTTTATTGATTTATTTAAATATAGTTCAGGTTTTGACAATTCCCAACAACAATTCTACAAATTTAAATTATTTTATTTTAAACTAAAAAATTAATTAAGATTTGTTGTTATTTAATTAATATATTAATTAAAAATTTATTTTAAAACAACTAAAATGTTGAATAAATCAAAACTATATATTTAATTTTCTTTTAACAAATTAAATAATTGATTCAATTATAACATAAATTAAATTGAAATACCTTTTAAACAATTTTTTTAATTGATAAAAAACTACTGATAATTTTTTTTCTGAATATAAGAAGCACCTGAATCGAATCATGCAGACCAGTGTTTTTACTTATTAAAATAAATTTTGATCGAATTAAGTTTTATAAGACTTAAAACTATACTACCGAAACCCGTAACGAATAATAGAACTGTCATTTGACCAACATTATTTTAAAAAAACTAGATATTGTAATGTCAGATAAAATAAGAACATAAGACTTTGTAACAGTCTTGCAGTAAGACTTTGTAAATGTCTGCCTATAAGATTTTGGCCCTAGTTTTTGTTCCTGAAAAAAGAAATACTTTGTGAAGGGTATTAAATATTTGATACAACCGAATATGGCATTCCTACTTCTTTTTCTTTGTTTTTTTGTACTTTTATTAACATCCCAGAAGGAATTTGTTTAACGAGTATGTACCAAATCTGGATCAACTAACTAAGCATTCCCATTATTACCACTTTACTCCCCTTGACTAAAGCAAAACTAAATTGATATTGAATTTTTCTTTTTCCTTTTTTTTTTGCACAATAAAAATCCATTGATTAAAAGCCAGTTTCTATAAAAATTCTTTTGTTTTCGTTGTTATTTGTTTGTTCCCAAAATACCAAGAATGTTACTAATTACTTGGTTGCTAAAAGAAATTGGAAAAAATAAATAAAAATACTTTCTGTTATCCCTTCTTGTTTTCCGGTTTCTTTTGTAAGGGAAATCATTTGAAGCAAATGAATGTAAATAATTGCTTGTAATGAAATTCGATTTCTGATAAACAGAGTTAAAAAAAGGAATGAGATTCCAAAAAAAAAAAATGTCTAACACTAGTTTTTACAACTTCTTATCTGTAGGGCTAATGAAAATACAAAGAATTAGTTTTTATTTTGTTGGCTAAAATCAACAAATAATATTAATTATGATTTTAGGCATTTTAAAGGAAAACTTTTTTACTTAGAACTTTAACAAGCTTTACACAAAAATATTAGCAAGTTAAATGTAAAGATTGTAGAATTTAGGAAAGTACTTCCAGTAATTTTTTGACTCAATGTAATTTGTTGTATAAGTGGTAGTATGAGGGTTAATATAAGACTATTTATAGGCGTTCGTAGTAGCTTAGTAGTAGTAGCTTAGTCTAGTACTATGTTCACACTTGGGTTCTTAAACGCGTTTAAGCAACTCGAACGTGATTAAGCTCTAATCACATCAAAATCGAGATGATTACTCATACATTGAAGTGATCTGTTAATCACTTCAAATTGACACGTGTGCAACTAAATCACTTCATTTATCACATAGAATCCTCTGAACATACCTCAAAATGAGTAAAATGTAGAATCGGCCAACAAGAACTTGCACAACCGGCCACGATTCTTGTTTAATGCTTTTATTTTTTTCCTTAAATAATTCATAAATTTTCACAATTTCATTATTGAAATGATTAAAATAATCTTCTGATAACTTTATAAAATTATTTTTAGCCATTTTTAATACTTTAAATAAATATAAATTTGTTTGTTGTGTTTTTTTCTTAATCATCTTAATCATCTCAAATGTAATGTGAACGGCTTTGATTAGCTAGATCAACATTTTGCTTAGACGCGCTTAAAAACCTAAGTGTGTGCATAGCATAAAACGATGTGTAAGAATTATATTGAGGTGTTAAATATACTCGTAGCTATAAGACCTTAAAAGTTTTAGTATAAGAGTTTTGTTTTCATTCTCGCATTAAAAATTCGTGTAAGTTTTAACATTTTGCTGAGTGAGTGACCAAGAATAAACAATTTTATTTGAAATTTTACACAAAATAAATTATAACAAGTAGTATAAATATATGTTTTAAATCAATTAAAGTCTTTCCTAAAAACTGTGAAAAAAATCTTTGCATTCCTAGTGAAAGGAGAACTAATTACTTACCTGGCATATTATTGAGATTAATGGTACATATTAGCAAAAGTTGGCTGTAAGGAGTCAGTTACTACCCTCCCTTAATAACCCCATATAAAAGTGACAGCTCCCATAAAATATTAGAACGAAAACCCGTCTCTACCACCAAATAACCTATCAGGGACTACTTTGGTGTCAGTTTGCTTCCCTCTGGGGAAAAGGCTTTGTGAAAGTCTTTATATAAGACTTTGTGAAAACGTTAGTATAAGAGTTCGTGAATTTCACCAATTTATTTAAATATCAGTTTATGTTTAAAATTAGTTTTTCATGTCAAATAAAAATAAACTTATATTGAAAACTATACATATTTAAATACGAATTGATATTTAAATATGAATTGGTGCAATTGGCCATTAGTATAAGAATTTTTAAATGTCTTTCCATGTAAACGTTGTAAATGTCTTCCCATAAGACTTTGTAAATAATCCTTGTCCAATTCATAGTAAAAGGTCTAATTAAAGCCTTCGAGAGCGTCTTCGCATTTGCGAAAGTTTTTTTCTAAAAATCCAAATAAATTTTTTTATTGAATGAAATTTAATTTTAAGTAAAAAAACATGAAAAAAAGCTTTAAAAATTATATCTACATATTTTTTATTCAAAACTTTTAGATTACATCTGTGTTATTTAAAAGTTTAAGATTACATCTGTGTTAAAAAAATTTAATTATAAACACAAACTTCATTGTTATTTTTCGTTTTTGCTAGAAAAAACAATCCTCAACTAAATCGAATTATGTTCGTTTATGGAAAAAACATTTGAGCTTTAAATGAGCATATTTTAACTTTTTATTATTGTTAGCTCCACAACATTTACTCAAATACTCTTACAAAACCTTTAATTGTTGAAATGTGCTATTAGAGAAACAAGAATTCAAGAACGAAAAAAAACCCAAAAGTATGCTTCATAATTCTTGTTTTCACTTAACTATTCAGTAAAACCAGCATCATTAATAGAAGCCATAGAAAAATTCTAGTCAGGTTCTTGCTAAGAATTTTAGTTTACTATTGTTTTTGCTGTACACTTTTACTTTTTCCACGCAGACACACATACATACATAAAATTAAAGTACTTGTATATTTGATTGCTTGCGTTTAAGTGTAGCCTAGTGTTAAGGCATGTGCTTTGGCGGAGTATGGCACTGCATACTTTTAGGGGTTGTATTTAGGGTTATTGTTTTTATTTTTATAGTCTTGTTGCCAAATTTCACTTAAATTTTTAAACTCAATATTTTGCTCATTTGCCGGCTTTAAATTTTAAGTGTAAAAGAATTTGGGAAACTGATTTTTTCTTAAAAAATTCTACGCATGTCTTATTACATTTTAAATTGTATTATGATTGTAAGGCAAAGATTTTGTTATTTCTATTTTAATTACTTTTTGTGCATGTTTTCTTATTATTTCTTATTTACCAGGCATGACTTTTAAGCTGCTTTAGGAAAATTTTTAAGTCTTGATAGAATAGATATTTTTGTTTTTTTTTTTTTAATTTTAATGGCATATTTCGTTATCCTCTTATTTTTTTAAGTTTATTTGAATATGTTTCTAAGATGGCACAGCATAAAAATGTCTGCCTAAAGTGTAACAGTTTGAAGCAGTTTGCAAAATCTGTTGGTTAAGAGAAAGAGAAAGTTTGAAATAATGTCGAAATTCTAAGAGTGTTATTATGTACATACATATGTATATGCACATACATAAACACATGATTTTTAAATATGATGGTATATTAAATAAATATTTGGAAAAAATTATAGCGGTATTAAAATTTTTTTTACAAAGTATGCGAGGGCTGAAGCTGAAGTATATAGAATTATTATTCGGATTTAATATAAAATTAAATTGATTACACAGCTCAACAGCAAAAAAGGGCTTGAATAACCGCTATATTGTTTTGATCCGCCATAGTCACCTAACTGCAAAAAACATAATTTTTTAAAATTCTATGAATAGAAACTGGGAATTATCTCCTTTCGTAGGTTACTTAATATTATATTCAACATTTTTTTTTATTTTTCGAATTTATTCTATGAGTTACATTTCAGTTATGTATTTTATAAAGCTTTTTTGTAAAAGTCATTCCTAAAAATTTAAGGAATAGAACTATTACAAAAAAGTTTTATAAAATACATAACTGAAATGTAACTCATAGAATAAATTCGAAAAATAAAAAAAAAATGTTGAATAAAATTCTATGGTAAGGTTTTTTTTTTAAATTTTTTTCTAAAATTTTAGATTTTTGAAGAGGCTGCTCCATACATCTTATCGTTACTTTGGAACGACGTACCCGATTTTGTTATCCAATCCCTCAAAACATTTTAAATTACGCCTGATTTAAGTTTTTCTAATATCATTTTTTAATTTAGTCATTACTTTTGGAGTTATTAAGGCCGAATTGGCAAAAAAAAATTCTTTTTTTGTTTTTTTATAAAATTTTTGATTTCAAAAAATTCATAAAAAATTGAAATCAACAAATACTTACCAGTTTTAGTACTTAAGCTTAAAGCTGCATGCATTAGAAGTAAAATACATTTTATTTCATAAAAATCCATGGATAAATACCTGTTTTATTCCCGATAAACTGAAAGTACCTAGTTTTGACCTTTTTTATGGCTAATTTGTGTAGAGCTAAAAATCACAAATTTGTACCTTTTTATTACCCAATATTTTTTTTAATCCCTTACTTTAATTATTTTTTCATAAAGCTGCATATAATAGAAATAAAATAAATTTTGTTTCATGGAAATCCATGGATAAATTCGTGTTTTATTCCCGATAAAGTGAAGGTACCTAGTTTTGACATTTTTTTTATCGCAAATTTGTGTTTAGGAACATGTTGCAAACATAATATAAACATGTTGCTCAACACAGATTTACGATAAAAAATGTCAAAACTAGGTACCTTCACTTTATCGGAAATAAAACACGAATTTATCCATGGATTTTCATGAAACAAAATTTATTTTACTTCTAATGCATGCAGCTTTAAGCTTAAGTACTAAAACTGGTGAGTAAATTTTTCATGCATTTTTTGAAATCAAAAATTTTATAAAAAAACAAAAAAAGAATTTTTTTTTTGCCACTTCGGCCTTAATAACTCCAAAAGTAATGGCTAAATTAAAAAATGATATTGGAAAAACTTAAATCAGGCGTAATTTAAAATGTTTTGACGGATTTCATAACAAAATCGAGTTCGTCGTTACAAAGTTACGATAAGATGTAAGGAGCAGCCTTTTCAAAAATCTCAATTTTTACTAAAAATTTTTAAAAAAAAAACCTCTACCTAGAATTTAAAATTTGGACCATATTTGTACTACTGGAACCACAATACATTAAAATTGTATAGTAGTTTTTCAAGCCTTTAAAAATTTTTCGATTTTGTTGCCTTGTGTTATTTACAATTATTTTTAAAAAGACCAATTTTAAAATAATTGTAAACACAAAACGTGGCAATCTTATTAATGCAATCATTTCAAATCTGAAATCATTTTGAAATCAACGCATAAAGTCAATTTGGTTGAAGTCATTTTGATTTCAATACCAATTGATTGCAGTTTTTTACAGCTCTGCTATCAGGAACGAAAAAATTCGTGTGGTTTGATTCTTGTCGCCCTCCTTATTTTAAAAATATTTTTCAATGAAAAACATGTTATTTTCACTGAACTAATCAAGAGCACTTTAAAAAACAGTAAAAGTGATTTTTGATAGGAGGACGTGCATAGAATGGTTCTTTATGATCCTAACTCTCTAAAATGTTTACTTCAATTACTGAAATTATTGAATAGAGATACCCAATAAAAAATGGAGCTTCCAACGAAGCAGGTTTGTAAGGGAGAAACATAAGAGTTTCGCTTACGATTGCGCCTACGGAAGACATGAATTTTATATGGCGAGTTCCCACTTTGAAGCAATACATTTTTGACACATAAAGCGCATTATTTAGCGCATATAAAAATTGTTAGATGTAACGATCAGTTTTACACACTGAATGTTTTGATACCGTTTTTTTAAGTATTTTCCCTTACAAACCTGCTTCGTAGTAAGGGAATGCCGTAGCACTTGAAATGTTATTTTTTTTTTTTATAAAAGTTGTTGAGAGTTTTTTCACTTACTTAACTGCATTTCTGTATGTCTTATTGCGTAGCGCATAAATATTTGTCCGCTTATTTTTTTTAAATATACCATTAGTGCTTCGCAAAATGATACCATTTTTTATTGCGTATAAAACACAAATTTTATACCTATGTAAGGAAAAATCCTCACAGAGAACAAAACTTGCAATGAACATACAACTCCACGTACATACCAACTTTGACGTATGGATGTCAATCATCTGAAAATCGGTCTGACCCGTCATTCATCGGAAATGGAATATTTACGCAGTGTGACAGATAAAACACGAAGAGACAGTATACAAGGCGGCACAATATGAGCAGGCTTATCAACGGAATCGTTAAATGATTGAACCGGGCGACAAAAGCTAAGACTGTTTGGGCATGTTGCAGGAATGCCAGAGTACCGCCTGCCGAGATGAGTATGAGTAGAAGAATAAGAGATCGCTACAAGAAACAAAGGAGGAAAAAGATTAACCTGGCAAACCACAGTCAGCAAAATTCTCACTGAACAAAGAATCGAGCCTAGAAAAACCAAAGCAGCGGCATATTTATATTGAAATATTTTGATTTTAAGAATTCATAAAATTTAATTTTTTCAAATTTATGTGCATTAAATTTATTGAAATAAAACAATGGACGGTGCAAAACTAATAAAATTGCCATAAATGGCTGATAAGTTGCTACAGAAAAAGTAACTGTAACAATTTCGTAACAGAACGGTACAGAACAGAAACGGAAAGTAGATTAAATGAGCCTTAAAGAATACTATTTTTTTTGCCATGTATGAAAATTTATTGCATCTGTTTTAATATTAAAAAAAAAAAACTTTGTTCTTGGACCAAAAAAAAAAAAAAAAACGTTTGTACTTAACGATTATTTTTAACTCTATAACGTAAATTTTAAAAAAAATTTGTACATAATAAGTTTGTTTATTAAAATCAGATTTTAATTCATTTAATCTGCATTAAACCCACTGTTTTGCCAGGCGAAACATTTAGCAAACAACAACAAAAAACACAACAATTATTTACAAGCCAGATGTTACTTTCTCTTTTAATTACTCGTTTTTTTTTTTCTTTAATTTATGTTGTTGCTGTTATTGCTTGTGTTATTTCTATCATTATTATTGTTATTGCTTTGGTTGTTGTTGTCATTTAAATAATTGTTATTTTTTTTTTTTTTTTTTTTGTTATACGTAATGAAATTGTGGTGCGTACAGCTGTTCATTTAACACAATCTAATCTGGTTAAATTTTGACAGCAAAAACGAGAAACATTTTAGAAACAAACTTTTATTTGAACACTTTTAAAGGATAATGAGAAATTAGAAAAAGAAAACTTTAAAGAAACTAAAGTGCTTTAAGTTTGTGAACTTATGTATACATATTTGTTCAGCAAATAAAACTAAAAAAAAAAAAAAACAAAAAATACAAAAATTAAATAATTTTTTTTTTTTTTTTTTTTTGTTTCTGCTTAAGTCCTTTTATTGCAACTTCCGGTGTATACGAAATCAATATAACCCTTTTATGAACTGATACTTTAATATATTTTCTACATGACGTTTTTAGGCTTCTTTGAAGTTTTGCAATATCTTTTGTATGTTAAAAAATTTTTCAATATCTTTGCCAAAAGCTGTAGCATTTTTTTATTGTTTTTTACTTGCAAAGGATTATTTTCAACAGGCTGTTGTTTCCTTGTTGTATACAAGTTTTTCCAGTCAGATTTTTTTGTCATTGTGATCAAAAAAAATTAAACGTTTCTTCCTAAAAATATTAAATTGATATGAAAATAAACATTGCAAAAAAAAGTTAAAGCAAATGTATTAGACAATTATTAACGATTTTGGCATAAAAAATTTCAGTTCCCAGTTCTTGTAAATTTGCAGATTTACAAATTAAAATTGAAATATTTTTTCTCAAATTTGACCTTGGACTCTAGATTAGATTCTTTTTCAGATTTTAAGTCAGACCCTAGTTCTGAGAAAAGCTATTGTTATTGTTTATGTTTAAGTTTAAATCCTAGCTCAGTTTTTTTTTTAATTCTAGTTCAGTATTTGTCTGGTTATAGTTCGGTTCTAGCTTAGTTCTTTTATTTTATATTCTTGATTAATACACTGAAATTTGTTCTTGGATGTTCTTGTTCAGTTCTAGATTCTTGTTCCAGATTCTAGTTCTAGCTGGCTGGCTGATAGGTCCAA
Source organism: Pollenia griseotomentosa (assembly GCA_963931875.1). Taxonomy (NCBI): domain Eukaryota; kingdom Metazoa; phylum Arthropoda; class Insecta; order Diptera; family Polleniidae; genus Pollenia; species Pollenia griseotomentosa. The sequence continues at coordinate 190,412,144 of OZ007561.1, forward strand.
ATGATGGTGGGTATGATTGGCCATGGGTCCCAAATAGGGTACACTCTCGAAAATTTGTTCTTTATATAAACTGGTGTATGATATCAAATGGACAGCCTTGACCAACTATCATTTAATACTTGTTTTATTTAAATAAAATCAAAATTAAATCTCCTCCAGAGATTTTAGTTTATTTAATTGTTTTTATTTTTATTTTTTTTATAAATAAGCCAATGATTTGTTATCTTTGCCCTCAGGCATTTATAAACAACAAAATTTATAAAACTGCAAATATTTAATAGATTTGTAAATAAATAGTTAAATAATTTTATTTTTCAATATAATAAATTTAATTTTAAGTATTAATCAAAAACTTTTTTTAAAGCCGATATTTCTAAAATTGAGATTAAATATAAATTAGTTTGAAAGCCATAATATTTATAACTAAATAAAAAAATTTTTACATTTACCAAATTGTTTGTTTTTTGTGACCCAAATAATATTTATTGGAGCTGCAACGATAGAGGATAACAGAGAGATTTTTTAATATTTTAGAATATCACAGAAACAATTTAAGTTAATAAAATTAAAATCTTTAATTTTTAAGTATAAAAACATAAAAAGCTCGCCAATTTTTTTTTTTAAGTAAAATCAGTCAAATTTAATCAAGTGAATTAAAAGTTTACTTATATCAAGAACATTACTGCAGAGAAATGTTGTCAATATCAAAAATATTTAACTGATACTAATAATTTGCTTACTGGTTCAAATTTAATTCATTTTTTAGCTAATATCACACATTTTTTAATTGCAATGAATTTTATTTTTTTTTTATGTAGTTCAATTTCAGTTTGGTTTTATAGCAGCTTTTTGTTTAGGCTCTGAGTCATTCTCTAGTCTACAATCTAGTTCAGGTGTTTAATCAGGTTCTAAGGTTCTTTAAACCTGTCTAAAAGTTTTTATTTAAATTATACTTAAGTGACCAACTAGTTCAGCTTTTTATTCAGTTTCTATACCCTTGGCAGGCATATTGGCTGGATTGGAAATCCTTTAAAAAATATATATATTTTAGATTCTTGTGAAATTCTATGAAGATTTGTACACGTTCATCCGTCTGTTCATCTATTGAAACGTGGATAAAGGTGGCAATAAAAAATTTATAAGAAAGACAAACTTGGTTCAAATGATTTCTAGATCACAGATTTGTTTGGTATTGAAAGCAGTCCATAAACCCATAAACCCATTATTTCAAGAGTCCCCCAATATAAGACTTTGGCATAATAACGGCCATACCGAATAAGCAAAAGCAATAAAATGTCCAACAAATACTTGTTAAATTCACAAAATACAAAATGCTCGGAAGCAAAAATCAATTCATCAATTCTCCATACAAATTTTAAAATCTAAATGATCCTTTTTTTATTTTTAATTTCTTGTAGTAAAAAATTTTCTTTGTGTTTCATAATTAAACCCAATACCACAAGTATTCTTCAACCATTAGACCAAGGAATTATTTCTACATTTAAAAAAGATTATATTAAACGTACGTATAAATTTATTGTCAATAAAATTAAAAACGAATCTTTAGCGCTAAATGAAGTATGGAAAAAATTTAAAATTTTTGACTGCATAATTCATTCTTCATCAGCTGTCTCAGACATAAGACCACTCACTTTAAATGCTTGCTGGAAAGCGACTTGGCCTGAGTGTGTTAAAAATGATGCAGAAACTGAAACATTAACAATATGTGACGATATTATAGCTTTGGCACACCAAATAGGAGGAGAGGGATTTGATTAACTAAATCTCAATGATTTGGAAGAATTAATCGAGGATATTCCTTTAAGTGACGACGAAATTTTTAACGGCATCAATACAGAAATTGCTGAAAATTCAGAAAGCGATTGTGACGAAGACATTATAGCACCACTTAATGTTAAAACGGTTGAAAAAATTCTCCAAACAGCAAATGAGTTACAAAATCAAATACTTCTGCACGAACCAGATACAGAAAAGGCATTAAAACTGAACAGAGAAATTTTCAACCTTATGTCTGGATATCGTGAACAACACCATCAATTAAAAAATAGTACTTCTCAAAAATTAATGACGAATTATTTTGAAAAAACTGCCGAAACCCTTCCAAATAAAGATTGTATGAATGTTCCGACTTAACCAACTGCTAATGTGTTGTATATTGTCTTATCTAGCGACGAGGATTTGATTGGGTCCTCCAGCGATGAAAGTGATTTAGCACCAATTAAAAAGCGGAATAGAACGCTGCCAAGTAGTGATTCCGATAACATGAAATGTTTTACTTTTAAATATTGAATATTTATTTAAGAACAATTTTGATTTTGAGTGGAACTGTTAATTTTTAATTTTTGATATTCTTTAATTAGGCTCGAGTTCATCAAATTTAATTTTCATTAAATTATTTTCACTGAGGGAAGGAATTTTACAACTTGGAATTTTTTATTAAAATTTATTGATAATTTTTCTTGGCTGAGCTGGGATTTGAAAACGGGTTGATCTTTACATGTTTCAAGAAACACCACTTTCTATCGTCAGAAGATCTTTGTGTTCTACCTACTGCACCACTGCGGTGCCCGTTAGCCAACAGTCAAACATCAATCTTTAACCAGTAGTTCTGGTGGTTCGAAATTTGCTGTTATTATCCCTTAAATTTCAAATTACATGTTGCCTCCTTTTTCCACTGTTTTTTCGTATTCTTTATGTCAAGACTTTGTCTTGAAAACCTGAATACATTTGTTTATTATGTTTTTAACAGTTCAACTAAAAATCAAAATTGTTCTTAGAAATAGCTATGGCACAAGCTCTAATGTTTACATTTGTACTTTAATTTGTACAAATAAAAATGTCGACGAAAGTGGACAAAAAAACATAATAAACAAATGTATTCAGGTTTTCAAGACAAAGTCTAGTTATGCGGTTTTTTAACTTTTCGGAACGAATCATCCGTTTTGTGTGAAAATGGAGTCTTTTTTATGCGGATTTCATTTATGCGGTTTTTTTTGGAACGCATCTACCGCATCAAAAAAGACCTGAGTGTATTCTATTCTAGAATATAATTTGAATCTTAAACCGATGATATTTGCCATATGTTGCGTATGATTAATATTTAAATAATTTTATTAAGTATACGTTAACTATAAATAACACAAGGGAATTATTTTTCTCGATCAGCTCGACTTTTCGATATATTCCGTTATGTAAAGGCACTAAATATATTCGATTAACATGAAAACGGAATCCGAAACTAGGCAACAATATTATCTTTAAGTCGTGCTTACATTGTTTTTACATTTGCTCAGTAGTTTTTAGAGATATCGTTGTAGTTTTGAAGGAAAAAAAATAACAATTAAAAAAAAAAATTTTTTTGTTCCTTAAACATTAATAATAAATAAAAATGCGACTTAATCACAGTTTTGGTCTAAAAGCATTTAGTTAAACTTATATTGAATGAGTGAGCTTTATTTCATTGCAATTGGTGCACAACTTTCGATTTTGCTCACAACTTTATTGCGGATTTGGGCTCAGAAAATGTTTTTGGCTTATTTCCATAATCTTAAGATATCACAAAACCCCAAAGAAAAAATCGCGCGGCGTTAAATAGCAAGATCTTTGTGACCAGCGGACATCAGAATTTCTTTAGATTATGTGTTTTTTAAAAATCAGAATAAACATAAAAAACAGCTGCCAATTTTTTGGGCTGCCACTTGCACAAACAAATTTAGCTAAATTTAAAAAGTGCAATCTTACTGGGACGCCTTTTGCTTCGTATTTCATTAAACAACTTGAATATAAAATTAAGTTATACAGATTTTTAATTTATCTTGTCAAAAAAGATTAGAATCTATAAATCAAAAAACCATAACACTTTCAAAATATAAGTTTATTGTGATTTTTAAATTACCAATAAATAATTTCAAGGGTAAATGAATAAACATTTATAGATATTGCTTTTTCTAATTCATCATTATTATTTGGTTTTCTTTTATCAACATTTCAAAAAAGCAAGTTTATTTTTTGTCATTAAACAATTGTTGTTCTCATTGTCACTTGTTACACTTGTCCTAATAAATTTTCATTTGACATTTTCAAAAAAAAAAAAAAACTTTAGAATTTGTATATGAGTGGGTAAATTGTTTTAAACCTTTTTGCTACACAGACTTAAAAGATACATAAGAAAGTAATAGTTATTATAATTTCTAAAAATAAATTATATCTTTAGTTTGGTTTGTCAACAACAATTGTTTAAATACAAATCTATTATAACGATTAAGTAAATGAATCAAATCAACAAATATTTGCCAGTAGTGAATGATATTATTAATAAGACACTTAAATTTGTAAAATAAATCAGGAAAGAATTAAAATTACCTACACGAGAATAACAATGCAAGTTTTTGTTTTACAAATTTCGAGCGTTTATTTCGAAACACTGGTAGACTATAAATTTATTCGAAGAATTTACCATCTGTAGATATGACATTTTTCTTTCATTTCGGCAACCTTTTCATCAAGCTCCAAAAGAAGTCCTCATTTTTTTAGGGCAAGAGCATGAAAGTTAAGCGTTTTCCAAAGGTTACGTTTTTTGTTGATCTTAACTAATAGCAGTCAAATGGGCTAAGCTCTGGGTTACACAGAAAAATTCTCCAAAATTGTTCACCAATTAAAGCATTAATCAAAAACAAAATCAGTCTTAATTAAAAATTTAATCAATAAAATTTAAGCGTTTAAATCAAGAGGATTGAATAAAAAGATTAACGGATACAATTAATTTGTTTACTGGTGAAAATTTAATAAATTTTGTAATTAATATGCATCACAAATTTTTTAATTGAAATCAATTTTTATTTTTTTCTGTGTATATTGAGGCGGGTGAGGTTAAACTTCCTAAACACTCTTTTTCTAAAAGTTTTTAACTGGCCTTGCAACACGTCCTAAACGTTGTAATGATGGAATATTATGTTTTCATATTTCTTCGCATATTGCGGACAATGATCGGTAGAGACCCCTTGTAATCGCCTGGCTAGATTTCAACAGCCTAATAAATGGAATCCTTTTGGTCCCATCGAAGAAAATAACCTTGTTGCTATGGATATTTGGTACGATTGTGGTACCATTTATTGCGTTATAAGTTGCCAAAACGGCTCCATTTTTTATCGCCAGCAATAGGAATAGCTTATCCCACCAACAATAAATTTCAGTTTATAAATAGTAAGAATTGGGAATTTAGCACATTAAAACTAAATCTCATAAATGAAATTTTTTGACTCCCAAGAAAACCTTTGGTAACCCTTAATTGATTTTCTTAATTTTTTAAATAGTAACTGTTACACCCGTTAACAATCTCTTCTAAAAATATTTTATAATAATTCGTTAATAAACTCAAGTATAGAGAACCATATTATTTTACTTATAATTTCCACAACAAACTTTAACGCAGAGATAAAACTTAAAGAAAAAAAGACTTCAGACGTTAGTTCCCATCTATAAAAGTTGTACAATCGAACAAAAAGTTTTTTTTTCATCCACCGGAAAAAAGCAGTCATACTGCAAGAGGTCTTAAAATTGCTCCAACCATTGAAAATATTCGCAAGACAAGACGTCTTCAAAACTCCCCAAATATTTATCTTAAAACAAAAAATAATTTATTCCAAAGAAAAAAAAGAAAGAAAATTGACTTTTTGAATTGAATAAAATGAATTTTTCATAAATATTAAAAAAAAAACCAATGAATTTTTCATAAATATAAAACAAAAACAAAAGCTCACTGCCAGAAGAAAAACTCAAACAAGCACGCACAAAATTAAAAACAAAATTATTTTGCTACAAATGTTTTGAAATAAAACAAAAAATTATATAAAAATAGCAAAATTTTATACAAAAAAAAAAAAAAAAAAAAACTGCCAATCAATAAGAGATACTTCAACATAAAAAGTCACACAGTAAAAAAAAACTTTTACCTCTTTGAAAAACGGACAAAGAATTTCGATTTTCTGTCAACTTTTAAACAAGTTACAACAATTTATCGCTCAATCAGTAAAAGTTTGTAGCCAATATGAAAAATTAAATAAATTTGTGGCTACAAAGTCTACAGACGAGCAACCTCAATATTATTTATAAGCTAGAGCCCTAGCAACAATACGAACTAGCTTTAGCTGAGCTAAAAGATGAAGCACCAAAAACAAATCTAGAACCTGAAATATAATCAAAACTAAAATCTGACCTTCAAACTTAACAACCCAGCAAAAATTTTTCAATAATTGGAAGCAATAAAATTAGAAACAGCATCCAAAGTGCTTCGTCTGTTGCTTCTTAAAATTATTGACGTTCACAACTGCAATGTGGAAGGCATATATTCAGCAATATATTTGTCGTTGACTATACTGCAGCGCAGAAGCACTAAAGTAAGGCGAATTGTTAAACAAATTGTATGTGGCGTTGACTATACTGCAGCGCAGAAGCACTAAAGTATGGCAAATAGTTATTTGCACATATTTCATGTAGTGAATTCACATAAAGAATAGCTGTGTGAATGAAGCATACATTGGATTCCGACGGCAGAGCTTCTACGTGAGGAATCCCATACAAAAATCATGTAATATTTCACAGAAATGGAAGCGATTCACAACTGATCTCTGCCTTACAAACCTGCTTCCGAGTAAGCACAAATTTTTGCTGGGAAGTATTTTAACTAGAATCTTAAAACTTAACTAGAATTTAAACAAGAACTCAGGGCTGTCAGACTTGGGGATTTCATGTGATCAAAAAGGACAAAGAAAGCCATTTGGGGATTGGGGATTTTTTTGGGGACTTAAAAAAAATTTCGGTTTATTTTTTGGGGATTTTACACTTTTTTATTATTTTTCTTATCTTATTTTTCATTGTTTCTTATATAAAATATGAAAAAAATAGCAAAACTTTTTTCTTACTCTTATATAGTGTAAAGGGTCCTTATTAAGATTACCATTTTTGTTAAGTGTGTAAAAGGTACTTTTTAAACTTGTTATTTTTCTTGAGTGAGTGTTAAAAAAAAAGAATTAAAAAATAGAATCTAATGTTATGTTCACATTTGGCTTCTTAAAAGCGTTTAAGCAGTTCGAACGTGATTAAGCTCTAATCACTTTAAAATCGAGATGATTACCTTTACATTGAAGTGATTTTTTAATCAATTCAAATTGACATGATTACAACTAAATCACTTCATAAATCACATAGAATCCACTAAACATTCCTCAAATGTAGAATAGCCAGCATGATCGTGTACAACTGGCCACGATTTCTGCTTAATGTTTGTGTTTTTTTCCCTAAATAATTCATAATTTTTCACAATTTCATCATTAAGATGATTAAAATAATCTTCTGATAACTTAATAAAACTGCTTTTATCAATTTTTAATACTTTAAAAAAATATTGATTTGTTTGTTGTGTTTCTTAAACATCTGTCATCTTAATCATCTCAAATGTAATGTGAACGGCTTTGATAAGCTAAATCAACATTTTGCTTAAACGCGTTTAAAAACCTTAGTGTGAACTTACCATAAAACCGTTGACAACACATACAATTGTTGATTTTTTAAAGACAATTTTGAAGCAAATATGCATGTTTTCCCCAAAAATAAGTAAATATGAAAAACAATATAATAAAGATTGGGGAAAAAAAATGCTAGGCTATTGGTATGTAGTTGTGATACATCGAAGTACTTAATAAATGACGGATATATGTATTTTTATTGTTGAACAAGCTCCAAATTCTTATAAATTGGCTCATTCATCTTCAATAACAGCATATTGTTCTGCTTGTTATTCCTTACTGGAATCGCATAAAAAGGAATTAAAAAACATGCCGAAACCAGTCGCTACAAACAAAATAAAATGATTTTTTTGACTAAAAATTTTTATTTGGGAATTTTTGGGGATTTCTTATTAATATTTTTCCAACTATTTTTTAAAAAAAATTTTAAATTTGGTCAGAAAAAAAACAAACAAAAAATATTAACTTTTAATGGTTTTGTTTTTGGGAATTTCGGAATTTGGGGATTTTTGGGGATATTTTTAAAATTTTTGTGGACAAGGAAAAAAAACTACCTGGGAGGCCTGCTAGAACTGATCTAGAACAGAACTAGAACTGAACTTTTACCAGTCTAGAAATATACTAGAACCAGTGTTCGAAAATAAACACTAAATATCGCTCCTTAGTGTTCGGTTCGGTAGATTTGTGGAAAACACAAACGCTAATAGTGTTTGTGTAGAAAATCATTAAAAAAAAAATAACGTTTTCCCATTTGTCATCTTTCAAACACATAAATAATACTGTTTTTATCTAACTAAAAGATGAGAACATTAAATTCCGTTCGGTTTTTTTTTAACCACAAACTTCATTGTCTTCGTCGGTTTAAGCTGGTAAAAAAACCCAACATTTCCTACAACAACAAATAACAAATACGAGAAAAAAAACCCAGCAAAATAATTTACCACAAACCAAACATATACACAAGCTGTTCGTGCTGCGGTCGTTGCTAAAATTTTTGTTTGTTTATTTCTTTATCAATGTAAAAATAAGAAACATTTTAGAACATTAAAATAAATTATTTGTCTACAGTATCACTACAATTGTTCTGTTTTTAACGAAGAACAGAACACTATATAATTTTCGGCTTTTTCTTGAAAATAGCTTCGAATGATATTAAGGGTTGTGTTCGTCTACACAATCACTAAAAAATTGATATCGTTTTTGGGTGTGTGAGCCGAACGCTTAATAATGTACGGTTCATTTTCGAACACTGGCTAGAACTAAGCTAGACCTGAATTAGAGCTGGCATAAAACTAAACTAGATAATATAAGATTTAAGCTAGAACTGAAATTCAACTGACCTAGAACTAAACTATAACTCAACCAAAACTAACCTAGAGCTAGACTAGAACTGAACTAGAACTGAGTTAGAACTAAACTAGAAATGACCTAGAACTAAACAAAAACTGTGCTAATATTGAACTAGAGCTAAAAACTTAGCGAAAACTAGAAGCAAACTTTTCTGGAATCTGAAATAAGCCCCAAACTTTCATTTGCATTTATTTAGCTTTGATGTCCTTTCAATCTGCACCACCCAAACCACCTGTAAGCTCTTTATTGGCAATAGCAGTAATGTTTTATTTAATTTCAAATCATTGACTATAAAATTTATTTATTTCTTTACAAGTTTTTATACGAGTATAAAATTATATTACTTATCTTTTCTTTCTTTTTCTCTCTTTCACTCTATCTTAACATTTGGTGTCTTTTTTATTCACTTCAACTGCCAAATTAATATCTACACCTACTACAAGTATCTTTTTTTACTATTTATCTTGCTTGTTTTGCCAGAATAATCAAGACAACATAAGACTCCCTGTCTGTATCAAAACGTTTTGTTTTATTTTTTTCACATCGTCCTTTGATTAGGAATGTATACAATTTTTAGTTGTTGTTATTTATTTGTTATTATTGTTGTTATTTTTATTATTTTCATTTTATACACTCATACACATATTTTGACTTATTACCAGATTTTAGATAAAATTTTATCTACTGGCATAAGTATCAAATAAATGTCAGAGAATGGAGTATAAGAGCAAAAAGAGCAAAAGAGAGTAGCATCTATGAATGTGTATTCGGTGTAGCAGAAAAAAAGAACCTTAACGGTTTGTTGATTTTACACATAAAAATGTGGTTAGATTATTATCTATTCCCTTCGAAAGTATATGGAAAACTTAACTTTATTTAAAAAATATATACGTATGTATGTTTGTATATAGCCACAAAATCTGCACAACTGACAATTGTTGCAAATTGAGTGGATTTTTTTTTTTTTTTTTCTTTTTTCATTTCACTTTATTTGCAAAGCAGCGCAACGAGCAGTGGCAATTGAGTTAATAATTTTATTTTTCTGAGGTACAGACTGGGTTTTTTTATTGAGTATGTCTTGAATTTCAATGAATGAATGATTTTAATGTGGGTGTTAGCAGAAAGTTAAAAAATGCCAAGAGCTTTTAGTGCGAATATTCATGGCACAATGCGTAGAAATTTTAGAAATTATTTATTTCTTTAGAAAATGATGTCAAAATAATCCAAAAGTTAAAACTGAACTACAGCAGAACTAGAATTGAACTAGAACTAAACTAAAACTAAACTAGAACTGAACTAGAACTAAACTATAACGAACTTGAACTGGAGTACATGATAAGTAAAGTACATAAAGCTTAAGAGCAATAAGATGAAAATAGTGTATAAGTTCGAAGATTTAGTTAATATCATCAGAAAAGAGAGTTAACAAGTCGAATTTATGTAAACAGTGGTGGCAATACTAAAACAAGTACAACGCCAAAAACAAAACATTGTAGTTATTTATAAAAGTTATTTTTAGGAATACAATAAGATTTCTTTATGACATGCTAAATTCCAAATTTTTATTTTTGATAAATACACTGAAATTTATTGTTGAGGGAAAGCAAGTTTCTATGCGCATTTCACTGGTTGCTAAAGCCAGCTCATCAGGAAACCTTTTTCCAAAGATTTTACAAGAGCTAAAAATATAACACAAATAAAACTTTAAAGCGACTAAGAATTTTAAACACTCAAAGTCATACTTGTAACAATATCAAAGCTTAAACAAAACACCAACAATAAACAGTCAGTTTATCTTTTCTTACATTTTTGTTATTGTTTTGTTGCTTACGTTGATCGATATGTTAAAAAACTCAAGCAACTTTTGACATCACTCTCTCTCTTAACGCCACATGAATAATGAAATTGCCTTGATAAATAATATAACGCCTCTCTAATTTATACAACGTCAATACTGCAAAATCAACTATGAATTAATTAAAACCTCGTCGACTATAGCTATCGATAATGACGTTTTAATAGTGTTTGTCATACGGGAATTCCCGGGACCAAAGTCCCGGGCTCCGCACATTTTCCGGAAATAAATCGCGGGAAATTTGTAAGAGAATTCCCGGGATTTTTCCTAATTTAATTATGGCAACTTTAAGCCACTAGACAAAAAGGTCTTAGATCAAAAAACTTCATTTTTAGATTTTGGTTGGCTTTTAATCAATTTTTTTTTTTTTTTTTTTTTTTGTTAAATCACTTTAGTCTACCAAAGTTTCTTCTTATCGTTATCATCTGCTCTTCGGAAAAAAGTCAATGAAATACACCAAATAAATATTTTGCAATTAAAAATAACGAAAAACTACAGTTTTTGACTAAAGACAGTTTTGCCAAACGCCAAAGAGATGTCAATTCATAACCGATAAGTAGAAGAGTAAAAATATACAGAATTTTTAATTTGTTCAAAGACCCAGATTTATTTTATAAAAACGAAAAAAAGTTGTTCCCACTTGCTTCAAAAAATTTAATGATTTTATATGCAGAGCAGCTGCATAAAAGATTTTCGGATTAGATTCGGTAAGAAATTATGATAAAAGTAATTAATTCTAAGAAAATCATTTTTTTAAAAAAGGAATTACAAGTTTTGAAGGAAGTGCTAAGAAAACTGAAAGTGTCTAGAGATTATAAAAAGTTCCTTTGACTCTAAAGGTAAACATCCGTAGAAAGGAAACGTATTTTTTCACTGAAAACTTCTTGATAAAAACTAGAAATAGGCTTTCAAACGATTCTGTAAATGCTTAATGTGAACTTGGATCCTATTTTAAAGGAAACAATGTGCGTAAATTATTTAACTTTTTTGGTTTTATATAAATGCTGTTGGCTTTGAGTTTATTATGTGGCAATAAGTGCTTAAGTCTGTTTGTTTAGTTTTATAGGAGAATAATTAAAAACTTTAAAGGCGGCTTTTGGAAATTTTATCCGAATTTAATTTAATTATCAGTTCTCTGCGGTTTAAGTTTTTATTCCTTAATACTCATAATGTCAAAGATCGGAAGTTATCACTATTCCAAACGTTCCTGCACATTGAAAAAAGATAACCAAAAAGTCATTATGCTATAACTTTTCCAAAAATCGTACAAAATAATTGAAATTTTGCCCATGAAGATCTTAAGTACTTTTTCCTTTTTGCCACAGAAATTTGAGAAAGTTGAATGCATTTATAAACTTTTTTAATTGATCTCTGGTAATGCTATTTGTTCAAATAAATTAAATTAAAAAATATTTTGCATCGATTTTTATTAAGCGGGGTTTCCCGGTATCCCGGGAAATTGAAAAATAAAACCCGCCTTCCCGGGAAATGAAAAAGTCCGGGAGAAGAAAAACTCTATTTATTAACACACCCAATCGAAATACTGATTAAATGCAAGGCCGCTTTAGCCGCCCTAGTGTAGACAACCAATCATCAGATGATATAATATACATATCTGTGGCGTTTTAACAAAACATCTTAAGTCATATTTAAAAAGTTGTTAACCATACACTTAAAATATTATGTAGTTAAATTCAAACTAAAATTCATTTTAAACAACTTAAAATTCATTTAAAAAACGGATCATTTACATTTCATTTAAACCAAATGATTTTTGCATTAATTTTTAAATTTTTTATTTATTAAACAGCATATTCCTTAAAATTGAATAATTTTTTTTCTTTTAAAAAATATATTTTTACCGACAAAAATCAAACAACATAACAAAATAAATACGGACAAACATTATTTTTTGGTAGTTGGTTTTTTGAATAACAAACATAAATGTTAAAAAATAAAATTATTCTTGAAATATTAAATTAACCCAAATTAATTAGTATTGTGGTTTTTTTGTTGAACTATTTATGGTTTTTAATTCAAATTTATTATATTTTTAATTAGGCTTAAGTTCATTAAATTTAATTTTCATTAAATTATATTTATGAAGAAAGGCATGAAAATTAATTAAAATTGTTATTGATAATCTTTCATTCTTGACCGTGGACGGGGCTCAAACCAGGGCCGGCAGGTTACCATGACATGTTTAGATCGCAACCACTCGATCTCCTCAGATGAATTTGCCATCTTACACTCGTCAATAGTCAAACATCAATCCTTAAACCTAATTGTATTTTAACCTTTGGTAGATCGAAATTTGCTTTTTTGAATGATTATCTATTTTAATTGATTTTACATGTTTTTCCTGTCTTTATCAATAACAATTTTAATTAATTTTCATGCTGTAAAAATTCCTTTCTTCATAAATATAATTTATTGAGAATTAAATTTGATGAAGCCTAATGAAAATATTAAAAATTTGGATTAAAAACCATAAATAGTTCAACAGAATAACTACAATACTAATTATATTAAATTAACTTTTATTTTTTTCGACCTTTTTATTTTTATTCTTAAAATATCTTCTTTTTTTTAATTTTCAACAGTACGGAAAACGAATTTTATAACCCACAATCATTTACTGTAATAATTTTATGAGTGTACGAATTTTCACACAAAAAAACATTTTTGTTTAAGTCTTTCAAATTTTGTATTATAAATGAAATTTTTCTTTAATTTTGGCTTATTTCAATTTTTTGCTATCTTATCTCGACTTAAAATATTTTGTCAAAATGGCACAGATATGTTTTTATTTTCCTCTGGTAAAATATATTATATACTCTGATGTTTGGTTGTATATACTAGAAAAACTAAAGTGGATTCGACAATTACCATTGATATAATAAACAAAATTCACTGTATTTTAGGGGGTGGAAAAAACTCTTTTTTACAATTCTAAATACTTCTTTGGTATAAAATTTCATTCTGACTTATTCAATTTTCTTGTTTTTGTAGGTGTTGATCTAACTGGTTTAATATAATATCAATGTCTAAGATAAAAAATGGGTCATACTTTATACTTAAACCTAGGCATACAAAGTATTAGAATGGGTTTCTTGCCACGTGCAAAAAATTTGACATTAGGGGTGTACGAATTTGATGTCGGATTAAAAATGAAGCCAAAGACAAGTCATGAATAAAGATATGCAAGATATGCAATGTTTTGATCGGTCTTTAACTGGCGACGCAGTATACAAAAGGGCGGTATCCAAAGGCGTGGTAAGAAATTAAAAAAAAAATTCTGGAGATTTTTTCAACTAATCTTTAATACTAGTGGGTGACTGGCTCAACTTTTTTTGTTTGGAGACCGCACCACTCTAGCGTACATCATTCGATCGCATAAGGACTGACATATAAACCCAAATGGATATGGGCTAATTACATATCGACCTCTAACCGCGAAAATAACGTAAACGCCAAAAATAAAATATTACAGGGGAGAGTTTTTTATTTTATTTTATATGAATTTTGTATGAAATTTGTCGCTTACGATAACATTGTTCTTGCTATAAAATCGTAACGGTTTCTTTTGTGACTAGACATTTTCGGAGATAATGCAAGTGTTGCCAATAAATTAATTTATTAAAAAAAATCAAAATTAAAAACGATGTCGCTTACGTTATTTTCGCAGTTAGGGCTCGATATCAACAAAACTTATATAAAATCTAAGTTATAATCTTAAATACGACTTAAACTCTAAGTAAAATCTTAACTATTATTTTCTCAAGTTACTAATATTTTACTGTTTCAAAATATTTAATTATAATCACCATATTGACCTTGACATTAGATAAACCCATTTGCAGATTTTATTATTATAAGCAATAACAACAAGTTTGTGTGGCTTTTAAAGGAAACAAGGGTATTAACAAAACACATTAACTATGGAAAAGGAAACGGAAACAAATGTAATAAAAATAATAAATAACAAAATAGAATGAGAGAAGAGTCAAAAAAGAACAATCTCAGCAAATTTTTTGTTAGATTTAAACAACAATTTTAGTAAATATCTTTCATTACTTTATATATTCATTTATCTGATTTTAGTAATGAACAAACAATATGACCAGAAAAATTGGTGGATGTAGAAACAAAAAATGTTTATTAAACGGAAATGATTACTGAGACTTAACGGTAATAAAAAAATACATTTTAAAGAAGAAAAAAATTTTTTTTTTTTTGGCTAAATTGGCAGTAAAATCTACAAAATTGATTAATAATAAATTTCACAAAATAATTTTAAACATAAATTAATTTTAAGTCTAAAAAAATACAAAATAATGACAACATTGAATTGTTTAGGGATATAAATTAAGTCAAGGTCAATATTTCAAGAAAGTAATTTACAAAATTAGCAAACATTTTGTGGATTTAATTATTGAAAAGTTATGTAAAAAGAGTTTTCACTGTTGTCTATATTTAAGGTTTTTATTTACTGCCTGTTTTTCAAAAAAAAAAAATAAAAATTTCGCTTTGGAATTTAAATTGAAACAAAAATAACAAAACTGAAATTTGTTTTCAATATAAATTTCTAAACGAAAATTTTTATTTGAGTTTAAAAACAAGGCAGTATACAATGCGAATTTATTTATACGGTGGTGGCGATACTACAACAAGTAACAACACCAAAAACACAATATTGTATTTTATTTGTTGCTTTCGTTGGTCGATATGTCAAAAACACATGCAACTTTTGATATTCCTCTCTCTAATTGAGAAAAAATCCTTGGCAGTATATT
Source organism: Pollenia griseotomentosa (assembly GCA_963931875.1). Lineage (NCBI taxonomy): Eukaryota > Metazoa > Arthropoda > Insecta > Diptera > Polleniidae > Pollenia > Pollenia griseotomentosa. The sequence goes on from OZ007561.1 coordinate 190,427,689, forward strand.
TAATTTGTTTTCATAATCGTATTTTAACTACAATATTTCAAATGTTATCACAAATTTAAGTCATACTTTAATTACCAAGAATATGCTAAAATTACTATATATGTGGTTCATTCTTGCATCATTAATATATAGTATTCATACATTTTTATTTCTCTTACTTAAAATTAAAATCCTCTAAACTTTCACGGTTATTTTTTAATGTGTGAGTGAAATGGTTTTTTTCAAACTTTTGGAGCCGTTTACAATTTACATCCACACACACACATACATCAAAAAAAAAAAACAATATTTCTGTGAATCACTAAAAAATCTGTTGTAATAATATGTTAGCAAAATATTTTAATTTTTAATAAAAACCGACAAACTAAAAGAAACAGAATCTCCAGAAATGTTGTAGTAGATAAGAGGGAAGCCGAAAAAGTTGCCTAAAAGTCGCTTCAAATATTTCTTATAATTGGCCATTTGTTCTAAAATAAAATTTTAGTAAAAATGTATAGTCAGTCAAGCCCGATCAAAATCTGCCAAAGGGTTTTGAAAAGTTAGCTTGGGTTCCCGAAATATCGGCCCCTAAAGTTTTTGATTTTTTTGAAAAGGCGTTTGGTATAAGTCAAAAAAAAAATATACTAAATGTACTTCTGAGCTAAAAATACTTTTTCAGATGTCTTCAGTTGAATTGTATGGCGATTCTTTGCTTAGAGTATATTAACCCTTTAACACAAATTTTATTGGTTTATTTTTGTCCACAACGTCCACACAAAAGTATACTAAAACGGCACTTTGGAGAGTTAAAATGTTCGACGAATATTTTATGCATCAAATTTCACTAGGGGTCTTCTAAGACCAAAAAATCGTGCAATGTATGTAAAACGGGTTTTCGAAAAATTCAAAAATTTCAAGGCCCGGAATTTCGAAAATCCGTTTTATATACATTCAGGAACCCGAACTAACTTTTCAAAGCCCTTTGGCAGATTTGCTCTACCAATGGTTAAGTTTCATTTCACGTTGCAAGTATTGAGTCTGTTTTTTTTTTTGTTGCACAGTGTTATCTACACAAATTTCAAAAAACAAAAAAAAAATAAGAGGATTTCATGAATATTTCCATGAAAGTGAAATTTAATTTTCAAAATACCGTCAAAGCGCAAACTTCTCACAAAAATTACTCTTCTTCTTCATTTATTATTTTGCTGATTGGAAGTTTGAGAAGTTCAAATTAATATTTTATTTTATTTTTTTTCGTGGTATTTATACATTTCAGTAAGAATAATTGTGTTCTTATTCCCGTATTCATAAAAAATTAAAATGGATTTAAGATGCATTTTAAGAGAAATTTTTATGAAAATTTTGCCTTAAAACACATTTCAAACTTATTTTATTTTTTGCGAATACGGCTGTTAATATTTAGTTGAAAAAAAATATCAAAATTCTTTATATATGTATACGCAAATAAAAATTTCAACTGGCAACACTGCTTAGTTTATTGTCATTTGCAAGGCGAATTTATGTTTTAGGTGGCATTGAAAGCACAGCTGTGCTCCTTTTTTTCGTAGTTAGAGAGAGGAATGTTAAAAGTTACTTTTGTTTTTGACATATCGACCAACAAAAGCAACAAATAAAAAACCATGTTGTGTTTTCGGTGTAACACTTGTTGTTTTTTTTTTTTTTTTTTTTTTAATTTCCTAATCTATCGCTATCGAAAAGAGCAAATTTCTTCAAAATTTACACGAGTTTGAAGCATTTTGAAGAGCAATTTTGAAGAAAATTTCAATCGTGTAAATCTAGCTTTAGAATATGTATAAGCTAACAGTATAACAAAAATGTGAACAACAATCCTAATAAAGTTTTGCACTACACGTAAAGGAATATAAGTATGTATGTATGTATATTTCTCAATATGTGCATCTTTAACAAAACATTTTTTAATAAAAAATTTTTAAACATGTTATGGTTACTTTTACTTTTTTTTATCACGGGCAACCATATTGAAGTAAAATTCATCGTCCATTACTAAGTCACAATGGTTGCATTGGATCCTGTTATGTTTAATCGTGTTATGGTTGATCTGATTTTGTTTACAATTAATAATTATTAAGTTGTTTTAATAACAATAAAATGTTTTTTCATTTTATTTGGTTGATAAACAACTTTACTATTACTTATGTTAACACAACGATGTTATTATTAACTATAATAACCATAATATGATCGGATAATGTAGTTACATATAACAATGTACCAATAATATGTTTAAAAATTTTCGCTACAAATTTTTTTTTTTTTCAAAAATATGTTTTATTTTCCTTTCATGTTTGATCTAAGAAAAATCTTAACTAAAACGTGGCCCGAAATCTGTCCATGAATCTAAATTAGAATCTTAATATTGTTTGTTGAGCCTTTTATTGTGGATCTTCGAAGTAGAGTTTATCTACTACTTAGAAACATAAATAAAGTACACACAAACCCAAAATTTATTCTTTCACCACGCGCACGCATCCTTACACACATATAACTAGTAGGAATATAAAGGAATGTATTTTTTTTTTTTTTTTTGTAAATCTGTATGTTCTAGTGAATACAATTGAGATATAGCGTATGAACACTTAAAAGTAGTCCAAAATATATTTCACAGATTTGTTGGCATAAATTCTAGCTGTGTCTGTTTTTTGCATCCTTTTTTTTTTTTTTGGTAAACAACCTATTATTCAAATGACGACTACAACGAAAGACCATGTCAACAATATTCCTTATATGAAAAAAAAAAATCATACTCTTCTTGAGCACACACAAACCCACAAACAGGCAAAAACACTAACACGTTTTGATACTCAAGCAAAAACACACAACTGCATATACATTGATCTACTACCAACACACAGTTTTCATATTCTCTATATATAAACATGATTTCCGTTTATTTACACACACAAGCACACACACACACACACTTCTAAAAGCAAGCCCAAGTAACTATGTTTTTATATCTGGGGGTTAAACATTTCATACACTTACACACACAGGCACACTTACACTCTTTAGAATTTTGTTTTTTATTTCCAGCACATGGCCGGAAAATAAAATACACATAAAGTGGGGAGGAAAGCTACAAAAATGACTAAAATTATACAAAAAAAAAAGAGTGAAAATAATCAAAAAATGTTAGAGAAAGTGTTTTCGGTACCATAAAACGTTTAAATAGCAATTTAAGCTAAAAACAAATGGTAACTAGAAATTTATGATTTATATACATCATACGAACATTTATACCGAGTTTTAAGGCGGATATTTTTCTAGTCAATAATTAAAGTTTTGCTTATTGTTTGTTTTTTTTTTTAACACTGAATAAAAATTATGATTTTTTTTTAAATATTGGTTGAGAACGAAGAAAAATTGTTTAATAAGAGCAAAAAAAAAATTGTTTTAATGGTTACAGATATATTTTTTGTTTCAATTAACATGAAAGGATATGAAAGTAATAGTTGGTTTTTAAAGGCATAATACTGAATAGTGGAAAGAGTTTTAAAATCTGTTGCCTAGATTTAGGGGTTAAATTAAAAAATATTTTACACTTTAGGCAATAAATTAGGTTAAACAAAATTTTACTAAAAAAATATTAAAGAATATTACTTAATTAAATCTATATATAAATCGGCAAAGGCAAAACAGTTAAGAACACGTTCTTCCTCTGCATGTTAAGCGACTTAAACAAAATATACACCATTTGAAAGGTATTTACTTACAGAAGTGCACAATATATATTTTATTAAAATCTGTTATATATTGTTATATGCCGAACAAATTAATACAAAATTGGGTTTTTTCAATTATCAAATAACAAAAAAAAAAAAAAATAGGCTGGTCTATTATTCGACATTTTTCAGAAACCGGTTTTCGAATATTTCGACCATATGAATACGGAAAATTAAATTTCTTTCTTAAATTTTCCGTGATGCATGTGATAAATTTAAAACTTCCTGTAATATTGAACTTATAAGGTTCATTAGAAACATAATATTATAGGTGCAGGGTCCTGAGTGAATGAAAAACTATAAGCTGAAAAATGTTGTTACTTTTTGTTTTTCATTTGGTACTTTTTGAATTTTTGTTAATATTCGACCTATAAAGATAAAATTAAATATACATGGCCCTGAGTGAATAAGAATATGCAAGGAGAGCTTTTTGGTACTCTTTCGTTTAACATCTGGTACTTTGATTAACTTTCGTTAATATTAAACATGAAAAAATAAAATTAAAAATGCAATGTCCTGAGTGGATGAGAATCTATAAGGGGAGACTTTTGCCACTTTTTTTGTTTTTCAGTTGAAATTGTCTGAAAATTTTTATATTGAACTTACAAAATTAAATTAACTCACGTCAAAGATAACATATGAACCGGAGGTTGGTACCTCGCCAAATCCATCCACTAAGACAGAAAAAATAAATGCTCGAAACATGTAAATTTATATATGTATGTATACTTAGATGTACAATGTTTTCTTCATATGTAAATTCAAATTTATGGTCGAATTTTGACCATTAGGCGAACACTAGTATAAATAAAACGTTTTATAAAAATACAAATAATTATGAACCAATATATTAAATATGCACTAACAATGATTAATCAAATCTTGTTTTTATATATACTTTATTTTATGTCCTGCCAGTGTCGAAAGAAAATTTGCCCCGTCACGGTTTCTGTTCACATATGTAGGTGTTTAGTGCTCTTCTAATCGCATGAGTCCTGCAAATTCTCTTCTCTTTTAGCTACCTAGACGAATAGTTAACGCTAGGTAATTGTGGTAAATTGTCTTGTAATACGCCATGTTGTGTTACCTTGTATTATTTGATACTTCTGAAACTTGGCTTAATCCCTCAACAGCGGTAACTTTAATAAATCTTAATGGTTATAAAATTTTTAGAGCTGATCGTAAGACTCGTGGTGGCGGTGTAGCAATTTTTATAAAAAATAATATAAAATGTAATTTCATATCCTCAAACCTTTCAAACACCAATGTAGAAACAAAAACTGAATACCTGTTCGTTGAAATTGTATCCTCTAGCAGAAAATTGCTTGTTGGTTGTGTGTATCGGCCTAATCGAAATATTTCCACTGATACCTTTTTCAATTATCTCGAACAACTTTCGTTATTATACGCGGACTGTGTCATTGCTGGAGATTTTAACTCAAATTTATTAACTGAAACTACACTCTCAGATAACCTATTCTCAATTGGCATTGAACCTATCAACCGCTATACACCAACCCATTATACTACTACATGCAACACTCTCCTAGATCTATTTCTAGTTTGTAACATCTCAAAAGTTCAAATTTATGAGCAACTTTCCGTCCCTTGTTTTTCCAAACATGACCTAATTTTCACTTCATATGATTTTGATTTAAAACGTTGTGACCAAACCTTTTCATATCGAGACTTCAGAAACATTAACTTTGAAATGCTAGATGAGTATGTCTCAGCCATAAATTGGGATAATATATTTTATATGATATCTTCAAATCAGCAAACCACTTTTCTTGAGAATAACATTTCTGATCTATATGAACGCTTTGTTCCAATCAAAACAAAAACTGTCAAAGATAATACAAGGCCCTGGTTCAATCCAGTCATAAAAAATTTAATTAAGAAAAGAGATGTTGCGCATTCTCGCTGGAAGCGTTTCAAAATCCCTATTTTATACGATGAATTTCGTAGAATTAGAATGGAAGTTAATCGGGAAATAAAGAAAACAAAAACGACTTTCTATGCTGAACGATTTAAAAGTGCTATTGACAGTAAAACAACGTGCGAACTATACGCGATATTGGAATCGGTAATCATACCAAAAATGTTGACAGCAATTTATCAGCGGACGACCACAACGTTATTTTTTTGTCAACACCCTCATCAAATGATGATTCACACACAAATGACTATATAAACTCATTAGAAGATAGTATAACAAATATCCAATTTAATTTTCGATGTGTCTATAATGATGAAGTCTTAACTTGCTTAAAGTCTGTTAAATCAAATGCAATCGGATATGACAATTTAGACCCTCGATTTGTAAGATTATTGTTGCCAAGATTATTACCTTATTTAACCCACATTTTTAACACAATATTTACTACTAATGTCTTTCCAAGTAGCTGGAAACATGCTAAGATTATTCCGGTCCCTAAAAATAACTCGGAGTTTAGGCCTATTGCAATTCTGCCTTATCTTTCCAAAATAATGGAAAAACTTATGTACATACAAATAAATGAATTCATTGATCGGCATAATTTGCTCACGCCACACCAATCTGGCTTTCGAGCTAAGCATAGCTGTGTTACAGCATTAATAAATCTGAGTGAGGATATAAGATATGATATAGATATCGGGAAAGTTAATATTCTAGTTCTTTTGGATCACTCCAAAGCTTTCGATGCAATTGACCATTCTCTGCTCTGCCTCAAACTTAAAAAGCTATTTGGCATATCAGGGACCTCAAATAGGCTATTTAAATCATATCTCGGTAGTCGTTACCAGTCAGTATTTATTAACGGTAGTTATTCGTCTGCACTCCCAGTCACCAAAGGTGTTCCACAGGGATCAATTTTGGGACCACTTTTGTTTTCGTTGTATGTTAATGATCTTCCCCGAACTTTAACATATTCTAAATTACACTTATATGCCGATGATGTACAAATTTACATTGGCAGTTCTGTGGAAAATATTGTAGACAACGTACATAAATTAAATAAGGACTTAGAAAGTGTTTATAGATGGGCAACCGCTAATAGACTTCTAATAAATCCCCACAAATCCAAATGCCTTATCATTCACCGTAAGACGATCCGTTTTAATATAAACTTTGACATTATGCTATAATGAAAAAATTGAATGTGTACGCTCGGCAAAAAATCTTGGTGTTATATTCAATAATAATTTAGATTGGTCTGACCATATAAATAAAATTGCATCAAACATTTACCTACGGTTACGTGAACTTTGGCCTACCCAATACTTTACGCCCTTAAATATTAAAATACTTATCGCCAAAACATACTTAATGCCTCGATTTTTATATGGTTGCGAGTTGTTCTCAAGTTGCGACTTTCGTAGCAAAAATGTGTTACAGAAAACATATAACAATATAATCAGATATGTTTTTGGTTTGGGGAAATATGATAGTATATCCCAGTTCACAAATAAACTTTATGGCATGACATTTAAAAACCTTTTAGATATGAGGGTATTGTACATGCTACATAAAATAATATATACGAGGAATCCTCCATATCTGTACAACAGATTAACCTTTGCAAGGTCTAACAGGGGAAATAAGATAATTCCCTTTACACACCGCAGCCTGTTATCTGAATATCAATTTTTTATTCATTCTGTCCGTCTTTGTAACCTACTTCCCAACCATGTTCAAACAAACAACAATGTGAACAATTTTAGAAATCAATTAGTAAATTATTTAATAAGCCAAAACTTATAAAACTTATAAAACTAAACCATTTAATTTTGTTATCAAAGCTATTTAGTTAATTAGTTTAGTTTATTTTAATCTATAATTTATATGTTACAATCAGTCAACTTACAATTTAAAATTTAATCTTTCTTTAAATTAAATGTTTATTTCCTTTCCATTTTGTTATAATGTACTCTATTTTGTTTTTTTTCTTTTCTTTCTTTTCAAACTTAATCGTTTGAGTGTGATTACCCCATTATGTTTTAAAACTTATATAATTCCTGCACTATAACTATAAGATTTATATCTTGTTGTGTAGGATAAGCAAGAAATTCTTAAATAAATAAATAAATAAATAATACGCCATGTTGTGTTACCTTGTATTATTTGATACTTCAAAGTTCTTAGTTTTAAATCCTACAAAATAGAGTCTAGAGTTTTACGGCATCCTCACTTGTTAAATAATATAAGGCCGGATTTACCTAGTTCTCATATAAAAAGAATAATTTTCTCATTTCATTAAGATATAGCGTAAGTTTCGTGGCTTAAAACTAGTTATATCAGCTTAAGCTTCTTCCCAGTAGTACGCAAATAAGTCTTATTCTACCCCAAATGTAAAAACTTTAAATTTGTACTTTATATTTTAAAAATAAAGCCAAATATTTACCTTTCCTACTAATAATAAATAAAAAACAAATAAAACAACTTTATCAGCTTAACGAAAGCAACAGTTTTACTACTTTTAGTAATCCCAAAAGTATGCTTTACTTCTTTGTTCCACTTTTTTGTTCATTTTATACAACCATTTCAATAATTAACACGTATGTACAAATAAAGTCTCTCCAATTTATTTTCACTTTAGAAACATACACACTTACATACACACACATTCACTCCCACACAATTATGTTTTTAAATGTGAAAAAACAAGCAAACACTTAAATTTCGCTTTATAGAATTGTTTAAACAAATTTATTGCTAATTTTTTTTTTCATTTTATATGTATTTGAATATAATTTTCAAGCATTAAAAATCTGATTTTAAATGCATAAAATTACAAAAATATACACATGCTTTCTTTTTTCTATAATATGTAGTTCTTCTACTGTGGTGGTGATAGACGTATTCACATGTTTATATGTGTGTTAGTGTTTGTATTTAAAGTACTTGTTATAAAAATTGTAACTAAAGAAATACCAGCTAAAAACCCATTATTATTGTTTGCTCTTCGGTATTTCATGTTGCTGTTTAATTTTTTTTTTTTTTGCTGTAAAACAAGAGCAATGACATTTAAACATAAAACTCAACAGTATTTTATAACAAAATCAAAAAAAAAAAATGTATAATATTTTTTATATAAATATATACTTGATACTAGGATACAAGAGTATATATTTATTTTCGTTGTACACTTTTTTTATATCCAGCAACAATTTTTTTAATTAAATTTTTGTACAAACATTACGAGAAACCAAACAAACACACAGACTCTGCTAAAGTTTTATAGTACAATGTCATAAAATCCCTGGCTTGTTGTAATAGAGAATCTGACTAAAACTTATTGAAAAAAAAAAAATATTTAGTTTATTTTGCAGACGGAAAGACAATTAAAATAGAAGCATAAATTTTATTGTTGATTCAAAATTTTATGACTTAATATAAACAAATTTAAATTTAGAGCGAAATTATAGATTAAAGCTTAAAAATTAAAAAATCTTTTTGTTGACTAATTTTTCAAAAAGTGTTGCATACTAAAAGGAACCTTGAAGGTATTTAATTTGTTTAGGGTATTTAAAAACAGTTCTTTATTGAACATATATTTAATATTATTTTATTTTTAAATAAAGATTTTATAATAATTTAAAAAATTTATTAAACTTTATTTAGACATCCACAAACTGTTGCCTACTTTTAGGACTCAACTATAATTAAAATCTTTAAGACTTCCTTGATAAACTTTTACACCCTTATTCAAAAACGATAATTAAATTTAACCAACAAAAGTTTTTGACTCCCAGGAAATTTTTTAATAACCAACTCTTGTTAAGTATATTCATAGGAAATTTGTTTTGTAAGCCTTTAATAAATTTAAAATATTTTTATGAATATAAACATTAATATTTTAGAGGAAAATAGAGAACAAAACAAATCATATTTAAAAAAATTCTTTCTAAAATAAAAAATTACAATTAGTATGTTTATTTTATTGAACTGTTCATGGTTTTAATCCAAATTTTATTATTTTTTAATCAGGCTAAAGTTTATCAAATTTAATTTTCATTAAATTATTTTTGTGAAGAAAGGAATTTTTGAACATGAAATCAATTAAAAATTACTCATTATTTTTCATTCTTGACAGTACTGGGATTCGAACCCTGGTTTTTACGGAAAGGTGGCCCTGACATATTTCGATAGTAACCACACTATCTCTTCGGAGGGATTAGCCGTTTAACACTCACCGACATTGAAGATCAATCTTTAAATCAAAAATTATTCCACTTGGTGGATCGAAATTTGTTGTGAATGATTATCTATTTTAATTGATTTAAATGTTGTTTCTTACTTCTGTATTTTTAATACTTTCTGTCAAGAATTCTTTTTGAAGTCCAAAGTAAATTTTACTGTTTTTTTTTTTTTTCTTTTTTCCGTTGACCTTTTCAGATCAACTTTTACAACAAAAGTTGCATACAATTAAGATAATTTTTAAATTTTATTTAATTAAATTAACATTTTATTAAAAATTGTATACTATCGCTATAGCATAATTTTAGAACAAAAAATGTTGCCTACTTTAAGGAGTTTCTTTTTAACTTTTGCAATAAAAATTAAAATAAAAATTAAGAATTGAAAAATAAATTAGAAACATATTTTAATTGATTTAAATATTCTTTCTTACTTCTGTTTTTTTAATACTTTTTGTCAAGAATTCTTCTCAAATTCCAAAGTACATTTTTCTGTTTTCCAGCTCAACTTAAAAATTATATTTTTTTTACAAAAAAGTTGGATATAATTAGGATAATTTTTTCATTTTATTTAATAATTTTTTTTTCCACCAAAAGTAACATTTTATTAAAAAATTGTATACTATTGCCATAGCATACTTATAGAAAAAAAATGTTGCCTAATTTAGGACTTTCTTTTTAAATTTTACAATAAAAATTAAAATAAAAATGTAAAATAAATTAGCAACAGTTTTTAATTAAAAGTTAAAGTCTACTTCTGGAACTATAAAACAATTACCGTCGTAAGAAAAAAAGCCCAGCAAATGTGAAATTTAACCTTTTTTGCATAAGGGGGTAAATGTTAACTTAAAACTTAGGTACATAAAACAAGGTCAACTAGTTGCTCTCTTAATTTTCAGTGTTTTACAGAAAATTCCAAACTGTCAAAATTGTCTCCATATAAAATAAATAGAATTGAGTGCACACATGCACATTTTTTGCCTCATGCATACGAAATAAAAGCCACTTTTGACAATTTGGAATTAAAAGTATGCCTCGCTCTCTCTAATGAATATACCTTATTAATGTGCCTTGCTTAAAACTATGAAACAGTTTTTAATTAAAAAGTAAAGCCTACTTTTGCAACAATACTACTTTTGGAACTATAAATTAATTTTTTTGGTTAATATTAAAAATATCTTATTAACACCTAAACTTTCGAATTGTTTACATAGTTTACAACTTGTTTATAATTTATAAAATTTTCCTAAATAATGTATTTTTCTATGTCCACTTAAATTTTCACAAACTTTTGCCTACTTTAAGGACTTTCTTGAACAACTTTCAATAATATAAAGTTATAATAATTTTTAACAATTTTTTTATTTTCTAGCTAAGATTGCCCAAAATTTACTGATTGTCCTTTAAAGATATTGTCTATTAACACTTAAGGAAGAAAAAGTATAAAACTTTGATAGTTTTTCTAGTATAAAAACACGTTGTTTTTAATTTTTTTTGTAACAAATATAACACAACAACTATTTTAAAAGAAAACATTTAAAGTTGTACGTTTTAAAAAAGTTGTACGAGGGGTCTACCAGAAGTCTTTAACTGATCAATTATAATAGTATATTTGTAATACCTTTGGTTCCTTATATATGTACATATTTCGGAAACATGATTCCTTTGAAATAAATACTGTGTAATAATTTTGTTAAATAAAAAAATATATATAATATGTTTACGGCTTTTACTTTAAAGAACTTTAAAAGATCAAATTAATTATCAATTAATTTTAATTATTTTCATTTTGTAAAATTCCTTTCTTCATAAAAATAATTAAAAGAAAATTAAATTTGATTGCTTCTAAAAGTTTTATTTTACTACTAAAATTTTCTCCATTTGGGATTTTTTTATATTTTTATTTTCAACTCATACCTAATTTCGTGATAGATAGATGTTATTTCGTTTTTTTGAAAATACAAAGTTCCACCCATATTCAATTTGCAGGGAAAATAGGATGGTTGTAAGGAATCCAGGCAGAAAAGTAGATGGGCAATAAATAATGTGCAATATTAGACGTTCAACTGTCCATACCTTCGTCTTCCAATAGACTACAGGGTTCACCTTCGAATTGTTCCTGTTTGCCATCATTAATTTTAAAAAAATTTAATTTAAATTATATTTTTAAGAATTAATTTGATCTTTTAAGGTTCTTTAAAGTAAAAGCCGTAAACATATTATATATATTTTTTTATTTAACAAAATTATTACACAGTATTTATTTCAAAGGAATCATGTTTCCGAAATATGTACATATATTAATTTTTGGGAATACAAAATTTTAATTTAAAAGATTTTGTTATTCGTGCTTAATTCCCAATTTTTTTTACAACTACAATTAATTTTGGAAGAATTCCAATCAATTGTAGTGTAGAATGTACACAGAAAAAATTATCCAAAATTTTTCACCAATTAAAGCATTAATCAAAAAAATAAACAGTTTTAATTAAAAATTTAATCAAGTGAATTAAGCGTTTAATCAAGTGAATTAAACGTTTTATTAAAATTATAAACTGGTTTAATTGATACTATTAATTTGTTTACTGGTGCAAATTTAATTAATTTTTTAATTAATATCACAAATTTTTTAACTGAAATCAATTTTTATTTTTTTCTGTGTAAGAAGAGATAAACTCACTGTTTATTGTTTAAACTTTGATATTGTTACAAGTAGAACTGTTTCTTATGATTCTAATAAGCTTAACAGTTTTATTTGGTTTAATATCTTTAGTTTAAAATCTTTATGGATGAAGTTTCCTGACGATCTGACTTAAGCAACCAGTGAAATGCGCATATGAATAGCTTATCCCATCAACAAAAAATTTCAGTGTTTTTATCAAGAATAAAAATTGGGAATTAAGCACGAATAACAGAATCATTTATTGATAATGTTTTATTCTTAACTGCCGCGGGAATCAAACCCAGGGTTTTACATGGATAGACAACCCGCCAGCTGGACGGATGGACATCGTTATATCGACGCATAAAGTGATCATGAATAGATCGGTATACTGAAAGGTGGATCTTTGACTGATTTTTTTACGTGTTACTCACATCAGCATACATCACTTATCAGCATATAATTAGAACTAAACCAAAACTTTTGAGTTTTACCCGAAATTCAAGAAAATTTTAATTATTTAAAATTTTCTGTTTTGAAGAAATCTTTGACATTGTCTTTTAAGAGTATTAATTAGCGTTGAAAAATGGTTGACCATTTTAAATGCTTTTGTAATTGCTGAACTAAACTTAAGGTAAAGAAGACATACAACAAAAGTAAAAGGAAAAAAGTGAGAGTAAATAATTTGCTTAAACGTTCTATGTGTATGTTCTCTGCTAAAGCAGTCAGCATAGCAACCACTTTCAAACGAATTGCTATTATTGTTACTAAAATAACTTATTACTTACAGTAACAGCAATTCTATTTAAAGTAGTTGCTTTGCGGACTGCTTAAGCAATAAACATACACATAGTGGGGTTAATCAAATTATTTGCTCTCTCTTTTTTGGCTTTTCTTTTAAGCTTTTGCTTTTTATCTATCAAAGTGTTAAGTAAGCATTTACAAATACACATTTTTAATTTGCTACAAAATATTTGTGCAAGGCAAAAATTAAAATGCTGTTGGCTGTCTTGAAGTAAACAATTTTAACACTGTGTATTTAAAACACTAGACTTTAGAAATTATTTTTTTTTTTTTTATTCCAAAGAACAACTATTCTTTGTATGTGTGCTAAGGCATTTTTTAGCTTTTAATCTTGGAACAGAGTCCCGTATTTCATATTCTATATCTGTCAAGCTTTTTTCCATATTGATAAAACATTTTGGATTAAATAAACAAATTTTAATGTCTCAAAACTATTATTTTTCCGGCTTACTTACTTCAATATCTTCTTAACCGACCGTTCATTAGGTCATAAAATATCAAAGATAATCAAATAAAATGTTATAAAAATCTGCCTTAATGCCAGAAACATTAAAGGGGTGCTCTTCCGCCTTCGCCCTTTAACAGTAATACAAAAAAATTTTTACTACTGCTTTAAACGCATATTGAAATGTGCTTAAAGTTCAAATTTGTTATTAAATGTAGGAGAGATGGAAATATAAATTAGCTTAGAAATAAAGAAAAAGGAAAGATATGGTCAACTTGTATTACACGTACAGCCAAGATACACCGAAAGAAATATCTTATTAATATCAATTTCAGGAAAACAATAATTTTTATTAAAATATAAATTTTCACATTAATTGGAAAGTGTATTTGAAAATTTATATAAATAAATGTTACTCACCATGAGAAATAAATTCCCAGTTTTATTTAAAATCTTTTAGAATCATTTTCTTTTTTAGTATAACATTTAAAAATGCTAAAGGTCGTATTCATAAAATATATTTGAGCTTATAAGTGGATTAAAAACGAAGTATCTAAAAAACTTTTTATAATTCGAAAATCTTTTTTCTAACTTAAAGGACTGTTATCTAAAAAAAACAGGACTTGAAACAAATTCATTAATTTCGTAAAATTTAAAAAGCCTAAAGTAATAATTTTTATGTTATGGATACGTGTGAAACGGTAGCAAAGTTCTATAATGAATTGGAATTGTCAAGAATTGCAACGCTTATGTAAAAATTTTTACTAGCCCCCAGGGCTAGTGCAATTGTATTCACCTCAACAATGTCAAAATTTTACTTCTATTAGTACTTTGCTACCGTTTCACACACCCTTTAAACGAAATTGTTGTAACTTTAACGAAAAAAATTGCTACTCAATTTTCTGTCACAAATCGTAAATGGATTATTTTTAGTGTAGATACTTGAACTAATAGGATACAATTTAGTTTATCTTTATTAATAATAACCGTTATTTATTAAAGCAAAGAATAAGCAGAGAAGTAAATAAAAGAAAAGAACCAGAAAGAAATGATAAACATTTATTATGCTTTGAAATGTCAGTGGTAGGCTGCGTTTGTATTACAATCTGTGGGACCAGAGTGTAAATATTAAAAGGTTATGTGTGTGAGAAAAAATTTATTGCTGTAAATTTAGGAAAACATACATCTTTTAATAATATATATATTTTTTTTTTTTTTTTGCAAATGTGTTTTCCTTACATTTACATGTCGTTCTATTTTCGCCACAAGGTATGCTTTGATTACTCTTCCATGTTAAACTTTTATTCGATATTTTTGTTACATGCAAAAAAGGGTGCTTGGTAACAAAATATCAATAATTTTTTGGGTATGTATTATGAGGAAATGCGTAACTACACAGAAAAAATAAAAATTGATTTCAGTTAAAAAATTTGTGATATTAATTAAAAAATTAATTAAATTTGCACCAGTAAACAAATTAATAGTATCAATTAAACCAGTTAATAGTATTAATTAAACGTTTAATTCACTTGATTAAACGTTTAATTCACTTGATTAAAAATTTAATCAAAACTTATTATACTTTTGATTAATGCAATAATTAGTGAAAAAGGTGGGAGAATTTTTTCTGTGTATTTATCGTTTGTATAATAAACTCAAAAAATAATAACAATAAAAGTTTTAAGCCATAAAAAATAAAAAATGTTTGTTTTTCTTTTACAGTCCCTTAGTAGACAACCGGGTAGTTAGTAGTTAGTTAATCCACGATATTAATTCTGAGGCACACCTTTACGTCAAGTTTTATGCCCAATTTAACCCTTATGTGTATTCCTAGGCCTTTCCAGGAATTTTTTGTCTTTTTCCCAGTTTTTTTCAGATCTATATATATAAAAATCAAACGCTGTGTCTTAGTCTCGCTAAAACTCGAGAACTATTTGACTGATTTGTATTTTTGTGTTTTGTTCGTCTAATCACGAGGAAGGTTTAGAAAAGAAAGTTCAGAAAAGCCCAAAAAAAAGTTTAAAAATTCGAAAAAAGCGAAAATTGTGTTTTGTATGAAAATTTTACATTGCACCATTAATTGCTGTGGATTAGTCTGCTAAAACTCGATAATTGCCTGACCGATTTCAATGATTTCTTTTTCGTCTTATCACGGCGATGGGTGCGAAAAAAGGAAGAATAAAAGCCAAAAATAAAAGTCGAAAAATCAAAAAATCGAAAATGTACGTTTTGTATGCAAAGTTGACTTAATACCAACAAAAGGAATTGTGTTTCTACAGTTTGTGGCGGACCCATTGTTTGACAGCTGCACAGAAACAAACCAAGCCCATTTAAAACATCGAAAAATTTCTACGAATATGCGTTATACGCGCACTTTTATGATGGTGTGTTTTCCCTATATAAAATGTATTTTTTTCCTTATGAGAATTACATTTTGTCGGTATAAGGCTCTGCTTGCTCGCGTCATTTGACTTATTTTGGATTGTCCAGCAACGCGGGCAGAGTTACTCTAGTAATTATTAAAAATATTAGAACGAAACTTTTTGTATCCTCAATCAAAATGTTTTTTACAATAAAATGAGAAAAAGGTGTATATTTAAACACTGTGGGCGTGGCAATTGTCCAAATGAAAATTTTGCGCATAGTATCCACCTGGGCCTGACCCTATTATATATGTACTGTAGTAAATAAAATCAAAACGAAACGTATCAAAAAGCATACGCAACACATAAGAATTCTTTCTTTACTTTTTGTTTTAAGAATTATTCTGTTTGACAAGAACATTTTCCTACTATAGCCATAAATCTCCATACATATAAAAGTAGTCCCAGCCAGGTCCAGGGGTTCGTTAGTGCGAGTTTTTTCTATAGCCACAAAAAACTCCATTTAAAATACAAGTGGTTCCATCCAGGCCTAGGTAGCAGTATGTGCCACACAAATTAGGTGTCTACTTAAGAGTGATTGGTGAAGTACACAATTGATCAGCGCGTTAAAATTGTTAAAGCCTTTTATATAAATGGGCGTTAAAATCAAAAGGCCTTTCGTGCATTTCGTCATTTTTTTTTTTTTTTTGTATTCTTTAACTTAAATCAAATATTTTCTAAAGGTTTTATTTTAAATTGTAAAAAAAACACCATTTATGCGGACAAAAGAAAAATTTTTTAATGAAGCAAAATGTTTCTCATTACAACATCCATTTTCATAACATACTTTTAAAAGTAATCCCACAAAATTATTCTATAATTAATTCTTTTCAAAATTTCTTTTAAAATTTTTAATTTGTTAACTAACTTTTTAACTTCCTTATTGCCATTGAAAATAAAAGAAACGAAGATGTGTTTCAAAGTTTTTATGCTAAAGTCTTGAACAAAATTTTTAAGAAAACCAATTAATTAAAAAACTCTCAAACACAAATTATTTCTTTAAATCTGTTCATAAAGAAATTGTTATAAAAGAATTCTGGTTTATAATTAACAAGAAAAACTTTTAAGATCAGAATTATTTTAAACAGTGAAAAGGAAATAAGAAACAATTAAAACCAATTATCTCCTAAGAATATGCAACATTTTTTTTAAGAGCTAAAATAAACGCAATCTTTCTTAATTTATAAATAAAATTTCTTTAATTTGTTTTTAAAAATGTTGAATTTTTTAAAAAAAATTTAAGCTCAGAATTATTTTAAACAGTGAAAAGGAATTATGAAAGAATTAAACAATAAAAACAAATTATCCCCTAAAACTATGCAACATTTTTTTAAGAGCTAAAAATAAACACAATCTTTGTTTGATTATAAAACCACTTTCTTTAATTTGTCTTTAAAAATATCGAATTATTCGAAAGGTATTTTTTCTATCATCGGTTAAAAAAGTTTTTTATATTAACAATTTATCCCTTGAAGTAAGTTGTACCTTAAAATTAAATCAGTTAATTTACATTGGAATTTTTGCAGGCATCTACAAGTTTTTAATTTAACCTTTTTTCATCAAAAATAAATGTTTTCTTATTTTTATTTAATTATCAGAAATATGTGCTTTAAACCCTAAGCGGCTTACAAACCAAAAAAAAATGCTTTAGTTTTATATTGAGTTTAGAATTGGTATTAAGCTTATCCCCGAAAATATATGCGTTTTTCTGTTGCGTCTAGCCCCCAAGAGTGTGCTTTTATTTAAATAAACTTACAGGTTTTTAAAAAAGCAAAGCAGCTGCTTAGTTTTTGTTAAAAACCCTTTTTTTAATTGTATGTGAGCATAACTCTGATCTTTATTGCTATTTTTCAGCTATTAACTCTCTTTTATCAACTTACTGTAAGAGCATGTACGCGTTTGTGTGTAGTTATACACAGCCTCAGACAAGTTGAGGGCTGTTGCCTGAAATAATAAGATTTTTTTAAGACATTTGTTTTCTTCGGTTTTTTTTCTTTTCTTAAGAGCTGACATGGCAAAATTCTTTTTTTATGTTTTGTTTTGTTTTGTACTTATATTTTTATATTTTTATTTTATTTTCTTTATTTTCTCCTTGTTTTATTTTATTTTATCTACTACTTCTTTAGCTTAATTCACATGAAAGAGCAAACGAAGATGAAAATCTACTCAATAAAAAGTCTTTAACCCACACATTATTCCTGTTCGTCTTAAGTAAATATATACGTATGTATGCATAATAAATATTGTTATAACCCTGTGTAGAAAATTAAGGAACTTGTATTAAATTTAAAGAAAAACTACATAAAAGTAAAGTGAAGTGAAGAAAGCTACAGCAATTCAAATTATTAACTCAAGACGACAAAGCAAGCTGAACAGAGCAAATCTGTACAAAAGCCTGATTTGTAATTTGAACTGCAACTTGACCTTAAGTCTGAACTAAGACATGAACTAGAACCTAAACCAAAATCTGTAGTGAAGCATGGCATAAAACCTAAACTAGATAGAACTATTTATTACATAAACCTAAATCTGAAATAGGCCCTAAAAAAAATAAGATCGAAAACAAAGCATTTTTATAAGGGCTCCGCACACATCAGGTATGGAGGCAGCCCGGTTAACTCAGTGCTCGGACTTTTTGTTACGAAAAGTTAAAGCCAATGTAAAAAGAAAACAAAGGTTTAAAACCATACAAGGTTTAACCAGTCCTTGACAGGAATGCTGCTTAAAATTAACAGGCCGAAGACAGAGCATGGAAATTGCAGGCAAGTTCAAAATCAAAATCATTTTAGTGTTGATACTTGAGGGAATATTAAAGAAGAGTTAGGGACCGAAAAGCAGACTAAATTTCCCAAAAAGTTCTTGGTATGGCAAGCAATATGCAGTTGAGACAAAAATAGCCATACATCACGCTTTATAAATACCGAAATGTAGATCGGTCAAGCCCGACTATACAATACCCTACACCACAGTATATAAAAACAATTTTTGCTAGTATACCCTATTTGGGACCCATGAGCTATCATGGACCCGCCTAAACAAAATTATGTTATGAGGTCAAGTAAAAGTTATTTGTGCCGAATATTATTAGATATCTTCATCTACATATATGTGATTTAAGAATGGGGGTTTATATGGGACCTATAGTTAATTTTTGACCCACCAGGACAACAGTTTTTAATGACATAGAAGCAATCGTAAAAGTTATTATCGCCAATTTTTATGTTTATAGCAACAATTATAAGAAAGGTATGGCATTTAAAGCCATTTTCAGGAGTAGTATTTGTATGGGAGTTTTGGTCAAATATGGACCGATTCCAAGAAAATTTGGTCAGATGATTTTGATTTCAATAAAATATGTTTGGGCCAGATTTAAACTAAATACCAACATAATAAAATGGTTTATGGGCACAGAGACGCTATTCAGGAAAGAATTTTGTATGGGGGCAATGTGAAATTATGGACCGAATCGCCCCATTTTCCTTGTGCCAATTGGAGCCTAGGCACCAAATTTCAACAAATTATCTCCAAAACTGCCACCTGTTAATTAATTAATTCCTGAGTCAATCGGTATGCTTAAAGGTGGGTCTAGGATCAATATTTTTAGGTGTTACAAACATCAGCACAAATGCATAATAACCTCTTCTCTATTGTGGTGTGGGTATAAAAATCATACTGTACTTCTGCTAAAATTGAATTGAATGAAACATTTTTTTCCACCGATCCTTCTCTACAACATCATGTTGTCTTGTATCTTATGAGTTTTTTTACAATTACCAATAATCCATCTTTTTTCGGTTTGTATACTTTAAAAACAAAAATTTTTACCAAAACATATCTGAAACTACGTTTTTCTATATGTTTACACATACACTTATTCGCACTTTTGTACGAGTATGCAAGAATGGTAGATAGAAAAAAAATCCTATTATAAAAATGAAACTCAAACAAGATTTAAACCATAAAAATAAAATTAACTTTTATGTGAACTTGTTATCGGAAAATATGAAACAAAAAAGAATGTAAGCAAACATTAAAATAAAACTATCGTAAATTTGTTAGAGAAATTATAAGAAAACAAAATCAAATATAAATTGTTTAACAAAAATACATATTTACTTTATCTAGGAAAAATATTGTTAAGCAATTTAAATAAAAAAAAATGTTTAATGAAATAATTAAAATGATTTTCAAATTTAATGTTTCTAAAAGAATTGATATGGTCCTTCGAACCTTGACCCTAATAAAATTTTATGGCAGAATCTGTAGCTACTTAAACATATCATGGTTAGTTGTTTTAGAAAGTTATTAAGTTGAATAATATAAGTCAAATCTAACTGATTAGAAAACTATTCAATTAATTAAATTAAGAATTCATATCCTTTACCACAAGTGGAAAGGGTACAAGTTCGTTTTTAATATAAGTTTGTTCCACAGCTAATTATTTTTACAATATTTATCTTAGACTACACAAAGTATATATATTCTGGATACTTATGAGTGCGAACTTGATTAAACGATGTTTGTTCGTCCATCCGTTGGTTTGTATGTTAAAATTAGGTTTCAAAAAATGACAAGTACGATGGGGACTATTATGTTATTAATTTATATAGCGCATAAGGGCATGTTCTAAAAATCGTAATTACGTGAAATTTAAATCGATTAAATTTTGAAAACTCTCCGGTGTTCAAAAATCATACAAATATTTCATTTAATATACCTTTGACTTTTAGGACCACTTTCCTTTACCTTAACTACTTTTTAAATTAGGGAAACCTATGTTAAATTTTACAAAAATTTTATTGAAAATCTTCATCGATTTCGCTTTCACGTGATATCGATTTCAAAAACATGGCCGATATTCTGGAATGGTTTGCTATTAAAATTCAACCAGTTCGGTCTGTAAATGGCTGCCATATCAGTAAAAACTACAACTGCCTCTAGTTTTTATCATTATCATAAACCTTTCCTTTTTAAAGTTCCAATAGTCAGATGAAAACATATGTATACCATTAACGTCCTTTTTATTTTCCGAAATAAAGAGTTTGGCGTATAAGCTAATAGGACAAATAGTTGGAAGAGCCGAACTTAGCGGTCTTTATCGTCTTTAATTATTTTTAAAACAATTTACTTTATTACATTCGTGTTAAAAAATTCTTAAGCTGCATTTAATCGCAATCAGTTGTTTGTTCCATGCAACCAACGTTTACCAGATTTTTTTTTATAAACTTATTTTAACTGATGCAATAGCACCCGCTTAAGTTATTTTCAATTAAATTCTTTTCGTTTTTTTATCGTTACAAGTACACAATCAATGTTAAATAAATATTAATAAAAGTTAAATATGCGTGTGACATATAAAAACAGTTAAAAAGGCATTTAAAAGAACTGCAACATAAAAATAGGGAAAGATCAGATGTAACGGGCCTTCGCCCTACTAACACTAAAAGTTCGCTTACTATTAATTTTCTGTATTTTTTTGGTCTTATATTTTGGTGTATGGTTTTAAACTGCGATCGAACGAATACACTTTCGCTAACAGTATCAGTAGTCCCACAGCAAAAATGCCTGGACATTATTGTGTTTGTACTAAATAATGCGTGACTCATTTCGCGGTATATACCAGGAGGCCCTATCGGAAGATGGTGTAATTTTTGCAAATGATGGTAAATATCAGTTGTGCTTTGACATTTGTAAAGTTACCTGATACAAAATACACGGCGATAAGAGTGTTATACTTCAAAAACGACGAAAAAGACAACTTTCATTGAAAATCCTCATAAGTGACGAGGACCATTTTCATCTAGCCCATTTCCAATAAGCAAAATTATCACTTCTGGAGCTCTGAAAACACGAAGAGCCATAACATCTGCTCAAAGTTAAAGTATGGTAAGGTGCTTACGCTAGAGGCGTCATCGGGCCTTATTTGTTGGAAAACTCCACAATGCAAATGACTACTGTGATCGGTAAGCGCTAAAAAGCCATGTTCAACAAATTTCTCCTTCCTCATTTCAAAGAATTGGTACTGGGGGGTTACTGCGTATTTCAATTCGAAAGAAATTATTTACGAATTCGAGCAATTTGTACTGTGTATTACGATTTTCGTAATATTTAACCCCCCTGGAGAACGTGTGGTTGCAACAGAATAAAGCAATGGTGCATACTGCACTATCTACAACGAAAATTGAAAATTTCTTGGTCGCCGTATCTCTCGTTATGTTGAAATTTACTGGCTGTGAAGATCGCCCGACTTAAGGCCCACCTATAATATGCAAAAGCTTACTTAAGCTTCTGTCAAAAATTATCAAAAAGCCTTTCAAATGTTCATATTTAAAAACACAAGAACAATATCAAAAAATATTTTATTCCGTACGGAAAGTGCGATCAGTTTCGCACTTTTCTTAAGCAAATGACAGTTTCATAAAATTTAATAAAAAGTTCTCTTAAATTCAATATGGTTCTACACATATGAATCACATGTGTTCGTATAATTGCTTAAGCTAACTTAAGCATATTATAGTTGTAGTCACGACTCTACGTCAACAAGCTTCATAGTGTTGAAGGCCTTAAGGAGAATATCCGTCAGGAATGTGGAAACCCATCGGCGGATGTTCTGGCAATTCTGGCGGCAGACACTTGACCGATATTATATTTTCTACATAATGAAAAAAAAAGATGTAGACATAAAAAAATACAATTCAAAAGTAAAACGAAAGTTTTTCATTTATTCAAAAAATAAAAGTCAAAGAATATCGGTTGACATTTTTTGCGGCACTTCGTATGAAGAAAAAGTACTAGTGGCCAATTTCACCAATTCTTGTTTTCAAAAATATCAATTCATATTTACATAAATATAGTTTTTCACATAATTTTATTTTTATTTGACATAAAAAACCAATTTTAAACATAAATTGATATTCTTTTAAAAAATTGGTGAAATTGGCCATAAGTCCGAATATAGGAACATCTACTTCAAACTAGATACTCCCATATTTCTAGTTCAGTCTTTAATTAAGGTTCCACATTAAGATCTAATTCAAATTTAATTCAGATTTCATTTAAGTTGCAAGCCCAGTTTTTTGCTCACGATCTAGTTCATGTTCTTTGACTTGGGTCTTTTTATTACTAATCAGTTTGATCTTAAGCTTTAGTTAAGGTTAAAACTCAGATTCCAACTCAGATTTAAGCTCAGGTTTAGGCTCAGGTTTAAGCTCAGGTTAAAACAAAGTTTTTCGCTTAGAATTTATTCCAGTCCCATATTTACTCTTAACTCTAGATTTGCATTTCGGAAAAAGTTTTCCAATCATGTTCTAATCTTATAATCAAATTCATATCCTATTTGAGATTTTAGTTCACATTCTAGTTTAATTTCTAATTTAAGTTTCAGTGTATGTTTTACTTAATTTATCCAGTAAAATCGCAGTTCGGATACTAGTGGATATTTAAGCTGAGGCTGGAGTTGTACTTCAGTTTCAGGTTTCAGGTTGCACTTCAGGGTCTAGTTTAGGCGTTTTTTGCGAAACCTTTATACTATAAAAATATAATATATTGTTTTAAGGTTTTTGGGTTCTAGATACTGGTAAACATTTTTTGTGTTTCAAATCCTAAAACAAATCCTTTTTCAGCTTTTAGTCCAGGTTCACGAAAAGGTTTTTGCTTATGTTCTACTAGAGATTTTACTTCTGATTCTTATTTATGTTCTGGTATAGACTCTTGTTCAGATTTTAGTTTAAGATTCAAGTTTAAGATTCTTATTAAGATTCCAGTACATACTCTAAATGGTGATTTTGAGCCCAACATAACTAACAATAGGGTAAGCGGTCAAACGAACTGTCATACTGCGCTTACTTTTTAACATTTATGATCAGTGTACTCCGGCAAATCATCATGAATAGATTTACGCTTGAACAATGCAACGAAATTATACAAATTAAGTTTGAAAATCAGCAAAAATTTGTTTATCATTGATGCTTATTTTCGGCTTAACGGTTTTGTTAAAAAACAAAATCGGCGCCGATGGAGTGACACCAAACCACAACAGAAGTGCTTTTTACATGCTAGTCGCATTATCGGACCTTATTTCCACAAAAATTAAGCCGGAGCTTGCGTCACTGTCAATCGAGATCGATTCCGCACCATAATCAATGATATTTTGCTTGAAAATATGGTTGGCATTGATCCCGGCGAAATATTGAATCAAAATAAAGTAATAAATTGATTTCGATAAATGGACTTGTTAATTGGCTTACAAGAACGTGCGTTTTTACACCTCTCGATTGTTTCCTTTGGGGCTACTTAAAGTTACTAGATTATGCTAAGCCAGCTACAATTGACGTTTTGGAGGCCAATCGCGATAATCGTGACATATTGGCAGCAATTCTTAAAAAAGTCGCCCTGAATTCAACGGCCAAAAAGCGCTTCGTTAGCAACAGCCGCGATTCAAATGCTAATGCAATGTTTTGATCTTTCGAATTAAAAGATTTTGTGTGTTAAAATTTCATTTCATTCGTGGTTTTGTCTATTTCAAGTTCTATCTACACCCAGAGAAAAAACATGTTTAAATATGGTCACCTCCAATAAAACCATTTTTAAAGAAAATTTAAAACATATTATGTTTCATTTAACCATATTATTGTCACCAACAACCATATTATAATTGAATAAGTCCTCCATCAAGAAGCCACAACCATATTATGGTTGCCTCCGAACATGCCTCTTATTCAGCTGCTTGTCCAGATTCTTATTCAGCTTCTAATTTATATATCTGTTCACTTCGATTCCAGATTTTATTCAGTCTTAGTTCAGTTTTAATTATTGAAAATGCACGCAATACTCAATATCGCTCTTGATCATAAAGATCTACCCGCTGTAAAAATATCGTGCATTTTTGCCTACTTTTGGTATTGAAACGGTTGGCTTAAAAATTATTTTTCATATGCCTTTAATGTAAATTAAATACCCTCTTTATAATCAAGTGCGATATGTAAAGTATATAAGGTAAAAAATATTTTTTATTATTATTTTCTGAAGAGAGCAAAACTTTTATGCTTTTGTACATATTTTAATAACACAAAACTGAAATGCTTACATATACATACGTATGAAAAAAACGTACAGCTATTTTGTAACGTACACATATTCTTATGTAAACATTTTGTTGTTGTTGTTATTTTTTTATTAAATTCTTGAGAGTTTTCCAGCATGGTTACCACCTTCTTTTTTAGTAGGAATGTGCTATTTAAACGCTGCTAGAAAACGACAATGATTGAAGACTGCTTTAATTAATTTAATGAATTATAGAATAATAACTTTTAATTATTGGACTCTGGGATTTATTTGAAACTCTTATATTCTATCTTATGTTGTGATTTCAAATAAAACCTTGATGCTTTTATTAAAAAGAGTTTTTCAAATCATCCTTTGCGGCAAAAACTTATGAACAAATAAAAGTAAAGTTTAAAAAGAATAACAAGACTTGAAAAGAATTTATAAGAAAATTAATTAAGCCTGAAAGTAATGCATTTTCTTATCCCACTGCTTAACATATATGATACTCTACACCACAGTATTAGCAAACAAATTTTCGATCGCTTATCCTTTTTAGGGATCTGTGGGGCAAAAATTGGCCCTGCCAAAACTAAAAGGCTTTATGGGGCTTAGATTCATATATGAGTGCCTTGTGCTGAATAATATCTAGATATCGATATCTTTATGAGATTTGATCGTCTTAATGTGATTAAAGTGAGAAAGTTATATGGGACTTATGTCAGTGCTGGAGCAACCAGTTCAAAATTCTGTAATACAATAGTAGCTATTATAAAAGTAATACCCAATCGCCAAATTTTTTATCAATAACAGTATTAACAATGAAATGATGGCACTTAAAACTATTTTCGGGAGTGGTATTTGTATTAGAGTCATCGTCAAATAAGGACCGATTACAATAAAATTTTGTAAGTCTATTTAGGTTGCTACTAAATATTTTTGGGGCCAAATATGTTTCAAATACCAAGATAAAAGAATGGTTAACGGCCATACAAACTATATTCCGAAAAGATGGGGGCTACATAAAATTATTGACCGATTCTTAGCGTTTCTTAAAGGCTTTCTCCTTATTATAATTAAAACGTATTTATGTGCTCAATTTCATAAAAATATCTTGAAAATTGCGACCTGCACCTTGCGCACAAAGTTTACATGGACATACAGACAACCAGCCAGCCCGAAGGACGGATGGACGGACATCGTAAAATCGACTAATAATAATAATAATGAATAATGTGTTATACTCTTCAGCACAAACTCATAACACCCTTTACACTATTGTGATCTGGGTATAAAGACGCCTTATGTTAGGCAATTGTTCCGAAAACTTAAAATATGTACAGTAGGCCGGGTCGATTTGTATGGATGAAAAAAAATTAAAAATCGTATAGCAAAAACGTTATCTACATAAAATTCTAAGAGAATTCTCCGAAGAAACCATGGGTCTAAAATAAAATCCTAATCCGCGCCTCTCGACTTGAAAATTTATATGCCTGCCTTTGCCAAAAAAAAAAAAATTTTAAAAAAATTCCTTTTTCCAAAAAGAAATCGAATTTTCAGAATAAAATTGTTTAGTAAGGCAGTTACCAATAAACTTAGAAAAAAGTTTATACCACATTCGAAACTTATCAAAAAAATACGAGTATAAATTTGCTACTTTTTCGAAATTCAAAAGTTTAAGGAGTGAAAATCGTAACTATTTTTGGTACTTTTTTTTTAAAACATTTTTCTCCATTCATTGCCATATTCGTACTAAATTATAGGCCCCCACTACAATACTGCAATTTTTGATACTTTAATGGGGGGAAAAAATAGTACCAAAATGGGAAATACGGGAAACTTAATATCATTCTTCAGCTTTTTGGTTCTACAACTGGTTTTTTTTTGATTATCGTTAATATTGGACCTTATAACATAAAATTCAACATGCAATGTCCTGAATGGATACGAATCTATGAGGTAACTTTTTGGTACTTTTTTGTTCTTTAACTGGTGCTTTTTGAATTTTCGTAAGTATTGGACCTAGAAACATAAAATTCAAAATGCAATGTCCTAAATGAATAAGAATCAATAAGAGGAAAATTTTTGGTACTTTTTGTATATTAACTGGTACTTTTTGAATTTACGGAATTTAAACAAGTTAAAACCTAGAAAAATAAACTTTGGCATACAGATATGTCCACGAAGAAAAAGAAGACGCTAACGAAGTAGCGGGTTAAATTCCAGTATTTGATATTTTTATAAGGAACATAGATAAAAAAATTTTCTTTCAGAATTTAATAAAAAAGATTGAAAATACAAAAAAAAAATTAGACTCAAAAAATGGTTTTCAGTATTTATAAAATAACTTTTTCTTGTTTCGATAAACAATTTTTATTTTATAATGCAAATAAAAACAAAAAAAAAAATGTTTTCACTCAAACAATATTTCAGTAATGTTTTTGCAATTATAGAAAACTAAGAAAACTTCACTTATTGGTTACATGCTAATTTTTTAAAGTCTTTTTTACTCTCCATTCTAGGTACTTTGGCACGACTTTCTATAGTTACTGCCAGAACATCATCTCTATTCTTTTCTGTGACACGTCGGGACACATAAGTTAACAAAAAGACGTTATTTTATAAATATGTACTAAAAAAATTTTTTTGAGTGTTATATTTTTTTATTGTATTTTCAATCTTTTTGTTAAATTATGAAAGAAAATGTTTTTATCTATGTTCCTTAGAAAAATATTTTATACAAAATTATAAACAAACTTTTTACTTGCGTGAATATTTTTTTAATTTAAAAAAATTTTGGGTGTAGAAAAATATAAAGTGCAAAAGAACTACCTTACTAAACCATTTTATTCAGAAAATTCAATTTCTTTTTTGAAAAAGCTATTTAAAAAAAAAAAAATTTTTTTTTTTTTCCAAAAACCGGCATATAAATTTTCAAGTCGAGAGGCGCGGATTAGGATTTTATTTTAGACCTATGGTTTTTTCGGAGAATTTTCTTAGAATTTTATGTAGATTACGTTTTTGCTATACGTTTTAAAAAAAAAATTGACCTGCCCTAATATACAGATTAAAGTTTTATTAAAAAAGTCTTATTTTTAAGTTTTTATTTGCTTTTTCAATCAAGGAAAATACAACTTAGAATTTAAAATTTTTATTATGATGATTATAGTATTAAAGGTGTTCATAATCCCTTTTTAAAATATGCCTTACTGCCTGTTTTTCAAATAAAAATACAAAGGAAAGCTAAAGAAAAAATTCCTGGAAAATATTGAAGGAATAAGACTATTAGAGTATTAAAGCTTTCTAAATTGTAATTTGACTTAGAATACCCATTCGAATTAATATGAAAATTTATATAATAAATGTTACTCACCATGAGAAATAAACTCCCAGCTGCTATTTGTTTACATACAAATTTCGCTTGGGAATTTACATTAAAACGACGATAAAAAAAACTAGAACTTGAAAACAAAAACTTCAATATAAATTTCTAAACGAAAATTAAATTTTTATTGCTTAATATGGGTTGGCAAGTTTGTTGTTTTGTTTTGTGTGTAAATGAAATTGAATACCACACAGAAAAAAATTGTGCCCCAGTAAACGGATTAATCAAAAATAAAATCAGTTTTAATTAAAAGTTTAATCAATTGAATTAAACGTTTAATCAAGTGAATTAAACGTTTAATCAGGTGAATTAAACGTTTAATTGATATTATTAATTTGTTTGCTGTTGCAAACTAATCTTGTCAATTAAACGTTTAATACACTTGATTAAACGTTTAATTCAATTGATTAAACGTTTAATTCACTTGATTAAACTTTTAATTAAAACTGATTTTATTTTTGATTAATCCGTTTACTGCGGCAAAATTTTTTTCTGTGCAAATTTTAAAGTCTAAAAAGTATTTCACTTTAAAAATGGCAATATGGTGATGGTACAAAAAAAATAAAATGTATATTTCGCTGTCTTTAGGCATTTCACAAAACAAAAGTTATTTTGATAAATATTTTGAATATTTAATATTTAAATTGAAAAATGTTGTGATTTTAATATTTTATTAATTTCTAACAGAAACAATTTTTTTTTCACAATGAAAATTTTAAGATGTCGCAATGTTGCAACATTAAAAATTTAAAATACTTATTGTGAATACCCTTAATATTTAATTAAAAATTGTAAATTAATATTGACCAAAATTGTTTTAAGTAAACAAACAAGATATACCAAGTGTATAAACAAGACTAAATACTCAGACCATAAATGTATGCTTAAATTACACTAGTCAGCATCAAGATATAAGTAAAACAATGTATATGGGCGTTTCTACAGAAGAATTTATTTTTATCATTTTATCAAGCATTTTAAAGTGTTTTTTTAAAGAATAATTTATATTTGATATATGTAGTTGTTTTGTATTTTCGTGTAATTAGCCACTAAATCAGCTCATTTTGTTTTTTGGCCTACCGACCATTTTTAAAAAATTTGAGTAAGGTATGGGGCATATATATTTTGAATGCCCCCTTTGTGAATCCAAAACCTGTTTCACGAAATTTTTTATGGTTTATGGGTTATTAAGCATAAATTTTAATACATATCAGTTATTTTAAAGTTTGTTAAGTATTGTTTTGCTCTACACGCCACTGTTTCTCTAACGCTTCTCTTTCCTGATACAAAAACTAAATTTTACTCTTTCTTTGTTTTATTGCCGTAAGAAAAAAAGGAGAAGGAGAAAAAAAATTAGTTAAAGCAAATGCAAAATAAAATGTCAACAACTCAATACACAGCACAAAAATCTACTTTTTAAAAATAAATTTAGAAAAGTGGCGTATGTGGCACAAAACAACCTTTTTCACTTTTCAAAAAAATTGACATTTTTCTTCAAAACATATGCCAAAAGCAGCGGTAAAAATTTGAAAAAATATCAATCGGGTAAATTTTCTGAAAACTTCATGCTAACCTTTATTGCCGTTTTTGGTATATGGCATATGCGTCAAACCAATAATAAACTGACGACTAGCTTTGCATTTAGTGAAAGAGGTGGAAAATTTGAACAACATGGGTCTTAAACACAAGCTTGATTGCTTGCTAACGTAATGTGACAAAAGGAGAGCTTTTCTGTGGAAGTCCATATGTAGAATTGATACATATTCTTTTTTTTTAATTTATTTAAATAAGAGCATCTCAAAAATTAGACGTTATAGAATCAATATGTGAATAGATTTGGATTCAGCACGCTAAAGGCAATAAAAATCACATTAAAAATGTATTTGCTCTTGAATTTTTTTGCCGACCAGTGTTATTTGTTAGTATTATTTTATTTTACAAAAAAAACCAATATTTAGTTTTTGTAATTTGTTAAATAAATTATATGCTAAGGGTTATGCTTTATTGTTTAACTTGTTTATAATTTTTAGATGAGTACAGATTTAAATAACTGTTAAAGTATGTTTTTAGACAACCAAGCATAATTTTTAATTAATTTTTAAGACAATCCTCACTCCGGTGGGGATTTGAGAAAGTGTTTTTACAAAATTTTAATTTTTATAAAGGGAATCAATTGTAAGTCTTACAATTAGTGTGGCTTAAGCTAATATAAATATTTTTAATTTAAGATTCTAATCCCAGAAATATTGTATTGTAATGAAAACAAGAACTGCACAGTATTGGCGATTATAAAAGACAAGCTTATTAACAGTTATTTATTTACATAAATAATACAGGAGACGCTCACAAATTAGTATTCTCAGTAATTGGAACATTTAACGGCCTGAAATTAAAAAGAAAATTTAGAATTTGGGAACTTTTTTTGGTCGTAAAAACTAACATTTTCACGTTTTTTTTAGTTTAAAGAAAAAGAGGACGAGAATGTTCATTCATTAATAGGGCATTCGCTTTTTTTTAAGAAAATACTTTTTGCTACCCAACTTATTGTGGCAGCTTGTGTATTTGAATTTAATATTTTTGTTTGGACAGTTTAGCTTTTTAGTTATTAACATTTCAGATCAAATTATTTAAGTTAAAAACAAAACTTTTTAGTTTTCTTTCTATTTTTAATTAACTCTTAAAGTAGGCAACATTTTTCACATTTTCACTAAATGGCCTTTTTAATATATAGATTTGGTTTTGGGTTTTTCTTTTTGTAGATTAAAAAACACATTTCTTTTAAATCTGAAATTTCCCCCAACATAATCTTTCACTTGCTTACAAAAGAAAAACACATGTTAAAAGATTAGATACAAGTGTACGTAAGCACTTTGTTAACCACAAAAGTAGACAACAGTTTGTTTAACAGCAAACAAAAAAAATACATTATTAAAATATAAAAAATGATTATATTAGAGAAGGGAAAACACTGAGAAAGTAACAATCAAGTAAAAAAAAATGTAAAAGCCACAAACATTTAACAAAAAATCTTAAAGAAAATTGTTTAAGATTCTTTTCCACAATTATTTATAATTCTCACAAAAACCTTTGGCTATTAACAAAAAGAGCAATTAATAAATAACCTAAATAATTAAATATTCGAAAAGACATTGAATGGTTTAAGTTTCTTTGTTTTTTCTTTAAAGCTTAACAAATCTTTTGGCATACTTATAGGTTTATAATACAAATACGCTTAATGCGAACATGTAAATGTGTACTTAACTTAGTTTGTTTTTTGCCTGAAAAATCTTAAAAGATTTTTACAAAAGAAAACGATGTTATAAAATCATATAGAATGTTAAATAAATAATTGAAAGAAATTTATGTGAAAAGTTAAAAGTATACAATAGGGATTGAACCAAAAACAAGTAAGAGTGCTATATTCGGCTATGGCGAATCAAATGTCATCATGGTGCGATAAGAACAGAAAGTTTGAATGCCGTGCTTAAGATATAAATAAATCTATTTTTGCCACGCCCACTTCTTCATTGCCGCCTATAATTTGTCGGGTGTTGGGTTTTGATAGTTATGATGCATGTAGCTAATTTGAAAACTTAGGCTCTTGCCATCCTACACATTTACATAAATCTTTAATGGGTCTCCAATCCAGCCCACATTTTGTAGGATGTTGTGTACTGGCAACTAAGATGCTTGTACCTAAAGCAACCCATACACGATTCAATTCAACTGTCAACTGAGTCGGTTTTTGTCCAATTGAAAGCGTGTATGGCTTTGTCAATTGCTTAGTTTGACGGTTGTCGAGTTGGTTAAAGAAAAATCAAAAGATTTTGATTTTAACAAGTTGACTACTAAATCTTTCAATTCGATTGTACTGTGTGTGCTCGAGTCTCTAGATCAGCTGTCAAAATTAATGTTTGTAGTTTTCTTTTGCAAAAAAAATAAATTAAGTTTTTTTCAAAAATTGTCTTTTATTTCATTAAATTTTAAAATTAATTTAAAATCTTTTAATTCAGTTGATAAAGTGTGTGGCCAAGCATCAATTCAGTTGAAAGACTCAGTTGACAATTAAATTGAAACGTGTATTGGGCGCATAATATGGAAACTTTGCCTCTTACCGTTCTCTAGATTTCCAGCCATTTCCTTTTTCCAAGCGAGCATTTTTTTAAATTCATTTAAATTTAAAACTGTTGCATAATTTTAGGTAGTCAATAAAAAATTAAGATTTTTATTGGTTTTCTTAAACTATTAAAAAAAATATATTTTACTTTTAAAAAAATTCTTAAATACTAAACAAAATTGAACAAATATTTTTCAAAAAACTATAGTAGCATTTTAAGGGAATGCATAATTCGGACTATGTAGGATCTTTGATATTATGCAGAACAATACAAATATTTGGGCATAAACAGCCTGCTTAGAAAACCAATAAAAATCTTAATTTTTTATTGTATACCTAAAAGTATGCAATAGCTTTGAATTTAAATGAATTTAAAAAAAAGCTCATTCGGAAAAAGAAAATGGCTGATAATCTAGAGATTTAATTATCTCTTGATTTTTTTTATAAAATTGCATATTTTCTTATATTTTCAGTTGTTTATTAAATATGTAATACCAAATACCGTTGACTTATTTTAGGCAGTTATTTAATATGACTGCCTGGTTTGAGGAAACTGACAAATTTTGTTGCCTGTCTTAAAACACATAATTGAATTAATTGTGATTTTTTTTTAATATACATCCTTTTTTATTTTTTAATTTAATGTTAAAGACGGATTGCTTTTTAATGGACACGATTTTTGTTTGAAAATCTTAAAAAACTATTGCCTAATACTAGGCAACATTTTTATACGATTTGTCTATTTTCAGGAAAGGAAAATAATAAATGTATAAAATTTAAGCAAAAGAGGCATTTTATATTCAAACATATAAATTTAAATTTTAAGCTTTTTTTATATATGAAATTTATTTAAAAAAACTGTTGCCTACTTTAAGTCACTTTTATTTATTTTAAAAGATCCATAAAAATTTATTAATATTTATTTTATTTTCTTAAAAAACAATAGCACTTTTTTCTTATAAAAGCAAAGTACATAGAAAGTAAAAAAAACTGTTGCCTACCTTAAGGTACAATTTTATACTACAGTCTTTTCTTTTAAAGAGTATCAGGGGTGGTCTGGAAATCAAAAACGCATATATATATATATATATCAAAAATTGTTTTATTTTTTAAAGTTTTAAATCAATTGTTATACAACAAATTTTTTTAGGCATTTTTAAGATTTGTTTATATTTTAAATTATGTTGCCTACTTCAAGTCAATTTACTAATTTTCTTAAAATTTCATACAATTTGGTTAATTTTTGTTGTATCAAAAAAACGATAACATCAGCCGTTTTTTTATTTTATATTCTCAAAAAATTTTTAAAAATGTTGCATTACTTAAGGTATATTTCTGTTGCCTAATTTTAG
Source organism: Pollenia griseotomentosa (assembly GCA_963931875.1). Classification (NCBI taxonomy): domain Eukaryota; kingdom Metazoa; phylum Arthropoda; class Insecta; order Diptera; family Polleniidae; genus Pollenia; species Pollenia griseotomentosa. The sequence continues at coordinate 190,461,842 of OZ007561.1, forward strand.
GGATTTCTCTTTTTACCTTAAGAAAATAAGCATTACCGCCTTTTTAATAACAAAATCAAAAACAATTTTTTTTGTCTTGAATTTGTATTTAAAATTAGTATTGCAAATTTCATAAAAATTTGTTAATTTTTGTTACATTTTACGAAAAACAATAACACTTTTCTTCCACACTTCCCAGACAACAGAAATTTAAAAAACTGTTGCCTGTTTTAAGGTTTTTTTTTAGAATTTTATTTTCGATTGGGAAAAAATTACGAATAAATTTGTTTAGTCTTTTTTAAATGATTAATAAGATGTTTTTTGTATAAAAAGCCTAGACTTAAGATTAAAAATCGTTTGCCTAACTTTAGGCGAAATATTAAAAAGATTGTTTAAAAATGTTTGATTTAATTCATCGTTTTTTTCACTTAATACCAATATTGTTGTTTTTGGTTGCTCAATAAAAACTGTTGCCTCTTGATAGGTACACAATATCTTAAATATTTATACATAGTTTTACCACAGCCAACTCTCAACAACAAAAATCAAATTGAAGGATTTCTGTTGCTATTTTTTTTTAATTTTCTTCTATCGCTTTCATTTAAATAAAATAAGATAGAAGAAAAAATCACAGCTATTTGTAATTTTTTTTATCTAAAAGAAAAATAGATAAAAATTATATTTTACAACAAAATAAATATTTTATGTATGTATTTGTCCGTCTGTCTGTTTGACTGAGTTAAGTAAATATTAGCAGAATACACACAGAAATTTATAAGTATTTATTTTTAATTTTATTTTCTTTCATAAGAATGTAGAGAAAAGCGACACCTACGTTATTTATTGAAAATTCTGGGAGAAAAAATAATTTTGTAGAAAAAAATGTGTGGAAATGTACAAAAATGCTGCTTTTTTATAACACATACATAGTTTGCGCCTTAAAAGCTGCTTTAGAAAATTTTCTTGTTGATGATGATGTTTTTTTTGGAAATTACTGTTGATGCAAACACGGGCACTCATACACGCAGAAATAAACTTTCACACTTTTGGATTTGCAAAAAGACTTTGGATTTTTTTTTTAAATTTTTGCTTAAATTTAACTTTATTCCTTTCCTTTTTATTAAAATAGTTTGAAATTCAATTTTTAAGATCTTTTTTTTTTGAAGATTTAATTTGTATTTAAAAAAAAAACTCACTAACAAATACACACTTTTTAATTTAAAACCAGAAACTTATTTCTTTTTTAAAATACAAGATATGAAATTTAAATAACTTAAATTGGCTTTCAGATTTATTTAAAACAAAAATTTACAAGATTTTTTTGAAAAATTTCACTTTTTTAATTTCATTTTTCTTTTTGCCTTAATATTTATGTGTATATTACAATTTTATTTCTTTTTTTTCTTCGTTTGAAATACAAGATTCAACAACTTTTTCTGTGTATATTTTCTATATAATTTTTTTTTTGTTGTTTTAATCACTACCACGCTATCATCTTTGAAAACAAACCGCTAGCGTTTCAAATAAATGCGTCCGAACTCGTTGTACCCTTGCGACGTTATGCGCTCTATGATGATTTTCATACGACCATGGACCATGGATGCTTGTTATATTCAATTGTTGTGTAGGAGAGTGTTTTTTTTTATTTATTTTTCCCTTTTGTTAGTCTTGTTGTTGTACTTACTTTTCTTTCGGTATACACACAAACACACTGCCAAATACATAAACTTAAGTTTATGTGTATGTATTCAAAGCTGCTCATTCAAATTCTTTCTACCTAAAAAAGACACATACATACATACTCACACAAATATATTTTACACATATTAAACTCACACACATACACACTCTCTATCATCATTACCAATGTTGTGTTGGTGTGTAAGAAAAATGTTGTTAGAGTTTTCCCTTTTTTTTTTTTTTGTTCAACTTGTAGTTGCTTTTGTATTGTGCAGCTTTAATTTGAAATTCCTGTATCCTGTGTGTGCAGAACGCACAATCGAGATGTGCAAAAAAAAGTGCTTCTTCGTTAAATGTTTTTGTATGTGTGTGTGTTTGGCGGTTACAAGCAGCTGATTTTTTGAATTTAAAAAACGAGAAAGCTTTTTCCTAGTTATCTACAATTTCTGCAAAGTAATAAGAAGAAATGAAAAGAAAAGCTTTTTTAATTTAAATAACTTTTGACAAGTTTGTCAATAGTGGATGTGAAGAAACTGTTGACATGTTTTACCATTTGTTCTAAATTTAAACTCAAACTGTACAGTAATTGAGTGAAATTAAAATAAAACCTCGCAGTTATTGAGAATTTTCACTCAATTTTCACTTAGCCAGTAAGAAAGAGAAAAATTTATATAAGTTGCTTATTATTTGGGTAAAGCTTTGAATATTTGCTATTAGAGATCGTTGATTGCTACTTCGATTCATAGGAAAGAAAAATTACGGACAAAAACTGTAGCCTATATTAAGGCATTTGGTTTTAATTAAAAGTAAAGTTTATTGCCTGTATTCTTAAAAAAATTTTAAATAAAGGTTTAAAGAACAATATTACTATGAAAATTATCCTTAATAAACGTTTGTTAAATTTAATAATCGTTTATAATTGCGGGGTCTTCTATCTTTTACATTATTGTTCTTGTAAAAAATTTTTCAAACTTTGATTATTTTCTGTTGTTAAATCATTGTTTTTTGCGGCTTTATTTTGTTTTATTTCAGAGATTTTATATTTTGACGATGGTTTTTGAATTTAAAAAATTTTTTTTCTGTGTTTTTTATTTTGGTGATTTTTTTTTTATTTTATTTTAGCGATTTCCAAGTGCTGTAATTGGAATATTGTAATTTTGTCTTTTGCTGTAAATTTTTTTACGGTTTTATACTGTTGTGATTTTAATTTAAACTAGTGAACTTTTTTGACGATTTTTTAATTTTCTAAAGTAATAGAAATTGGGAGCTTTGTTGTTATTAATAATATTATGTTTTTTCCATTTTTTTGCCGTATATTTTTTCATTTTTGTGATTTTTTACTTTAAAGGACTTTGCTATTTTGATGTTTAAAGATTTTGTAGATTTCTAAGTACTTTAATAAAATATTATTGTGTAATTCTGTCTTTTGCTGCAAAATTATTTTTTGTGTTTCTTTCGTTGTTGTTTTCATTTCAGCGTTTTTTATATTTTGTCGATAAGTTTTAAATTATCTAATATTATAAAAATTAAAAGTGTGCTTATCACTTTTTTTGCTGCATTTTTTATTTTGATAATTTTTTAAATTTTAGCGAATTTGGTATTTTGGCGATTTTTATAATTGTGTTAATTTAATTTCCAATTACTACTTTAATTGAAATATTTTTTGTAATCTTACTACAATTGTTTAGCGGTTTTATTTTGTTAATATTTTCATTTTAGAGGGTTTCATATTTTGACGATTTTTTTTTATTTTTTTAAATTATAGAAATCGGAGGCCTTGAAATTTAATAATAAAATATGTTTTTGACAGTCTTTGCCGATCATTTTTATTTTGGTGATTCTTATTTAATATAAGCGACTTTTCTTTTTTGACGATTTTTAAAAATTTTGTAGATTTCTAAGTGCTTCAATAAAATATTCTGTCTTTTGCTTCAAAATTATTTTTCATGTTTATTTTGTTGTTGTTTCCATTTCTGCGATTTTTTTATGTTGACGATGATTTTTTTGGTTTTTTAAAATTTTAAAAATTGGAAGTGCTTTTTATAATATGTATTATATTCTTATTGTTTTGTGCTGCATTTTTTTTTTTTTTGTTTTTTTGTAATTTTTTTTTATATTAGCGATCTTGCTATTTTAGCGATTTTTATAATTGTGTTAAATTAATAAATATTTTGAAGATTTTTATATTTGTGTATTTTCTGCGATTTTTTTTTTATTATTTTAGCGATTTTTATCCTTTGGCGATGATTCAAAATTTCGAATATTGTTTCACCTAAAAATGTTTGATTTTAGCGAAATTTTTAAACTTGGGATTTTTTGTATTATTGGGAGTTATTTTAAGATCCCAACTGTAAATCCCGCATGCCACTTAAGAGGATCTTGTGGGGCCAAATTTGTGACACAGATTTTTATTTGGAGTTTAGCTAATTTATCCATTTAATTCTTAGATTAAGCCATTTTTCATAATGCTTAGCTAAAAAATATAATAACTAAGCCATTTGCAATCTTTTGTGAAATTTTTATTTAGCAAAATACTGTTTGTCGTGCTTAATTCCCAATTTTTATTCCTGATAAAAACACCGACATTTATTGTTGGGGGATAAGCCAGTTTCTATGCGCATTTCAATGGTTGCTTAAGCCAGATCATCAAGAAACATTCTCCCAAAAAGTTTTAGAGCAGCCAAAGATATAAGTAAACAAAACTTCAGAGTGAATGAGAATTACAAGCACTCATTTAAGAATTAAGTGTTTATTTAAAAATGTTGAACCAGAAAAATGTATTAAATGCTATTATGGCGATGATGTAAAATATACTTTTTCTAAATATATAGCACTCGTTCAACAATACTGTATTAACTCTAAATTTAAAAAATTTTCTTTAGAAGGAAAACAATTTTTAACTTAACATTACAGGCATATGAAGAAGAATTTCTAAGCCAGCCGTTTTGTTACCAAAATGAAGACAATATGGCACGATATTTTTACAGCGGTTATATATGAATATTACGTGTCCATTTGTTCCAAAAAGTGAAAAAACAAAAATTTAGAGTTAATACACTATTGTTGAACAGGTGCGATATATATTAATTGCCTAGTCTTTATACATTTTTTCAAATTTTTTCTAGTGCTTCAATACAAAGAATATTGAATGTAAGTGAAATAAATTCCTATTTGTTTTTCTTAATAATAATATCCAAAAACGTGCCTCTCTTTCTCTCTATCTATCTATCTCTCTTTCTCTATTATCTAGTCCACAAACTTTTTAGGCTTATTCATAAAATTATTATTTACTAATGTCAACACTGACAATACTCAATAAGTATCACTGTTTAAAATAATTCTCGACAAAATTAGATATGCATACACATGACCTTTCAGAATAAATCCATTTTCCCCTTTAACTAACCCATCACAATGAAATATACATTATCTAGAAGAAATCGAAGCAACCCTTAAAGAATTCATTGAATGTTTGCTTCTTTTGCGTATGCTTAATAGCAACAGCGTTTGGCGGCATTAGAAATTTCCAATCAACAACATTGCCCTTCATCACTTCTATCTAACAACGAAAATAACAAGAACCAGTTTAAATAACAGAAAAAAGCAAAAAAAAACAGCATTCAAAAGAAGGAAAGATTGAAAAGACGGAAAAAAACTACTTGTAATAGTTAGTTTTAATATCCACATTTTGAGTATTAATTTCCCGCAATGGTGCTTAATACAGCAAAAATACACAGACATACAAATACTGCTACTGTTTAAACAAAAAAACACGCATGCAAACAAACACATACTCATATCTACCCTTAAGAACACATTTTAAAGGGATTGGCCAAATTTCAGTGGTTCGTCATCGAAAATTTGGACCATCGGATGGAGGTGTGCCCCCGAGCTCGGGGCGGCCAATTGGCCGATATTTTGTTCCACACATAATTGAACCATACCAATATTATCATAATAAAAGGAAATAACAATTATTTTCTAAATAATTTGTGTTTTATTCAAAATCAACATCGGCCCTTAAAATTTAACCACCATTCGTAAAGTAATTTTCGATAAGAAAGATTAAAAAAAAAACTATATAAGATCCAACTGGTGCGAGAATTAAAGCCAGCGGCTTACGGTTTTACGCGTACTAAACTTTTTTTTCGGTAGTAGGGTTGATATGGGGCCTAGGGTAAATTATAGACCGATCTTCACGAAATTTCACAGTGTCATTTCTAGTCCAATAAAACTGTGGCGAGCCAAAATTGTTGTTATAATAGCATTATTAATTAGGATTTAAGACGTACTATACTGTTTTCCAGGAGTCGGGCTTATATGGGGCCTAGGATAAATTATGGACGGATCTTCACGAAATTTTACAGAGTCGAATAAAACGAAGTTTTGCAAAACCTTATATCATTCTGTGCATTTTTCCACCATTTATGTTCGTTTTTGTAACAAAATTATAAATTATTTTAGGTGGGGGTTCCACATTTTGATTCATAGCTCTGTTCCTACTGAACCGGTTTTGCTGGATTTCAATCCCAAACTGCTTAGGATAACTACTAGCAATTCTTTTGAGTTTTTGGAAAGTGAGCGTGTTTTCAACAGACGGACAGACGGACAGACGGACATAGCTTAATCGACTTAGAATTACTCAAGGACCCAGAATATATATACTTTATGGTGTCTGAGATGAATAATAAAAAAGTTTCACACGGAATAACAAACTAAGTACTTAGTGTGGCGACGACACGTGTACACTATAAACTTCTTCGTGTGGTCTCTGACAATGTACGTTCGGCTGTTGCTTTGTTGTCATTTCGTCAAAGTTATTCAAATCAGTTGCAGATACAGAGCACTTGTTGATGAGCGTCATTCATTTTCTTTTGCCTCCCACAAAAGCATAAATGTGAAAGTATGTGTGTTGACCTCTTCACTGTTTTACATGCTCGAAATTCTAGTCAAGTAACCCAAACTTGACTAGAGTTTGTTTGTATGTAAAAAACCTTATTGTGATTTTTTTGTCCTTATTTCTTAGACCATTGCCTATTCATAAGCATACACACAATTTGTATATTTCCTTCGACATACAACCCACTCCTGGAAACATCTAAAAGTTTATAAGTGTTTAAACATTTTGCCTTGGCACTCAACTACAACCAGCCAACGGCTAAAAAAACTTAGAGCTTAGGGATAATATTTTAAAGTATCACAAAATAATTTAGGTACTTTTTTGCAAATGGTTGTTAACTAGATTGATTTGTGGTAGAAGGTGTGATAAAACAAAAACCAAAAAATCATTGAATATTAAAAATTACATGATAAATTGTAAGGGTTTTGTATACTTTTTACACAAGGGTCTTCTGATTACTTACAAGTACCACACTCAAAAAAACCCTGCTACTTTTTACGAAAGAACTTCCGTAGCTTTTTTTTTGTACTATTTACAAAAGTTTCGTATATAATACGAAAAAAGTTTACTCTAGCATTTTTTAATTTTGCGAAAGTAACAAATTCTTTCGTAGTCCTATTTTTCGTAAATATTACAAAATTTTATTTTTTATTTGTTACAAAAAAACTTTCGTAAAATACCGCATAGGTGTATGCTGTTATTTTCCCAAAACGAAAGAGAAATATTTTTATAGAAAATTAATTTTGTAAATTAAAACAAATTTTTTTTTATTTTACATAATAATAAACAGAAAAAATTATCAGTCGTTTTTTATCAATAAAAAAAATTTTTGAAAAGTATTTCAATTTAATTAATGTTATAATTGAATCAATTTTTTTTTTTTTTTTGTTAAAAGAAATTTAAAAATAAAATTTTGATTTAGCTAACATTAACTTAGTTGTTTTGAAATTAATTGTTAATTAAAATATTAATGAAAAAACAAAAAATCTTAATTGTTTTTTTTCGTTTAAACTAAAATTATTTAATTTAAACTTGTAGAATTGTTATTGGGAATTATCAAAACCTAAACTTTATTTAATTAAATCGAATAACACATTGTTTGAAACGGCAAAGTTTTTTGATCATTTTTGTAATTTAAATTAAAAATATCATTTATAGAAAAAAAAATCATAATATTTACAATTTTTAATAATCTATATACAAAATAATTTTAGTAATATGTGCAAAATCAACAAATTGTTTGCCTGAATCTATAAAAGTTGGCGATTAGAGACAATTTTTAATGTTTGCTGTGAATTTTATTTTCACAAAATTAACAGCCTCTTCAACGATTTCAAACGTTAATGTTCGCATAGAAAATTACATTTAAAACAAAAACAAAATTCGAACTTTAACGTTCGAAATCGTTGAACAGGCTGTAAATTAAATTGTTTATTGATTTTTTTATTATATGAAAAAATTTTGTATTATTTAGAAAAAATGTTTCTGGATAGGGATGTTAGGTATTATTTACATTTTTACATCCTTATATGTATTGCTATCGATAAATATACATTATGCACTTGTTTTGAAATGTCAATCTTACAGCTGTCAATTATTGCTACTTCCTTTTTCTCTTCTTTTAATTTTTCCTTTTAACTTGTAAACCTTAAACAGCGTGGTAGTTCTTCAACAAACTATTTTATAACTTATCTTTATTAAAACACAAATATTGTCAAGTAATAAATAAGTGTTCAATTAAAATACAATAAAGTCGTTTTTCATTCTCTGCTCCAACAAGGGACACCTTAATGACCTAGCAGTATGAAATATACTTAACGACATATTCCAAAAACAAATATACAAAAAAAATGTTATAAAAATCGGTTCTGTTTAAAATTATTTGGATATTGCTCATATAAAAATGCTAAAATTGAGATTAAAAAAAAATTTGGTTCCAAATAAAAAAATGCGAAAAAAATGTTTTTGCCAAAAAAAATAAAAACAAATTCTGAATGGGGACACCCTAATGATCAATTGGTATGAAACTTTACGATCTATTCTTCTAGTTACCAAAAAATTCATAAAAATCGGTGAAGTTTAAACACAAGCATCGTAAAACATTTAAGAGTAAAGATGTTTTCGTCGATCAAATGAAAAATTACAACTACACAGCACAAATCATTTAACAAAGAAAATTTTTATTGATATCCCTCCAACATAATATTGTGAAAAATGTTCTAAGTCCCATTCTTCACGTATGAAATTAATATTTAATTAAATATAAAATCAATGACATTTTGGAATGGAAACATATTGAGGTTATAAAACAAATCAAAAATCCCATTTACGAATGTCATTTAGACCATTAAACGGTTTGTTGGTTAACATAATTATATTGCGAAACATCAAAACTTTATTATTTCCAAAGGATTTCAAGATAATCTAAAAAAGAACTCTCTCAAAATTATTAAAAAAATTTATAAAAATAGTTTTTTTTATGGAAGGCAGTAAAAAAGAAAGAAAGTTCAGAGTTTAAATAATAAAAAAAACTACAATGATGTAGAATTAATAACCCGCTGGGAATACATTGTTGTCCTAAAACATTTGTATACTAAAGTTTTCGTTTTATTAAGAGTTGCAAAATTTTTTTCAAAATTCATTATAAATATTTCAATTAAATAAGTATTAAATTGCATTATTTAATCGATGATTTAAAAAAAAAAAACAATCTGATTGGAGCTACATTTACTGAATGAAGACTTTGTTCGCTTAACAATAATATAAATATTTTAGGGAGTGTGATCCACGTTTTGTTTCAAACTAGTTAGAAAAACTAGAAAGAATTTGAACCAATACTATTAATTTCTGTTGAGTCTTTCAAAAGTAAGCATGTTTTCAACAGACGGACATGGCTAAATCGACCTTAAATTACTCAAGGGCCCAGAAGAACTTTATGGCGCATAAGATCTATATTAAAATAAGTTTCACACGGAATGCCAAGCTTGGTATACTTTCATTCACCACTAATGGTGGAGAGTGTAACAAGGGTACAGGTATCATTTACATGATTAAGAGCAATATAAAATTATTGCGGTGGAAGTGCAAGGGTTTTATTCAATCATTATATGGTTACGGTATTAATATGTTTTTATTAATAATCATAATATTTTATTACTAGCTACTTTTGGCTTATTTGTTCCGACTCTCTAAATAGCTAAATACACTTGTAAAATGCTTGTCTAGCAGGCGAGTTCACTCGTGCTGGACGTAATATTCACCGTCATCTCTAAATTTTTTGGTTTTGCATCCAGCATCGTGTGTGTGACACAAGCACATTTTCACTAATGCTACGACAATGCTTGATGAGTATTTTGATCAGTGTATTTGTGCATTAAATGAAGTCAAACACCAAAATATTCTCACATTTTCAAAGAATCTAAACTCATCCCAAAAAAATTTGCCGCAAACTAATTGTTGAAATTTCCAATTTCGGAACAATTATCAACGTTTAGCAACACTGGTTTCAAGTAAGTCATATATATACTTTTAAGAAATCTACCTTAATTTTTGTCGAATTTTTTTCCTATTTTTTTCTCGGATCGTACTTTTTTTAAGCCAAATTAAATTATGCCCAAATTAGACTATTTTTTCCCACATTACTATAGTGGAGAGGGTATTATGCATTTGTGCTGATGTGTGTAACGCCTTAAAGTTTTGGTCCTAGACCTTAAATTTGATAAAATATGGTGCATAGGTTCTAATTGGCACGGGGACCAATCAGTCTATAATTTCATATAGCCATATAGCATACGAGCCTTTCTTAATTTAATCCTGAAGCTCTTTTTAAAAGTTTTAAGAAAAAACTGCTAAAACATTTAATTTTTCCTTTATATTAAATTTAATTTTAAATATTTTTTAAATAACAATTTATTCTCAGATCCTTGGCAGTCTAAAAAACCAAAAAGTACTTTTCCTAAACAAAGTACATTTCTATCTACTCAAACTCGTTAAAAGGACACATCTTGCTCTTGGCGATGTTAAATCATAAGTTTAAGTGCCTTTTTTTCTTTCTAGAGGTAATACATATGAGTATTTTAGAGTGAATGTATGAATAAAATGTTCACGAAACAACAACATCAACAAAATTAACAAGAAGAAGAGAACAACAACAAGAGGAAAAAACTTGAACACTTTATGAAAATGTTAAGAAGGAAATTTACTGTTGAAAATGAATGTATAGGCCAAGGATAATGAGTGCATTTTAGTTTCTGCTTTCGATACTCACCCTTTCCAATGCTGCCTTTTTTACCTTAGCTTTTTTAAAAGAGCCAGAGAGAAACAACGCTACAAAAATGAACAACAGCAAATAAATGAGTGTAAAACTGCACTTAGAGAGAAAAAAAAACAAAATAACGAGAGCAAAAGTGTTAGCAAATGTTAAGCTTGAGTGAATTGTATTTAACATCTTATTAAAATGACTTTAAATTGTTTTTGTAGTTCATGTAACAATTTGTTGTTGTATGTAGTTTTTAACTATGTAAATATAACATTAAAACGTACAAACAGTCACACACACATTTTACAACGCATACACACTCCAACGACATTGAAATGTTGTAAACATTAAAAAAGTAACAAACTCATTCATTCATACATTTGACTATTCTTCTTCTTAGTGAAATGATAAATGTACGTGTACGTGTGTGCGTGTGTGTACATTTTAGCATACTTTAAGGCTTTAATAGACATTAATAAAATGTTGCATATGCTGAGGCATAAAAATTTTCCTTATTATTAAATGATTAAAATAACGACAACAAAAAAATTAAATGAAAGAGACAGCAGGCTTTTAAGCAGACTTTAGTAAAACGAAAGACATTGAAACGAAAATGCTCATCTTAACGTTTACTCAGGTGAATGGTTAGATGGTTGTTTGGAGTGGGCTAGAAATTTACATACAATTTTAAATTGTTATGAAATTGCTTATTAAATTAAACATTAAATTCTTACATTATTACGATTACACATGAGACTGGTTGAAATTTAAGTTAAACGTGCATGTGTCTATTGTCAAATAGTAACAAAGAAAAGGGAAATTTTAATAGACCCTTTTTAAACACGGTGGTACTCATGCTAAAAATACATTTTTTAATGTAATAAAAATTAAATTTACGTTTAAATTTGATCTCTAATTGAGCCATTTTCTGTGACCTAGATAGGTTTGTTAACTTGTTTATATTAGAAAATCTTTGCAGGAGACTTTAAGTCAATGATTAAAAATCCGACAATGATAAATTATTTCCAACATTCGCGGATAAGACGTATCTATATACAAATCGGCAAAGGCAAAAGAGTCAAATACACCATTTGAAAGGTATTACATAAGTAAGTAATACAAAATGTAATAACTGGACAGGTGTCTAGTACTTTTTTTGAAATTCGGGCCTTTTAGTGAGTAAAAAGTTTTTTGGGACTTCTTGTTACCTCCTTTAACCTTTTACCTTTTACCTTTTACCTTTTTTACCAACAAACATTAAACTTAAGTTAATCCAAATTCGGAACTTATTTTAAAAATTCAAATATGAAGTTGGTTCTCCTTTGAAATTCGAACGCTAAGGGGGTGTTAAACTTACTTATTTTTGGTACTTTTTTACAAAACATGTTTCTTCATTTATTACCACATACGTTTTAAATTATGGGCTCCCACTAAAATATTAAAATTTTTGATACCCCAGTGGGGAGAAAAAAAGTATCAAAAAGGGGAAATTTAATTTCTTTCATTTACTTTTCCGTGCTTCATGCGGCAATTTTTAATCTTCTATAATATTGAACAAAGAAACAATAATTCAAAAGTAACCAGGGGTAGAGCACAAAAATGTTGGTATTTTTTTTTTTTTTTTGGTCTACAACCGGTACATTTTGAATATTCGTTGATATTGGACCTAGAAACATTAAATTAAACATGAAATGTCTTGAATGGAGGAGAATTCTTAAGAGGGAACTTTTTTGGTACTTTTCGTTCCACAACTGGTACTTTTTTAATGTTGGGTAATATTGGACTTAAAAAAATAAAATTAAACATGCAATGTCCTGAGTGTATGAGAATCCATTAAAGGGAACTTTTTAGTACTTTTTTGTTCTTCAACTTGTACTTTTTGAATACTGAAACTAGAAATATAATAATAAACATACAAAGTGATTGACAAACTATAAGAGGAGACCCTTTGGTACTTTTTTGTTTTTCAATTAGCTCTTTCTGATTTTTTTTTATATTATTGAACTTACAAAATTTAACTAAATATTCACGGACTTAAGTGGAACAAAACATATGCACCGGAAGATGGTCCCTTGTCAAATCGATTCACAAAGACGGAAGAAATTGTTTTTCACCTACTTTTGTATTGTTGTTGTTGTGCTATGGTTTTCGAATGTAGTGTCATTTTGAATTGTTTTTAGTACTTTTTGGTGTTATTCTTACTTAAATTTTTAAGTATGACTCGTTCTAAAAAAGATGGAACAAGCTTAAATTTAGTACGAGTTTTTTTCTTTCTGCCTAACCATCTTATAAACGAATATCGTAAATCTATACACATATTTACAGGGTAGTCCATAAGTAACGTTATGATTTATTATATAAATATCTTTTTGCTTTTAGAATTTATTTAGGGTTAACTGCTTTTAAAGTTTAGACTAAAGTTTCCAATATGTTCACATTATGTCTTGAAGTAAGTATGATGCCCATTGTTTGCCACGACGTGATGAGCTCTTCCTAAAGCATTTTCCATACATTTTCTATTTTAGGGACCAGCGCAGATACTTCTTCTCGAATATTATACTTAGGCTGGTTGACTGTTCTTTGCTTATCATATAGGTAGCCCCAAAGAAAAAATAGAAATCAGCTTAAATTCGGCGAAAGCGGTGGCCAGTTAATGTAAGGAGACGGCGCGATTTTTTGATCCTTAAATATTGCGCAGGAGACCCATATTTGGACGAAGTAAAGCCTGATCTTGAATACAATTCCAGACTGATATCTATCTCTCGCTTTAAAACAGTTTCAATAATTTCCCGGTAATGACGTTCATTGCCATTAACCCAAAGTCGTTTTCAAATAAATATGGTCCAATGATCCTTGCAGGAGCTATTTTACTTCAAACTATGCATCTAAGTGAATTTTTTTACGTTCAACAATTACTCTTGAATTTTGGATGATGCATATTTTACCATTTCGTTTATTTACATTACCCCTGAGTGGAAAATGAGCCTGAAGGCTAATGTGAGTTCTTGAATAAATTTTTGGTTAACTTTCAAAATAAAATTAAACAACTTTGGTTAATTGTTCGGGGCTAAGTCTTTCCATCCTTTATTTCCCAAATGTTTTAAAATTAAGTTGAAACATGAAAGAAAGAAAAAACTAAACAAAAATGTATTCCCTAATTAAAGCATAATGTACATTATTCCTCACTCTGAATACTTAACGCAGTGGCCATAGTTAGGTCTGAACTTTTCTAAGCTTTCCGGCAAATTATGAATTTTGCGCCAAAAGAACTACTGCTTTTTTTGAGGAAAAAGCGAATTAAGCCAACTTTAAATACCCTATTCTAAACTGAGAGCGTTGTGCATCGGTCAAAACCAATAGAAGTCAGATATCCACGTAACTTCCCAACTATTATATTCTGGATAGTATTTAACTGTTTTTGCAATATACGGCCGAGTATTGTGATGATGTCTGGTGGCATATTCCGGCCATTTTTTTACCAAATTGCCGCCTCAAATACATCAATTGAGTTTGGAAAGCCCAAACACAGGTTAAATTGAGATCGTGCCCATCACTGTCTCGAAGCCATTACAATATAAATCTTAAGATCTTCGTTAATTAAATTTGAAATATACTTTACCATCCTATTAGATTACAAAATTATTTTTATGTCACCTAACAACAAATCCTTATAGTGTAAAACCAACTTCACTTTTATAACTTTCCTTTTTGTCCTTCAAAAAAAAAAAAAAAAAAAAAAAAAGAAATAAACATTTAAGACTTTTCTTGCAAAATGTCTTATATTTAAATACATTTTTACTTAACTTTACTTTTAATACGCGAACATAGAATATATAAATAACACTAGGCTACACGATTTTTGCTGCTGAATCAATTTTAGCTGTCGGTGATTATTCACAAATACAAAGTAGCCCAAATAAGACCTACTAATGTTGTTGTTGGTTGTCTTGCGGTTGCAATGCTTGCATTTTAAGATCCATCTTTAAAATTATCTTCAATATTGTTTTGGAAGTATCCAATTGTTCTGGGACTCAACAGCCTGCTGAAATATCTCAACGCAACGGGCTGGCTCTAGCCACCTCGGCATTGCCCCTGGGTCAAGTTTGATCGGGGGGTTCCAATTTCTTGACGAGTTGTGTGGTGTCAAAACGGAGCCACTGTCGGATCTACTTGCTGCACGCCTGGACCTATGCGTGCTACCACGTTAACCAACCAACCAACCATCCAATTGACCGGAACGACGACAAGTGGTGACAGACGCATAATTTTTATGTTGTCTTCAGTGCGAATATCTAGATGAGTGCCTCTGTTAGGATGGTCTATCACTGAAAACCGTGCCTTAAAACAGCCGACTATATTGCTATTAATGAAGGCTGTAGAAGCTAACATTGAATTGACAATATTTCGCTCATAACAATTGATCGTTGACAAGAATAGAAAAATTCAATAATTTTAACGAGTTGCTGTCTACTGTGTGAATTATAAAAGACGGATATTTTCAATTGGCTCGATTCTAATGCCAAAACCCGGCAAAAAGTTTTTTAGAAAAATCAGCTGTATTTTAAACTGTTTATTCATGATGCAAAATGTTTTGTAAACGGACACTGTTAACTTTTCCTGTTCTAAACAAAATTACTGAGAGGACATTCCCCTTAAACAGACAAATTTAAATGGACCCTTTGGTGTCCATTCATAAAAGATTGCAAATCTAATTCTACAGTAAGTGCCAGTTCACACACGTCTTGAGTTTTTGGAGAGAGGGGAAAACAAGTGGCATTCTCTTTTCCCTTCTCTCCCAAAAGCTAAAAATATTAACGGTTGATTTAAAAAAAGATTCTTTGTAAGTATTGCCAGTGATGATTTCAGCGGCAACGGAATGAAAGTAAAATTTTGTAAACTAGTGCAATTCCTTACCACCATAATTACATGCTACATTCGTATTTATTTACAAGAAAGTGTCCTTGTCAGGTGAAATAGAAAAACATAAAATTAAAATAAAAACCTTCTATAAAATTATTCGCTTATAAATTTCTAGAAATAAAACTTTGTGCTCCGTTTCCATTTTTTTTTATTTTTCTTCAGTTTCTTTGTCATTTTTGTTTACAACTCAGATCTGCTTAAGTTGAATTTTTTTATTTTTTTTTTTTTGCTCATAAACTCTACACATTTCTTTTTCATATAGTCTTTAACAGAAATAATCAAATAAAATGAAGTACATATGTACATATTTATTTATTTTTTAGTTAGATAAAGGACAAGACTAAACTTCTCGTTTTAATGGGAAACTTCTTAAGACTCTATAAATCAATTAAATGTAGGATAATAATTACATAGAAAGGTTAAGGTGAATAAAGGCGAAAGCGACAATTATTTCGTTTTAAGAAAGGAAAGGAAAAATTATAGAAAATACCAATTTTATTTATGTATGTATTTATACATTTTTGGACATTTTTAAGCATCTGTTCTTTCAGTAGAATAAATATTATTAACCCCACGTTTCCACATGCAAGTAATTACTTGCAAGTAGTGTATACGTATTATCAACGAAAATATAGGAAACAGCCGATTGGCTGAACATACAAAAATTGTGTAAATGTTAATGAAAAAGTGTGAGTGTATTGAGTTTTTCGGACTTGCACTTGCATGTGGGAACGGGGGGTAAATGAGGGTAGACATTTGAACCCCTCAAACACACCCACATGCATCAAGTACTTAGAAAAAGATACAACCCTGCCGGATATTAAACTAGTAGAGTTTTTTTTCCCGGACTTTTTCGATTCCCGGGAAAGCGGGAATTTTTTTTTAATTTCCCGCGATCCCGCTCCATATAAATAATACAAATTAAATTTTGTTATTAATTAATGAAAAAAACATTTATAAAAAAACGTAAGGGAATTTGTTTACAAAGAAAATAAAAGAAATGGTTCAATACTAAAAAATTAATTGAAGATTGAAATAGGAACTTGAATTATTATCACCTCACGCCTTTATTCCCTATTATTATGCTTTAATTCAGTATTATTATGCTCTAGATACAAGTAAAAAGATAACATAAACATTACAATTTAATTCATAAAACAATAATAAAAACAAAATAAAAATTAAAGTACTCAAGATATGAGATCAAAAAGTTTATTAATAAAATAGATAAAATAATTTAAAGAAATATATAACATTTTTTAACGGCCTAAGGAAATAGCTTTCTGACACACTCAAAGCGCTTAGTCAGTCGGCAAAAAGTATATTCCTGATTTTATTTACTAATTATCATGTTTCCGAAAAATTTCGTTCATTTTTTACCGAGGTTGGACAAATAGTTAAAAGTGCACCGTTGTAGCATGCTTCGGATTCACAATCAGAATCAATTTTTTCTTTTTTATAAACAACGTCTATATCAGTCAAATGTATGTCAAGGTTGATGCAAAAATAGCATCAACTGGACTGCTTATTACAAACCTTTTCATTTCAATAGGTCCATTTGTAATCTTTAGGACAATGTGTTTTTCAAGTTGTATATTGTAGTATCTTACACGAGTTTCCAAAATGTTATTTTTTTCGGTTTCCCCGCACTTCACGGGTATATAAACCAACACAAATTGAAATTGAAAATTTGAAAATTTTTAATGCGGTTTTTAAGTATAGATATTGTGGTTGAATTTAGCTTTATATGCACATAAAACACTATGCAATTTTGCGATAATCGGTCTATAATTTAAGTAATTTAGATTCCCTATTAAGCAGACTTCTGAAAACCACTTTTAAACGTATAAAATGCTTAAACAAACTAAAATTTGGTCTAATTAGGGTCCTTTAATAGGTACTAGCAAGTACTATACAGATTGCTGTGATGGTTGCTTTATAATTTAACATTAGCCCAAAAGAAATTCCTCTCCGGAAAATCATTTTAGTACACACAGATAAATTTCGTCAAAAGTTTTTTTTAATATTTTCTTTCAACAATAAAAATTATATCAGAAATTTTTTTTGCATTTTAATTCTTTTATATTTTTAAAGATATTGAAAAACTTACCTTGTAGAAATCAATAAATTTCTTTAAAACAGCATAGAAATTCGTTAAACTTTAAATAAATGGATTTTTTTTTTTGTTATATTTTTTTAATTTCATTTTAACATTTTTTTAATTGTATTTCATTTTTGTACATTCTTTATAAAAACAGGCCATATTTTGTGGAAATTTACCATCTTTAATTATTTACTCTTTTTAATTTACCATTTCTATTTTAGATATTTACTTTGCTTTTAGCTAAGACACTTTTCTTCTGCTAATAAACTTTGCTTTTATTTCCTAAAATACAACACAAACACAACTCACTACATGTTGTCCACAACCACGGAGAATTTAACAACTTAAAACCAACAAAAACAACTGCGCTGTTGTTGCTGTAATAACACAACAAACTCACACTTGAAAAAAAAACAACACGACACAACTCACTCGATGCTGCCCACAACCGCGGCTATTTTAACATCTTAAGACCAACAGAGACTGCGCTGTCGTTAGCTCTTCTTTTTATGAAAAAACCGCGGAAATTTTAACATCTTAAGACCATCAGAGACTGCGCTGCCGCGAGCTCTGCTTTTTATGAAAAAATTTTCTATCACCGTTTTTACTAAGTTGCGTTCAACTTTTTGCTTAAATTCTTTAATAATATAATAGAATTCCGTTTTAATTTTATTTATTTATAAAAATTTAAAATTTTCTGGCACTTTTTACTCTCTTTTTTATTGATTTAAAGAAGTATTTTTTTAAGACGTCCACGCACTTTGTAAATTTTTTGAAACTAAAAAGAAGTGGAAAGGGAAATTAAGAAAAAGGGAACTAAAAATCAACCTGAGTATGAGCACAAAAGAGACAGATAGTGCCAACATAGAAAGAAAACGAGCTTTTAGTACAATATCGAAAGATGGTAAAATAATTTTCTATGTTTTGTTTTAAGTTAATTGATGGTGAGTAGAAAAAGAAAAGGCCTAAGCAACCAGTGAAATGCGCATAGGAATAGCTTATCCCTTCAACAATAAATTTCAGTTTATCAATAGTATGAAATGGGAATGTAGCACATTTAAACGAAACCTTGTTAATTAAATTTTTGAATCCCAAGAAAAACTTTGATAACTAATATGCATGTGGCAGTGCAAATAAAACTGAACTGGCAAAATAAAATAAAGTAATTTGTTTTTATTTTTGTTTTTTCTTTTCCCACTTACAACTACATTTAGAGTTGACAAAAAATCAACCAATTGTAGCCGGGACTGTAAGAAAAGATAAACTCACTGTTTATTGTTGTTGTTTTTGTTTAAGCTTTGATATTGTTACAGGTAAGACTGTGGCTTATAGTTCTTATTCGCTTAACAGTTTTATATGTGTAATATCTTTAGTTTTTCTAAAATCTTTGGATGAAGTTTCCTGACGATCTGGCCTAAGCAACCAGTGAAATGCGCATAGGAATAGCTTATCCCTTCAACAATAAATTTCAGTTTATCAATAGTATGAAATGGGAATGTAGCACATTTAAACGAAACCTTGTTAATTAAATTTTTGAATCCCAAGAAAAACTTTGATAACTAATATGCATGTGGCAGTGCAAATAAAACTGAACTGGCAAAATAAAATAAAGTAATTTGTTTTTATTTTTGTTTTTTCTTTTCCCACTTACAACTACATTTAGAGTTGACAAAAAATCAACCAATTGTAGCCGGGACTGTAAGAAAAGATAAACTCACTGTTTATTGTTGTTGTTTTTGTTTAAGCTTTGATATTGTTACAGGTAAGACTGTGGCTTATAGTTCTTATTCGCTTAACAGTTTTATATGTGTAATATCTTTAGTTTTTCTAAAATCTTTGGATGAAGTTTCCTGACGATCTGGCCTAAGCAACCAGTGAAATGCGCATAGGAATAGCTTATCCCTTCAACAATAAATTTCAGTTTATCAATAGTATGAAATGGGAATGTAGCACATTTAAACGAAACCTTGAAAATACATATTATTAGAATATTATCACACAAATAAGTTAGAGTGTTATATTCGGCTGTGCCGAATCTTTGATACCCTCCACCGACAATTTGAATATTTGAGGAGTGATATCAATATGATGTATATTTATTATTAATTTATTTTTATAAAAACAGACATCAGCATTAAAATTGGTTGCGGCTTAGACCTATATTAAAATATTGACCGACAAATGCTTTTATGATAGCATTATTTATTACGGTTTTAGGCTTACTAAACTGCTTTCCGGCAGTAGGGTTTATACGGGGCCTAGGGTAAATTATAGACCGATCTTCATGAAATTTTACAGTGTCAATTCGAGTCCTAAAAAACTGTGACGTGCCAAATTGTTATGATAGTGTTATTAATTACGGTTTTAGGCGTACTAAACTGTTTTCTGGGAGTAGGGTTTATATGGGGCCTAGGGTAAATTATGGACCGATCTTCATAAAATTTCACAGTGTGATTTTCAGTCCAATAAAACGAACAGTTGCAAAATTTCATATCAGGGAAAGGTTATTTTTTTATGATTTACTAAACAAACACTATTATTGTTTGTGTTTTCTACAAATCTACCGAGCCGAACACTAAGAAGCGATATTAACTGCCGTATTCATAAAAAATTAAAATGGGTTTGAATTGTATTTTAAGAAAAACTTGTATGCAAGTTTTGCCTTAAAACACCTTTTAACAATGTTGAAAAATTCAGTACTTTGGTACTTTTTTCAGTACTTTTTCATATTGAAAATACCGCAGTACCCCCGCGTTGTTTTCAGTACTTTATTATACTTTGAGATTTTTAACTGTGATTTGATCATTTCGATAGCAGGCTTAGGTTATCTATCATGTGTTTGTTGCAAAATATATGTTGTTTTTAAAAAAATTATTAACGACGTTAATATTGAAATGCAAAGCGTGGAAGCCAGGATTCATATTTTGCTTTCCAGAATGGAATATTTGTTCTTATAACTGGCAAGAAAATTTATAAAAATGAAAAGGATAATATGTTAGTAAAAAATTGAAATGAACACCATATTTATAGAAACATGCTATCCTAAGGAAATGGTTTATAAAGTCAAAGAAACGTCGAAATCGTTTTATTCGACAATTTTCGAAACACTAAGAACTAAATTTTGTTTTGAACACAAAACCTTAAAAGTGATAATCAGCTTCACTCCAGAAAATATTGTTTCCAAAAAACCATTAGCATATAATACTTTTTTCTGTTGTTATTAATAGGTGCGTTTGAGTACTTCTACAGTAAAATGCAGTAAATGAGAAAATTGTAAAATTTGCTCTCACAAAAAGCTGTTGTCCAAAAAAGTACGCGAACGCAAATTTTGTAAAAATTCGTAAAATAAAGGCAACAGCTGATGACAAATAGTTGAAGTGTTGAAAAATGTTAACACTTTTGACTACTTAACTCGTTTTCTTATCGGTACTCGATTAAATACTTTTTATAACACAAATATTTTTGGAAAATACAAACAAATTATTTTATGTAATCTTTCATATTTGTTTGTTTTTTATTTTATTTGATGTTACTAATTTGTGGCGGGTTAATTTATTCAAAAAAACATGAATAGTTTTTTGCTATTGATTACTTAAGTACCCAAGTACTTAGCACTTTTACAACTCTAAAAACTTAACATAACAAAAAAAGTTTCAATTGTTGGTATTTAGCCCAGTAAATGATTCACAAACAAGTTTAATTAACAATTATTTATTCACATTTTGTTTTTATTTAATTTTTATTTCAACTTTACGTTTATTTAACAATTTTTTCACAATTTATAAGCATTTTGTTTGTTACTTTTGTTTGTTTACCTTTTCAAACATATGTTTTTTTGTTTTACAAAATTTTACTGCAAAAATTTCTGCAGTAAAAATTTGTAAATACTCAGAGAAGAACTGTCACTTTTCGCTCTCAATTTGTGTTCTCATTTACTGCATTTTGTGTACTCGAACGCAATTTCGTAAAATGCAGTAAAGTTCAGTAAAAAATAGTAAAAACTTTTGTGTTCTCGAACGCAGCTAATGTTATTTACAAACGATAAAGAAAACTATGCATACATAATAATATCAATTCTTAATTCCGTGTTCTAGCAGATCTTTTCGAAATAAAGCATTTTAGAACTGAATATATTTAAATTTCTTGGAAAAATATAGCCAAAATTAAGAGCGAAACTAATGTTTGCTGACATTTCACATATTGCTTTTGGTATTTTATCGATATCTCATTTCTGAGCATCAATTGAACGCACATTTTCAAATGCAAAATGATGTAAAAAACAAAGAAAGAAATCGTTTACACGTAGAAACTGTTTCAAGTTTGATAAAAACTAAAAATCTATTAAAATCAACTGGTAGTTGCTGTTGTAGTTATAATATTTCTTATGATCTCTTAAAGTAAATTTGCTTTATCTTTAAACACTGAATTAAAATCTTGATTTTTAAACACTTATGGTTTAAATTTTTTTCAGAATTAAGTTCTAAGTATGTAAAATATGTAAAAGTCTGAATAAAACACAAATAAAATTTTTAATTTATTAACTTATTCATAAATATATGAACTATTTCAAATCTTTTTTTTAGAAAATACTAATTAACGTACCTTAAGCGGCTCATACACTTGTAGTATAACTGTTCAATTTTAAAGCCAATGGATTTGTGATAGTCGAAGGTGACACAATATATTGGCAAGAATCGAAATCAGAAAAGAAGTGCACCATACTGTGAAATGTGTTTGCATCAACGTACTATATTGTTTTGCTTTAAAGGTTATGGTTTTTTTTTAATAGAGTTGCGCCATATTTTAATTGAAACCATTGTGCCACTTATTGAATAATATAGGGCCATATAGAAATAATATAATATGGCGAAATAAATGGATGGGGCGCTTGACGCTTATGTATAACAAAAAAATTATTTACATGTGTACCTCAAATATTATTTACATGTGTATCTCAAATATAAATACTAAATTTGCTATTAAATACTTAGATAAATGAATTCCCATAAAAAATTTTTTGTTCCTTTTATTTTTATAAATTTTTTTTTTTTTTTTTAACAAAAAGTACCATTTGGTGGAAAAAATACTCTTTTAGTTGAAGTTCAGTACCATTTCAAAATTTCAATTTTGCAACACTGCCTTTTAAACTTATTTTATTTTTTATGAATACGGCAGTAAGTGTTTATTTCCGAACACTGATTTAAACCTTCTTCCTTAAATCAAAAGAATCTCATTAATTAGATATCAACATAAAATTAAGCATGAATCTTAATTTCATAACATAATTTTGTTTTCTTGGTCGGTCCATTATTGTCCATATATAGTGTGGTTAGGGTGCCAAATGGCTGGAATTGAACGTCTTTACTCCCTTACTTATTTTTTGTTCAGATTTATGTTTTTTATTTACAAATCTATTTGCTAATATTTTGTTATTTATATCGCTCCTTCATTGCATCATAGTCATATCTCAAAATTTTAACAAAGTTTTCCTTCATACCTTCTCGTATTATATCTCAAACTGAACCGAAGTTATAGCAAAATATATCTTTAAGTCGGTACATTTTGAAAACTTTAATCGCATTTTGCCAAGATCCTTTTTTTTGTAGATATGACTATGTTGCAATAAAGGAGCGGCGATATGTTTAGGTATCTCCTATTTTTAAGACTTGTTCATGGACAATGAAATAATTATCAACTGTTGCACTGCCCATTCTGCTTTTAGTAGATTTATTGCATCAGGAGATATTGATTTAAATACATGTTCTCACTTCTTGTAATTGATATAATCCACAACCCATCCACAGATGCTAAATTTTAGACAAAAGAAAACTAAATTTCAAAGTATAAATACCTATTGCTGAAATTATGAGGATTTTATTTCCCGGGATCCCGCAAGAAAAATCCCGGGAAAACGGGAAATAAAATAATTGAAATTCCCGGGAAAAACCCCTAACTAGTACAAAAGTATGCATTACTAGTTCTCCAACTGTAAACTTTTCTATACCATCTTAATGCTCAAGTTAGCATTGAGTGTGCTTGAAAAATCACTAGCACTTTTGGTTCTAGACGTGTACTAAAACTTTTGGACCACATTGGGTGCTTAAGAATAAGTTTGTTACTAGTTCTTCTTGCAGAAAAAATTAGCATTTTGCATTTTAACATTTTGTATAAAAAAACGGCATAAATAAATGATCTGAAATCAAATTTAACAAACAGAATCAAAATAATAATATGTACACGAATTTTAGTTTTGTTACAAAAAATTTTATCAGTCTACAAGTGGTGCACTTGCACTACATCAAGTTCTGGTACTCATATGCGCTAGTATTTTTATGTAAAAACTCTAACCCCGTCATTTCCAGTAATTGTACTAGTGGCATTTTGACAATTAACTCTTAATCTCCTGCAGTGAAGAGCAACAATATACAAATCCAATAATAAATAAATAAACCTTTGTTTTGCTTTTCCCATTTAGACTTATATTAACGAAGTTATTAAGAATTTAAGATTTTTAAGTTTTTCATATGAAAACCCGATTTTTAGTAAAAAATGTGAGTGGTCACAGATCAAGCTTATTTTCCATTTAGACCTTTATTAACGAAGTTATTATAGTTATAGGATTTATGATTTTATTATTTTTAAACTTTAATTTCATACGCAACCACCGTATCATGCATTATGTTATCTGAATGCTTGACACAATGAAATTAAATAATTAAAAATTTTAAGTGTTCTCCATGGTAAAATAAGTACAAGGTATAGTCATTAGAAATTTTGTTCTCAATTTTAAAACCCATATAACGTCAAACAAAAGAAAATAAGAAAAAAAAATTAAAACAAGCGTCAAAATACAAATAAATTTATTTGACATTACATGGGTAAATAATGACAACTCTCCTAAATGCACCTACCTGGTACTTATTATACTATGAGTGTTCTCTATATCGCACCTATTCAACAAATACTGTATTAACTTAAAATTTTTAGATTTTAACTTTTTGAAAAAAGTCGACAGATATTATTCATATCTATCCGCTGTAAAAACATCGAGCTATTTTGTCTACCTTTTGGTAAGGAAACGGTTGGTTTAAAAATACTTTTTCATTTGCCTTTCATATTAAATTAAAAATTGTTTTGCTTCTACTGAAAATTTTAAAATTTTTAGTTAATACAGTATTGTTGAACAAGTGCGATATGTTATATGTAGCAAAATACCCTTATATCGACAGCATTTTACGATTAGAGCATTTTTCTAAAAAGAAATTAGTAAATAAACATATTTTTTTAAAAATGGGTCCTTAATGGGTTTATAATTCGTGAAAGCTATTTGGAAGCACCCTTCAACGATACTCATATTTTTGAGATATAATTTTCACTTAAAGATGTTTTTTCGACTTTTATGGTTTATAACTCTAAAATTTTTATTTTTTATTTTTAAATGCCATTTTTTGTTCCATGTTTGCCGATTAGCTAGAAATCTATATGAGTTCTGTACAAAATTTTACAAGTCATAGAATGAATAACAATTTTCATATACATACCCAATAAAAAATTGTACTTCAAACGAAGCAGGTTTGTAAGTGAGAAAGGTAAGAGTTTCTACCATCTCGCTTACGTATGGCATGAATTTTATGTAGTGAGTTCCCACTTTGAAGCAATACATTTTTGATACAAAAAGCGCTTTTTTGAATGCATATCAAAACTGGTTAAATATACCCACTGAATGTTTTTTTACAGTTATTTTCTAGTATTCTCCCTTACAACCCTGCCTCGTAGTAAGGGAATGCCGTGGCACTTGAAAAGTTATTTTTTTATAAAACTTGTTAAGAGTTCGTTCACTTACTTTACTGCATCTCTGTATGTGTTATTGCGTAGCGCATAATTGTGCGCTTAATTTTTTAAATGTACCATTAGTGCTTCGCAATATGATAAAATTTTTTATTGGGCACATACATACATATTTTATATGCTTATGTTGAAAAGCTTGCACACATACGACTTTCAACAAATAACATAATTGTCAACATACGTAGAAAATTTTTTGAAAAGTAAAAATATGAAAAAATGTTGTGAATGTTGTATATCGTTACTTTAATATAGAAAAGCCCTAACTAACATTCTCCTTACTTTACAGGAGAAGGAAAGGACTTAATAAAAATTGTAGTATCGTAGTTGCGATTTTTTTTAAACGCAGTTTTTTATTAAATTGTTTAGAGTTTAATAAAAAACTGCGTTAAAAAAAAATCGCGACTACAAGACTATAATTTTTATTAAGTTTTTTCTTCTCCTGTAAAGTAAGGAACATGTTAGTTAGGGCTTTTCTATATTAAAGTAACGATATGCTGATTCAACATATCTTGCAGACTTAAGGCCCAACTATAATATGCATAGGCTGGCTGAAGCTACTGTCAAAAAACAACAAAAAGCCTCTCAAAAGCATTTAAAAAATCAAAATAAAAAACAACAAATATTTTATTCCGTATGGAAAGTGCGATTTGTTTCGCAATTTGCTTAAGCAAATTCCAGTTTCATAAAATTTACCAAAAAGTTTTCTTAAGTTCAATATGTTAAAAAAAAAATTAAGGCAAGCGTCAAAAATCAAATAAATGAATTTGACATTCATACATTGTATTAACTATTAATTTTTATTAAATGGGATTAACAAAACAAAATAAGTAGCTCAAATTTAATGCTCTTGAGAGAGCTTCAAAAAGAAACCATTAAGAGAAAGTATTAAATTACTTTATGATTTTTTCTTTTACTTAAATGTATATTAATAAAATATGTTTGTTTTCTTTTAATAAAATATTAAAAATACTACGTATACTTTTAGTTTTGAATAAAATAGAGGACGTTATTAATTTTTAACTTAGTACTGGATATAACGAACAATTCACTTTAACGAACAGGCCTGACAACAATTAGGTTCGTTAAATCGGAAAACTACTGTATATATATATATATATTTATAAATACTTATCTGGTATAAGATGTATATAAAAAAAAGTTTCACACAGAACGACAAACTAAGTGAACCATCATTCACCAGTAGTGGTGGACCTTCCCACGACATTCGGTTATATACACCGAAACGACTGGTAGTTCAACGACCAAGAATTGTCAATTAAGCCACACATGTCTAAACATTTTATGTAGTGCTGCTACAAAAACTAGTGGTGGAATGTATAATAAAATTAGTTTAAATTGTTTTTTTTTTACAATTTTCCTTTTAAAATCGCATCGTTGAATTTCAACTTTATTGGATTTTTTTTGAGCGCATTAAATGCTTTAAAGAAATGTATTAAATCTAAAAACATGTTAAATATTACTTCTATTTAAAATAAAACACTAAATACAGATATCACAAATTCAACTAAGCACTTAAAAATTGCATTAATATATACTATGTATATACCTTAAGTCAATTAAACTTTTTCAATCTCAACAAAACGATCACGTTTATATTGATCCATGTAACTTGAAATGAAACGCAAGCGTCCCTCATACTGTAAATTCATAATAGTCTTAACTAAAGGAGGATGTTCGCTGCCCAATTCCAACCATAATTTGCCGCCAGGTTTGAGATGATTACAGGCGCAATTGAAGACCAAACGGGCAATACGTAGACCATCTGGACCGCCATCTAAGGCATTGAGGTTTTCGTATCTAAACAGAAAAATTCAAAATTAACAGTTTCGAAAATTTTTTGGATAACTTACAATTTAACTTCCGGCTGCAATAGAGCAAATTCTTCTGTCTTTACGTAAGGTGGATTAGAAATAATTAGATCAAATTTACGTCCTTCCAATTCTTTTGGAAGATAATCATTTTCCGCTGTGGTATGATTATAAATCTTAAAACGATCATTCAAGTTTAGTAATTTAGCATTTTCCCAAGCTAAAGCTGTCGCAGCTTTGCTGCGTTCAACACCTGTGCTGTTTATATTAGGTAAGGCATGTAAAATAGCTAAAGACATGGCTCCAGAGCCACAACCAACTTCTAACATATCCACATGACCCTGAACCTTACGATATACATCAATAACTTTGGCCACAAATTCTTCTGTCTCCGGCCGGGGTATAAACACAGTGGGGGCAGTTTTTAAAGTTATATCCATGAAATCCCATTCCCCCAAAATATGTTGCAAAGGCATTCGGGCACAACGTGCTTCACATAATCTCTCAAATTCCTTCAATTGGTTGTAATTGAATTGAACATTTTTGTAATCCGGCAAAGTGTTCTGTTGTTTAAAATAATAAATTCACAAGCAATTTCTTTTTTTTCACAATTTTCATAACTAAACTTACAAATTTTCTTTTCAACACATGAGCTACCAAACACTTTAAGTTAAAATCAATGTCTCCTACACCAGCCTCCCTTAATTTCTTGTCCCATCCATGCAAGGCCTTGGTAATATCGATTAATTGATCCGCTGTTTCTTTAGCACTTAAAATGGTCCCGGTTATTCTTAGTTGTCGTTTGAGAATAGTCTGCGTTACTAAACGCGTTTGTCGAGTGAATAATTTCAACATTTTTATTTAATTTTAATTAATAATCTTTTTAATTTATACCCCAATTTTTTCCACTGTTATTCAATTTGTTTTCTGATTTGGTAGTTGAATGAAAAAGAGTGAGTGGGAAAGAGCGAAATATTCACGTGTAGATGTCATAATTCACAGCTGCTGGCTAGTAGTTTTTTTAAACATTGTATTTTTCACAATGCCAAGCTGTAATTTCAACGCCGGCAGACCCAACAAAGAATTCGGCGACATACAACCGACGATTACGTTTGGAAACAAAAAATTATTTTCTTTATTAAACAAATTTAAAACTTATTTACCTATGTTTTTGATTTTTTCAAGCTAAATGAAAAGTTTTGTTTGCCTTTTTTTTTGAACAGATATTAAAGTTATTTTCCGAAATTTCTAAACAATAATAAACCGTAAATATAATGATACTTTTAAAGCTTAAAAATTTAATAAAATTTTTTATTATTCTCAAATATCTGTGTTTTTCAAAGGGGATATTTTTGAAAAGTTTTTAGGTTTTTGTTATAACCTTTTCTAAATTTAAAAGGTAAACATTTATTTCTTATTAAAAAATAAAAATCAACCAATTACTTTAATTCTTAAGCACAGTCATTTCAATCTTCAGTAAAGTAAATTATTTTTTTTTTTTTTTCATTTAATTCTTACTTATAATATAAATCCCGTTACTGCACACGGATATACATTTACACACAATAAAACCATTTTTTTTAAATAGAAATCGACTCCTCAATCTCATTATTTCCAAGAGAAAACAATCCCACACTTAAGGTAAGCAAGCTTCTTGAAATCCTTTCAAGCCCTAACACAACTTAAAATACTTACCTTTGCATCTTTCACCCCAACCCACAACTAAATATAATTGCCACTGAGCAATTAAATTTTAAGTTGCCTTCAGAATTTTCCTTCCTCTGTCCCCTAAAGGGAAGGGAAATCTGAACCTTTAAATATTTAGGAAATAGCAGTCACAAAATATTCATGTAGATTAAACCGGATACTTTAGGTATATTTTAATTAACCCCATTTAGACTACAAAATGTTAAAAGTTTATTTATTTTTTTACTTAAACTATCACCACGGATATATGTAGATATGCAAAAACTTTAGATTAAAGAAGGAAAAACACGATAAAAGTGCTTTTGAAACTTTATATAAGCGTAGTTTTTTTTAAATTTTGCGCAAACTTGAAATCTGTGTACGTTAACAAAGCGGTAGCAAACAAATAAAGAACATTTTAGTATAATATATACCTATTATAAGACATAATAGGTAAAGAGGGCATTTATTTATCCAATGTAGAAAACCTACTCAAGACTTAAAACTATTAAAAATATATTTGTTAAAATATGTAACAAGATATTTATATACGGACTTTATTTTGAAAATTCTAATTTAAATGGACAAAACTGGGAAAATGTGTATTCTTGGTACTTTTACTAAGCACGCTTTTCTTTAAAAAAATTAAATAAAAAAAATATAATTGGAGAACGATGCGAATTTAATGCAATATATAATTTAATTACATTGTTGTATTAATTTAATTGAACATCAACAAGAAAAAATGGTAAAAGTATAAAAAACGGAAAAAATGTAATAGTATGATTACAATTATTTAAAAAGCAGAATAAGGATAAAGTTTTATGAAAAAATATTTTTTAATGTCCGTTTTATAATTATCATTATCAGACCACAAATACTTAACTCTTTGCAGTTGCAGGAAAAAAAATTTCTTTTTTTTTAACCAAAATTAATATAAAACAGGTAAAAGTGCTATCTTATATTCCCTTCACTATAATTGAAAACACAATTGTTCCCTAAGTCAAATAGTCCGATTTGGTTCATGTTAAATACTAAATACAATTTATATACAAGATATATCCGAGCAAAATTTGGTCTTCCTTTTTCATTAAGCATAAACGTTACTTTACCAAATCCATGGGTCATTTATGGATCGATTGACAATTATTAAAAATTCAATTTTTTTTGTTTTCAATATAAATATACGAAAGAAATGTTCTTGTCGACATTGTGTATTCATGTAAATGTAAAAATATATTTTCTTAAAAAATATAGGAAAATTTTAAAAAGTAATGGTTTATGGATAGAAATTAGAGGCAGTCTAAGCCTTTTGCGGATATCTGAGCCATTTCTGGACCGTTTCTGCTGAATTTTAATAGAAAATTATTCCGGACTATACGCGATATAACGTCGGCTTAATATGCAAACCTGCTAACGTTCTTTTAGCACATTTTACAGGAGAGACAAGAAACTTTTTATTTTTCCTGTTTGCAGCTTGAGAGGAAGACCAAAAATATAGTTGGTTTTACACACTTCAAGATTCAAATTGAAGAAAAACTACATGCTGGCCGACAAAGCGTATATTTTCTACTACACGGCATCCAAATCTTAATTTACTTAAAAAGTGGATTTAGCAGGTTTTCATATTAAGTCGACGATAATTTTGTAACAACCTAGTTCCCATCATAAATATGTATACATATATATATACATATATATATATATATATATATATATATCCTATAAGGAGCATAGGGCCTCATAAATGGGGTGGTTAGAAAACCCATTTCAACATACACACGGACAGACAAGCTGAAGAACGGACAGATGTACATCGTTCAAACGACTCCGCTTCTCACAATTATCCAGAATATACATATATACTTTATAGGATCTATGATCAATATTGTAGAAATTAGAAACGAAATAACAAACTTATATACACTTTTTTCACATGTGGTGAAGGGTATAATAATGAATTATAATTGGTCAATCGTTGGCTTAAAGCTATTTATTAATCTTAAGCTTTGGTAACATCTATTAAATATTTGGCATCCTCCAAGTAACCACTAGTTTTATTAAAACATTGTGTACTTTTGCAAAACACTTGTCTATCTCAAACATAATTTAAAAGGTTCTAAAGTACATTAAACAATCATATCCTTACAAATAAAGTTTAATTTATCAACAGAAATTGTTTAAAATGAATCTTAAATTTGAATAATAAACTGGTCAAGCTTTTTTTAAAATTTTTTCGTCAAATATGTACTATGTTAGGTCTAAACATACTTTTAATATATAAAAGATTTTGTTATTCGTGCTTAATTCCCAGTTTTTATTCTTGATAAAAACACTTGAAATTACCAGTGAAATGCGCATAGGAATAGCTCATCTCATCAACAATAAATTTCAAGTGTTTTTATCAAGAATAAAAACTGGGAATTAAGCACGAATAACAAAATCTTTTAAATTAAAATTTTGTATTCCCAAACAATTAATGTTGGAAGAACTCAACTGTAGTGGGGAATGTAAGAAGAGATAAACTCACTGTTTATTGTTGATGTTTTTGTTTAAACTTTGATATTGTTACAAGAAGAACTGTTGCTTATGATTCTTATACGCTTAACAGTTTTATTTGGTTTAATATCTTTAGTTTTTCTAAAATCTTTATGGATGAAGTTTCCTGATGATCTGGTCTAAGCAACCAGTGAAATGCGCATAGGAATAGCTTATCCCATCAACAATAAATTTCAAGTGTTTTTACCAAGAATAAAAACTGGGAATTAAGCACGAATAACAAAATCTTTTAAATTAAAATTTTGTATTCCCAAAAATTACTATTGATAATACTTTTAATATTTGGAAAAAAAAATCATAAGCACTACAAAAATGTGGGAAAAGCGTCAAAAATACCTTTTTTTAAACAGGGTGTTCAAAGTAAACAAAAGCCTGATTGGAGGCACTTCTTGATGAGGATGTTGTCTTTGCTGTTTACAAAATATTGCAATTATTAGGTGCTGCCAAAAACGTCTAGCAAAGCACCAAACCTGGCAATAGTGGCCCTTATTTCTTTTATTATGTGGCATCTCTATATTGTTTTTTTAATAATATTTTGCCGTTAAAATGAAGCGACAGTGGGTTTGATAACTAAATTTGTGGTTTTTTTAAAGAAACAAAAAAAAAAATTTTATTGCAACATTTATTTATTTTATTTATTTACAGATTTGTTTTTTTTTTTCATTTTTGAAGCTTATTTAGCTTTTTGCTTTAGTTATTTTTTTTGTAATTTTTGGAATTGCTTACAATTCATTGCTATTTTGTTTTAAATTGTGTTATTTGTCATTCGATAACCATGGATATCAAGTGTTATCACTATTAAATACACTTTTTAAATATATTCTTTTATTACAGCAGAATTTATAATTACTACTTATTGTTACTTAATGTCTGATAAATGTTGGGGTAAAAAATTTCAACGAAATCACTCGTCAATGTTTAAAAATATTCTTAAGGTTTTTGTATGATAAAAGAAAAGTTTTTGTATTCGAATTAACTGCCCGTTTTTCAAAATAGAATAAACATTTTTGCTTGGGAATTTATATTGACACAATAATAAAAAACTCAAATTTTGTTTTGTTTTCAATATAAATTTCTAAACGAAAATTTAAAAATTCAGGCGTTTCGAGCAGACCTATTAATTGGACCAGGATTTAATATTTAAAAACAATTTTTTTTCTATATCGAGCAGGAGTCACCAAGTTGTTTGTATACTTGGTGTTAATATATGGAAAATTATAAGTTAGAAATTAATGTTTTTCTTATTTTAGTTCCATTATACTACTCTAAATCTTTTTCTGAGATTTATTTTATTGACTTTTAATTCACGGCTGATACCGTGCTATTATCACCGTCATTATCATTACAAACTGTTGAAGCCGCCACACTTCGTTCTCTTATCCCCAACCAGGGTAAACGTTTCTCCAATTCCGCTCTGTATTTTGGATGACTAGCAGCGTATACCCAGGGATCTATACAAGAAACCAACTTCGCACAACAGCAAGGAATCATCGAAGCAAAAGGAGTTATTAAATGCCGATAACCAAAGGTCCCCAATAGCGATACCGTCGCATAGGGAGTCCAAGAAAAGACATATAATAGATATATAGTCATGGCCGCTTTAGCTATACGCAATTCTACACTCATGGTCGCAAAATTATGATTTGCTGACAATGATTTCACATTCATTTTCTTGGCCTGTTCGGCCAACATTTTTTCATGATCACGAACATGGAAAAATAATTTGGTATAATAAACGCAAATAATGACCATTGGAATGCAATACGCCCAAACAAACATACTACGTACAAAATAGCGGGTATCATCATCATCGGAGAGATAGTCGAAGGAGCAGCTGGTAAGAAAACCCTCTAGAAAGGGAAAGAAAAATAATTATCACCTTGAGTTTAGGCATTTGGGAAAATTTTAATGGGTTTACCTGGTATAAAATGGCCCCAAATATGGAAAAATGGTAAAACAGAAAATGGTGCGGTCCACATCCATGTTAATGTTATCAAAACTATGATTTGAGAATAATTTAAGCGACCATCAATCGGGTTGGAAATAGTCCTAAAAAAGTAAGTAAGGGAAACTACAAAATGGTCGAAATCTAAAAAAAAGAAATTGGAGCAATCCACATTAAAAGCGTTTTTTTAAGAATTTTTAATTCGGCTTCAATTTTTTTTGTTCAAATTCTATGAATTTATAAACGCCCGAAGAGAAATAGAAACTAATCGAAGAATTATACATACTTGCGAATAGTTGCTTGGACTAAAAAAAAACAATTCAAGCATAAGAGCCTTTCTCGGTAGATGAAAAAATTTAAATTCTCACGCACTCACGAACTATTTTTCTTAGGTTATTAAAAATAAATCTGTTTTTGGGCAATTCGTTTCCATACTCATTCAATGGAAGGCAATTTACCGGAAGCGTGCGTGATTAAAATATTTCTTTTATTAATTAATAATTATTTTTGTATGTGGGGTAGCCGTCTCCCCCTCCTATACCTTAAAAATTTTGTTGAAGTAATTTAGATATAAGCAAAGTAACATGTTTTGTGTATGGGGGTACCCGTCTCCCAACCCTATAGCATAAAGATTTTGTTGGAACATGCAGTTTGTTTGGATAGTTACACACATAAAATTAAATGTGCCTCACTTTTTTAACTAAGGAGATATTAATTGATCTGCGAAAAAGGGCCTTTGGTCCTAGTGTGCCGTGCAGAGGTATGGTTTCATGCTCAAGCACATGAAGTTTTTTTATGGGCCAATTTAGGCGAGGAATATCGGTATCTCGAACCTAAAACCAATGTAGTAAAAAGGCATTTGAATATGATCTCGTCGAAAGACACAAGAGAGGACGGGCGAAACTTTGTTGGATAGACCAAGTAATGGAACATCTTTCCAAAATTAACTATATGCGAATGGAAATCCATACATAGATCGGCCAATGACCCACGTGGGTTGCTATAAATGACAAACTAAGTAAGTTAGTGTTAATCAAATCAAAGTATGGGTCCATGAAGATAAATATGTAGTTGAAAAGGTTCCAAATTTTGCAGTTAATTATTAAAATTTTTATTATTTTGATTGCGATCACAAAGACACTTCTTGGAACCGATTTATTCCTTAACCAATGACATAGATTGGGATAATATACCTGAGTTCCCAATTTGACTGAATCAGGTTCTAGATCCCCTTTAACTTACCTATATCTATCATAAGCTATAAAAGCATTCGTTACTGCCGCCCCTATACCCGAAATACTTCCAAACACTGCATAAATATCACAGCCCAAATCGCCGCCATGAAAATAACCTAAAGACGCATTTATCAAATAGTGGGGCATGTTAGTGGCCATTGTCAAATCGAAAACAGCTAAATTTATAATCAGCATATTCGAAGGAGTTCTTAAATTCTTCGATCTGTAAAAATTTAAAAAATTTAACTGAAATTTTCAATCAAAATTAAAAAAATGCAAATTAAAAAACCCCCGAAACTTACGTTGAAAATATCCATAAAACCAAACCATTTCCGAACAAGGAACCTATTAACATGCATATAAATCCGATAAATAAAAAAACCTGATAATAAATTTCGGGTACGGGAAAAGAACGCCAATGCTGGTGCACTAAATGTTGATATTCCATGGGATAATTCCATCCTAAATTTGGCTGGGCACTTGGGGAAGTTAAGTACTGAGATGAGCTTTATAAAATATTGTTATTAAAACAAGAAAAATAATTTAGATTTTCTACGCTCCTACTCACCTATTTAAAAAATTAGCATAGGACTCTGGTCCTGGTACCGAGGATTTTTTTAAAATATGCATTTTAAAATTAAGCTTCAAAACTATGTTTCGTTTTTGCTATTTTTTGAACATTTTTTCTTAGTTTTTTTCTACACTGCCTATGCTTTTCAAAACTTTTCTTTAAGACTTACTAACAAGGTTTGTGGTTTCTCGCCTGGGTTTTTATAGTTTGCCAAGAAGATTTGTGTAACATTCTTAAAATTACTAAGACATTTGTTTAGCAGCTTAAGGCATACCAAGGAGGATTAAAATATTTTGCCAAGTAGACAAATTGTTTGTCAGCATTGTCATAATGTTGCTTTTAGCAGTTTTTTTTAAGGGAATTTGTAGTTTCAGTTTAAAGTACTAAACTTAGAATTAAAACTGTTGTTAAAGAAAGCAGTCGTCTTGAAATAAATTAATTATTGAAATTTTCATTATTTATTTTTTTCTTTAACCAATAAAAAGTAAAGTACCATTAATCTATTAAGATCGTTTTTTTTAGAAACTTCTTTTGTTTAAGTGAAAAATGGTGTAACAAATTCGGAAAATGGATCTGTTTGCTAGATTATTGGTAAGAAGTGCGTTGTCTCGAATAAAAGTTTTGCATATGGGCATTTCTATGTCATCGTACGTGACATTTGTACGCCTTCAGAGCGATAGAAATTTTGCCAAAATAGTATTAACTGGAATTTTTTTTTTATTATTATGTTTCATTTATATAGTTATATAGTACCCTCATATATGAAAAAAAAAAATTATTAAATTCGGAACCTTGTTGTTAAAAAAATCGAGCAAAGTAAGTGCATATCGTACGTGACATAAAACGGAAGTGATTTTCGGGTGAATGTAAAAAAATACGAAAATCTGCGAATTGTGAGAGGTTTTTCTTCTTTTTTTAATTTTTTACATTAAACCACATATTTTTCCTCTATAATCCGTAATTCGAAATTTTTTTTTTTTGGATGGTTTTATAATGAACAACTGTAATATCGTTCGTGACAGATTTTTCTCTTATATTATTTACAAGGCATGAAATATATTTTATTTAAGAAAATTTTTGAGAGTGTTCCCTTTTTGGGAACCATGGCCAATCAAGATCGCCAGAACAGAATTATGCTATGAGGTTAAGAATTATATAAAAGCAATTTGTGCCGAATATTATTTAGTTATCTCCATCAATATGAGATTTGTTTGTCCCGAGCCTAGCCTAGCACAACATTTTTTCATGACATAGTACCTATCGCAAAAGTCATTGTCGCCAATTTTTATGTAAATACCAACATTTATAAGGAAGTTATGGCATTAAAAGCTATTTTCGGGAGTAGCACTTGTATACTTGTATAGCTCCTATGGTCAAATATGGACCGATTCCAAAAAAATTTTGTAAGATGATAAAATAAGGTTTGACCAAATTTAAACTTAATACCAACATAGTAAGATGATGCTTTTAGTTGCATTTTTGTACTTACAATATCGTACGTGAAGAGCTTTAAAAGCTTATAAAATTTTGATGATAACAATTTTAAAAAAAATTCCGATCAATATTTTTTTGCAGAAAATATCTTGCTTTGTACTTTTATTTTGTAACACCTAAGACTGGCCAATTAGAAATGAAAAAGACAAATGTTGTTTTTGCACGCCGCTAATCGAACTATATATTTGGTCTTCCCTCATGGATCTTGTTCGTTGTAATTTTAAAGCATAATTCCAAGGTTGCCAGTATCTGTATTTAATCGGAAGAAAATTGTTAATTGCTGTTACTAAAAATTAGTCAAAGAGAAAGTCAGTTTAAACTTTTATTTTTTGCTTTTTAAAAATTGTAATAAGCTATAAGTACGTCTGCACAGTAAAATTTGGGTGTTTTTTTTCTTTTTACCATATTTGAAAAAAAGTTTCAAGCGTTTTAATTTTTTGAGTCGTGGTTGACATTCTCATGGAAATGCCCATAAAGCAAATAAGAGTTAAAGTATAGCCTTCCAAGTCCAACCGTAAAGTGGGGTACACACTATCGAAATTGAGTGACACTCAAAAATTTAATCATGCAACAGTCAAGCACAAAATTATTTGCAACTGACGGTTAACTGACGAAATTAGCGGCCAAGCTATCAAATAATCAAACATTCATGTTCGATAGTGTGAACCACACACAATATACCCAAAAACAATCCGGTATACATGGAGCCGTGTAGTGAGTTATGAGGGTTTTGTCTCAAATCGATTATCTGAATTACACAATTTAAGATTTATTTAATCAAAAGCAATTTTAATATATAAACTATTTTCGGTTTATGCGATTCACCCAGAATCACTTTCTAAATCACCTTCCAAATCAATTCAACGATGATTGCTGTATATCTGGAGAACGGCTAGAGCCAAAGTTTCCAAATTAGGTACAAGCATCTTGGTTATCATTACACAACATGTGGGCGGGATTGGAGAAGTAGGCGTTCTTTATTATCTTTTCGCACCATGGTGAAAGGGTTATACGATTCGGCATCAGGGTTGTCAGATTGATTTTGACCTTTTTAGCCGAATTCAATGTCAAAAATCGCCAAAATCGCCAAAGCCTTTGGTTTTCAGTTTTTGACGATAAAATACATATTTTTAGAATTATTAAAAATATTTTTTTTAATTCTAAAAAATAAATTTGCTCAGTATCGCGAAAATACGCCAAATTTAAAAAGTCGCCATAATATAAGTTTTGTTTAATATTTATTTAGAACACAGTAAAAATAGTTAGTAAACACAAAAGACGTACAATGTTTACTATAAAATAGTTTATAGTAGTCTACTTAAAGCAACAAAGAAAAAAAAAAAATTTGTGCGGTATATTTTTTGGTTTGTTTTGAATGCTATTCAAATGTCACGTACGTGGTGCAAAAACAACATTTGTCTTTGTCATTTCTATTTGGCCAGTCTTAGGTGTTTCAAAATAAAAGTTCAAAGAAAGATATTTGCTGCATAAAAATATTGATCGGAATTTTTTTTAAATTGGTATAACCAAAATTTTATAAGCTTTTAGAGCTCGTCTCGTACGATATTGTAAGTACTTAAATGCAACTAACTGCATAATCTTATTATGTTGGTATTTAGTTTAAATTTGGTAAAACCTTATTTTATTAGAATCAAATCATCTTACAAAATTTTTTTTGGGATCGGTCCATATTTGACCATAGCTCCCATACAAGTGCTACTCCCGAAAATAGCTTTTAATGCCATAACTTACTTTAAAAGTTGCAATACCTTTATTAGATACTAGATCTATGATAGCTTAATATATACATATATGTATGTATATAAATTCTATCTGAAATAAACTGTCTGTAAGGATATTATATCCACAGACAAAATTGAAAACAAGAAAAAATAAAATTAATTTGGATAATTTTTTAATAGAAATTGACATCAAATTTCCAAAAGGTAAATTTTGTACCGCGTGCGTACGAATATTGATAAGTGTAAACAATTTGACAATAAAAACGGCAAACTTGCTTAAGCAAAAAATATTTTCTAAGCAAAATCAGTAGAAATAGTTCGCACGCTGTAATAGTGTGACGTGGGCTTCAAAATATATGTATATATTTAAAAATTTAATAATTTTTATTTTAAAATTTTAATACATTTTTACTCACCTTAAAAAAATCACTTATTTTCCCTAATAACTGCATCAAACTTTTATTAAAACATTCTTTTATTTTGTATACATAGGCACAAACATAATTTTTTTTTAATTTTATTTCAACTTTTTTTAAATATTATTTTTTTATATATTTTCTAAAAAAGGCCATATTTTGTGGTAATTTACCATCTTTAATAATTTACTCATATTTTTATATCAAAAATAATGCTATTTTCATATACACTCTTTAAATCTCATGGATTCTTTATTTACCAACAGAAAAAAAAACAGAAACAAACCCTTTTCTCTTTAAATTATCTAGCGTTTAGCCAAGACACCTTGCCTTTGCTTGTTGACTTTCCTTTTATTTCCTCAAATACATACTATACAAACACAACCACATTAATAAAAAACACAACACAAAACACCTTATTATCTGCTTCCCACAACCGCGACGATTGCTAACAGCTTAAATCCAACAGAGACTGCGCTGTTTTTACCTTTGCTCTGTATGAACAACTTTTCTTCTACTGATTTTACAAAGAAGTATTAAACTTTTCGATTAGATTTTTTAATTTTATAATAGAGTATTGTTTTAATTTAATTTTTCTTTAAAAATCTCTAATTTCTTTTTAATTTTTAACTGGGTTTTTAATGAATTTAAAGGAGTATTTCTTTAAGACGTTCACGCACTTTGAAAATTTCTAGAAACTAAAAAGAATAGGAACGGGAAACTAAGCAAAAGGGAGTTTAAAAAAACCTGCTGGCTTAAAGATTAGTGTGAGAGTAAAAGAGACAGATAGTGCAAGCAAATAAATAAAAAAAGCTTTTAGTAAAATAAATGCTAATTCGCCTTTATTTATTTGACCAAAATCCGCAAATTCGCTTTAAAACATGGCGGCGTCATAAGTTGTCACAGAGATGCCAACTATTTAATGGCAAAACATTTCGACCTAGCAGTCAAAAAAAAACTAAAAAGTGCTAAATTTAAGGGCCAGACACCAGAGTTGCCAGTGAAATTTCGAGAAAGATACATTTTAGTTTACAAAAAGATACACTTTTTCCCAAAAAAAAAACGTTTTGAAAAAAATTTGAAAATCCATTTTTAAAGTTTAACATTTATTAACATAACATTTTAATTTCATATTTAAATTAATGTTATAAAGAAAATGATTTCGTATAAATTAATTTTTATATTTATTTAAGTCATAAATATTAGGTACATATGTAATCTTTAAAAATACAGTAAGCAAACTTTAAAATGAATTATATGCAACTATCTTTGGATGTTATCAAAACAAATTCATTTTTGTAAAAATTGTAATCATCGATTTAGGTGGATCGTATGTTGCAACCAGAGCTGCCGTTTTTGGTTATTTCTAACCAAAATTGGTTATATTTTTTTTCAGTGTGGAGATGTGAATATTTTTTCCATTTTGGTTACTTTTTTCGAAAACTATAATATGTACGAATATGTTTTTCTTGATACAATTATTTACGGGCTCGAATAATTTGTACTTAGTACTACGATTTTTTCATTATTTGTTACCAATGAACGGAAGTTTTTCATAATTTATCGAAAACAAAAAATCCTTTTTAAAACAGCAACCAAATAATTTTTTTTAAGATTTTTGCTAAGAAAATGTTGCCATTTGTGATTTTTATATTAAAAACGCCATGTTCTGAAATCGAAAACAAATGAAGTTTTAATCAATGAACATTTTCCATTATTTTTTTTAAATGAGCGTAGTTTTTCTTGATTTTAAGAGTAGTAAAGATAAGTAGTACTTAAAGTAGGAAGTGCATAAAATCATGCGGAATATATTTCAGAAAATTACTGAAAAATTACACAAAAGTCGTTTTAGTGTTTCTAAAAACTTGAAAATAAGATTAATGTTCTAAATTTAGGTTATTTCCAAAAGTATATTGAATATATTTGAAAATACACGTAGGAATTTTAAAGATTTTTCAAAAATACATTAATTTATCAATATAATTTTAAAATTTATGGAATTTTCTTTAGGAAACGGCTGTAAGATTAAGAAATTTGAAATTTTACTGTTTATAACTTGTCGGTATCTATATTTATTTAATGTATTCGACTGTCAGTCATATACTTTTTCCCCATTGAATGTACGTTACGAAAGGCGAATTATTTTATATTCGCCATAATATTTTACAATGATTCACAAAATATTTCATATATAATAATTTTGAAACAGTTATTTATAACAAGAATTATAAATTTGAAGTAAAATTTACAAACAAGAGAAGAAAGGGCTTAACTCTTGTAAAAAAAAAATATTTTTTTTACGAAAAATTTCAAATATATAAAAACTTTAAATAAGTTTCCGTTATTTTTTTAATATGTCAGAGAATTACATTTCTTGTTTTGTTTTTTTTTGATTAATAATTGTTATTTTACTATAAAGTGCAAATAACCTTTGTATCACAATGCAACTTAAAATAAATTTTAATGATTTTCTCAATGAATAAAAGGCATTTTAAATTTAGTTATATTTTTTACATTTGGTAACTTTTTTGCAAAATGTTGGTTGTCAAAACTGTATTGGTTGTGGCAGCACTGGTTGCAACCCCTTAATGTTTTCTTTCACTATTATTAAAGCTGTTATCAAGGCAAATTCACTAGAAGGTGGGGTCAAGTCAACATATGGTGTTTTTTTTCGGTGGTCGACTTGCCAAAGTGTGTATGCAAACTAATTTTTTATGTAAACTAACCTTTTTTTACTAGCAATATTTTTGACAATCCGTACACAGAAGCAGTGTTGTTGTAAAGTTGACCTCACCTTCTAGTCAATGCGCCTTGGCTGCTATTGTATAAAGCTTGGTATTTAGTATTGAGTCTTAATAAGTTTTAGTTGGTTAAAAATTCCCGAATGTTTTGTTTCTGTACATTTTACGTACAGATTCAAAAGATACGAAAAATGTCAGGATTATACATGATACCTGAAGTAGTCAAAAGATACGAAAAATGTATCTTTCGTATCCTAACGGCAACACTGCCAGACACATTTTTCAAACAGGGTTGCCAGCTTGATTTTGACCTTTTTCGCCAAATTCAATGTCAAAAATCGCCAAAATTGCCAAAGCGTTTGTTTTTCAGTTTTTGACGATAAAATACATATTTTTAGAATTATTAAAAATATTTTTTTTAATTCTAAAAAATAAATTTGATCAGTATCGCGAAAATACGCCAAATTTAAAAAAGTCGCCATAATATATGTTTTGTTTAATATTTATTTAGTAAAAATAGTTAGTAAACACAAAAGACGTACAATGTTTACTATAAAATAATTTATAGTAGTCTACTTAAAGCAACAAAAAAAAATAATTTTTTTGCAGTTAGTATTAAACAAATATTGGATATACATTTGTATATAAGTTGCTGTTATCTAAAACGCTTCACTGGCAAGACTCCCTATTTGTCTCCTTTTTTGGAATACATTGTGAGAGAATTTCATTTATTCAATGAAGGTACAAAAGAAGTGCAATATGTACTTTTCACATTCATATACTTAAACCTCGTAATAACGCGTCTAGAAGTTCGTA
Organism: Pollenia griseotomentosa; assembly: GCA_963931875.1. NCBI lineage: Eukaryota > Metazoa > Arthropoda > Insecta > Diptera > Polleniidae > Pollenia > Pollenia griseotomentosa. Next base: position 190,504,565 of record OZ007561.1, read on the forward strand.
ATGCATTCTACTTCGAAGGCGAGTTTTTGTGGAGTTCATAATTTCAACACAGACAATACTTGTTGTAATTACCAGCATATAAAGTACAGCCAAAGCAAGTTCCTTTAAATACTATGTACCTGCCGTATCAATAAAATGAATAAAAAATGTAGCTATATATAATAAGATGAAATATCATCATTAAAACCCTCTTTACAATTAACAAACGCTAATTTTTTCGAGTGTGTTTTTTAAACATCAAAATATACGTTAGGATTCATAAAAATCTTTAACAACAACGTTTTTATCTATGATAATAAATTGACACATACATATAATGGAAAAATGTTCATAGACTTTAAATATATTCATGTTTTAAGGAATTATTCTTTCAAGAGCACTGTTAACAAAAAACAATTTTCTCGAAGATTTTTACTTTCTTCATCAGCCATTTGAACACACATACTTTCAAATACTGACCATACATATTAATGCCTCAAATTTCATACATAAAAATACTAGAATAAAAGTTATATTTTTTCTTCTTACTGAATATAACGAATTTTTAAACAAATCGAAACATAGCTCACCAAAAATAGCCAACAAAATCGCCAACTATTTTTTTAATTCGCCAAAAAGTCGCCATGTCGCTAAATTAAAAATTAGGTCGCCAAACAAGTTTGAAAATCGCCACGTTTGGCGAGAAATCGCCACATCTGACAACCCTGTTCGGCATAGCGGAGAGGAGAGACAAAAACTTCTTATATTTTATATTTTCAGCTTGAGAGGACGAGGTATATCTTTCTCTTCCATACGGCATCAAAATCCAGGGTTCGAAAAAAATGTACAATAACGTATTTTTCTAACACACAAACTTGAAATTTTTTTTTTGTGTTTCTAAATGTATACACAAACACATACGGTACACAGCGAGAGTGAGCTGACGCCCACAAACACTACGATAACGTACATAACTTCTTTTAAGGTACATGTACAGTATTTTTAGCATACTTATCTATACTTTTTAGTGAACACGTAGTTATTTATATTTTAAACGTGCGTGTGTGTAACCGAAGCAAAAAAGAGCCAAAAAATATATATGATTTAAGGCAAATTGTATAACAGGAGTGCAGAAATATAAGAAACATGCAAAAGTGTACTAATGCTTTATGCAGTAGAGAAAAGAACATTGTAAGTAGATCAGTTGTAAAGTGTTAAGAGTATGCTTATATGTAAATATGTATGTATACCCAGCGGGAAAAAGAGGGCATACAGATGCCTTCTAGAAGGCCTAAGTACTTTCTTTTGGATGTACAAGGCCTGCTCGCTTCATTGCATACTCATAGCTTTTTACACACGTTGTCATTGCGGGGAAGGCCGTCCAAATAATCTTAAATAGTCTTTTAGAAATTTATTTTAAAAGGGCTTCAAGTAATTGGCTCTAAAAGCCATTCATGGGATATGAAAATGTTCACTTTGTGCCAAAATTTAAAAAAAAACGAGCCAAATTTACGGAAAAGGGGCCAAACCCCTTTGTTATAGAAATTTAATTGTGCACTTTTAATGGATATTTATTATAAGTGTTATCACGATGGTCAATGTGCAAATTTGCAATTTGTGAATTTTCAGTGCATATTATTTTTGATCGTGAGCATACCACTTTTATTTTTTATGCAAATATGCTATTTTTCTAAAAATTTACTCTGGCAACACAAAAACTTCTGGCGGCACTTTAAAAAATCTGCTTTTATTTACAATTATAGACAAACATATTAAAATAAATTATTTATTATCAAAAAGTAATTTCAATTTTTGGGAATACAAAATTTTAATTTCAAAAGATTTTGTTATTCGTGCTTAATTCCCAGTTTTTATTACTGATAAAAACACTTGAAATTTATTGTTGATGGGATAAGCTATTCCTATGCGCATTTGACTGGTTGCTTAGGCCAGATCATCAGGAAACTTCATCCATAACGTTTTAGAAAAACTAAAGATATTAAAGCAAATAAAACTGTTAAGCGTATAAGACTTATAGCAACAGTTCTATTTGTAATAATATCAAAGCTTAAACAAAACACATCAACAATAAACAGTGGGTTTATCTCATCTTACATTCCCCACTACATACAACTACAATTAATGTTGAGAGAATTTCAACTAATTGTAGTGGGGAATGTAAGATGAGATAAACCCACTGTTTATTGTTGATGTGTTTTGTTTAAGCTTTGATATTATTACAAATAGAACTGTTGCTATAAGTCTTATACGCTTAACAGTTTTATTTGCTTTAATATCTTTAGTTTTTCTAAAACGTTATGGATGAAGTTTCCTGATGATCTGGCCTAAGCAACCAGTGAAATGCGCATAGGAATAGCTTATCCCATCAACAATAAATTTCAAGTGTTTTTATCAGTAATAAAAACTGGGAATTAAGCACGAATAACAAAATCTTTTGAAATTAAAATTTTGTATTCCCAAAAATTGAAATTACTTTTTGATAATAAACAGGCAGTGCACGGCCTAAAAAAACACTTAATTGTCAACATCTTTTGTAAAGTTGTTGTTGTTGTTTTTATTTTGTTTTTCTTAACCTACTTACAACTACAATTAATGTTGAGAGAATTTCAACTAATTGTAGTGGGGAATGTAAGATGAGATAAACCCACTGTTTATTGTTGATGTGTTTTGTTTAAGCTTTGATATTATTACAAATAGAACTGTTGCTATAAGTCTTATACGCTTAACAGTTTTATTTGCTTTAATATCTTTAGTTTTTCTAAAACGTTATGGATGAAGTTTCCTGATGATCTGGCCTAAGCAACCAGTGAAATGCGCATAGGAATAGCTTATCCCATCAACAATAAATTTCAAGTGTTTTTATCAGTAATAAAAACTGGGAATTAAGCACGAATAACAAAATCTTTTGAAATTAAAATTTTGTATTCCCAAAAATTGAAATTACTTTTTGATAATAAACAGGCAGTGCACGGCCTAAAAAAACACTTAATTGTCAACATCTTTTGTAAAGTTGTTGTTGTTGTTTTTATTTTGTTTTTCTTAACCTACTTACAACTACAATTAATGTTGAGAGAATTTCAACTAATTGTAGTGGGGAATGTAAGATGAGATAAACCCACTGTTTATTGTTGATGTGTTTTGTTTAAGCTTTGATATTATTACAAATAGAACTGTTGCTATAAGTCTTATACGCTTAACAGTTTTATTTGCTTTAATATCTTTAGTTTTTCTAAAACGTTATGGATGAAGTTTCCTGATGATCTGGCCTAAGCAACCAGTGAAATGCGCATAGGAATAGCTTATCCCATCAACAATAAATTTCAAGTGTTTTTATCAGTAATAAAAACTGGGAATTAAGCACGAATAACAAAATCTTTTGAAATTAAAATTTTGTATTCCCAAAAATTGAAATTACTTTTTGATAATAAACAGGCAGTGCACGGCCTAAAAAAACACTTAATTGTCAACATCTTTTGTAAAGTTGTTGTTGTTGTTTTTATTTTGTTTTTCTTAACCTACTTACAACTACAATTAATGTTGAGAGAATTTCAACTAATTGTAGTGGGGAATGTAAGATGAGATAAACCCACTGTTTATTGTTGATGTGTTTTGTTTAAGCTTTGATATTATTACAAATAGAACTGTTGCTATAAGTCTTATACGCTTAACAGTTTTATTTGCTTTAATATCTTTAGTTTTTCTAAAACGTTATGGATGAAGTTTCCTGATGATCTGGCCTAAGCAACCAGTGAAATGCGCATAGGAATAGCTTATCCCATCAACAATAAATTTCAAGTGTTTTTATCAGTAATAAAAACTGGGAATTAAGCACGAATAACAAAATCTTTTGAAATTAAAATTTTGTATTCCCAAAAATTGAAATTACTTTTTGATAATAAACAGGCAGTGCACGGCCTAAAAAAACACTTAATTGTCAACATCTTTTGTAAAGTTGTTGTTGTTGTTTTTATTTTGTTTTTCTTAACCTACTTACAACTACAATTAATGTTGAGAGAATTTCAACTAATTGTAGTGGGGAATGTAAGATGAGATAAACCCACTGTTTATTGTTGATGTGTTTTGTTTAAGCTTTGATATTATTACAAATAGAACTGTTGCTATAAGTCTTATACGCTTAACAGTTTTATTTGCTTTAATATCTTTAGTTTTTCTAAAACGTTATGGATGAAGTTTCCTGATGATCTGGCCTAAGCAACCAGTGAAATGCGCATAGGAATAGCTTATCCCATCAACAATAAATTTCAAGTGTTTTTATCAGTAATAAAAACTGGGAATTAAGCACGAATAACAAAATCTTTTGAAATTAAATTATTTATTTTTAAATTATTTAAATTAAATTCTCTATTTTATGTTAAAACCCACGAAAATGTTCAATTTATAAGTTTTCTTTAAACCAATATGGCGCTTAATATGTCAAATGTTATTGTTTACATTTGTTTGCAACTGAGCAAATATGCACTACTAATTTTGCTCATGGATTTTTAGTGCAAACAAAGTAAAATAGAGCAAATTGCAAATACGTACATTTTGTTGTTGTGTTGTGCAAATGTGTGTATTTTTGCACGCATTTTCATCGTTTGCACACTTTGCACTACCTATCGTGATTTCCCTTTATATTTTATACATATGTAATTAATAGATGGTTTAAAGGTAAAAATTGTTTTTACACTAAAAATCAGAAAACAATTAAGTTTTGATTGTGCATTTATTTTTATTTTTTAAACTTTTTTTTACTACTTTTAGCAGCTGTTTTTAGGTAATACAACTCTTCTTTTTAACGTATTAAACTCAACTCAAAATTAAACACAACCGTTCTGTATTCTGTTTTTGTCGTTTTTTTATGTAATTTTAATTGTATAACGCGCAAAAAAACTAAATATCTTAGTCCTTCTCTTCTCCCTTCTCATAGAATGGAATGTGGAATATTGATCTTATCTTTTATACCTACGGAAGATCCGAAGCCTTCTAAGAGAACTTATTTAGCAGTAAGATCAGAATCAAGGCGAATTCACTAGAGAGTGAAGTCAGCACTACAACTACACTGCTTCTGTGGTCCGATTGTCAAAAATATTGCTAGTAAAAAAGGTTTGTTTACATAAAAAACTGTAGTTTATATACAAACTTTGACAACTACACCACGGAAAAAATAACCATATGTTTACTCGACCCCACCTTCTAGTCAATTCGCCTTGATCAGAATGGTAATTGAATCAAAAAATGTCAAATCAGGCCTTTAATCAGGCCTGAATAAGAAGCTGTTCTGACTTTTCCCGCTAGTTAATTGTTTGTGCACATTTGTAAGTGGTAAATGAATCGTCGAAAATTGTTGTTGTGCTATACGTTATTCGAGTTTATTTGCAGAAAAAAAATTATTTTACACTCATAAAATTATTACGATAATTGATTGTGGATTATTTAGTTCGTTTTTAATTTAACAATAATATAGTTATTTTACGAATAACTATTCTGCGAATATCTTTAAACTTAAAAATTTAGAAATGTCAAGCCAAAATAAAACAATATTAACGTTTTATAAGTATGATAAAAATTTATTCTTTCAGCTACGTTATGCTCATTAACATTTATTCCCAAAGAATCAAAAGCCGGTTGAACTCATATTTTGAAAGCACGATCTTTCGCCATACGGAGCAGGCGTCCATTCCTTGTAAATAATTCTACAATCGCCAAATCAATGTTAGTTTGATTAAAATAGGTTGGAACTGTTTTGGTTTTTAAATCATTGAATTTATTTATATTTGCACATTTTATTGCAACATAATCTGAATATAAAGTAGGGTGGAACCGTTTTAAATGTCTTTCTAGATTTCCGGTATGATTATTTAATTTTTTTTTTCACAACTTCCATTATCACAAAATACGTCACTTTCATCAATTAAACTAAAATAATCGTGCAACAAATTATTTTTATGGCGCGGCATCTTACATTCTTTTCAATCAAATGTCAAATAATCACTAAAATGCATAATGATTCAAGTAAACTGAAAATTCCTAAATTTTCCGCGAAAGAGGTTGGTGCCATAATTATTGTTTAATATAATATTCTCCACGCAAGTGCATACAAAAAAATTAAATAAAAAAGATTTACCTAAAAGGTATGTATGAATATAAAAAATAGCAACAATTCTTTAACTGAAAAAATTTTAAATTATAAAAAACAAGAGGAGTCATAAATATTTTTTTTTCAAAAAAACTCGAATAACGCAAAGCACAATAATAATTTTCGACTGTTGATTTACCACTTATAAATGTGCACAAACAATTGTTTTGAGGGCGCGAAAATTCCTTAATTTTCTGCGAATTTGTTGCTTTTGGGTTTTTTATGAATGATATTTCATCTGAAAGAGTTTGGTGCCATAAATATTGCTCATAAAAATAGTTAAGAAAAAATATAACCTTAAATGTATGAACAATTCTGTAACTGAAAAAATTTTTTATTATAAAAAACAAGAGCAGTCATAAAAATGTTTTTTTTTTCTTTCTGCAAATATACAAGGCACAAGTTAAAAATTCCCATAAAAAGGATCTTCACATATGTACTTAGGTAGGCGTACATATGCACATCAATTGTCTCAAATGTTGTATACAATTATTTTACAGCGTTAATGTTGGCGCCATAAGTATTGCTTAATAAACCAATGTCCATGCAAGTGCATACAAAAATAACTAGGTAAAAAAAGGATTTACCTAAAATATATAAAAAACACAAACTCTCTTACTTAAAAAAAAAAATGTTTATAAAAAAGAAACAAGATCACTCATCCCAAAGTATAATATTCATACAATCAAAATATTATGTTGCTAAATTCAAAAAGAAAATTCATTTTAATGAACTGAAAATTAATTTAATTTAAAATAAATTTTTACATTTAATTCAAAATTTATTTTTACATTTAATTTAAAATAAATTTTTACTTTAAAATAAATGAATTTTACATTAATTTTAAAAGTTTAATTTATTTATTTTAATAGTTGTTGCTTTTAAAATATATATATTTTAAACGACAAAAAATCAAACTACATAACATTATATGTACGGAAAAACTTTATTTTTTTTGCTAATTTGTTTTTTAAATAACAAACATAAATGTTAAAAACAAAGTTATTTGAAAACTAACTATATATATAAAGGGTGGTTTTTTAAGCCCGAAAGAACTTGAAATTGTAAAAAATAACACAAAAAATTAAATTGTAATCAAAATTTTTTTTTATTCGAAAGATCAATACGTGACATTAACATTTGAAAATGATTTCGGGCATATGGGCACCGCGGCTGTTCTTGACGAAGCGCATTCTGGACGTCCAATTTTGGGCCACTTCTTCGAGCACTGCTGGCCGTATGTCACGAATAACACGAACAATGCTGGCCTCCAAGGCGTCAATTGTTGCTGGTTTATCAGCATAAACCAGTGACTTCACGTAACCCCACAGGAAATAATCGAGAGGTGTCAAATCGCACGACGTTGGAGGCCAATTGACAGATCCATTTCTCGAAATCAACTTATCGCCAAATTTTGATTTCAATAAGTCGATGGTTGCGTTCGCCGTATGGCACGTAGCGCCATCCTGTTGAAACCACATCTCCTCCGGATCAATGTCATCCATATTTTCAAACAAAAAATCATTGATCATGGTGCGGTAACGATCTCCATTGACCGTAACGCGAGCTCCGGCCTCATTTTTGAAGAAATAAGGTCCGATGATGCCACCAGCGTGAAAACCGCACCAAACGGTGCATTTTTCTGGATGTAATGGAGTCTGCAGGGTCTCTTGTGGACTGGTCTCGCTCCATATGCGGCAATTTTGCTTATTAACAAACCCGTTAAGCCAAAAATGCGCCTCATCGCTGAACACAAATTTGCGACTTAATTTGGATTAAATTTTTAAATTTTTCAAAGTAAATTTGGATAATTTCGTAGCGTTGTTCAAGCGTGAGTCTATTCATGATGATTTGTCAGAGTATAACGATAAAAAAAAATATTTCATCAAAATTTAATTTTCTTGTGTTACTTTTTACAATTTAAATTTCTATCTAGCTTAAAAAAACACCCTTTATATTCAATTTTAATAGTACAAAAAACGAATTTTATAACCCACAATCAATTACTGTAATAATTTTATGAGTGTTAAAATATTTTGTTTTCTTCAAATAAAAGCGAATAAAACATAGCACAACAACAATTTTCGACGTTCAATTTACCACCAGGGTTGCCGTTTAAAAGTTTTTATCCAACCAAAATTTTCCATAAAACCTACCAAAATCCTTTGAAACCGACCAATTTTTTCAAATATTTAAAAATTTTAATATGTATATGAATGTATTTTTTTGATGTTAAGCACAATTTTTATTGGATAAAGCTATTAATTTTTTGCAATATGCAATAAGAGACAAAGTTGGCATGATCGTAAAATATTTTTATTTGAATCCGTTTTTAATGGAATTCACTTTATTCGAAAATATATCATTGCCTAAGTCTACTCAAAGGCTAATTTCTGCTAAGCTAACAATCTACAAGATTGGAAAATTTTAGAATGTGTGACTATATAAATAGGCAAATCTTGATTATACAATAACTTAAAAAGAGTATTTATTCGTAATATTTTAATTTCTTAAAACGCAAGAATTTGGGAGTTCTTTTTAATACACTTTAAAACCAATTTTTATAATGTTTGTTATAAAATTCTGTTTAATAGACAAATATTTGTATATTATTACAGAAATCTAAGTAAAAAACGACTGTTAAAATTTTTGCGTTTTACGTTTTCGATTTCCAGCACACCCCTGTAGATTTTATTTTATATAGAAGCCCAATTTTAAATTTAAGTACATATTTCTTTTTTAGCTTCTGTGTCAATAAAAATATTTAAGACATCAATCAATATGATTATTTTTTTTTATCGAAATCGACTTACATATGTTAGTGTCGGCTTTTTTATAAAATTAATTTAAATGTGTAAAAAAATTGGACTTTAACCATGATTATAAATATGACAAACGATATACTTCTGGTTGATATTCTTTATTAAGATTATTAATTATGATTAGCATGTCGGTCATTTTCTAATAATCGCACGATTTGAAGTCGTAAGACGCTGGATTTATTTCATGGTGTTCGAAAACTCATGCGTTTTGCTTCCGATCTTTAATGGTTTTTGAAGATGGCTAACTTCTTGCGATTGCGATTTAGAGAACACCTATAATTCGATTTCAAGTCAGAATCGCAATATACTTGTATATGACATAAATAAAAAATGGCATTTGACTTTTTAAGACATATTTTCGGAGAGTTATACAGCTCTTATACCATTGACTTCGTAAAAACAGGATACAAAATATGTATATTACTAAAGCATCCCACTGTTCAATAATTCTTGCAATAACAACCTCCAAAGGTAGGCGTTTTGTATATGAAGGAGCTTATATCTTATGAGGTGGTACCGAACATTATTCCTGAAATTCTTTTAGTTCAGTAATTCTTTAAGGGCTATGGGAAAAGAACTGTTAATATTACAACAAAGAAGCTATGTATTTTCCCCCAGCATTTTACATGCGTAACTTGAATAAAGATGGAGAGAGCGAACTTAATGTAAATTAGACAAATTCATTGCTAAGTAAGTTTTTTAGTGCAGTTACTTGACCCGCCATGGCGTTAGCGCCGTCTGTTGCCAATTCAATAATTTTTTTTAACGGAATATTGTTTGTTGTAAAAAATTGGTTATTTTCATTTCTTTATTGGCACATCCGAAGATTCACCAACAATCAAGAATATCTTCTGTTTTTTTTTTTATAGATATTCCATTTTCTATTGCCTGCTTTGCGATATAGTCAGTTGCTTCAACAGACTATGTCCTACCACATTTAACAAGTCAATTAATAAAATGAAAAAGTAAATTTTCTCAAACCGACCAAAATTAGGATTAGCCTACCATCCTACCAAACGAAAATACCAAGTTCGGCAACCCTGTTTACCACAAAAACAATTGTTTGCTGAAATAGACACCAATACTCTGCTCCATAAAACACTAGTACACTTTTGCATGTTTCTTATATTTCTGCACTCCTGTTATACAACTCACCTGTACGGTAATTGTTTCGTACAAAACAAAAACAAAATCTTAATTTACTTTTTTTTTTGGATTTAGCAGGTTTGCATATTAAGCCGACGATGTGTATATCGGGGTTACCCTGGTTATGTGTTTGCGTGATCTTTTTGGGTGTGTTTTCTTCTGTTAATGGCGCTTATCGAAGACTCGGCATAGTGGAACTTTCTTCACTTACCTTAAATAAATATCTAATGCAATAATAATTCATTTTAATTTATTTATATTTTTATTTTATATTGTTTTTTTTTCACTTTTCCATAATAATTTTTTTACTCTTTTTTTAACATAAACATTTTTGTATTATTACTATTATTATTTGGTTAATAATACTTTATTTCTCTATAGATTACTTAGCAATTACATAATTATATTATAAAGTAAAAATTAATTAATTAATAAATATATTTGTTTTTTTTTGTTTACAATTTGCTAATTTTGTTTAATTTACAAAGACCGAAAATGCTTTATAATGACTAAAAACAAAAGAAAATATATTTATATAAAATAAAAAATTATAAAATTAATAAATATAAATTATTGGTAAAAGCTAAGATTTATTTTTAAGTATACTTATAATTAATTAATATATGTATATTTTTTAAGATATATTTAATAAATATTTTTTTAATTATAATATTTTTTGTTTATTTTTTTTATGGTTTTATAATTTTTTTTTTTATATTTTCTGTTAATTTTTTATATTTTTGTGTCCTAATTTTTTTTTTTAACTTATTCTTTATTTTATTTCAATTATTTTTCTTAGTTTTGTTTAATTTTTGTTTTATTATCTTTTACTTTTATATTTATTTTTAAGACCAATTAAATAAACTATTCAAAATATAACTTAAAATTTTGTTAAGTTTTTTTTTAAGAAATTAATTAATTTTTTCTTTTAACATTTAAAAAGCTACTTTGTTTTTTATTTCAAATTTAGTTTTTTTTTTGTAATTATATTTAATGATATTATTTTAAATGCTTTTTTGGTTCTATAATAATTTAATTCATAAGTTATTGTATATGTATATATATATATTTCTTTTAATAATATTTAATATTTTTTTTTTCCTTTAAAAATAATTTTTTTTAATTATTTTAGTTTCTATAATTTTTATTTATATATTTTTTAATTTTTATTTATATATATTTTTTTTATTTTTGCTTAATTTTTAATGGAACTGTTTTTTTATATATGTATGTATGTATTTTTTTCATGATTTCTTGTATAAAAAATCCTACTTTTTCTCATTTAATCTACATTTTATTATTTTTAACTTAAAAATTCCAGCATTCAAAATTTGCCGCCTTTTTCTTCTGTCACTTATTGATTGTTTATTATATTAATTTAAATATATTTTTTTTCTCTATACTAAAACTATTCATTTGCCAACAACAATTTTTTTTATATCATACAGTTTTTAATAATTTTTATTGGTTACCAATATTTTTTTCTAATATTTTACCGTTTTTCATAATTTTTAAAGAACTATTTTCAAAATACTCTTTAAGTTTATATACATGAATTTTTATTACTTGTTCTTTCTATTAAATATATTTTTCAATACAGTTTGAGTGTTAAACTGCCCCAAAGAATTTTGAGAACAAAATCCAAATTTCCAAATAAAATATCAAAACGACCTTCTTAACCGAGTTATACAACCGAAAAGAGTGCATTGAAAATGGATTTTTATTTCAACTTAAGGCCATTTTACACTATAATACTGAGTTTTACGACTTGTTAAAAACTCAATTAAATTCAAAATGTATAAAAGATGTTATGAAATGTCAAAAATATGTAAAGAAATATGACAGTCGTAGGTCTCACCAATTTTTTAAAAGGACGAAAAAAACCCACACAAATGGCAAAATTTTACGTTTGTAGAAATGTTTGTGTTGTTATTTGTGGTGTATGTAGAAATATAAAAAAATTTTAAATATTTGGTAGACATGATGGATATTTTTGAAACTTTTTTTAGTGTCTAGTTCATATTTATCGTTTTAGGGAACAAGTATTAGTAGAAGCATTTAAATCATGTTTAGCCGTAAATTCTAATTCTTTAAGCAGCATTGTTTGCCCCAAAACAGCTCGTTGTGGTTAAACCACGCTTTACTTAATGTTTTTTTCCGTTATTTTGTATATCTCCTCCGCTTCAAATAAACAGTGAGCAAAATCGCTGCAGCACAATCATGGCCTGCATTCATTGATCACAAAACCAAATTCAAAAATTAATGTTTGTACAAAAAAGGTTTGTGCTGTTTATCTGCAAATAGAAACAGATACGAATGTCTGTTTACCAAGCTATTTTATTTCGTTTCTACGAATTGTAGTGTATTTTACACTATCGATTTGCGATAGTGAATTCACGGAGGCAAACTAATGTTGAAATTACCAAAATAGTGTTACCGGATATGTAAAGATAATTATCAGGCACGAACACGACCAGATATATGTTTGTAGAGATTACGGGCATTATCCAGAATTGTATTTTTATAGAAGCAAAGGAGAATATCAGGGAACAAACGTGGAAATTTAGTTCATATCTCCACTTAAAAAAAATGCAAAACTATAAAAATAAATAAAAACTTTTAAGTGTTTTCTTTTTAATTGTAATTAAATCCAACATATTTGTTGTAAAAATTAATTAAGTACGGTAGGTAGAAAGGTGAAAAATGTACGATCCTATGAACTTTTTCAACAATAAAGAAAATAACAAAAGCATCTGACAGAAAAAAAATTATTTTACATAAGCTTCTATTTTTTTTATTATTTGTTAATATTTATCTAAATCACGCAAACAAATTAATTCATTTTATTTCAAGTGTGACAGTGTTTACGTCTACAAAACCATGAGATTTGGCTGAAGTAAAAATCTTAAGTCTTGTAAAATAATGTGAAAAACGCTAAATAAGGGTTTAAAATAACCCAACGAATTTAAAGAAAAAAATCTTAACTTCCAAAGTAAAAAATATCAAAACGAAATTCCTATCCGAAAAAAGAAAAAGACCCTAAAACCAAACATCTGAGGATATTTATTATATACCTTGTGAGAGAAAAATACACACAAGAACACCTACGCTGCATCGCCAAAAAAAAAAAATGATATGAGAAACCCAATTGTTAAGGGGATATATAATAAAAATATAAGAATTTTAAAATTGAGACTACCAAACTTAAAAAAGATTTAAAAAAAAGAAATAAAACAAAAAATTATTTTAAATTAGTAAAAAAAACTTTAATAATCAAAATCAATTTACAAAAATATACAAGTAAGTATTTAATACAAACATAAAAATTAATATTAAACTTAAATAATAAAATAAAATCTAAGGCCGTTCAATAAAAGTTTTGATTGAATAAACTGAGTTGAAGGTTTAAGTGGATTCGATATCTTTATTTTTCTCATTTCTATTTAGATATTAGAATGCCAAGATAGCTACCTAAAAAGCTGCTTTAGTTATTATTAACTAAAGTTTAACTTAAGATTAAATATGGTTTTAATTTAAAATTAGCTCTTATACGAAAAAAAATGTAAATTTATAACAAAAAGAAGAGGGTTTAAATAGTAAAATAGTCTGTTAAGCTGCTCATTTTTCGAGAGTTTACTTAAAATTTGTTTAACTTAAGTTTTGTAATTTTTATAAACATGTTAAGTTTGAAAATTTCAAAGTAAGCTGGTCTTTATGTCAAAAACAAAAAAATTTCATATTTAAGCCGCGCTTAACTTAAGATTAGAAATTTGTTAAACTTAATTAAAAAAAGGTAAACATTTAAATTAGATTAGTTGCCATTTTTCTCAAGTTGTTTCATACAGAAGCTTAAAATTAAGTCTTTTTTTAACTTAAAAAAATCGAAAAAGAATAATAATTATATACTGAAATGCTGGTAAGTGAACATGGTTTTCCATCCTGAAAACTGTTTGCCTTAATAATTTATATCTTTAACTGTTTGTTAAACTCAAATTGACGTAAAATTAACATTAACTTAAAATTAGTTTGTAATAAAAAACTAAAACTTAAACTAAAGTTAAATAAAAGATTTTAAAAATTAAATTTGGCAGACAAAAAATGGACGAAATAAGTAGACAAAGATAAATGCTCTATAAAATTTTTACAATAATTAAATTAATTTAATTAAAATGGAAAGTAAAATGACAATTATAAACAAAGATAAATATTTTCGTTATAAAATTTTAAGTAAATGGAATTTCTGCAAGAATTATATAAAAATATTAAAAGAGTTTATGTATTTAGAACAAATATTTAAAATAATTTTAATTAACATTTATAATTTATAATTGCCTATTTCACCAATTCTATTTGAATATCAATTCATATTTAAATATAGTTTTTCATATAACTTTATTTTCATTTGACATGTAAAACGAATTTTAAACATAAATTTATATTAAAATAAATTGGTAAAATCGGCCATAAGTAATTGGAATCCTTTTTCAATATGTTCTAAATTTTTAGAAAAGAGTTCGTTAATTATTTAACTTAAAAGTAATATAATTGTTATAAATTTTTCATTTTCTTACTAACAACTAAACATTCTTCTGCTTTATGATAAAGTTAAAGAGAAAAAGATAATTGAGGTTAGGGTGAATGGTTATTACTTTTAATTAATGATAATTATAATAATTGTTTTCTTTTTTTTTCATTTAATTATAATTAATGCATAAACAGTCTTTTTTAGTTCACAATAACTTAAAAGACGGCTAAAATCTAAAATAATTTTTTTTATTTTAGACTTAATTATAACAAATTTTACATATATGTATAATACATTAAAACTAGTGGAAATAATAAAGTGTTTCCTAAAATTAATGATAATCAAGAAGCAAGAAAATAATGCTTTAAATATGTTTAATTTGATTTTTAATTACTTTTAAAGGGGGAATTTGTTTAGGAGATATTTTTGTTCGAAAATTTAATCAAATTATAACAGTGTTGTATAACAGAAATTGAAAGAGTTTTAAGGTTATATAATGAAGTAAAAACATATTTTACATAATAAGTCGAAAGAATTTTGTATTTTTGTATAACAGTTTATAAAATTAAAATTATTTTGAATAGTAAAAAAAAACTTAAAGCTTAACGACTTTCAACAACAATTTTTGTTGACGCTGTGAGTATAACAGTTTGATGCTTAAAAAAAGCGTCAATATGATCTAAAAGAAAACTTTGCTATTATTATGCTTGAAATTATTTACTGTAATAAATTTCATATTAAATTTATTTTAACTGTAAAACGGCTTAACTAATTTTTTAGTCCTTAGAAACTTTTCATTGTCATTATAGCTTTTATATACCTTTATTCTTTCTGTAATTCTTTTGCACTTAAAAGCATATAATTTCATTAATAAAGCTGCCTTAAGCTTAAATTTCTAACAAATAGACCAGTTTAGGGAATATTCTTACGAGCGCACTTTATGTCGCACTTTAAAACTCATCTGAATGGATTATAAATTCTATATCTGTGATTTTGACAATTGGTAACTGTTATATTTACAAACGTAAATAGAAATTCGTTATTAATTTAAAGTTTTTAATTCATTTTTATGGTAAGTACACCAGAGGCCCCATTTTAAGGGTTTATAACAGTAAGTTTCGTCAAACTCCACCACTACAAACAATTAATACTGCTACTGTTATAATTATAACAGTTTTTATCACTCTTAAACGAGCAAAAGCAGTTAGTCAACTGTTATACTGTTTTTTTTTTAAATTTAAAAACTAAAATACAATTTAAAAAATCAGCATTAAATAATTTATTTCGCTGATTAATTATATTACAATTTTCGTTTTAAATTTAGTTTTAAGATATTTAATTTTTTTTATTAAAATTATGTAACAGTAACTAACTGTTATACAAATATACTGAGGTTTTCACGTGTTTTACTTTTGACACATTTTAGTCTTCTTTTGGAATTAAAGATCCTAAAGAATTTTGAAAAGTTATAACAGTTTATTTACTGTTATACTTCTAGATTATGCCCTTAAAGAACATTTATTTTAAAGCGTTAAGCTTTTTTTTGCAATACTAAAGTATTTAAGAACTTCTTAAAATTTTCGAATTATAATAATTTTTTAAATTATTTTTTATAACTGTTATACAAATAATATATAAAAAAAATATTTAGTTTAAACGTGCTTGAGTTAAAAATTTGATTGGTTTTCTGCATTTTAAAAAGTTTTGAAAATACATATTTAAATTGTATGTATGTATTACAAAAGTTAAATGAAGTGTTATACACCTTAAATATGTCTTATCTGTATTCCAATTGAAAAAGGAGAAGTTTTCTGAATAACAATGCAGTAAATAACTATTAATATAATTTTTCCATTAACAATTTTGTTATATTTAACACAATGAGAATATCGTTCTATAGTAATTACTATGCTTTTTGAAATTTAAGTAAAAATATTTAATTTTTGACTATTTGTAAATGATTTCCAACTTTTAGTTTTTACTTCTTTAAAAGACTTTCATGACTGTTATACTGCTGCTATAATACATTTTTCTTTAATGTCAGAAAATGCAAAACTCCTATGCGTATAAATTTTCATTATAATAATAATGTCATATAATAAATATACTGCCTTTTAAACAAAATATTTTTGTTCTTGTTCTTATAATTATTGTTGTCATCTAATAAACAAACTGTTATACAGTTGATTTTAAATTAAACTAATTGGTATAATTATCAAATGAACCCAAATATTCCAAAGCAGCACGATAACAAAAATGATATTGATCCTAAGGTGTCACATGAAAAATAAACAGAATAATTATTAAATATTGAATAGTTTCTATAGAATAATTTAATGTAATAGTCTACCTCTGTTTGCACCATAGCTGGCCGTTGAGCACGTAAAATTCTTACAGTTTGGAAAACATCCAAAACCCCCTCATATTGCATGCGTTCCAAAACAATACTCAGTGTTATGAAAACACCCGTACGACCCACACCAGCACTACAATGCACTGTTATGGGACCATCTTGACCAAATTGTTCTTTTGTTTTATGCACCTGCCCAATGAAATCAATAAAGCCTTCACCCGACTTGGGTACACCCTGTTCGGGCCAATCAATAAATTGAAATTGTCGTACGGTACGTGAAGAGCCATCACGTGCATCGGTTACCTAAAAGCATAAAATATACAAGAACATAAAATAATTTATTTAACATACACAATTAATATTATTTATTATATTTTATAGAACGTCGTTAACATCCCCGTCATCATAAAGAGGCTGCCTGTATGCATGGCTGATTGGCTTATGGTTTGGTTGCATACTGGGATGTTGGCCTTACTTTATGTTTGTCTTTCTTGTCCATATGAGTTTATACTCATATGCATATTAATGGCAATGAATGGTGTTTGGTTAACTTACCTTGAATTCACGTAATTTATATTGTGGCATATTGTATTCAGCAATGGGATCAACAACATAATATTGATAACGTACAGAGCGCTCATGGGGCCAATACTGAAAGCACTTCTCCTAAAAAAAGATAAGAAAAAACATAAAAAATTCAATTATTGACATGAAAGCTACAATTATCTTATACCCGTCACCAAAACAAAACTGTAACATGAACTAGAAATCAAGTTTAAAATCTTAACTAGACCATGTACTTAGACTTAAACTAAAACCTTAGTAAGAACTTATTTACAAAAGAACTAGAACTTAATTCAAATCTGAGGAAAAAACTTGTATTAGAAAATGACGAAGGCCATGAAATAGAACTGAAGGTCTAATTACACGTGACATAAAACTAATACCATAGCCGTAACTATGACCATAGAAACCAAAATTCAATTGGTTTTGCATGGTTATAGTAAGGGCGTTATAGAAGATCACCTATAATCAAATACAGTGTTGCCTGCAAGGTTGGTTCAAAAAGCTGTTTTGTTTGGTTATGGTTACGTCACGTCTAATTTGAGCTTTAACAAGAGCGTAAACCAGAACATACCTAGAACTGAACTTGAATATGGACTTACATCGGAACTAGAACATGAACTTTACTAGAACTCCAAAAAATATCCCTCAATTTATAAATTTGCTTGCTGTAGGTTAATGTTTTAAACTTTACTTACCCTTCCCATTTCCTTGAGTTTTGTCAACATTACGACAATCGTTGAGTTATGTTCCCATAACATACGCCAGAAGTCTTCAGCCGTATCTTGCAATGGTCCTTGAGCCGCTATATAAGCCGAACGATAACGATAACCCTCTATGAAACTCGCATTAATATAATCACTGCCCTCAATACCATGTATCGGAGTCAAATAAACACGAGTCGATTCATAGGGCAAGATATGGACTAAGCGATTTTTATGTTTGTTGCAGGGTAAATTAGCCGTTACAAATTTGGAAGAGTCAACCTTAACGTTCGACAGTTTTTTGAATTCAATTTCCATGCCTGTGATATTCTCGCCGGGTTCAGTGGTCAATAATTTCTGCAAATGGGTGTGAAGATTGCGTGCTGGTACCTCAGTGTGGCCACAAATTATGGCCTCTAAGATTGCATCATGTATAAAAATATATTGATCTTCAGTTTGGACCATATAGTTGCGTTGAGCTCGTAGACAAGTCACATGACCATAAATATCCACAATCTTTTCATGCTTCATTCTCTCTAGCATGGAGTCAATGACAATATAGCAACCCGTGCGTCCGACACCGGCCGAGCAATGAACGACCACAGGACCAGATTCGGGAGGTGTAAGAGCTCTACATCTGCGCAAGAATTGCAAGAAGGGGGCAGGGTGATCGGGAACTCCGTGATCGGGCCAGGCGGTAAATTGCAGTTGTTTAATTTCTCTGCGCTCATTAAATCCCTGACGTACAACTTGAAAGGTTCTTATGCTATAAGTCGAAAGCTCTTGGGTTTCTGTTATGGTAACAAACATTTGACCATAGGTCTCAGTTCCGCGGGTAGGCCAATACTGATCACATTTTATACGTGTCCTCTCTTCCAAACGTGTCATCATAACTATAGTAGTTGTTTTCAGTTCCCAGCACATTCTCCAAAAATCGGCTATGGTTTCTTGTAAAGGTCCTTGAGTGGCCACATAGGCATTGTGCTTACGATAACCATCACAATAGTTGGCATTAATATAATCCGAGCCCACTACCGCATCCATAAGAGGTAGTATAACACGTGAATGATCATAGGCAGTTACATTGGCATAACGATTCTTGGGTTTATTGTATTCAAAATTGGAATTATCCCAGGTGAATTGTTGACCCGGTTCTATGCTTTCATATTCCTGAGAGAATTTCTGATTGTCATTTGCTTTTAGGCGTTCAACATGATTGGAAAACTCCGATATGGGTATAGGTGGATGTGAAATCATGCCAGGGGTTTGGAAGTTTAAGCGTCTCATATCTACTGGATCACTTGGTGTGGGACCGGCTCCTAAATCGGCTGCCATCAAAGGTCTGGTAACAGCAGCTTGATCGGGAGTTTTACAGGGTTGCCTTTTGCGTTTTATTATATAGATAATTATAAAAGTGGTCACAAGTATCAAAGCCGCTAAAGCTGGTAAGACTACCCACATCATGCCTGGTTCATCCTTATTGCGGTTTACAGAGACTTCAGGTTCTGAGGGCCAGTTGGGATCAGGTCTATGGGGACGTTCTCCAGGAGGAGCTTCACGCATGTCCAAAGATAGAAATTCCGAAAATGGTGATGAAGTATACAAATGTTTTTGAGGAGTATCTACGACAGCTCTTACAAATATGCGATAACGCTTATCCCGTTCCAATTTGCGGTTTGTGAAATTGTGATAATCATCTCCAGAGCCCAAATGGAAGGTAAACGGTATAGATCTCTGAGGAAATTTAGCGGCTATATAAGGAGCATTGGGTCTTTCAGGTTTATTACGTCCCGGTATTAAGTCCTCTGTTAAAAACTGGTCTGGATTCTTATGTAAATTCGATTTATCCTCTGGCACAACCACCAAGAAGTAATGAGAAATTGGACCATATTCTTCCGAAGCTTGTGGCAAAATTACCAAAATTTCTTCTCCATTTACCACACCATAGAAATCTGGCTTTACCATAGGTTGAGGAGCAGCCATTTGTGTAGTTACTGTTATCTTAGTCGGCGGTCTATAAGAATAATCCGAACGCAAAGCACTAACATTGACATTATAAGTAGTAAAAGGACTTAGTTCATTAATAGTATGCGTCTTCACATAAGCCTTTAGGATAATTTCACGCCTTTGCACAATTTGAGTTTGGATGAAACCCTGAGAATCTACAAATACCTTCATAGCATCATATGAGATTTTATAATTAATAGGATTCAATCTTATAGGAGGAGACCAAGACAAAGTCATCGAATGCGTGGTGACATCATGAGCTCTTAAATTCAGGGGCACATCCTCTGGTTTTATTTTAACGGTTACTTTTTCACTTAAACGACCCAAACCTGACTTTAATCTCGCTGCTATGGCAACAGCATATTGAGCAAACTTTTCCAAATTCACCAAATCAGAGGATTCTGTTAAGCCAACCGTTTTTGTTTGCCACTCATCCAAATCCTCTACAGCCGTCATGGTATAGAATATTTTATAACCCAAAAGTTTGCCTCTTGAGGGTACTGGTTCCCACCAAATTTCAGCGGTTTGTTCGGATGTAGCTACGGCTTGTACTGACATAGGAGCACGACCCATATCTCTTTCGGTTTCCACCAAAATTTTTTCACTAAATGGACCAGCTCCTTGTTTAGTATAAGCACGCACCCGGAATATATACTCGGTATTTTCTTCCAGATTCGTAAATACAGCCTTGCGTAAAGTCATATTTCTTTCCGAACCCAAACCATGATCAATTTTCTTATGGAACTGTACATCATATCGCGTAATAATACCATTCCGATGTTCTCTGATTGGGGGTTCCCATGTTACACACACAACATCGGGTGTCTGGAATCTAACGGTGATGTTGGATGGTGGGCCTCCAGGTACGCCTTCTGGTGTTTGGAAGTTTTTTACTGTCTCCTGTCCAATTCCAATATGATTGCTACCCGCTACTCTGAATTCATATTCTACACCCCTTTCAAGATCTTTAAAGGGCTTCTTCGTTTCATGAGGACCCATTAACATTTCTTTCAAGGGTTGATCTTTAATACCCCAGCGTAGACGATAACCTCTTAATTCTCCATATGTTTGAGCTGGTCTTTCCCATTCAAGTTCGATTGAGACTGTAGGATCACGTTCCATTATCTTAAGACTTACGGTGGGTCTCACGGGCACACCCCCAGGAGTTTTGACTATAACAGCAGGACTACGATCACCATCACCTTTGCGTGTTAGAGCAGCCACTTGTATTGAGTATTTTGTATCGGGTTGCAGACCAGTTACATTGTATTCCAAAGCATCCACTACATCGTATTTAAGAGGTTCATTTAAGAAACCCTTGCCCTAGAAGGAGAAAAGAGTTTTAGCGAATTAATTTAGATTAACATGAAATAAAATAATTCCAAGAGATCTTTTGGGACCAGAAATCCCAAATAATAAAAGGCAAGAGCCCAGAAATATTGGTTATACAAATTTAAAAAAATGGAGGGAAATCTAGGAACGTTAAGATGAAAACAAACTGGAATTTATTTTAAAAGAAAGAAGATTAACATCGTGGGTCCCTATTAAAAGAAAACATACTGAATGGAGATTATATTTAAAAGAAAAAAGATCAGGTTTTCTGAATCTATTAAACACGGATAAGTGAATCATTAAGAGATATTATTAAGATCGTAAATTTTAATTTTTCTTGATTAGAAGAAAAAAAAGATTAAAGACGAAAAATGTTTAGGGATCGTGAATCTCTTAAAAATTAATCATTACAGTCGACGTGGAATTATTTCGAAGGCAAGCCAAGAAAAGTAAAGAGTTGACAAGGTAAATTGGGTATATATATATATATCTGTGGTCACAAGTCATAACAGCCAAAGTCTTTTTTTCAATATTTCCAGTACAACAGTTTAAAGTTTGGAATCTTCACTGAAAATCAGGAGACGGTTTTTTTTTTGGAAAAGTTTGCCACAGATTTAGTTGTTAAAAAAAAAAAAATAGTTGTTTATTCTCGTAGTCAAAAGATATTACCGAAAATGACACTAAGGCTCTTATGAATTGTTGAACGAAAGAAAGTCAAAAAGTTAATTGACATAAATTATTGTTCTATGCCAAAATTTTTCTGATTAGATCTCTCATGTTGAGTTATGTTGTTATTCCTATATAATAATTAATAAAGTTTAAAGAATAACGACTTAAGTTGATTAAGGCAAAAATAAAACAAAATTTTGTAATCCTGAATTGACTTAGGCGGTTATGCCAAAACAGTCATTTAGAAAAATTACTTAAGCTTTTAGGTTTTTAAGGGTTAATTGCCTTCCTATAACAGACACAAAAAAGAAACAATTATGGCAAATAGATTTAGACACGCTGAATACGATGGTTCTAATAACTTAATTGCGTCCTAACTCAAGTTAGGCTCTTATGGGTTGTGACCACAGATATATGCGAAGCCTTTTTTAAAATAAATATGATTAATTTATTGATCTCTTCAAAAATAAATGAAAAGGTTAACTGTTAACTACTTCATAAAGAAAAGAAAACTAAAGGATTAAAATAAGATGGCAGGTGGATTTGTTATGCAATTGAGAAGGAAAGTAACATGATCACTTAAAGTAAAGGAACGAAATTAAGTTTAATAGAGAATGAGGTTAATCTGATTTTAAGAGCTGTTTTTGGAGGATAACACAGAAAGATTTGCGAAAGCCTTTAAAAAGAAGAGATAAATTGAATCCGGAATTTCTATCTGCGAAAAAGAGAAAATAATAGAAAATATTTTTTTAAAGGAAGACAATATAAACTGTGGATCTTTTATTGCAGAAGAGTTATAAGATGAACTGACAGTTTCTTAATAAAAAAAATATATCATAGATATATATATCTTCGTATATATCTTCTAAAGAAGGATTAAAAGAAATGAATCATTGATATCATCAGTGCCCATGTTCTCTAACTCCCGCGTCGAGAAACTTTTCGATTGAAACGTGAGAAATGAAACAAAAATGCCATAAATTTAAACAAACAACCGTTTTTCTCACTTAACTGCGACTGGAACATTTTTGGCGAGTTATTGCTGTTACGTAACAAAATTACTCGCCAATTTACAAAAAAGGTCCGTCTGGAAAATTTTTGTGAGAAAGTTTCCGCTTTGAACTGTCGAATAAACTCACGAATAAAAATAAGATGAGATTTTTCTCTTTTAGCACAAAAAAATGTCCTAAATTCAAAATGCAATGAATAATAACAATTTTTTTAAAGCCATTTTTTAAACACAAACATTAACGACGCACTTAATATAATTTGATATAGCCGACGGTTATTTTTATGCCGCCGTTGTTGAAAATTTTTCAATTAAGTGAATTCTCAATGTCCGCAATTTCACATAGGATTCGAGTGGTATATTTTTGATAGTTTTCGGCATGAGTAACAAACACACTTTTTTCTCACTTTTCGAGAAACGATGGAATATTTTGTTTCACATCTTTTCAATGCGAGAAGTTCTCACAAAAGTTACAGAACACGGGTACTGGATACTAAAGAAATTAAAGTTAAAATTATAAACTTTCCCATGCTGAAACTTTTTATGAGTGAAGAAAGGAAATCATAAATTATGTTTTCTCTATAGAAGAAGCAAATGAAAAATTGGCTGTCTTTCGAAACACAGTGTTGCATTGGAATAGCTTCAAAAACTCCATTTCTTTTCTGCATGGTTCATTATTGCATGGCAAACGTATTCACTGCACAACTGTTGCGAAATTTGTGCATTGTTTTTATTTTTGATGCTCTGTCAGCGCATTTGTTCTTAGCGATGCTATGCAACACTGCGCTTAGGAAGTTTAGGAATATTGTCTTTAAATTAATAATTTTATTTTTTGGAATCTTCAAAAACAATTTTCAAACTTACTTCATCTCGCACTTCCTGCACATGTATATGATAGCCGCGTATAATACCATTCCGATCTTTTTCCAATGGTGGTTTCCAGGTAACAAGAATTGAAGTCGAATTTAATGGAGTAGCCTTAATTTCTTGAGGATCTCCAGGCACTAAACGTTGCAAGGAAACAAAATCTATTAGATTTTCTCTATAATAAAACAATAAAATATTCAAAAGCCTTAAAATGAAAAAATACCTAATGCATTAAAACTATTCCTTAATTTTATTAAATCCTTATTATATTTGAAATGTTTATAAGTTTAAGATACGCAAGGAAAACTAAGAATACATATGGATACTTATATTATATATATGTTGTAGTTATAGTAACTTATTTATAAAATCTAAAATATGATTTTTTAAAGAATAATTCAAACATTATCACATCACACAAAAATAAAATTCGATGCAATTTCTTTTATAATTTCTAAGAAAAGAAAAACGAGGGATTAACGAAAGATTTGGTTAAGGGGAAAAATATTTTAAATCTAAAATTTCTTATAATTTTAAGAGTTTTTTTCTTGTTTGTTTTGGGATTAGAAAAAAGCATTCAAAATTCAACCAAAAAATATTGTATGGAATGCAAAAATTATTTTGATTTTCAAAAAATTCAATTTGGTTTTTCTTTATGCAAAAATTGTGCATCCAAATATATAAAAAAATTCTTGGAGTTTTTGGTTTAAGTACTTAAAAATGGAAAAAAGAGAACAATTTAATAAATTTAGTTTAATTCTTAGTTTTATAAAAAATTGTCTATAAAACAAAACAAAATTTTAACTTAGTTTTATTTGTAAAATACCTGAGTCAGATAAAAAATATTAATAAATATTTGGTTCAAAAATTATGACAAACACTGCAAAAATAAAACTAAAAACAAAAGTAAACAAAAAAGGGTTTAAAATGGAAATCAGCAAAAAATCCTTTCAGAGTTGTTGAAACTAAATTTCGTTTAACTGAATTTAAAATAAACAAAATTGAACTAGAATGGAATTGAACTAGAAATAAGCTACACCTCAGAACTAGAACTAAACTGGAAATGCATTAGAAATGAACTAAAGCTGAACCAAAGCTAACTAGAATTGAACTAGAACTAAACTAAAAGTGAAATAAAACTTAACTAGAACTTAACTAAAACTGTACTGGTAATGGACTAGCTCATTGATAACCACAGGCAAGTATGCTTGCCGGAGTCCAGTCAACAGATAGAGCATAATCTCAAAATACCAATTTGATAATAGACAAGTAAGAGTGCTTTACTCGGCTATGCCGAATCATATCGACCTCTAACCGCGAAAAAAACGTAAGCGCCAAAAATCCAATTTTACAGGAGAGAGTTTTTTTTATTTTATTTCATATGCATTTTGTATGAAATTTGTCGCTTACGATAAAATTGTTCTTGCTATAAAATCGTAGCGGTACCTTACGTGACCAAGACCAATTCATATATTAAAAAAAAACGAAAATTGAAAATGATGTCGCTTACGTTATTTTTGCGGTTAGGTGTGATAAGAACAGAAAGTTAAATAAATACAGTTCTTTCGATATAAAAAAATCTATTTTGTGTCACGCCCGCTTCTCCAATTCCTCCCATATTTTGTCGGATATTGTGTATTGATAACCAATATGGTTGTACCTTGCTTGTAATTTGGAAACTTTGAATCTTGTCGTTCTTCAGATGTACAAACATAAAACATATAACATGGGATTTCTGGTTAAAATTGGAGGCAGTCCTAGGTTTTTGCTCACATTTTAGCCATTTGTGGACCAATCAGGCTTTATTTCAATAGCAAATAATTCCGATTTAAATGTAACATTAATATATAACAACCTTGTCTGCATTATATTTGGGGTCTTCGAAAAACCCATTTCAACGGACGCACAGACAGGCGGACGGATGAAAATGTTAAACCTACTTCGCTACTCATTTGGACCCAGAGTATGTAAATACTTAATAGGATCTAAGAACAATATTTAAGAAGTTCAAAACGGAAAGACAAACTCACCTTTTACCTTGGGTGAAGGGTAAAGAGATTGGGGAAATAAGAATGTAGTTGAGTGCAAGTCCCTATCTGACACCATTTGTTACCTACGAGGCTAAAAATTTTACCAAACAACGGTCTTTATGCGGATTTCTGCTACGGATTAAAAATGGGGCGCAAGGGGATGATATTTAGTTATGTTTTGGATTCAGCCTTTATCTATCAACAAATATAATGGACAAGTGTGCGCAAACTCCAAGCTGCCTGCAGCTTTAAACCTGACCTCCATTAAATTTCGGCCAGCTTTAGCCAAAAAACTGATAAAGTAGATTCAATTCAAAAAGCGTGTGTTTCAGCGGTAACCAAATCTGGAACCAACTTTATAAGCAAGCTTTAATTTCTCCATAAAATGGAAAAGCGTGAATGTTGGAAACGTGTTCGCATTGTGCTTTTTGTCGAATAAACGTTCTTTGCGTTCAATGCAATGTATTTTTTTGCTTCACTACATCCCGAGATTGCTTTGGAATGTAACACTTACATCACTAATAATACAAATTTTTTGAGATTTATTATTTTTTACCTTTTTTTTTTATATAAAAACCGATTTTCAATCTTTTCTGCAATTAAATAATTTGGGATAAACATTTTCTCATAAACATGAAAATGGGGGTCTTAGACGGTATCCACCATGGAAGGCAATTTTTTGAGCTGTACAGAACTAGAACTGAAGTAGTACTCAACTCAAATTGAACCCAAAGTGATCTAGAACTGACACTGAGCTATGTGGAACAAGACAAGAACGTATTTAGTACTGAGCTCAAATTTGTGAAGAAGCTTCTGAGCTCTATATCGTTTAAGGATACATTAAACTGCTAGATGAACATGCATTACTTTTTTTAATAATCGATTTAACTCTTTTTTTAATAGGATATGAACCAGAGATATTCAAATATAAGGGAATAATGGCATACCACCTTATGCAATACAAAAATTAAAGTTCACATTAGTAAACCAACACATTAAGCCCAGCAAAAGTGAATGGTGTTTTTTTGTGTTGTTTAACTAATATAAACTTTAACTTTTTTTTTGCATAAGCAGGGTATACTGTATCGATTATTAAGGGCCAAATACACTTGTCAAATGCTTGTCATGCAGGCGCAATTACTCGTGTACGTGTGCTGGACGTAATATTCATTTTGATGTTCCATCCAACATCGTCGGTGTCGCACATACAAACGCATTTTCACTTATAATACCACAATGCTTGATGAGTATTTTGATAAGTGTATTTCGGCCTTTAAATGAGAAACAAAACAAAAAAATGTGCTGATTTCCAAAACGTAATTTAAAACAATTAACAAATTTTAGTTTTTCGTAAAACTTTTAAACTAAAAAATGACTCAACTCATAAACATGCTTTTTTAAAATTGTTTTATATCAAAAACACATCTAATTTTTGTGGTTATAAAAAATACTCACTGTTTTTCACTACATTTATTATAAAATTTTTTAAAAAGTGTTTAAAATTTCAAAAAATTATTTAAATAGTTTTTATTTGCAAAGATTTAAGTTTTTTTTTGTTTGTATCAAAAATTATTATTATTCATCCATGTTAAACAATTTTTGGGTTGGGGATTGCGTTCAAAAATTTGGTAAAATCGCATAAATATGTTTTTTTTAGGTATACGAGTTTGTGTTATTTTTTTTTATACAGGTTTATAAAAAATTCATTTTAAAACACATCCAGTTACAGTACATTTAAGAAAAAACATACACACACACAAAATTCAAAAAACGTGTGCAATTTTTCATTTTTAAAAGAGTGCGAGTGGCCAAAAAAGATATAAAAAAGAACAAATATTTTATAGATTAAAATTTGTTTAATAGTACATTTTAAGGTGTAAACAATTCAGTTTGAAATAAAAATTTACTAAAAAATAAAAAAAACAAAAAAATCAAATGTAGTTGGCGCACTCGCTGTAATTAAAGTAGGGGAAAAACTAAAAACTTCAAAATTAAAATCCAATTTAGTTGTCAACTGATTTTGCCATTTTTGGTTTCAGTTTATGGTTTTGTTGAAACAAGCACCAAATCTTTTATGTAAATATAAGTAAAATCTTAATATATAAAAATTTAATTAAACTTAGTGTATATTAAGTTTGGTAATAAAAATATATATGTACTTAACTTAAGAATAATAATAATTTTTAATAAAGTTTTAAAAATATATATAAATGTTAAAATTTATTAAGGTTTTTATTGAATATCGAAGAAAATTTCCTTAAAAATCTTAAATATTTCTAAATAAATTTTACTATATTTTATAAAAAAAAAAACAGATTTTGGCCAAAATTATGCAACATTTTATAAACACGGTTTGTGTGTTACCTTAATCTATTACAAAGCACGACTCACTCGTTAACGTAAAGGCCTTGCACAATAAGGCGTCTATATATTTTTTTATGTTTAGGTTTAAAAATGTGACAAGGTTTTAATTATTTTTTTGGTTAAAAGCTTAATTTTCAGGTCAGCACTCCACACCTCAATTTATATCTCGCAAACGGAGTGGGATTTTAATAAAAGGTAAATTATAAGAAAATTTAGATGATGGAAGTTTAATATTTTCTTCATAGCATTTGTGTTTTTGATATTGTTTTATGTATTGCAAAATTACTTAAGTAATGTTAAAGACATTGATCCTAAAAGCATGCATCACTTTTTGTAAAAATGTATTATATACGAAAATTATGATGTGGTCTAAAATGAATGCCTTTTGTATTAATTAAAATTTATGTTGAATTAATTAGAAAGTTACCAAAGAAGCCTTAAAATAAACAGCACTTTAAGATAACTTTTTTTTATAAAAGAAGTTTTGTATAAAAGTTATGAGTTTTCTTTTAAATGACGGTTTACTTTTTTAAATTACTGTTTCGAACTAAAAACAAAAAAATTCAGATAAGTTTTCCTTATCGGAAATTGTTCGACGAAAGAAACAAAACAATTTTTTTATCTGCAAAATCGGAAATAACCAATTTAAATTTAACTTCGGCCTATAATTTTCTTTAATTTTTTTTTACAAAAATAAGCCAAGGGTGGCCAAATTTTACTGTTCAAGAGTTATGCAAATTTTTTACACGAGTAACGCACTTCAAAACCGGAGGTCATCATTTTGAACTCCAATTCCATTTTTATCTACTAGAGGTACACACAGAAAAAATACCAATTTAAAATTAACTTGGCGAAATGTTGATTGAGAATCATAGTAAATTTCTGCAAAGGTATGCCCTTTATTTAAATTTATGATTATTTCATATTAATTTTAAATGAAAAACATAAAAATAACCTTTAATCACGTTTATTTAATATTATTCACTTTTAAAATAATATTGTTCAATATTGAATCCATAAAAACCTGTTTTATATTAAATCAAAAGTTATCATGCATACACACTTAAGTATGTACATTTTTTTATTTTCATGAGGTAAATATGTTATAAAACGAAGACAATTCCCGTATTCTTTTAATTAAATTTTTTTAGTTAAATAGTACATCAAGTTTTTAAAGTAGAATGATGACGAAAACCATATCGGGCCGTTCTGCTGATGCTTCTTTTAACAAAGGAGAATATAAAAAAGGATAAGTGAAACATGTGTTACAGGGGTAAGTGTTTTGAATTATTCTTGAATAAATGCACTCAAAACAATTTGATTCTACTAAACTCACGTGGTTTCAACTTGAAATAACTTTCATTCAACGAGATTCGGATTGTTATTTCAATATAAATGACATTTTACTTTAACGTTACTGCAATGTTAAATTAACATGAATAATAGTTAATTTAAAAGAAACAAAAGTTATTGTAAGATCATGTAAAATTAACATGAAGTAATAATGAAGCAAAATCACCACCGACAACGGTAAAACCAACCTTGTTTTCGACGATTTTACATTGATTTTTTTCTGTGTGTATAGTTATACCAAATAAAAAGGAATTTCGGTAAAATATTTTTTTTGGGTACGTCCGCTTCACGAATAATGCCTCATATGACAATTTGGCCAGATTTTTTTGCTTCTATTTCAAGGAATAAAACACCACTTTATTAATGTTTAAGCCTAAAAATATACGAAACTTAGGTTTGTGCCTAAAAATATCTAACACCTTTTTGTTAAAACTTATTCCTTTTTACAATTTTTTTTTTATTCCCACTCCTCATTTTAGTTTTCTCAAATAAAATTTTTTAAAACTTTAATATATAATTCGTTTTAAGAAAAAAGTTGTTTGAAAATCGTTAAAACATCAAAGAGTGCAACACTTTTTTTAGAAACGAAACACCCTATTTGTGATTAAGATTGAAAATAAGAGTGAATTAAATTTTCAGCTTGAAAATAGGCTTAAACTTGTTTTTTTTTGACAATTTCACTATACATCTAACAATTCTTAATTTGGATTTTGTTAAACTTTCTTTTGTTATTCAACTAGAGCAACAAAAAAATATACTTAAGAAATGTTTATAACGTAAAAATAGGCAACATCTTTTTATTTACACATTTAAAAAAGTATTTGTTTTTTCTTTACTAGTAAAACAGCTTATTTATGGTTAAGCTAGAAAAAGTTTGGTGGCCTAAAAATAGGCAACACTTTTTGAAACATCAATTTTTCTCTTTATTCTTTATTATTTTCACTCTCTTTTTAATCAAAGGCTTATTAAACTTTATTTGATAAATTACGTAAAGAAAAAAGTATGTTTATTTATAATAAGTTGCAAGTTGCAAGACTTAAAGTATGAAATTCTTTTACTTTATCATATAAAAATTTGACTATTTAGACTAAAAGTATTAATTTTTTTAATTCTATTTAGTTCTCGCCCAGCTAATAACATTCAAACAAAGCATACTTTAAGAGTTCTAAAGTAAGCTTTATAAAAAAATATGCTTTTGATCTACTATAGACAAGTAAAAGCATACTTTACATGTTAAAACCGATGTTAATTTTAAAGCCAGCTGAATTCGTTTTTAACTTATTTAACAACAGCATCAGCTGTTTTCGCCAAACAAAAAAGTACTTGCAAAAAGTTAAAAATGATTATGTTACAATATATTGGCCGATATTTTGTAATTATTAATGATTTGGAGGAAAACTTTTATGGAAAGAAACACAAATTACACTGTAAAGGCCCTAATTGTGTAAAACTCAACGCCAAAAATTACATTGACAGCAAAACCCAAGCCAAAATATTTTGTAATTTTGTTGTTGAATTCTACATAAATAAATATTGCGTGTTTAAAATTTTCAACTTCACAAGATATGCAGTGTTTTATTTATATTTTAATTTTCAATGTCAGCTGCTTAGAGTTGCCCCTTGCTTATATTTTGTTGTAAGTTGTACGAAACAATGTTCTACATTTGAGGTTGCACCCAGTTAAAGTCGGTTCAATTTAAAACATACTTTAATTTCGACTATAGTAGAAAAATAATTAAAAGAATGTTTTTATTTTAAAGTTGTTTTTAAAAAGAACCGACTTTAGCGTTTGACTATGATTATGGGCCAATATGTTTAAGGCTAAAAGTACTACGAAACTTAGATTTAAACGCCAAAATTAACAACACATTTTTGTAAAAACATTTAATTTTCTTTTCCTTTTGTTTTTGTATCATCTAATGTTTGTTTTTTACTAATTTTCACTTATTTTTGAATTAATTTACAACAGAGTAATCCATAACCTTTTCTTCTATATAATAAATTTTAAAATAATAGCTTTGATAAAAGTATTTTTAATTATGCGTATATAATGAAGATAAAAGAAATCGTATCTTTACAATTTTCTGCAATTACTCAACTCTTTTGACATTAACTCAACATATCTCATCTTAATTAAATTTATGCACCTACAGACTTTATAATGCAAACATACATAATTAACAGCAACAACAAAATAATAGTAAAAATAAACTTTATACATATTTGATTATTATTATTATTATTATTTATTTTTTGTTGAAAATACATAAAAACTGTGAATTTTTGTTTGTATGTCTGCCTAGTTGTTCATATAATGAATGGTCCTTGCCAATGCAACTACACCATGTGTGAGTGTAAAAGCTTTAAATAAAACTTTTTTCATAACTTGTTGTCTTTTAATTTCAATATTATTTTTTCTTTTTCAGTTTGTTTCCTTTTATCAAAAGAACAAAAAATTTAATGAGCAGAAACTCACCAAATTACTTTTATTTTTTTTTCGTTTTGATATCTTTAAACACACAAAAACAAGTAAAAAAGTATAGTCAGTCAAGCCCGACTAGTTCTGCCCTACACCACAGTTAATATAGAAAAATTAACGAAAGTGTACTTTACTCGGGACCCAGGCACAATCATGGTCCCGGCAAAACTTAATTATGTTATAACGCTAGGATTTATATTAGAGTCCTTTGTGCCAAATATTATTTAGATATCTTTAGCTTTATAAGATTTTTTCGACTTAAGGTAATTTTAGAGAGTTGGTTTATATGGGACATATGGTCAATTCTGAATATACCAGTACAAAATTTTGCTATATTATGTTTATCGTCGCGAAATTAGTCTCGTATATTAGTCTTGAGATGTGCCTACGGTTGAACTGAAGAAGACGCTCAGAGTGACTAAGTTTTTTTCCAGAAGCGGGCTTTTTTTTTAGGATCTATGGTTAATTATTAAGTGATCACTATGAATTTTTTTTTGGCGAAATTAATATTCAAATAAAACTTATTCGAACTTAATAATTAAATTTTTTATTATTTTATCTTTTTTTAAAATTAATGCATGATATCAAGCTTTTAGTGGTGTAGCGCCCATTTCTTGTGTTACCAACCAAATAACTTGTTTTATATACCTGCATTAATGCAGACACAGGGTATGA
This sequence comes from Pollenia griseotomentosa, assembly GCA_963931875.1. Taxonomy (NCBI): domain Eukaryota; kingdom Metazoa; phylum Arthropoda; class Insecta; order Diptera; family Polleniidae; genus Pollenia; species Pollenia griseotomentosa. The sequence goes on from OZ007561.1 coordinate 190,537,603, forward strand.
AAAGGAGTGATAAAATAAAAAGATTATTTTTCCACATGAAAATAATAAAAATGAGCTGAGGCACTGAAAGGAAAAAAAGTTACTTGCCTTAGAGATTTTAAAGATGCAAAATAATAAGAAAAGGTCTTTTTACTTTGAAAAAATTCCTAAAAAATTTGTTAATTTTGAGCTTTTTATGTATAAAAAAAATTTTTTTTGTAAAAGGATTTTTTGAGCAATTGAAAACAGTACATAAAAAAACATTCTTGCTCAAAAAAGCCTTTTACAAAAAAAAAAAAATTGTTTTTTAAAATATATCTTGTTTGAAAAACTGTTTATGGTTATTAAATCTTTTATGATGAATTTTAGAGCACAAGCTTTTGACGTAAAACCCGTTTTTTTCAAAAAAAAAAAAAACCAAAGATGAAGATTTATGGTGAAAAAAGTAAAAAAAAAAAAATTTTTTTAACATAAAAAAAAACTTAAGTGGTAGAAGCTTTTCTTTACTTGTAAAAACTTTTAAAGTAAATAAATTTTTTAAAATTTTTTCTACGAAGAATATGTTTTGTGGGCAAAACTAAGTGGGTAAGCTTTTATATATAATTTTTTTTTATATTATTCAACGTAAAGAATGTTGGTTTTAGTGAAAAAAGCTTTTGTATTAAAGTGTTCTTTGTCGAAGAAGCTGTTTGCGTTTAAAGCTGAGAGCTTTAAAACTTATAAAAAAAAATTAAAAAAGGAGAACAATTTAATACGTTGAAAGCTCATTTTGGTCAAATAGTTTTGTTGTTTTTGGTAGATCCTTTTTTTAAAGCTTGACAAACTTTTCTTTTTAAAGCCCTTATGACACTACATTTTTTATTCATTAATTGATATAGAATTGATAGAAAGAAACAGTAAATGTTAGAAAGAACAAACTATAAAAAATGTAAACAAAGTTTTTTTGTTTTTTTTTTCTCTTGTTATGGTTTTGTTTCAGGTATGGGGTTGAGAATTTTTAAAATTGTACCAACAACCTTTAAGAATTTTACTTTTTTACCCTAATTGTACTAAAAGATTTTTTTAGTTGAAATTAATTTTATTTTTGTTCATAAAAAACACCACAAAAAGGTAACATTAATCTTAGTTTAAAAAGTATCAACAAAAAAGTACAATTGAAACAACTTAGCCATCCCTGTTTTGTTTATTTTATTAAATGTTGCCAACTTTTTGTTTATGAAAAACCTTAAAACAAAAAGCGGTAAATCGCTGAATTTGCCCATAAACCGCTGATTCAGCAACACTTTAAATATTTCAAGCTGGAAATGTCAATTTTATGTTAAACAATTTTACATTTTTTTTGACATAACTTCATTTTTTATCGATAACTTTAGTAAAATTTTTGACAGTTTCCCATTTATCTTAATACAGCTTAACTCTTTGCACTTGGTAAATTTTTGTATTAAATTATATTTGTATTGTTCACCAAAACTTGAACAATGCATTAAAAATGTAGTGTCATAAGGGCTTAAGCAAAACCTGCCTGATGTGTATTATAATAATATTTTTTTTAAAGTTTTCTTGATTTTTAAAAAAAAGCTTTATTTATTAAATGAAGTTTTTTTTTAAGAAATCCTTGCTTAAGCAAAAAAATTAATTTATTCAAAAAAGCGTTTTTATAAAGATCATTTTTATTTAAACTTAAAATGATTCTATTAAAACTATTTTCTCAGTGTATTTTACCGCAAAAATGTTCCTTCTTTTTCTTGTCGCATATATAACCCTGAGAATATTTTTTTTCAAATATTGTATGTATCTATAGGTATGTATTTATAAAAGATACATCCGTTTTATTATATAAAAGTATACAATACGGAAAAAAATGTCACGAATTCACGCCGAACATACTTATTATGTACATACATACACAAACATATACAAAATACATAGACATGGACACCTGCATACAATTCAGAACAAACAAATACCATTAAAATTTCCATAGATAGAGAAATGTTTTATTGAATGTACATGTGTATGTGTTTTTTACATAATTTTTGTATATGATGCAAACATTGACATTTATTTGAAGATTAAATGTATGTATATAAAAAGGCAGGGCAGCCGGATTTTTTATAAGGGGAAAGAAAATTAGTTGGAAATTTTTTGTATTTAAAAAAGCTGTTTAAATAAAGTTTTTTTTTTACATAATGATCTCTTAGTGCAAAAAAAGCTTAAGCGACATCATTTTTAATTTTCGTTTTTTTTAATAAATGACTTTATTGGCAACACTTGCATCGTCTCCCAAAATTTCATGGTCAGATAAGGTACCGTTACGATTTTATAGCCAAAACAATTTTATCTTAAGCGACAACCTTCATACAAAATTATTATGAAATAAAATAAAAAAAACCTTCTCCTGTAAAATTTTGTTTTTGTCGCTTAAGCTTTTTTTACGGGAATGACAAATTTGCATGAAAAGGAAAAGCTTTTTTTAATCTTCATAAGCCTTTGTGGGGATTTAAGAATGGCAAACAATTTTAAAGACATTTAATAAGCTTAAACATTTTTTAATAAAAAGCTTAATGTCAAAGCTTTGCAAGCAGTTGATCTTGAACTCAAAAGGGCTTGTGTGCTTAATTGTAAAAAAAATATCTTAACCACTTCGGAGTATAAGATGATCACAAGTGATTACTTAAGTGATATTTAATATTAGATGAAATAATGTACAGATTTCAATCAATTCCAAATTCAAGCCTTGCCTTAGGCCTAAAATTTCTGTAATTAACACAAAAATTGCAAAATCTACCTCCATTACAAGATTATACATATATATCATACCTGTTAAATTTCGATTACGATTAGTAATCAATTAGATTACTTTTTAAAAAGAATCGTAATGATTATTTAACTCTATAAAAAAAAAATTTCTGATTACTAATTGATTACGATTACAAGTAATCAAAATATAATCAGAAGTACCGGCGATTACTAAAAAATAATCAAAAAGAATCAAAAGTAATCAAAAAGTAATCCGATTATTTTCAACGATTATTTTTGATTCTTTTTGATTACTTTCAAAAATTGCGTATTCATTCGTACAATTATTTTTATTGGAAACAGTTAAATGTTATCATAATTCAAAAATGTACTGGCAATAACTTTTATCCATTTAAAATTGGACCAGTATTTGACTGTATTTATTTATTACAAAACAAAAACTGTAAGCATATTGATCGATATTATATTTAATAATTTGATAATAAATGTAATAATATAACATATTTAAAATATTTGTATATATTTACATATATCCATATTAATTAGGTTCCCGGCTAAGAATGGATTAAAGGGCAAAGAATTAATATAAAGATTTTGTGTGTCGCTGGATATTGTTTATCGAATTTATGATTTACATGTTTTCGAACATTTGCTTAAGCCAACTTAATCACATTATTGTGGCAACACTTCAAAAATGAAAAGAAACACAAAATTATGTAAACTGCCGGTATAGGGACAAAAGGATAGAAGAGTAGTTTTTAGTTCCTAAGTTGAAGTCAATGCGACTTCAGATGATGAAATTGATACAGGTCCTTCTTCACAAGACCATACAAAACCTGACCGACGATCCGCTATAAAGCATCAATTCTTCAGCTAACTAAACGATAATTCAAGCGCTGACGGAAATTGGCAAAAATATGATTTGCTAAAGGAAGCATTTATATACTTCAATACTCCCCTAACATCTTCAGCTCCAGTGGAACGACTGTTTTCTTTTGCCGGGATCGTCAACAGTCCAAGGCGACAATCATTGTCTGATTTTTCCTTTGAAAATTTAGTTTTAATGAAGGCCAATTGTAAAAATATGTTATTATAAGTGTCCGACCGGTTATTCGGCCAATAATCGTTGTTCGGCATTTGTTAATAAAATGTTTTTGTTTGTTTTTTTATTATCAAAAATTGTTATAAAATTATTGTTTTTTTTTTTTTTGTTTAATATATAAGTTTTCAACTTACTATTTCTTTAGCTATTTATCTTCGGCTATTTTGAATTACGTGCTGTAGTTAATGTTGTTTATGTTATTTTTAAAATAAATATATTAAAATTTATTGATTATGAAAACTTTAAACAGGTTATCAACTGTTTCTAAAAAGTTTTTAGTGCAAATGATTACACAATTGTTGAAAGTAATCAAAAAGAATCAAAAAATAATCGTTGAAAATAATCGGATTACTTTTTGATTACTTTTGATTCTTTTTGATTATTTTTTAGTAATCGCCGGTACTTCTGATTATATTTTGATTACTTGTAATCGTAATTAATTAGTAATCATGCAAAACCAAAAGTAATCGTAATTGTAATCATTACTTTACCCTAATGAAAAAAGTAATCTAATAAGTAATTATTACGATTACTAATCATTACTTAACAGCTATGATATATATACACACACAGATGGCCGAATATGGTCTAATCCACTCTAAAAATGATTCAGATTCGACTCGCATACTAAAGGTTGGGTGAAGATTTAAGCTGATAAAAGTTTTCTTACTACTTTGACGTAAAAATTTCATGAAATCTATGTTGAACATTTTGTGTTTTTCATCCACGCCTCTGCTCTGATGGTCTGCTTGTTTTCTACATGTGCCATTATTTCACATTGTCTATTGTATGGTTGACATGTATAATTGACATACAGTTTTGTAAAAACTGATTATCATGATATTTTTCTCAAAACACATCATTAAATCTCATATATTATAGTCGTATATATTGTATATTGAATACTTTTTTCAATCAAATGAATAAAAAACATTTTTTTATTTTAATTCCTTCATTAAAAATCATGATAAAATAAGAATTTTTGTTAAAAAAAAAACTATCAATTTGAATTTGTTCAATATATTTGATGAATTCATAAAAATATCTGTTAACCTTAAAAATACAAATCTGCAGTGTTTGTTGTTTTTGGAAAACTATTTAAAATAATTATGTTTGTAAAAGTTAGCGGTGGGCAACAAAGAAGATTTACGATTTAATTGTGTAAATTAGCAGAAACAACAAAGTATTAGAAGAGCAAAAAGTTATAATATATACTCGCTTTAGGGTTTTATTTATATAATATTTTTAGCTTTTCTAAAATATTTGGAAAAGGTTTCCTGACGATCTGGCCGAAGCAACCAGTGAAATGCGCATAGAAGCTCAACAATAAATTTCAGTGTGTTTATCAAATATGAAAAATTGGGAATCTAGCACGTCATACAGAAATCTTAAAAATTATAATGTTTAAGTAATTTTAGTTAAAAGCTAAGAGAATTTTATAGGGCACGTAAGAAAGTAGCCATCACTGGTCTTGACTATATACGACGAAGGTTCAATAAGTCCGTGACTTTTTTTTTTTAATGAAAAACCTGTTTTTTGATAAAAAATCATTTTATTCTTAGCGTAGTTTTCAATGAACTCTATACACATTGTCGAACGTTTCTGCAACTTAATTATTTTTTCAAAAATATAAAATTTGCTAGGTCAATAAAAAAAGTCGTTAGAGTCAAATAAATATCTTTGCGCCGAGCCATTTTTTTAGGTAAAGAAACAATAAAAAGTCCCTCGTGTCGGATGACTAAGCAATTCGTAGCCTAATGCTTAAGGATCACACTTAAATCCCTTTTTACATTTTCTCCTCTATTCATTAGGATCTCTGCTATCAATGGCTGCCAAACGCAAACTTAATGACGCAGCTTATAAAAATGTCATACATATGTTCCCGTAGTTCCTACAAGGAGTATAGGGCCACAACGAATTGATGGAATTCACATCTATTGAATGCTAGAGTTTATAACTCGCCCCCAAATTTTACGCATGCTTCTAATTTTTGCCTCTTCTTGTCTTCTCCATGTCCTCTTCTACGGCTTCCTTGAGGAAGAGTGAGGCCGATCCAGCTCTACTTACGCCTACGTATTTCAATATGAATTGGCTAATGGTTTGCTAAAGCCCAAAGCCTGTTGTTAGAAATAGTTTTAGGCTAGAAAATATTCATCACGTTTCTGAGGCACTGATTTACAAATACTTGTGCGGACTGCAGATACAGTGGCGCCGCATTCCACGGCCCTGTTTCTCAAAACTACAAGTTACAATTCTATAAGTAAAATATATTTTTAATAAAAACAAAAAAAAAAAACAAAAAAACAGGGCCCAGGTTTCACATTTTTAATTTAACACGGTGAGTGACGTTTGCCACTAGTGGTTATTAAACGGCCGATATAGACAAAAGATTCAACATCCTCAGGTTGAATATTTTGTATCTCGCATTTATCATAGATGTTTATTCTCATACCAACAATTTCTGCAACTGGCACCAGCAGTTGTAATTTTGCAGACATATATCTGAGTAACTTTGCGCCAATAGGCAAATGACTTCCGCATAATCAACATATCCAAGGCATCCTTGAATTCCCCACGTAATACCACATAATCGCCTTGTGCATAACAGCGTCTAGTACGATAATAAAAAGCAGAGGTGACACAACACACCCCTGTCGCACCTCGGTACTTTCAGCTGAGCTTCTTCTCGAGCAATACTCAAAAATTTATGCTGTCGCATAGACTTTTATCAGCAGTATCAGTTTTTTGGGAACCCTTTTTGACAGGAGTCAATTGATAGATGCCTTTTGATAGGAGCAGTTAAGATGCGGACTTATTGAGCCACTCTCGTAACAAATTTTTATCACAAAAATTGTATCTATTTTTTATTAAAATTTTTAATCGCGCAAATTTGCTTTGAATTAAAATTAATTTAATGCACAACGTTTTTGTTTTATGACAAAACTAATTAGTGTTTAATTAATTAATAATAAATTTATTTTTTCTGTTTATGATTATGTCATTAACACATTAAATTGCCATTAAATTATTGTTTAAGAGGGGATAAGAAAATTGTCAAAACATAATATTCAATTTTTATAAATAAATATTTGCATAGAAATTCTACTTATTGGCTATTTTTTTTATTGCATATCATAAACTTAAGAGCTTTTAGAGCCGATATGCCTAATAGAGAGAAAAATATATTTTAAACATTGACCTTATGTTTGTGACAAGCTTTTCATTTGCTTTGATATTTTAACTTTTCTAGTAAACTATTATCAAAAAGTAGTTTCAATTTTTGGGAATACAAAATTTTAACATTTTTTTAAGCTTTACTTAAGGCCCTAAATTTGTAAAACGCAACAAAACGCCAAAAATTATATTGAACGCAAAAACAAAATCGAAAATATTTCATAATTTTGTTGTTGTTTTCTATAGAAATGTATATTGAATTTTTTAATTATAAACGCTTCGTATCTTGTGGCGTTGATAATTTTAAAACGCAATATGTATTTCTGTAGAAAGCAACAACAAAATTTTAACAAATTTTTTGACATTGTTTTTGCTTTCAATGTTATTTTTGGTATTGCGTTGCGTTTTACAAATTTAGGGCCTAAATTACTTTAAATTAAATTAAGACCACATAACTTAAGAGGTATAAATATTGAATACAAACGTTTTAGAAAACAACAATAACAATTGTTTAAACTTCTCTGTTGATTAAAGATACATAAAAAGCTTTAAAAAGTTTATATTTGTTTTAAAAAGCTCAAAAATGTGTTAATTCTCAAAGCTTTAGGAAACTCTAATTTCAAAACAAATTTAATTGTTAACTTTCATGTCGTTTAAAGAATCATAAACACAGACAATTTGAACGCTTTTTTTTAAATAGTGGTATAGTTTTATATTTGAATAAACGATAAAAAAAAAATCAGTAAATCTAAATTAAAAAAAAATTTAATACAATTTATTTTTGAAAAGAATTTTTACGAATAATCTTTTTTGAAACTTGTTTTAAATCAAGTCCTACGGTTTCTTAAAAGTTTTATAATCTATACAAAGCTGTTTTTTCTAACTCTGAGCCTTTTCAAAAACAAACTTTTAAAGGAAATTTTCGATCAAAAGCTTTTTACAGAAAAGTATTAGGTTTATTTTTGTTAAGATATTGCTATAATGCTTCTTAAATAAAAGCTTTCAAGCATTAACTTTCGTACAGATTTTTAATAAAATTGACTAATTAAAAAAAACCTTTAAAACAATTCGAACCAACAATTTCTTTAAAACTTAAAAACTTTCTATTCTTAACGACTCTGCATTATTCCTAACAAAAGCTTGCCAAGTGCTCATTATGTGAACATCCACAGAAAAAACTTCTGTTATACCTCAACAATAACTCAAGTATGTTTTATTTCCTCAAACAACTTTTTTTGCCCCTTCCTTTGACATCTTTCACAAAATAATTTCAAAATTAATTTTCTCTTTCTTCAACAACAAAAAAAAGAACAATTTCATCACAAAAAATAGTTGTAAAAAAAAACTTTTTCATTATAATAAATGTAACAATTATAAGAAGTGGCATTTCATATGTATAGAAATACACATACTTACTTCTACACACACTCACTCATTTATTTCAACAGTCACACACTTGCACTTTAGGTTTAATTTTAATTGTTTGTTTTCAAGTATATAATGTGCACAAGGTGAAAAAAGTTGCATAAATACAAACAAAAATGTACAGTAAATAACAATTTAAAAAGAGTTAAGTGCACTTAACATTGTGTGCTTTTTCGTGTTGCATTAACATCGTCAGCATCAAGAACTTTAGGTAAAGTTTGTGCTTTTGTTTGTTTGGCTTTGGTGAAGAAGGAAACGGAAAGAGGCAGGAAACGAAATGAACAGCATAATTTTAGGCGAAGGGCAGACATGTACTTAACATGGCTTTTAAAAAGTAACAAAAGTATGAAATTAATCTAAAATTAAGGAAAACATTAAGGTTTTTTTTTATTTTTTGTAAAGCTTAACAGTATATTTTCTAGGAATTTATGGTATTAAACTGCACGTAAATTTGTGAAATTTAAAGGACAGCGTATTATACAAAATTAATTTAGAGACAAGCAAGTAACAAGTATTAAAGGCTGGCTTATTGCAAGACGTTTTAAATAAATAGTTTCCTTAAAAATTTAGAAAAAGAAACCATTTGGCAGTTAACAAAAAAAAAAAAAAATAAATCTTGTTAAATTACAAGGTGGTTTGTTTTTAATAAGCATTTGAATAGTAAATAATTTTTATCTAATAATAATTTATCTAATTACAAAGCTTTTATAAATTAAATAGTTTTTGTTCTAAAGGGTTTTATTTGAAACCTTTAAAGCTTAAAAAAGTTTTTTTTTTACATAAAAGCCTTAAAAAGTCTTTATGGGGAAAAAGTCTTTGTGAAATACCTTTTAAAAGCTTTTAGCAAATACATTTCAAAAATTAAACAGAATACCATTTCTAAGCTTATTTTTTAAGCTTTACGATTTTGAACAAAATTCTCACAAAAAGCTTTTATTGAATATCTTTTAAAAGATTTTTGTCAAAGATGTTTCTTATAAGAAAGCTTTTTGTTAAACATTTGTTTGAAGCGCTGTTTATATACATGCTTATTTGAAAATTGTTTAATAATTGCTTATTAAAGCTTTTTAAAAAATGTCAATTCAAGCTTTTATAGCTTTTTGTAATTTGTTTAACAATCATTTCTAAAGGTAAAAACTTTTCTTTTAAAAAAACGCTCGAGAGTATTTTTAAAAAAAAAAAATGTGCTTGAACTTTTGAAGCTTTTCCAAGATCAAAAATAATATTCTAATACATCTTTTTTTTGAATCTTTTAGTTCTACCATATAGCTTATGGTATAGTACAATTTTTTTAACTGAAAAAGCTTTAATTTTAATATTTATAAAAAATCTTGTTTTAACTTATTTTTCAATAAACTTTAAATAACTGATTTATAAAGTTTTTTTTTTTAGCTTTTAAGCCTTTCAAACATTTATAAAAGCTATTTTTTATGGCACTTTCACAAAGATTTTTTTCTTTTTAGTTTTAGCATTTTCAACTTATGAGATTTTAAAAGCTTTTTAGTTATAAATTTTAAAAAAGTTCATACATTCAATCTTCAAATGCTGATAACTAAGCTTTTAGAGCCGTAAACAACACTCTGAAAAAATCGGGTTTGTATGTAAAAAAATTAAATAGAATTAAAAGCTAAGTAAAACCTCTATGGAGTTGATTGGTATACACAAGATGATTTGCCAGCAAATTATAAACTTTAATAAGCTTTAACAGGGGAATAAATATAACTTTTTTCTAATAATTATCTCTATCAAGTCTATTTTTATATTGGTTTTATGTTTTTAATAAAGACTTGTCTTGTTGAGATTATCAAGTATTAACATATTTCAATTCATTTCATACAATCTATGTATGTATGAAAAAAATATATATGAGTAAATAAACGAACAGACGGACATATCACATTCATGCAATCTTTTTACCAGCTTAATTTGTAGCACGTTTCTATTGAAATGAGTAGTTTTTATAAGAGTGCCTAAAAGTATGCTGTTTGTAATGTATGTGCTTGTAAGCGAGTCATTTATTTTACTTAAAGTGCAATACATAAACACAATTATTGTAATAAAGTGTATTTAAATAAAGCAAAAAATGAAAAATAAATGGCAAAATCTTAGAAATTTTTTTTTGTGTGCAGAAGAGTGCATTAACATTTTGCTTGTGTTTATAAACAAACGCAAGTACATTTTTAAATCTTAAAGAAGTCATTCAAAACATACACTACCCGCCAAGCATTTGGTAGAATATTTTTTTATTCACTACAAAAATGGCACTTCTTCTTAACATTTGGTAGTGCAGAAGATTTTGCAGAATTTTTAAAGAGGAATCGAATTATGGCCTTCGAAATTATACTTTTTGGTCAGTTTAATGAGTTATTCGCCTAAGTTTTACAACAACATCAATAGCACGATTAAACATTTCCAATCGAAAAATCACTTTTTTGCAATGGAATAGGAGAAGGGCAATATGCACATATATAAATTTTGACAGTATTTGACATACTTTAGTAAAGGGAATTTTTTTGATTTATTAATTTAATTTATTTTTGGGTTTTACGAGATTTGATTTTTCAAACTGTCTGGAAAAAAACGAATATCGAACATGCATATAAAGAGCAAAAACGGATCCATTTTGATAAGAAACAGCTGGAAAGACGGAGAGAACCTTTTCAAGAAATCTAGAACCAAACCAATCCGAAACGGAAAATACTTTATCCAATTATACCATTTAAAAACTTGCCATCGGCATAGAACAACCAGATCAGCATCAGATTTAAACTGTCATAGACCAACAGAAAAACAATAAGGCCTCTAGAATTAGAATTATATAAATGTGATTCACTGACAACCTCCAAAATTTCAAAAAATATGGCTGACTGAATTTATTCTCGATGAATGGAAAGAATTTCTTATAGTCAAAGTCCCAAAGAAAGGGGACCTCAAGCTATGTAAAAATTGGTGAGGGATTTCACTAAATCTTAAATAAAAATATTTCGAATCGCATTATTCTCCCCATCGACGTTTTAAAAACAGATTTTGCGTCGATCACAAAAACAGTCTCCATCTAATAACGCTTCCAAACACAATTTATGATTTTAGAATACCAGTGCTTGACATGACTCCCATGAGCGCCCCTTCCTTCTTTCCGTGTTTGCATTTTAACTTGTTTTTAAATAACTTTCATTCCTCCTTCTTGTACACAGCAAAAAATGCATCATATTCTCCTTATATTCTTCTATTAAAAACAACTCTTAGACTTTTTAAAAAAGGACTTTGAAATGTGTTTGGGTTGTAGCGTCAACATCATCACATTCACATCAATATCAGTATAATAAACTCATCTTATCATTTTAATAAACTAGATCTTTTCTTTCTCTTTATTTAATTTTAAGTACAAAATGACATATTGCTTTTAATAGCAATAAAATGACAGTATAAAGGTATATATCATACCTACTCATACATACTTATTCGTATAAACACTGACACACCCACACTCACACACACACACATACTTGTCTACTCAGACATTGCACATGCAAACGCATTAATATTAATCCTTTTGTCTTAAATTTACACACACATACAAAATATATTTAATGTATGCGTACACTCAAGTTTTAACGATGATTATCTTTATTACGTTTTTTTTTTTAAAGAAAATTAAATAGACTTGAAATTAAGACAAGTGCAACAAAAAACAAAAAATATATATACTTTTTATAGAGAGATATATAATATAAATATCTAACTCCCACTGGAGCATAGGGCGCCAAAAACATGTATTACTAAGAATATTCCTTCCTCAAAAAAATCAAACAAAAACAAACAAAAAGCTTTTGTTTAACAAAAATTTCTTTAATTTAGGAATTATGAAATTGTTAAACATTTGTTCGAATGTGTTTCTATGAATCAAATTTCAATTAATAAAGCTTTCTATACAATTATAATAAATAAAAATGTAATAAAAATAATTTATGAAATAGAAATAATTCCCACATTCTAATTATGAAAATGTTTAGCTTAAAACATACATAGTTTAATGTTGTAAACAAAATTCCATTATTTATCTGCAACAATACTTAATCAGCTTTAACAGCTTTTGATTAAATAAGTTGGGAAGATCGACAGCAAAACCATATCACTTAATAAATTTAATAGAGTTAAGCCAAATATTTTATAAGTGGCAACATATTTTATATATTGTATACGAGTCATACAAATACTTCTTCTAAAAAGATTTTTTTTTAAACTTTTGAAAGCTTACAAAAATATTAAAATCTATTCAAATCTTTAAATAAAAAAAAATTCTAAAAGCCAATAATACAAGTCTGAAGTATTTTGAGGAAAATGCTTCCCTGATCTAATTTTTGTTTGAAAATTTAAAAAACAATAACAACTTATCATCCAAGTATTGTATTTTCCAAAAAATTCGTAAGACTTGTGTAGTTAAAAGGATTGTAGGTTATTTTGGAAAAAGTTGTTATTAACATTCTATAATAGTTTTCTGAATATAAATTTTCCCAGATGTTCATGAATTTGTATTTTTTTTTTTAAAAAGCTGAGCACACTACCGGCAAAGCTAATTTGAGTATGCTTAATTCAATGATGCAACCACCCAATACGGTCCATACAACATTAAACATACTCGACGTTACAAATGCCATTTACATGTTTCTCAGAATGAACTATAAAGCTTTTAAAGGAAAACGTTTTATTATAAATAGAATTTTTTATTAAAATGACTTTAAAGTAAAAAGTTTCTAAGCATTTTGCTTAGAATTAGAAAAGCTTTTTAAATTTTAAAGCTTCTTATAAAATTTTATTTTAAGCATAATTTGAAAGGAACATTTTTAAACTTTCCATAAGTCCCCTAAGTCATATAATAGAATATTGAAAGCATTATATTTTATTACCTCCCAAAACTTAAATTTTTGATAATACCTGAACCTTTTGTTGCTTTAAAAATTATAATATAATAAAATATTGTTCTTCTATTAAATAAATGTAAAAAATTTTCAAAAATAGTTGACTTCGATAAAAAAAGCACTTTTATAATAAACCCGTACCCCTAAAATTTTATACCTTATTTTTTAAAAAATAACTGAAAAAGCTTTAAATTTTATAAAGCTTTAACGAAAGTTAACGTTATGAAAAAAAAACACTTCCTAAAGAATTTTATTAAATAAAAATGCTCCACGATTTTCTATATCATGTCTAAAAAAAAATAATAAAAAAAACTTTTTAGATATTTCTTAAAAAATCTTTTAAATATTGAACTTATAACATTTTTTTACTTTTCTTATTTCTTTTTAATGTTCAAAATAAAAAAAAAATAAATAATTCTCTAAAACTTCTAGATAGCTAAAAAAAACTTCAAAGAAGCTTTATATAAAGCATTTATTAAAATTACTTAATTGAAAAAACTTTCTTAAAAAGAGCTTTTTAGTTATTAAGTTGAGAGGGCTCTTTCATTGTCTTTTAGAAATTTAAAATTCTTCTGTTTTGTGAAATTTTTTTTTAAAATTAATTAATTTTAAAAATCTTTATTTGACGAAGCTAGCAGTTAAAGCCTTTTTAACGTGTTAAAAAATCTAAAAAACAGTTTAGTACGAGTTGAATGATACGAATAATTTTATTCGATGTTGTGTAATTCCTACGAAAAATTAAAAATAACCTCTTGATTTTCCTTAAATTATGTTTTTTTTAACCAATTTAATCCTCAAAGCTTTCAATATATCTTTTTAAGCTTTAACAAGTTTTTACATTTCAAGCCAAATTCCCTGAATTTTAAATGATTTAGCTCCTCTTTATTGATTACCTTTAAAAGAACATAGATTTTATTTAACTAAAAATTCGTACTTACAACACTTTATTATTTTTAGCTTTTCGGTGCAAATTTTATACACACATACAATATGAATTATTTGAATTGTGCTGTAAATCTTATTTAGTGCGAGCGTACATCTAAGAGAGCGGGAGGTGTTAATGTGTTGAACTTAAAAACTAACATACTCCATAAGGTGCTTAAAACTTTACATACATACTCAATTGTGCTTTAGTGCTTTAAGGTGAGTGTGTTTCTTATAAACAGGAGCTTAAGGATTTAATTGTGCTTAAAATTAAAGGTGCTTACATTTAATGTTCATACATACATACATACATATTTATATAAATTTGTTTATATTTTATTGCTACAATAAAAATTAAGAAATTTGTAAATTATGTTGATTGTTAAATAAATAAATTAAATGAATTAACGGGGGGGTTTTTTTTTAATGATTTTTAAAAGTTAAAAACTGTAAATTTAAAAGAAAATTTTTTGTTAAACAACAAGCAGCTTTTTTTTGTTAAAACAAATATTTTAGATTTTGTAATAAAATCTGTTCAAAAATTTGCTAAAAAAATTTAAAATAAACATTAAATTTGTGAATAGCAAAAACCAAAAGTTATTGTATATTTGCTTGTTAAAAATATTTTAGTTTGTTTGTTTTTTATTATAATATATATATATTTTTTTAAATAAAAAGTTACTCAAGCATTAAATTATTGTTAAACAAAAATGAAAAAAATGTATCTTAAAATGCCAGTAGAATCTGTAAATATGTAAAATATGCAAAATTTTTAGAAATTTATAAGTTTTAAAATAATTTACAGAAATGTACGCTGTTAACACCTGTCAATTAAGCGTTTAGAAAACTTTAAAGCAAGGCGTTCTTTAAAGCTTTCTTGTCGATCATGTAAATGCTTATAGGGACGTCTACCAGAACAACAAAAATGAAATTGCATTTGAAAAGCAAGCTTTAATGAAACATTAAAAAATAGTTTTGTAAAAGCTTTCGACAACCTAATCTATCAAATCAACAGCAGTTAAGAAAACAACAGAGCTTTTTGGAAGTTTAAAAACACCTTTTTTAAAGTTTTATTGTCAATGCTTACTTAATAAAAGAAAAAACGATGAAAAAAACATATTTGATGCCTTCTTTAAAACTTTTAGGTGTAGTCTTATAAAAGTTAACTGCTAACACACCGCCATTCCAACTCAAATTTTAAATGTCTGTCAAGAGAGCTTTTAGAAAACAAAATTATTTTGTAACACCACCTAGTGGATCAATAAACAATGAAACTCATTTTTCTAAAACCAATTAAGAAAGCTTTTAAACAACTTAAAAGCCATTTGAACTTAATCGGCATCGGCCATCGGCACAATGTGCTAGCTTTTACAAAAGAGCTTTGTGCTCTCACACCGACGACAGCACAACAGCCAATAATATCTCGACAATTTCAATGATAACTGCTTATTTGCAGAGAAACAGCAACAAAAATTGTAGTAAGAGCTTTCAAAGCTGTTCTCCACAAATGCAAATATCAAAGTATGAACGTAGCTGCTTTAAAAGATACTTTACTCAAAGTGTTCTTCCTAATAGACGCATAATATATCATTAACAACAAATAAAGAAAACATTTATTTCGGATGCCAGTCAAACAAATTATAAGGATTTTTAAAGTTTTCTTGTGAATAATGACAACAGAGCCATTAACTGGTGTAACACTAATTTAGGAATACTAGTCTAGGAAAGTAAATAAACTAAGACAACTCAATAAAGTTACGTTTAGCTGTAAATAACTAGTGATTTTGTTAACATGTCTGCGCTAATTCCATTATTAAATAAAAGTCCCAAAATGTTTTTTTAAATTTCTATAAAAATTTAAACCAAATTTAAGGTATTTTTTTTTAATTTTTTGCTTTGTCAGCATTTACGCTTCTTTTTTTTAAATCCCTCGACTTAATTCATATGTGCATGATTTTGTTTTTAATATTTATTCCTTGTTTGTTTAAATATTTTAAAAATACTATAAGTAAATAATAAATAAAATTATTTTATTCCCCTATTTAAATATATTTATATTTTATTAATTTAAATCTCAAAGGATTTACATTAAACATTATTTTTTGTGTGTTTAATTTTATATTACATGAAAGGGGTTTTCAAAAACTATGAAATATTTTATAAATATAGAAAAAATAGATTATAAATATAGCAATTGGGAATTAAGCACGACTAACAAAATCTTGTAAAATATAGAAAAAATTTAATATAGAATCTTAAAAATTGATGAAAGGCCGATTTACTGCCATACAATATATTACGTTAAAGATCTAAAGCCATAGGAAAATAAAAACTTAAGTCAAAAACGAAAAAAAAAAAATTAATTAACTTTTTTAATTCTTAACAAATGTTAACGATATTTTTGTCAGTACTATTTAATGATATATTCGTAAAATGTGGTTCTTAGCAGCAACATCTTAAGGGCATTTCTATTGTGACGAGACATTTGTCTGGGTCTGGTTCTTCCCTTAGGTGGAAATACCCAAATGTAAGCTCTTATTTAACGCTTTATTGCTTTAATGTTGCACCATAGAACAAAAGCTAGAGGCAGGGCGAATTCAAATATCAGGTGTCGGAAATACTACAACAAGTACAACAATAAAAATAACAAGAAATGTCAAAAGTTTTTTATGTTTCTTGACATATCGACCAACTTAAGCAACAATCAAAACACCATGTTGTTTTTTTTTTATTAAAAAACATAAGAGACTTTTGACATTTCCTTTTCTACGTATGAAAAAAGGAGCTTAGCCTTGTTCTTAACGCCACCTATAAAGTGAATTTGCCTTTGCTAGAACCAAAAAACACTTGGGGTAGTTAAACCAATTAATCTGTTTAATTCTGCCATAAACAGACTTAATCTGCGATAGGCAAAATCAGTCCACCGCGTTTTATCTTTTCAATTTTTTTAAGTACGTGTGTACACAATCAAGATAATTCAACAACATTTTAAAACTCATACAACGCATACAATCACAAATGTAATAGTATAGGTTGCATATAGGTTGCCTAGATCCACAAAGAAACGTCGACCTATTTTTGTCTACGTTCCTTTAAGGCAGGGGAGACATAGAGAAGGTGTTACACAGATTCTCATTTTTCGTCTAAACAGCTTCTAAATAACCAATTACATTGCTGTACCATACATTTAGACACTGCTCTCCTGCAAACTAAGACGATTGACTATCGATATTGCTAACGATAGATAAGGCGCAAGCACCAATTGAGAGATTGCGAGGCAGTTTTTTCTCTGCGAGGATGACAGGTCTACCATGCCTCTATTATCAATGACTTTTGGCATCTTTTTTCACGGGAAATGGTCTTTAGTTAGACATGCACAACGTCTAGAAGCCAGACACTTTGATTACTGCAGCAGCTGCAAAGATAAGCTTAAAAACGAAAAACAACTCCTCTGTCACTGTCCTGCACTGGCGAAAAAGCAACTGGCAAAAACTGGGTCCGCCCCTTTCGACGGACTGTACGCAGTAAATTGGAGTGCAATTTGAAATTCGTTTAAAGTTCGGATTGGCTCTAATTTGGAAGTTCTGTTTAGTAGAATTCCATGGTTTCACAATGGATGATTAAGTGTCAGCACAGAAAAAAATAAAAATTTATTTCAATTAAAAAATTTGTGATATTAATTAAAAAATTAATTAAATTTGCACCAGTAAACAAATTAATAGTATCAATTAATAGTATCCAGTTAATAGTATTAATTAAACGTTTAATTCACTTGATTAAACGATTAATTCACTTGATTAAATTTTTAATTAAAACTGATTTTATTTTTAATTAATGCTTTAATTGGTGAACAGTTTTGGAGAATTTTTTTCTGTGAGTGTGTTAAATGAGTTCTGACTGCTATTTCTACATAACCTAACCTAGAGTGCCTATAAAAAACAAGATCTAGTTTCTACAAAAAATTATAAAAGCTTTTGTCCTGCCTTTTCCCATTTAAGGTCTGAAGAAGGGCGAACATTCCACAAATTGTTAACTTAAATTGTATTACCCTGTTTTTAATTTCAAATAAATTCATTTAAATACCATAAAACATTTTGTGAATATTTTACAAACAAGTATGTATTCATACATGTATTAGTAAGTACATATTTATTTTTATTTTTTGCATATGTATGAATTTAAATAAAAAAAAGTAAACAAATATTATAGTTAATTTTGTAAAATAAAAATATGTATAGAAAATATTAAAAAAAAAGAATGTTAACAAATACTTTTTATTAAACAAAAAAATAAACGAGGGCAGTGGCATTTTGTTTTAAATCTAAGTTAAACAAACTTGCGTTCGTCATCTTAAAACAGGTGCCTACATTTTTTTTAACAAAATAACGCAGAAAGTGTATTTCTAGCTTATAAGTTTAAAAAAGGAGATCCAGATTGAAAAAGTTTGTTTAATATCTTCTCGAAACATAAATCCGAAAGCTGATTAAAAAAAAGTTCAAGATGGGTTATTGAGAGCGCGTGCTTTATTTGTAACTAGCAATTAGAGAGAATTTTACTTTTCGTCGAAACTTAGTTGAAAGGTCTAACCTTTGATTAGAAAATAATTAATTTTTTTAACGAAATCCTTTGAAAGGGAAACTAGTGGGAAACTGAAGAGAATTCAAATACCTAATTCGACACTTATTGAATGTAATGAACTTGTGGTTAAATTGCAAAGTTGCTGTTTACTGCAAAATAAATTTATATGGATATCATTTAATTATTTTCCACATTAACATATTTCTTATAAAAAAAAATTCACGAATCTTGGAGACTTTAAGACTTGGCAACCCTTGCCAGGGAAAACTACGTCACCTAACGGGAAATCATGCGCATGGCGTAATTATCATTCTTAAGCCTACAGTACACGGAATGTAAAAAGCCACATGTGCATGTGGTTCTGACGTAATTTTGAAGTCACTACAAAGCCACAATAGCAAGTTCGTGATGTGTGATGACGACAAAATTACGTCAGAACCACATACGAATGTGGCTTTTTACATTTCGTGTACTATAGGCTTTAGTCGGGTTTACAAAATTGAGCACATGTACTGACAAAGTTGCCAGATCAGGTAATTATATGACACATTCATCTTTGGAAAATATAAACTTAAAAATTTATATTAAATAAAATTTATAAAATTTAAATTTAACTTTAAAGAATTTTTTTTAAGAGTTTGAGAAAATTATTTTAATGTTTTCTCTAAGAAAGACAAATTTTTCTTATCAATTTTTTTTTTCAAAGGTTATCTTTTTTATATTTTAAATAGTTTTTTGTTAGTGCCCTCGTATACAACATTTTTTAACAACTCTTTTAGGAAGCAATAAACTGTAAAATTTTTTTATTAACTAAGTTGTTTTTTAACATTTTGATTTAAAAGTTATTTAATAATAATTCTTTAATATTTAAAGTAAAATTAAAGGCGGTGCTTGGCTATTTGAGATAAACGAAGAGAACAACAAGAGAGATATAAGAGCGTACTTTAGGCATGAAAAATTTAGTGTTTTACTAAATTTATTATTTCTTTGTTTTTTTAAGGAAAAAAGGTGCAGTAATCTCAGAAAGCACATTGGAGCTAGATAAGGCTCGCCCGATTCAAATTTGCAAAATTTTAAACATTCACTAAAAAATCTTGATTTTGAAAATAATTTTAGACAATTAAAAACTCCATAAAATAATCATTTATAAAAATAACACAATTGTTAAAACCGATTAAAAGCAAAAATTTTAAGCAAATGAACTCATTAATTGCAAAAAAACTGTTGTTTTGAGTCACCTGTTTATCGTTTTAAGTGACAGTGGGCTATTTCAAAAATGTAACAAGCGGGACACCCGGCGGCTAAGCTTAATTCGATATGTTTTAGCAATCGAAATAAATACATATCTTACTTGATCAACAAGAGGGTATTAACTTCAAATTTTTTTTTTCCCTTTTTGGAAGAACACGTAATATCCATATCATTTTGAGTTAATACCCTTTTGTTAATTAAGTACAATATATATATATCGATATAAAAATTTATAATTGGTAAAAAACTGAGAAAAAAAAACCATAATTTTTCCATCTTAATCATTTTTTTTAAACTACAGCATACCTAAGAAAAAGGTTTGCACTACTCTATTCAGCTTACTCGAATTACCCGTCCGATGACCCGCTTATTACATTAGAAAAGTTTGCGATTCAAGCACATTGTTATTAGTGTTGAGTATCGAGTGAAAACAAAAGTTATTAGGGATTTAGGTTTAAAATCAGCATCTCAGTGTTTTCATATTACACAGTATTTTTGAGGGACACATTTACCCTCTAACTCCCTTATTATAACGGCATTTGTTGTCTTTATTCTAACAAATCGTAAAAACACTCAGAAAAAGGGAGAGGGCGGGAATGAAATGTTCTAAAAAAATGTTGGCCATAAAATTTTACCATACATATATGTATATTAGTGTGTGCTCAAGCATAATTAAAAACGATATGTAGTATTAACCCTTAATGGGCAATGTTGAATTTGCCTTAAGTATTTGTGTTAAGTTTTGGGCTTTGGTGTGATTATATATATGTTGTAACATAATATGGCCAACATTTTTGTTAAACATTTCATCCCCGCCTTCTCCCTTTTTCCGGAGTTTTTTACGATTTGTGTTAATGTGTTATAAGGGGAAGTTAGAGGGTTAATATGTTCCACAAAAATATTTGCCACAACTTTTCCTACAAAGTTGCTGAGCATACTCTACACTTTAGATGTAAAGATATATACCGATATGCTGCAAGAACAGGCCAAAGCTGGGAGGCTTTAACCGCCTCTAAAATGAAATTCCGATGTGATATTTTAAACCGCCGACACGCGTATATTTCTTTTTTTTTGGTCTCCTCTAGCAGAATCCCCGTATTTTTTGGAAAAAGTTTGAAATTGTTGTACAGTGTTATTAGTGTCTAATAAAGGAAACATTTTTAAAAGATTTTTAAACAAATACACTAAAATAAAACGAAGAAATTTTCCACAGGTAGGTTAAAGAAAATATGTAAACAAATTAAACTAAATAATAACATATTTTTTGGGTGGGCATTAAAAAAATCTTGAGAAAATATATTTTATCTTGATTCTTGACGAGCACTGTGAATTCTTCTAAATCAGGAAAAATCAAGACAAGGATTACCAGAGTCCAATACCACGTGTTCTTTGTGTGCTAAAAGTTGTATTTTGTTACAAAACTGTTTCAACTTCTTAATAATAAATAACTGTAAAGTGTTTGAATGTTTTTTTTTTTTTTTTAATCTAAACGATTCTATTGGCATTTTGTAAAAATATTTTACAAATACGTATATATAAACAAATCTTGTATAATTTTCTTGTAACTTAAAACAAAACATGCATTTTGTTTTATTTTTTTTTCTTATAAGAAAAACATGCTCAAAATTGGATTTTTCTTAGAGAAAAATGAAAAAAATATAAAAAATGAAATATTTTCCAAAAATATTATTTCATTTAATACTTAAAAGTGTAGTGAGTTTTATATTTTTAGTATACATTTAATAAAAGTGCTTTTGGTTTAAAATATTTCAACAATTATTTTTATATGTATATTCAAAAAGGAAAAAAATTACATTAAACTTAACTTAAATATTATTGTAAATAAGTTTTTTTTTAAGAAAAATTTATTTAAATAAAAAAATTTGGTGCTATACAAAAAATGCACAAAAAAAATTGTGTTATTTAGTGCAAAAAGTATTCAAATAATTTCCATTTAATAAAAAAAAAAATTATATAAAGGAACTTTTTTTTTATTATTTTTTTATAAAAGTTGAATAACAAAGCATACTTAGAAAAAATTGTGCTTTAGGAAATAAAATTTTTAAATAAAACTTGAATTTTATTTAAATTAACACAAATAAAGTGCAAAAAATATTTTAAGTCCCTAAATGGATTGTTTAGTAGAGTGACCAAAAAATATGCAAATATCAGATGCCAATTTTCTTTAATTGTTATACAATTAAGATTTTTTGTTAAAAAAAAAAATAATTAAAAAAAAAAAAAAATATCACTGAAGTGCTTAAAAAGTTGACCATAACCTCAGGTGATTTGAAATAAAAGCTCTTAAATAAAGAGATAATTTCAAATAAAAAGTGCGAGCGAGTGCCAACATTAAATTAAAAAGTTAAGGACAAAATAAAACGTTAATTGACAAAAAAAAAAAAAAAAAATTATATTAATCTAGTTAATGTTTAATAATTAAAAAAAAAAAATATATTAAAAATTTTTAAATAGAAAGAAATCTGAAGAAATCGTTAACTGATAAAGTTTTATAATGATAAAAACTAAAACGCCATCTAGTAAGAACTTTTAGATAGTTACCACAAAGTTATCCGGCAAGAGCTTTAAGCAAAAATATTAAAAGCTTTACAATCTGTGACCAGAAAATCTAAGCAAGATCAGAAAAGAGCTTGAAGCAAGAACACTTTAGCGACGAATTACAAGAGCTTTTAGCAGATAATTTAAGCGATTTCTGATCATAGCTTTAGGCAAGAAAACTTAAGCGTAATTTTGAAGGAGCTTTCAGCAAAACACAAGCGCAAAATAACAAAAGCTTTTACCTGAACATCTCAGAGCTATTTGCTAAAAGCTTTAAGGAAAAAGGCTTTAAAATAAAAGAAAAGGCTATATCTGATTACAGTTTTAGCCAAGAACTTTGTGAATAATTTTGAGAAAGCGCCATAATGAAAATTATTTCGGCAAATCTATTAAAAGCAGTAAGTTAGATTTTTATGCTCAATAATACATATTTCCTTTTAATTTACTCGTTGAAAAACACTTAACGGCGAAGGACAAAATCTTCTTTCTAAATTGACACCATGTGAATTG
Source organism: Pollenia griseotomentosa (assembly GCA_963931875.1). Classification (NCBI taxonomy): domain Eukaryota; kingdom Metazoa; phylum Arthropoda; class Insecta; order Diptera; family Polleniidae; genus Pollenia; species Pollenia griseotomentosa. The sequence continues at coordinate 190,560,784 of OZ007561.1, forward strand.
TTTAAGGGTAATTCCATAGTACTTTAATTGATTCTCTTTAATTAAGTCAAACAAATATTTTCTAGATAGTTATGGATGCTAATATTCCACATCGTCTAGATCAGTTACGTCCAGCTCGTATTCACAATGTGCGAGCTTTTACAAAAGAGCTTTTGTGCTTGCATGCCGAAGAGAGAACAAAAGCTAATCCGATCGCGGTAACAACTACTTTGCAAAGAAAGAACAACAAATTGTAAGTACTTTGCAGAGAAACAACAAAAATTGTAAGAGCTTTCAAAGCTGTTTACCGCATATGCAAATATCAAAGTATGTGTGTTTGGATTCCCTGCAAATAAGAGGAGTAGTCCACAAGGGACTAGGACTAGTCCAAAAGTAACCCAAACGTATGAAAAAGACATGGTCTATTTAACATTACGATGTCCTAGGGCAGGACCATATAACCCAGCTTTGGAGTACAAAGGAGTAGTCTTTAAACTACTCCATTGTATACACAAGAGGATTAGTTTTAACATCGTTTAAAAACGAAAACGAAGACATGGTCCATGCTTGCATTTCATCGGACCAGTCCATGGAGAAGTCCATTTAATCAAAATGGATCAGGTGGTCGCTAAATCGTATGGCTATATGGCTGTACCACATAGAGCTTTCCAAACCATATACTGGCAAAGGACAAATTGCTGCCTAGTCGCGTTAGATATAAGTTGACTGAAATGGACATGGATCGGTGAAATCCTCAGACAAAAACCAACTGAGATTGCTGTAACTGCCTTGTCCAACGACAAGGAAGACCAGGTAGCTCATGAATACGCTGCTTAGAAAAGGAATGTGAATCAGCTCGTACAACCAAGAATCAAATTCAATCTGTCGCTGGAGACAGAATAAAATGGAAATGGCTAGTTGACGCCCCATGTTCTTTGGGAATTTCATTAGAGTTCAGAAAAATTCATAAATGGTTGTTCATATTTACGCATTCATGAATGTTGTAACTTTATTTTACAGTCATAAATGAATTGGTAATTTTTCGAGCATGCACTCATGAACGTAGGGAAATAAAATAATGTTGCTTGCCCTCTCTCATGAGGAATGCGCAAACAAAAAAATGTTAGCAACACTCCTCACTAGTATTGCTGTTGTTACTAGACAATTTTCACGACCACAGCACGAATAGCCCGTGTGTGTTATATACATGCTTTGTTTATTTTGTTTCCTTGTGAACAATATTAATATGAATAAATCAAATTATTCCTATCTGTTTGCTCACTTTTCATGAGTAAGAAAATTAAGATTTTTTTAATCCCTCATTCCTCGTCCTTATGAGAAACAAAATTTTGAGATGTTCACGCTCGCTCATGACTGAATAATGAGTGAACGTTACCTTGTGTTACAAAAAAATTTAGCGATGAGAGCAAGAGAAATTTTAAACGACAAAGCTAACTTAATATAATTCTTGAAAACAGCGTCATCTACCGGAAGTTGTGAATTTATTTCTTTTTGTTTAAATTATTATTTGAAGGCTGCTTTAAAATTTTGTGTTTTTTCAGATTTTTTTTTTAGAAAAATAAAAACGAAAAAATAAATACGAAATTATAAAAAAATTAACAAACTAAATTATAAACTTTAAAATATCATGTAAAATATTTAAATATTTTTTAAAAATAATATCGTTGACTTCAAAAATTGTATTGCCAGCGTAAATTGTTATTATGTTTTTCTGTAAAATCCTGCTGTTTTAAAAAAAGTAGTAGGAAGAAAAATTTTTTTTGATAAAATAAAATATATGTTTATCCAAAAATTTGTATTTTAGGCTGCTGCTTACATGTTGGCTTTTTTTTTAAAGCGGAACACAATAATCAAAATTCAAAAAATATTTGTTAATTAATTGATTTTATAGGACAACCATTAGTAGTTAAAATAAATTAAGAAAAATAAAATTAAAAAATTTTAAGAAATCATAAAGAAAATGAAAAGTTTTTTTTTTAAGTTTAACTAAAAATGAAAATTTAATTTTTTTTTGCTTTTCTTTTTTGTTTTAAAAAATCATACATACCATCTTCATGAGTACGCACTATAATGGGATGCGAACGGGGTCCATCACCTACAGAAGTGCCAGCTAAAACCCATATCTTATATTCGGTCCAACGTTTCAATTCATCCAAAACAATTTCAGTTTTATTTAGAGTCGTTATAGTGGCCTCACTATCCGAACGACCGACTTCAACAAAGAATACTTTATAGTAGATAATGCGACCATTCGAACGTTCTAGAGGTGGTGGTAACCAGCTTACCGCTATTGTAGTGGGACTACTAGCACCAGCTGTTATATTGCGTGGTGGGGCACCTGGTACTATATATATAGTATATTTTATAAAATTGGTACGTGGTTTTGGTACGAGTTTTGGCAATGCAATGAGTTTTTGTTTAAGATTTTTTTGGTAAAAATTTTTATTTTTTTTTTAGCATGATAAAGTGTAGAATGTTTTGAAAAATGATGATGGTTAAGTGGTGGTTAATTATTTTGTAGCAGTGTATTCAATATAAAAAGCCATATTTTTGATAGGTTTTTTGTAGTTGATGATGATAAATTTTTGATAATTTTTTTTAATATTTTAGTTAAATTTAAACAGCATCACATCAAAATTTTGTTAAAGTTTTAATAACAAAAACAAAAGTTTTTAAAACATAAATGAAATATATGAAAAGAAATAAAAACAAAAGAAATTAGTGTTAAATAATTAATTAAAAGAAAATATTTAAACAAATTAAAATATATTAAGAAAAATAAGGAAAAACAAACATAAACTAAAACATAACCTTGAATTTTAGCAAACATAACCTCAAATGATAACAAACATAATCTTAAACTTAATTACCAATGGTTTATGCAAAAGTATTTAAAATTTTGTAATATTTCAAACCAATTTTGTATGAATATTTTTGAATTTTCTTAAAATTTTGAGTGCATATTTTTCGTTTTATTAAAATTCAATATAAAATTTAAGAAATGAATTAAGTTTTGAACTTCCTTAAACATTTGTTTGCTTATAAAGTAGAAAACACTTCTTTAAATAAATTTCAAAATTCTATACACTATTTACTAATAAATGAAAATTTTAAAAAATTCAATATAAAAAAAATTTTTAATAAAAAGTGCAGTTTTTTAACAAAAAAATCATGCATAAATTTAAAGAAAAGTTGGTGCTGTTTTTTCATACATTAAATGTAAAATTTACATAAAATTATTAAAACTTCTTTAAAATTTTTAAATAATATTAAAGTTTAAAGCATTCACATTGTTTTTGGGTAGATTCTATTGATAAATAGGGGAAAACATTAAGACAAGTATTTTTTTTTTTTTTTGCATAAACCATTTGGATAATTTCATTTTGTGACAAATTATAGAAAAAAATTTTTTTAAGGTTTCAAATTTTATTATAAATTATAAAATAGTCATTGGAAAATAACTAAAGAATTTTATAAAATATAACATTTTAATTACAAATAACTAGTCATAAAATTTAAAATAAATAAATATTAAAACTTATATGGTTTTAAAATAAAAAAGGTGCTTTTTAATACTTAATTAAATACAAAAAGTCAAGCAAAACTTATTTTTAATGATTAAAAAAAAAAAACAAAAATAATTATTATCAAAGTTTTTTTGCGATTCAAAAAATTAATAAACAAGATTTCGTTTAAATGTGCTAATTCCCATTTCATACTATTGATAAACTGAAATTTATTGTTGATGGGATAAGCTATTTCTATGCGGATTTCACTGGTTGCTACGGCCAGATCGTCAGGAAACTTCATCTGAAAACTTTTCTAAAATCTAATATCTAATCTAAATTAGAACCTTAATAAGTAAGAGTGCTTTATTCTGTTATGACGAATCTTTAAAAGCCGGCAGATAGAGTTCGAATATTTCAGGAGTAGGATTTATATGGGATCTTAAAAAAATAAAAAAATCTTTATAACGTCAAACCTGACTATATTAATATTCGGCGCTTAATTAAAATATTTTTTTTTACGATTTGCTTTATGGTGCGTTCATGACAAAATTCGGTAGAGTGATTTTTAGTATTCAAACTAAACCAAATTTTACAAATTACAAACTTTTTTGGAATTTCATGATTCTTAAATTGCTTTTTGGAAATAATTGACTGATTACTACAAAATACCATGGTATTATTTCTAGCTAAATGAAGCTTTATTTTAACAATTTTAGTCGTATTTAATTTCCAAGAGTGGGTTTTATATGGGACCTAAGGTTCATTAGGGATCGATTCAATCCCAAGCTGCTAGAAAGAGTTTCACACCAATATTGTTCTTTTCTATAAGGTCTATCGAAAGTGAGCGTGTATACAACAGACGGACGGACAAACGGACTAGAATTAGAACTTAAACTAGATCTGATTTAGAGCTGAACAAGAACTCGAACTAGAACTGAACTAGAACTAAACTAAAACTGAACTAGAACTGAACTAGAACTGAACTAGAACTGAACTAGAACTGAACTAGAACTGAACTAGAACTGAACTAGAACTGAACTAGAACTGAACTAGAACTGAACTAGAAGTGAACTAGAACTGAACTAGAACTGAACTAGAACTGAACTAGAACTGAACTAGAACTGAACTAGAACTGAACTAGAACTAAACTAGAACTGAACTAGAATTGAATTTAAAATAAACTAGAACTGAACTAGAACTGAGCAAGAACTGAACTAGAGCTGAACTAGAACTGAACTAGAACTGAACTAGAACTGAACTAGAACTGAACTAGAACTGAAGTAGAACTGAACTAGAACTGAACTAGAACTGAACTAGAATAAAACTAGAACTGAACTAGTACTGAGCTAGAACAGAACTGAAACTGAACTAGAGCTGAACTAAAACAGAACTATAACTGAACTAGAACGGAACTAGAACTAAAATAGAACTGAACAAGAACTTAAATAGAACTGAACTAAAACTGGACTATAACACAGTGCAACATTTCAAGGTCATAAAATGGGCACTTCAGTTTGATTTCGGTTTCCGATTTGGGGTTTGGGGTTTTCTGGCTTAGCTCGGCTTAAGATTGTACAGCATTATAAATATTTTTGCAAAAACTTGATGTTGAGCATTTTTTCAAAGCAAACGAAATATTTCTTACAACTATATCTCGTAAACCGATAGGAATTTTCTTTTCCTGCCTTCAGCATTAGTATAGGTATGGAAAAAGTGCTAAAAACTGAGTTTATGGCGTTTATTAATGATGCTATAAAATCTTAATCTGAGCTAAGCCTGAAAACCCCAAACGGGGTTTTGATTAGAACTTTTAGAAACTGAAATCAAAATGGAGTCTACTTTTAATGTGTTGCACTGTGTAACTGAACTAGAACTGAACTGAAGCTGACTTAGAATAGAACTAAAACTGCATAAAAAATATATACCGATTTTAGTCATTATTTAATTGTGCCTTAAATTAAATCAAATTGTTATAACGAAATCAAAACTTAATTCCATTAGCCATAATTAAAACTTTTAAGATCAAATATTTAAGCATTGCAAACTTTACAATTAATAAAAAAAATTATAAAAAAAAATCATCTATAAATTCTGATTAAAACCAATAACAAGAATAAACATTAAAAAAATAAAAACTATCAGTTACATAATTAAAATAAAAATGAATTAATAACAACATATAAACTGAAATTATTATGCAAAAAATTTTTCATGACACTTAAAAATAAAATTGATAAATATTAAAAAAAAAATTGGAAAAAAAATACAAAACGAGGTGACAAACAAACAGTTTGTAACGACAATCATGAAAATATTGATGCAGAATGGAAAAATATTATTTGTAATATTAAAAATAAAAAAAAAACACCGATATACTAATTTAAGTAATATATCATGCAAAAAGAAAATAAAACGACAATGTTAATTAAAAAATAATTTTACAGCAAACCAGTTATTCAATATATCACCTTAATAAAACAAATACATCATTTAAATTAAATGTTTAATTAAGGAATTGTAAATAAGGGGCTCAAAGAATTTATTGCATTGATTATAAAAAAAATTAAAACATGCTTTTAGGAGTATTTGAATAAAGAGCCTTACAGGAGATTTTAGTCAACACTTAATAGGAAAAAGGGCAAAAGTTTCTCAATAGCGAATTCCATTTTTATTTCATACTACAAACTTATTTTTTTTATTAATTAACTTTAAGGCTCTTTAAATTACTTTAAAATTATACTTTAATTCTATCACATTTGATTTTCTTTTAATAAGTTTTAATTAAATTAAAATTAAATTAAAACACTCTTCAATACATTATCATGCCTGTCAGTCACTGAACTTTAGAAAATTTTATATTAATAATTTTGTTTATGTACTGCACATGCATTGAATTTCAAAGCAAAAAATAATAAATGAATAATAAACATGCTTAAAAACCAATAAATTATTTAAATAGTATTTGTTTTAAATATAAAAACTGTTTAAATAATAATACAAAAAAATAATTGTAATTAATAAAAACACTTTGTTTAATCAATTAATTTGGATTTAGTGTTACCAGTATGAAACTTAATAAACTACAGTGGTGACCATTAGTTGAAATCGAATTAAAAACTTATTATATTTAAGTCAGCTGGACCTACACAACAAGTGAACTTAAATTGAGCTTTCGCAGAACTCAACTCGATCTGAACTGTTACTGTAGTGAAATAGAACTGGAGTAGAGAACTAGAACGGACCTAGAAGGGAAACAGAATTGAACTAGAACCGATTTAGATCTCTACTATAACAAAACTAGAACTGAGTTTGAATTAAATTTAACTACACAGAAAAAGTTCTGCAATATATTTTAATAATTAAAACATTTATCAAAAATTAAATCAGTTTTAATTAAAAATTTAATCAAGTGAATTAAACGTTTAAACAAGAGAATTAAATGTTTAATTGATATTATTAATTTGTTTACAGTTATCAAAAATTAAATCAGTTTTAATTAAAAATTTAATCAAGTGAATTTAATGTTTAATTGATACTATTATTTTGTTTTCTGGTGGAAATTTAATTAATTTTTTATTTAATATAATTTGTTTACATTAATCAAAAATAAAATCAGTTTTAATTAAAAATTTAATCAAGTGAATTAAACGTTTAAACAAGTGAATTAAATGTTTAATTGATATTATTGATTTGTTTACAGTTATCAAAAATTAAATCAGTTTTAATCAAAAATTTAATTGATACTATTATTTTGTTTTCTAGTGGAAATTTAATTAACTTTTTAATTAATATCACAAATTTTTTAACTGAATTTTTTTTTTATTATTTTCTGTGTAAACTAGAACAGAACCTGGACCAAACTAGAACTTAACTGGAGCTGAATTAAAACTGAAGTAGAATCCGTATCAGAACTGAACCAGAATTGAACTTTTACTTAACTAAAGCTTAAAATATGAACAAGAACTGAACTAGGACTAAACTAGACTTTCAACTAGTAGAATCTGAATATGAATCAGAACGATATGTTAACTTTATACATTATAATTGACCTAAAACTGGAATATGATCTCAAACTGAATAAGTTTCTGAACAAAACCTGATTTATACCCTGATTAGAAGCTAGACTTAAACACTGAATTAAACCTTACACTATAAATGAATATATTCAAAATGTTTGTAAATAAATTAATGAAAAAAGTAACAAATAAACAAAACTTAACTAGAACTTTTAAAGAAACAATGTTGAATTGATTTTGAAACGAACAAGAACTGTATAAGTATTCAAAGTTTCAATTTAATTTGAACTAAATTCGAAGAGAACAAAACTAAAACTGAACTATAACTAAACTATAACTTGTCTAGACTTGGTATTGAATTAAAAATAAATCTTAGTTCAAACCAGGTAACTAATATTTTAAAAATTTAATATTCTTTTCATTTTTATGGCCTCCACTGTTTGTTTTTATTAATTTTCATTTGGATTGATTATTTTTTCGTTTTACACAATAAATATTTTTGTTAAACATTTTTATTTTTACAGGTGCAAAATTACGGTGCGTTTAATATTATAAGTGCGGGTTATAATACAACAGCAAGTGCTTTTGTAGTTGTTGTTTTTTTCATTATTGGTGTTTAGGTGCTTTCATTGTTTACATTTGGGCTTTTATTAATTTAATTTGTGCTAAGAAAAAAAGGTGCCATTTAATAAGTTGTATTATTTTTGCATTTTGTTTAATTATTCATGTGCATTTATTTATTTATATGATTATTTGTTCTTTTTTCTCTAAAATTTGTGTGTAAATATTTACAAGTGAAATACTTTAATGAACACACACACAAGCACTTTAAAAAGTGCAACAAACACACTTCAAACAATTACAAGCAAATTATTTGTTGCTTAGTTTTTAAGTTTTTGTAAATACAAACGCAAATAGAAAGAATCTTTTAAAATATTTTCATAATCATATAGAGCGTAATTTTCCTTAACGGAAACGCACATTAAGCGTACACTCCCTTTTGACGGGCACTGTTTCCTGGTCCAGACAGCGTTTTAAATTAAGGCATGTAGTTCTACTAAGAGAACATTCCCTTTGCACAGACATATTTTAATGGTCACTTCGGTGCCCGCTCATTGGGATTCCACTGTATTGTACATTTTTTGAAAAACAATTATGTTTCAAAACAGGTTATATTTAAAGGGTTAAAAATTCAATTATTTCAAAAGTTGTTTAGCAATCTTTTCGGAGTTTTTGCTTAACAGATTACGCAGCAGATTTTTTTGTGAAAAGTCGTCTTATTTCGAAATCCTAACGAAAATTTAATTGTTTTTAATGGACAATTTTATGGAATATAGTAAAATAATATTAAAAATTTATAAAACTTTTTTTTAATTAAAAAATTAACAAAAACATTCTGTATTGCTTGTAAGTTTTTTTTTGTATTGCAAAGTGTGTGTTGAGTTTTCGTAAGGTGTGAAGGTTATAAATTGGCCAATTATGGGTATTTATATAATCCAAGATTTGTTTTATACTCATACAAACATTAAAGTCTCTGTCAAATTTCCATTTTTGTAAAAATTGAAATTTCTTTATTGAAATTGTTTTCTTGGAATCGAAAATACTCTTAAAATTTACTATCAAGAAAGTGCTTCTCTAGTCAACTGTAGCTGGAATAGAAATACAGAATATGTTACATACTTAAATAGGGAAAAATTCCCATCTTTGGAATAATTGGATTTTATTTTCAATGTTATCGATAAAAATATTTGTGAGGTGAATTCCTTTTTACATTTTTTTGGTATAAAAAAAGTTTTTAATAAAAGAAAAAGCTTTCGTTAAAAAGGTTGCAATAACTTTCAAGAAAAAAATACATAAAAATTAATTTTAAATACAATTTTTATATTTTGTATTCTATTTATCGATTTGCATTCTATTTATCGATTACTTTTAAGTACTGAGTGCCATCTCTGTTGTGTTTATTATTATTTGAAAAAACAAGTGATATGGAGGAGAAGCTTATGCTGTAAAAAATAACGAATATTTATACAATAAAAGCTTACTCCTTACATATGTCCTTATGTATGAATTCCACAAATTCTTTTTAAATCTCAATTTCACTTCCCATTTTGCCAAAATTGTTTTTGTTTGATAACAATTTTAACACAACAGCTGATCAAAAAAAAAAAAAATAATATGGCGCATAAAACGCATTGTACAAATGTACAAAAAGTATCATAAGCATATACGCATGAACGCATTCGATTTTCGAATAGGTTTTACCAACAACCGGTTCAGTTCTCTAAGCTTGCGTATGCTACTGGTTCCAGCGTAAACAAATTTGACTTTTATCAGCTACGATATTTTAGCGATCTCCCAATTTTAAATTCCAGACAAGATTCAAGTTGTGTTCTAAGTGCAAAGATTAAAAATAACATACTCCCTTGGACACACAAAAAGTTAGTCAGCTTAAAAATATAAACCCATTATGAGCATTATTAAACGGGTTCCGAAAAACAAAGCTGTAAGAGAATTAAATTTGAAAAGAATTATGACTTTATTCTGAATATATTGAAGAGTGCTATAGAGCGTAAATACAACAAGTTAATCGAACACTTTGGGAGTAAAATTTAACATTTAACGGGAGCGATGATTTACCTAGGAAGCCTTCCAAAATTTGCAGAGCTTAAAAATAATAGAAGAGAGCAACTGTCGAACTGACGAACTCTAGGTAAAGGTAGCAATAGAGAAACTCAGTTGTACAATCGACCCTAAAGATCATCAAATAGAAATGATGTCTTGTCGTAAAGCAACACACATGCAAATAAGATATTGCTACTTACAAAGGACGTAAGAAGTCTTTTGGGTGGAAACGAAGCTATTTTTTACGTTGGGAGTAAAAATATTATTTCATTCGCTGAAAAATAATGTTGAGAGTAGCGTTTAAAGCTATTAAAGGTAATGCAAAGAGGAAGTTATTGCCGTAATATTTTTAAGTAATTTTCTGTTTTGGACAAAATTGCTTATTTAACCTTGAAAAAATTAATTTACTAAAAATAATTTTTTTTTTTAAATATTCATACATTTCTCGAATTTTTGTAAGTGTAATGTGATAATGTTTTTTTAATCTGTGCCTATGATGTACCAAGTGTTTCTGTATTTTAGATATTTTCAGAATATATGTTGTATAGACATAAATTATAAATAAATATTATAAAGTAAATTTATTAATAAATAACATAAAAAAAAGAATAAAAAAAACTTTTAATAAAAAAAGTATATATGTACTCGTAATATATATAATTTGTATTAGATGACAACTATTATAATTAAGTTTAGATTTGTATATTCTGTATATATAGTATATTATGTATATGTAAAGGTATTTGTATAAGGTATATATTGTGTTCCCAATTGAAAAAAATAATTAAATTGAGAGCAAAAACTAAAAATTTTAAAAAAATATCGAAAAACCATGTAGCTCCTTAAGCAATGCTTTGGTTTTTAAAGCTTTTAATTTAATAATATTTTCAATTTGAAATGTTTGGTTTAAATTAAAAATTCAATTGAAATATAAACTAAGCAAAGCTATGTTAAATTGTCCATATAACAAACAAAACCTATTAACCCTACAAACTCATCGATGAGCTAGACTTAAGCACCATTTGTATATTTTTTTTCGTCGATTTCTTTTAAACCAAATAATATTTTTTTAATTTATGAAAAAAAGATTCTTAAAGGTTTTAATTGGCGTTACATCAGCACACTTTATTGCATACTTAGTTATAAAAACTTTAAAGCTTACAATTTTTGCTTTATTAACAGGCAGCGTAAATAAAACAACCTTAAGTATGCTTTAGTTTCTATAACTCCATTGTTTATGCTACAATACCAAACCCAACTTTTGAATTTTTTTTCATTTGTATATTTTAACTTAATAAATAAACTTAAAATAATAAATATGTATATTCTTTTAAAAATTATAACAATAACAACCAAAATTCTCTAAGGGTAAGTATTAAAACATATTTATAAAAACATTAAATTTCATCATTAAAACAACACCTTTCTAAATGAAGTTAAAATATTATAATTAAATATTTAAATTTTCAATAAAATAAAAACAACGAAAAACTTAAAACTATTTAAGTTACTACTACTGAGTTGAATTAATAATTTTTAAATTAAATTTTTATATAAAATTATAACATTTTATATAGATTTTTTGGCACCTTATGTTAGAATTTTTTTTTTTTTTTATTAAAATTATATATATATAATTTTTTTTTTTTGATATAGATTTATGTAGTTGTATTTTAAATATATTTAATTTATGTATATTTATATAAATGTTTTCATAATATAAGTAGTAGTAAAAGGTTAAAAAATTTGTTAAACGAAATTTTTGCTTACCATATTGTTTCGTACGGACGGGTATGGGTGGTGTTGTGGCACCTTCACCTCTTTGAGAACGAGCTGCCAGCCAAATGTAATATAAAGTATCAGGATACAAACCATCAAGCGTATAGGACTCCGTATTGGAAATGCGCCTAAGGAGGGTTATGGAAAAGAAATAATATAATATTGCTCCAAAACATACAAACTAGAGCTGAATTTTAAATTTAGCTGGAATTTAAATTAGAATCAGAACTACAACTTAAATAATACCCCTGACAGACATAGGATTTGTATACTATACTAGCATGGTATACATGTGTGTCAACCTAAACTACAATTAAACCATGAAAGAAAGTAGTGTATTCCTGGTGTATATACTACGAAAATGTACGTAGTATAAATGTGGTATCTTACGTACTACAAGTCTGCCAATACAAAATAGTATATAAAACCGTAGTAAGCATACCATTGTATCTAAACTCTATGTATGTCAGGGATATTAGAGCCTAAAACTAGAACCTCAACACCTGCAAGAAACCTAAATTCTTAGCTAGAACTGAATTTGTTCAGTACTGAGCTAGAACTAAACTAAAGCTGAACTAGAACTACACTTAAACTGAACTAGAACTAAGACTGAATTAGAAATGAACTGAACTAAAACTACACTAAAAATATTATGAATTTCAATATTACATTTTAAGGGAGCAAAGACATGCAAAGAAAAAACATGGTTGTGGTAAACATATTCCAAGAGCAACATATTATGATAAGATGCATGATTGTAGTCATCATACTACGATTGTTTTTGAATCATATTATTAACAAAGAAGAAGAAGAAGAAGTAGAAATTTAATATGTTTTCAAAGTTATCATTATTTAGTTGTTAGAAAAATAATTACTTTTCAGTCAACAATACTTAAATTTATAATTGCGATAAATATTGATATGTTAACAGTAACTATAATATGGTTGATATTAAATAAAAATAACAATTTTTTGTGTACGACAACAATATATTGTTACTATAAACATAGAGTAGTTGCCGTAAAATTGGAATGGAATGACAAACTTCTTTATATATATAAATAGCCTTTTACCATCGGTAAAGGGTGTAATTACCTGATTCTAAACTTGAACGCACTAAAAGCTTAAAAAAGAACATGACTAAAACTGGGCTAGAAATAAACTTGAACTAAACTTAAACTAGAACTTAACTAGAATTGAACTAAAACTTGAACTTAACTAAAGCTGAACTAAAACTAGAACTAAACTAGAACTGACTGGAGCTTAACTGAACTAAGCTTCAACTAAAACAGAACAAAAACAACACCAGATGTGCTTTTTAGTTGATGGGAATTTTAAATAGAAATTTATGAAAATCTATGTTTTTCTGACATCTTTTTTAAACAATTCTGATATAGATATTTATTTATGTACAATTTAAATTCAATTTCCGTTTTATTATTATTATTATTATTATTTAATAATCAAATGTTGTTTCAAATAAACCATTAATTTATTTTATCTTAATGAAATTTCCTGAATTTATTTGTTTTTTATTTGGCACCTGTCATGCCGAGCATGCAGGATAATGACCATGTAGGCATTTTACTCACTTGTGATGATCCTGTTTGGCATATGTATCATTCCAATATAATTCATAATGAACAATATTTTCACTGGAATGTGTCGGTTTGGACCATTGCAATGTGACTGCGGTCTCGCCGATATCGGTGGCCCGGAAATTACTGGGTTGCGAAGGGACACCTGCAACAAGCAAAAACGCAGCAAATAAATTTTATTGTTGAAATTTTTCGTTGTTGTTGTCGTTGTTGATATTTGCGGTTCACAGTTCATGATAAAAACCAGATGGATGTTGATGATGTAAAATGTTAATATTGATTTATATGCCAAATTGTAAAAAGGACATGTTGTAATGCAGGGTGAGAAGAAGAAAAAAGCGTGAAGGAAAGAAGAAAAAAAAAGACAGATGATGACAATGTTAATAAAAATTCACAAACGGAAATTAAATAAAATATATTTTTTCTCATTGTTGTTTTACATTTTTCCAATTTTCCCTATCAATATTTGAAAATGTGTAAAAAGAACAAAATAAAATATTGTAAAATATGTACACACAAATAACAATATAAAATTGAAATATTAAGAGATAAAAATAAAGTTTATTCACTTTTATTTAACTTGGTCATAACATTCAGAATAAAGTAAAATATTTTGTGTTTTTTTTATTTTTTTGTTTGAGGCCAATAACTGTTTCAGTTATCATTTAAATTAAATTTTTATTTTTAAACATTTATTACAATTTACAATATATTCTGGCTTTGTGTAAATTGATATTTTCAATATATTGCATCTTGTAATCAAAATTCGAAAAAAACTGATAAAATATCTACTTTTGAAAATCAAAATTTACAGCAAAAGTCATACCATTAAAAAATGTTGTTTCCTATAAATTCTGCGCTTAAATTTTCACTTGTCCTCTTACAAACAGTAAAAAGTATCCTGACAGACCTGTTTTCTCCTTTTGTAAAAACAAAAATTGCCTAACGATGAATCCTCTCAAACTCTTCATTGTATTTCTTGTTTTTGACCAATTTTTATTTTCATTTTTATGTCTTTAATTTCATTTTCGAGCAAGTAGTAATTGAGGAATAAATTTTTGATTGTTGTTACAAAAGAAAACTTTTTAAATAAGAAAATTTGATTTTCTTTTATTTTCATTACAAATTCTTTTTGTTATCTACTTCCACGTTGAAATTTTATTTTCCCAAGTATGGTTTTATTGAAATGGAAACGATAAAGAAATAAACTTTTTCTTTAATTTTTGTAAAATGAATTGGGGAAATAAAATTTGTGGAAATATTGAACTAAAACATTTTTTATTTCGGCAGCGAGAATAAATTGCAGTCACTTGGTGATCTAAATGTTTAAAAGTAATTAGTTAATATCAAAGGTTTTTTCGGGAATACAAAATATTTTATTAATACGATTTCTCTATGACGTGCTAAATTCCCAATTTTTATTTTTAATAAATATACTGAAATTTATTGTTGAGGGTAAGCTAGTTTCCATGAGCATTTCACTGGTTGCTTAGGCCAGACCATCATCTTAGTTAATCATCAATTAGTTGATGTAAGAGTTATTTACAACTAAGAACAGAAGCCAACTGTTATCTGTTTTAGTACATAAACGACTATACGCGATACGTAGTTATGCAACCATTTTTAGTTAACATATTATTTTAAGAAAAGCTTTAGGTGAACTTTATTTTAGAAGCCACAGTTAGTGATAACATTTTTTTTCCGCAAAAGGGATGAAGAAAAATAGTTTTTAGCAAAAATAGTTTTATTTCTTTAAAAAGTCATGCCTGTTTCTGCAAAAAGCAATGACTTATTTTTTTTAAGCAAAAAGCTGCGACTTTTGTTTTAGCAAAAAATCACGCCTTTTTTTTAATAAAAATCATGCTTTTTTCAACGAAAGGTCATGGCTTTTGCAACAAAAAGTCATGTTTAATTATAAAGTTGCAAGTTTTTTAGTTGTAAGTCAACGACTTTTTTTTAATAAAAAATCATGCCTTTTACAACGAAAGGTCATCGCTTGTTGTTGCAAGTTTTTAGGTTGTTAGTTAAATGTTTAAAACAAAACCATATACATATTTCAAAAAATCAATAATAAAAACTGGGAATTAAGCACGAATAACAAAATCTTTTGAAATTAAAATTTTGTATTCCCAAAAATTGAAATTAATTTTTGATAATAAACAGGCAAGTGCACGGCCTAAAAAAACACTTAATTGACAACATCTTTTGTAAGTTGTTGCTTGTTTTTATTTTGTTTTTCTTAACCTACTTACAACTACAGTTAATGTTGAGAGAATTTCAACTAATTGTAGTGGGGAATGTAAGATGAGATAAACCCACTGTTTATTGTTGATGTGTTTTGTTTAAACTTTGATATTGTTACAAGTAGAACTGTTGCTATAAGTCTTATACGCTTAACAGTTTTATTTGGTTTAATATCTTTAGATTTTCCAAAATCTTTATGGATGAAGTTTCCTGATGATCTGGCCTAAGCAACCAGTGAAATGCGCATAGGAATAGCTTATCCCATCAACAATAAATTTCAAGTGTTTTTATCAATAATAAAAACTGGGAATTAAGCACGAATAACAAAATCTTTTGAAATTAAAATTTTGTATTCCCAAAAATTGAAATTAATTTTTGATAATATTTTAACAAAGTTATAAAAAGTCATACTCTTTAAAAAAAAAAATGTATACTCTGTTTGCAAGAAAAAAGCTTTTCACAAAATGTAATATTTTTTTTACAAAAAGTGATAATTTCTTAAATTTGTTAAAAGGATGGAGAAAAGTAATATTTTCAGTAAGTTCAGATCAGTGTTGCGAGAATGAAGATTTAAAATTTTTTTTTGTAGATTTTTTGAGCAAAATATGATTTGAAGATTTTTTTTTTCTCAAATTAAGACATTTTATTGTTAAAAAAAAAAGATTTTTTACTTTAAGATTGTACAACATACATAACATTTTTACAAATTTTTAAACAGTCAATCTTTAAAACAATGAGGTTTTGCATCAGCTTCTTGTTTATTGGTTTTGCACACAACATTTAAAAAAATATTAAAAAAGCATCTTAAGCGGTTGTTAATTTTGCGAATATTAATGAAAAAAAATTATTTGTGAGAGGAAAAAACGTATTTTTATAAAGTTTCATATATTAAAGAACAAAAAAGTTCATGTATTTAGTACCAAAAGTCAAAATTAGGGACCTTAAGAAGCTTTTAGTTTGAAATTTCCACATTTCATTTTTAAGATCATTTTTAAACAAAGTATATTGTATATATGCTTAAGAATATCTTTTAAAAGTGGATCAACATTATTTAAATAACTATTTCATTAGAAATATATTTAGGAAAATCCATATATTTTCAATGATCAATTTCTTTAATGCAATTTTCTTAAAATGCCTTTGATATAACAACGGTATCAAAAAATATAATATTAAATTGAGAGCCCTTAAGCTCAAAAACTTAAATCTTCTGTCCCATTTAATTACTTTCAATAAAACTTCTGTATTTAGATGGACTTTTTAACGTTCTTATTTATTAGAAATTAAATCGATTAAAAATGTATTTTTTAGAAATTTATGGAAAACATAACTCAAAAACACAATTTAATTTTGTTTCCATAATAAAAAGTATGTTCTCATAAAAAATTAATAACTTTTGTGATTTGTTGCCCTTGTTATAAGAAATTTTAAGATTTTTCTCTTCAAAATCTCTCTTTTTTTTTTGCTAAATGAAGATTTTTCTTCCAAATCTTCTGGCAACGCTGAGTCAGATACTGCACTACGGAAGAGCGCTAAAGTTTGTCAATACCTTTTAGTATACAAAAGAATATGGAATTTATTAATGAATTTATTTATAAATTTTCGGCTTTAAGATACTTTCAAACGATGCAAACAACTTTAAGAAATGTCAATTTGCTATCAATCAAATCACATTCAAACGTCAATTTACTTTTTTTTTGTAATTTCCTGTTGAAATATTTACATTTCTAGCGATTATTTTTGTTTGTGTTTAAACATCAAACCATAATCAGGTAGAAAATTTTATTTATTCAACATAAAATATATTGATATAATTTAATAATAAATAGGTATGATATTTGCTGCTATTGTTTATTCAACGAATTGAAATATTTGTATAGCTCTATACCCATACTATAATACGTTGACATACATATACAAACAGACAAATTTGTTGATAATAACCCTGCAACAATTTTCTCGTGCCAACGTTAAGAAATAACGTCACACAATAAGGAACATTGAAAACCCCTTTTATATAATTCGAGTTTAACAAACATTAAGATATCCTTGCCTAAGGTTAAGTCGAGTTCAAGATTTGAGCCTGCAATCAATATGTGTAATGGTGCCAGGCTTAGAAGGATACATAGAAGCAGTGTATAAAAATAAACACTAAATATCGCTCCTTAGTGTTCCGTTCGGTAGATTTGTGGAAAATACAAACGCTTATAAAGTTTGTGTAAAAAATCATTAAAACAAAATAGTTTCCCTGTTTGTCATCTTTTGAACACAAAAATAATACTGTTTTTATCCAACTCAACAAAAGAAAAGAACATTTAATTCCATTCGGTTTTTAAAAAAAGAAAACACAAACTTCATTGCGTTCGGTGCAGCTCATTAATTTTCGTTCGTTTTTGTTGTGCGTAGCGTCCTTTTGGCTGGTAAAAAAACAAATATTTTTAACAAAAACAAAATACAAAAAGCCAGTAAAATAATGTTACACAAACAAAACATATACACAATACACAAACAAGCTGTTCGTGCTGCGGTCGTTGCTAAAATGTTTGTTTCTTCACTTCTTTATCAATGTAATGCAATGTAATGTAATGTAATGCAAACATTATAAAACATTAAAATATATTGTTTGTATACAGTTTCACTACAATTGTTCTGTTTTTTAACGAAGAACAGAACACTATATAATGTTCGACTCTTTCTTGAAAATAGTAACGAACGGTATTAAGGGTTGTGTTCGTCTACACTAACACTAAAAAATAGATATCGTTTTGAACACTATATCGTGGTAATAAGGCAAAAGTGATTTTTTTTTTTTATTTTGTAGGACAACAATTTTAGGCTTCAACATAATTTTTGAAAACTACTTCTTATTTGAATAAAATCATCACTTCTCTTCGGCTATATTTTAAACTAAGCCGTATGCTGTCTCTTTACCAAATTTATCAAAAAGAGAAAAAATTACCAAAAGTAAAGGAGCACCGAGAGTACCAGCTTTTTCTCATTTTAGTCCGCCAGAATGTACACTGTATGTTAATTTAAGCTTTAATCTGCATGTGTATCTAATTTATCGAAAAGAGAAAAGTACAATTTTATCCCTTAAAGGTACTTAATATTTAAGTCCCTATGCAATCTGCATACCAAATTTATCAAAAAGAGAAAAAGTACCAAAGTAACAGTTTTTTTTTTTTGGTGAGAGGACCTTAGAAAAGTTGGATGAAGATCCATTTTTCTATCGAAAGATTGTAGGGCAATCCATTGGCCGCCAAGATCATCAATTAAACCCGCTTAGACAATTTTTCGTGGGAATACGTGAAGTATCTCGTGTACAAGTACAAATCAGCCACAATTCCATCCCTGGAAGACAACATAGCAGTATGCCAAAGTAACAGCTCTTGGATGGACCACCTACGGCGTAGCCGCGGGAAACATTTACATGAAATAATCTTTAAAAAGTAAATGGCCGGCATTCATTTATCGCTTCAAATAAATATTTTATTCACTTTTGCAAATTTACTGTGTTTTTTAAATTTTCAAAACTGAAACGGTAAAAAATCACCTTTTATAACGAAAAAGAGTCTTGGGATCTCTTAAAAAAATCACCTTTTATAACGAAAAATATTCTTTGGATCTCTAAATTCGAGTAGATTTATGAAAAATTTAAACCTTATTTTTGGCGCATTACGAACTGGACTAGTCTAGACTAGTCGTCATTCTTTAACCCAGGATGGTTACTGTTCGTCGAACCAACATAGCTTGTTTACTCTTTATCATATTACTTTGTTATGTGTATTCAAATTACGATCTTTTTTCAACAACGTTAGCCGATGAAGAAAGCTTTAAAAAGTTGTTTGAAAATAGCAACACGAGTTAAAATTCTTCGTATTGAATTTTGACCAAGAAAAAAACCTTTATTTTTTATTCTTTATCTTATTATCTTATCTTCTTTTTAAATAGTTCGTCGATTCGATGAAGAGTAAACTAAATGTATTAAAATTAAGAGAATCCTTCTAGGGTTAATCTAATTTACCATGGAGAATTTTTTCTAAAACACAAAGAAAACTTTTCCAGACGACAATTGAAATTTGTTTACCTTGTTTTTCTAAAACTTGCGTTCTTTTAACTTACGTTCGAAAGGAGCTAAGAAGACTTCAAATGGATGGGATTTTTTTTAATACTCAATATTTTTTTTATTAGAACTGATTAAAAAGTGACTTCTAGCAACATTTATTTTCTAAAATTTTTTCTAAATGCTTGCTGGGTTGTGTTTACACCATTACACCTGCAAAACTAATCAGTCGTTGTAAAATTGTTGCGATTAAAAATACCTAAAATATTTAAATATTATTTATTTGCATAAATTTTATTGTTTTATAGAATTTACAACAATAAAATATATTATAAAACAAACGAAAAAAAATGTTTTTAAAATTTAAATTTGTATTGTTGTTTTTTTTTAGTCCATTTGATGTTTGATTGTTTTGTAATTTAATAATATAATAGATTTGTGATTTTTTTTCTATGGACAAACCATTTATTGAAGCCTCCTGCCGTTTTATACTCACATGTGATTTTTAATGCGTACATGACTATTAGCTGATAAAGATTTATGGGTTTGAAATTAAACTATTATAGTAAAATTTATGATTGTCTTATTTAATATGCTGCAGTTGCCGTATTAGATTTTATAAAATGCAATTTAAATGTAAATGGAAAACAATAGGTGAACATAATAATAGTAATCAAAGGTATAAATTTAAAAATGATCAATTGTTTGTTTTGACATTTCAATAAAATTCAATTTATTTACAAATTTGAATGTGTGTTCGCAAATTTATGTTGAATATTGATTTTTAGAATGCAGCAGATTTTTAAGGCATGAAAGAAAAAAGTTTTACAAAGGATAATATAAAATGATTAAAAAGGTTTGTCATTCGGTTTGTTATTTCTACAATATTTCTCTTAGATCATTTAAATCGTTATAAAGATAAGTCATGGACCAATCAGGTCTAGACTTAAAAAAAAAAATGGAACACTTTTGGCATCCTTCGCGTATATTGAGCATAATTTTAGTAATGCAAACATTTTAACAGATAACAAACTGGACAAAATGTTCGGATATGGTTAAAAAAAAAATTGTTCAACAGAACACACAAGGAATTCAGATTTTGTGTGTTTAAGATATAGTAAACTTTAGCTTTCTCATTTGCTAGTTTAAAAAAAGGGAACACACTTTTCTCCTTATGAAATTATCTCGTAAATAAAGTATAAGCACCTAAAACGCTTTACTCGGTAAATAAGACACGCTTAAGCCATATAAAGAAATTAACTTATTTACACTTTATGTTATCCTATTTCTACAGTATATAAGCTGAAATACACAAATACAGACATGAAAACCACCAACACATTTAATTTTTACTTTGCTATATTTATCCCTTAAGTATGCAAATGTTTGAGCAACCCCTATTTGTATGCAATTTTTTTTTTCTTATCTTTTGTATGCGTAAGAGAAACGTGATCCGAAGGGTTTTTGTTTGCATTACTTTGTTGGCATTACTTTGCTTATTACTGGTGTACAAAGAGTAAGCGTACAGAAAATACATATGCAAAAAAATACGAACTCTTAAGTTAATAAAAGAAATTGCTGAAAGAACTACGAAAGTAAATATTACAAAATAAAAATGTAAAAAATTTAGATATTATTTTAGTTATTACAGCATCAGGCACGTGCATTTTTTAAAGAGATTATAAAATATATAAAATATTATTTAAATTTAGAGTTACAGGAGGACTTATTTATTGGGAGTAAATCTACCTACTAAGATTTGTGTACTTAAATTTTTGTTTAATTACTGCAACCACACAGAAAAAATTAAAAATTGTGTCTAATCACCAAATGCATACCAAATTCATAGAATCAAGCAAACAATTTGTTGTATATGGATTACTTAAAATTGAAGAAATTGAAAATTGTGAATGATATTTTTAATTTTAATTAAAAAAATTATCAAAAAACTTAGCCGTTTCAAACAATGTCTTAATTGATTTAATTAAATGAAGCTCAGGTTTTGACAATTCCCAACAATAAGTCTACAAGTTAAAATTATTTTATTTTAAACAAAAAATCAATTAAGATGTTTTGTTATTAATTAATATAGTTTAATTAAAAATTTATTTCAAAACAACTAAAATTTTAATTAAATGAAAATTATGTTATTAATTTTCTTTCCAGAAAAAAATAATTGATTCAATTATCACATTAATTTAATTGAAATACTTTTTAAGCATTTTTTTTTTAGATAAAAATTTACTGATAATTTTTTCTGTGCATTTTAAAATTGTTTTTTTTTAAATATTTTTCTTTATTCAAACCCTTTAAACTTTTTAAAATTTTCGTTTTTATTTTACCAATTATTTACTTTTCCTTTCTTCAATTATTGTTTTTACATCATTCCTTGCTTGAACTTTTTCATTTTTCGAACATGATTTCGAAACAATTATATTAATTACAACATATTCCCTTATTTAATCTTATTCTTGTTATCTTTTTTTTCGTGTCCATCATTCAACACCAATCAATGTCATTATTGTTTGTCATAATTTCCTCTGCAATGAAAACTACCGGAAAAGGAAAGAAATAAACTACAACAATCTTTTAAAGGTTAACTTTTATAGAATTTCAATATTGTGTGAAACATATCGTTGCTTGAAATAAATGTAGGTACAAAATTTTCAGATTTTTAATCTTTATGCGGCATTGAAAATGCAAAACTTTATAAAAAGTTTTAATATATTACCAAATAACTTACCAAAGAAACATAAGCAGTTTAGGCAAAAGCTGTCAGAGGGCACACAAATTGCTTACGATAATATACTTAAAAAAGAATCAGGGGACTAAAAATGCATATGATCATAAACAACATGCTTACCAAGGCATTTAAAATATCAGTAGTTTGTGTCAAATCTATCTCTCTTAACTAAAAAATCTTAAGAAACAATTTATAGTTTTAGCAGGAATGAAACCAGAAAACCCTTTTATAACTCTCGAGTACATTTTTAACGTGCTTACCCAGACACTAAAAATTTCAATACTCCAAACATAAAAATCAAAATAAAAAAACAAATTAAGCCATTAAGTTGAATCGAATTTTTAATCCCTTTGAAAACGAACGAATACATTACTATCAAGATTACTAAGGAAGTTTGTATTTCAGCAATTCTAACAAAAGCACAAATGTCCGTTAACACTTAGTAGATAAAGTTGCTAAAGTGTTTGTTTAAAGGTCAAAAACTCAAACTAAAATCCCACGAAAAATGTATGCCAACATTACCAAATAGCTTACCAGGACTTCTAAAACTTCAGCTGTTAAAAGAAATGCAGTTCTTACGGCATGTATTAAAATTTAAATAAGATTGGAGAAAATAATCTGTTGATAAAGTAGCTTAAGTGTCACAAGTCAAAAATCAAAATTAAAATCCCAAGAAAAATGTATGACTACACTACTAAATAGCTTACCAGGGCAGCTAAATTTTCAGCAGTTAAAATAAAATATATTAAAAAAAGCCGAAAATATTTAACCAAACAAGGAGTTGCTTTCAAAGTCTAAACAAAAAACGTTTCAGTCTTTAGCATAAATCAAACCTTAAATCTAGCGAATGCATTACCAATAAGCTTACCGAGTAACTTTAGATTAGAGTAGTTTAAGGAAATGTTTAAAATTTTGCATAAAACAGCCAAAAATTATTTTACAATAAAATCTAAAGGGATTTCAGGCTTTAGCAGCAATTCAAACTCCTTTTGACAAATAAAGGAAGCCTATTACCAACTACCTTACCAAAGTATTCACAAATTCGTCAGCTTAACGAAAACGTATCATGAAAAAATCCTAAGGATTTCCTAGTCCTTTTTGCTTCAAGCTGACCCTTTTTTTCTCCCATACTACTTCTACATTAAGTTTTTTTTTTATTCTTAAATTGGAAAAAGTATATAGAAGCGATCGTAATATGTGTTCGTACACTTGTATTTATTATTATTTTAATTTGTGATTGTATCAGTTTAACATGTTGTTAACATTATAACAGTAAATATATAAAGCTGTGTATCTGTGTTCGTGTGAAAAAAAGATATCCTGCATTTAATGATTCTTTACTTTCGCCCGTATAATTTATTTCGTTTTATTCCTTAATGATTTTCCGAAATAACAAAAAAAAAAAGAAAAAAATAAAACAAGATTCCAACAAAAATGGACAATTTAAATATGTTGACAAAAGAAATCGCGCGCACATACAGAAAATAATAAAAAAAATATATATATATCAACTTAATTGGTGTCGATTAACAAGTGATTGAACTAAATACAAGCAGAAAGACAGACAGACAGACGGTCGATTTGCTTTTGCGAGCATTAAAAACAGATATGCAAGTTTTGCATTAAATTTCAGGATTAATGAGCAATGTTTTTTAGAGAAAAATACGAAACTTAAATTCCTTGTGAAAAAATTCGAACCAAAAGAGAGTTTTTTTTACCCTGGAAAATACTGTTGAGGGATAAATAATGGAACTTGGCATCGTTTGTAAAATTAAAAAAAAGCTTTCTTTTAAATCTTGAATAAAAAGAGTGGACCTTAAAACTTTTCAATCGAAAAGCGAACAGAATAATCATATTTTTCATAAACGAAACGTTTACAAAAGTTTTTTTTTTGTAGTTTGCAGTGAGAAAACAAAAACATTAAGAATGATTTTGTCACATCGTTATACCCTAACTTCTAAAGTGGAGAAGGTATTAGGCGTTTGTGCTAATGTTTGTACAACCTTGAAATATTGGTCCTTGACCCAACTTTTAGTATACCGATCGATTCAGAATCACTTCAGAATCACCTGGTGCGCAAAGAAGACGTTGCGATGTTGGAAATAGTTTAATAAAATTTTGTATATAGGTTCTGATTGCCACAAGGATTACACCTATATCACAAGGGCCAAGCCAGGAAAAAGCTGAGAGTAGGTCCATAATTTCTCATAGCCCCCATAAAAGCTTAGAGTCTTTGTGCCCAGTTTTATTGGAATCGGTCTATATTCGACCATAACTTCTAAACAAATACTACTCCTTAAAATAGTTTTTATAGCGATATTTTTGTAACAAATGTGGATATTGACATACAAATTGGCAACAATAACTTTTACCGTAGCAACTTTGTCATGACAAAATGTTGTCCTGGTAGGTCAGGCCCCTTTTCCTTTAAATCACTTTATTATATAGAAATCTCATATAGATGAAAAAACCTAAAGGCAACTTACGTAATTTTACAGAAATGCATCTTTGATCTAATTATTGTTTGAAAATTTTCAAAAAACAACAACAACTTATCATAACAGGGTTGTATTTTCCTTAACATAAGTAAGACTTTTACATTAATGTTAACCTCAAAACATAATTTTGTAATGGCGGATCTCACATTGCCCATGGTTCGAAAATACTGTATACCCTCGAAAATTTGTCCTGAAATTCTGCGGTGTAGGATCTCATATGATCGAATTGACCAACTTATACTTTCGTACTTGCTTTGTGTTGTTCTTGCTTTTGAACACAAAACGTACATTATTTTAAACGTGCGCAGCTGGAAAAGAAAAAGGAGGAAAGAAATTGAAAAGTTTTGAGCAAACACTTGCCGCAAACGTTTGCTGATTGGATTGCTCATTATATTGATGCTTTTATGTTAAATTAAAAAAAAAAAGATTTTTATAAAGTTTTTGTTTTAATTAATTTTATAATCAACATAAAGCAATTAATAAAATTTAAGAGCAAAATTCACAAAATAGGTTTCGTTATTAGTTTTGTTCTCAAATGTATAAATTAAGGCATGCAGAAAAGTGAAACGACAATATTTTTGTCACTTAAGGGTACTTTATACAATCACACAAGTTATACGTATTTTGACAAAGTTATTTGTTAAAGTTATAGTTATAAGTTATTGTTTGAAAATTTAAAAAAAAACAATAACAATTTTTAATGACATGGTTCTGTTTTCCTCAAAATACGTAAGACTTGCGTGATAGTGTAAACTAGCCTTTAAAAAGTATTTTTTTTGGTTTTGTCATGCACAAACCGATAAAAAAAAACTAAAATGGTATTTTACATTTTGCAAACGTTTTCGTAATGTTTCGTTTATTTTCGTAAACTAACTGTTTGCCTGAATTCTCTTGTCTCTAGAAAACTAAACGAAGTTCTCTTTTTTCCCGCGAATTACTTTGAAGATACATTTTTTTTCTATCCTCTGACTGTAGGGCATACAAATATTTTACTACAAAAATATATATTTCATTAAATCAATTCCAGTGTTGACATGAAAAATTTAAATTTACACAGAAAATATCATGGTTTATTTGAGTTTAATGCAAACACAAAAATATAAAATGCGTTAATTAAAATAAATACATTTTTTTTTTGATAAACTATATTTGTGTATGCAAAGGACTTTACTTAAAACTAATTAACACTTTTAATGTAAACTGCTTTAAAATGTTAAAAGGGATTTTCAGAAAAATTTTAAAGGAATAGGAGAAAGGAATTTACATTTAAATAAGTAAATGAGAATAATAAAAGATTTAAAAAAAATTAAATTACTTTGATAATAAACTGACAAGTGCACCGCTTAAAAAAACTAACTGGCAGCACGCTTTATTTTTTGCGAAAACAATAAAGCAAGTTGTTTTTGTTTTCATTTTGTTTTTTCTTAACCTACTTACAACACCAATTAATGTTGGAAGAATTCCAACCAATTATGGTAGAGAATCTAAGAAAAGATAAACTCACTGTTTATTGTTGATGATTTTGTTAAAGCTTTGATATTGTTACAAGTAAAGCTGTTGCTTATAATTCTTATTTGCTTAACAATTTTATATGTTAAATATCTTTAGTTTTTCTAAAATTTTTGGATAAAGTTTCCTGACGATCTGGCCTAAGCAACCAGTGAAATGCACATATAAATAGCTTATCCCTTCAACAATAAACTTCAGTGTTTTTATCAAGAACAAAAATTGGGAATTAAGCACGACAAACGAAATTTTTTAAATTAAAATTTTTTGTATTCCCACAAAATTATTTTGAAAAGAAATTTTAGTTGGATAATTTTGGAATAAATTTTCAGCAATTAAAACAAAAAATCAAGTTTAGGAGCAAGTTTAAGGCTCAGTTAACCGGAAGTAACAGTAATTTATCCTTACCGTAAAAAAGTAAGACCCATCTATTTCTTACAGATTAAGACGTAACATCTTACTGCTAACTATAATCGTTCTAATTGCTTTACATACAACAAAATGAAGCAGCTGATTTGCAACGTTACTGTTACGCCCGGCTAACTGAGCCTTTACGCTTAATATATTTGGGCCATGAAAACCTCTGAGTACTCAGAAACACAGAGAGAGGAAGACGGTGTAACAAAAAGTAAAAATGTCCACATTTACAGTTACAAGCAACTTTAAACCAAAATTCGAAAAAAAATCCATTCAGTTCGAAAGAGTTCCAAAACATCAAAATATATTGCCATGATACGTTTTCATGGTACTGTTTTGATACAAAGTAACGTTCTGTATTGTTTATTTGGTAAACAAAATTGTCAACAAACCATTAACAAAATTAAATCACTAATCGCAGAAAGGGAACTTTCACAAAACATTCATTTTGAGATAACCAATTTAAACAGGAGAACTGACTTTAATTTGAAGTGGTTTAAGATGAAATTTTTTACACTGGTTTCTTAGGAATACTCAGATAAGGTACATGAAATTAATGTCAGTAGTTCCCTTTCCGCATTTATTGATTTATAATTGATGTTGGAAGCCCATATTTAACCCATAATTGAAGCCATATCGCCAGATTTATTGGAAAAACTAGTCAACAATTGGAATGTTTGAAGGGACCATCCCATTAGGTTCTTTCGGTAGAATTGTAAGTAGTGTTTTTACTTTTTCTGATTACTCAACACATTATTTTGTAGGCGAAGTTTTTACTGAGATGTAACTCGTAGCCGGGGCGTACATATGGACTTTTTTTGAAATTAAATCCCATGAAAATGTCTACCAGATTATATTAAAAAAAAAAGTTCATTCCAACAATATTTCCGTCTTGTATTATAATTTTACGTTCTCATGCAGCTAAAAAACTAAATATACATTTAGGGACGTATGACATTATCAATATTAAAATGGCTGCGTTTGGGAATGCATTACAAATGACGTTTTGTAATTCACCCTTCCTTGACTACTTAGCTCCAGAGAGAAATCGTCAGACGAAGACAAAATAGGGAAACTATAAAAAGGATTTTAAATTTATCATGGTTTGAAAAAAAAATGCGGGCATTTCTTAAAAATAACTACATTAATTCTAAAGAGAGGACATATAGGAGGCTCATACTTAAAATAGGAGAAGGGAAAATTTACAATTTTTAAACTTAACGAATTTAACAGAAACTGCTAAGAGTTCCGGTAAAAGTCAAAAACGATATTTAAAAGTAAAAAGTGCAAATTCATTAACAATTTTTACCAGCTAATTTAACTTTCACATTTTCCATTTTTTGCCTGACAGCATAATCTAGTACTGAAAAGTTTAAGTTATGTGGTATACACTTTTATCTTATTAATTGGACCCCTTGCCTTATCTGAGACTTTTGTGCCTTTGTAATGAATTTTGCAATTCATTTGCTACTAATATGAATAACTTACTAACAAGTAATTCATGGCTCAGTAATTAAAGTGTTAAGGTAGGAGAATACTTATTAGATTTTTTCTGTATTTATGGCCCGTTTTTCTTAAACTTAACAAAATATATTTAAAATTATCTCCTTAAAAATACCTTTTATTTTGAAATGAATTCCGATTTCATCACAAATCTTTGAAAAATCTCTCCACAACAGACTGATCCAATACTTGTACTTCACGTTCATGTGATTTTACTTTTCATATTATTTGACTTGTACAATTTAACGTATTTTAATTTTACGCCCGACTTAATTTTATATCTACGGATGCGAGCTTTTCCTTCACTCAATGCCTTAAACATGTCAAAAACAATTGAAAGAAAGAAAAAAAAGTTTTCCAGCAAACAGAAAAGCCTACAATCCAAATAAAAGACATGATGATAAAAAAACGAACTCACAAGGATTTAACAGAAGACATAAGTGTAAAGTAAATTGTATTATCAAAAAAATGTAATTATTATATTCGTATCATAAAGGGATTAAGTTTAAAAAGGAAAATAAATTTGTAGAGAATTATTCCACTTTTTCATTAAATTTAAATTTTTCAAAATTTTATATTGTTATTTGTCTTCTTTAAATAAATATATTTTTTTAAATAAAATCTTTTTTTACAAATTCATACCTTGCTGGGTTTTAACTTGTACTGGTGTAGACATTGGACCGGCTCCCATGGATGTGTAAGCCTGTACACGTACTGTGTATATGGCATGAGGGGTTAAGTCAGATATCGTTGTCAGTTCGCTGGTATCAACCATTTGGGAGTTCCAGGAGGCTTCTGGTTGATTAGGATTTGTAGTAAAATATACTTTGTAGCCCTAAAAAGAGAAATATGATCAAAAGTTAATTTACAATCAATTAGTTATAACTTAAAAATAAAAAAATTGCAGCAGATGTTGTCACTGTAAACAGCAAAGCTTTTTTCGCTTTAAAAATGTCGAAGTTTGTGCCAATGAAGCACCATTTTTTAAAAAGTTTTTCTTTAAATTAGCAATTTAGAACACATTGACTGTTCATCAAAGTTTATTTTGAATATGTTTCATCGTCATTGTGTCGCTCGCAAGTACACAAAAAAAATAAAAATTGATTTCAATTAAAAAATTGGTGATATTAATTAAAAAATTAATAAAATTTGGACCAGTAAAAAAATTAATAGTAGCAATTAAACGTTTAATTCACTTGATTGAACGTTTAATTACCTTAATTAAACGTTTAATTAAATTGATTAAACGTTTAATTCACTTGATTAAACGTTTAATTCACTTGATACAATTTTTAATTAAAACTGATTTTATTTTTGATTAATGCTCAAACTGGTGAACCGTTTTGGAGAATTTTTTCTGTGTATGGAACATTTTTGTCAAACTTGAGATAATTTTACACCCGAGGCGAAGCTGAGAGACGTTGAAAGGCGGCTAGATTAGCACATGCCAAAAATGCTGCTTAAATGTCATAAAAATTGGTAATTTTTGCATAAAATATTGAGTAGGGACTAGCGACAAAGCGGAACACAATAAATCATATGAAAATCCCGACCAACCAGCTGAATAATCGTCAAAACGGAATATCTATGGCGCCAAAGAAAATTATCTATATTTTATAGTGTTCTTGGTTTTAAAAATTGAGCAGTTCATTTTGCGCTGAATTTATATAATGCCAGATAGATAGAAAACTCTTAAAGCAAACGATACCAAAACTTTAAAACAATTTTAACTGCACTAATTTTTAACAATAATCACCCAAGGTTTTGGTGAAAACGACCCATTTTTAAATTATATACAAACCAATTATGAATAAATATTTCACGCGAGTTTTCTCCCTTCTCCAACTTTTTCAATTTCAATTCAATTGTAAAAATGGTAAAAGGAGGAAATCTCCCGAGCAGTTTTCATTTATAATTGGGTTGGTGCTCTAAAGCTTTTTAGACAATTTAAAGTTTTTCAAACAGAGTTTATTAATTATTATTATCATAGCGCTCCATTTTTAATAATCGGAATAAACATATGAGACAGTCGCCCAGTTTCAAAGTTGCCACTTGCACAAAAAACAATTACACTAAATTTAAAAAGTGCACTCTTACTAAGGCACTCTTTATTATGGCCATCTTGCAAAGTAAAAACACCTTGAACCTAAACGGTAAAATAAACTACGCAAGCGGCGTGACAACAAGACGTTTGTGTACATATTAAAGACTTTTAATTTTCTTACAAACATTAGTTTTCATTTGTTTGTTTAACCGCTTGTGTAGTTTATTTAGTTTTAACAAAAACGTATCAACAAAAAGATAATTTCGTTAGCTAAAATGCAAAAAGGCGTAACTAACAAAAAATTCAAAATCGAGTTTTTGATTGATTATTATGAATGCCATTAAACTACATGTCTTGATAAAATTTAAAACTTCTGCGATCAAAAATGAAGCTTTTATTAACAAAAAACAATGGGACGTAACAACAGTTGTGTTAATTTGTTAAATGCAAAACTACGTTATTACACATTTTTTTTCTAACAAAATATAATGAAATCGTTTTCTTTTAAAACTGTGATGCTTTTCTGCCATGTTTACAGTTTTCATTTTGCAAAGTTTTTTGCTTTTCCTGTCAAATTATATTTTTGTTAGTTACGCCTTTTTGCATTTTAACTAAAGATTTGTACCATTTGTAATTTAATTAATTTTTCTTTAATTGCATTTTGTTAATAAATTTATTGTTTTAAAATTTTGTGAATAACCTTTTTAGTTAGATGTTATTCTAAAATGTTTTTTTTTTTTTTTTTAATAGAGAATAAATTTTCCATTTATTTATTTTTTTATTATTTTTTTCAATAGCAAATTTATGAATTATTAATAAAACTAAAAGTTTCAGTTTTATTCTAAAATAAAATTTATGAAGTTAAGTGGAAAAATTGTTTAAAATAAAATTTTTTATTATGACTATATGCATAATTGTATTAGTAATTAGAAGATAGATAAAAAATTTTATTTTTTATTATGTAAAAAATTTGATTTTGTAATTTTTTTCGAAATACACACAGAAAAAATTAAAAATTGTCTCTAATCACCAATTTTATTCATAAAATCAAGCAACCCATTAGTTGATTTTGCATCTACTACCAAAATGATAATATAAATTACTAAAAATTGTAAAAGTTTAAAATTGTGAATAGTTTTTTTTTTTCAATAAATAATATTTTTAATTTTAATCAAAAAGATTACCAAAAAACTTTCAAACAATGTTTTAATAGATTTAATTAAATAAGCTAAGGTTTGGACAATTCCCAACACCAACATTCAACAAGCTTAAATTATTTTATTTTAAACGAAAAACTCAATAAAGATTATGGTTATTTAATTAAAAATTTATTTAAAAACAACTAAAATGTTAATTCAATCAAAATTATATTTTTAATTTTCTTACAACAAAAAATTTATGGGTTCAATTATCACATTAATTAAATTGATAAACTTTTTAAACAATTTTTTTAATTGAAAAATGACTACTTATAATGTTTTCTGTGCATATTTGGTTGGTAAAAAAGATAATGTTTAATTTTACCGAAAATTTTTTACACAATTTTCAAAAATATTTGTTTGAAAAACTTTTTTTATTAAACTAAATTCAAAACAATTTGTTTGAATATGCAAATTTGTTTTTAGCACAAATTTTAAACAAAAACAGATTTGATTCTAAAAATTTTTTGTTTGAATTGGAAAAATATTTCTTTCCGTGTAGATATATGCAACCAAACGTGGGATTACTATATAAATCTTAATAATATGACTTTTCCCTTCAAAATTATTTTTTTGTATTTTTCTTTTTTGTAAAAGTTTTATAAAATAAATAATTTTATAAAACTTTTACATATTGGGGCTCAAGCAGTGTTGCCAGTGGATTTTTCGAAAAAATACCTACACATGCCAAAAAAAAAAAAAAAATCGATGTTTCCCTACACGCTGAAATTTCCCCTACAAAAATCCGTACGCTTTATTGTCATTATAATAGAAGAAAAAACATAAGTAATAAAAAATACATTTTGTCCAAATATGTATATTAAACCATTGACAAAAAATAAGTACATACAAAAATTAAAAAAATAATACATATCGCACTTGTTCAACAATACTGTATTAACTCAAAATTTTCAGTTGAAGCAAAACAATTTTTAATTTAATATGAAAGGCATGTGAAAAAGTATTTTTAAATCAACCGTTTCTTTACCAAAAGGTAGACAAAATAGCTCGATATTTTTACAGTGGGTAGATATGAATAATACATAATAATAATACGAATTTTTCCAAAAACTGAAAAACTAAAAATTTTGTGTTAATACAGTATTGTTGAATAGATGCGATATGTATGTACTTTTGAAGATTCAACTAAGTGATATCTTAGAAAAAACATACACATACATATTAGTGTCGCCCACTTTTTAAACCATAAACATTTCTGAAAATATATTTTTAAGCGATTTTAGTAAAAAGAAAAATTTTCAACCGTCTTGGACAGGAAAATATCACTAACATAACGTTTCTGTATTTATTTTATAAATAACCGACATGACGAAAAATCCCTACATTTTGGTGATTAGAAAAAATCTATCCGATTTTCCCTATGCTTCTATTTTTGTATACAAAAACCTACATGTAGGGATTTTCCCCTACTTCTGGCAACACTGGTCTCAAGTGTAATTTTTGCATTTGGTAACACCGCTTCTCCCGTAAAATATGTTCTTCTTTTTAAGTCCTCTGGCTATTTTGATACATTTTTTCTTCGTTGAAAGAATGTCCAAGTTGTTGTATATCTTTTTCTATAGAAGGCCACCACTTGTGTTTTGGCCTTCCCCGTGCTCTGGTGGCTTGCGGGTTCCACTAGTCTACAAATTTCCGTCGGTTGTTTTCGTACTGTTTGCTAAATTCCTGCTCCTTTCAATCTCTAGATGTTTGACACTTATATTGGGCAGTCGTAACAGTTAAATTCAGCCTAACGGTCTATTTCAAGAAAGTCGAGCGGTGAAAGGAGTTCTTTCTTAATTAAAAATTAAGCTTCAAAGGTAACAAGTTTCAAACGGAGAAATTAGAGTCTTAAAAAGTTTTATAGCCCTGTGTACTTTGACTTTAGGTTTAAAATTATTTCCCTTTTTATAAAATGCCATTTTGTTAAAAAAAAATTTTTAATTTCAGAAAATTTTGAGCTGCCTTAAATGGCAATTTTAATTAAATTTAATATTCAATCAAATTATAAAAAAAAATCCGCGGACATTTCTTTACATTTCTCAATTTTTCCTATTAAAGTTTCATTCAAAACATGAGAAAAAACTCCCGAGGAACTTTTGATTATTGTACTGTGTGACATGTTAGCACACCTTGTAAATAACTTGTCTGTACAATTAAACAAAAACTATCATCTGAAACTACAAATATAAGAATAAAAATCTTTTTGACTTTGTTGTCAGATATACATACATATATTGCATCAGAGTAAAAAAATTTCAAACTTGAACTAAAAAAAAAGTTAAAAGTACCTACAACAAAAAGACTTTAATTAAATTAAAAGTTTGTTTTGTTGTTTACGACACGGTATTTAAACAACACTCAAAGCCAATAAACGGAAATTAAATGTTATCAAAGACAAGCAAGTTTTATTTGAAAAATGCGATAAAAGGAAAGCAGGGAGAGAATTTACATGCATATATCGCTCATTTGCTGCAACATCGTCATAACTCAAAAAAATACATTTCGAAATAAATGTGTTAAAAATTTTTGATTTGCTTAAAAAAAAAACAACGACACATTCTCTTAAAACAGGGGAGTATAAAAATATAAAGATGAATTTTTTACACAATAAAAAGAAAAAATAGCGAACAACTCTGCATTTCAAACTCCAAAATTTAAATTTTTCAGTTATTACGACGTTGCAGCACATGAGCAATATGTATGTATGTATAAAGTTGAAAGCAAAACCAAAATGCAAGAGAATGAGTTTAACACCTTTGAAAGTGTAAAAGCTTTTATAAACAATTATTCCCTTTAAAGAAATACACATGTGGAGGGTTTCCAATGTGTTTGAATCCTCATACAGAGCTGCATTTGATTAATGTATTAGTGTAAGAGTGTATGCAAGGTAAAGAAAGGTATTAGTGTTTTCATTTAATTTAATTACCAATATTCTATGTGTATTTACAATAAATAGAAATTTAATCAGTTATAAGCATACATACGTGCATACATATGTTTTTATGGACATACATATGTATGGTATATATCAAGAGGGTACAAACTTAAGGGCCTTAATTTCTACTTAAAATCTACACGGAAAGAATTATTTACTAAATATGGCTTGCACCAAGAAAATGTTGCCTGATTTTCGTCCAAGCCGAAAATTACTTATTCTACATATAAGTGTGGCTTGGTTTAAGAAAATGTTTTTATATTTAAAAAAATTTTACTAAATACGAACAAAATAAGTTAAAATGAAGGATTTTTTTTAAAATTTTGGATTTTTTTGTTTTAAGAAACGAAATTGATTACTTTAGAAAATAAACTCTTCGGGTCTTTCTATTCTTCTAGTACCCTGTGAAATCCAAACAATGGTTGTGCGTGTAGGGTTATCCGCGGGTTTTGGTTTAAGGAACTTGATTGGTGACTGTCCACAGGTGTGAGTTGGATATCACATTTGGACAAAATATTTTCAAAATTTTCCTCAGACATCCAAACCCCGTTTTGCGTTTATTTCGTAAGCGACATCATTAAAACTATCGTAAACAATCGAATGCACTATTATCATTTTAAAAATAAAGAAATGCATGGTACGAAACCAAATAAAGTGTTGTACTACTTAAAGCCTGGTACTCTGTTCAACATTTCACGTGAAATGCTGTCAAAATGCATATGAAAAAAACTTGTGCGGAATATCTACGAAATAATGTTGATGGAGTTGTACTCTGTTTATTTTGTGAAAAACTTCCGAAATGTTTCTGGCAACATTTTTTTTACAACTGCGAAATAATGTAAGCTGCCTTTATTTCACGTGGAATTTTAAGCAAAAGCAAAAAATAGGAACTTAATATTAAAAAAGAAATAAAAAAATTAAAATAACACAATCGGTAACAGTTTTTTATCCATATTTACTTTTTTTTATTAAATTTTTTATTAAAAAAAAAAATAATTTTAGTAAAATACATGTGGCGTTTGTTTCCATACACGAAACAATGTAGCATACTTTGAAGGAATAAAAACGTCAAATTGTACAAACTCGCAAGATTGGTAACATTGATAAATGCCAAAATTTTCGTGTGGAATAATCAATGTTGCTCAACATTTTTCACAAATTTGAACAGAGTACTAGGCTTAAGAAAAAAAAAAGAAATAATATTGATATTGTTACAAGTAAGACTTTGAGTGTTTAAAATTTTAACTTTTCTAAAATCTTTGGAAAAGGTTTCCTGATGATCGCAAAAAGGGCTCGATCTGTTGGTAAAAACTTAAAGTAAAGTTATGTCAAGGGCAGCAGCATTCCAAGCATCACATCCTTACAATAAGGCTGACTTTACGCAGGAGTTGAATAAGCTGATTTTCGTTTTTATGGACATATGGAAGCCATCCATACAGGACGCAGAATGCCAAAGGTCTGCCGGGCAGAGTTGATATGGTTTACTTTATCCGCACTAGATCCTCCATTGTTTATATCCTTAAGCACGTTGCCGTTCATCTCATGGGACTGTTTTTTGTCGGTGTTTACGGGCATGGATTAAGCCTTGCCTAAGTTTATCTTAAATCCTAATTTCACTGTCGCCGCTTCTAGGAGCCTTAGCTTTTGAGACATTTCGCTTAACAATGTGCCAGGAGACAAATGTCATCGCCATTATCGAAGGCACCTAGCCGCTTGTGTAGGCCTAATTGAATTCCCGTAAAGTTTTCTGTTGCAGTCTTCATCACTACACCAAGAAAATTGTTAAAGAGAGGACATAACGCAACTGTGCCGTACCCCAGTATTTACATCTTTTCTATTGCCAAGCCTATTTTCATGGAGTACTCTACATGTTGACCCATTATATAGACTTCTAATAAGCGAGACAAGTTTAAAAAATAGGGTAACCGTTAATATAGTGGTCCCAAAACTCCAAAACTAAAGCTTGTTAAAATTTTATAAACAATTTCAGGGTTTTAGAGATGTATCGATTTTTTGTTAAACGTAACGATTTTTTTCATAATATAGATATTTACTGGCGTTTCCAAGAAATAACAAATAAACGCATGGTTAAGGCTTTACAAATTGAAAAAGCTTTAAAACTCTTAGGCCCGTTTTCACGACTTAACGATAGCTAAATGTAGGAAGTTATCGAACAGATAATGAGTTTTTAATTATCACAAGTTCTCTTTAACCTAAAGATGAAGGATAAGCTAAAGAGAGGAACGTTCTACCTTTAACTTTTGTCGTAAGGTTTAGATTTGAGATTGCCATATTATATTCACATATTTTTTATATATGGCAACTCCAATTATACGTACATTTTGTAAATGTAAAAAAAGTACGTAGTTGCCAGTTCGTATTTTTATTTTGGCAAAAATAATCGGTATTTTCTTTAGTATTGCCACTTTTTTAAAAATGTTAAGTTTATTTTATACATAAGTTGTGAAAACGAAAAATAGTTAAAGGTAACTTTATTCCTCACTAGTGCTAAAGGTAGCGTTAACTATATCGAACTTTAAAGGTAAGTCGTGAAAACGGGCCTTAAACTTAATTATGTGCTTGAGCACTTTTTATTTGTTTTTCCTAAACAAAACTTTGTAAAACTTTTTGGAATTCCTTTAACAAAACCAAGTGAATAAGGTATCAGTAGCAGCGACACATTTTTTATGGTAAAATATTTGGAGGTTTATTATCAGTCCTCATATTTTTTATATAAGGCCTTTCTTAAGGCCTGCTTATACATATTTTTTAGAGGCTGTAGAGTTTGTAAATGAAAAAACACATTGGAACATTTAAAAAACATTGATTTAAATTGCATTTATTAAGTAAAGTGATTTTGTGGTTTTGTCCTAGTGTGATTACAGTGCGGAAAATAACTTCAGTCTCTGTAAAACAACAATAAAAAGATTTAATGGAACAATCTGTATTAATTTCCTACTTGTGTTTTTTTTTTATTAAGGGGTCTATGTACAATAATGGATTATCGATTTGGGCCAATTTCAATATCAAAGAAAGTATTTTGACTATTTTTATTTTAGTTTACAGAACAAGTTTAACAATTTTATAAAGGATATTATAGTCTGAATTTCATCCCATTAGGTCATTTGTGTGAACGGTATTGTGAGTGAAAGCACTTATATGGACTTTTATTAAAGTAATGAACTGATTTCGACAAAATTCGATAGGACGTGCTAATTTTAGCTTGGATATCGTCCTAAAACCCTTCAGCCAGCAGACATATGTTGCATTTTATCCAGTTTTAATATCATACTGGTTTATTTAAACAAATATTTTTCCAACTTTTATCTTGTTTTGTTAAGGTACAATTTTTTTTTTATGAAATTTGCTGAAATTTAAAATCTCGAGGGTTTATTTGACCATTATTTTTAGTTCAGATTAAATCTTTTAGGTGCGAAATATATGCGTCAAATATTAAGAAATTAACTTTTCCCTATAAAGCCTTTTAGATGTCAAAGTTATTATTTGTTTATATCCTTTAGGTGGGAAATATATGCGTCAAATATTAAGATATTAACTTTTCCCTATAGAGCCTATTAGATGTCAAAGTTATTATTTGTGGAGAATCAAAAAAACATTTTCATTTGGTGTTCATAATAGAGCAACAATTTCTTTTGCAACCACACACATTTTGCATTAAGAAACCGTTTGCAAATTTTAGCCACAACAATATTATGCATTTTTTTTATTATTTTTTATAACATTTACTTAAAATTTGCATTCAAAACTAAATAAAATTATTTAAAACGTCACTGAGTTCGTTTTATAAAAAAATTATTGAAATTTTAGAAAGACCAATTCGTCGTTAAGAATTGCAATTTTTGTTGCAGCAATTCTTGAGTTTATAAGTGAGAAAGGTGAGTAGATTGGGGAGCGGTATTCGGTTTCATGTACTTTGCAATTCTGTTATATTTTGTAATTCTCAAACTTCCAAATTAAAGTTGGCTTTAGATGTTTTTGTATATAAAAGAAGTGGAAAGACAAGAAAAAAATACAAAAGTTGAAAGACTATAATTTCATAATCTGGCCACTAATGCAATTCAAAGCAGAATTTAAATAAATTGCAGCAGCAGAAATATCTAGCCTGGACCGGAGTTGTGTTAAAAGGAACGTAATGCCAAAATTTACATTGAAAGAAAATAACCAAAAATATTGTATAATTTTGTTGTTGCTTTCTTCAGAATTTGTATTGCATTTTAAAATTTTCAAGGCCACAGCGTTTGAAATTCAAAAATTCAACATAAATTTCTGTAGAAAGCAACAACAAAATTATTAAATATTTTTGACTTTTCTTTGCTTTTAAAGTCATTTTTAGCATTGCGTTGCATTTTACACAATTAAAGACTATCCCTTGTATTCATAGACGATTATTAAATTTAACAAATGTTTATTAAGGATAATTTTCATAGTAAATCTGTTCCTTAAATCTTTATTAAACTTAAAAAATTTTTGTGTAATTTTTTTTCAAATCGGTTTATTTTTAAAGAAGCTTGCGTATGACGGCGTATGATTAATATTAAATTCGTTTTTAATCTCATTAACAATGCTACACAGCGTATGATGGATATTAATTAATTGTGATATAAATACACCCTGTAGCACAATAATAAAACACAAAAGCATAGCACACTTTAAGGGATGTTTAAAAAAATTTGAACTTTAATACGAAATAAACTTTGAAAAAATTTTGATTTCACTGAAAATTTTAACGAGATTTTGAATAAACATTAATTAACATAATTTATTTAAATATAAAGTAATAAGCTTCGTTCACAATCAAAAAAACATTTTCATTTGGTTTTTATAATAGTGCAACAATTTCTTTTGCAACCACACACATTTTGCATTAAGAAACCGTTTGCAAATTTTAGCCACAACAATATTATGCATTTTTTATTATTTTTTATAACATTGAGTTTAAATTTTCATTCAAAACTAAATAAAATTATTTAAAACGTCACAAACAATTTCATACAAATTGTTGCTGAAGTTCTAGTTGACTCAACTTTAGTTACATTTTAAAAAAAATTTTTGTTCAAAAAATGAAAGGAAAATATATGAAATACCTTGCGAAGAAAAAAGATAGAAGAAAAAACGAAATTGTTTCTCTGATGGTGAACGAAGCTTTACTGCCGTATTCATAACAAATAAAATAAGTATGAAATGTGTCTTAAGGAAAAATTTTCATACAAATTTTTCTTAAAATACAACTGAAATCCAGTTTTAATTTATTTTGAATACGGTAGTTAATATATAAAAGGGGTTTTTATAGTTTAAAAAAAAAAAAACGATGGATGGATGAAGTTTCCTGATGATCTGGCCTAAGCAACCAGTGAAATGCGCATAGGAATAGCTTATCCCATCAACAATAAATTTCAAGTGTTTTTATCAATAATAAAAACTGGGAATTAAGCACGAATAACAAAATCTTTTGAAGTTAAAAAAAAAAAATATAAGTTTGTTGGCAACATTTTAAAGTAATTTCATGAATTTTTAAAAAAATAAATTTTTGTTTTTTAATTCACTTTAGGAAAGCTTAGCAGCAGAAAATAGTTTATGATGTCCATTTTTTTTTTCTCCTAAGCAGTTTAAGATGAGAAACCAGCGAAATTGGTCGGGTAGAAAAATAGTAACCGACCTTAATAAGCACTAATTTCTGAAAACTGTATGTATGTTTCATTTTTCTACACTGATTACACAGTTATTAATACATATAAATAACATTAATAATTTTGTAATGGTAATACATATATTGTTATTCTATTTAAAAAGTGCTTGATTTTAAAGTTCTCATACTCGTTTTTTATTTAAAACAATTTCAATTTGGCTGATGTTCTCAGTTTTAACTATATTTATTACCCCTACTGTTGATTACAGTAAGTAGAAGGCACAGCAAACAAGTTGGCTTTTTGTTAGGATTGTTGTTGTTCCCGTTTTGGCTTCTAAAGCTGACTTTTGCAGAAACTTGTAAATTGTACTTTAAGTTGTACTTTTCCAATAGTTTAAAATACTCACTAGCAACACATGCACCTAATAAAAGTAAGAGACATAACTGTAATAAACATATCTAACAAGACAAACAAGTAATGAATATGTCATAGACACAATTAAACACACTAAGGATTAGGAAGAAAGAACACAAACATACACAAACACACGTTAAAAACATCCCTGCAGGAAACCTTGGATCAATAGTTTTCAAGTCTTGAACTGCAGCCAAATACACTACTCGACTTATTTTACATGATGGTTTAAGGTCAAGAAACACTGCAGCACTCACCCGAAGAGCGCTAAACGCCTTTGTGAACAGGAACCGTGATCAGGTGTATTTTCGTCAGGCATTGTCAGGACGTAAAGTTAGGAATTAGGAAAACATTTGATTAATTACACTTGGGAACAAAACATGTTTAATTTTGTTCCAACATACACATTAAAAATTTTTTTTTTTTAAGAAAAACGCGATTTTTATCAATTCAGTTTTCTCAGTTAATTGTGAACAAAATCAAAAGTTGTGCACCGATTACAATGAAATAGAGACCAAAACTGTAATTTTTGTCTCATTTTTTTTTTTTATGAATTTTTAAAGAAAAAAAATTGTTTTTTTTATTAAATTGCTTTCAAAACTTCTACGATATCTCTAAAACAACTGGGCATAATTAAAAACAGCTTAAGGATAATATTGTTGCCGAGTTTTGGATTTTTCTTTTAACTGAATATGGTGAACAGTTTTCAAGTTATTCCAATAGATGTAGTGAAAGTGCCTTAATTTTGGATATAA
This sequence comes from Pollenia griseotomentosa, assembly GCA_963931875.1. Classification (NCBI taxonomy): domain Eukaryota; kingdom Metazoa; phylum Arthropoda; class Insecta; order Diptera; family Polleniidae; genus Pollenia; species Pollenia griseotomentosa. Next base: position 190,602,280 of record OZ007561.1, read on the forward strand.
TGAAATCAGCGACCTCAAATTAGCAAAAATTTGCAATAAAGTTCCAGTTTAAATGTTTTTCCCTTGTGTTATTGTTAGTTCATAGGTATTAGTTTAATAAAACACGACCGTTTTCAATTCAAACATTTATTCAACTAAACCATAAAAAGAAGTAAAAGGTGTTTTTTTAAGCTAGATAGAACTTTCAATTGTAAAACGTAACACAAAAAATTAAATTTTGATGAAATATTTTTTTTTATCGTTTCAGTATACTCTGACAAATCATCATGAATAGACTCACGCTTGAACAACGCTACGAAATTATCCAAATTTACTTTGAAAATCAGTCGTCGATTCACGCAACTTATAGACGACTTCGTCATTTTTATGGCGTACATAATCGTCCATCTGAACAAGCCATTCGTCGAACTGTGATAGATTTCGTACCACATACTCTCTAGAGGATGCAATAACAGACCCTACAGACTCCATTACATCCAGAAAAATTCACCGTTTGGTGCGGTTTTCACGCTGGTGGCATCATCGGACCTTATTTCTTCAAAAATGAGGCCGGATCTCGCGTTACGGTCAATGGAGATCGTTACCGCACCATGATCAATGATTTTTTGTTTGAAAATATGGATGACATTGATCCGGAGAAGATGTGGTTTCAACAGGATGGCGCTACGTGCTACACGGCGAACGCAACCATCGACTTATTGAAATCAAAATTTGGCGATAAGTTGATTTCGAGAAATGGACCTGTCAATTGGCCTCCAAGGTCGTGCGATTTGACACCTCTCGATTATTTCCTGTGGGGCTTCGTGAAGTCACTGGTTTATGCTGATAAACCAGCAACAATTGACGCCTTGGAGGCCAGCATTGTTCGTGTTATTCGTGACATACGGCCAGCAGTGCTCGAAAAAGTGGCCCAAAATTGGACGTCCAGAATGCGCTTTGTCAAGAACAGCCGCGGTGCCCATATGCCCGAAATCATTTTCAAATGTTAATGTCACGTATTGATATTTCGAATAAAAAAAAAATTTTGATTACAATTTAATTTTTTGTGTTATTTTTTACAATTTCAAGTTCTATCGGGCTTAAAAAAACACCCTTTATAAAGGTGCAAAAAAAAATTCAAGAACAAGAGATAATGATGCAATTGAGTTGCAGTGTTGTCAATACGTGATGACAATTGAAGCTATAACAAGCAACCAAAAACAGGAAATATATGAAGATTAAATAAATAAATAATGAAAAAAAATTGTTTTCAATCGACAACATTCTTGTCTGCCTTTGAGAAAAAAAAATTAATATTTTGACAGCTGTTAATCAAGAAGAAGTGAACAGTTTTTAAAATAATTATATGAAAGTTCTTTTTTAATAATTCAACAGCCATAAAAACAACATAACAAAAATAACCAATATTTTAACCATGAATGACTTCCCAATAAGGACAATTAAAAATCTTATAAAAAAATCTTATAAAACAGGCAACAGGTGATAAGAGAACCAAAAAATTATAAAAGCACATCTTATGTTTCTGGACTCTCGGAAAGATGGAAAAACTCGGATATTTATGACGAAGAAAAATTTCAACTAGCATTTAGAACTTACAATACTGTAAATCAGTTATTTAGCAAAACAAAATCAAAAATTAAAAAGAAAGACAAGTCAAATGTGGTATATAAAATTCCCTGTAGTGGTGACGGGCTCAATATATGCGATAAAGTATACGTTGGGACGACAAAAATGAAACTTAAGACGAGAATATCTTCGCATAAATCTGACCTTAAAACTATTGACAAACCTATTGAACAAAAAACTGCACTAGCAGCCCACTGTACGTTGAAAAATCACAAACCATATTTTGAAAGAGTAAAAATATTACATGAAGAGAGAAATTATTCGAGGAGATTTACATCAGAGATTATTGTTTTTATTTATCCAGACCCCCTGAAGATGTGTAGCGATGTTAACCGCAATATTGGGAAAATAATAATAAAAATATAAAAACGAAAATATCACGAATTTTTATTTTTTATTTTATTAATTTACGTGGACCTGCATCCAAACAAAAACAACAAATAATTTATATATATCGCAAAAAAGGTCAACTATAAAAACATACAAATAATTCAACAGCTTATTAAAATAATATTTTTGCACGTTTTTGTATTGAATTATTTGCCCTTTCCCTTATATTACCAGGCCGGAAATGCAGTAAAAATATTAAAAAATGTTGGCTAGAATTATTACTATGAATATTTGCTTCCAATGTGGTTCCACAAGAGCTACCTAGTCATAGGTTCAAAGGAACGATGTGGTTTTTTATTGACAAGCACATGACAAATGTCTATAGCAGAAAGCATGAAGCATTGTCTGATTTACAATTCATCAGTAATACTGGTGACAAAGTCAATAGTAATTCCAAATTCCATTTTCACTATTATCGTTTCCTAAAAGGATGTTGAAAGACATATACACATATACACATTTTAAGGTATAACTTTGTCTTTTTTTTTTTAAAAATGACTACACACACGTTTTATGTGTATTTGTTTTTGTTGGTTTATAAAATGCAACCCTAAAAGTTTAAATAACTACAACTAACCATTATTTGAGCAATAAATTAAAGTCAAAAAGACACATATGCATTTAACTTCTATACATAGACAGACATTTATAAAGATCTTAAACACATACTCTTATATTTACACATATGCACTTCAATTACTTATACATACATACTCATACAGCTATTGAGTAATAAAAAAAAGTAAATCAGTAGATGATGTTGCTTCTGTTTTTGTTGTTGTTGTTGTTGCTGTTATTAAAACCAATACATATAAAGGCTTTTAAACATCAATAACAAAATTAAGCATAGAATATTTTCCATGTCCATTTACTTTTACTTAAATTATCCAGAGAAACACACAACTGCAAGCATTTTGTGTTTGTATGTGTACTTAAACATGGTTGGTTTTCATAGAAAACAAAACATAACATGCTGTGTATGCATAAATATAAGTTTAAGCACAAATATATGTTTATAACAGAGTTTTTAGTATTTACGAGAAAAGTCCGAAAAGGCCCCTTTAATTTTTAATAAAAAAACAAGTGAAAATATTATATTTGGCTATGACGTATCTAGACTCGGAAGACAAAAACCTACAAGAAAAATCGAAATGTTTAACAGAAAATTAAAAGATGATTAAGACTCTTGTCAAGCTAAGGAAGAACTTGCGAAATCAATTAGCAAATTGGGAAACGTTTGTAAGCATCAGCACTTATACAAAAGCAAGGAAGTTGTGTACGCCACAGGATAAAATGCTAAAAAACTTATTGCAAATATAAGTAGTTGTAAATTGTTTTGTTTTGGAAGAACAAATACCACTTCTTAATTATTTTTGTTAATTTTATGCAGATCTAAGGTCGTAACTAGTAAGCAGCAATAAGAAAAAATCTTGTTTTCCTAATGGAACTAATTCCTTATTAGCAACAGGAATTTGCATAAAAGTTCACGCTGTAAAAAAGTGGGATGACATACAGATACTGTGGGTTGTGCAAGGCAAGCATATTTTCATTTCAAACGTTGAGTTGGGACGATTCTTTTCCTGAGCAAAAAATATGGTTGGGAGTCACTAACGTAGTGGTGTACTTTTCGAATATGTTGGAATTATGACTCAAAACTGTTTTGCTTCTGCCCAGTTCCAGTAAGCCATAATCTTCATCAGACGAATCATCGAATCAAAATTCCATTGTGGCAATGTTTAATTTTCCCTTAACCGAAGGTGAAAGGGTATATATATATATATAAGTTTGTCTTTCAGTTTGAAATTTCTATAATATTGATCTTAGACCCAATAAAGTATAACGTCACCTAAAACGCAAAAGGTCCTATCTAACATTTTGAAAATATTACAGGAGAAGAAAAACCATTTAAAATGATAAGTTAATAAATGACTTTAAACTGTTTATAATTTATTTTTCTTGCAAAATCTACCAGTTGTTTTGATAATTGACAATGTTGCATATTATGCTAACTGTTAGTTAGGCCTTTTAGCGTTTACCATATTATCTTTTGTGGATAGGGCCCTTTTGTTTTTGTCAATAAACTCGCTAACATTGGTCGAACGATTCCAAAATTTTGTGGACATTTTTGTTGATGCAATTTATCAGATTTAGTGAAAAAATCGATTTAAAATTTTTTGTTACTTAACCCCTTTTGCGTTTTAGGTGACGATATATATTCTGGGTCCTTATGAGTAGTGAAGTCGATTTAATACCTGGTTTTCGAAAGACCCATTTCAACATTTACACGGATACAAGAAATCGTTAAATCCATTTCGCCACATATAAGGAACGAATGAAAAACCTTTAGCTTATTATGTTATTAAAGACACAAACCAGGTGTAAACAATAATATCTTATGCACTCTTTCGTAAATAAAGTGCACACTGAAAGTAAACAATTATAAAGAAAATAAGAAGTGAAATCTATACTCGTATTGGCCAGGGTATTTTATATAAATTTGAATAAGTACCCAGTAAAAACTTCGCTTACTTTTTCAAAATGAATAGCTTCTTTAACTCATTATTTAGTAGCTTTCTTCTATAACTACATGTATAACAACTTCTATAACTACTTTTTTCTGGATGTATTAAAGAAAAAAAATAATGACTTGCTTTTGATTGCGTTCATTTTGGGACATCCCTTGTAAAATTCATTGGTTCTTTCAGTAGAATTGTAAGTAGTGCTCTTATGTTTTTCTGATTACTCAACACATTATTTTGTAGGCGAAGTTTTTACTGGGTAGTTAACTTCATATAAAGAACAATTAATGACATCGCATTAATAACAAGGAAATTAAAACATTTTGATTTCTTTAATAAACCCATGTGCCTTTAAAACGGGCACCGTAGGCGGCTACGAACAATTATTCAAATAAGATCTTTTCGTTTAAAAACTTAGATCAGCAGTTCCATCCCCTAATTTATAACGCGTAAAGGGACTTTTTATTAGTAAAAGTAATTTTTATAAAAAAATGCTACTTCCAATGAGAATTTTTTAGCAAAAACTTCTCATTCCACCCTTCTACAAGTGCAAATGTGTTTTCTTTTTCATTCAGGTTTATTGATCATAATGTTCAAAAGAAAACTTTGATTTTATAAGCTTTATAAAGAAGGTTCGTGTGCATGCAAATGTAAATTTATGCAAGTACAGTTGTATGTGTTTATATCTTTGTATTTGTGTTTATATGTTAATATTTATTATAGTTCGTCTTTGGGTGTATGTTTTTGTTTTAAAAGTATATGCTTAAGGTGATTTAATAAGCGTTAATATAGCTTAATTTAAAGGTTTACGTATATACAATGTGTTTTTCAGGGCAACAAAATCAAAAGCTATAATACTTAGACTTCACACAAACTGCATATGATACAAACACTCAGATAGGCAAACACATACTCAAATAGCCACAAATGCATATTAGCAACAAAGTACTTTATAAGTGAATTATAAGCCATTAGAAATAGGGCAACCAAAGATTTATAAAATAACGCTTTAATTAACAACTCAATAATATGATTTTCTCTAAGCAAGTAAGCAGGATATTTTTTATTTATCTATTTTTTTTTTTTTTTTTTGCAAAAACTTTGGATCATGACAAGAAATTTTAAGCAAAAGCCTTTAATTGTTTCTAAATTTTCAACTCAAAGTCAAAGATTTTTTAATTTAATTAATCCATGGTCATCCTAACTTTCCTTACATATTAAAGTTTACTTCCATCTTCAGATTTTGGTTAAAATTAACATTTTGTAACTGATTATACATTTTGGGCCAATAGCAAATACAAGTCTCTTGCTCAAATATGTTGTGATTTTATGAAAATTTATGATATGAAAATTTATGATGAAAATGAAAATCTATTAAATATTAATTTTTAAAGAAAAAAATGTAGATAACTTGCAAGAAAACCAGAAACGAATTTTTGACCCTTTTTGGCGTAAAATAAAGAGAACATAAATTAAAGGCAAACTAAGACAAAAAAAAAAAAAAATAAATTAATTAATAAAAAACAAGTAATAAAGTATAGACGGTCAAGCCCGACCATATGATACCCTATACCACAGTATTTAAAAACACATCATGCTTATGTGTCCATATTAATATGGATTTACCTATGTTTATAAACTGCATTAAAATTAGTTTGAAAGTTTTTGAGAGGCAGAAATTGCCCCCTACCTCCCCTTGTGGTCCTATTTTTGAAAACTTACATAGCTTATGTGTCCATATAAATATATATTTCTATATATGATTTAAATATCATAAAAATTGGTTTGATGGTTTCTGAGAGGCAGAAATTTCCCACTATCTTCCCTCGTGGCCATACGATTCGGCACATTTTTAATAGGCTTGGTCCTTGTGGCAATAAGAAACTATGTCCTAAATTTCATCAAATTATCTTTCAAATTGCGACCTGTACTTTGCGCACAAAGTTACATGGACAGCCAGCCAGCTGGACGGACATCGTTAGTTCGACTCAGAAAGTGATTCTAAGTCGATCGGTATACTTTAAGGTGGGTCTAGTTCCAATATTTTAAGGCGTTACAAACATCATCACAAATGCATAATACTCTCTCCACTAATGTGGTATAACAAGTAAGAATTTAGCGACAAAGTGCTTCTAAGTCGATCGGTGAGTCTAGCTAGAGCCGATATAAGATGTAGCAAACATCAGTTAAAACGCTCATTACCCTCTTCACTATTGTAAGGTCAATATAAAACATTAAGAGAATTCGATTGAACCGAAGATAAAACCAAAAAACTTAAAAAATTTCTTTAAGTTATATTAAAGAAGGTTTTCTTATTAAGGTTTGATTTAGGTACTTTTCTAAGCTTTTATAACGAAAATTTATCGAACTTTTTTAAAGCTTTTTGTTTAGGTTTCAAATTAAGGCTTTTAGGGATACTTTTACCTTAGGATTACTTTTAAATTGTAAATAAAATTTTTGGGAAAGAGATTTTCTTAAGCATTCAGTAAAGGTTTGACATTATTGAATGCTCATCTATGTCGAAAGAAGACTTTGTTTGCTTAACATATATGTAGAACAAAAAAAAAATATATTAAATAATTTGTTTTTTTTTTTAATGTAAGTTAAGCGCACGAAGACTTCGTTCAGAAATAGATAAACAGGCCATTAGTATTTGCTTCACCTTGAAGAAAAAACTTTAAGTACATTCGAAAACTATTAATAAATGGTTTTTGCTAAAGGTTTATTAAAAGAATAATTTCGTTTCGTGGTCTAAAACAAAATTTAGTAAGCAGTTCTAAGTTTTTATTAAAACTTTAGTTTACTTACTCAAATATAAATTTTGTAAGCTTATCTAAGCTTTCAAAGAAATCTTAAAAGTTTTTGAGTAAAAACTTACAAGAATTTAAGTTTTTAAACAAAGCTAGTTTATCTAGTTCTGCCTAAGTTAGAAATAATTATTCTTTTAAGCTTTTTTTCATATCTTTTAAACTTTAAGGAAAAGCTATTAGAAATTATTTTTTTTCAAACAATAATAACACACCGGGAATTCATAGCATTATTTTATTAATATTTTCTTAATCTCATATTCACATAAACTTTAAGTTTGCTATTATAAAGACATTAGAAAACTTTTAAAGCTTTTGCAGAAATTCGAAATCTATTAAAATGTTGCCTTAAGGCTTTGTTGTAAAAAAATGTATGTAAGTTTAAAAAAAGCTTGAAAAAATACTTGTTGATAACTGGGTAAATTGTTTAATATTAACATAAGCTTTTTTGAAGCTGGTGATTTTAATTTTTTTTTGCGATTAGAAGTTTTAAGAAATTTTAATTTATACTATACAAGTAATAAATTTGGTTTGGCAACAAAAAAACGTATGGATTTTTTAAATGTAATTTATGATTTGTTATTTATTAAGAAAAATTTTAAACATATGGCATTTCCAAAGAAAACTTCACCTTTTGTGGAAATGCCCATATACATACATATCAAATACTTTGCGTTAAGCATTTATTCTGGTGTTTCTTATAAAAAAAACAATAGCTCGATCCCTTTTAAACTCAAAAAATTGAATATTTTATAAATTAATTTTTTAAATGCTTTAAAACCCTTTTAAATTTTACTTTTACTTTAAAAGTTATTAATACTTTTCTTTTTGAAACTCTCTTTTGAAACTGAAACGTTTCAAAACATTTATAATTTTGAATAATTTTATTAAAAGCCTTTTACAGAAAGATTTACTTCCTGCTGAGCAGTTTTAAGCGAAAACGTTTGTAAAGAATTTTTTATCAAAAATATTTTTAAAACTAAAAGCTTTGCATAGAAATTTTTTATGCGAACGTAAACTTTCGAAATTATAGGAACAGGTGTTATTAATAAAAAATTAATTAAATTTGCACCAGTTAACAAATTAATAGTACAAATTAAACGTTTAATTTTTTTGATTAAACGTTAATTCACTTGATGAAAAGTTTAATTCATTTGATTAAATTTTTAATTATTGATTCTATTTTTGATTAATGCTATAATTGGTGAAAAACCTTGGAGAATTTTTTCTGTGCAGCTAGCTTTTTAGTTTGGCTAGGCTGTTTATAAAAAGCTTTGCGCCTGTCAAAAATATTTGAAAGGCTTAGGCAGGCATCAGAAATTAGGAACCGAAAACCTAAAATTTAAGTTTTTCATTTGAAAAACTCAAAACTCATGCGTACAAAATAAATTATATTTTTCTACCAACTTAAAAAAAATAGGAAACACAAAAAAAGATATTTTTTTTTGAAAAATATTTATCATTGCTGTTCGACAAATATTTTCATCCGTACAAAAAAAAAAAAAAAAAAAAAAATATTTTGTTTGAATTGTTCTTTAAAGTTCAAAAGAATAAAGTTTAAAAAAAACGTTTTAAAGAAAAATATTTTTTTTTGTTTTTAGAAACTTACATTGAAAACTCAATTTTGAAGTTTAAATTGTGAATTTTAATTAAATTTATAATCACCCCTATTATGAAAGTCGACTGCACCGGAACATTATTTGTATTTTTTTGTTGTTTTTTTTTTTTAATATGCAAATTAAAAAGAAGTTATGGGCACAAATTTTATTAGTAAATTTAACGTTGCAAAAATTTAAAAAAGTTTGCTAAAATAGTGAAAATGTTTAATTTGTGACAATTGCCTAAAAGAGCAACAAAGCTACGCGAAAATTGCAAAAATTCGGAAAAGTTGGCACAAATAGCGAAAATACGCGAAAATTTTTAATATTTCAAACAATACATAAACTTGATTGAAAGTCCCTAAAACTATAAGGAAGTGCGAAAATTCGGTAAAAATTGCAAAATTAGCGGAAATTCGCAACAATTAGCTAACAGCGGCATGATAGCAGGGTCTACTATTTATTATAAATCCTTAAGCTGTAAAGAATCAGAAACGTACAGGAAAAAATCGCTTCTATCGCGAAACTGGCTAAAATTAGCAAAAAAATTGCAAAATTGGAAACAAACTCAAAATTTTAATTGAAATCGCTAAATCGCAATAAATAATAAACTTATCTTTATAATCTTATCTCTTAATTTTTATCTTTGTCATGTTCAATTTTAAGTTTTCGGTTCTTTTTTTTTTCTTTTCATGTACAAAATAATATTGTACGGAAAAAATAAATATCCTTTTATGTGTTTGTTTTTTATTTCTTTAAACTGATGGAAAAAAAAATTTATTTTGTACGAAAAAATTCAAAATTCAAAAATTTACAAAAGTACCATAAAAATATTTTTTTTGAGAACTTTATTATTTTGAACTTAAAGAAACAATATCAAACAAAATATTTTTTCTTTTTTGTGCAGTTTAAAATATTTTTCGAACACCAATGATTAATAATTTTTAAAAACATTAAAAAAAACGTTTTCCGGTCCTTAGGCTTAGGACTTTAAAAAAGCATTTTGAAAATTAAAATTTTAAAGCTTTTGAAGAGAAAGAAGCCTTCCAAAAGTCTGTAGATTTATTTTTGTGGCATTTTGACAAAACATCTTAAGACGATATAAGATACCAAACAAGTTTTTTAAAAAAAACTCCGTGAAAAAATCATTTTTATTAAATAATATAAAATTTCTTTTATAATACAAAATTTTAAAAACTTAAACAAAAATATGGGAATTTATTTCTCATGATGAGTAACATTTATTATATAAATTTTCATATTCATTCGAATGTGTATTCTAAGTCAAATTACAATTTTTTTTAAAAGCTTTTATACTTTAATAGTCTTATTCCTTCAAAATTTTCCAGCAATATTTTCTACGCACTATCAGAATTTTCGTTTGTATATTTCTGTTACGAAGCTTACTCTAGCTATTCTTTGGCTAGCAATGAAGTTAATTGACTTAGAATACACATTCGAATTAATATGAAAATGTAAAAAAAAAACAAAAATGTTTTTGAATAAAAATTCGTGTGATTAACAACATTTTTTTCAACTATTTAAATTTGACTTATTATGTTTTGTCAAAATGCCACAGAAATAAATCAATGTCCGCAAAAAATACAAACGCTTTCTTTGAAAAGGAAGAGAAGATACAGTTCTTTAAGCTTTAACGAATAGAAGTATATAAAGAAAGCACTGCTGCTTTTAAATAAAAATATTTTATTAAAGCTTTTTTTTTAAGAAATGACTTCTAACATTATCTAATATATGTTTTATTATATGACTACGAGCTTTAATAATTAAAATATGAAATATATAATTATATAAAATATATCTCTGGCATTTTGACAAAACATCTTAAGTCAAATTTAAAAAGTTGAAAAAAATGTTGTTAAACATACGAATTTTCATTTTCATTGTTAACGTTTTTAAAATTTTGTATTATTAACAAAATTTTCCTTTAATTTTGTTTTATTTCTTTTTTTGATAAAAATGATTTTTTCACCGAGTTTTTTTAATAACTTTTTTGCTATCTTAACTCGAGCTAAGTTGTTTTGTCAAAATGATTATTGAGTAAGATCTTTATTAAATAATGAACTTTTAAACTCATAGTTTAAATGCAAAATCTTGTAAAATAAAGTTATAAAAGCTTAAAAACTGTCCCCCTTTTTCATAAACGGTTATTCAATTTAACAAAGTTTATTAAGGAACATTTTCATAGAAAATTTGTTTTGCAAACCTTTTTTTTAAATTTTAAGGCATTTATTTTTTGTAGATATTAAACTAACAAAAGTTTATCTTAATAAATACTTTTTATTGTCCTTAGACGCTTTAAAACTGTTTTATACCTTTCGAAACATTTGCATTGTTAGATATTTTAAAGCTTTTATAGCTTTCTATATCATTAAAGCCATTGAACTAATTTAAATCATAAATTTGCCTTTTTAATCCTGATCATCTTTAACACCACTAAAAGGTATTAAATTTTGTATTGCTGATGTTGGTGTTGTAAAATATTGTAATTATTGTTATTGTTGTAGCATTTACGATTAATTAAAATTTTCTGTAGCAATACATGCAATAGATTTTAAACAATAAACTACATATCTTTAAGTCAATCAAATTATACTAATTTGTAATAATAATTGTAATTAATCAAGACAATAAATACACAATTTCCAAATGACTTAATAGTATTGAATAGACAGAAAGAGATAGAGAGAGAGAGAGAAATAAAGTAAAAATATAATACTAACTAAAGTACGAATTTAATAAATGAAATAGTTTTACAAAAAGATTAATTTATTATTACTTTTTAAAAGGCAAGTTGACAGAAAAAAAAGGAAAATTTTAGAGTAGTAAAATTTACTAAAATGGCAATAACAATTTCATTAATAAGATGTAAACCATAACTACGGGTGTGGATTGGGGTATTAAGGAATATTGAATTTGTTTAGATTAAAAGTCACATTTGCGAGATAAGAGTACATTTGTGTTTTTCTATCTCGCGCCATCTAGAGTGAAATACACAGAAAAAAATTTTGCACCAGTAAACGAATTAATCAAAAATAGAATCAGTTTTAATTAAAAATTTAATCAAGTTAATTAAACGTTTAATCAAGTGAATTAAACGTTTAATTGATATTATTAATTTGTTTACTGGTGCAAAATTTTTTTCAGTGTAATGAGTTATACAGTGATGCCATTAGAATACGAAAGATACATTTTTCGTATCTTTTGATGACTTCAGGTACCATGTATAATCCTGACATTTTTCGTATCTTTTGAGTCTGTTCGCAAAATGTACAGAAATAAAGTATTAAACTTTCCGTCTCTGACAAAGTTTTTTAAAGTAATCATTTCGAGCCCTAATCGCGAAAATAACGTAAGCGACATCATTTAAAATTTTTGTTTTTTTTATAAATGACTCTATTGGCAACACTTGCATCATATCCTAAAATGTCATGGTCACATAAGGTACCGTTACGATTTTATAGCAAGAACAATTTTGTCGTAAGCGACAAATTTCATACAAAATTTATATGAAATAAAATAAAAAAAGCTCTCTCCTGTAAAATTTTATTTTTGGCGCTTAAGTTATTTTCGCGTTTAGGGCTCGATTTTATTATGAATACTATACAGAAAGAAAAACATTCGGGATAAATCAAGTTTGTTATGATTACTATAGGTACGAGTCGTACTCAAAAACTCAAGTCCGAATAACACTAAAACGTACTCAAAACAATCCTAAATGGGATTACTTTCGAAAATCAATTCCGGAATTTCTTGAAATTAATATAAAATTTTTAAATCAAGTAAAAAAAAGTTTAATCTTTTTTTACTGCCACTCTGAGAGTAAAATTACAAAGTTAGTGTTTTAGTCGCATAAAACTTATTAGTCTTATCTCTCAGCATTGCATTCTTTTATGCGTGCAAACGTGTGTGTTTTTCAAAGTTTGTTGTAGACACAACACAAGTTGGGAAAAACAACAACAGAAAACAACAGAACAAGAAGAAAAACATATATTATTTTCATGTTTAACTTTCCGGCTTACGCATGTTTTGATTTTCTATACGAACTGAAAAAGTATTGAAACTTCGGATCTAGAAAGTTCATTTCTTTTTGAGTACTTTTATTACCCATTTATGAAACTCGGTTCAGCGGTTTCATAACTATTAGCTTCATAAGATGACACCTACGCAAAAGCCGGGGTACCCGTGTACCCATTAAATCTTATATGAAAAAAATGAGCGAGTAAACAGCTGTTCTAGGATTTTTTAATGAAATACATTAAATAATTTCATTAATATTTACATATTTTTAGTAAACAGTCATTAAGTTTAATATTTTTTTCTGTAAGACTAAATGACTAAAAATTACAATTAGTTACATGGGTACCCTGGTTATGCGTTTGTTGGTATTTTTTGTTTATGCATTCTACGGTTTAATGAATAAAAAATGAAATATGATATATTTTTTTACAAAACTCATGAAAAATTAAATAAAAATGTTATGTTAATAAATGTTAAACGTTAAAAATGGATTTTAAATTTTTTTTTTCAAAATGTATCTTTTTGGGAAAAAGCGTATCTTTCGCGAAATTTCACTGGCAACACTGGAGTTACATATTGTTTGAACGGCCACAATAAAGTAAGACTTCATTTAGAGTAAAGCAAATCGAATGACATCTTAAAGTTTTGAGGCAATTGCAGTTATCATAAGAGCATTCAATAATTTAATTTTTTAAGGTCTATTATAACAACTTGCCGTTTGCTTAATGTCGGATTTTGTCCAACGTATAAAAAGGTTTTCATTATTACAACTTTGCTTTAAACTAAAGTGAGCGAAAAGTACGTTACAGTAAAATTGAAATAATAAATAACTTGTTAAAATTTTGTAATATTGGCCCTAAGTCTAATAAAACTACTGGATTTAAATTTGTTAGTCATTTGAAATCAACAATATCTTTAAATTTCTTCTGAAAGCGACAGGTTCCATTGTTTAAAAATGTTCCAATATTTAGTTTGTCTGTTAGCATTTGGCTCTAATTTCTCTTTCTACCTTATTTTATGTTATTAATTCTTAAAAATTTATTTCGTAGTTATGTAACAGAAAAATATTTACAAACTTTATACATTTTACACAATTTTTGTTTTTTGATATACGATTCTGTGGTAATGGTTTAATATTTTTTGGCTGTTGTTTTTGTAATATTTTCTCTTACTACAGCATGAAAGTATGAACCAGTATAATGTAATACAACTACAACAATATTATTTAACATTTGATATTATTTTTGACATCTAAACGAACGAACGAATAAATACATGCATGTGTAAGTTAGAATAAATCCATTCAATTTTCCCCTCTTAAAACCAATTAGAGCATGTCGATGGAGCAATACATATGAGAAGTTTCATAATAATACGATGTAAATAATTCGCCTTTTTATTAAGTTGTTTTTGTTTTGTTTTTGGATTAAACTTATTTTTACATACCCAAAAGTATGTAATGTAGTTTGGATGTGATTCAATATCAAAAACATAGATCTCAGAAACAAAAGAAAGTGAAAGTTATTCCGTATTTTGCTTTTCCAAGAAACAAAAATTTAATTAAAAAAAAAAAAAAAAAAACTAAAACAAATTCGAACTGAACTGCAACTAAGGAACTTTGTTAGAAATGTATTACAGATAGAGTTTTTCTTTTGCCCGCCTTTTTCATTTATTTATTTTTGAGTTTCCCGGAAAATCCCGCCCAATACTTTAAACAAAAACAAATAATAATTCATAAAATCTATTTTATAAGTTTAAAAATGCATTAATTAATTATATTTAATGCAAACCAATAGCAATGATATATTTCTTTGAAAAAAAAGGAATTTACTACAGTATAAGCATTCACAGAATTCTTTGACAGCCTATTTTAAATTTAAACCAAAAAGAGTTCTGTCAATGCGAAGGCACGGATTTTTGCCTTTATAATCAAAAGAACACTATCAGCCTGGCCCTCGATGTCGGCCAATATCGCTCGCTTGCAACAGCTGATTTGCGGCCCCCGTAAACTTTACAACACGACACGTCGCACAGAACTTTGTTCCATATACAAAAATAAGGTGAAACAATGTTGTTCCAATGTTTAAAAAAAATACTGTACTGAACTGTATCGTATCGAAATAAATTACATGAAGGAATAACTCTTTTTTTTATGTTAAAAGCGTTTCGCCACTGCTAGAGGTCGCTAAACGTGTCCCAATTTTTAATATAATCTTACAAGAAAATTTAAACGTAATTCATGTATGTACTAGAAAAAAAGTTATTAAAAATTTATTTTAAAAAAGTACTAAAATTTAGTATTTGGTAAAAAGACATTCTTCTTTGATATGAGCCCACACTTTATTTAAAGTATGTATTAGTTAGAGTATCCACTCGAGAAATTGTTCCGCCATTATTTGATCGAATAAACAAAATATCCAATTTCGAATAACGAATAACTCGAACAATTTATGTCAATTAATCGATTAAGATGAATATCTTTAAAAATTTACTTTTTTTAATAAAAATATTTGTTTTCAAATTTCTAACTGTTTAATATTATTTAAAACTAAATTACACGTAGTTTACTTCTACATTTATTTTTATCGCACAAACTTTTGAGCATATTTCAGACCCTTTTTAGATGATTTTGTGTGAGAGACAAATTATTTATATTATTATAAACGTCAAATTCCATACGTTAGAAATGTGGTACTTAAATAGCACTTTTTCATATATAGTTCATAAGTTATCAGTGAAATTGAAATCAAAGTAATTTTAAAAAGTTAAGAGTATAAAAAAAAATTATAAAAATTAGGTGATTTTTACAAAAATTTTAACTAAGAATGTCCATCGACTTCAATTTCACTCGATTTCTAGGAATAATAAATTGGTTTTAAAAGTTTTTCATAACTAACTGGCACCTCTCACAAATTATGCCGGAACTAAAAAGACAAAAATATAAGAAGTAAATAAAAATTGTCTTAAAAAATATGAGCTCAAGCCTATATTTAATACCCGCATTAAGTTAAGCAGGCGGGACACAATTGCAAATTATAAAGCGAAAAAATTTTTTAGTTCCCTCCTGCTAATAAACATAACTGTACTAAACTTTGGCTTTCAGATCATTTTATAGTCTCTTAAGGGCCAAATACACATTTCAAATGCTTGTCCAGCAATCAAATTCACTCGTGTATGCACGTGTGCTGGACGTAATATTCGCTGTCATATCTAAATTTTTGATTTTCCATCCAGCGTCATCGGTGTGACACATACAAACACATGTTCACTAATACTACCATAGCGCTTGATAAGAAATACTTGATGCGTACAGACGAATTAGTGTAAATTTAATTTTGTTTTCCTTAATCTAATTTCGGTCTTTTTCATGTATAAAATCTGTTTTTTTTGCAGCCGAGTTTTTTGATTTTTTAAATTATTTATTTAAATTAAAAGTTTTAAAACTATCTACATAGCACATATCGCTCCTTTATTGCATATAACAAAAAAAAAAAAAAAATCAAACTTGGGAAAATGTGATTGAACCTTTTCATACAGCTGTAATGAAATATATTTTGATATAACTTCGGTTCAGTTTGAGATATAATACTGAGTTTATTTTTACATATGTTTAAAGAAGGTATGAATTAACACTTTTGCTAAAGAAACTTGAAATTTTTGATTTTTTGAGATATGACTGTGTTGCAATAAAGTAGCGATATAAATTGTTATTTTATTGTTTATTGTTAAACAACATGTTTGTGTTATTGTTTTTTTGTGTTTATTAATATAATAAAAGTATCAATTCATGTAGAGATTTATGTTTTTTCCCATTGGATAAAATTATTCGAATTATTCGGGTAATTCGAACAATTTAAGAACCTTACTTGATTAATCGAGCAAATTTAAAACTCAAAAATCGATTAATTTCTTACTCGAACAAAACCAAAAGTCAAATAATTGGATACTCTAGTATTAGTAATGCTCTGGATGAATCTTTAAAAAATGTTGCCGTAACTAAAACAAAAAAAGTAAAAAAAATTATTGATGGACAAATAAAAAAACTGAGTGACTACTTTTTTCAATTTTCTCTGCCGTTTAATAAATCAAGTGTCTGCCATTAAGAATCAAAAGAAAAACTAACCACATTTTAGTTCTAACTTAGAGATATATGATATTTTTTAGGGGCCCAAAACTCATTTATTATTTTTTATAATTTAGTACTTTAGATTAAAAGTCTTTTTATTGTCAAAAATTACATTCTAAAGAAATAAACTTAAAGAAACTTTCTACCGTTATTATACAGCCGTAAAAATGCAGGTTGTTTTAGCATAAATAATAAATATCGTCAATATTTACTTTCAATTTAAAAAAAAACTGAGTGCACCGTTTTTTCAGTTTTTTTTTAAAAATATATGCTCCGTTGCGCTAACTATTGATGTAAAGAAAAAAATTTACCACATTTTGAGTATAAGCGTCATTTTTTGTGCTTTTTCCGGAACACTTTATTGTACTTGTTTTTTATATTTTTGTATGAAATACTTTAATTATGAAATATTTTAATTGTTTGTATCATATTTTTAAATACAAAAATCCTTGCTGGAATTTATAAAAAATTAAGAACATAAATTTTAACATTATATTTAGATAGATTTGGTCATTTTCAACAATTCAACATAAAAAGTGTTGCCGAATTAGATTTTTTTTTAAAAAGGATATATCGGAGGTACATGAATCCTTTGACAGAATTTTTTCAAAACATGAAATTTTGTTTATTATTATCATATATACCTCCATGCAAAATATTATTAGTCTGGGTCAACTCCTTCTATTTTTACTCAATTTTGTTCTACATCAAAGTATTGTGCGTCGATCGCCAATGCAAGGGAATAGTAGCGTTATAGTTTTAATAACTTTAAAGTTGACCTCAAGATAAACGGTTTCATTTTATGATTCGTATAGATTTAAGAAAACTATTTTACAAACCCCAAAAAAAAAAAAAAAATTTTTTTTTGAAAATATGTATGTACATGAATATTCTTTTCTGTATATGTATGAATGCTTTATTCGAAAATGTTTAACTAAAATTTTATCAATTTGTTATGGAAGCCCTCATATGATTTTGTATACATACATATAAATGGAAAATTAGAAAACAATTTTTTTTTAATTTATTATAAAAAAAAAAAATTCTATACATACAGATTTTTGCTTACATGAACATACGAGTACAAATTATTACTTTTTATTTCAAAATGTCAATGACAATTAGTGAATAACATTTTAGATTAAAAAAAAAAAAAAAATGTAAAGAAAATACAAAAAAAATGAGATATAATTCGATGTTAATATATTGTATTTCTATTACTAACAAGTCGATAATTTTAGTCAATCAAGGCCAGGGGTATGATACCCTATATTTTGTGCATATAGATAATTGATATTTCAAAAGCCCGACCTTTAAGCCAATTTAAGAAAATATGCAAAACTTTGTAACAGTATGTTTAAAAAGAAATAATTGACGATTTTTAACGAAATAGGTTTTGTCAAAAAGTATCAATTTTTATCACAGAAAAAAATAATTTGAATACGAAAATCGCATATTAGATTACAAAAATTTTTGAATTTTCTGCGATGACGATTTTTGCGGTATTGATAAAAAAATTTGTATGTATAATTGTTAAATTTTTAGTCAACAACCAAGTTTATTGAGTCAATAAAAAAAGTTGTTGCCCAAAATAATTTTTTTCAACAAAATTTTTACTTGATTTGTTAAAATAAATTGTTGAAAATGTTGAATAAATCAAGCATTAATGATGATGTCATAAATTTTCAATTTTTATATTTTTATAAAAACACTAAAATTTATTATGCGGGGAAAATTAAGTTCCTATGCGCATTTCTCTGGTTGCTAAGGCCAGATCATCAGGAACCCTTTTCCAAAGACTTTGGCAAAACTAAATATATTATTCAAATAAAACTTTAAAACAAATGAGAATTATGAGCTATTAAAAAATTGGCAAGAGTTGTTAAAATACTGTCTTTACTTTGATTCAAATATATTTTTTATTGAATATGAAGAAATATTTAATTATTTCATTATTAAATATGTTTTATTGAGTGCTATTTTAAATTTGATAAATTTTTTCTTTGAATCAAACAAAAAATTTGTTGACCTAAAATTTTATTTTTAACAAACTGTGTTGTTAAAAATTTTCTTGAGATATTTTTTTCTGTGTATTGAAGTAACAATAAAACTTTTATTATATTCAGGGATGTAACGTATACCGATACCGATATATCGGCGATACTTCAGGTTTGTCGATATATCGGTATCGGCGATATTTTACTGTCGATACGCCCATACTTTTTTAAAGTTTTTTTTTTAACAAATAATTTAATTTTCAATGCTTGTTTTTTGCATAAAAAATAAGAGAAAAAACACATTTAAAATCATAAAAAAACCTAAAATGAAAACAGAATAATAAAATGTTTGTTTTTAGACTATAAAAGCCATAAGCAAGGACACAGCAACATTACCTGACGTTATTCCGCTAGTTAACAGTGTTTGAACATTAAAGAAAAATATAATAAGTGAATAAACAGAGATAGAGAATAGTTTAGAGGCCCAAAAATTGGCGTCTTACTTAGCATTAGTTCTGAATGAAAGATTTGAGGGTTTGGAGAATAATGAAACCTTCTGCTTATCTAAAATTCTTCGAATATTTTAAAGACAATCGGCTTCAATCCATCGAAAAAAAGTCTTACAGACTTATTATGACTATGAAAATTGTGGAAAAACTTTGGCCTTTGAAGCGCTTGTTTAAGAAAATCCGATGAGGATGAGGGTCTGTCCATCCAAAGTTGTGGTTCTGCTAAAGAAGAAGTCGAGATATATCTTAGATCTCCTAACATTTAAAGAGATGCAGTTACGCTTGGAGCAGAAATACTTAAGTGTTCAAATGAGCTCTTTCGTATCTGAAAACCCAATTTCCACTGCAGGTCTGGTTCGAAAAGATTTGTGATCTCCCGAAAAGTTGAGAATACCTTGTATTTTTAACGCAAAAATTTTGCGTTAAGGATAACAGATATTTTAAGTACAACGACAAAGTATAAAGAGAATACGAAAATATATAAATCAATGATATCGAAATATTGGAACAAATAATTTAATAAATAATATACATATTTTTTTTTTTACAAATAATTGGCCTCGAGCTCGAAAAAACTTTTTATTTTAATAATTTAAAAAAGGTCGAAAAAATAAAATTTAATTTAAATCTAATTAATTTTAATTCTAAATATTAATAATCGCCTAAACTATAATTTTGTAAAATAAAAAAATTATTCTACTTAAGTTTTGTCATTTTCACCTTGAATTCAAATTTAATATTTGTATCGGTAACAAAGATATTTTTTTTGAGTATCGGTATCGTATCGGCAAAAAGGCGAATCGTTACCTCCCTAATATTATTTATAAGGAAACACTTATCTCTTAATAACTTCAATAGTGGCATAACTCAAAAATATCCCTTTCGAGATAAGCGCGTTTAAAGTTTTTGATTTGAACTTGTATAAAAAAATAAATGATGTTTTCAAAGCCTAATAAAAGTAAGGAAAAGGCTAGCTGTGAAGTGATCTCTCATACTGCGCTCACTTTTTTAACGTTTATGATAAATTTACTCTGGCAAATAATCATGAATAGATTAACGCTTAGAATTATTCATATTTGCTTTAAAAATCAGTTATAGATTTGCGCAACTTATAGACGACATCGTATTTTTTGCAGCACATAATCGTTTATCTAAACGAATTTGTAAATAAACAATATTGCATATCCATTACATTCAGAAAAATGCACCGTTCGACGAAATTTCTACACTGGTGGAATAATCGGACTTTACCCAATAAAAAATTGAGCTTTAAACGAAGCAGATTTGTAAGGATAAATGTAAGAGTTTCGCTTACCATCTCGCTTGCGGAAGGCATGAGTTTTATATGGTGAGTTCCCACTTTGAAGCAATACATTTTTGAAACAAAAAGCGCTTTATTCATCGCATATAAGAACTGTTGAAAGTAGAGGTCAGCTTTACACACAAAATATTTTTTACAGTTATTTTTTAGTATTCTCCCTTACAAACCAGCTTCGTAGTAAGGGAATGCCGTAGCACTTGAAATGTTATTTTTTCTTTAATAAAACTTGTTAAGAGTTCCTTTACTTACTTAACTGCATCTCTGTACATCTTATTGTGTAGCGCATAATTGTGCGCTTATTTTTATAAATGTACCATAAGTGCTTCGCAAAATGATAAAATTTTTTATTGGGTAGTTCTTTAAAAATGAAGCCGTAGCTCCCGTTACGGTCAATGGAGATCGTTACCACCCCACGATTAATGATTTTTTGTTTTAAAATATGGATGAAATTGATACGGGCGATATATAGATTCAACAAAATGGCGCTTAATTCCATGCGACGACCGCAAGTATTGACTTATTGAAAATTTTGCGGTAATACAATTTCGAAAAATCGACCTGTCAATTGGCTTTAAAGGTCATGCAATTTGATACTTCTCGGTTATTTACTGTAGAACTTCATAAAGTCAGTCGTTTTTTCTAATAAACCAGCAACAATTTATACACTGGAGGCCATTATTTTTGTTATTTGTGGAAATATTTAAAAAAGTGGCTGAACAATTAACGCCTAGAATACGCTTCGTCAAAAACAGCCAAAATAATTTTTAAATGTTGGACTGAAACCGATCTCTCTGTTTTGCAGGGATTCGGGTTGGTTCGAGGCTGCAGTGATGTCTGGGGACTAATCCGTTGAACACTGGCTGACTCTTGTCACTAGATAGGGGTATCAAAAAGGGATCGCTATAAGGAGCCAAGTAAACAGACCTCGTGTCGGCTGCCCATTGAACCTAGCCTACACAGAAAGAAAAACACTCGGGATAAATTAAGTTTTTTGTACTTACAAAAATTCAAGTACGAAAAACACTTAAACGTAATCAAAATAATCCTAATGGGATTACTTTCGATAATCAATTACGGAATTTCTTAAAATAAGTACGAAATTCTTAAACCAACTAAAAATTAGTTTTAACTTTTTGTTGGTAGTGCTACTCTGAGAGTAAAATTACAAACTGAGCGTTTTAATCGCATTTAACATATCAAAGTTTGTTGCAGACACTACAACAACACCACACAAGTAGTTAAAAAACGATTTGCTTGATGTGTGTAGAAACAACGGAACAAGACGAAAACAAATTATTTTCATGTTTATAAAGTAAAATTGAAAACTCTTGCTTCTCATAAAGTTTTAATATTCAGTATTTATCTACATTAGATTTTTAAATTAAAAATCATATCGGGAATGATGCTGGTGTTTTATAATTGAAATTCTGTAAATTGTTGTACGGGTATATAAGGCAATCATCATAAAATTCTCCTTCTAATTTCAATTTTGGTTTATTTCAAGTACGAATTCGGGATTAAAAAAACTTTATAGTTCTTGAATCAAGCGCATTTTGAGATTGATTCAATATTAGTTTTACTTAAAGCAATCTCATTTTCAAATTATTTCAAGTACGAATTCCGGATTGAATATGGATAAGTTAAGTATTTAGCGATTGCAAAGGCGTACTTAAATCAATCTTTCTGAATTTAATTCAAGAAAATTCGTACTCACCGTACTAAAAATACCGCTTTGGATTGATTAAAGTACGGATGGATTGATTTTACTTTTGAGTGTAACTATATCTTTGATTCAAATTTGCCGGGTGTGTGCGTAGAAAGCCAAATAGAGTTCGGCATCGTATAATTGTGAGTGCTCAGCTCTGGTTTTCACTTTAAAGCAGTGTTCCCAGAAAGAGATCACACTTGGTTTGATAATGCATGCCCCGCTCTGTGTATGTTTGTAGAATTTTCCTCTGTTTTTTTCTCGTTTATGGAATGTATAAGTAGCCGATAAGCTTTGTGAGGTTTAAAACAATAATGGAAATCACATCTTTGAAATTCGTAGTTGGTAAAACAAGAATTTAATAAATTTTTAAAAAAAAATTTAAATTTTAATTATACAAAAACATAATTTTATTAAAATAGAAAAGATTTTATTAAATCGATTTTCTTAAAACTTTGTTTACTTTTCTGTTAAATTTCCCATTGATAAACTTAATAAAACATAAAATTTTATAAATAAATAGAAACTTTATTTATTTATTTTTTGCAAATTTCTACCAAACTTATTGAAAAAATATTTATTTATTCATTCACATCACAACACACAAAATTATGAATTCAATTAGAAAATTTGTCAATTTATTTTAAATAAAGAGAATCATAATATTTGCTAAGAGAATTTTAAATAAATATTACCGAAGTGTGAGTAAATAAATACATTTAAAGAACATTTTATAAAACAAAATTTTCCAACAAAATTCTACTTACGGTCAATTGTCCATTGGGGGTTTCTGGTGGTTCCCAAGTTATAACCATGGTAGACGATGATAGGGGACGTACTTGTACATTGCGGGGAGCACTTTCCATTTCTAGAAAGGAAAAAAAAACACAAACAAATTATTTATTTATAAAATATAAATTTTTAGCAAATTCAGAATTACTTTCTTAAAAATTGTAAGTTAATAAAAAAAAGTCAATTTTATTTTTGCTGTTGCTAGAAAATCGTTTAAAGTTATTGAAACTCATCTCATTTCATCAGGAGCAACAAACAAAACTTCATTATCATCGATAATTGCTAAAGTTTTACATGTTTCTTCGATACTTTTTTACTCATACTTACAATAGAAGAAAAAGTTAAAAAGCTGCAGGAAAAAATCAATTGAAAAACTTTTTAATAATTATATGTATTAAACATCACAACAGCAAGACAAGAAGTCTGACTCTTAACTTCGAGCCCAGAACCAATGATAAATAAAAAAAAAATGAATAAGAAATTATCTGCAAAATACTGTGGGACTTTGCCACAACACAGTGCAACTTATAACAAACGAGAAGTTATAGTCCGCCAAGCGGAACCCTATGATATCCTACACCACAATATTGACAGACAAAATTTCGAGCTGAACCGAACCAAGTCATAAAATTTAAACAAATATGTATTTCAAGACTGGTGTGAAACTCTCCGCAACTTTAATTCTATCCAGTTCTGTAAAGTACTAAATCAAAATGTGTTTCGTTCCTAAGGTAACGAACCATAATAACCTCAAGTCAATGGCTTTAGAAATTAATGGCAGTTCACTTACTTAAACTCAAAATATTTTCGAATTTTCTTTTTTGACTTGGTTCGCTTTAACTCTCAGCCCTCACTATCTAAATTATATTCGACGCGAAAAACTTATACATGAATCAAGTTTCCACTCTCATTGCTGCATCTACTTTTTACTCCCTTGTTAATTTTTTCGAGTATTTGTTATACCCGCACTTCCACTATTGCAAAACAATAAGTTGTTGCTTCTGCACGTTTGCACACTTACATTAATTCGTTGTCTTCACGTATCTTCAGTATTTATTTGTGACAGAAAAACTACAGTATAAAGTTTGAATTTGAGCTCTAATAAAATAGTGCAAGCCTCTTGTTGATTGCCATTATGAAAGATGTATCAATGAACATAATTCCTGGGTGTCACAAACACTAGCAAAAATGCATGATACCCACCTGCTAATAGCGGTAAAGGCTATACAAAAAACACTGTTTCACTTTGTTTACTGGTACTTGTGAAGAAGAAACATGCAAATAACGGCAAAAAATGAAGAAAACAGAAACTGCAGCAACAAGGAGAAAGTAATATTAAGTTTTGTTTTGTATTTTTTTTTTTTTAAAACAACTTCAATTAATTGCTAATTAAAATGAAGCATTCACTCTTTCATTGGTTCCACTGGCTACGAGAATGACAAGAATTTTTGCATATCAGAAAAATAACAAAAAATAATCAACACAAATTTTCTTGGAATGAAATTTTAACAAGATGAGAGATGTAAAAGAAAACTGGCAAGGTAAAGTGTAACATATGATTAAATCATATTAAAAAGTCAAAATTTCTTTAAATTTCCATAGACAAAATTATCCTTTTGCTTGAATTCCAAAAAAAAAACATTAGTTTTTCTGAAGAGCTAAAATGTTTTCGGTATTGAATCTATTGCTAAATACTTCCCGGCGATATTAAAGTGCGACAAAGGATAGATTCCTTTGTCAGTATACGAAATGATACGAATTTGTATCGACACCAAGTTTTTTTTTTTATTTTTTAAATCAAATATGTTTAATTTTTTGTTCAGATTTTATTTACATTATAGGGAAAAATACACTGTAAAATTGCTAAACATTAAGGCGAATTCACTCTTTCACTTCGACTACAAAATTCAAAGTAAAAGGCCATAATATTAAATTTTGAAAAAGAAATAAAAAAAACATCCGGCAATAAGAGAGGGCGTAGTTGGGGAGGTCCATAACAAAACGCAACAATTCCACTTTTGAAATTTAATGTTTTGTGAACTCAATAATAATATTGTATATAATAAAATCCTTAAGCTACGGTCACACTTATTAAATATTTGATCAAATAAGCGTAACCCCTACTTTTGTTAATAGTTAGTGAGATTTTAAATGGTCTTAATGTTACAAAATAAACTAATTATACTACTAGACATAGCAAAAAACAGTTTTTTGTAAGATGTGGTATTTTTATCAAAATAAATATTGATATTAAGCGAAATGATTTTTTAGTTTGGTTGTTGGTTCCGTTTTTTTCGTCAAATATTTGATAAGTCTGACCGTAGCTTTATAGTCATTGTTTTAACGAATTTATTTGCTTTGAATCGGATCAAAACGCAACAATATCACACACATACATACATCTTACTAACCTTCAATCAGTTTTTTTATGTTCATTTATACAAAAATGGTAAAAGTGGAATTGTTCCGTTTTGTTATGGGGCTCCTCAGTTATTATACAACCAATCCAACCAATTTCCAGATTCTGATTTCAATCTAGTTTCGAGAGCGCACACCCTAAATATACATCCAATTTCATTCGAAAAGACTTAATTACTTATCTTATATTAGATAATTTGTTTGGCCACTTCTTAGACGGTTTCTTTAAACCTATCATTTACAATTTACTATTTCTTTCCTATTTCCGTAATAAATTGACATTTGGTGGTTCTCTTTCTGTCTGCCGTTCTAAAAAGGAAAATATCAAAAAACCACAAAATATCAAAATACAAGCAGAAACAGTAGACGACAGGCGAAACCCGCAACTACTACAACTCCTACTAGTTGCCATTTTAGAAGTGAAGTATTTAACCAAAACTAATACAACTAAAGCGTCTAATTTAAACCACTATATAACTACTGCAACACTAAAGCATTTGCCTAAGGAAACATAAAACAACCAAGCAACAAACTTAAAAGCACAGTGTTTGGTTAATGTAGCCATAAAGTATACTACACTAAAAGAGCTCTTCCACACATTTTAACGCATATACACATTCAAAGACAAATATTGTTGAAAATAGGAAATCAAATCAATTGAGTGCGGTTGTTTTTCGATACATTGCAAACCGTCTATTTTACACAGAAAACCACTCACACACACTACATCAACAGACACTTACACATGCATTTATAGCCATATTCCTTTTAAAGCAAAATGCGAACAATATATGTATGTGTGATAAGAAGTTCGAATTTGTATGTTTGTTTAAAGTTGAATGTATGTGTGTATATGTTTACTAATTTTCAACATTTAAACAAACAAAACAACCAACCAGCCAACCAAATATTTACATGAAATTTTAACTGTACAAGTAGATTTTTCCTCTTTTGCTAAAAAGATTTTCTTCATTAAAACTTAAAGTAAATTTATTTAGTTTTCTGAAAATTGTTTTTCTTTTTCCTGTTGTGTTTTTCTTTATTTTCCTCTTGACTATAACAACAAATTTTTGGTAGTTTATTTTACTAAAGTAGGTGGTACATTTATATGAAAATTTATGTTATTATTTAAATTATACTCGTACTTATGAATACTTTAAAGTCTTGTTTGGGATATAGAGTACTTTTCATGTTAGTCTCAAAACTTTTTCGTACCTAGATTTTTCAATGTTTGTATAGGGTGTGTTTTTGAAAGGGTTTATTATTTCGACATAGAATTAAACTGTCATATGCTGGGCTAACTTACAAATGAAGGGTTAAAAACAGATGGCGTATCTTTTTTACAAGGTTTGTGTTTTAAAAAATTTAAATGGCATTTTAGAGAACAATCATTACTCATTTATTCTTCCATAGTTATGGTAGCAAATCCCCGTGGGCATGTAGGATATTTCGCGTTTTTGTCTTACATTCTTTGGAAAAATCAGTCGCAGTAAATCTTGGAGTTCGGCAGAGTTAAAAATTGATAGATCTTTTCAGAATGCGGCTAAACAGAGATCATATCTGGTAACACGGGAGTCAGGTGCTTCTGGAACCTCGGATATAACATGGCTATAGATGATGCGTCTTCGGGTATCTTGTGGTGATTGTGGTTTAAACTCAAAATCGTGGAAGGTTATATCCTTAAAAGTCGGCTTCGCAGGCTGATTTTCCACTAAAGCGGAAGTTTGCCCACTGGTGGATATCGCTGGGTGTTATACTTATTTTGACGGATCCTGCTTGCTTCAAAACTGCAGCGAAGGTCCCAAAGTCAAGGCCAAAACAAGGGGCAAGTTTATAATTCTGCCGAGTTATCCCAGCGGTAAATATTTAAAGGACCGCAGGCCTCTATACTCCTATCTAAAAGATTCGCTTCGTATGATTTCATGCCTTCAGGGGTATGCCTTCTAGAAGGTATACATTTATTTTTGAAGGACCTACCAAAATATACAGTACACATTCGCTACTCCCATCCTTGGGAAGGGATCGAAGTTGTTATTAAAGGATACACTTAATTCTCTACCTGTGTGTTTTGATTACTCTTACACATGGGTGCGGTTGGTAAATACATTGTTTATCGCCCGGTTAATCTTTTCCATCACTGTAGCAAATAATGTAAGCTAAATGTCGAATTATGGATAAACAAAACATCATTTGCGGGAAGTTTTGCTTAATTTCTTTAATTGAAAAAAGAGCATCTGGAGCACACCGTTTGTTCAACGAAACTTATACTGAATATGCTCCATCGATTTCAATTAGCAAGAGTTAGTTTGTGTGGTTTAGAGGTGGTGATTTGACACGCTCTATAAAGACCACCTAGGTCAGTCAAAAAAGTACGAGGACGGTTAATACGTTGGGCCAGTCAAACCCCAAATTCACAACGTTTAAAAGCAGCACGATTTATTTAAATACAAGAAAGTTAAATCGAAGACAAGTTAAAAGACGATTTTTCCTGTCCAAAATGCTGCTTGACCCTCATTCAAAGATGTCCGTGGGATATCTCACCAATAACTGAACAAGTTTTAAAAAAGATAAAATCTTGATTGGAAGTTATGGGTATCAGATTGCACTAAGCGCCGCTGCAATTTATTGTCTTTCTGTTCAAGAGATCACATATTAAAAATTACATTTTTAGAAGACCATAAGGTGATATTGTACATCAAAGTATAGTTAAATGTTGGCTTGAAGTCATGCAAGTTTCTTATGTACTATTTCAATTGAAAGTTATGTATGTAGCTCTAAAAAAACACTCTTTATCTATTATTGGTATTTTGGTTGGAAAATTAACAACATTGTCAATGTAAATTTTGTGTTTTTTTAAGGATATTTTTTTATAAGTAAAGTCTAACACAGAGATTGTAAACAGGAAATGTTTTAATAAGAAAATAGCCAAAAAAAGAAAGTAGGGTGTTTTAAAAAGTTATAAGAGAATTTAAGAGTTTAAATTTTAATATTTAATATACAGACAGACAGACAGACAGACGGAAACACGATATTTTCGTAGCAAATTGTTTAGAAATATTTGAAATTATTTAAAGAATAAATACCTCAAATAATAATATTTCTAATAAGAAGGCGTTTTTTATAGATTGTAATCTTATAGGCAGTTCTAAAAACTTTTTAAAAATTTCGAAGTAAAAAGCCCATTAAAATTTCTTGGATGGATCAAAAATTTCATAAGTGAAACTAGCGTTGTCTTAAAGTTTGTCCATAAAATCTAAAAAAAAGAAACTGAATGTTTTCTATGCAGTATAAGATTTTTTCTCGCAAAAAAATATTTTCGAAATTTCTTGGAAACTTTTGGAAATTTCGCTGCAAGGTTCTTAACTTAAACCCTAAGAGTACAAAAAAAATCTACGTTTTCTTAGAAATCTATAAATAAAAGGATCGACAATTATCTACAACACATTTCAAAGACATGGCCGTTTTTTAGAAATACCATGATCTATAAACATATTCCAAAATTTATACAAACAGTTGTATTTGTAGAGGAATTCTTAAACACACAGAAAAAACATCAGTATTAAATTAACATGGTGCAATGTTAATTAAAAATCATAGTAAATTTCTGAAAAAGTATGGACTTTATGTAAAATTATCTTGGTTTCATGTTTATTTTAAATGAAAAATGTTAAAACAAAATTGTTCAATACTGAAACCATAAAAACCTGTTTTACTTGTTTTGTATAGAAAAAACAGACAACACTATAAAAAGAAAAACATACATTTTTTTTATTTTTATGTAAACAATAATCTAAAAAGAGAATAAAAATTCCCGTATTCTTTTTGTTAAAATTATTTAGTTAAATAGTACATCAAATGTTCAAAGTTGAATGATAAAGAAACCCATATCGGGCCATTCTGCTAACAAAGGGGAATAAAAAACGAGTGAAACATATTTTACAGGAAAATAAATAATTATTTCCTCTCTTTCTCTGGCTCCGCGGGTAAGTTTTTTTAATTATTCCATAATTGTTTCAACTTAAAGTATCTTTCATTCAACGTGATTCGTTGTTATTTAGATATAAATGACATTTTGCTCTAACTTTAGTGCAATGTAAAATAAACATGAATCATTTTAAAAGAAAATAATAATGTTCGCAAGTTATTGTAAAATCATGTAAAAATAACATGGAGTAGCTATGAAGCAAAATCACTATCGAAAAGTACATTGATACAATTTTATAAACAATTGATTTGAAAAGTTATGCTTATGAACTTATTATCAAACATTTCAAAACTATTTGAAATAATATTATTTTCTAAATTAACTCCAGCATTGAAAACAATGGATATATTTTCGATTCTGAAAACAAAAGTCAGCACAATCGAACAACCGGATAGACTAGTAATAAGATAGACTTTTAAAGAAACAAGATATTGTTCTGCGCTCTTAATTGACGTTTCCCAAGCTTTCAACAAAGTCTGGCGTGAAGGCTTAATACATAAACTGAAGCTTAACTTACCCATTAATACTTACAAGCTATTGGAGAGCTATTGGTTAGTCAAAAATAAATTATTAAAGAAGGAAATAATTTAAGTTATCCTCAACCGATTTATGCTGAAGGCCTACTGCGCAGCAATCTAGGATCCTATTATATCTGATTTATACTTCAGATATGCCCCAATAAACAACTTCACCAAAACATCCACCTTTGCTGATGAATCAGCTTTTCTAAGCTTCCACACAGAAAGAAAAACACTCGGGATAAATTAAGTTTTTTAAACTTGCTTTAAGTACGAGTCGTACTCAAAAATTCAAGTACGAATAACACTTAAACGTACACAAAACAATCCTAAATGGGATTACTTTCGAAAACCAATCCTGGAATTTGTTAAAATAAGTACAAAATTCTTAAATCAAGTAAACAAAAAATTGAACTTTTCGCTGGTAGTGCCACTCTGAGAGTAAAATTACAAACTGAGCGTTTAAATCTCATATACCTAATCAAAGTTTGTTGCAGACACAACAACAACACCACACAAGAAGTTAAAAAACGATTTGCTTGTTGTGAGTAGAAACAACAGAATAAGACGAAAACATATGACTTTCATGTTTAAAAAGTAAAATTTAAAGCAAGAGTTCTTATTTAGTTAATATTTTCAGTTAGATATGTAAATTAAGTTATTTAAGTAAAAACCATATCGGGAATGATGCTGGTGTTTTATAATTGAAATTCTGTAAGGTGTAACACGGGTAAGTAAATCAATCATAATAAAATTCTCCTTCTATTTTCACTTTTGGTTTATTTTAAGTACGAATTCGGAATTGAATCTACTTTATAATAATTGAATCAAGCGCATTTTGAGTTCGATTAAATCTAAGTTTTACTTAAAGCAATCTCATTTTCGGATTATTTCAAGTACGGATTCGGGATTAAATATAGGTAAGTATTTTGCGATTGAAAATCCCTACTTGAATCAATCTTTCTTTTCTTGATTCAAGAAAATCCGTACTATTTATACCGCTTCGGAATGATTTGAACCGCTATGATGCATCAATTGGAAAGAGAGTTAAAACAATGGAAAATAATGGAAAATAATGTAAAATAATGTTATAAATATAAAATATCCCGGTTTACATTTTGATCCACATTTAACATGGAAATGCCATATAGAGGCAAAACTAATTCAAATGATACTTAAAACAATTCAATTAAATTCGCTCCTTATATGAACTTCTGCCTTTAGTGTGGGTTGTAAACTTCTACTTTACAACTCTATCTTGAAGCCAATCTGGTGCTATGGCCTCCAATATAGAAAGAGTCCAAAGCCGTCAAAACAAAATTCTTCAATGTGCAATTGGTTAAAACTAGTATTCAATTAAATATCTTAAAATCCTGGAATCACAATCAAATCCACTTGCTCTTTTTTTTAAATGATAGCGACCACATTCGCTTAAGGAGAAGAGACACTGCAGACTTTATGAATAAATAAAGTGCAATAATGCCACCAGCGTGTAAGCCTCACTAAACGGTGCATTTTTCTGGGCATAACGGAGTCTGTTTAGTCTTTTTTAGATTGATCTGACTTCATATGTCTCAATATTGTTTGTTAGCAAACTCGCTTAGCCAAAAATGAGCCTGATCGCATACAACATTTTTGCGTCTATAAGTTGGGCGAATCTATAACGGATTTTCTAGTAAGAAAAGATAAACTCACGGTTTATTGTTGTTGTTTTTGTTTAAGCTTTGATATTGTTACAAGTAAAACTGGTGTTTATAATTCTTATTTGCTAAACAGATTTTTTTGTTTAATATCTTTAAATTTTCTAAAATCTTTAGATAAGGTTTCCTGACGATCTGGCCTAAGCAACCAGTGAAATGCGCATAGGAATAGCTTATCCCATCAACAATAAATGGGAATTTGGCACATTTAAGCGAAACCTTGTTAATTAATTTTTTAACTCCCAAGAAGAGCTTTAGTAAATGTGCATAACTTGGACAAGTGTGAATATATTCATGGTGACTTGTAAGACTATACTGATCATAAACGTCAAAAAGTGAGGGGGCAGTATGACATGCCCTTTCTTAAGTTCTACAGGTCTTAAAAAACAACCTTTACAATTTCAAGTTATCATTTTCAAATTACTATCTTCGAATTACCGGTTTTTTTTTGTTAGAGTTGCTTTTGTGAACGCTATTAAAGGTCCAATTTACAATTTCTTAATAACTTAAAATTTTCTGTTCATTTTTTTTTTTTCAAAACTTCTGTAAAATTTACTACCAATTCCCTCACCAAACTTTCATAACATTCAATTTTATTTCTTCCTGATTTCATCCCATAGCCAACATCTGTGTGTGTGTGGGCTTATTTGTACTACAAGTCTGTATGAGTATTTTTGGTGAAAGAAAACATGAAAGAGAAAAAGAAATGTATTCGCAAAACATGAAAACATCCTTTTCTGGTATACAAAACAACCAAACAGAGAAACGGAGAAGAGGAGTTGGGAAGTATGAAAATATTTTATAACACAATATGCAAATTTCTTTTTTGTGGAAAAACAAACGTATGTTAAAATATTGGCATACTATGGCAAATTTATTGAATATATTACCAAGGGTTTTGCGAAAATATGGCCAACAAAATGGCAATGTAAATTTTATTTTTGTTTCAGCAGTATCGAAAAAGCATAAAATAAAAAATAAGTATGAGTATTTTTTCATTTTTTTTTTTAAAGTTTTTTTATTTAAAAAGTATGTACTATCATTAATTTTATATCTTAGATTTATAATATCTATACTGCGAGTATATAGACATTATACATTTTAAAGAAATTGGAAATTTATATGCATATAAATTATCTGAAATAAGACTGGAGTATTGGTAACTTAACGCATATTTTGGTAATAAAAATGAAAACATCTTGTTGGAAAATTTAGCCTGAAAGTAGGCTTGTTTAGATTTTAAAAGTTATTGCAATTTCCAAAAGCAGAGATCAGCCAAATATTAAGATAAAAGGAGTTTAAATTAATTTAAAATGTACTAAAATTGTTGGTAGAAACAAGTGCTTAAGACATTCTATTAAATCGAGAGAAGCAAAATTTTCAAAGACAGCTGCCTCTTTATCTTAATGCTGAGACAATTTATTGTCTGTTGGCATTTATATCTTCCCTTATCGTGAATTAAATTTACCTTTTTTTCTTAAAAATATATGGGGAAAAGCCAAATTTCAAGAAAAACATGATCATAATATTTATTTTTCATAAACTGATTTGAGGAATTATCTCCACTCGAAGATGAACAGTTTTTATTTCTTTTCTTTTGCACATCACTTAGTTTTAAGAACTGTTAAGATACCATTTGGAAAATCAAGATAGCTTAGAAAACGGTTGGTCTAAATACATATGAATCACTAAGTGCGGAAAGAAAACTACTACTTCATATATCTTATTTGAGTATTGCTAAGAAACCAGTGTGAAAAATGTCATCTTGGACAACTTCAAATGAATGTCAGTTCTGGCCTTTATGAGCTAAGAAAATAAAACTTGCATTTATTATTATTATCTTTACTGTTTTAATTTATTATCTCAAAACAAACGTTTTAAAGTAGTTGCCTTTCCGCACTTAGCGATTCATATATTTAAGGATATAAAATACTTTTGCATAGTTTACACCTAGATTAAGGATAATTTGGAAAATCTGATACATAGATAGATATATGAGGCACCAAGCACTGTGAGCCATTGGATCTTTTGTGCAGCAACAATATTTATAATGCTAGATCAAGGCTACGTTCTACCAGCTGTGATCCATAATTGGTTCCCAATGAAACTTGTGTCTATGGGCTCCTAAGGTGGTACAGAGCAGGTGTTTTTATGTCTCATCATCTATCTCGTAGAATCTGCATTGTTTGTTGATGACATAACCTTATATAAACAGATGGTATCTGAGACCACAGTGCCCAATGAATAGGCTAGTAAAAGCTCATAGTTCAACTTTTCAGGCAAAAGAAACTAATGTGATTTACTACGGGATAAAGTGACATTTCTTATAGTCTGTCGAAGTCCAAAGATATTCGTCCATACCCACGTAAATTCTAGTTTGGACCATGATGAATCGCCTCCCTATATAATATAACCATGTGGCTCTTTGTTCCAGTCTGGAACGATAGGAATCAATTAATAAAGCAGGCATACCACAAAAGGACTCAGACCCAATAAATAGGCGCCTTGATCCTCTATTTTCCAACCAATCTGCCTTTTTGTAGCAGCCTGGGCCTTATGGCCGGAAACCCAACATACACAAAATCAAATAACCTTAATCCTCTCAAACACTTCATAGCCCATATGAGGGCGGCATAAGTTTCAGCCTGAAAATTCGATAATTGTTTACCAATAGGTGCCCCCTTTGGCACCGGTAATGCCATAAGTCTGTTACGAGCCATCGGTGAACTACACTTGATCTGCAAGTTCTTGCCACCAAAATTGGTCTACCGGTCCCTATCTATTATGAGGGCATTAAAATTCTTATCCAGTACTAAACTAAGCAGTAGCTAATCACTTGCCAAATCTTTCTACCAAAGAAAGTTTTTCAAGCCTTTTTTAGCTTAATTTAGCTTTGATATAAGTTTGCATATTTTGGGATTCAGCCATCAATATCTTAGGCCCGTATTCACAAACTTACCGATAGCTAAAAGCAGAGTTTAACCGGCCTTATAAAAACTATTTAAAAATTTATTAAAACTAAAGTGAGCGATAAAGTAAATTATGGTTCAGCCTACCTGGTATGTTAAAGTAAAGTTGTAATAATGGAACAATTTTGATACGGTCGATAAAATCCTACCTTTAGCTATCGGTTAGTTGTGAAAACGTGCCTTATGGCCAATTTTCAGGATAGTATTTAAATCTATTATAAGTTAATTTTCATAAAAACTTAAATTGTATTTAAATACAGATTGATTTTTTGAGTTTCGCTTAAAAGTATTATTTAATTAAGATTAAAGTATGGTTGCACTACTAAATACAAAAATGTATTATAAAAAAGTGTATTTATTTACAAGGTGACCTCAAAAAACAGTAGTCTGCTATTGCTTTGCCTATTGTTGTTGTGTTGGTTTAATATTGAGACCACCTTGCTAAGTTTTTCCAATGGAAACTTAAAATGTTAAGTTACATTTAAGTGTTTAGTGAAGAAAATAATTTTGTATTTAAAACGATTTTAAACATAAATGTGGTTCAATATCAATCCTAAAAAATGGGCATTAGTCTAGGTTATCAATATGAAAGTTCTATTTTTAGAAAGTATGAGTTTTTTGGTGAGAGAGGAAAAAAGAGTAGCATGTTCTTATCCCCTCTTCCCTTTATACTTAGAGTTTCTGACCGACAACTCTCATAGTGTGAACCAAGACTTAACCACCTTAACAAATTTTTGTTTTTTGACAAAAATCAAACCAATGTATAGAAAGTCACAAGTCAATTGGAATTGCTTAAGAAAAATTAACGATATAGTTGCAAATCTGATCAATCATCACCTTTCTAAAACTTCCAAGGCAATAATGAATCAGCCATGACAATTGCCTAAACAATACTTTATTTAAAATATAGTTCCACGCAAACCTCCTCAATTCGAGGGTCCTTTTTCAAATATTCTAAACTCGAAGATCCAAAATTGTTTTAAGAACTCTTTATAGTGAAAGCCATGATTGATTAAACTAAATTTGATTGATTTGACTAAAATATTTTACATAAAGATCATTTTTAAATCTAAAGGATCTTTTGCTTTATTATACAACCAAACTAATGCTCTGGTCTTTATGTTAAATATTCAAAACAATAGTAATATGAAAGTTATATTTTCAGAAAGGAGGAGTTTGTTGGTGAGAGGGGAGAAAAGAATAGCATGTCCTCATCCACTCTCACCGTTAAACTTAGACTTTCTGACAGAAAACTTTCATAGTGTGGACCCAGACATCAAATTTTTTTTGACACAAATCAAACCAGTCTATAGAGAATCACAAGTTAATTGGAATTGTTAAAGAACAATTAATGATCGATATTTCTCTTCTTAAAACTTCCAAGGCAATAATGAATGTGCCATGTCAATAGCTTAGACAAAACTCTATTACAAATAAAGTTCCACGCAAACCTTCGAGGGTAGTTTTGCAAATCTGCGATATTCAATGAACTAAAATTGTTTTGAGAACTCTTAATAGTGAAATCCTAAGGAAGAAAATATTTATTTTTGTGATTTACTTAATAAGCAAAGTATAAATAATTATTATTCACATTTGCCTTAATTATTTTAAATAAAGTTCGACAATAGATTTGGAAAAATCCCAAATTGTTTTTCAAATATTAAGGATCTTTACTTTCTTATACAATCAAACCAATGGTCTGATCTTTATGTAAAATATCTTACAACAATAGTGGATATTTAAAAGAAAAAACTTTTAAAAATTGTCTTAAAAGATCATAGATTCATGGTTGTTTTTAAAGTTTTAAAAGAATCATGGATTTGAAAATTTTCCGATTAGAACGATCCAAGTTTGCTTTGAAAATTTTTTTCAAAAACAAGATCCAAAGTCTCCTGGATATTGATGATTTAAAAACTTGAAGATCTAAGAACACTTCGTAGTAGGATTCAAGCTAAATTTGAAATTCTACCTAATAAAAAGGTAAATTTGTATTCAACTTATTATAATTTAATCTTAAAAGCAAAAAGTTTCACAATATTTTGTTTGTTTTATAAAAATGTCAACGTTTATTTCGAAAGTCTTAATAAAATAAAGATTTTAAATATTCTTAAATCATTTGTAGCTTGACGATTGGCTTAAAATCTTAAAGAAAATTATCTTTGGTATAAGTATAAAGTCAAAATTATAAGCTTGAATAATAGGAGAAATTAGGATTGCTTTAGTTATAAAAACCGCACTTTTATTAGCAACTATATTAAAGAACAATTCACAATTCTCTTGGAAATCGTATCAACATAAAAGTTCCCGATAATCTTGAACATTTTCTTACAATTTTGTTAATCTTTTAAATAAATCCACAAAATCATCTTAATTTCTTTTGTTTTTTTTTCAGTGCGCACAGTACAAGTTTTCTGTGCATGACTATAGACAGCCATTTGGATTGTGGAACTTGAGTGGGAATAAATTTGTTACCTATTGAGTACTAATGTACACTTGTCTTAAGCTTTAAAGTTCTTAATACTTTTCTTTAGATTTAAATATCAGTTTCTCTCTCTACAACTCCCCCATCCACAAAAAAAAAAAAAAAAAAAAAAAAAATTCATTCAGACGATATCATCGTTTTCATTAATTCATATCGAATTGTCTGAAATTACTCAATGACTAGTTTTTGGCTAATGGCCAATCAATAATTTCCAATTTTCACATTTTTTTCTTTTATTTTTCAAAAAACCTGTTTTTTTCTTTTCTAACTCTCTACCACTTGCTGCTGCTGTATTTGCCACACTCACTTAAGCATTTAGACACAATCAAAATCTCACATAACACACACACACACACACGCACACACACACACAGAACTGCACATAAGCAGGGTTTGCAATTTACCGTACGATTTTTATTCCCGAAAGCATGGAAGATTTTTTAAATTCCTGGGAAATTTTTCGTTAAGAACGACATAAAAAGAATAAAAGATGAAATATTTTTTGGATATTTTTTTATCAATACATAACTGATTATTGTTCCTCATTGGCTTGAAATTAGAACTTGTCCATACTTGTTTTATTTTCAATATTTTGTAAATTTTCGCTAGGACAATGTGTCATTGTTTTCTTAAATAATGGTGAATAGAAAGTACTGCCTCGACAAACGAATACAAAGTTCAATTCATAATACAATAATCTACCAGGTAAGTGCCATGCTGCAACAAATGTACAATAAAAAAAAAGAATAGAATTTGTTTGTTGTTATGTAATAGGAACGATCAAGTGTTGTTTATGTTATGTTACCAACACGTTTATTTACAAATTAAAATAAAAAGGAAATTGTCTTGTGAAACAAATTAACCAACATCGGCAAGAGAACCTTTTACGGCATTATTTTGAATTTAAGTAACATAAAACCCTCGTACACACGCACTTCTGGAACAGGAAAAAAGGTTTCCATTTTCAGTTTATTGTTTTTTTGGCCCACACTACACTTTTTCATTTTCTTGATTAAAGTTTTAGTTTTTATAATTTTTTTAAATTTTCAATAAAACACTTATTTTTATTTTACAATATTGATTTCTTTTTCTATAAATCATGTTTACGTGGTTATTATATAGTATGTGTGTGATTGTGTTGGTAAAAAAACATAAGAAGCATTTGACAGTTCCAATTACAAAACAAGCAAAGAAGAATATTCAGCTGGCGCTGCGAGCGCACCTGAAATATTTTTGTACCATGGTCCAGCTCCTAAATAGGCTGAACCTATAGGCTCTTTAAGCCCCTTTTTTAATTAATTTGAGTTTTTGACATGTTGTAATACTCTGTTTTGTAATGTTAAATTACAAATATTGTTAGTTAAGCAAAAGAAATTTTCGTTCAAAATCGATGAACAGGGCATTACATTTTTTTTTAAACGTTAAGAAGAAAACTCCGAAAATTCCTATCGAAAAATTCCCGGAGTTTTAAAAATAGTTTTTAGAAAAGTTTTCCCGAATAGAAATCCTACACATATGGCCTAAAATTCAAGCAAGACAAGAGCAACAAAAAACTTTTAGTCATGAAAAATTTCAAAGTAAGGATGATAAAACAGGAAAAACTAGAAAATATTATAGAACATGATACCGAAAAATTTGCCAAGAGTTTTTACCTGCTGCAATAAAAATTACAAACATAAACTCAAACGTGTAACGTAAAGTGTGTTAGAGATATGACTTCAAAAGAAGCAAAAAAACAAAAAAATGATTTCGCCTCACTACCAGCAGTTTTTCCATTTATTTTTTCTTCTTCTTTTTATACAGTAGTAAGAGCAACAACGTTTGGCTGCCTTAGTTTAACATCTTTTGAGATTTGCATAAGAGGCATCGTTGTTGAATTGAGCGCGAACTTTACTGTGATTGTATAGAATATTTAGGATGTACTGAAAAAGGCACAGATATAAACATGCATATGCATAAAGTGCACACAAACACACACACACATATACAATTAGCTAGATGTACATTAGATATAGTGCTGTAGTTGGTTTGAACTAGCAGGCAACATCAGCATTTAAAACGGATTTCAAACGCATAACTTGTTAAGTTAACAATAAAAAATACATTCACATGTGCTCAGACCAGAAAAGGACATTGTATTTCTGATTTTGTACCAACTTGCAATATAAAATGTACTTTCAAAGGTACAAAAATACATTTTTTTTACTTTTAAATTTTACTTAAATTTGCGTTTTGCCCAGATGTATTGTTGGATCTGAAAATGAGTAACGACAAAAGTTTCGACGTTCTTTGGGTGAGCCTGCTCCGCATCCAGGGCATTGTTATGCTATGTTGAATGGAGAACCAGCGCTCTACTTATGTTTAATAGAGCAGTGACCTCACTGATAACCTGGCACTGGACGGTGAAAATTTAAGCAAGGAGAATGGGTCTGGAACTTAATTACTACTGCAGAAGTTGTCATGACGAGAGGGAAGAGGATACTGTGTTTCATTTTCTGTGCCGGTGTCCTGGAATTTAGGATATTAGGGAGAGATACCTGAGAAAACCGGTGTTTGCCTGTTTGGATGATCTTCCTATGTTAGAGCAAGGTTGCTTAACTCCTCTTGAGTTAAGTGTTCTGTAGGATGGGCATTGGAGCTGAGTATCTCAGTGAGCTGCCTTCTCGATGTCTTCCCGCAGAAGCTAACATAACCTTAGCCTAACCTAAGTTAATAGAAAATCAAATCAATGAATATTGAAACTTTAATGCTTTTATAAACATTGAGGGAGTAGCTAAAAATTACCACTCACAAGCTAAACAACTTAACTGCGAGCGAAAAACAAGACATAAATGCAGAAAACTTACTTTTCTGCCTTTCTTACACAGAGACAAATATCTCAAGAAAATTTTACACGACACCGTTTGTTAAAAATAAAATCTTAATTCAACAAACTTTTTATTTAAATTAATGTAAATATTTTCAAAATTACACTTTGCAAAATAGCACTCAATAAAATATATTAAAAAAATTAAATAAATAAATAGTTCTACATATTCAATGAAAAATAAGTTTTTGAATCAAAGTAAAGTCAGAATTGATACTATTTTTGTCCGTTTTTTAATATTTTTGTCCATTAATTCAAAAATTATGGGAAACAACATTTTTTATTGACTCAATTAACTTGTTTGTTGACTAAAAATTCAATAACTATACCTACAAACTTTTTTATCAATACCACACAGAAAAAAATGTTTGCGCCAGTAAAAGAATTAATAAAAAATAAAATCAGTTTTAATTAAAAATTTAATTAGTTGAATTAAGCTTTTAATCAAGTGTATTAAATGTTTAATTGACAATATTTCAATTAAATGTTTAATTAACTTGATTAAAAGTTTAATTCACCTGATTCAATATTTAATTAAAACTGATTTTATTTTTGATTAGTTCTTTTACTGACGCAAAAATTTTTTTCTGTGCACAAATACAAATAAAAAAAAATAAATTTTCGTAATCACATATGAAAATAATTTTTTTTCTTTGTATGTATATTTTAGTTTGAATACATTGTTTGCCTTTTCCAAGAAAAGTATAATTTTTTTTATGTTTTAGTAATATCGCATTAAAGGTACAGATAGTTTTAATTTTTTTTTTATTAAACAAAAAAATCACAAAAGTTCAAATTCTTTCTGTTCAATAAAATTAACTGCCTGTTCAACTTGAATAACACTCAGTTTTAGAAATATTTTCCGAATAAAACTCTATACGAACGTTTACGTTCGAAATCGTTAAACAGGCAGTGAGTTCAGATTCGGTCTTGAAAATCTATCATTCGGTCGGAGAAGAGTAGTGAAAACCCTTTAAAGATTTTGAAGTAACGGCGAAATCAATACGCACAAAAAAAATTGTTTGGTACTTTTTATGGGCCGCTGAAATCATTAGTTCTTACTTTTTAAACATACAAGCGAACATATACTTTGCATATCCAAAATAATTCTCAATTCAGCTCCAATTTAATTCAGTTTTGCCATCTTTCGAACTCCATACATGTGCAGCCACATTTTTATTTTTTAGTGTTGCCTATTTAAAAATCCTAGTGTACAATTGAACGCTCTTAAATGGATGTATATATGTAGGTGTGTGCTGTTTTTTTCCTTCCATACATCGAAGCAGTTCAAAAGGTCATGAGGATGTGGTGTAAATACATGAGTGTCAATGGTTGAGTTTTATATGTATCTTAAGTGTAGGCAGTGTGTATATTTCTAATATATATTTGCTCTTTAACTTTATATTTGTTGTAACCTCCCTGGGATCTCATCATTATGCACTTTCTAACCTTATTTTCTACGGACTTTTCATTAAAGAGAAGGTGTATTAGATAGTGGAAATTTTTTGTAACAAAAAATTATAGAAACTGCTTAAATCGTCAAACGTTAAAAAAATATTTTGCGACACATTATTTTGCGAAATAATTAATTTTCATTCAAAATTTTGCACCAGAACTACTTTGACACTAACAAAGAAAAAGAAGAAGAATATAAAGAAGTGGATATTTTTGTAGATCTTGAAAGAAACAAGGAGATCAGGCAATTTGTAGAAACGATTAACATTAAATTATACACTCGCCTCTTGTTTAGTAGCTGGGGCAATCTAACCTTCGATGGAAATATGGCAGTAGCATCTATTCAAAAGCAACAGCAAATGATGCGTGCCTTAGACCGAACTCTCCCACAA
Source organism: Pollenia griseotomentosa (assembly GCA_963931875.1). Taxonomy (NCBI): domain Eukaryota; kingdom Metazoa; phylum Arthropoda; class Insecta; order Diptera; family Polleniidae; genus Pollenia; species Pollenia griseotomentosa. Next base: position 190,644,493 of record OZ007561.1, read on the forward strand.
GTGGTGAAAAAATCAACACTTGAGCAGGTTTTTAAGGATCTTCCTTCCGGCGACTTTGGGTTTTAACCACCCCCACTTGAAGCCCGAAAGTATCTCTTCATCAAAAAAGCATAACTTCGTTGTACTTTTTTGGTAGGATTTTGCTTTGAGAATAGCACTCCAAAATCGAACTAAGTACAACTTCGCAGAAAGTATATTTTCATTAGAAAAGTAAAACATCCCGCAAATACAATCTTCATAAAACATAGAAAGACTTGAGGTTTTTGTGCCGGAGTCGGATTCGAAGTACCCATAAAAACTCGCGACTCTGACTCAAAATATTTTCCAAAATCAAAATTCTTCGAAATTGGCTGTTCAGTATTTAAAATATCAATTTGAAATTTTTAAAGAATAATTTTCTTGCTATATTTTACCATTTAAAAGGTACTGCAAAAAAAAGTTAAAATTTAAATAAGGAGCAGTCTCTTATACATTAATCAATGTAAAACTAGAACTTGGAGTTGGAGTCGGAGTTGTAGGTTGACTTAAAAAGTCTTAGCTGTTGGAGTTAGAACTACTTTTTGACGACTCCACAGGCCTGGTAAAAACAATGAAAGTTTAAAGTTAAGTTCTTTTTGTTCCCAAAAAACCACTTTTCGGCATTTACCCCTAATTTTAACTTTGGACGGTAGCGCCGCGCCCTCAATTTTTAAGTTTTGATCTTGGAAAGCAAAAATTCTTCTAATTATAACTTTGACCACTTACCCCCATTGTGCAATAATAAAGCTTGACTACAATGTGTTTACTCAACAGGAAATAGAAGAAAAAAAAAATTTAAGAAATAAATCTAAAAGCAAATCATAAGAATTCAGCAGTTTTCGTTTTTTCAAAGCTCTCACAGGAATCTGTGTAAAAAGAAGATTCTGGTTTTGAATACTTTTAATGTGATCTCTTAATAATACTTGTGTGTTAATTTCTGCATACGTACACTAGAATACACACATTACTTTATTGTTCTGTACCCAGCAGTTCTAAGAGAGTTAGAAATGACTTTAACAGTCTGCGACGTCCATTATGTTTAAACTCCTAAACTCCTATTCCGCACACTAAGCCTTTGTTAAATTTATGTTTGCACAAGGTTTTCAAAGCACTGAGAACAAGGACATCGCTTATGATACTTGAAAATATATCCGATTTTCTTTTACCATTTATTCCTAAGTAAAGTGAAGAAAAAACAACTTACTTTTTTTAGTGCAGAAAAATATATAGAAAAAACTAAATCTTCTTCAAAAACTGTGCATAGAAAAGCAACACAACTGGTATAAACTCAAAAAAGTCTTGAAAAATGTTGTTTATAAAGGGTGTCGCAACTAGAACGCAATTTTTAAATTTGGCGCCATTCGAAGTGTTATTGTTTGACATTTGAACAATTGTTATTGTTTGCTAGTAGAAGGTACGAGGTTAGTAAAAATGGAGCGCTACACGAATGAACAACGCATTCTCATTGTGAAATTGTTTAACAAAATGGTGAAAGTTTTGCGGCTACAGTTCGCAAATTGCAATCAATTTGGGGTCACAATAATGCTCCAAAAGAGTCAGCTGTAAAGAGATTAATGGATAAATTTGCCGAAACTTGGTCTGTTAGTGATGTAAAGACAACAACGCGCCTTCGACCAGGTCGATCGACCGAAAATGTCGCAGCTGTACGTGATGATGTCGCTCAAACTCCATCCACCTCAATTCGACACCGAGCTCAGCAAATTGGTGTCTCCAAATCCACTATGCAGCGAATTTTGACGAAAGATTTGCATCTTCATGCATACAAAGTTCAATTGACTCAGGAACAACATGAAAATGCTGATTTTGCCGATAAAATCATTCAATTGCTGCATCAGTCATTTTCCGGTCGTGTTATTTCGCGTTTTGGAGACCAGAATTGGCCGCCTAGATCGTGCGATTTAACACCTTTAGATTTTTTTTATTTTGGGGTTTTTTGAAGTCGATGGTTTACGCGAATAAGCCGACGACGACTCAAGCCTTAAAAGAGGAAATTGGACGCTGCACTAATGAAATACCGCAGCATTTATGCAAAAAGGTCATTGAAAATTTCATTAAAAGATCGCGAGTGTGCCAGCAAAGCCGCGGCGGCCATCTGCACGATATATTGTTCCATACATAACCTCATTCTGTCTACTTTACGATATAATAAAGTTTCACGATTTTTTTTTTTAAATATCTGTGTTTTATTTAAAATTTAAAAATTGCGTTCTAGTTGGGACACCCTTTATATTGGTCGGATCAGTTTGTTATAAAGAGAATATATATGACACTTTTCCTCTTTCTCTCTCTCTCTCTCTCACTGCAATTTAAAAATTTTTTCGTATTTATATTTGAAAAAAAAAAACTTATTTTAAAACAGTCGTTAGAACTGGTGGATATATTTTGATCCAATAACTATGTATAAGTAAGTATTCATGACACTATCCCACTCTCTCTCTCACACTGCTATTGTGTGCACGAATTCATGCATTTCAAATTTTAAATGATTATACACACCGATAAGGATGCAAAGGTATCTTTGAATGTAAAATTTGCAGTGTTTGAGTATTGGTATGTTTATTTATACGAATAAATGTGTATGTGTGTGTATGTATATGTTGATGTTAATTCCAGCGTTTAGTTTTTGTTGTTTTTTTAGAGTGTTTTTGCTGTTGTTACTCGTATTTTTTGGCACACGTTATATTTGTTGTACATTGTGCATCGTTGATATTTTTGACCTCATACTGACACTGTTTGGCAAATGTGCTTGACATTTGTAATGGGGTTTTTGTTCTCGATTTTAAATGTTCTCTGCTTAGAGCTTTTCTTCTTTACAAAACAAAAATTATACAATTACACTTAAACACACATACCATTATATGGGTATGTTTGTATGTGTTAAGGCCTCCTACCCCCTAAATTACACATACATATTTATACAAAAACTAATTCATTTGATAGTTTATTTAAGGACATTTTAATGGGCTTTAATGTTTAAGCATAAAAATTTATTAGAGAAAATTGTACAACTGCTTTTAGTATTAGTCTGGCAGCACAAGTTTTCTCTAGCAATTAGTTAAGGTTAAAGAACAGTGTGAAAGAGTAATAAGTTCGTTTAGAATTGTTTTAAAACACATAAAACTAAAAATTTAAGTGTTGGCTAATAACACTATGCAACAAGAAAAATTAAAAGGATTAAAACTAGATTTTTTTGATGCGTTATAGTCCCTTGACTACAAAAACTGTCGAAACTTTAAATTCTATTGATACTTTTTTTAATTTTTTTCTAAGATTTGTGGTTTTGAAGGGGCTGTTTCATAACTTAGGAAGAAGTTTTCCAATTTTATTAAAAGACACGCTGCATAGCTTCAAATGCAATTATCTTTAAGTCGTGCTTATATTATTTTTTGTATAATCAATTGTTTCGGAATAATTCAGACCACAATGATTTTTTTTTTTTTTTTGAAAAATTGGGAAATGTTTTTTTTTTTTAAATTATGAAAAATATAAATTGGAAAAAACTATTATATGCTTAAAGGTTTTCAAGTTATTTTCGACGAAATAAAATGCCAGCCGTCGCCAATGGTGGTGAGTGTTAAACGGCAAACCCGTCTGAAGAGATTGCATAGTAACAATCGAAACATGTAAGGGCAACCTGTCCATGAAAGCCTGGATTCGATTCCCGCGGCAGTCAAGAATGAAAAATTATTAATAAATTTTAATTAAGTTCAAGTTGTAAAATTCCTTTCTTCATAAAAATAATTTAACAAAAATTAAATTTAATGAACTTTAGCCCGATTAAAACATCAAAATTTGGATTAAAAACCATAAATAGTTCAACAAAATAACCACGATACTAAATAATGTTAAATAAATTAATAATAAAAAATAAAAAAAATGTTGCACAATTTTCAATTTATAAAAAATAATAAATGGATCAGGAAACTTCGTATACCTGAAATGAACAATTTTATATTCTACGAAAATCGATATGGTGATTTTATTCATAATTAAATAAAGTTAAAGTTCATCTGTTTCCGAACGAAAACCTTGTTCGCTTAACTTACATTGAAAAGAAAAACAAATTGTAAAATATCGTTTTTGTTTTACATGTAAGTTAAGCGAACGAAATATTCGTTTGAAATCGATGAACATGCCATTTATTTCCCTTGTCAGAATAACAACGGAACAGAAGCAGAAAGGAGACAATTTAATGTTTTTGTAGTTTTTGGGGTTAATCTTGTAGATAAAAATTTATTATATCTTTTATAACCAAGTATTGAAATTTGTTTCCCCAAAATTAATTCAACTGCTTCCCTATTAACTACAAAAGATAATTTTAAGGAAGTATAAATTCATACCCAGTAACGTATAATCGTATTCCTTTATGCTCCGAAAAAGCGACAAAGATCATTATTTCCGAACTTCTGGACGTTTCTACGTACATAATTGCTAAATTATTATTTTAAATTAGACAAATTAAGAAGCATGTCAAAAAATTCTCTACAAACAATTTCTATTTATTGTTGTTAGTAGACACATAAACATTTGTGAACAATTTGTTGGTTAGAATGTGTTTAGATTTTAGACAAACATGACACAATTGTGTGACAATACTTAAGACAAATTGACAGAAAAAAATTCAATAAAAATAGAATAACAAATTTAGTCTTAGTTAGATATTTGGCAAACAGAAGAGATTAAAAAAAGAGCAACATTTAAAAAAAAAAAAAAACTCAAGCGTACATTAAAATAAAATCAAAAAATTTTTAACCAAAATATAATCAAAATTTTTGGGTTACAATAATAACAAAGTACTATTCTTTAAATCATAAAGTTTAATTGAATATGAATATCATTTTAATTAATATCCTTTGATCGGATTAAATAATGATTTGTATTCTTCTGTAATCTCTATACTAATGTAGGAATCATAGTAAACTGACGAAAATGATTATTGTAAGTTAATTTGTGAAAAATGAAGATTTTTACAATGTTGCCAGATTTTAATAAGAAACTCAATCCCTGAAGAAGTTGGAAAGAATACCAACGAAACGTCGGATGTAATTGAGAATGATACAAATAATCTTTAATTTACATAACTTAATGACCTTGAAAGCCTGCATATAGGAAACTATATAAACTATTAAGAGTAATCAAAAAAAGGTCGATCAACTCTTATAATCATTATTCTGGATCTTACATATAATTTTTAATGCAGGATTTAACAACGTATGTATTTTCAATCAGTAACATTTTAAGTGACACTTCTTCAAAGGTGGTTCACTAAGTGACTTTACTGTATTAGCCGGTTTTTCTTTTCATGATGAAAGATTTTTCTCCAGTAGTTGATTATTTGCAACAACTTTTTTAAATATTTTTTGTTAAACTTCAAATGGGTTTGAATAATTTTGTACCAACAGCTGAGTAATTTTTTGCTGTCACTGTTAACAGCACTGTCACTAGTTATTCTTCTATGGCAAAATCATTCAGTCTCTATATTTAAAACAATTTCGGACTTGTGCTCTTATTTTACTCCTTACCAGCCATTGAATTTTAAATCATTATAAAATATTCGTTGATAATTTTTAAGTGTTAAAATATAGTCTTAAAACCAACAACTCTTATCTTTATTTTAATTATTAAAGAATTTCATGTGATAATAAATAGTTTTTAAGAAGAAATTTTGGAATAATTTTATTTTTATTTAAAATTAATTAAAATCATTTAAACTGTCATTCTGAAGACATTCCAAAGATAGGACAATTAAATTAAAGACCAACTAGAAAAACTTTGAATGTCATTGGGAATAATGTAAATAATTTTTTTTTGATGAAAAACAAATAAAATAAATTTTTATGAATTTAAATTTGTTTAACATAACTTCGCTAAAAAAAAAACGATTAACATAGAAAAATTTTACATTAAAACATTAAAAACTTGTAGCATAAATTGTACTTAGACCAATTTTTTCCACTAATTGCAAAAGGTACAAATAAGTACATCTACATAACCAATACTAGGTAATCTAAATAATAATCGATTAATCAAAACATGCATTACCGAGAAAACATATAATCCCATCGTAATAAATCTATTTCCATTAATGTTAAATTGTAAGTAATCAATTGCCTATTTAGCGTATGAGAAAGTTATCTAAAAACAAGTTAGAGTGCTATATTCGGCTGTGCCGAATCTTTGATACCCTCCACCGACAGTTCGAATGTTTAAGGAGTAATATCTGTATGATGTCTTTTTATTATTATTATCTTAAACTGTGACGATTTGTTATTAATTATGGTTTTAGGAGACTAAACTGTTTTCCGGGAGTAGGGCATATATGGGGCCTAGGGTAAATTATGTACCGATCTTCACGAAATTTCACAGTATCATTTATAGTCCTATAAAATTGTGACGAGCCAAATTTGTTATGATTGCATTATTTTTTACGGTTTTAGGCGTACTAAACTGTTTTCCGGGAGTAGCGTTTATATGGGGCTTAGGGTAAATTATGGACCGACCTTCGCGAAATTTTACAGTGTCATTTCTAGTCGAATAAAACGGACTTGTGCAAAATCTTTTGTCATTCCGTGCATTTTTGCATCATTTATGTTAGTTTTTGTAACAAAATTATCAAGTTTTTGAAGGTGGTGGTTCCACATTTTGATTCATAGCTCTGGTCCTACTGAACCGATTTTGCTGAAATTCAATCCTAAACTGCTTAGGATAACTACAAGCAATTTGACACCTAGTTTGTTTATTTCTTTTAAGTTTTTCGAAAGTGAGCGTGTTTTCAACAGACGGACAGACGGACATGGCTAAATCGACTTAGAATTACTCAAGCAGCCAGAATATATATACTTTATGGGGTCTGAGATGAATAATAAAAAAGTTTCACACGGAATGACAAACTTAGTATACCCTCTTCACAACTAATTGTGGTGGAGGGTATAAAAATTCAATTCATTGTGTTATTGTATTACAAAAATGTCTTATATAATCTAGACCGTGCTCTTACAGAAAAATTTTAAATTAAAAAGTCTTATAAACAGACCAAAGCAATAGTGATATTAAGATCTATTCTTTTATTAATTAATGCTAAACGAAAGTCATAAATTTTTCTAAAACTTCTGTACTATCTCTCGTTTTTTTGTACTTTGTGACAATGATAAAAAATTTAAAATTTTTTGTAATTTTGTGATTGTCATAAAGTTAAGAATATGAATGTAAATATATAATTTTGTATAATAACACAAAAGTCCTTTACTAAGATAAATTCTTATACCAAGACTTAGTTGTAGGACCTAATCTTTATACGAAAATCTTAACTTAAGGGTTTTTGACCTTCATCAACTTAACTTTCATACTAAAACCAACTTCTTATGTAAGCACTTAAGTCTTATAGTGAGACCAAAGTATTATACTAAAACTAAAGTTTTAAGCATGTGTGTATGTTTCATAAGTGCCAAGTCTTATGCCAAGACCTTATGCTATTTAACAGACCAATATTGCTAACTATTCTCCAACCACTGTCTTATACTAAAACTGATTTATTATGCTGAGACTAAAGGGTTATCAAATTATTAAAATCTTATACATACTAAGACCTAAGACTTATTCTAAGAATACAATTTTCTCTAAAAGTAAAGTCACAGAAACAGTACGGCAAAAGTCTTGTACCAAAGCATTATACTAAAACAAAAAAGATATAACATGAACTAAATTTTATATTTAGACTAAAGTACTATAATTAGCCCAAAGTGTTCTACAATCACTAGAAGATTAATTCTAAGACTAAAGTCTTATACTGAGACTTAAGTATTATATCAATACTTAAGTCTTATAATAATAGAATTATTGATTTTTATATAAGCTCAATGTGTTTTCTATGTAAAAAATTTATATACATATTTAAAAATTTTTCTTATAATAATACTAAAGTCTTATACTAAGACTAAAGTCAAATACTAAGAGTAAAGAGTTATAAATACTAAGACTTATGTATTATACTAGGACTTACTAGGACCAAAGTCTTATACTTAGAATATACTTTGATACTAAGATTCAAGTTTTATATTAAGAAAAATCTTTTATATTAAGGCTAAATTCTTCTACTAAGACTAAAGTTTTATACTAAGACTTAAGTATTATACTTAGGCTAATGTCTAGTAATGTCTTATACTAAGACCAAAGTCTTATACTTAAACTAATGTCTTATGCCAAGACTAATGTCCTATACTAGTACTAAAGTCTAATACTAAAAATATACTTTTATATTAAGATATAAGATTTATACTACGACATAAGTCGTCTACTTAGAATAAAGTGTTGTACCAAGACTAATACTAAGACTTATGTCTTATGCTAGCACTAAAGTCTTATACTAAGAATAAATGGTTTATACTTTTACCAAGGTCTTACTTAAACTTAAGTCGTATACAAAGACTTAAGTGTTATACTAAGACCAATTTCTTATACTAGGACTTAAACCTTATACTAACAATAAACTTTTTTACTAAGAATATACTTTTATACTAAGACTAAAGTATTAAATTAACTTTAATACTTGTACCAAAGTCTCTTACAAAGACTAAAGTTTTATACAAAGACTTAGACTTAATTTTTTATTTTAAGACTCAAGTCTTATACTAAGTCAAACCCCATTATTCTTTAAAAACATTACAGTTATATAAAAGGTTTATTAAACAAATTTTCATACAAAATTATTTTTATTAATATTTTACAAATTATTTTAATCCAAATTATTAATATTTTTAATTAGGCTCAAGTTCATTAAATTTAACTTTCATTAAATTATTTTTATGAAGAAAGGAATTTTACAACATGAAAATTAATTAAAATTGTTATTGATAATCTTTCATTCTTGACCGTGGCCGGGGTTCGAATCGCGGCCGGCAGGTTACCACGACATGTTTCGATCGCAACCACTCGATCTCCTCCGATGGATTTGCCGTTTTACACTCGCAGCCATCGACGACTGCTGACGTCAATAGTCAAACATCAATCCTTAAACCAAATTGTATTTTGACCTTTGGTAGATCGAAATTTGCTTTTTTGAATGATTATCCATTTTAATTGATTTTACATGTTTTTCCTTACTTCTGCTTATTAGTACTTGCCGGCCGCGGTTCGAGCCCCGGCCACGGTCAATAATGAAAGGTTATCAATAACAATTTTAATTAATTTTCACGTTGTAAAATTCCTTTCTCCATAAAAATAATTTAATGAAAATTAAATTTAATGAATTTTAAGCCTAATTAAAAATATTAAAAATTTGGATTAAAAACCATAAATGGTTCCACAAAATAACCACAATACTAATTACTAAAATAATTTTTTTAGAACAAAGCCTTTCAACTAATACTAAATCTAATAAAATAAAAACAGACTCAAGTTTATCTTTTTTCTACTAAATCTAAAATATCTCTAGTTTTCCATCAAAATTCATATTTTCTTAAATACATTTACAAATTTGTCAAAAATACCAATATGCCTACAAAGCCGATTAACCTTAAAATAAAATAATATACATACATCAGTAAAGATTTCTTTGTCTTGTGAAAATTAAAAATTTTCTACATGTCTCCTTGCTCCAATTAATATCTACTACACAAAACTTTATTAAGTAGATACCAAATTAAACCACAAAAGATGACTTAATTAAAAGCAATAACCTTAAGGAAAAATATTTCATAAACATTTATTTTGTGAACCTAAACACAAGCAGAAATATCCTACTAAGTCTTAAAGTAGGCAAAAGTTTTTAATTAAAAAAAACACACCATCAAACTAATTTACTTAAGCACATTTCTTTTCTCAATTATAAAAAAAGGACGTTTAACCTGTGATGGACAAAATTTGAACTGTGTTGTATTGCTGCACATTAGTATTAGTAAAGAGAGCGAGTTTACCCAGCAAACACAAAGTCAAGCGCTTGAAATATGACGCTGTATTTTATTTCCTCAGGTAATACTTTAAGCCATCAAACTAAATTAAAAAAATGTTATAAATAGTTTAAGTCAGGACCGCAACGATTATGAGAATTATCATAAAAACTAAAATTAAATATTTTGCAACTTTAGTTTTTTGCTAAGCAAATTATTTAAAATTAAACACTAAAAATAAATCTAAGGAGTCATAAGAGGCGTTGCATGTTGCCAAAGGCCTTCACAGACTTAAAATACCTTTAAAATTGCATCATTATAATATTATTTCTCTAAATATGAAATTAAGTCCGTGTGTTTTCTGGGTAAGTATTCCTCAAAAAATTAATAAGCATCTGCCGCATGTGCACTAGTCGCTGGTTAATTGACTACTGAATGAAAGAGAAAAGGAATGCGTGTGAAGAATGTGCGTGAATTAATTTAATCAATTGTTATATATCGTGAGAATAAATGCTTTAAATACTTTAAACACGAAACTGTTGCAACAAAAATTACAATTTAGTAGTTTTTTTATCTCTTTTAGGCATGTAAAAATTAACTGAGCCATTAGCCATTTTTATTTATCCAAATTTTCGTCAAGTTTTTAAAGATTTTAGACAAAACAATTTTATAAAATGCTGCATTAGTTGTGTTTTATCGGTGAAATTTTTTTAACTTAATCTTAATCCTTACCTCCCCTCGTAGTCCTTTTTTTAAAAAATTTCAAAAAAAAAAGTGAACAAACCTAAACAATATTGTTTTCGTTGTTAGAATTTTACACTATAAATTTAATTTTTTATTTAATTTAAAAAAATTTCTGGATTTTCGTTGTAGAAAATCTTTTAAAACAACTACGGCAATAGAAAATATATCAATATTGAAATGAGTTTACGTGATTACTTAAGGCTAAAAATAGGTTTTGTTTTATTTTGTGTATCTGTGCGTTTTTTTTTTTTTTTTGAAGGAATTAGTTGCCTTTTTTTAATTACAAAGTAGGAGATTGTTTTAAACTAAATAATAAAAAATTATAATAAACTAAAAATATTAAAAAAATCTAAATGAATAAAAAGCAGAGTGCGAGGCTTATGTATTCAACAATAAGTTTTCATTCAAAATAACTGGTTCAGAAGATCTTAGGATTTATTCAGCAGAAATGAATAAGAACTAGTTCAAAAATTCCAGAGATAGAGAATAGGATTTATAGTTTTTACTCTTATATTGATTATATGATTTAAGCTGTTCTTTTGCAGTAATAAAATCTAGTACATACTTTACTACAATTACTAACTCCATTGTAATCCTTTAAAGGAACATGAACTTTAAGTAATTTTAACTTTTCCCATCTAAACTGTTTTAAGCAACAGCTAAAAAATTATTTCGATTTTACTTTGTCTAATTCTGAAAAAAAATCTAACATTACAAAATCAATTTGAATTCTTTTTTTTTTTTAAAACTTTAAGGTAACTTTGGTTAACATTTTATTGTTAAGGTTTTGTCTAGAATTTTGTTCACTTCCTTTTGTTTCCATTAGTTAAAGACTTTTTTGTCTTTTAGATATTTGGCCAATAGATATTGTACAGATGATTTCCAATCGTTACAATATGGCTGAGTTTTTTTTTTGTTTGATAACTATAATTGTAGCAATAAAAGTTTGTTTAAACTTTTTTTTTACTGTACTACACAGATACGAGCCAAAGTTTTTGTTTTTTTTTTCAATAAAAGCTTTATGGTTTAAAGCAAGAGAGAGATAGAGAAAAAAACGTAAATCACAATTACTACAAACGGAAGTTTATACACGCACTTAGGCAAACACACACAAACACCCAACCATCATGCATACAAAGCCAAAGTTTGTTAAATATTTTAGTTTCCCAGCTGGCCACGTCTTTAAGACATGTTTAGCGACGGTTGCAAGACAGCAGTAAGTCGTAGAAGACATACTAAAGACAGCTTAATACAAATCGTCGAAGAAATTTTTATACAAATAGCGGCGGGGTCATTCAAGACGTCGCTCATCTTGTCATTGACGTTTTTCCAATGACATTGTCTTAAATCGAGGACTATAAATATACTTTCGTCGGCGACTATATACAAAACAATCGGCCTTATTGTCTTAGACGCCGTCGTTAACGAATGATGCCTGTATTCATAAAAAATTCTTAAATTTAATAAAGGTTTAAAGAACAGATTTACTATGAAAATTATCCTTAATAAACGTTTGTTAAATTAAAAAAAAACGTTTATGAATACAGGGGTGAGTCGTTTACGAGACAACCTGTGTTCTTTAATCTACTACAAAAATCGACTCCGTCGTTAACGACAACGCCTTACACAATAAAGCTGTGTATCTCCGAACTCCATGCATGACAATGTCGTCTATTTTGTCGTCTATGGCAACAATTTTTCCCCTTTTCGTGGTTGGCAAATTTTAAATACGCCTGCGACTGTTGGTTAATATATTGAAGGAAATAAGTTCGTGTTCTCTTTAGTTTATTACCAAACAGTCGCAGGCATATTTTAAATTCGCCAACCGCGATAAGGGTGATTATAAGCCCAATCACGAAACAAAAATTCCGCGGGATAAATTTCTCTTTCCCCATTTCTCACTTTTAGCCGAAAAGAATTCCCTTGCAAAATAGAAGGGAGTTTATAAAAAACTGTATGTAGAATTTTAGGAGGGTTGCTGAAAACGAGCTGAACTAGATCGGGCTACCATATATTGTTGCTGAGTGGAAAATATTTGTTATTAATATTCTTTAAAGTAATTGATCAATAAAAACAGCAAGTACAGCAAAAGGCACAAAACAAACAAAAAAAAAAAAAAAATTTACACAGAAGGAATAAAGTCATATGTCGAAGTTGTGCCGGTAAACCCCGTTGGTGTTACCGGTAAACCTGTCACAAAAGAAATTTTTAAAAATGAACTTGCAAGGCTATTTCAACCAGTTTGATTTTTTTAATTAAATTTCTTTAACATGAACAGCCACACAAAAAAAAAAAAAAAAAATCAATTAGGGTTTTCATGATATCGCTTAAAAGTCTCGCAATCTGTGCAAGCTGTGCATTTTTACGCCCTCGCAAATGAACTGTCAATAATTGTATAAGAATTCATTAACACAGACTTCGTAAATTTGCCCAACAATCATAAAGTTGCGCTGTTCATTTATGCAAACATATTTTCTAGTGCTTTTAACGTCGTTTTCAATGAAAAATCCAAGTGTTTATAAATCACAAACAATAAATTCTGGCAATAATTTGAGCCAATCAGTCATTTGGCTTTCTTTGTGCATTTTTAAAAACAAATTTCACATATTAATCACAAATTTCAACTTTTAATTTAATATTTTTGAATTTTCTTTTTTAATTTATTTTTGTTTAGACGTTTCTTACAAACTGACATTAATTGTTTAAAATTACGCAAAAACTAAAAAGGTTCTTTATGAAACGAATCTCGCAAGTTTGCCCATTTGCACAAATGGTAATTTAAAGCGATATCATGAAAACCCTTAATGTAAATAAGCAAAACAAGTTCGGTGATGCCACTTATTCATTTTTTTTGTTGCCGCAGAGTTTTAAATTGGAGGACTTTTTTTTCTCGAGAAAAGTATTTTCAGTGAGAAAAAAATTCCTTGGGAGTATGTATTCGTTATTGCGCTGTATATGTTTTTTTATTTCAGACAATTTTTCCATGTGTTTTTTTTACTTGAGTTGCAATTTTATTTCGCTTGTTATATTTCTGTTACATGTTAATATGTATTTAACTTTTATAAGCCATCCTTGAATTGAGAGTGAAGTAAAAACTGCATGTAATTAATTTTCCAGCCCGCGACTACCTTCATCATCATTTTTTCGGCTTTACGGGTTCGTGCTAATTCGTAAATAGTATTTATAAATATGTATACAAAAACAATTATTAAAAAAAAGAATGTAAGAATTTTAAGCAAACCAATCAGGAGAAGAAATTGGCATTGTCGTTAATAGCTTTTTATACAAGATAACTTGTAAAACAATATTGCTCATACTGTCCCACATAAAATTTAATAGAACACAACTTAAAAGATAATGTTGTTAATACTTTCGTACACCACGATTTCCTCTAAATTGTCTTCTAGAGCACCCTAACGATAGGCGACAAGTCGTCCATACATCATTGACGACGATGTCGGCAACGGCAGTTTGGCAAACTTGGTTGTCAAACATTGTGCTCACGCACACACTTACACACACACCAAAACAAACCACACAAATTCACATACAAAACATAAAAGCACCAGAAGCTAAAATTGTGATTGCACAAGGAAGATATATTCAGGAAAAAAGGTATTCAGTCGATCTGTAATTGTTGCAGTTATAGTAAAAAAAAAAACGTCAAATTCCCATAACAATGCAAACTTTATGCGTTTGTAACAAAAATAATAAAAAAATGAACGCAAAAGTAATAAATGCATTAAAAAAATATTGTTAATGCCAGTTGGCTTCATTTGTGTTTTTAGTTCTTTGGCTAAGGCAAATTCAGTAGTTCAAACGTTTAATAAAGATAAAGTTAAAAAAGTTAATTTGGTTTTTTTACAAAAACTCGAAAGGTAATTTAAAAGTTGGTAAATGCAATGGTATGTGAGTAAAAGGAGTAAGGGCAGTAGTTTTTAAAATGAATGATTGTATTTTATAATCGGCTCTTGTTTTTTCTTTTTATTTAAAAAAAAATTACTAGCCAGACAGCAAAATACTCCGACGTTGTCTGAAGCAGACATTTCTTGCAAATGTTTGACTTCATTCTTAGAGACTTCGTTCAGATTTCTGTCAGGCATTGAATTCGTCGTGCTTAATTTGCAATTTTAATTCTTGATAAAAGCGCTGAAATTTATTGTCGGAGGATAAGTTAGTTTCGATGCGTATTTCACTGGTTGCTTAGACCAGATCATCAGGAAGCATTCTCCCAAAAAATTTTTGAAAAGCCAAAGGTATTTGGAAATAAAATTGCAGAGTGAATGAGAATTGCAAACACTCAAAAAGTCTTATTTACAACAATATCAAAGCTTAAACAAAATACAAACAATATTTGACAATTATTGAATTTTAAGTCAACAAACAAGTTTATTGAGTTTATAAAAAAAGTTTCCCAAAATTTTTTAATTTATGGACAAAAATATTAAAAAACGGACAAAAGAAGTATAAGTTCTGGCTTTACTTTGATTGAACTACAAAGTGTAATTTTGATAAATATTTTCGTTGAACGAAATAAAAAGTTTGTTAAATTAAAATTAAATTTTTAACAAACGTTGTTGTTAAAAATTTTCTTGAGATATTTTTTTCTGTGTTAAGAATATTTAATAGTTTTATCTTTGTAAAAATTTAAATAAATTTTAAAAATTGCACATTAGCTTTATCTCAACTAAAATTTTTGTAAATGTTTCCTATTTTTATTTTAAATAAAAATATATTTTCATTTTATTTTCTTGTCCTCTTCTTCTATTTATCTGCAAATAGATTTAATGCCAGTACTTATTTTAAGTAACTCTTAAATTTTATAACTTTATTTTGAAAACAATACGTATCATTTAAATAAATTTATCGATTGGCCAAATAAAACTAGAATAAAAAGCTTTTTACATAATGAAACTCCAGACATACACATACCATTCCAAACTCATATACCGGCATACAAATAAATGAAACAAAAAAAAAAAAGTATCACCAGCTGCAATTTTAATACAATAATCTTCTTTGGTCATATACATACATGCATAAATGTCTTTGAAAGAGAATTAAAAAAAAAAATGAACAACAAAAATTACTTAAATAAATGAAAATTGGATATATGGAGCAAAACCGATATTTTTAAGCCGTATACCCAAGCCTACGAGTATAACTTAATTACAAAAAAAAAAAATTTACAACTAGTGTAAGAAACTTTAGTTATACTGAAATTATTCCACTTTAAAAAAGTAATATTTTATGAAGATTTTTAAGTTTAAGGCATTGAGTAGATGATTTAATTACCTCTAGGCAAATTTTTTAGTTTTAAGTATGTATAAGAGTTTTGCATCAAAGTGTATTTAGGTTTTAACATGTTTCTTATATGTTGTTGAATTGTTCTAAATTTATGATTATTTTTAATGATTTAGTTTTTGTTTCTTCTAGTAGTTGACCTGACTGTCTTTTTGAACTGTAAATTGTGCAAGTGGCTGTATAAGACTTTGTTTTTTCCGCACTGCCCGATGTAGGATGTATTGAACTTTAAGTGTTTTTATGTGCCATTATGTATTTTAATACTATAAGCTTTTATCCATTTTAAGAATTTTAAGTCATTACATATATTTTAAACGAGGGATGTGTCATTATATCAAAATTATACCAATATGAAACAAGTATAAGTAGAAATTGAAAACAAATATTAATAACGAAAGCATAATAAATGAAAGCTTTAAATGTGTGAAAAGGCTTGTATAATATATTATTCATATAGCGTGTGAATGAGATGAAAGTTAATTTAAATACGTGTATATAAATCTATATAATAAAAATGAAATGTTGTGTGTTGCTAATCGCATAACTTGAGAACGTCTTGACCGATTAAAATGATCGCCATGGTCCAACTTAGGTTTGTACGCAAAGAAAATTATGCCCCGCCCACTTTTTTTGATTTACCTAAAATCAGAAAACGGCACCATCGATCATTAGTAATTAGCTACCGAGCGAAGCCGGGGCCGCCAGCTAGTAATATAATATTTTTTTTTGGAAATGTATGTAATTTGTTAATATTTATAGGAAAAAATCATCCTAATAAAATAAGACCCTGTTTCAACTTTTCTTAAATAAAGCTGTTATAAAACAATATTTTTTCATTCCTAATACTAGATTAATTTAGTAACAAACTCTTATACCAGTAAATTTATAAAACTGATTATGTTAAATCTCTCATACAATCCTCGTACACAAGCAAATAACAGCCTTCTTCATACACACCATTATTAGTGACACATGCCACACACACTCTTCTATATCCACATATACATACAATATAAACATATATACAGTAATGTTAATATGCAATTGCACATATAATCGTATAAGAGTTTTCTTTTCAGTTATTTTTTATTATTTCTTTGAGTTCATTTCAATTTTTTTTTTTTTTTTTTTTTTGGTTTGTACTTTAGTAAAAGCCATTTTAGTTTTTAAAGTCAGTTGCAATTTTTATGTTTAAAAAGCAATAATCCATTCATTTATTGCCTCCATTTCCCAGGCATTGATATCTTTTTAACAATTTTTATGATGGAAAATACACAACCTCTAGCACGAACATATAAAAGCTTTTAAAAACCTTTTTTTTTCAAAGCTAATGACAGGTAGTTAAATAACATAAAACAGCTTGATCAGCAAAATTTTAAATGTTATTCTCATACTGAAATTACACTAACGTAGACTCTTACAATCTTTTATTTTAAATTTAAATATTAAAAGGTACTTACTTGCTCCGCCATATGTAAAATCGCCTAAATATATGCAGATGTGAAGTTAATATCCATTTGAATTGAGTATGTGCATTATTACATTATTTTTTTTTTGGTAAAAAATAAAAATTTCAAAGAGAATAAAAAACAGAAAGGTTTTTTGAGTAGGGATTTTAAAGAAGGGTTTTTAAAAGATGTAACAAAATATGAAAAATTAACAAAAAAAAAAAAAAAAAAAACTGCTTTAAAGCTGGTTAAAATGACATAAATAAAAACATTTAAGAAAAAGAAAAAGTGATATGGAAATATAATCCTTTTTAATGGTAAAGCATGTAAAGAGAAAGAAATGTAGAAAATGGGAATTATAAATTTATAATACAATTTGAATTTAAAAATCTAAAAATTTCAAGAAAAACTCTTTATATAAAAATCTTTATAGCAAAAACGTTATTAAAGCCGAATAAATGGAAAAAAATCTTGTTTAACTTGTCTTGCTGAACTGAAAAACTTTGTTAAAAGCTCCATAAGCTTTCAAACAACTCAAAACTTTTCACAAAAAACTAGAAAAGACTTGTTTATAAGAAAGTTATTTCTTAAAAAAATATAGATATATTCAACATTTTTCATTTTTTCGAATTTATTCTATGAGCTAAATTTCAGTTATGTATTTTATAAAGCTTTTTTGTAATAGTTCTATTCCTTCAATTTTTCAGAAATATATAAAAATACATAACTGAAATTTAGCTCATAGAATAAATTCGAAAAAATGAAAAATGTTGAATATAATGTAAAGTAACCTTCGGAAGGAAATAATTCCCAGTTTCTATTTGTAAAAATAGTTGAGTTAAATACATTCAATTTATAAAGTAACACTATCCAGTGAGACATAAAGAATGCTGACGAAGGCCGTAGCGGGCCAGAAAATGCATTACATTCTGCTGGTGTCTTATAATTGTAAATTTTTGTGTACATAAAATATACCTCATTGCTTTCCAAAGGAAAGCTAAGGTAAAATGTACCAAGAAAATACAATATAATAGTCTGGTAGTGTATAAAGTCATTTCTGAAAAATTGAAGGAATAGAACTATTACAAAAAAACTTTATAAAATACATAACTGAAATTTAGCTCATAGAATAAATTCGAAAAAATGAAAAATGTTGAATATAATGTAAAGTAACCTTCGGAAGGAAATAATTCCCAGTTTCTATTTGTAAATATAGATATAAACAATTTTTTGCAATAAATGCACTGCAAGCATTTGGAAGATCGTTGTTTCAAAAGTCATCTGGATGATTTAAAAGTTAATAACAAATTCTTTTGAAAAAAGAGATGAAAATATCCCTAAACTAATAAAAAAAAACGAATCATTTATGATTCATCAAGAGGAATCGCGGGTAGGGAACCATTTTCTTCCGACATATTCTGGTTTTTTAATCGCACTGAAGAGCCAAAAAAGACTTGAATATGATTTAAAATTTCAAAAAATGCTAGCTGGGTGTGTATTCTATAAAACGTACATACATACACACATCATTTGATATTTTTTCATTAGTAATGTATTTCTTTTCTCATTTGTGTGCATCTCTGATACGCAAACTAAAAGCTATGGCTCAAAAAACTCAAAGTTGTATATTTTGTGTATATTCAGTGTAGAGGAAAAAAATTTTTGTATAAATATTTTTTTTATATCAATTTTATCTTTAATGTTTAAATAGAGTTTTTTTGTATACGATTTCCTTTTATAGAACAATTTTCTATTGAAACATACAGACAAATACTTGGGTTTTTTAGTCCAATTTCTTATGAGCGGTTTTACGGTGCGGGATCCGGTATCCACTGTAATGCAAAAAAG
This sequence comes from Pollenia griseotomentosa, assembly GCA_963931875.1. Taxonomy (NCBI): domain Eukaryota; kingdom Metazoa; phylum Arthropoda; class Insecta; order Diptera; family Polleniidae; genus Pollenia; species Pollenia griseotomentosa. The sequence continues at coordinate 190,663,760 of OZ007561.1, forward strand.
CTTTTGCAAATATTTTTAATTCTAGCTCTAAGCTTTTTAACTATTTTTACCATTTGTAGGATGTAGTTAATTAAGCTATATTTTTTAAGCTTTCTCGATATTTTATGATTAAAAAACACTTAAGGGGAGCTGCAAAGGGCGTTTCGGCAGTCATTTAGTTAGAATGTGCCAAAATCTTTATAAATTATTGGTTTTTTTAAGTAGAAGTAATTTTTGCTCTTTTACTTACTTGTCTCACCAGTGGTACAAGTCGCTGGTATCGATGGTGGTCCTCTTCCAATATTATTTACAGCTATCACATAAAATTCGTATTCCGTATAAGGACTCAATGCTCGTACCACATAAAACATGGTTATAATACCGCTTATCTCGCTAAATGCCTGAAATTTATTAAAAGAAAATTATATTAAAAAATATTAAATGAATTATCATCAAACTCGACCAGCAGTTAAAGTTTTTTGTAGAAGAATTAAAACAATTTATACAACTTTTTCAACAATAAAAGTGAGGAAATAATTTCAAAACAGTTTTTTATGTTTAATGAAATTCTGAAGGTTAATTACACAGGTCTGCTAAATTTGTAAATTTTCGAAAGGTTCAATTTGCGCTAGGTCCGAATCTGTACTCAGAATTTTTCAGATTTTTTAAGCTAAAAAGCCCTGGTTTTCGCCATATTACAGACTTTATGGCTTGTGTTATTTAAAATTAAGAACAAATTTCAAGCATTTAAATATATAACAGTACAGCTTTCTGGAATTAATTTTTAAAATAGCTGTATATATTTTACAGAAATTGGGTGCTTTAGTTTTCAATTATTTTTAACAACGTTAAAAATGGACTTATACATTTTTAGAAATAAAACTTTGCATAATAATATATTCCAAGGAAACCTAAAAAAAATTTTAGTTTTTTTAACAAAAATTAAAAACCTTTCATGTAAATTTAAACCAAAAAAAAAAATTGAAAAAGCTTAAAACAAAAAATCTTTTAAAAAGTTTCAAATTCAGAGCCTTTCAAATGAGCTTTAAATTTTTGTCTAAACTCTGGGGCTATAATTTCTAACAAAATTAGAATGTTATAAAATTAAAGCTTTTATAAAAAAATACAAAAAACATTAAAAAGCTTTTAATATTTCTTTCTTTTTGGAATGTTGTTTACAGTTGTTTTTATTATCATAAGCATAGAAAAACGTGAATGCTTTAAAAAGCATATTACTTACTAGTTTGGTTTTTTATTTAGATTTGAATAAAAGGCTTTTAAGTTACTTAAGAAATTAATACAGCTCTCCTAAAGCTTCTGTAAGATTTTCAAATAATCTTCAAATAATTTCATAAACATTCATTTTAAGTTGTTAGAAATTTTCTATAATTTTGGCTTTAGATCAATTTTAACTTCAAACCGATTAATAAAATAATAAGATTTGGTGCTTGATGTTAACTTTTTTGATTAACATAAAGCTTTTAACAAAAACTTCGAGTTTCTCTTTTAATTTAATTATCTAAAAATAATCTAACAAAGCTTTTTTGTAATTTTTTTTAACATGTTTAACTTCAAAACTTTCCTGAAAATTGCTAAGTTATTTTCTTGACTAATAGCAGCTGTTAAAAATAAGGATTCAAATTTTTATAAACGCAGTATTTTTGTTTAATCTTCTTGTAAAGAGTCATGTTGACTTTATTCCAGTGTGCCTGTCAGGTACACCGGAATTTTAAGAAACTTTAAAAATTCATGGGTTTTTTAGTAAATTTTTTCTTTTTTTCTACTGTGTTTTTCATGCAAAAACTTATTTAAGCTTGATATTAACCTGTTACAGCTTTTCGTAACCATTATGAATATAATTGTGATTTAAGCTTTTGACGGATGACGGATGACTTAAAGCTTTTGTAAGGCAAATAGCATATTTTTTTTTAGTTAAAGCTTTAATTTCTTTATTATTTACCTGATTAGCATTTTTAGGTTTATATTGTATCACATAATACTGTAAGTCTTCAGGGCCTTTATAAGACCACTCTAAACGTACAGAGGTGGCTGTAACTTCTGAAATTTGTACATCTGTAGGCGCAGTAGGTAATGCTGCAAAAAATTAAGAAAAATTATAAAAAAGATAATCAGAAATTGAATCCGTATAAAATTATTTTATAGGAGTATGTTTTTAACTTACACTGAACCTTAACCACGGCCGTGGCATCAATTTGACCCAGTGAAGAGGCTGCTATGCAGGTATAATTTGCACTTTGTTGTATATTTATCAACTCCAAAATATTCCGGCCAATTGGTATATTATTTTCAGGGGTTAAATCTTGGGCTCCTGTTGCAAATCAAAAATAATATTAAGTTATGGTTTCTTGAGCTTTAAAAAAAATTCGTATACCTTTCATCCACCTGACATGGGGCATTGGAGAACCCACCGCTATACAAGAGAGATTAAGATTTGATCCTAACATAACTTCGTTGATGGGCTCTGGGGGTCTTGAGAAAGTGGGTGGTACTCTTCTTACTTTAACATATAAATTCGTAGCCTTCGAATGTTCAGTGCCCACTGAGTTTTCTGCCACACACTCATATTTACCTTGATCCTCTTCACGGCTGTTTTCAATTTGTAAGCCACCTTAAAAGAAAGAGAATTTCAAATTAATTATTAAAAAAGTACAAATTTAAAGAATAAATGCATACTAAGGCGAATTCATTATAGGTATTCTCGGTACTACAACAAGTACCACTCGTACAGAAACCATTAGCAATTTGTTTTTGTAAAATCATTGTACAGAAAAAAACAGAAACAAAGATAAAAAAACAAAATTTTGACATTCAACAATTTTAAAGCTTAAAAAAAGTTATCAGCAGGGCTTTAAGACCATCTGTAATGAAATCGTCTTGGTACATATAAACAATTTATTAAAAAAAAAAATTTAATTGATGACAATATTGTCGATTTCTCAAATCTTTGACGTAAGTCAAAAAATGCATTTTGAGTTTTTGATTGTTTTTAACTTAATTTTTTCTCTTTTGTTTGGCATAAATGTCCAAAGGAAAAAAGTCAATCAAGGAAAGCAATTAAATAATTTTCCATTTAACATTACGAAAAACTAGAGTTTCTGACTTAAGAACTTTTTGCCTAACTTCAAAGTATATTCCAACCCCAAAAACTTACTTCTATTTCACAAAAAATTGACACCTAGACTGACTGATTTTTATACAAAAGAACTCCTAGACGGTTGGAAAAAAAACCCAACTCTTAGTCAGTGTGTAAAATTGTTTATTTCCTTCTTTAATATTTAAAAAATTTTCAAATTTAAATTTCTGTGAAATTAATTTTAAAATCTTGCTTATGACACCTTTATAAAAGGCTTTATTTTCCATTTGTAAACTAAAGCATAATTTAAGGCAAATTTAAAAGGAATTAAAGTCATCCCTGCAGTTTTATTCAAAACTTTTAAAAAATCAATATTTTACATTTTTTTTATTATTAAGCTAGTCTGTTTTGTGGTAAATGTAAAAAAAAATATGAATTGTTTCTTGTTTTTGAAACATAAAATGTGGTCAATATATATTGGCTATTGCCATAAACCAGAGCAAGTAATGGATAAGGGACTGTATATGAAAATTTATGACAAAAATATGTGACCAACAATACGAAAAAAGAGTACAACAAAAACGAAAGTAAGTGAATGTAAAAATGTATGTTTTATTGTAAAATATTGTTAATATTTTACATAAAATAAGAACATATATAAAACTTTTACAAGCATATTTTTAGGTTGCTTAAAAAAATATGATTTAGAGTATACTTTTAGGTTAGAACGTGTAATAAATCCATATAAATTTTTATTTGAAAAAATAAAATATTACACATACATGTACTCTCGTTTTTGACCCTTTTAAAAGTTAAAGTTGAAAAAAGTATGATGCACATTGAGGTTAAAACAAGCAAAGAATTTTGTCAGTATAATAACTTCTTTAACTTTTCCTGTTGAATACAAGCTTAAGCTTGGGTTTGAAATCGATACTGTTTAATTTAATTTAAGGATTTTCTAGTTAAAGTTCAGGTTCTAGTTAAAGTAATAGTTTTGCTTCTACTTTAGGTTCTTATTCTGGTTTTATTGCAGGTTATGGTTAAGGTTCTATTACAGGCTCTGCTCAGGTAATAGTTTTGTTTCTATTTCAAAGTATGTGTGAAATACAATCGAAACTGTTTAATCGTTTGAAAAGCCTATCGCTGCCATTATGTTCGGAATATAATATCGTGCAAACGTACGCCCCGGATTCGATGCGTGATGTGCTTCCAAAATGTACAATTTTCCATAAATAAGGCTGAATTAGACCGATGCAATGGATTATGCTGGCTTTGACGGGAGTTTTGAATTGTGGACTATTCGCATATACGTGCGAATTAAGAAAATACCACAAGAAAAAGGCTAACGGAGTCAAATTCATGTGAGATGACCATGCTCGCAAATCGCTTGTGCAGAATGCCTAATGTGGGCAGAGCTGTTTACACGTAGGGCTGACCTGTCTAAAACACAGGTCGTTTCTGTTCCTATTAATCAATTTCGGCCAAAAAAGTTGATAATCATCGACCTAAGGCATTCAACATTGAACGTGATAGCCTGCCCAAGGTCGTTGTCAAAAAAATATGGATCGTTGATGCCGCTTGCTCAAAAAAAAACAGCAAAAGATGACTTTTTTAAATTCATTGGACGCTCTTGGTGGATAAGTATCGTCAAAAATTCAAGAATTTTGTTTATTGGCGCTGAACATGATTTTTCAATTAAAATTAGGGTCAACGTAAAAAGTTTTACAATTTGATCCTTTGCACGCGTTTTTTAACGCTAAGCTTGTCCTAAAAGGTGAATACATCACAGCCAATTAGTTAGAAAATTTCTAAATAGAGGTCTGCAGAATTCCATTTGAACACACATTCAAATCATTGAGAAATATTCAAACTCTATACTGTAGTATCGCTTTCACAAACAAATACTAAAGAGAAGTGTAGACGACGAATAAACGTAAGTGTGTGAAAGTGTACAAGCAAATAAATAAATGCTTTGCTATAGTGAAAGTGCGAGCATAAAAAATAAACAAGGAATAAATAAAAAACGCAGCAATGAGAGTGGGAACAAATGTGAGTTAGAAATATGTATGTACGAAGCATTTTGTATGTGTATTTCTTTGAAAATATTGCAAAAACAATTCTTTTTATGCGTACGATACATAACACACAAGTAAAAATCACAAATATCTCACAGACTGCAAGAGGTTATAATAAAATAATAGCCCCCGTAACGTTTATTAAAGAACATTTTAATCGAAAATTTATTTTGTAAGGCTATACTAAATTTAAAATTTTTTATGAATACAGGCAGAGAAGTATATGCAAAAAGGTTTTTACTGTACTGAAAGGTTTTGAAAGAAACAGGTACTGTCTGAAGTGTATTTCTTTGAATTCTTGTACCATCACAACACTACTGAAATTGTGCGATGCACAGTACCGCAGTGATTTTGGTTGTACACAAACGTTTTGTACACACATTTGGTTTTTGTTGTGTGTTTGATTTTCATATACATTTAAACCGGCTTTTGCTGTCCAAGTTTGTATGTCCAAATTGGAAGACCCTTAAGTTCAGTGTTAGTTTAGTTCTACTTGAGTTCTTCGTTTTAGTTAATTTTCTGTTCTAAATTAGTTCTTGGTCAGTTTAAGTATAGTCCTAAACAGTTCTAATTCAATTCTATTTGAGTAAAAGTGTTGTTAATTGCACTTTATTTTTTTCTATTTAAACTGTATAAAACCTTTTATATATTTTTTGTTAACCGAATGCAAAACATTTTTAAATTCCACAATACTAAAACTACTAAATTTAGATTCTCTGGCGTGTAAATGCAAATTTTTTTTTGTATCTCTTATCTCTTATTCATTTTCAATTTGTTTTTGTTTATTCATTTTTCCACTGAATTCTTCGCTCTTAAATATTTAAAAACCGTCAACAAAATTTTAACCTATAGATTTAAATATTTTAAATTGCCATGATCTAGACTATAAAACAACCATAAAAAACAATGTTTTTGTGCCTTAAAATAGGTAATAACAACAGTTTATGTCAGTAAACTAGAAATAAAGTATAAAGCATATAGCAAAGTGAAAAAAAAGAAAAAACCGTGGCAAATAACCAACAATCAAAAGCAAAGTTATTTATAAATGTATTTTTTTAGATTTTTCCATGGTTCTATTTTAGTTGCTTTAAATAATACAACTGCTAACTTAACACATCAATGGTCACAACATTCTAGTATTTTTTTTATTATTATTTTGATAGACCGATCTAGAAATAAAAATAACTGGCAATAATATGCTTTAGAAATACTTTTTTTTATATTTTGCATATTTATCAGGTGAAACATTCGGAGATGGACTATTAGATTGTGCTTAGAAAATATAATCTAGAAAGTAGTTTATGTAAAATCTGGATCTTGGGTCAACGTTTCCGAAATAATCTATTGATTCAAACCCCTAAAAGCTCCCTTTATCAGAAATTTTTTTGTTTCCTTATTGACTGTATTAGTGCTTCAACGTTGAGCTAATGAAACATATAAATGATTTTGTGTGATGTTCTCTAGGATCATCCACTATGTTGGAAAACACTTTAGCGTACATGGCAGCACAGAAGCGTGTCACATTCAACCAAAACATTACAGTCGCCTGTTTAAAAACAACATCTCCCCAAACTTCCTCCTGCTACCACAACTACAGACTTTATAAAATACCAATAAAATGATTTAAAAAGTGTTAAATAAAATGGTTATAAATATATTGTCATCAAACAATAAGGTATAACGTTTTGTAACGTATACAATATTACAAAAAATAACAAATATCTAAAAAAAAATCAACAAATAGAAATGGCTAGAGCTTAGGCGCAATATAAAATAATAAACAAAGCATACTTTTAAGCGCAGTGTAAAATTGTTTATAAGCTATAAAATAACAATGAAACTTTTATGTATAAAAATAAATATATTTAAAGTAACAAAAAATGTTATTTGTATTTTCATTTCCTTTTTTATGGTGTAAAATTTTTTGATGTTAATTCTGAATCACACCCTAACGGCAAGTTTTTTGCCCAACTTAATTTGACATTTCTTATTTTCAGTATTTGGCAAATTCAACCATGGAGAGCTACACAATGGAGCAGCGCGTTAAGATTGTTGAAGAACAGACTGAAGTGAATGGTGACTTTACAAAGGATATCATCTTCAGCGACGAGGCACACTTTCACCTCAGTGGATACGTTAACAAGCAGAATTGCCGCATTTGGGCAAATGAGAATCCACATTAATGGCGATCGCTATCGCGAAATCCCCAATTTCTTATTGCTAGAAATCGGGGATTTGGACCTGGACGATATGTGGTTCCAACAGGATGGTGCTACTTGCCAAACAGCCAACGAAACAAACAAAATTCAATTGCCGTGTTATCTCAGTTCGTGGCGATGTTAATTGGGTGTCACGATCATGTGATTTGACACCGTTGGACTTCTTTCTTCGGGGATATTTAAAAGAAAAGTTTACGTCAATAAGCCAACAAAAATTCTTGAGCTAAAGCATGAGACAATTCGGCACTTTAAAGACAGTGAATTTCAATTATGTCACAGAGTCATTGAAAATATGAACCATCGGGTTGAAGTATACCACTGAAGCAGTGGCGGGCTTTTGGACGATATTTTGTTTTACAGATAATTGTCATTGATCTTTCTATAATAATGAAAATTATTAAGATAATTCTCTGAAAACTTTTTTATTTGTTTTATTTTATTTGAAATTAACATCGTGCGTTTTGGCTGGAACACCCTTTAGTACTTTAGTTTTAATTGCTTGCTAACTTTCAACAATTTGATGTTTGTTTCCAAAATATATAATTGATTTGCAGTTTTCTATTTTTTATTTTTTTTAAGGTTATGTTCAATAAATATATAATAGAAATTTTGTTCTTCTTGGACTAAAATCACTTTATTGGAATCATAAAAAAATTTTATTTATTAGCTTTAAAAAATATTCATTTTAAGGTAAATTTAAATAAGTTCACAAAAATAGACATAAAATAAAATTGTTACTATTGCTTTATTGAATTGTGTATTCTTTTAATTTCATTTACAATTTAATTGCTTGTACATGCATTTTTAATTGCTAATCAATTGTAGACTTGTTTATTTCAAAATGTTAGATGCCTAGAAGTAGGCAATGTATATTTTTACTAGTAAGAGATAATAATAACACCACACTGACAGATATGCTTTTTTTGTAATTTATTCTATATTAATACATACATATGAATGTACATAGGGTTCATTAAATGTCCCAAAAATTATGCAATACAATAGAAATGCTTCAAAAATATTCAATATATTGACAAAAAAAAAACATATTTTTTTTTAATCCTGATACCAATGAAATGCCCTTAAAAATAAGCAAAAGTGCTCCAACAACCCAAAAGTTTTATATAATGAGCAGAGTAAGTTTAAATATGCACAAACATTTTGAAAATAGGCATGCAAATATACCGAAAAAACTTTAAGATATGCACACGGAAAAATATAAACTAAAATATTTTTATTTAGTTTTATTTTAACTAATGCTTATTACAAAGTAAAATCATGTGTTTATTGAAAATATACGTTGAACATCAGTCGATGTTACTTCTATGTTTCGCTTCTATTGAAATACATATGTATATGTTTTTTTTTTTAACTTGCTCAACGTTTACACCCCAAAGGCACAACGATAATTTGCATAAGCTGGCTTAACCAACAGGGCGAATACATGTAAATCATATGTGTCAAACTGTATTGAAGGTAAGGAAACTTTTTTTTAAGCTTCACGAAACTGTCATTGGCTTAAGCAAAGTTCAAAACTAATCTCACATTCAAAAAATAATCAGATTTTTTGAATTTGTCTTTGTTTTTTAATGAATTTGACCGGCTTTTTGTTAATTTTTTGCACAAGCTTAAGCTAGCTCATGTATATTATTATTGGGGGATTATATTTCGATTGAAAACCTTGTGAAGCTTTTCAGTAAAAATTTTATTCTTAATATTTTACGTCTTTTATGACCGATAAAGTTCTTGGGTTATCTCTCCGTACGAGCATTTAAAAATTGTTTAGTTTCTTTTAGCATTCTCAAATAAGTCACTATCAAAAAAAAAAAAAAAATATTTATGGCCAATGTTCAGGATTGATATTAAAACACATTTATGTTTAAAATCGTTATAAATACAAAATTCTCTTCTTCACTAAACACTTAAATAAAACTTAATTCACCGATGTGGTAACATTTAAATTTAACTTAGCAAGGTGGCCTCAATATTATAACAATACAACAACAACAGGCAAAGCAATAACATTCAGCTGTTTTTTGAGACCACCTTGCAAATAAATAAACTTCTTTATGTTTTTTTTTTTGTATTTAGTAGTGCTGCCATACTTTTATCTTAATTAAATAAGACTTTTAAAATAAAACTCAAAAAATCAATCTGTATTTAAATACGATTTAAGTTTTTATGAACATTTAATCAATATAGACTTAAATACCATCCTGAAAATTGGGCATTAGAATTGTTCATTAAACTTTTATTTTAGAAAAACTTTACCCATCATAATTTCTTTTATTTCTTGTTAAAAATTTTGATAAGAGAAAATGCATTTAAAGAAAAGGACGGAAATATTTTTAGTGACACAAAAGCAATTCTTTTGTTGAAAAATATGCAAATGAAAACTTGCCCTGATTATAAGTTTCATCGACATCACTCCCTACTTGTTGCGCATATGCGTCGTTAGGGGCTAAAACTCCTTGGTGTTGAACTTTTAGGAAATATATGTGCAGTAGAGTGTGTTTATAAAAAATAAATAGAGTCATTCAAATAAAAGACTTTCCAAAAATGATTGTTTTTCCAGGCGCTTAAAAACTTTGATTTTTTAATATTTTATAAATATATAGCGCTGCAGTTTTGAGTCTGATCGAAACATTTTGTACATCGTAATTAAAGGTTAGGCTTAATTGAATCGCTAAGTGCAGAAAGGAAACTACTTCAAAACATTCTTGTTGAGATAATTCATTAAGACAGTGTAGTTAATAATAATAAATTCAAGTTTTATATTCTTAGTTCGTAGAGGTTTCTTAGCAATACTCAAATTAGGTACATAAGTAAATGTCAGTGGTTCCCTTCTGCACTTAGTGATGCAATTTTAATGACTTTTCAATGCAAAAAAAAAAAACTTTTATGAAAAAGAGCAGAAATTCCTTAAACTTAAAATTTTTGCAAAGTTATTTACGGGAATACAAAATTTATCATTAATACGATTTCTGTATGACGGGCTAAATTCCCAATTTTTCATATTTGATAAATACACTGAAATTTATTGTTGAGGGAAATCTAGCTTCTATGCGCATTTCACTGGTTGCTTAGGCCAGCTCATCAGGAAACCTTTTCCTAAGATTTTAGAAAAGCTAAAAATATTATACGAATAAAACCCTAAAGCGATTAAGAATTTTAAACACTCAAAGTCTTACTTGTATCAATATCAAAGCTTAAACAAAACACCAACAATAAACAGTGAGTTTATCTTTTCTTACATTTTTGCATTGCCGACCTCTGACCGGGAGAAAGAATTTCATTCTCTAAAGAATGTTTCTTTATATTAAATACTTTAGGTTGGCTACAGTAAAACAGTTTTCCATCATACCTAGAGAACAAAAATCGTTTGCCCAGCCGGGTGGCCATCTTCTAAAATAGCTTTAGTAAGCAAAGCTAACTTTTTTTTTATACACAGATAATAAAGATAATATTTTACTTTAAACTTCATAAATACATACATAAAATATCATAGTGCCTTAACACCTTTTTTACGTTCTTAATTAATATTAAAATCGTGAACGCGTTGAGAAAGTAAAAATCTGCGACTAAAAGAGACACAATTTTAAAAAGCATTTCTGCCAGCAGAATTTGTTTGTTTATGTGCATGTCAATTTAATGGCCATTAAAATAATTTAGTCTAAGCTACATACAAAGAAGGAGCAAAAACACATAATAATTTATTTATAAAACCCAGGCTGAAAACTAACGCTTATAGGTTAACCCAAATAAAAAACACGAAAAAGAGAAAGCTAAGATTAAATGTTTCTCTTACATTAAAGACAAAAAAAGGACACGCAAACTGTGATATAAACATTAAACCTACCTCAAAACACTTAAATATTTTAAAATATATTTTTATTTTCACAAATACGGCCATATTATCAGCAACAATATTATCGTTACTAACGCAATGATTACTATCCTTTAGTAAATCATAGCAAAAGTAAAGTTATCCACGGGATTGCCACACAATCTTCATCATCATCATCGTTACTAGCACTAGCAAAAAATTTAACAAACAACAACCATACTATGTATGGTATAGCACTCTAACTTGTTTTTTAATAAAAATTTAACAATTTGAAATGACTACACATTAAACAAGGAAAACTGAAAGTTTTATTTATATACGTTAAAATACGTAAAAAGTACGATTTGTTTACACTGAAAAAAAATGTTGTGCTAAAGGAATTTAGTTTTTAAAGAAACATACACTGCCATACCACTAACACTACCAACACCGTCATCTCATCATCATCATCCTCACCACCACAACCACTATCAAGACAACTAAGTAAAACCACTACCACTATAATCAAAAACCACTGTCACTTTGTTATAACATCAATATAACCATCATCCATCCTTATGCTTAGAACCGTCACTAACCATCCTGGCATTACGTTTTATGCCATGAAGTAACAAAAGTCCTTTTTCTTTTAGGACTATAGGATTTCGTTACTAAGGGTCTTCTTAGTTATTACTTAGAATTTAGTATGATGAAATATATCCTAGAGGCAAAAACCTTTTACTCGTTAAAACTGTTTTAATAATCAAACTGTTACTGAGTATAAATGTGTGAGTGCGTGTCTCTGTACTGCTTTTGGACATACAAATTGCTTAAAGGATATGTGAGAACAATGATGTATGATTGTATGCGTAGTCTGCTAACATCTTGTACTTAACGTGTTCTAAAGTTGCTACTGCATTAGAAAGGAGGCCAGCTGGGTAAAAAAAAAAAACAAATGACCAGCGTTTTTTTTTTATACTACATGAATAATGTCCTATAAATTTTTATATTTTATACTGTTGCCTATACTGAGAAAGGTTGAGCACGAAACTAAATACTAAAATACTTGGGTCTATTTCTCCAACAAATTTCAATTGAATTTAAATTTTTGTTAAGTTTAAGCAGCTTTTAATCAGATTAAGTTAATTTAAAGTTAAAATTCTAGCTCAGTAATAGTTCAATAGGTGCTAGCTCCTTTCCTAGTTAAGGTTTTAAATAGATATGTAGAAGGTCATACGCACCGCGACAGGTTCAGGCTGCGTAAAAAGCCTTTCACTCTGCCCGGTGCAAGATAATAGATTTCAGTTGGACTTATAATTAGCTCTCCGAAAAATTTCCGCCTGGAAGTCCCCAAGGCCGGACAGCAGCAGAGGAGTTGTTACGACGTTTCGCCATCAACCTTACAGAACCTGCATATCTTGGTGCCAACATTACCTATTATAAATTGACTGTAGCTGAGACCACAGTGCCCCGTAAATAGGCCAACAAGAAGCCTAAGTTCATCCCTCTCGAGCAGAAGTAGCCTACCTGCCCTGCAAGAGGACAGGATCACGAATCCATTGAACTTGTTCTAAACGTCCCCTAAGGTTTTAGTTAGGGCTATAGTTTAACCTCTCTTTCAGGTTTTAGTTCTAGTTTAGATTAAGTTAAGTTCTAGTTAAGTTTTAGTTCAGTACTAGTTCAGTTCTATTTCAGTTGTAGTTCAGGTCTATAAATAAAGATATATTTTTCAGTTATTATGTATATACATTTTTTTTTATATATCCTGCAGACAAGCCGAATGGCTTCGGGGGTTAAGAAGACGATTTGAAATGTTAACAAGAAATTTGTGATAATAAATGCATTAGTTAAGTTCTATTGCGGCCCTAGTTCAGTTATAGTTCAGTTTTAGTAGAGTTGGTTTTGTTTTAGTGCAGTTCTTATTATACATTTCAGAGGGACACGTCTTTTTTTTTGTACGAAAGTTTCATAATTTTTAAAGAAAATACCAGGCATCAGAAATTAAGAACCGAAAACTTAAAATTTAAGTTTTTCATTTGAAAAATTCAAAACTCATGCGTACAAAAAAATTTTTTTTTCTATCAGTTTAAAAAAAATTAAGAAACACAAAAAAAGATATTCATTTTTGAAGTACAATATGTATTTTGTACATAAAAATATTTATCATTGGTGTTCAAAAAATATTTTCATCTGTAAAAAAAAAAAAAATTTTTTGTTTGAATTATTCTTTAAAGTTAAAAAACAATAAAGTTTTTAAAAAAACGTTTTAAAGAAAAATATTTTTTTGTTTTTAGAAACTTACATTGAAAACTCAAATTTTGTAGTTTAAATTGTGAATTTTAATTAAATTTATAATCACACCTATTATGAAAATGCAAATTTAAAAGAAGTTATGGGCACAAACTTTATTAGTAAATTAAACGTTGCAAAAATACGCAAAAGTTTTTTAAAATAGCGAAAATGTTTAATTTGTGACGATTGCCTCAAATAGCTACGCAAAAATTGCAAAAATTCGTAAAAGTTTGAAAAAATAGCGAAAACTTGCGAAAATTTTTAATATTTCAAACAATACATAAAATTGATTGGAAGTCCCTAAAACTATAAGGAATGGCAAAAATTCGGTAAAAATTGCAAAATTAGCGGAAATTCGCAAAAATTTGCTAACAGCGGCATGATAGCAGAGTCTACTATTTATTATAAATCGTTAAAGCTGTAAAGAACCTGAAATAAATATCTTTTTTGTTTTTGTTTTTTATTTTTTTTAACTGATGGGAAAAAATTTTATTTTGTACGAAAAAATTAAATTTTCGGTTCGTAATTATTTGTACAAAAGTACAATAAAAATATTATTCTTAAAAACTTTTTTTTGAGAACTTAATTATTTTGAACTAAAAGAAACAATATTAAATAAAATATTTTTTTTTTGTATTGATATATTTATTATTATATATATTTAGCTGGTGAGGCCTAACTCCATTTGTGAATTTTATGTTCACTTCTTCAGGGGATTCGTAGTGAAAAGAAACAAATTTGTATTACATTAATATATTTTTAAAAACATAAAAGCCCACGCTAGTGGTGTCATCTACTGTTTTTCAAAACAACTCTATAACAGGCGCTTAAATTGTCAGTATCTTCTTTTTTATTCATTGTTCTATTTATTTTCTGTTGAATTCTTAAGCTTTCTGTTGTATATCTTTTCCTCACGTTATTTACCTTGTCTAGTATTCTTATGTTGTCAAAATCAGGTTTGTGTTTTGTTTGTAATATGTGCTGTGGTAATGCAGTGCTTTCTTTGTTTTTGTTTATGTCTGAATTGTGTTCTCCCATTCTTGTCTCCAAATTCCTTTTGGTCGTACCAATGTAAACTAAGTCACAGCTGTTGTTGTTGTCTCCCTTGCATGGTATTTCATACACTACATTATTTTGTTGTAGTTTGTGTATTGGAGTTTTTTTATTTGTAAATATTGCACTTAATGTTTTGTTTGGTTTGTAAGCAAAGCTCATGTCATTTTTATCTATTGCACCTTTTATGTTTTTATTGTCCGTGAGGCCCGGTATGTATTTTACACTCATAAAATATTTTTCCTCTTTTTCAATGCTACCAATTGTGTTTGTTATTATAGGTTTATAGGCAGTTATTAAATTTTTAATTAAATTTGTAGGAAAAGCATTATCTTTAAGTAATTTCGTGATTACCAGTTTATTTTTGCCAGAAATGCCACAAAAATAATAGAACTTATTTCTAGTGATGACCCTAAAATAGTCTAAAGATGTAGAGTGGAAAACAATGAGACAGAAATATCTTGTGAAGATCTTAATTTTTAGCCCCATTTTTTTCTTATAAGAAGATGTTAACATCTTCGCAAATTGATGGTGGATGTTAGATGTTGGCAAGTGTGAAAAGGCCATTAATTCGAATTTAGTTCTAAATTAGTTCTATTTAACACTCTAGTTCAATTCAGGTTTTTGTTCGATTCTCGTTTAGATTATAAGCCCGTTTTAAGATAAGGCTTTAAATCAGTTTTAGGTTGTATTTCTGATTATAGATCTAGCTAAAGATCAGTTATATATAACTAACAGTTCTGCTCCAGTTTTAGTATTTTTCTTGATTAAGCTTACATAAAAAAATTTCATTCGTATCCCTTCTCTGCTTAAGGCGTCATCTGCTTGCCTCCACAAATATGTTTAATTTGTAATATTGCTCAATTTGTCCTTTCAACAAATACAATAAAAAATATTTCATATTAAAAATTTTCTTTATGTTATTTTATTGCATTTACTAGGTTAACAGTTTTGTAGCTTTAATTGCTTGACAAATGAGTGTGGTTAATAAAACCCGGGCTAATATTAACAAAATTAAAACAAAACAAATAAAATAAGAGACAATGATCTAAGCAAAAACATAGAAACAAAAGACTTGTAACAGCTGGTGTAAACGTTTAATAGTGTGCTAAATCTTTTAAAATCAATAAAGCAGAAAGTTAAGATGGAAAATATGCTCTAAAATAAAATGAACACTTAAAGAAGGCAACAAAAAGACTGACACTTTAAAAACTGTATTGAAATATTTCTGTGGCATTTTGACAAAACATCTTAAGTCGAGATAAGATAGCAAAAACGTTTTTAAAAAAATACTCGGTGAAAAAATTTTAATCAAATAATAAAATAAACCAAAATTAAAGAAAAATTTCGTTTAAAATACAAAATTTTAAAAGCATAAACAAAAATGTTTTTTTAATGAAAATTTGTATGATTAACAAAATTTTTTTTAACTTTTAAAATTTGACTTCAGATGTTTTGTCAAAATGCCAGAGATTTTAATGTAAGTAAAGCTTAATTCAAAATGGAAACAAGAATTAAATTTTTTTTTTTTTTCAAAAAGTATGTCATATATTTTTCTCTCAATTTTTAAACCCTCCACAACCGGTTGTGAAGAGGTTAAGCTTAGTTTTTTATTCCATGTGAAACATTTTCAATATTCATCTATGAACCCATCAAGTATATAGGTATATATTCCGGGTCTTTGAGTAATTTTAAGTCGAATTAGTCATGTCAGTCTGTCTGCGCATCTCAGAAACTCAAAAGAAAAGAACAATATTGGTATCAAATTGTTTCTACTTACATTAACAGCCGTACCTAAACAAGAGCGGAAAGTGTTTTCTAGCTGTCAAACATTCTCATGCCCATACAATTTGTATGTTTGCATCCCTAAATAACGTGGCGTCAACGCTTTGCAATTGTAATATCCGATTTTGACAAAGCGTTTAATACTGAAGTTGGCCGCTATTGTCAATAAATACTGGCAATTTAGCTGTTTTTTGTCAATCTAGCCGTTTGTGCTCTTCTTTTATTTCTATTGTGTGGGTTTTATTAAACAAGAAAGTTAACACTTCCGCCTTCCGCTCTTGTTTAAGTACGGCAGTAAGCCCTTTTAGATTTAAATCAGTGTTCGAAAATAAACAGAACATTAGTTAGCGTTCGGCTCACACACCCCGGAAGGATTTTTATTTTTTTATTGTTTGTGTAGACGAACGCAATCCTTCATACCGTTCGTAACTATTTTCAAAAAAGAGCCGAACATTATATAGTGTACTGTTCTTCGTTAAAAAACAGAACAATTGTAGTGGTACTGCGGTTTTTACATTGATAAAAAAATGCACAACGAACAATTTTAGCTACGACCACAGCATGAACAGTTTGTGTGTGTATTGTGCATGTGTTTTGTTGGTGCAAAATTTTTTTTCTGGCTTTTTGTTTTTCGTATATGTTTTTGTTTTTTTTTTAATATTTTTGGTTTTTTTTTGCCAGCCAAAAGGGCGCTAAGAACTACCGAAACAAAAAAACTTTAATGAGCTGAACCAAACACAACGAAGTTTGTGGTGTAAAAGATGACAAGCAGGGAAACGTTAGCGTTTGTGTTTTCCACAAATCTACTGAGCCGAACACTAAGGAGCGATAATTAATGATTATTTTCGAACACTGATTGAAATCCAGGTAAGAGTTATAAATCCAAATGCTGAACTACCACCCTAAAAAATGTATAATTTGGTACAAAAATTAACATAAACAGCAGCGGAATGCAAATATTAATATAAGATTTTGCACAAATTCGTTCTATATGACTAGAAATGATACAACATAATTTACCGTAGGCACCATATAAAACCCACACTCGAAAGAGTTTTTAGTACGCCTAAAACCGCAACGAATAACGCTTTTGTAATAAATTGAAACAGGTGTGATTGCAGACCCATGTGTCTCAGTTAATGAAGTAGAGTTATTAAAATTATTGAAAATGTGGGTGTGAATTCTGTCTGTCGCAGTTCTATATGACTGGAAATCACACTGTAAATGTTCGTGAAGATCGGCCCATCATTTATGATAGATCCCATATAATTTGTGCTCTCGGTAAACACCATAGCTCGCGTAATACTGTAACGAATAACACTATTTTAATAAAATGTTGTCATGTGAACACCCAGTGAAAATGTTGCTTCTATTGTGAATCTGGCTTTTAAATAGAAACTATAAAATCAGAACAAAGAACTAAAAAATATAAATTTTTGCCAGCACTCATTTTTAGAAATCTTAAGAAATCGTCAGATCTTACAATGTTGTCATTTTTCTGACAATGGTGCCATTGTCAGATGCATTAATTAAACACATCTGCCAAATGAAAATAGCGTACAATGTTCACACAGTTGCAAGCCGTTTTTAGTCAATTTTAAAGACAACATTGTAAGATCTGACCACCGTCTGTACGAAGCTTTAGAAAGAAATCGTATTTGAATATTTCATAATTGTACTGTTTTATAAATTCACGTTTTATATTTTTAATTAATTACCAATTTTAGCCGTTTTTTTTTTTTGTATACAAAACCGCACAGTTTGAGGTATACTTCTAAGCGGAATATTCATTTTATTTTTAACTTTTTAATTGAAATTTACAACATTGTTTATTGGCGTCTTTTTTTGGAGCATCAATTTAATATATTTCATATTATTTTAACCGCAACAAAGTTTTCAAATAAACGCCTGTTGTTGCTGTTACACATTTGCTAATAATATTACAAAATACAATATTTATTTGTGCGTATTAAAATTTATAACCGTGTTTATGAGAGTATAGAGAAAAACACATATTTCCTATTAATTTAAAATATAAACCACACCTTTCATGGCAACGCACAATAACAATATTTCAAACCATGTTAACAAAAATAGTTTATTAATAAGCGTAACAAAACCGCAAAAAGGCGAAACAGAAACACCAGCCAAAAAAGTTTTATTTAGATCTATAATGAGAATGGATAGACAGCACTATACACGTATACTAATAGAAGATGCAATGAAAGAAGCATTTAAAAAGTAAAAAGGCCTTGGCCAGTTTTAGTTTAGTTTACTTTTAGTTCTGCTTTAGTTCTTAATCGATGCTAGTTTAATTCTAGTTCAGTTCTAGTTCTACTTTACTTCTAGTTCAGTTGTAGCTCTATTTCAGTTCTAGTTTCGTTATGGTCGTAGTTCATAGTTTACTTCAGTATGTTTTAGTTCAATACTTCTGCGGTATTTCTACACCCAGAGCAAAAAACCTTTCTTAATTTGGACGCCTGCAGCAAATTTATTTTTAATGAAAATTTTTAAACATATTATGGTTTTTTTAACCATATTATTGTCACCGTTTAAAAACAACCATGCTAATATAAGTGTTAGGCATATTTTCATTATTATTAGTAACCAAAACATGGTTGCTAGTTTTAATAAAATGAATATATCAATTATAAAATGTTGAAGAATTTTCGTTTAAAATAATTTTGTTAAACACAGAAAAAAATTTTGCGCCAGTAAAAGAATTAATCAAAATTAAAATCAGTTTTAATTAAATATTAAATCAGTTGAATTAAACTTTTAATCAAGTGTATTAAATGTTTAATTGACAATATTTCAATTCACTCGATTAAACGTTTAATTAATCTGATTAAATATTTAATTAAAATTGATTTTATGTTTGATTAATTCTTTTACTGGCGCAAACACTTTTTTCTGTAAAGTGTTCTCTTAGTGTATTTGTATCTAAATTTTATTTCTAGTTGCAGAAAAGTTCTAATTAACATCTAGTTGTCAGGTTAAAAACAACTGTAAGAAGGCCTGTTTTCTTAACGCCTGTCCTTTACCTTTACGGCCAATTCGCAGTTTTTTTCTATGCATTTACAGGAATATTTAAATTTATAGCAATAAATTTATAGCAAACATGCATGATACATTTAAATAAATATGGTAAAATTGTTCTCACATAAGTGTTAAAAACCATGTTTTCTAAGGAGAGCTTATATACATTTTTAATGGATTCTTTGTACCAAAGTATAACATATACATATGTCCGTGCAATGTATGTATATGAAACATTTATAAAAATGTGCGTGTGTCGTCTCGTTGCCACATCTTAAACAACATCCATTTATAGAGTCAACATAAAGTTAAATTTTTCTTTTTTTTCAGTTGACTTTACATTTTTATGATATATGATGTTAAATTAATCTTGACAAATTTTTTTTTTGTGAACAAGAACGTGCAGGTGCAAGCAAGCACACCACAGCTTGGGCTGGGCAATTTGAGAGCTGTTGAAAGTGAATGTAAGCACGTTACTTTACTTTTCCCCAACTGTTTTTTTTTTGAACGGATATAAAAATTAAATAATAATTTCCGTTTAAGGACCTTATAATATGCATAAAATTAAATTAAGCTTAAATCCGCTTCCAGCTGTATAAAATAATGTGAGAAAAAAACAAAAAGCGAAAAATATGACATGTTAAAATGAGTTTCAGGGGATAAGAAAAAAATCTGGATTTTAGCCAAAAAATGGTACGAAAAATGTGTAAAAAATTAAAAACTCATTGGAGAAAGACAAGCATTTCCCGGCAAGTTAAAATCAATTGAAATTTTTGTTATTTTGCTAAAAAAAAAAACGAAAAAAGAAATGCAGTGAACTGAGAAAAATCTAGACGAAGAGAGTGAGTTTTCATTGGGCGACGGATGTAAGCATAAAAAGATGGATAGACAGTTTAATGCAGCTTTTACACAATTGGCTTTGGGCTGTTCACGGGGTTTGTCGTAAATTGGAATTTTAATTGTCTAAATGGTATTCAATGCACGTTAAAGTAAGGCAGGCTGTGTTTCTAGAGGTAGGGAAACAACGGAATTAAATACATGATTCCTTTTTTTTTATAAGAAAACCCAAAAATATGTTAACCATAAAATTTAATCAGTGTTTACTTTTGGGTGGTAGGTGGTTTAAATAAAAGTAGTATTAATGAAGTTAATTTAATTAAACTATACGTTTAAGGATAAAGAGTAACATTTTATAAAAATTATAAAATATAATTAGTATTGTGGTTATTTTGTTGAACTATTTATTTATTGATTTTAATCCAAATTTTTAATATTTTTTTTTCTCCCGGCCACGGTAAAGAATGGAAGATTATCAATAACAATTTTAATTAATTTTCATGTTGTAAAATTCCTTTCTTCATAAAAATAATTTAATGAAAATTAAATTTGATGAACTTAAGCCGAATTAAAAATATTAAAAATTATAAAATATTTTAAAAGCATGTTTGAATATTATTTAAGAAAAAAAAAACAAAAATTTAAAGAAAAACTTAACAATATTCTTTCTTTATACTTCTGTACATTTAAACTCGAATACTTTTTTACTTTTATAACTTTTGACCGTTTAAAATTTATACTGCTATCATTTTATAATTTAAACTTTTTATAATTTATATATTTACGGTCAATTTCACGAAGATCAGTTATAATTAACTATAAGTTATAACTGTAAAAAACAGTGTTCGAAAATAAAAACTAAATATCGTTCCTGAGTGTTCGGTTCGGTAGATTTGTGGAAAACACAAACGCTAATAGTGCTTGTGTAGGAAATCATTAAAAAAAAATAACGTTTCCCTATCATCTTTCGAACACAATGATAATATTATTTTTATCCAACTCAACAAAATATGAGAACATTTAATTCCGTTCGGTTTTTTTTTAACCGCAAACTTCATAGTGTTCGGCTCAGCTTATTAATGTTTGTTCGTTTCTGTTCTGCGTAGCGCCCTTTTGGCTGGTAAAAAAGCCCAACATTTTTCACAAAAACAAAATACACATACGAAAAAAAAAAACAAAAAGCCAGGAAAATAATTTTACACAATACACACACAAGCTGTTCGTGGTGCGGTCGTTGCTAAAATTTGTTTGCATGTTAATTTCTTTATCAATGTAAAAAAATAAACATTATAGAACATTAAAATATAAAGCTTTTCTACAGTATCACTACAATTGTTCTGTTTTTTAACGAATAACAGAACACTATATAATGTTCGTTACTTTCTGGAAAATATTTACGAACGGTATGAAGGGTTGTGTTCGTATACACAAACACTAAAGAAATATATATCTTTGCTGGGTGTATGAGCCGAACGCTAACTAATGTTCTGTTTATTTTCGAACACTGGTCAAAAAAATATTTGGGCTATTCACAAGATGTTCTATCAAGTCATATCGTTATAATGTCCTAAATAATATTTTACAATTGTTTAAAAAAATATTAAGGGTCCTCATGATATCGCTTAAAATTGCCATTTGTGCAAATTTGTAAACTTTCGAGACTCGTTTCATGAAGAACCTTTTTAATTTTTGTGTAATTTTAAACAATTAATGTCAGTTTGTAAGAAATGTCTATAAAAAAATAAACTAAAAAAGAAAATTCAAAAATATCAAATCAAAAGTTGAAATTTGTGATTAATATGTGAAATTTGTTTTTAAAAACGCATAAAGAAAGCAAAAAGACTAATTTGCTCAAATTATTGCTAGAATTTATTGTTTGTGATGTATAAACACTTGGATTTTTCAGTGAAAACGACGTTAAAAGCATTAAAAAATCTGTATGTATAAATGCACAATTGAACATCGCAAGTTTACGAGTCAAAATTGTTGGGCAAAATTTACCAAGTTTGTGTAAATGAATTCTCATACAATTTTTGACAGTTCATTTACGAGGGCGTAAAAATGCACAGTTTGCACAGATTACGAGGCTTATAAACGATATCATGAGGACCCTTATTGTTGTGTTTGAAACAAAATAAAAATTTTATGCTGTGTTCATTATTTCGTCGTATAAGCGCTTGCCCACAGCAGTCATATATATTTCTTGTAATTATTTTAAGACATATAACTTAACAACTTTATGACTACCTTGTGAATAGCCCAATTGTTAACTAAAAGTTAAAGTAATAGTAAGTTCTAACTGAACTTGGTGAAGTTGGCCGCTTTACTTTTAAATCTACTTTTCTACATTTTTTTATACTTTTATAGTTTTTTAAATTTAATACTATTACACTTAAATAACTTGACCGGGGTCGCTTTGCTAGCCGGATTGAAATAAGTAAAAACAATTTAAACTGATCTCGTGTTTTAAAGCAATTTGTACCAAATTTAGTATATGCTTCTATTTTAATCCTTCTCCAGATATTTAGACATTTATATTGTCATTGTTTTATAGGTTCCACGCCCACTTTTACTGTTCAGTTCGCTTTTCGACAGATATTGTGTATTGAATCTTTCTGCTCTCCAGATATACAGAAATGCATATCGTGCTTATGAGGAAGTTTTCAGTAAAATTTATGAACGTTTGCTATTATCGCTCTCCAGATATACAGAAATTTATATTATTTTTATATCGGAGGAACCACGTCCACTTCTTCAATCTAGCACACTTCTTGCCAGAGGTTGTAGAATGATAATCAAAGTTATTTGTACCAGATTTGACAACTTTAATTGTTCTTTAAATACAAAAAAAAATGTTAAATGTCTTCGTTTGGTAGGTGCCACGCCCACTTTTCTAATTGAGCATTTAACAGATTTTATTTATTACTTAATATCCAAGATATTTAGAGTGCCCCGGTAGGCTAGCTGGTAGTGAGCTAGTCTTTCAGCGCCGGGGTTGCGGGTTCGATACCCGCCAGAGACTCTGGGTCTATTTCCTACAGACAAGCGCAGAGCTTCGCGGGGTTTAGCTTAGGGAATTAAAAAATAAAAAAAAGATTGTTGAAGAACAGACAGAAGAATGGGAACTTTACAAAGAAAATAATTTTCATCGACGAGGCACATTTTCATCTCAGTGGATTCATTAACAAGCAGAATTGTTGCATTTGGGCGAGTGATTGTTGCCGATGCTTTCGCAAAGAGTGACTGTTTGGTACTTCTTCGAACATAAGGTCTGCCAAGCAGTTACCATGAATGGTGTTCGATATCGCGAGATACTTGCTGTGGCCAGAAATTGAGGATATGGACCTGGAGATATGTATTTCCAACAGAATGGTGTCACTTGCTACACAGCCAATGAAACAAACTTAATTCAATGACCGTGTTATCTTATGTCGTGGCGATGTTAAATGGCCGTCACGATCATGTGATTTGACACCCTTGGGCTTCTTTCTTTGGGGATATTTAAAAGAAAAAGTGTACATCAATAAGCCAAGTACAATTCTAGAGCTAAAAGATGAGATAATTCGGCACATTAGCGACATTCAACCTCAATTTGTCTCAGAGTCATTGAAAATATGGAACAGCGGATAAAGGCATGCCACCGAAGCCGTGGTGAGCTTTTTGTCTAAATTTTATTTCACGCTGAATTGTCATAGATCCTTCTATAAAAATAAAAAATATTAAGATAGTTCTCTGAAAACTTTTTTATTTTTTTCTTATTTTATTTACAACTGACATAGTGTGTTTTGGTGGGACCACCCTTTAGTTGAAAATTTGTATAAAATATACTTTATACATACCTGTCAATTAGACATAAAAAATTTGATAAAAATCGGTTGAGCCGTTGCGGACCACAAACACCGTGCGAGAGGATATTTTTATATTAAGATATATTTTTACCTTTCAACTTTCACACTTTTGTACTTTTATGCTTAAATATTTTAATGATATTATACTTTTCGACTTTATAACTTTTTTTTATTTTATGCTAGAAACACAACTGGGACGAACGACGAATTATTCGCAACGAATATTCGTCGTCAGATTTGGAACACATTGGTATGTATAAAAATACACACAATCATTGCGTAGACCGAAATTCGTCGACGAATAAATTTGGACGGAGACAGCTAACCGCAACTAAATCGTGAAAGCTGTAAAGAATCACAGAGAAAAATCGCTTCTATTGCAAACTTGGCTAAAATTTGCAAAAATGGCGAAAATTCGCGAAAATTTTTAATATTTCAAACAAGCCATAAAACTGATTAAAAGTCTCTTAAACTATAAAGAATGGCATAAATTCGGAAAAAATTGCTAAATTAGCGGAAATTCGCAAAATTTTGTTAACAGCGGCTTGATCGTAAAGTCTTCTATTTTTTATAAATCGTTTAATCTCTAAAGTATCAGACAACTTGCAGGAACAAATCGCGAACATGGCTGAAATTCGCGAAAATTTGCAAATTTTGAAACAAACCCAAAAACTAATTTGAGTTTCATCATTTCATTTTCATCTCAGTGGATTCATTAACAAGCAGAATTGTTGCATTTGGGCGAGTGATTGTTGCCGATGCTTTCGCAAAGAGTGACTGTTTGGTACTTCTTCGAACATAAGGTCTGCCAAGCAGTTACCATGAATGGTGTTCGATATCGCGAGATACTTGCTGTGGCCAGAAATTGAGGATATGGACCTGGAGATATGTATTTCCAACAGAATGGTGTCACTTGCTACACAGCCAATGAAACAAACTTAATTCAATGACCGTGTTATCTTATGTCGTGGCGATGTTAAATGGCCGTCACGATCATGTGATTTGACACCCTTGGGCTTCTTTCTTTGGGGATATTTAAAAGAAAAAGTGTACATCAATAAGCCAAGTACAATTCTAGAGCTAAAAGATGAGATAATTCGGCACATTAGCGACATTCAACCTCAATTTGTCTCAGAGTCATTGAAAATATGGAACAGCGGATAAAGGCATGCCACCGAAGCCGTGGTGAGCTTTTTGTCTAAATTTTATTTCACGCTGAATTGTCATAGATCCTTCTATAAAAATAAAAAATATTAAGATAGTTCTCTGAAAACTTTTTTATTTTTTTCTTATTTTATTTACAACTGACATAGTGTGTTTTGGTGGGACCACCCTTTAGTTGAAAATTTGTATAAAATATACTTTATACATACCTGTCAATTAGACATAAAAAATTTGATAAAAATCGGTTGAGCCGTTGCGGACCACAAACACCGTGCGAGAGGATATTTTTATATTAAGATATATTTTTACCTTTCAACTTTCACACTTTTGTACTTTTATGCTTAAATATTTTAATGATATTATACTTTTCGACTTTATAACTTTTTTTTATTTTATGCTAGAAACACAACTGGGACGAACGACGAATTATTCGCAACGAATATTCGTCGTCAGATTTGGAACACATTGGTATGTATAAAAATACACACAATCATTGCGTAGACCGAAATTCGTCGACGAATAAATTTGGACGGAGACAGCTAACCGCAACTAAATCGTGAAAGCTGTAAAGAATCACAGAGAAAAATCGCTTCTATTGCAAACTTGGCTAAAATTTGCAAAAATGGCGAAAATTCGCGAAAATTTTTAATATTTCAAACAAGCCATAAAACTGATTAAAAGTCTCTTAAACTATAAAGAATGGCATAAATTCGGAAAAAATTGCTAAATTAGCGGAAATTCGCAAAATTTTGTTAACAGCGGCTTGATCGTAAAGTCTTCTATTTTTTATAAATCGTTTAATCTCTAAAGTATCAGACAACTTGCAGGAACAAATCGCGAACATGGCTGAAATTCGCGAAAATTTGCAAATTTTGAAACAAACCCAAAAACTAATTTGAGTTTCCTAAATCGAAATGCAGAACACCAAAAATGCTTTAGTAATCCACTTTCGAGTGGATTCGGATTCTAGAACACACCCAATTAAAACTTTTTTATGTTTTTTTTTTTGTTGAAATATGGTAAACCTATAATTTGATAAATGTTAACAAACAAATAGATTACAAAGAAATTTTAATAATATGTATTGCTAGTTGAAAATATGAAAATGTTAATATAATCTAGCTACCAAGGTATTTAATTTTATAAATTAAAAAAAATTCAAGTCACATAATACCTAGAATTTACGCACTTATTTTGTCTCATTTGACGAATTTACGCAACGAATTTTGGCCGACGAATTCGTCGTACTATGAGAAGTTCGTCGTTCGTCCCAGTTGTGTTTATACCAATTCTCTTAAACTACAATATTATACTATTTTACTGTTATAAATTTACACAGTTATAACTACATACATACTTTTTATTTTCATTAAACTTTTAACAAGGCATCAAACAAATAATGATAACACTTAAATGACGAACTCTGAGTGCTGTTTACATACTATAGATTTTATATATATTCTTTATTTTTTCCACTGCTTCCATTTTTTTTTATCACAAATAATTGTCACTTTTCTTATTTTATGATGACAGTTTCTCACTCTTAATTTTTAATTTTTTTTTTATTTTCTGGAATTTGCTGTTTCTTCGTGAACATCTTTATCAAGCAAACAAGTGTTAAATGTATAAAAAATAAAATGGCAGAAAACTATTAAGCAAAAACTGTTGTCTACTGTCAGGCAAAATATGACAGCTGAACAGATTTCTTTTGAAAAAGAAGATAAAAAAACACAGTATTTTTGATATAACAACAGGAGCTTAAGTAAAGTAAAACTAAAGTATTTTATTTTGTAGCTAAATAGCTTAAACTAAAACTCTGTTTATTATTAATGTTATAATGGATTCCATGGAATCATTTAATAAAACTAAGAATGAGGCGTTTAATACTCATTATTAATATTTATTAAATTTTTCTAAGCACTTTAAATTTATCCATTTTAGAACATTCTCCCGACTATGCTTCGTTTAAATGTGCGTAATTCCCAATTTATACAAACTGAAATTTATTGTCCATAAGATAAGCTATTCCTAGCATTTCACTGGTCAGGTCAGATCATCAGGAAACTTCATCCAAAGATTTTAGAAAAACTGAAGATATTATATAAATAAAACTATTAAGTGAATAAGAATTATAAGCCCTAGTTTTACTTGTAACAATATTAAAGCTTAAACAAAAATTAAAACAATAAACAGTGAGTTTATCTTTTCTTACAGTCCCGACTACAAATGGTTGTTACATAGTTGGAAGTATCTTTTAGGTTGCTTTTATACTTTTATTATTTTATAAAAAATTTGTAATATCAATTAAAAAATTAATTAAATTTGCACCAATAAACAAATAAATAGTATCAATTAAACGTTTAATTTACTTGATTAAACGTTTAATTTACTTGATTAAACGTTTAATTCACTCGATTAAATTAAATTAAATTAAAACGGATTTTATTTTTGATTAATGCTTTAATTGGTGAAACATTTTGGAGAATTTTTTCTGTGAATGGAAAGGGCATTTAGCGTTTGTGCTGTTTGTAGCCCCTTAACAGAGAAAGTAAAAATTAAAATATTTGTGGTATAAATTAAAAAATTAATTAAATTTGCCCCAGTACACGAATTGGTAGTATCAATTAAATATGTTTTGATAAAAACAACATTTTCTGCAGTAAAATTGCTAATATGTATAAGAAAACGTTTAATTCACTTTGTTGGGGTGTAAATGGGGTTACCTGGTTCTGGATAAATGCACTAGGTAGACTGTGGCACAATCGAGCTTTGTCCGGGAATCGCAAGCAATAACTTGTTGCGGTAGATCGTGTCTCGTTTACACACACACAAACGTTGGTGATATACAAAAACCAACCCTTATTTTTTGTGGCTCACTGGCACTTAAGTAAAAGACACTTCTGTTTTTCTTTATTTCAGTTTCAATTTCACGTTTCTCTTTATTTAATTCTAATTTTAGGCTCTTTAGGGCTCGTTTTTATCTTTTTACACTTTGGCCCAATTTACAATGAATTTAATAATTTTTATTTATCTGCCGGCGTCTGACTGGTTGAAGTTTTATATTACAAGTAAAAAAACAAACTCACTCTACAGGTGACGTTAACAGCCCAGCTGGGCTACATAACACCTGAGGTGTTGCCAGATGCCACCACCACATGTAGTCCCGTTGCACACAATCAAAATAGTGGGAAACATAACGCCCGGTTTACACCAGCCAGACCCCAACACACTTGATTATATTTTAAATTAAAACTGATTTTATTATTGATTAATGGTTTAATTGAAAAAAAAAAAAAATGTCGAGAATTTTTTCTGTGTAAACTATTGGTCCTAGATCCATTTTTTGGTAAACCGAACGACTTAGCATCACCTTTTTAATCGATCTAGCGACGTCCGTCCATCCAGCTGTCCATTTTTACCTTGTGCGCAAAGCACAGGTCGCGATTTTGTAGATAGTTTGACGAGATTTGCTAATTGTCACAAGAAAGATGGTCTATACTTATACATAGCCGCTATATAAGCATCTCTTCGGAATATCTCTCCGGAAAAGAGTCCTTGTGCTCATAAGCTATCTTGTTATGTTGGTATCTAAATTTAGTTTGTTCCAAATTTACTTTATATCAATCTACATCATCTAAACAAATTTTGTTTGAATCGGTCCATACTACTCAATAATATAGTTTTCAATGCCATAATCTATTTCATAACATAATGATGTGCTGTTAGGTCCAAAATTAACCATGGCTTCCATATAAACAAATCACTTTAAGGCAAACAAATCTCATATAGATGAAGTTATCTATACAATATTCGGCACAAAGAACTTTTACATGATTTTAATCTAATAACATAATTTTATTTTGGCGGGTCCCCTATTGCCCATGGTTCCCAAACAGGGTACACTCTTGAAAATTTGATTTAATATACAGTGGTGTAGGGTATCATATGGTCGGGCTTATTTAACTACACTTTCTTACTTATTTTACATTGTTATTTTTCCTACGAGCACTTGTTTTTTTACTGCAACTGCTCTTAAGCCAACCTCCAAAATCTTACAACTACTTATATTATTCATTTATTTTTATAAGTTTTTTTATTTATTTCCCTGTTGCCTTTTTTCTTGACACATTTACTTAAAAAAATGTTATTGCTTTTGTTTACATTCTTGCGCTTTCTTTTTGTGGCTCTTTCTTTTCCCAGTTAAGTTAATGTATAATTGTATTTTTAATTGTTGTTAGGCTTTTTTTGTGTTGCATTTTACATATGGACTCTTTTAAATCCCCTGTGGGAAAAATTGCCAGTGCTTGCACTGTTCAGGCCTTCAGAATGGTCTACAAACTAATTTTTCTTTTTACTTCTACTTATTCCAATCTGCCTTCTTTGAAAAGGGCTCTTAAAATGTATCTTATAAAATATTTTACAAATTCGAATTTCCATTCGGAATTTAAAAATGTTTCTTTAGTAGTGGGAATTTTTAGGAATTACTTCACAAATTTTTAAGAAAGTTATAAGGGGACCTTGCGGGAATATGTGTCAATTGTTCCAACAGACTGGTCCAGGGATTTGTGAAAATAGAATAAGTACAAAAAGAAAGAACTCATGACCAGTAAAAGAAGAACCAATCATTTAACTGGTATATGCGGAACAAAAAGGTAGAGGAAGTAATGAATTACAGTACAGTCTTTTCCGGTGTTGTGACACATTTTTTTGTGACTTTCTAAAATTTGGTTCTTGAATTTAGTTCTAGGACTTGTTTTATTGATATAATACTACATCAATATATTGAAATAATACTACATTGTAAGAACTAACACTAAACACGTTCTTTGAGAATATATCTGTGATTGGTCATATGGTGTCAATTGAGCCCCTCCAATGAAAACGCCATGTGAAAGTGATAGGTTACATTCATATAAAGTGTTAGAACTAGAACTGGTCTTTTCCACCAAAGACCTATCACGGGACTACTTCGGTATCAGATCGCTCCCCTTTAGGGGAATTCAAACTCCTTCGGTCATTTTGGGCCACCCTGTATTAACATTTCATTACTTTCAATACGCGCCATTTAAAATTGTTGTTGCCAGTGTTGCTTCGTTTTCAAATAATTTTGCGGAAGCGATAGAGAGTATAAAATTCGCATGTTATCGCATTCGCAGTAGAGAGTAGCCCCTCCGCTTTTTGCCCAGATCCAGTTAAGTTCTAGTTACGATTAAAACCCAAGTTCAAGTTTAGTTTAAGTTCTAGATCAGGTTATGTTCAAATCAAATTTAGTTTTAGTTTAGTTCTTGTTCAGTTCCGTTGCGGTTATACTTCAGTTGTGGTTCAATTCAAGTTCAGTTCTGCTACAGTTATAGTTAAGTTATAGTTTAGTTCTTGATTGGATCTATTTCAGTTCTTACGCAGTTGTAGTTCTATTTCAGTTCAAGTTTAATTATATTTAGTTAAATTTCAGCCCAGTTATAGTTTAACTCAGTTTAGTTCTTGCAAATTTTTTGTTATTTATTGAACTTAATATATAGTAGTTGTTGTTCTTCAGTTGTAAATAAGCAGAACTATAAAAAAAGTCCAACGCCAGTTAATGCATTATCTGCTGTTATTTTGTTCATGTCTTAAAATAATTTCGAAAATTTTTCTGCTCTGCTTTAAAGTGTGTGCAAAAATATAAATAAAAAACGGAAGTTTAAAGGAAAGTGTATAAAAAATTGAAAATGACTGCGCAACGGAAATGCAGTGTACAACCAGTGTGTTAGTTACTCTTGGTGAGTTGTAGTAGTCGTATTATTTGCTCTAGTACTCTCTGTCTTAGGGGTAAACAATGTAGTTAGAAAAACATTTTTCCAAAAAATTTTTTTTCTTACACAGCAACAAACATGTTTCGTATTTTTCTTTTCACTGTCGCCATCATCGTCATGGTCTTAGAAGTCATCAACATGTAAGCTATCAACAACTTCATTATGATATATTTATATCCCAACAATCGCAGGGGTTTGATTTCCAATAGAAAAGGAGCTTAAATAAAATTTTTTCTCAAATGACAAACGCTTGAAACAGATTTGAAAGTTATAAGAAAAAACCAAGCATTCGCAACAAAAATGGGAAATTACTTTCAACTTGAAATTTTTTTTTTTATTTTTAGCTGGCTTTTAAACGTTCGTCTCAAGTGAAAAATATTTTTTGGTTTATAAATTTATATTTCTTTTAGCTATTTTCTTTATTTATCCCTATCGGAAAGGGAACTAGCACCAAACTTTTCACGTGGTAGGCACCGGTACTCGTTCTAACAGTTCATTTGTCACTTGAACATTGAGATGTCCTAGGAGGGAGTTAATTGGCACCTTTTTGACACTTTGTAACAGGTCACTGAAGTAACGTAAATGGACGCATTAAATTTTGGCTAAAATAATGAATGTCGCAGATATTGTCCCGAGTGAACCATATTAAAACGATAGATCGCCTTCCACCATCCCGCACATAATCCAGTCCCATGACTAGTTTTGTGTCAATTACCTTTCCTCCACAGTAACTAAACTTTTCATGCACTTTAAGAGCAATTGACACAAATTTCCCGTGGGGATAGCATAGCATAGCATCTCATTTCTTTACTTTACCGTTTTGTCTTTTTCTAGTTCGTATGCTTAAGGGCCAAATACGAATAGCATTTAATTTTTTACCCTCAAATTGTTTTACATTTTTTCACAAGGAAATTAATAAAATCGCTTTGTTAAAATCAGTGTTCGAAAATAAACACTAAATATCGCCACTTAGTGTTCCGTTCAGTTTTTTTTTTAAATCCACAAACTTCATTGTGTTCGGTTTGGCTCATTGATGTTTGTCCCTTTTGGCTGGTAAAAAACCCAAAAATTTTTTACAAAAACAAAATACAGATAGGAAAAAAACCAAAAAGCCAGCAAAAAAATTTGACATAAACAAAACATATATAAAACACACACACAAGCTGTTCGTGCTGCGGTCGTTGCTAAAAATTTTTGTTTGTTTATTTCTTTATCAATAAATAAAAGAAACATTATAGAAGATTAAAATATAAAGTTTGTCTACAGTATCACTTCAATGTTCTGTTTTTAACGAAGACCAGAACACTATATAATGTTTGGCTCTTTCTTTTAAATAGTTACGAACGGTATCATGGGTTGTGTTCGTCTACACAATCACTATATAAAAAGATATCGTTTTTGGGTGTGTGAGCCGAACGTTAAATAATGTACTGTTTATTTTCGAACACTGGTAAAAATGTTTGGATTCACTTTTCGCTTTAGTGTTGCCAAGTTTATTTTTAATTAAAGAATAACAACCGTATTCATAAAAACTTATTGATGAATAATTGAGCGTTTTTAAGCAAAAATTGCTAAAGTTGTATTCATAAACGAAAAATGGTCTATTGAACCTTTAATAAACCATTCATAAAGTAAGAAAATTTATTGTTGGATTTGCCCTTCTTTAAACCAAAAATAATATTACATTTTGAAAGGTGTTTGCATTTTATGATATTATTTTTGTGAAATATGTTGAAAAATAATGACAAAAATGTTTTATTTATTACAACGGACATGTTAAATACATTTTACTATTTTTTTTTTTTATTTTAGACAGCCAATTTAAGGTTATATTGATAATTATTTAAAAAAAATTTATGTATATGTTTTAAATGAATATGTTCAGGGGCAAATGCAGATATTCTCTTTAATTATTTATTAAATTATTGCAACTAGTTGTGTTTTTTTGTTTAAAACAACAAATTATTGTTCAAAAATATAAAAATAAATAAATCTTAATAATAGTGATGTTAATAAAAAGTAAACAAACTTTTTATTCGAATACTTTCTTATCGTATATTTAAAAAAGGTTTAAACAAAAGTTTTTATGATACCTTTCGGAAACATTTTGTTCAGAAATTAAATTAATATGTAGTTTTGTTTTATAAGAATAATTTTGAAGGGGAACAATTAAAAAAAAAATGATAAAAAAATTTAAATATAGAATATCATGTAAACCGAATAGAAGCTTCGTGCATCACTAACAATAAAATGGCAGCCAAATAAAAAGAAAGTTGCCATACTTAAACAGAAAATCGCTGCAAACAGTTAATAGTAAAAAAGCTGTTAATGTACGTTTATGAATACAAATTTTTATAAGAGGTTTAAAGACAAAAAGCGTTTAATAGTTATTACATACTATAAGCTTAAAATAAGAACTTTTTATGAATATGGCTGTAAGACTTGATAACAAACTGCTAAAACAGTGCTTGCAAATGTTTGTATTCAAATCATTAGCAGTTTGAATTGAAACGGTAAAATCAGACTAATAAAAATGGCTTGAAAATTGTGTTTGACATCAACAAAAGTTTGACTTTGTGTTTGCTGGGATATTTGATTGTTAAATTGTGAGTGTGCATTGTTCATTTTTTTTAATTACTTTTGTTTATTCTTTGTCTTGCTTTTTATTGTGAAATACACTTGCACTCGTCGTTAATATAACAAAAATTGTTGTACTTTCTACGTATAAATCTTGTTAATTCTGTTTTGCGTTTATTTGTTAGACTATTTCCTTCATTTTGCATCTTTTTTTTTTAACCATATTGTCTTGTGGTTTTCTCTTCATGGTTTTAAAAAATGTTTAACTTTTTATGTTTAAGTAATATTTTGTTATATTCCTACTTTTTAATATAGTCATGTGGCTTTTTATCAGAGGTTTATTAAGCGTTTAAAATTTTGCTTAAATAAACGAGAGTTTGTTATTAAAATAAAAGAAAACAAGAGTTTTATGAAAATTTGTAGTAATTTGTTTTTCACTTTTAAAGTTTTTTACTTTTAACAAAAAGTATTCTTTCAATACCGATTTATTTGCCGAGGTTAACAAATATTTGTAAGGTATTTTTATTACACCTTTGACACTGTTTCATTTTTTATGGAAGTTTAACTTATTCTTGTTTCAGTTCTGTTCTAGTTTAGTTCTATTTGAATTCTGGTTCAGTTCTGTTTAAGGTTCTAGTTTAGTTCTATTTGAATTCTGGTTCAGTTCTGTTTAAGGATTTTGCTCCGTTTTAGTATAGGATGAAAAAAATAAAATATAGCATACTTTTAGGTTTTAATGTAATGTTCCAAAATTTTATGTTTCATAACACATATTAAATTTCTTTAAAAAAAAAGCAATTTTCACTTATTTTTTTTCTTAACTACTTAGTTTCCTTTATTTTACTTGTTAAATTAAATAAGGTCATAAATTCCATTTAATAGATTTGATAATAAATTCTCAAAAAATAAATTTTAATATAATACTTTTAAGTAGTTTCTTCCTTTCCTATGTCAAATTTTTATTTTACTCATCTATAACAAAATGTGTTTCGGGCTTATTACCTCCGTGCCTACTTTATGACTATGACTCTGATAAATGTATGTTTGTCTAACATATTGTTTTCTTTATAGGTTTTTTTTTTATCTTAGAAAAAATGTAGCTTAAATCTCTTAGGTATATTACTACTACCTTTAACTTAAACAAATTCAAGCCTTTTGTTACTTTCTTGTTCATTTGCCTCCTGGCAAAAGTGTGCTAAACACATATAACTTTACTCATAAATCTCAAGTCAGTTTTTATACTTTGTATGTATATTATACATAAAACTAATATTATATTTTGCATATATGCAGACATATTTTCTTACTATCTTTCTGTAACCATCTCAAAAAAGAAAGACAATTTGTTTGCCAGGCTGCCTACCTGCCTATCTACCTGCAACAAAGTCTTGTCTATTTCTTCTCTAATACAAACATCTTCTTTTTGTTTTGTAATCTTTGACTTGTGTTGGTTTCTTTAATGTATTGTTTGGTATTCTTCAGTATTATATTTGTTTTCTTAACCTTTTTCTGTATTTTTTGTTTTGTTATTTTATAAAGAGAAATACAATTTTAAATGAGAATTTTTCATTGCAAAATGATTTTCTAGCCCATGTTAACACCTTTTTGTAAAATATTATTACATTCTGGCTGTATTATAAACCTACCGACAAGTAAACGACTAGAAATGGCTTTTATTATTAACGGGTTTGTGAGCTTTATATTGTTGTTATAAGAAAAAGTAGATAAATGTTTGTTTTATTGTGTCTAAGCGACAAATATTGCAGTTTAAGTTTAAACAAGAAAAATTACCTAAAAGTAGACAACAATCTTTAAATCTTTTGTTATAAGCCTAAAAAAGACATAAGCATATGTGATTACTTGCAATGAAGCAGCTTTTTCGTATTTTTAACTTTTAAGCCCTTCAGTTTGTGTGTTAGAGCTCTAGTAACTGTTTATACCTTTTTGGTTTTATAATATTTTAATTTAATTCTTTGATAATATTATTCGTACTTTTACACTTTGATACTTTAATATTATTATACTTTTTAACTTTTATACTCCTGCCTTAAACACTTTTAAATTGTAATGTATTTTAATGCTTCTCATTTTTAACACTTTTACTGCCGTATTTATAAAAATATTTTTTATTTTAATCAAGGTTTAGAAAACAAATTTTCTACGAAAATTTTACTTAATAAACGCTTGTTAAATTTAATAAGCTTTTATGAATACGGGTGTTAAACTTTTATACTTTGGTTCTTTTATTTGAAACTTTTGTACTAAAATATACTTAATTACTATTATACTTTTTCACTTTGATAATTGGATACTGTACACCGTCTGTACAATTATACTTTTATATTTTTTTTTATATTCTTTTATACTTTTCAGTTTTAAATTAATATAAAGTAATTTTAAACGTGTATTTTTTTATACGTTGACACTTTTAAACGTCTTTATTTTTATAGTTAAATACACTTTTACACTATTATACTTTTCAACATCCATAGTTTGATAGCTTTAAAAATCTATACTATTATACTTTATTATACTACTTGTAAACAGTTATAATTTTCAACTTTTATAACTTAAAACTTTTAAACGTTTATACTATTATAAATTAATATTCTTTTATACTTAAATATACTTTTATACTATAATACTTTTCTTAAATATACTTTTATACTTAAATATTTATTTATACTTAAATATACTTTATACTATTATACTTTTATGCTTAAATATAATTTTTTACTATTATACTTTTATACTTTAATACACTTTTATACTAATTTACTTTTCTTAAATATACTTTAATACTTAAATATAGGGTGCGTTCGTTAATGAATCACTGCGGTGCATCAGTGATTTCAATTGGTTATGTATTTATCAGTGAAGTAAATGTGGACCAAAAAATAGTGAAATACTCCACAAAAATAATAGTCACACAATAAAAACATTATAATTATTTTTTTATCGGCTTTAAAAAAAGATTGCTTTTCTGATGCAGCCCAGTGATGCAGTTACGAACGCACGTCATACTTTTCTGCTTAAATATACTTTTATACTATTATACTTTTCTTTAATATACAATTATGCTTTTATTCTATTCTACTTATTTACTTTGATACTTTTAAACGTTTTTATTTGTATACTTTCATATTAAAATGAATGATGAACATTTTGAACTAAATTCGATTATCGACTGCAGACGAATTGGCTAAACGAACAAATATTTGTTTGGTATTATAGCGCACATTCGAAAACATAGCAGATTCCCTTTAGGCGGCACCTGAAAAAATTTTTTTGCTTACAATTAATAAAAATAAAGTATAACATGACCACGATAGAATTTTGGTTCGATGACTCGTCTGATGAAAATGAACGCTTTCTGGAACTGGCCAGAAAAGGACACCATTTATTGAGTAAGTCCCAATTAAACACAAATTGACAATTTAGCCTTGGAAACGAAAAAAGTCTTGTTCTGGAAGCTGAGAAAAACTGCATTTGCTAAACATGGATCAAATACAATTATAAAGCGGCATGATTCAATATTGGAATGTGTGGTCCCAAGAAATTTACCTCCTGCGAGATTTAATCCCACTGTTAATTTGCAGCTTTGAAAGCGAAATTGTTTACATTCAAAAATTCGATGCAGAACGAAATTTTGTACAGGACTGGCATTTAATAATACAAATTTTACATTCAATATACACAGAAAAAATTCTCCAAAATTGTTCACCAATTAAAGCATTAATCAAAAATAAAATCAGTTTTAATTAAAAATTTAATCAAGTGATTTAAACGTTTAATCAAGTGAATTAGACATTTAGTCAAGTGAATTAAACGTTTAATTAATACTATTAACTGGTTTAATTTATACTATTAATTTGTTTACTGGTGCAAATTTAATTAATTTTTTAATTAATATCACAAACTTTTTAATTGAAATCAATTTTTATTTTTTTCTGTGTACGATGTTCGATAGCCAGTGAATATCATGTGTCGAATGTAACTCAAAATATGGGCCAATATAATTTTATACTTTTAAACTTTTATAGTTCGATACTTTTAAACATCTTTACAAGTATAGTTTAATACTTTTATGGCCTAATGCAAAAAAGGCGAACTTAAAGTGTTATGCCTGTATTCATAAAAATTTTTAAAATTTAATAAAGGTTTACAGAACAAATTTACTATGAAATTTGTCCTCAATAAACGTTTGTTAAATTTAATAATCGTTTATGAATACGGGAGTTAGTTTTCAATACAAATTGTTGTTACTTAAAAATTATACTTTGATACTTTAATTTACTTTAATACTATTATACTTTTAAAAGTTGATAATTTTAAACGTTTTTACTATTATATTTGAAATTTTTATGCCTGCATTAATAAAAAATATTTTAAATTTATCAAAGGTTTACAAGACAAATATTCTATTAAAATTTTCCTTAATAAACGTTTGTTAAAGTCAATAATCGTTTATGAATATGTAAGTTAAACTTGAATTTAATTTTATACTTTTAGTAAATTATAATCCTTTTTCTTCGACCTTTTTTATTAAATTTTATATTTTATTAAATTATTTAAGCTTAAGGTCACTTTTTTAAAAAATTAATTAAAATGTTTTTATTCGATATTTCGATTTCCGTTGGAAATCTTCTTCAGGAAATTTTTTTAAAATAAAATAAAATTTGACAATAAATGGAAAAATAAAATATGGAAAAATAAATTTTAAAATTTCAAAAAACAAAATTATCATAATAAATTTAAAATTCCATTCTACAAAATTTAAACAAAAACACAAACAAACAAAAAAGGAAAACAAAATTTTAAATTTATTAAAAGCCTAAAACCTATTTTAATATCCCTTTCCGTCAATAATTAGCTATGCCATCTGAAATTTATTTTATAAACAATCAAGGACAAATACCTATTTATAATTATCCCTTCCATCAACCTATTTATTTTTATTCAATAAATGTCTATAAATCTGAGCTAATCCCTCAGTATCTTTTTTAAAATTAGTTATTTTCTCAAATGGAACATTATTTATCTGCAACATTTCTAACATATATCTACGTTTCATAAAACTTTCCGTATTCAAAATTGATGTGTTATCAAAATCAGGATAATGATTAAAATCCCTACAATGTGTTGATAACGCCGTTCCATGGGCTGAATTATAATTCCTATATTTTTGGTCATGTTTATGTCCAGCTAATCTAATTTTAAGTTTTGTCCCAGTTGTTCCTACATATATTTTCCTACATTGTTCATTATCATTGCCACCACAATGAATCTTATAAACTAAATTCGACCTATCTGACTTTAGTAATCTATCCTTAGTTTTTGTGAATAATCTCCCTACATTATTAATCACCTTATGTGCCATTCTGTATTTCCCTTTATCATATATATTCGAGTTTTCTAATCTTTCTGAAAACCCAGGTACATAAGTTAATGACTTATAAATACGTGGTGCCGAAATCTCATCAATATTAGGAGATCTATCTATATTGTATTGTCTTATTAATTTGCAAATCAATTTGTTGGGAAAACTATTATTCTTCAAAATATTCCCAATAACTTCCTTATTTTTCCTATGAAATCTATTGTCACTAATTGTTAATATCCTGTCTATTAGATTCCTAGCTGTGTTAATGATAATTCTCTTAAGAAATAATAATATAGGAAATAATTAAACAACATCAAGTGATATTAATTTTTCATTATCCTGAATTGTTAAATTTTCCAACTTTTGTTTAAATTGTATAGAATTACTAACATTATACTTAGAATTCTCCGTTATCTTCTTAAGTAAATTCGTAATATATTTACAAAGATTATGTAAGGGTGAATTTATGGACGAACAAATAGGTCTTAAAGGAAAATTGTCCTTATGAATTTTTGGTAAACCATATAATCTTGGTGCTACAGATATGAAAGTTTTTAGTTTGTGTTTTTCCACTAATGTTATCACATTTAATTTTAAAAGTTCTTCAATAAATTTATTGTTAATTTTCTCAAATCTGCTTGTTGGATCTTTTTCTAATGTTTGAAAAGTAGTATCATCACTTAAAATATTTTCAATTCTAGGCATATAATCCCTTTTATTAATAGCTACCGTTGTGTTACCCTTATCCGCTCTTAAAATCATTATTTCCCTATTACTTCTAAGAAATTTTTCACTCAATTTCAACTTATTTATTGTAAATCTACCCTACAATCTAGTGACATTTTATTTTAACTTTTATACTTCAAAACGTTTAAACACCCAGAGAAAAAAACGTGTTTAAATATGATCACCTCCAACAAAACTATTTTTAAAGACAATCTTAAACATATTATGTTTAGTTTAACCATATGAATGTTACCGACAACCATATTATGGTTACATTTATCAAGAAGCTATAACCATATTATGGTCGCCTCGGAACATGT
This sequence comes from Pollenia griseotomentosa, assembly GCA_963931875.1. Taxonomy (NCBI): domain Eukaryota; kingdom Metazoa; phylum Arthropoda; class Insecta; order Diptera; family Polleniidae; genus Pollenia; species Pollenia griseotomentosa. The sequence goes on from OZ007561.1 coordinate 190,703,769, forward strand.
TATGCCTAATAATAAATAAAATATGTTTAAAAGTTATAATAGCATGGTTGTTTTCCAACTATATAGCATATTGCTCTTAGAAAAGAGGAAAATAAATACTATTGTTAATTTGAAAACAAATTATTGTCATATATAATCATTACATCTTTAGAGACAACCAAAATATGGTTGTGGCTTCTTGATGAAGGTCTTATTTAACAACAATATAGCTGTCGGTTACAATAATATGGTTATATTAAACATAATATGTTTTAAGTTTTCTTTAAAAATAGTTTTGTTAAACATGTTTTTTCTCTGCGTGTAGTATTATAATTAAATACTGTTATACATTTTAACTTTTATACCTGTATGATATTTTTTATACTTCACCCCATTTTTAAATGCTTTCACCAAACAAATTTTTTTCAAACCAATCAGCCATGTCACAGAGTATAATTCCGTCCGGAAACGGAATTCATTTCGTATTTTGGTGCTTTAGAAAATGACGAAAACATTTTTCGGAGTGAAAACATTTTTGTTTTCATAAACGGAATAGGAGTTTTCTGTATCTGAAAGGCCAAAAAACTATCAAAATACACTTTGTATCAATAAATAAATATGTTTTTTTCGATTTCGAACGAAAGTGTACTCTATGACATGGCTGGATAAGTCAAATTTTTCGATAAAGAGGGTTAACATTTTAACAAGATGTTCGTTTTTGAGCTTTTCTGAAAAAAAATTAGGCATATCGATAGAAATGAAAAAAAGTCCCTTTTTCTACAAAAAATTTCTTCGTTTTCAAAAATCTTGCATGATGAATAAAAAGTTATTCTTTCAAAAAAAGTACTCTTCTTTTTGCAACCAAGATACAATAGATTAAAAAAAAATAAATAAAATTATTTTTTTGGAAATAGAACTTTATTTTTACAAAAAGTCCATTTATCAAAAATTTTCAATTAATGCAAAAAATTATCTTTTTACAATTTGTTCCACATTTAAAAAAGCTAATTTCTTCAAAATACAAAAAAAAAAAGTTATGTTATACTTCACAAAATTGCAGAAAACAAATTTTTGCAGCAAAAATATAGTAAACATTAAAATAACGTTCAGCATACTTTAAGGCTGGATGTAGTAAATTACTATAATGGGCAGACTTATCTCACTAATAAATCCGTCCTTTTTCATTTTCCTTTTTTTAATTTTTATCACTTTCGATTTAGCCCTTAAGGTTTGCTATAGATTTTTACAACTTAACGACTATCCTTATATCTTTATAGTATACCTTTCCATGTTATAAATATTGCAAAATTAAATGTTGTACCTCTTGATTACTTAGCCCTTATTCAATATGGTCACGTCTTTAAAACTATATAAGACAGAATTCATTTTTCCTAAAACAAAAAAAAAAAAAAAAAAAAAAAAAATGGCAGCAATGGTAAAAATGTTCTTCCTATAACGATAATTGCTGCAAAGGATGCTTTCCTTTTTAACATTTTGTTTTAAGCTTAATAAGAATTTTTATTTTCCCCTAGTTAAAGGTTAAGCGACCAAGTATGTGTAAGTCGCCTTGTTCTTTAAAAACCAACAAAAAAAATTGTTTCCCCATTTTTTGTTTTCGAGTACAAATTCGTTTATAAATTATTTATTTACGAAATTACCAAAGGGTATTGATGTTTATTTTTACAGTTACTTAAAAAAAGAAGATATAAATGGTTTCATTTCCTTAAAAGGAATAAACAGTAAATTTCAAAAAAAAAAAAAAAAAAAAAAAAAAATAGCACGAAAAACTAGCAAAAAAGGCTTAAAAGGAAAAAGTTAATAACGTCTATGAACACCAAGGGATTTGGATGGCATTAGATGCCAAAGCCTGTTAAAAAATGAAGTAAAGGTAGTTAATTTTTATTTAAGCCAATTTATATATTTAAAGACTTAAGAAGTAAGACTGTGAAGGTAACTCTTAAAAGGGTTAGGGGCTTTAAACAGCAAGTGATCATAAAATCGAGTTATAACTTCAGGGAAATTATTTGATTAAAAATGTATTAGCGAAATATAAAAGAAATCCCGAAAAGGTAAAAGATCTTAATTTTTAATCTTGAAAGTTTAATTTATGAAAGCAAATTTAATAAAAATGAAAAATATTTTATCTCCTTTTTGGTACTCAATTATCTAAAATTCTAAGAAGAAAATAAATGTATGTAAATCAATCCGTAAAAAATGTTAAGACTATTTTGAAAATTTATTATATCCAAAAAAAAAAATCATAATTTTTCTTATCAAAATTCTCCTGAGGATGAATGACCCTATAATATTTCAATAATTCACAAATATGCAACACTTTTTTATTTGAGAAGCCCAAGAAATTTTATAATTCTACTTTCAAACTAAATTTATTTTTTTGTTTAAAAGTTTCTGTTAACAATGTTCACTAAAATTTCTTAAAAAATATTTTTTAAAAAATTTCACCTTCAAGAAATAAATATAATCACTTTTTTCACCAAAAAGTCACGTTTTGACCACTTTGTTGAAAAAAGTTCTCTTAAATTAAGATAAGTTTTGCTCTTAGTGATATTTGCTCTTGTCCCAAAAATAAACTACAATAATTTCGAGACTGAAAGTATGCAATAGTTTATGAATTCTTTTCTTTTTTACTACAAATCAATTTTTCACAACAAGTCATTCTTTTCACCAAAAGTCACGTTTTCAAAACCAGTTATTTTTAGCCTTAAAGTATGCAATAGCTTATGAATTCTATTCTATTTCTGTTATTACAAAGCTTTTTAAAAATAATTTCAAATTAGTTAGAGGTCACTCAACAATTATAAATTTATTCGAATTTAATTTTTTTTATTAACTCTTCAAATAAAAATTTCTTTCCTTTATTTTTGTAAATAGAAATTTTATTTCTATTATTCCCTTCTTTTTATAGCAATTAATTATCTGTCATTTTCAACTATTTTTTCATAATACTCTTCTGATGAAGTTCACTTAAACAAGTGTCAAAACCTTCAATTGCACGAATTCCATATTACTTTTTAATAATACAATTTTCTCAGGGTTTTTATTATAATGTTTTTTCCGTATTTAAGCGCTTTAGAAAAAAAAAATTATGCAGAGCTTATTATTAATTAAATTAGAAAAGTTGTTGTACAGCAAACACGTAAATTGATAATTAAATTATAGAGCAACACAAAGTAGGCATTAAATTACAATACAAATTAAAGCCTAAAGGTATGCCACAGTAATGTACAGTCATGTGAATGCTGACCGAATAATAATATAAAATTTTTAATAAGAATTTAAGAAATATAAAGCTAATTGAGTTTGAACTAAATAACATTTTTAAAAGAATTTAAATTGATTGGTTTGATAAACAGCTTAATTATAGTTTGTACGTTCTTTACATGTAATCCTTAAAATAGACTGAAAGATTTAATAACAAAATAAAATGCTGTATGTAATTACTTTTATGTTTTGCAAATATCTTGAAATATTTTAATTTCTTGTCATAGTAATTTTTATGAATACAAAATTTTTTATTAAAAAGATTTTCTTTGTCGTGTATTTTAATTTCTTTATTATTTCTTTTTACTATTTTCAGCATTTATTTAAACCATGATGTTAAGCTACTGTTATCCCTAAATGTATGCTATATATATCATAGAGTTTGTTAAAATTTTCGACATTTTTTCTTTAAAATGATTGGCAGCTATTGAAAGCAAATACTTTAAATATGTATGCAATCACAATTTACTAATTATAACGTTAGTAGTATATTGATAAAAAGAAACCAATGGTTGCTGTTATAAACAAAGGAAAATTCAATAGTTACCAGAGCTAAAATAAACCTTTAGAGCTACATTATGAAAATATAAAAAAAGAAATTGAAATGTAAGATCAATTTTGTTTTGAACATTTCTTCAAGAGACTTGAAGTTTCCTGCACAATATTTTAACAGTTTAAAACAACTATCTTTGCCATTTAACTCTTGGGTGTATATCTGGGCCTGGCCAGGCTTTTTTTTTGATTTTTTCCAACTTTTTTTCATATAGTTATTAAACATATTAGAACGAAACTTAATGAAAGAGTTTTTTACAAGAAAACGAGAAGAAAGTGTAAATTTAAACATCATGGGCGTGGCGATTGGCCAAATAAAACTTTTGTGCATTTTGTATCCACCTGAGACTAGCCAGGCGCTGCCCTATTATTTATGTACTTTAGTAAACCAAATCAAAACTAAATGTATCAAAAAGCAAACGCAGCACATAAAAATTCTTTCTTTACTTTTATTTCAAATAATTGTTCTAGTTGACAACAAAATGTCCTTGCCATAGTCATAAAACTTCATACAAATAAAAGTGGTCCCAGCCAGGCCCAGGGGTTTGTTAGTGTGAGTTCTTTTGATAGCCTCAAAAAACTCCATATACAAAAACAAGTGGTCCCAGCCAGGCCCAGGCTGCAGTTTGTGACACACAAGAGAGTTAATCATTCGTCCATTAAGAACATTTTCGATTTATTACATTTTTATCAAAGCTAACGATTTCTCCCGACTCCCAGAAGCCATGGCTTGACGGTTTCATAAACAAGCAAATTTGTCACATTTGAACGTGTGAGCAGCTTGAAATGTTGCACGAGGCATAATTTTATCCTGAAAACCAAGTTAAAGAGTTATGTCGATCAAGCCTAAACATGTGACATATTTTCCAGAGTGGACCCTAATGGAAACCCTAAGTAAGCAATCATGGACCAGCCAAACTTAAATCATATTATGAAGTTAAGGTTCATATAAAAGTTCTTTGTGCCAAAGATTATCTTAATATTTACATTGAAGTTTAGAATATTTTTAGTCTTAAAGGGATTTAAGAGAGATGTGGGACCTTCGGTCAATGATGGAACTACCAGCACGTAGTAGCTCTAATGTTTTTATTGTCACCAAATTTTACATCAATTCCAATATTTGTCTGGAAATTTAGGCATTTAAAGATATTTTTTAAGAGTAGTGTTTGCAGGGGAGCTACAAAAATAAAAACATTTAGTAATATTATTGAGGTTAGGTAAGGTTCCATTGGCAGTCGTGATCGAGCACAGCTCACGTTGATTCAGCAATCAGTTCCCGTTCTGCTACCATGTTTCACCATTTAACAAGGATCCTACGTTTCTCGGCTGCTGACATTCGCACTCAACCATCCGGTTTTATCAATGAAGGAGTAGATTCTAATTAAATCAGTGTCAGAGAGACAAGTTTTGTCCCTAAGGATTGTTCAACCAGGCAGTTTGAGTCTTAGGTCTCAGAATGCCAATGAATAAAATATTTTTTCAATCTAAATTCAACAATAATAAAATGGGTGATTAGGCATATTCCGGGAAGAAATTTTTGTGGAGATTATGTGAAATTAGGGACCGATTCTTATCATTTTCAAGAGGTTTTGTCCTTATGACAATTGATTTTGCCAATAATTTCGTCAAATTATCTCTAGAATTGCTTACAAGCTAGCCAGCTGGACGGACGGACATGGACAGAAGTTAATTCTAAGTCCATCGCTGTACTAAAAGGTGGATCTTGTATTAATATTTTTATGTGCTTCACACATCAGCGCAAATGCATATAGTAATTAATTTACGGTGACTTCATCCAGGGATACTAACTTAGTTTTTTAACAAGACTGCGTTTACACCACATTTTTTTATAAAATATGACATACAAATTTGAAGTCGGGAAATAGAATCTATTTTATTTTGCGAGCGTTTTTCTCTTACTTTATGTCTATACCAGAGATATTTATTGCGACATACAAATATTGCAGTAAATGACAAAATTATGTTATCTTTAATGTAGAACAGCATTTTTTTGTGCATATTTATTGACGGCAATTTATGTTGCAATAATTGAGGAGGTCCATAACAAAACGCAATAATTACACCATATGGACCTCCTCAATTTATAGTCAGTTTTCGTTGACAATTATTGCGTACATAAAACGTCAAGTTTGGTTGTCAATTGTAAAAAGAAGCAAAAAAAAATCGTAGCAAATAATAATTGAAGTAAAAGAATGAAATAACTACAAATAAACACTAAAATAATTTATTTTTTTTTTTTTTTTTTTTCAAAATAAGCACTAAAAATATATTGCAAAATTTTTTAATGACAAAAATTTGTCGTTAAGTAGAAAATTTCAAGTAAAAATTTTAAAAATTTACTACTAAACGACAAATTTTTGTCGTAAAAAAATTAAAGAATATATTAACAACAATATTGCTCTGCTATTCTGCCGACGTTATTGCCAAATTGCTGAACTATATATATTTGGTGTAGACCTGGGGTTATGCTCCCAAATATAGACACTCGTTTTCTCACCAATGCTACCATACTTTCATAAAATTTTATATATTTTTTTAACAGTGAATTTAGAACAAAACAAAATAAGAAATTAAATCAACAAAACTTGAAAAAATTGAAGTTATTGCCGACGATTTAATTATAAGCTTGTGAATTTTCGCCTGAAGTTAAAGGCCCAGTTTTGTTTGAAGACTTAGCCCTATTCATGCTAGACTTAGTCCTTTTAAAATTACCTGAAACGCGGTTAAAATGTTGGAAATAAACTAAAAAACGCGCCTTTTCAGCCGTTATTGTTATTTTTATTATCTTTTAGCCCGTTGTCGAATTTGCTCCGGAATAATTACATTTGAGAGACTTTGAGTGTTTAAAATGAGATAATCTTGGTTGCTCAAACTAAGAAGTACCTATCGACATATGCTTTAAAATTAATTGTGTATAACGAAATATCAGAAACTCAAATTATCATAATATTCAGCGATTTATAGAATGAAGACAAAAATGACCAAGAACTCAAATATTTTTTAAAAATGAACAGACTTAAAATACTGTAAATGCCCCCTAAAGCTTCAGTTGGACGAGTTTCTTAATAGAAATGAATGTAAAAAGATGCAATACTAAAGCTACGGTCACACTTATTAAATATTTGATCAAATAAGCGTAACCCCTACTTTTGTTGATAGTTAGTGAGATTTAAAATGGTCTTAATATTATAAAATAAACTAAATATACTACTAGACATAGCAAAAAACAGTTTTTTGTAAGATGTGGTATTTTAATCAAAATAAATATTGATATAAAGCTAAATGATTTTTTAGTTTGGTTGTTGGTCCCGTTTTTTTCGTCAAATATTTTTTTTTTTTTTTTTTTTTTTTTTTTTTATTTTTATTTTAATTTAAGTTAATTATTCATTTACATTAATGACCTTGCAAAGCCGCTAGGGCTTGTCTGCAGGTACAAATTTCAATGCTAAATTTACTATTACATATAGAGCATTCGTTGCTGGATTGCAAAAATATAATATAAATAAATAAAAATAATGAAAAAATATGTTTAAAAAGTTTTAAATACAAGTTAATTTTTGGTTCATTGAGTATTTATAAAAAAGTTTTTAAATATTTTTTTTCTCTTGTAAATATTTATTATTGTGTCCAATATTTCAGTAGGCATTTTGTTTAGTATTGTTGGTAGAACTGTGGGTAGGGTGCTTTTTCCGTAGTGATTTTTGTGTCTCTGTACACGGTATCTTCCTTCAGCGTTTAGCCGGGTCTGGTGGTTGTGATCTATTCGTGTAAGGAATCTTGAATCATTGTAAAATTCGATTGATAATGTAGTGAAGTATATGCTTTTAACGTTTAGTATTTGTAGTTCTTTTGCTATATTATTAGTTAACAGATTGTTGTTATCTGTTGTACTAAAAGCATTTGAGTTGTTATACGTTGTTGATGATGTTGTTGCTATGTTGTTGATGACGTTATGTAAGTAGTTTGTGTTGTAATTGTTGTCAACATTACTCAGTATATTGCTGCCATTGTTTGAAGACATGTTGTTTGTTGGAGTGTTTGTTATGTTGTTTGAAGATCGTGTAGTTTTTAGTATTTTTAGCAGTTGGTTTTGCGTTTTTTGAAGTTTCTCACAATGTGTTGAGCTGCCCCATGCTGTTATACCATGACGAAGATGCGATTCGACTAGAGAAAAATATACTTGTCTTACAACTGTTTTGCTGGATCTGTAACTTAAATGACGCAAAATAAACGCAGCTTTTCTTAATTTTTTACGAACTTCTTCTATATGTATAATCCATTTAAAATTATGATCTACATACACGCCAAGATATTTGTAAGTGTTAACAATTTCAATTGTAGTGGAACATTGATCTCCGTAGTAATCGAACTCTAATAACTTTCTTCTATGCATACATTCTGTGGAATGAAATTTTAAGTTTATTTCCCTATAAAGCAAATGTGGTGGTTTAATATGCATAAGTTTTGTCTTAGACGCATTAATTATTAAACCATGGTCGTGGCACCATCTTACCGCAATATCGAGCTGGTGTTGCATTATTATTGCTGCGGAATCTATATTTTTGTGGGCTACTACTATAGCAGTATCATCCGCGTAAGCATAGGTCTTACACATTTTTAATGAGTTAATAAGCTCGTTGGAGTATATAATGTAAAGAATGGGACCTAATTTGGAGCCTTGCGGCACACCAAAGTCAGACGAGGTTTCTTCACTTAAACTGTTATTGATTTTTACAATATATTTTCTTAGCGTTAGGTAGTTTTTGAACCATTCTAAACAGTTTCCACGAATTCCTATTCTTTCTAGCATTTTTATTAATTTGCTATGTGATAGAGTGTCAAAAGTTTGATAAGTCTGACCGTAGCTTAATACATACTATTGTTTAATAAATTGATTTGTTTAAAAATCTTACTGCCGTATTTATAAAGGATTATTATATGAAACCAAAATTTATCAATTTAAAAATAATAGTTTAGTAAATATTTATTGAACTAAAAATATTTTTATAAATACGGCAGTTAGGTTTTACTTAAAAAGATATTTGTAAGCCCTTTAAGCGCGTAATATTAGAAGATTTTCCCTTCTTTTTTTCAATTAAGAAAAAGTCCGTTTTTAATATGTCTTTACGTGTTAAATGTCGCAGGTGTTGGCATCACTGCATATTTCTTTTTAGATCGAAATGGCGCGGTAATAATCGTTTATTTTTAATTTTTTCTCTTTAGCATCTTTAATATTTTTCAGAAAAAGCACTTACTTAAAAATTAGGTTCTTGTAGCATACTGCCAGGATTCGAGATTTAAAAGAATTCCTAGCATTATTCCTAGCAACTTAAAATTCCTCTTAAGCTGCAAATGTTTAATAAACCTTTTTTTTTGTCTTTGTTATTTCTATGGTTTTACTTAAATGAAATGCAAAAAAACCTTTAGGTAATAAAATCTGTAAATGGAACAAATGTTACTAATTTTCATTTGTTGCCAAGCATCTTTTCTGCGTCTTCGTTTTCTTTTACCAACGTTATAATGCATAATTTAGTTATTATAGCATTTCTATACGCAATTAATATGCAGGCCAGGTAATGTCTTAAACGAGTCGTGAAAATATTTGTTGGTTCTTTTTTCTAGCTCCATGTGCTCTAGCCTCCCATAAAATCTGCGAATCTTAAGGGAAAACAACACAAAAGATAGCAGCAAAACAAACAACAACAGTTTCAGCTTCAGAATCAAAAGCAGCAGCAGCATCATGAGTCTCTAGCGGAAACGGAAGTATAACAAACGTTTGTAACAAACTGTAGTTTTATGCCAATGAAAACAAAGTTATCGCCGTTACGGAAGTAAGCTTTAACTTATGAATTATACATAAAACATACAACTACTACAAGTATAAGACGTGGCTGTTTTTAGGAATCCTTCACGCTTTTATCCTCTGCTTACTAATATATTTTTTAATATTCCTGGTAAAACATATAAATGGAATTTTCTTAGTTGACTTTATTATTGGCAGCCCAGACCAAAAATGAGTGGAAAAAGTCTAGCACGAAAGAAAAAACAATTTTTATTTAACATTCCTGTCATGTTAAGGGGTTTCTTCAGCACACACTCTCTCTCTCTTCAAGACATAAACAGGCACGCTAGCAAAGTTTCCTTTCTATTTTTTTTCTGGCTAAGACATTTTTAAGGTCTTCCTTTTTGCTTGTTGCCTTTATTCAATTAGCTTTTTTGTGAAAATAATATTTTGCAGGCAAAAAAAAGGATAAAAAAAGGAAACACTATGAATATTATTATAATGAAAGAAATATGTTGCAGCATACTTTGGCGAGGTTAAAGTAATTAATACCAAACTTTTAAGTTTCTCTGCAAGCCAAAACATTTTTTATTATTAAAAATCTTTACAGAAAAGAAAGCAAGACCAAACGTGAAGAAAATGTTTTTGAAATTAATTTTTAATAAACAAAAAAAAAAAAATCGACTGTTATATGTATAAAAAAGTCGAAGAAATTAATTATAATTGATAAAGTTAAACATTTTAAAAACTAAGGCATATTTTCAGGCTGTAAATAATAGGCTTATTAAAAGCTTTTTAGGTTTAAATAAAAAAAAAAGGAGAACGATTGTTACTTTGAGTTTTACAAACTTTTGTACAAGTTATTATTAAATTGACCTTTTTGCTTTACCTTACTTTATAACCTTTTAGGTTTAATTGTTAAATAGCTAAAAATGAAGTATATAATTAGGAGGAGAGATAAATAAAAAAGTAGTAAGACTAGGGGCTTCAACAAGTTAAATATTTAAGTATTAATAGGTTTCTAGTGTTAAGCCAATAGTGATGAAAATGAGAGTAATCCCTAAAATTTTCGTGTTACAGCTTACATTTTCAAGTTTGAAATAAAATTCTGGAAGACTCCGTCGGCTTTCAATTGTTCAATATTATCCGTGCTATTTGTAAGGCCTTTATCAATTGTAAATGACATCAATTGAACGGGTCCATTCCAGGATATTAACTATTTGTTAAAAGGTGCTTAGACGATAACACAAGTCATATGTATTTTAACGAAAATGCTTCCCTGTACTGAAATTCTGTAACTTTTTAACGACAAAAAATTGTCGTTAAGTAGTCAAAATTCGTTAGCTAACGATAATTGTCGCTAAGAACTATTCTGTAATGAAATTTTAACAATTTTTATCGGCAATCAATGTCGGAAGCTAACGATACAAAAAAAGTTCTTGTTAAATAATAACGATAATAAATATACTGTTGAAAGATTAAAAATATAGAGTAAAGAAGCCAATTTTTTACACAAAAAAAGGAAAAAAGTATAGTCGATAAAGCCCGACCCTACATAACAGTATTTGGGCGATCATGTGTCCGCAAAAAAAGTATGTTGTGAGGTTAAGATTCACATAAGAGATTTTTGTGCCAAATATTATCTAAATATCTACTACTAAATATAACTACTATGAGATAACATAGAAGCTATTATTAAGGGAACTTATTTTAAGTGTATTCGTATGGGAGCTGTGGTCAAATATGGACGGATTCTAATATTGCTGATTTATGTAGGTTGCAACAAAATATTTTTGGACCTAATTAAACCAAAATGTCTATAAAACAAGATGGTTAATGGGCAAAAAACCCTATTCCGATAAGAAGTTTGCATGTGGGCTATGAAAAATAAATAACCGCTTCTCCGCTTTTTAAAAGGCTTTCGACCTTGTGGCAATAAAATCATAAGTGCCAAATTTTATATAATTATTTCCGAAATTTGACCTGTAATTTGCGCACAAAGTTATCTTGGACAGACAACCAGCCAGCCTGATAGAAGGACGGACCTCGTTAGATGGATTCTGAAATTGATTTTGAGTCAATCGTTATACTAAAAGGTGGGTTCAGAATCTATATTTAAATGTGTTACACACATTTGCACAAACACATAATATCCTCTTCAGATACAGAAGTGTGGGTATAAAAAGTAAGAGCAGAATGTTGTGCTAGAGTGGTTAAGGCACCTCGAACTTTTTCCCTATGTATAAAAAGATTTTAAACCAACATATTTGTTTAGAAATATAATCAATATTTACACTTTTTCATTTAAGTTTTGTTAATATAAATTTTTTACAAGCAAATTTATTTTATATTTTTTATTAATTTTAAAAATTTTAACTTTGACGTTCTTACATTTTTACCGATATTTGTCGTTATTTTTTCTTATCGAATACATTTGTTAACTTAAAATAGAGAATTAAAAATTCGTTAAGGTGACCGAGATTTCTCGTTACTTAACGATATCGGTAGTTAAAATAAAAAAGTTACAGAATTGAGGTACTGATATATTTATTGTTTGAAATATTTTCAAAAAATAATAATAACTTATAATGACAAGGTTGTATTTTCTGTAAAATTCCTACGTTTTGTGGGATCGTGTAAGCTATTTTTAAGTGGTAGTTACAATGCATCGGGGTCTTAAATTGAATTTATATTTTGTTAGGCTTATGGACTGTAAAATTTAGACAGCAAAACGTTCGTTAGACTGCGACCAAATTACTGTATTTGAAATCATCAAAATTACAATACAATTGATATCGTTTTATATCAAATGCCATAATTTTGCCATGACTTTTAAATGTAAATAAGGAAATTTTGGTTTGTGAAAATTTTCAGTTAACAGTAGTAGTAAAAAATTTTCTAAAATTCGATTATCAAGTGCATTTTCAAATTTTTCAAAAAGCACAAAAAATCTATACATATCTAAAAAAAGATGAGATAAGCCCACTGTTTATTGGTGATGTGTTTTGTTTAAGCTTTGATATTATTACAAGTAGAACTGTTGCTATAAGTCTTATACGCTTAACAGTTTTATTTGGTTTAATATCTTTAGTTTTTCTAAAACGTTATGGATGAAGTTTCCTGATGATCTGGCCTAAGCAAACAGTGAAATGCGCATAGGAATAGCTTATCCCATCAACAATAAATTTCAAGTGTTTTTATCAATAATAAAAACTGGGAATTAAGCACACGAATAACAAAATCTTTTGAAATTAAAATTTTGTATTCCCAAAAATTGAAATTACTTTTTGATATCTAAAAAATCTATTTTCTAATGGCTGTTTTTAAATTAATTTAATTTAAAACGAAAGATAAGTACATGTCAATTACATTTGAAAACTATATCGGGTGTATGGGCACCGCACAGTGCCTTTGGGTCACTTTTTTGAGCACTGTTGGCTGTATGTCATGAATAGCCCCGGTAGGCTAGCTGGTAGTAAGCTAGTTTATTAGTGCGGGCGGTTGCGGGTTTGATTCCCGCCAGAGATTATGGTGTCCTGCAGACAAGAGTTAAACTTTGCGGGATTAGCATAAGAAAATTGTGGCTTTAAAGGCGTCAATTATTGCTTATTTATCAGCACAAAGCAGTGACTTCACGTAGTCCCACAAAAAATAATCGAGAGGTCTTAAACTGGAACACCTTGGAGGCCAATTGACAGCGACATTTCTCGATACAAACTTATCCCCAAAATTAATATTTCAGTTAGCTAACCGAATGGCGTCCCCGCATCCCCGTCATTTATGTCTTTCAACAAAAAGTAATTGATAATGTGCTGCAGTGATCTACATCGACTGTCACGCTAGCTTTGGCATCATTTTTGAGTACATGATGGCACCAGCGTGTACGCCATACCTAATAATGCATTTTGCTGGATGCATTGGAGTCTGTAGGGTCTATTGTGAATGAGTCCCAGTTCATATGCGGCAATTTCGTTTGTTTTTAAACAAGTTAAGGTAAAAATGTCACTCATCGCAAAATAGAATCTGGTAGCGTTGTTCAAGCGCAAATCGTTATATCATAATTTGCCATAGTATATTGTCCTGAATGTCAAAAAGTGAGCATAGTATAATAGTTCTATCTTAAAAACCCCCCTTTATATTTATTCCATTTTGCATAAACAAACTTTGTCTTGCAATTTTTATGTTAAATTTTTAACAATTTTTCTTGCATCAAATACCTTTTGACCTTATATCCAAAATACTACTTTGTTGCTATTTTAACAATGTCACTTAAATAATCGGCATCTCCTTGTAACTTTTTGCCTCGTCCCACGACAACTCCCCTTGCTGGACCACTGCTGGTCACTATAAGTTTACCCCCATCCAAACTTTTTTTTTTATAGATATTGTTCATATTTTTAAAGTTTTTTTTTTATAAAATATTATCTTAAAGAAAATGCCATTTCTATAGATATTTAAATGAATGTATGTGTGTGTTTGCTATTGAGTTTATTTTCTTATTGTCTCTTTTGGCCCAGCATGGCACAACTTTCCGTTTCCGCCCTTAAATGAAAAACGTTAACTAAAAACGTACATAAAATTCTTTGGAGAGTCTTTAATCATCTTATTTTATGGACAAACAATTTTTTGCACACTTTTTATTTTGTAGAATATTTAGCAAAATAAAGTTGCTGATAATGCTGGTGAACGAATGAAAAGTGGTTTAAAAAAACATGTAGTTAAGACAGCAAAATCAAGGCAAAAAGATTTAAAGTTTGGTTGCAAGAAAAAAAAAAACAAAAACAAAATAAAGTTGTAACTTGTTTGTTTTCGTTGTGTTTTTCTGAAGTAAAATTTGTTAAATTAAGGGGTCTTCTTTTATGTTTTCTTGATAGATTGTTAAATATTACAAAGTTTATTTGACAAATATTAAAATAGATTATCTTACAATGAGGGCCAAAGGGATATGCTTGAACTAAAATGGAAAATAAAGCTATTTTGCTAAAGAACGAGACTTTTATTCAGGCTTTAAAAAGCTGCAGTCGAATCCAAAAACTGTCGCACAAAAGACGCAAATTTGGGTACAACTGTTCACTTTTTGAGTTTGAATGGCAGCGACTGTTTACATTTAATGAATCAGAAGTAAAAGCAACAATTAATTTTTTTTGGCCAATGGCAAATTAAGATGTGATAGAAATGGCAGTTTTTCCACTTTGACTGCAGTTTTTTAAACGCTGCTTTTATTATAATTATTAAGACCCAAAATGTGAAGGAAAATAAAAAAACCTTTAAACTTACCTAAAAGTATGCTAACATTTTAAAGAAATAAAATTACTATGAATTTTTAAAGCAGGTTTAATTAATTAATCTACATATATGTATAGTTATACAACATAATCATATCACAAACAAAATTTGCCTTTAAAATAAATCCAAAACAAAACGCCGAAAAAAATTAAAGCAAGTTTTAAACAGCCCTTAAAACATGCTTTACTAATAAAGCTTAATTATACCATTACACTGATAAAATTTGTCACACATTTTTTTCTCAAAGTCCTCTTTTTTAAAGAAAAGATCACTTTAAAAGTCGCTTTTTACCCTCAAAGTATGCTTTAATATTTTAATTTTATTGATAAGCAATTTGTCGCAATAATAAATTTTTTCTTTCTTAAATTTATCTTTAATTTGTTATAAAAAACTTATCTCATGGTATATTTTTCAACACCAAAAAAAAAAAAAAAAAAAAATATAATTTTCTTCTTTTACACTTACCATCTTTTATCGAATACCGTGGATTACTCATGTCAACTCTTGTCTGATTCTTAATCCAATATATATTTGGTGTGGGATTACCAATCGCTTTACACTGCATTGTTGCCGTATGACCAACTTCAATGACACGCGTACTAGGACCCTGTGTTATAACGGGAAAACCAGGCGGAGTTTTATCACCTGAAAATAAAAAGGAAAGAAAAGTTTGTAAATATTATTTCAGTTTTTGTTGCCTTTGCTTTATAAAATTCATCAAACGTGTAATTGAAGTAAATTATAAAATGTATTTTATATAAATATTTAAATAAAAACTTTTAGTTTAAGACCATTATTTGTATACACATGGTTGGTGTTTATAACAAATAAAACTTAATAAATCCTCCACAATAAAAAGAGAATATTTTTTTTTTTATAAATATAAATAAAAGACAAAAAAATAATCAAAAGCTAATTTACACATTTCAATTAAATCCAACCATTCAGACAGTGCTGCTAATGTAGAGGTTTTTTTTTTGAAAAATATCATTTGCCATAAAAATAACTAGATTTTTAGGCAAGAAGGACGCTAAGGCTCCCAGATAACAAATAATTCCTTTAAGTTCAGGTTTCTGATCTTAGTTTGTGATTGAGTCACGTTTTAATTTTAGGTCTTAGTTGAGCAGCTCGTTCAGTTCTACTTGAAGTTCAGGTTTAGTTCAGTTCTAGTTCATTTCTGGTTCAGTTACTTACTTCAGTAAAAGCTCAGTTCTAGTAAATTTCTGGGTCTATGAAATAACTCCCACGAAATAATTCCCACTTTTAAAAACGAAATAAGCCCCACAAAAAATTGCTGTTTTGAAAGTGGGAGTTATTTTGTTTTTAAAAGTGGGACTTATTTCGTCAATTGATGGGACTCATTTCGTTACGAGTTTTTATTTTAAGTGGCACTTATTTCGTTTTGAGTGGGAATAAATTCGTTTTGTAAAGTGGGAGTTATTTCATACCCCTTTTTCGAAGAGCCAAATACTTCTTATTTGAAATCGCATTAAGCAGTAAAAAAGTGGGACTTATTTCGTTTATGAAAGTGGGACTTAATTCATTTAAGAAATATATTATTCAAGGGGGAGTTTTTTAATTTTGAGTGAGAGTTATTTCATTTCAAGTAAATTTTTAAATCATTTCATTTTGGTGGGACTTATTTCGCTTTTAAAAGTGGGACTTATTTCGTGGGAGTTACTTCATAGACCCAAATTTCTAGTTCAGCAATAGCTTCCCAGTAAAAAAATTTTGGGTTTTTAAGAGAAAAATCACATAATCGAGCGCTTCAATAAGAGAGCTTTTATACAGCAGTAAATGATAATGAATAAAATATACAAAAAAGCAGCTATTTTAGTGCTGACAACGAAGAAGGTTTTAAAGCGAAAAAAAATAAAAATATATTATTGTTTACAAAAATTATTGAAAACGGCAATTAATCAAGTAAAAGAGAAAAATTAATGAATATATTAGCTATTAAAAAAGCATTTTAGGAGTGCTTTGTTTGCATGTTAAAAGAAGCTTTTATTGTCAGCAGAAAATAGTCCTCCTAACCGGGAACACCCCATACGAAAATCAGCAATCCTATCAGCAGGTTTGAAGCGATTTGAGGTATGAATTCATACATAAAACCTGCTCCTTTGTGAGCACATTTTTTACTGGGTTAGGTCTAGTTCTGGGCCCTGTTTACAAATTACAAATCCACAAGTAATATACAACATTATTGTAAAATTGTGGCTTTTCTAATGCATTTTACTTGTAGATTTGTAACTTGTTGTTTTGAGAAACAGGGTCCTGTTCTATTTTAGTTCTATTTTAATTCAAATTAATTATAATTCAGTTCTAGTTCAGATTTAGTTAAGTAAATTGATAATTTTTTTGAACTGTTTATGGTTTTTAATAGAAATTGTCATATTTAAATACGGCTAAAGTTCATTAATTTTAATTTTCATTAAATTAATTTTATGAAGAAAGGAATTCTGCAACATAAAATGAATTTAAAATTTATTGATAATTTTTAATTCTTGACTGACCGGGGAATCGAACCCACGTTCACGGACAGGTTTCGATAGTAACTACACTATCTCTTTAGAAATCTTTGCCATTGA
Organism: Pollenia griseotomentosa; assembly: GCA_963931875.1. Taxonomy (NCBI): domain Eukaryota; kingdom Metazoa; phylum Arthropoda; class Insecta; order Diptera; family Polleniidae; genus Pollenia; species Pollenia griseotomentosa. The sequence goes on from OZ007561.1 coordinate 190,721,259, forward strand.
CGACGGTTGGGACTAAATCTCAAACCAAACGGTATTTTTCCATCGGTTGATCGAAATTTGCTTTGAATGATTATCTATCTGTTATCAGTAAATAAATATATAAAAAATAAATTACAGTTAATTTCTTGCTTTGTTCCGGTCTAGTTGTTTTAGTTCAGTTCTAGTTTGAAGCTCAGGTTCTAATACAAGTTTTAGTTAAATTTTTCTATAAATTTTTATATTTATTCGAATGTGTGTATTCTAAGTCCAAAAACTATTTTTAAAGTATTCAAAATTGAATAGTCTTATTCCTTCAATATTTTCCAGGAATATTTTTTATGCACTATCGGAATGTTTTGTTTGTTACTCATCATGAAAAACAAATTCCCAGATTCTATTTGGTTAAATTTCTGTTCAAATTCATGTTGTAGTTTAGGTCTTATTTCCGATAAAGTTGAATTCAAATCTTGGTAGATTCCAGCAATCAATTTAGTTATGGTACCTTTAATTTCATATAAACTTATTTTTCAAAAAACATAGCCAAACACACGATATGCATGTGTGAGGTAGTATTTTAAGCTCTTTGTATGTGTTAAGCTTTTATGCTTAATACTTTTTATATTTGTGTGGATTTTTGTTGCATTATATAGTTATATTTTGTTGTTGTTTTTCTTTTATAAGTTTTTGTCGCTCTTGTTTTTACTTTTATTACTTTTATGCAATATTTATATTAAAACGTGTCTGGCGTGAAATTAAAATAATATTATCAACACATTCCAAGCAAACTTACACAGAAGTACAAACTTTGCAGTCACACATATACAATCATACAGCTTTTATGTAGTGGTAAATTTGAATAGGTGTTTGAATGCAAAATCGTGTGTAGTTGTAAGTTTTAAAAGCTCCCAGCGGGAAAACTCAGAAGACCTTCTTACTTCAGGCCTTTTTAAAGGCCTGCTTAAAAGATTTTTTGATTCAATTACTATTCTTATCTAACTGCTAAAGAAGGCCTCGGCTCTTTCGTATAAAAGATAAGGTACACCTTCCACACTCGCTTCTATGAGAAGGGAGTAACATTTTTTGTATTGTTTTTTTGCACAAGCAAAAGCAAAATCAATTTTTTTTGGTCTCGTTACCCTTCTTATGTACCTGCTGAAGAAGCGAGAGCGGAAGGCCTTCTCCGCAATGACAACGTGTGTAAAAAAGATATGAGTATGGAATGGAGCAAGAAGGCCTTGTACATCCAAAAGAAGGGGTACAGAGGCCTTCTAGAAGGCCTTCCTACTCCTTCTTTTTCCCGCTGGGCTGTTTCGTATTTGTGTGTGTGTGTGTGATAAATACTAAAAACAACAACAAAAAAACATATAGAGAAAAAAAAGGCTTGAACAAAAAACAAGAAATGAAACAAAAACGAAAAGAAAAATATACCAACAAAAACAGCACAAAAAAAAAAACAAACAACATTTTTTGGAATTAAAGACTTTTATGCATATAAACAGATATTAAAACCGACACACAATGAATATGTTGCATGCAGTTTTTTACTGCTGCTATTCTTGTCCTAGTGGCAGCAGTCGTTGCTTTTTTTCATTCACTCTCGTTGGCATTGTAAAGTTGACACTTGGCATTTTCATTGTTTTTGTCATTTGTAGTTTATTCGAGTAGTATTTTTTTTTTTATTTAACATTTAACTTTTTTTTTTTTGGATGCATCCATTTTTTATTTTTTTTTGTGTAAATAAAAACATGGTTTGTTTACCCCAGAACAGACAATAGCGGTAGAGCAAAAATAAGGTTAACGGTTAAAAATTGTAAAATGTTAAAGTAAAGTGTTGTTATCGACAGCAGAGAACAAAACACGAAACAAAAAAACAAATCGAAATGATCATGATGTAGTAAATATGCCTTGAGGAGAAAAGCAATATGATTAAAAAAGCAAGAGAAAGTGTAGTGAATTTTCAATAAATTTAATAAAGCATAAATGATTTAGATATAATGTTGAATCCTTTAAATAGGCAACACTTTCTGATTCTAAAAATGCATACATTTAATTTAAGTTAAGGCAAAGTCAAAAATATTTTATGATTTTTTTGCTGCTTTCTACAGAAATTCATATTGGATTTTAAAATTTCAAACGCTGCATATCTTGTGGCCTGACCTAAATGTTAGATGCTAATATTTTTTAAATTAATTTTCTTTAAAGAATTGACTGACTCTTATTTTTTATAGGTTTAGCGTCACGTTGCTATTGGTTTTGTTAAACATTTTTGGTAAAAAGAGAATACATATTTTATAAAAAAGTGACTTTTTGAAAGAATGTAATTTTTTTCTGAAAATTTTTTGAAATATTTACTTTTTCTGAAAAATCGACCTTTTGTTAAACATTTTTTGTTGTGAATAAGTGACACTGTGTGAAAAAGTGCCCATTTTCTGATAAAGCGACTTTTTTGTGAACAAGTGATTTTTTTATGAAATATGTTACTTTTTTGTGAAAAATTTGACTTTTTTGTGTAAAATTGACTTTTTTGTAAAAAGAGACTTTTTTGTGAAAAATTAATTTTTTTTTGGACAATTACCGCCTTTTCGTCGATTACAAGCCCACTTTTGAGAGTCTGATACGTGCAAAGCTGATTAAAGCCATGTCTGAATTCGGCATAGCTGCAAAGCTGATAAGATTGTGTAAGATGACTTTAGCTAATACAAAATCATCAGTGAAATTTGGAAGGTATCAGAATTTCGTACGTGACGCGGCAGTTAATAGAAACAGTACAATATTACCAAAAGCCACATGCTGCTCGAATATGCCGATGACATTGCATTTATGGGACGAACGTTGCAAGATGTCATTGCTGCCTTTGCAAAGGTGGAGAAAGAATCAGCAAAAATGGGTTTGGCAGTTAATGAAGACAAAACTAAGTTGATGGATTCAACGAATACAGAATCCACGAGATAATCTATGATTGCTGATTATTTCAACTTCGAGATAGTAGATGAATGAAGAACTTTACTTGCTAATAGATGATACTGTGTGTTATTAAATTGCCTACTTACAGGGGCATTTCTCTGCATACGAAGCTTACACTAAACAACACACTTATCCTTCCCATGATACTATACGCTCAATCAGATTAAGTGGTTGTTGGAGAGTTTGAGAGAAAAATACTTCGTAAGATATAAGGGCCAATCTGCGTAGATGGAGAATATTAGTATCGTACAAACCAAGTGCTGAATAAGCTCTACAATTAAAGAAAACACCACAAGAAAATGTTGAACGGGTTCAAATCGTACGATTTCACGACACATTCACGTAACTATGCCCCCAAGTCTTTCGTGCAGAATATTAAAAGTGACATAGGCTGCCTTGAGTTCTCCTGCACACTCTTGCGGAAAACGGCGATGTTTTCGGGTTACTAAACCAGAGTATTTAAATTTATTCACCTTACTGCCCGAACCGAACATCCATTTCGACCACACAATTTTATTATATGCACGTCTTGTTGAACGCTTAATCTGTTGATGGTAAGGCAAAACAGAATAAAGAAATGACAGCCAATATGCCAACATTGATGGGGGAAAACACCTTAAGATCCAAAGATTGCGCTGTTCGTCTTGTTGTGCGAATGTATGACGATGCAACAACAATAAAAAGGCGCTTGGATATGATGCCGATGGAAGACGCAAAAAAGGATAACCGAAGCTCCGTTGAAAAGATAGAAATTGGAGAAGAAGCGCAGAAGACAGAAGCGCCTGGAAATTTTTCCCTAATGACCAACATGGGTTGCTATAAATGGTCAACTAGGTAAGTACTAATAGCCATTTTCTTAATGTATCGACAAACTGTCTGTTATTTAATGTCAACATAAAATTATTCGACCGATAAACTGTCCGTTAACGATTTTGGGTTTCTCAATATACCGACAAAAAATATTGTTTTCAGTTGGCAACACCTTTCAAAACACATGTAAAAGTTGGGAGTCAGCTGATTGAAATACATAATTGGCAAATGAGTGCTGGCTGTTTAGCTTTGCGACAGAATAGAAGCAAATGAGACATTGAGAAAACCAAATTTCATTAATGTACAGTTTTCGGTTGGAAAAAAGATAATCGCGTAATGAGAAAACGGCCATAAGTATGTAAAAATTTTTTGTAAAAAAGTGAGCAAAAATAGATTTTATGCTTAAAAACATTCGATTTTGAAATAAATTCTCATACTAGTGGGTAAAATATACGCAACTTAATACATTAAATAGTTTATTTTTTTGTCCAAAAATGTTTCTTTTTTTTAAGAAATAATTAAAAAAAAAATGGCTTTGATTTCCGTTTCCGTTTTCTATAGTTTGATTTATTTTTCCTTTTTCTTTGATTTCTTTTACTCATATATCAAGTTTATTTGTTACATATCTATATTTCCAACTTGTTTTATACTATTTTGTTTATTATTTTATAATTTTCTGTATACATTTGTTTCCTCCTTTTTTATATTTGATTTAAATCATATTGTTGTTGTTGATTTTTTGCATTTGTTTGATAGAGGTTTCCTTTTACAGTATTTTTTCTAGAATTTGTTATTTTTTTTTAATTTTGTATAAGTTTTTTTTTGCAATTTTTTCCTGTTTGAATTCAATTTAAAACGATAATAAATCATTGCAAATCCATTTGTATTGTCAGCACTAGAAAACGAAATATAAACGTATGTATGTACGTATGAATAACTATGTAACAGTATAAGAGTACGTGTTTGTATGTTTAATTTTGTTGGAAAAAATTACTTATAAAACAAATGCTTTGCACATCGTACTCATTCCCAATATAAAATTGAGGTAGAGCTCGACGAATGTGTTATTTCGTTGCAGTCTGATACAGTTTTAAAATCAAAAATGATGGAAAATAAATGTATTGTTTATTTGTGTAAAAGACTACAAATATGTATAAATGTTGGAAATTGTAGGTTTGTTTTCTTCTTATACGAGAGTTCATATGTGTCATTGGCGGAAAAGAGAGTATTTGTCAGTGTATGTTTGTTTATTATCCTGCCATTCTTGTAGCCTACTTTTCAGCTTTTTACTCTGAGTGTATATCTATTTATTACTGTCTGCCTGCGTGATATTGTGTTTGTCAGTGTATTTGCGTCATGTTCCGTTATCAATTTCCGCCAAGTTTTGTTTTATATTTTTTTTTTATAACAAGAGAAAATGAAAAATCAAAAGCACATCAAAACAACAACTACATATTATTGAAAGTTTATGATTTGTTTACATTTTTGTAGTTTGACTTAGTTAATTAAATTTGAGAAACTTGAAACAGAAAGAACATGAAAACGAAATAATAAATTAAAATACTTTTTTTTAGAAAAGGAAACTGGAAAAAAATTCAAGTTACAAAACTAGAAAAACTAAAATCTACTCTTAAATCTTAAAATAAGTTTTATTTAAAACAGGAGTAATGCTCCTGTACAACATAATATCTTTTTGTTCCAATAATTCCCATTTTCCAATTTTTTTTTAGAAATCCCTTGTAGTTATTTTTAGCTCTTATACAAGAAGAAGACTTTATTTAAAATTAATAAAAAGAGTCTTTTCCCGGGCTTTTCTATTTCCTGAGATAGTAGAATTGTTTTGCAATATGTAATTTAGTAAAAGTTAATTTATTTGAACAAAAAGTAAATAGCATTTCATTAGATCAATTAAATAAGTTTATCAATGCATTAAACGTGTGTAAGATAGTAATAACTTTCAGTTCTTTATCTGTGGCTTGGTGCTAAAAGGACCAATGTCAAAATATTAACTTTTGAGAAAATTAAAATTAAAGTTTTTTTTATAGAAGAGTTCTTAGTGATATTGGCTAGCAAAGCCTTTATGAAGCTGTTCTGGGTTAAATTAGAACTTGACTGTTTCAGCAAAATAAAAGCGAGTGATAAAAGACACCTTATGCAACGATTAACTCAAAACAACAAAATATTGACCTTGGCCCTTTTAAAACCAAGCCACAGGTATATGCAAAACCATAAGCCCTGACAAAAAACTAAAAAAGTAATTTTATTTAAACAAAATATTTCTTTGAAAATAGGATTTTTGTATGGAAGAAGCTTTAACATAATCGTATGAAACCCCATTTCTTATTTTAATCAAGAAGAGTCGTGTCAATGACAAAACACGTTTTCTTTCTACGTATGTTTGTCTTTATAGTCAAAAGAACAATTTATAATCTCTGGACACTTTCAGTTTTCTCACCACTTTATACAAAAATGTATAATTCCTTTTTGAAAAAAAAAATTATTTCCTTTAAATAGAGTTGACGTTTTCTTTACTACTTTATTGCTGCATTAAAAAATTTCCTGAAATGTTTATTTTTCACTTTTGGTAACATCTTTTCAAGAAATAGTATTTAGTTTATTTTCAGAATCTAATAAAACAAATTTTTTTGCAGCTGCTTTGCATAAAACAGTTTTTTTTTTGTTTTTAAAAACTAAATCTGGGGCTTTAAAATTGTGTAGATTTTTACTTCTCTTCTTTTACTAGGTAAAATTTTCAGAACATCAAACATAATTACTATTTTACTGCTATTCCCGCCATCGGAAGTGAAATGGCACTGCACCAAAATGAGACTTGTGGTTTTGTTAAAGAGAGTTTCTCGTTCTGAAGCTTACGGAAGCATGACTGAGTGCTACCGTGCGCGCCCACAAGTTACGGATATTGGAAGGTTCCGTAGATATACTGAGCAGCTGAAAATGCGATCGCGGACAATCAGGGTTTCCAGGTGGAGAGTCTCAGAGGGTTGTCGGTTGGCACCGGACTCTTTACAAAAACTAAGTGCCTTCGATACTTGAAATGTCAAGGCGAGTGTTTGGCACCTTTAAATAGCCAATAGTCACCATCTTTCAGTGTCTGTTCCCCATGTAAGAAGCATCTGGCAGCACGCGTCGGATCATATTACAAGAGGGCTCGCTTTAAAAACGCTATATGAGATACCACCCCAGCCCTATTGGAGGCTATGCTGGCAGCCCCGGTACCAGGAGCGGATGCACTAGTCAAACATTTACTCATCTAAAACCAACTGAAGCATCGTTGGGCACTATGCTTTTTATAGGAACTAAAGGAACCAAAACATATATTTTACTACCTTTCAAAAATGGCCAATGGTCGCTGAGGCAACAGTTTTCTTTGTAAACTACTACTACTATTATTACTTCTTTAAAAAAAATAAAATTTTCACAGTATAGTTTGTTCCTTAACTATCTAAAAGCCAGATTTGAAGACTTTGGTATTGTATAACACAATGTTTCTACACCAGTTATTGACATATTTTGTTATAAATATTAAAAGAGTTTCTTTTTGTAATTGTATAAAACTTATCGATACGCTTATTAAAGAGCTTACCTTAAAAACCAAGCACCCCAGGTTCGATCACTAGCAGAGGACGAAAAATGTTCATCAGGGTTTTCCAGTTTAAAAAAAAATTAAGTGGTTTCAACGCCCCTATTCTTGGAAAAGATTATGAAATCATAGAAAAGGTCAGTCAGCCAGTATTTAAAAAGGCGACTTGCTATAAGTTGCTTTGTTACTGAATTTTTGGAACTCATTCGAATTCTTAAATTTTTTCTCATACAAATCTAAATTTTTTTATGCAGAGTTATCGGTTAAATAGTATTTTGAGATATGGCTTTACTGTTATAATCGTATAAGACTTTCTATTTTATTTAAAAATCATATAAATCATCTATTTTTAAAAGTTATTAAAGAATTTTTTATTTTGTTTTATCTTCCTTTCCTTAAATTCCTTAATGATCTATTTTCTAACGGAACTAACTATTCTAATATACAAACATTTTTTATTTGAATTATAAAAATGTATACATTTCCTTCATTTAAGTCTATTTAAATATTAATAAACTTTGTTTACTTATCTTTGTATTTAAGCAAAAAACTTGGCAAAGAAAAAATGTTGTACGAATACTATAAGAAGAACAAAAATGTTAAATGAAAATATATCTAAGAAATTGTTAAGTAACATGAATCTCTATAAAATTTAACAAAATACTACACTTGATAAATATTAGTAGCAAAAAAAAAAAAAGACGAAAGCAAGAAAAGAAAAATAAATATACATATATAAAAATGATATTCAACTTCTACAACAATAACTACAACTTAGGAAAATATCAGCAGCAACAATAAAAAAACCAACAAAATCATGAAGAATAAACTGGCAACATGATGTTGTAAGACTTCATTTTTTAATTTAATTTTTTTTTTTTGAATCACCAAGATTGTTGTCGTTGTTGTTTTTTTTTAGTTGTAAGAAAAACAAAATAGAAATGAAATTAAATTGCTGCTACACTGAAAACTTACAAAAAATAATAAAAAAAATTTTCAGTGTGTATGAATGTATGTGTGTTTGTTAAAGTAGTGCAGCCAGAAATGCAACATAAGAATCTTCTGCATTTTTAAGTTTGTGCTCTTTCCTTTTCTGCTCTAGTTTTCCTTTTCTCTTTATTCTTTTTTACCGTTTTTTTCTGCAAACTCCCAAAAATAGACTACAATTTTTTTAACCAGTTTCTTCTTCTGTTTCTTAATGAAAACAGACAAGTAACATAAGTAAGAAGAAGAAAAAAGAAAACAAGCTCACGACCTAAAGACAATTTTTTCAAGAGGATTTTTTTATTAAAATTTTTTTTTTATGTTTTTGAAAAAAAAACAAACAAAAAAAAAATTTACGAGATGGAAAAATGACATTTACTCAAGTTAGGGGGGGGAGGGGTAAAGGTGTTATGAAATAAAAGCGGACCAAGTAACGATAAAAAAAATTCAAAACTGTAAACTTGAGGTATACAGTGCTCTTATACTCGAGGTATTTATTTAATCTTATTCTACTATAAGATTTTAAGACATTGGCTCAGTTGATTAAATTGTTTTTATTATTTTAATGTCATTTAAAACACTTCCAACTTTTATTTTCCTATTAGCAATGAAGCTCTGTAAGGAATTTCTCTTACACTGTTGATATTCATTTAAATCAGTCCAATATAAAACTGTGTATAGCAACTTCTCTTCGTACTTTCTTTTTCATAAAGAATATTTTAATTGTTATCCTTTTATGTTGTTTTGCTTCTATTAAAATTATTTTATCAAAGGGTTATACAAATATAAGTGTTTTTAATGTCGCATCAGTCCAATATAAAACTGTCTATAGCAACTTCTCTTCGTACTTTCTTTTTCATCAAGAATATTTTAATTGTTATCTTTTTATGTTGTTTTGCTTCTATTAAAATTATTTTATCAAAGGGTTATACAAATATAAGTGTTTTTAATGTCGCATCTTTTTATAAAAAATATAATTAATAATTGCATGCGAATCTAATGCTATTTTTGAAGCCTTTATACAGAACACAACAATTTTATTGTTATGCAAAAAGATCATATTAACCAAATTTTTAACCCAAATTATTGTTAAAAATTTTCGGAAATGGCAATCTGATACCGAACTTATACTTTAATACAGAACAAATTTAGGTTTTTTCTCTTAACAATTTTTCGAAAAAGTTTAGGTATAGTACTAAGTTTTGCAATATCGCGGTAATTTTCAATATCAGATCTAGTGGCTAACTTAAACAATGCGACAATTAAAGATTCCCTCAAAATTTTTGGAAAACACTCAAATTTAATTAAATTTTTGAATATTTTGTAGCATTTATTTTTATTATTTTAAGCCAGTGATAATTGTCTATTATTCTTAGACGGGCCGGATTCTGAATTTATTTTATGCATATTTAGGGCCATAATTGCAACTTGCCCTAAGTTAAGAGTAGGATTTTGTCGGACTTATAACAAGTTATTTACTTTTTCAACTTTACTTTAACGGTAGGACACACTTGTGTTTACCATATGGCTCACTATAGTTCAAAGCAAAGTTGTAATAGTTTAAAACTTTTTATACCTTGAATTAAGGGTAAGTTGTAATAATGGCCCTTAAGGTTATACTTATTATTTTTACTTTTCTTATACTAGTAGAAGTGTTTTAATTAATGTTGTGTTCGTACTAACTTGTTA